>JAMXBC010000003.1:70826281-72143781 GCA_024138005.1 Lumnitzera racemosa | reverse complement strand
AATGAAGAGAAATGACTGAGCATTTATAGGCTCTTGTGCTCGATGACATTTGTTAGATCATCTTGGTGATTAACGGATGAGATGGAATTTTACTCATTCCATAATTATCTAGATTGAGCTTGCAAAGGGCCCAAAGCTAATAGCCTTTCTCATGGTACATGAGTCTACTTGAGAAAGGTTAGAGGTAAACGAATTGATCCAATGATCCCTATTCTTATCCCAGCAAGCCAAATCTCCTTAAATCATTTCAAATATAGACTAGACTCTCTAGGTCTTGTCACCTAACTCAAAAGTTAAGTTAGATAAATAGTAGGTTTGGCTAAATATAATAATACAATAAATTGGTCCCTTTATATTTTGCCCCCACATTAAAATTTTTAGATAGAGTCTAAATATTTTGGGTATCAATTACTACTTTTAAATAGTTAGGTTACTACTTGGCACATGTACATTATAAAGAGTTGTACTGTTGTTGAGTGCACTTACATAGTTGTAGACTTAATCTAATGCTAAGGTTGTAACTTTATTTATTGTACACATCATTGTGCAAGTTTGTAGCATCGTTTAATTGTGTGTGTTGCTTTTGGCATGTTGGAGTAGCATTTGCTCCCATGGCAATATTTTGAACAAATCTTTATTGATAGATGACTTCCTTTATGCGAGATGAGTCTTCATTAAATTGCCCTTCACATACTAGCTTCGAATCAGTGATTTGAACTTATTTCTCAACTTTGATCCATTGAAATGAACTAGTAAATTTAAAGCCCATACATATGCTTGCTGAGAAAGAAATAGAATGCTGGATGAAGGCAATAGCTTTGTGATTGCATATATGAAGGCTAAATTCCATCACCTGCTATAACTTTTTAGCCATTTTTCTTAATTTTTTTTCTCAAATTGACATTCCATTAATTTAAAAAAAATTCAAAGCCTTTTTTTTTTTAATTTGGTCTAATTACATGAGAGATCTCCATGTGAAATCTTCATTTTTTTTTTCCATATATCATATCTAAACCCTTTATAACCCCTTTAATAGAGAAGGTCTAGATACTCCTCATGCAGAAAAAAACCCCAATAAAAAATCTATTGGATTACATTCCTATCTCGTAATCTTCACTAGTGGAATTCACTTTCCTCATATAATGATTATTTTTTCGTTAGTATAGTATGAGACGTTGGTTGGCACATTCGAAATCATTTGCATGATAAGATCAAATCACCTTTCATATATATATATATATATATAGATGGATAGATATATGCATATATACATACACACACTCCATATGAAGTCACAACTTCTAATATGGTTTCTTGCTTGCACCAACATTGATATTAAAATGTGTTTGAAATCCTGTCCCCTCCCTAAAACATATTAAGCATAAAATTTGCAATGGCGAGTAGAATAATTTAACTCTTCTCATTAAATCTTCCTTTCTTACATAAAAGGAATGAATAACTAAATCTCCTAAGTATTACTCAAACCTTCACTTTCCTAAATATTCCATTGGAAATATTTTACTTTCTAATTCAAACAACATTTTGATTAATATCAAATCTAACTTTGAATATTTACTTGATCAAGAAATCTTTATCGATAATATTTCAATATAAATCCAAATATACTTTCAATGAGAACCATATCTAACTCTGCGTATTTATGAGTCATGGGAAATCTCTTTCTTTCTTTCTTTTTTTTTTTTGAATATCAATATCCTAATCAAGTGTCGCAACATATCTTAAATTGCCACATTTATTGAAAAATTGATTCATTAACAAATTTTTTTTTCAAGTCTATCAAATCATCTATCTCAAATTTCAATATAGTGTGCCATACATGTCAAAATATTGTGATATAAATCTTCTGAACTCTTATATGAATATCCTCTTTCTAAAACTTCATCCATAATATCTTCACTTTCTT
The DNA here is from genome assembly GCA_024138005.1 of Lumnitzera racemosa. Lineage (NCBI taxonomy): Eukaryota > Viridiplantae > Streptophyta > Magnoliopsida > Myrtales > Combretaceae > Lumnitzera > Lumnitzera racemosa. The sequence goes on along the minus strand of JAMXBC010000003.1, from coordinate 72,141,857 downwards.
AAAAAAAAATAAAATAATTCCAATATATATCATATCTCATTTTATATATCAACATATCTTTTAAATCTAGCAACCTTCAAGACCAAATCATCTCCATATCTAAGAGATACTAACATCTTCTTTTTTTTTTAGCAAAAAATCTTCAAGTTTTGATTAGTAAGCCATCTAACATCTGAATTCAAACTAATGTTATTATTACCTTTGAAAAGAATCTAGCATCAAATCATTTCCTAAACCTTTATCTTGCCAGAATATTTCATTGAAATATGCAATACTTTCTAGTTCAAATACATTTTGATAAATACAGCTCTAATTTTAAATTTTGCTTGCTAAAGGAATCTCACCTATAGTATCTTATTTCCCCTTCAAATAAATGTTAAGTCTAACTTTACATCTTAACAAAATCATCCAAACCTATTAATTTCCCAATTTAAATGGCTCAATGTCTTATAATTATATACTTTCAGTTGTATGTAAATATGAGTATCCACGATTTATTTTTACTCCTCGTTCTCATTATTTGAACTCCGATTTTTGACTAATGAGTTTGAACGAATTAACGGCTTGAGTTGCGATGCTCCTTTGAAGGAAGCATCGAGTAACTACCAATAGTTGTTCTTTCTTTATTCTTGTTAGGAGTAGCTACCACGTTCAGTGATAAATTTATAAATTACCATAGTATTTTACTTTTAGCAGCAACTCTTTTTGTTTGCTTATTAATTTATTGATGGATACAACATCTTGGATCTTGTTTGACAACAAAGGCTAGCTATGACTATGTTGCACTAGGTTTGAGTTACATTATGTGATCATGCTTTACCAAATTATTGTATGTAAGTACTCCTTTTTTTCTTTTTCTTTTTTCTAAACTTATTGTTGGGACCAAGCTTAGATGTATAATTATTTCAACATGTCACTCTTTGTGTAGTTATTAATGCAGCTATTCATTGCTAAGGGTAATGACTTTCTTCAAGTGAATAACTTTGCTCTTCTAATGTTGATCTTGCTTTGTTGATTTATCAATGAGAAATTCTAATATTCATCTGCCATGGGTATCACTAGAATCGTATGTGATATTTCTTAAGCTTTTATTTCTTTCTAACAATACAACTCATATTAGTTTATGACTTTGATATCTTGTACACTTATAACTGAAATTAAGTGCATCAATTGTTTGAATAAATATTTGAGGATTTTTGTTTTCTTTATTTCTTGCTAGCAAAGAATGGCAATTCTTATAACGATTAATAGCAAGCGCAATTCGCATGAACAATAGCTGCAGGCATTTCCAATCTTCAATAACAAATTTGCATCGAACTTGTCATATCCAAATCAACAAAGTTGATCCTTTCCTTTTTATTATATATATATTTTTTTCAATTAAAATTTGCTCTTTGGCATAGATTCTTGTTGATCATTGCTTTGATGAATTGATAGCATGTGAAAATCACTTGATTGACTTGTGGATTCATCTTTTAATTAACTAGATCTTTAGATGTTTCTCTCATATAATAGAACAAGTGAACTACTTCCATTTCTTTCTTCTCTCTCTCCTTATCTAGGTGATAAAAGCCCATCATTGACTTGAATTGAGAAGAATGAATATGTGACTAGATCCCTGTACAAGTGGAAATCTCTCATCACTTATGACAACTTATAAAGAAAGGGATACCATTCGAAAAGGGGTAACAACAAGAAGAGGCCATCTGAAGAATAAAAGAGATACTTACTTCTCCACAAACAATGACAATGCTTGTTAAAAGGTTGTCAATGCCTCTATCTAACATCTACTGATAAGTCCATTGGGGTTTTACAAGCATAAGATTTAGATGTTAAGGAGTAACCAGTCTATTGCTTAAGTCAATTTGCCTAAGGAAGTAAGATAAAGTACTTAGCTTGTGAGAAGCAATGCCTTGTGTTGGTATATTCTATGTAGAAATTGCACCATTACTTCTTCACACATAAGTTTAACCTTATTGTCGAGCTCTATTTCAATTTTCCTTAATTTAGCTTATATTAAGCTTAGTCCGCTTAATATAAATTACTCAACATTAAATTAAGGAAAAGTGTTTTTCTTTAAAAAATGCTTTGAAAAATATTTAAAAACAAATTCGAAGTTACCAATCAGTTAAATTGGTAAGAAGTAAAATTAGGGTTTTTAGATGGGAAAACCCTAATTTAGCTACTAATATGTAAATATTCTAAAAATAATTTTTACAAAATTAAACCAGAAAAAATCAAGTTTAGAGGCTAATTTATTAAGACTAAATCATTATGTAAAGATAAAAAAAACTAATGGGTTTTATTTTTTTTATAATTTTTCTAAAAGTACTATGATACATATAGATATGTAAAAATATAACTAAAATAAATTTTTAATGATTTTATATTATGAATTTTTAAGAAAAAGAAAAAAAGTTTTTATTTTATTTTATTTTTTAAATGGTTGCCTTAGAGGTGCTTATCTTGAAAGGATAGAGTAAAAGATTAGAGGGCTTATCTTGAAAATGATAGGATAAAAGATTAAGGGGCTTATCTTGAAAAGATAGGGCTAAGGATTAGGGGGCTCGTTTTAAAAGGACAAGGCAAAAGAATAGGAGGCCCTTTTTGAAAAGATAGGGCAAAAGGGAGCCTTTCTTAAAAGGATAGGGCAAAAGATATGGTGCCTATTTTGAAAGGATAGGGTGAAATATAGGGTGTCTATATTGAAAGGATAGGGTAAAACCACTAGGGGTTAATTAACTTATTTTGGTTTGACAGATGATTCAAAGATGATAGATCTCTTTGAGATTTCAAAAAAACTTCTTAATTCTCCTAAATATCCCTTTGAAGGACTTTAGGATCATTTTACTTAGGATTGGAGAATTTCGCAGATAACAATCTATCGGCATACCTTACGTTGACTCCCGATATTCACTCGTTCAAATAACAGTATATCACCAAAGTATTTCCTTAAGATTATGCTTGCTTCTTTCTTTTTTTTTTCTTTTTCTTTTTTTTCCTCTTTTTCTTTTGTGGTAATACGACCTTCTTCATGATTGAAATCTTTTGCCGATAAGTCTTTTAGCTAAACCATGCTCATATCTTGGTTCTACTTTTGTTGTCTCTAAGTCTCAATTTCCACCTCTCTATGATTCCTAAAAAATAACTCTCTTTTCGAAAAACTAGATTAAATCATTAAAAACATTAGATTTCAATTTATTTAGTAGTTTAAGTTCATTGGTAAGAGATTGGTGTTTAAGTGTATGAGGCTAAAAAACATGGTAAACAAGTATTTATTGGTGAAGTGTTGGTTGGTTGATGACCATTTGAATTTGAGAAGATTCATAGATATTAACTTTAGTTCTAAATGATGAAAGATTAACCACAAACAATTCTCAAGAAAAATTGGAATCTTTATTGAACTTAATTTTCATGGATAATACAATTTAACTGCATTTAAATTCACAAGTCCCCTTACCTTCGAGCCATCCATTTCTGTCAACACTAATGCACCTCCTGACAATATCTTTTTTACTACATAAGGGCCTTCATAATTTAGAGTAAATTTGCCCCTAAGGTATTTTACATTAGCAATATTTTCTTTAACACCAAATTTCCTTCCTTGATGTACCTCAAGTGTACTTTCTTGTTAAAGGCTGGATCATCCTTTGTTGATAACGTTGACTATGATATGTTGCTGTAAGCCTCCTTTCATCTAGGAGGTTCAAATGCTCTATTTGCTTCTTCACCTATTTTGCTTCATTGAGTTGAATTTTCATTAGCATTGGGAATGAAGGTATTTGTACTTTCACCAATAGTACCGTTTTAGTTTCATATACCAATGAATAAGGCGTTGCACCTATAGAGGTTCTGACTAAAGTTCTGTAAGCCATCGGAGTAAAGGGAAGCATCTCATGCTAGTCTCTATAAGCCATTGCCATCTTCTCAATGATTCTATTGATATTCTTATTAGCGACTTCAATTGCCTTATTCATTTGAGGTTGATATGGTGTCGAGTTTCTACGATTGATCTTAAATTGGTTGTAAACTTCAACCATCAGCTTGTTGTTCAAATTTGACCCATTGTCTGTAATAATAGACTCGGGTACACTGTATTTGGCAATGATGTTTCTTTTGAAAAATCTAACTACCACTCCTTTGGTCAATGTAGCATACGACACTGCTTCTACCTACTTGGTAAAATAGTAAATCATGACAAGAATGAATCTACTCCCATTTGAAGTCGTTGGCGATATTAGACCAATCATGTCTATTCCTTACATTGCAAAAGGCCAAGGAGTCAACAATACATGTAATTCTTAGGGAAGCGTATTGATTTTGTTAGCATATACCTGACACAAATGATAATGCCACATGTGTTTAATACAGTATGATTCCATCGTCATCTAAAAATTTCCTATCCTCATGATTTTCCTGGCTAACGTATAACCATTCATATGAGGACCATAGACCTTTTCATGTACTTCTTTCATTAATTTCTTAGCTTCTTCTTCATCTACACACCTTAGTAATATTGTATTTAGTGATCTTTTGTATAATGTAGCTCCACTTAATAGGAAATGAGCAGCCAGTCTCCTTAAAACTTTTCTATCTTTTCTATCAGCCTCATCAAGGAACTCACCCATTTGAAGTAACATTTTGATATCATAATACCTTCGTCTCTTCAATGGTTAAATAAAAAGTCGGTCTTTCCTCTTCCTCAATTTTTAGGGGTTGAATTTTGATCCCATCCTTGACTTTCACCATTGATGCTAATGTAGCGAGTGCATCCGTAAATTGATTTTGGGTTCTTGGAATGTAAGTGGACAAAATTTCTTAGAATCTTTCAATGAATCTTCTTAATGCTTGTGATAAAATATCAACTTCTTATCTTTCATCTTATATTCTCTTAGGATCTGGAGAATTATAAGAGAGGAACCTCCATACACTTCAAGCCTTTGTATTCCCATGTCTAGCGCCATTTTGAGCCATAAAATGTAGGCCTCATATTCTACTATATTATTCATATATGGATGATAACCTTGATGCCATAGGGAAATGATTACACTTAGGTGATACCAATATTTCTCCTATCCTGCATCTGAACACATTGGCTGCTCTAACAAAATATATTCTGTATTTCAATTTTTCACAACTCAGTTCATTTGCTACCACTACATTTTCATCAAGAAACTAAGCTTCTAAACCATCATCTTCATCTTTTAGTGGGTATTTTGCTAATCGATAAGCTACTGCCTGCCCTTTGATTGAACTTTGACTTACATACTTAATATTAAACTTAGAGAGTAACATCTCCTAATTTGAGATTCTCTCGATCAATGTTGGCTTTTCTGATAAATACCTCAATGGGTGATGTTTAGTTAACAACTTTATTGACTAATAGAGAGTGTACTACCTGAGCCTGTTCATTACCCATACTAAGGTACAACATGTTCTTTCCACCTCTGTATATTTTTATTCACTTTCTATGAACTTTTCATTTAAGTAATATATAGGATGCTCCTTTTTGCTTGTTTCATCTTTTTGCCCTAACATACATCCCATCGATTTAGGAAGGATCGTTAAGTAGAGAATTAATGGCCTTCCTACTGTAAGAGTGACTAATATTGGAGGATTCATAATATATTTCTTGATTTTAGCAAATGCTTGCTCACATTTTTCATCCTATTCTATCATTTTATTATTCCTTAAGAGTTTGAATAATGACTTACATTTATCAGTTAGTTATGATATAAACCGAGCAATGTAATTCAATATTCCTAACAGTCTCCATACTTATTTTATAGTCTTCATTGTAGGCATGTTTGCGATTGCCTTGACTTTGTTTGGGCTTGCTTTGATCCCTTTTTTGTTGAGTACAAAACCCAACAATTTGCTCGAGATTACTCTGAAAGTGCATTTTTCTGGATTTAGTTTTAGTTGAAACTTCATCTACCGCTCAATTAGTTTACACAAAACATTAACATGATTCTCATCCTTCTTGGATTTAGTGATCATATCATCTACATAAACTTTGATTTCCTGATCCATTATGTCATGAAACAGAGTTATCATAGCATGTTGATAAGTTGCCCTAATGTTCTTCAACTCGAAAGGCATTACGCGATAACAAAACATTCCTCAAGTGGTAATGAAGGTAGTTTTGATTTTATCTTCTTTTGCCATCTTGATTTGTTTATATCTTGAGAAACCATCCATAAATGAGAAAAGATGATTTTGGTCGTGTTGTCCACTAATACATCAATATGTGGTAAATGGAAGTTATCCTTAGGTGTCGCTTGGTTTAAATCATGGAAGCCCATACATACCTTAACTTTCCCATTTTTCTTCAACACTAACACTACATTGGTTACCCATTTGGGGTAATCTGACACTTCTATGAACTTCACTTTTAGTAATTTCTTCACTTCTTCTTTTGTTTTAAGAAGTATATCTAGCCTAAATCCCCTAAGCTTTTGCATTTTCAATTTAATATCATCTTTTATCAACAACTTGTGAACTACAATTGATGAATTCAAACCGAGCATGTCCTCATAGGACCAAGTGAATATATCTACGTATTTTGATAATAAATGTGAGGATTCCAGCTTTTGATCATCCGCCAAATTACCCCTAATTTTCAAGTTACGCGGATTCTCTTTTGTTCCTAAAATTATCACAACTATTAGTTCATCAATAATCAATCTTCCTTATTCAAATTAATGCCAACTCTCTTCTATTTCACTTAGAGTCTCAATAACATCTCTAATGTCTGACTTAGTAGGAATGAAGGTGATATTGGTACTTTCATTGTTTATAGGCATAAGATATTTATTATGTTCATCATTTTTATTGGATCTAAAGTGTAAGGAAAAGGAAAAGGGTAACAAGTAAAAAACAAAGAAGAATTGAAAGAAAGGATGGAACTAACTTTATTTAATGAATTCAAATTGTCTGAAAGAAAAGGCCTAACTAATTGGACTAATTATGAAATCATATGCTCCTAATGATCTAATATTGCTTTTCTAAAGAGACCTACTGACAGGAATGGAAAACCAGTTGCATAAGGAAATTGGGATGTCAATATCTTGCTCTTGGTTTGGATTAATGTTGCATTGTTGAGCCAAAGCCTTAAATAAACTGGCTACTTTAGGTTCTTGAACACAAGTTGGAATTGGGAACGTCTGATGGATGTTTAGAAAATCCATATGAGCATGTTACAAATGATCTCCTCTATTTCTTCAGGTTTTAGCCTTCATTTCTTAGATTTCTTCTTTAACAGGCTTGTATCTAAGCCTGAACATTCCAATTTGCTACTTAGGTTGTTCTGAACAACCTCGTACCCCCTATCTCGACACTTTAATCATGTTGACCTCATAAAAAATCTGCAATCCTAGTTTAGATACTTCAGCGATGATCATATTGATTGAGTGTCTATGATCTGGTAGAGGATTGTTATCTACATTGAGAACACGAGTCTGAATGAAGTCCAATTAAACCAACTTAGCATCAATAAGATCTTGGATCTTATGTTTAAGTTTCCAGCATTGGTCATAGAATGCCTCACTTGCCCCAAATGATAATCACAATGGAGCTCTAGGTTATAGTCTCTTGGTTTCTATCCTTCCTTTAGTACTTCAAACATCAAGAGATTCTCTTTCCTTCCTTAGTTGTGCAAGAACCTAGCTTAGAGGAATGGGGATATGAGTAAATTGTCTCATTTGTAGGCAATTATTTTGATTTGGATTCAATGGGGGATTAGATCCTCCTGTCATGGCTACCAGTGTTGCAGGTGTAATAAGGTTGCCGGTATTGACAACGCTTATAATAGCTTCTTTGGCTTTATTAGAGAATCTCATTGGAGGTATCTTCTTCTTAGCTGCTTCAAGATCAGGAAGCCTTCTAGTAGTGATAAGTTCCTCAATTTGACATCCTAAGGCCATAATCTCTGCAAAGTTAGAGGCAGGGTGACCTACTAGATGTTGGTAATATGGGCATTCAAGAGTGTTAATAAAGGCAAAGATTAGATCCTTTTTTGTTAAAGGTGGAGTTACCTTAGCTACCATGGAGTTACCTTAGCTACCATGCCCCTTCATCTCTGGGCATACTTCTTAAAGCTTTTGTTAGCCCTTTTTAGTGGATTATTCAAATCCCATATGGATGGGCCACCTCGATAGCAAACTTGTACTGGTTAAAGAAAGCTTAGGCTAACTTATCCTATGTATTGATCTCATTCAAGTCCAATTTGGTATACCAAGTTAAGGCGGGCCTAGTCAAGCTATTTTGAAAGGTTTAGACCATTACCTTGTGATATTTCATGTATTTTCCCATTTTTTTTATGTACAGCCTAATGTGGAGCTTCAGGCAGCCGGTCCCATTATTTTTCTCGAATTCTGGAATTTTAAACTTTTTCAAGAAATCATTATCTTGATGTATTGGCAAATTGATCATTCCAATCTACTCAAGCTCGTAACCGTTTCTCAGAATTTTATCTTCTTAGTCAACTTCTGCATAAACTTCTTTTCCATCTTGCAGTGTTTTCCTCAATCTCTTTCCTCGATGTCTCAGCATTCGAGATTGATTCTGGATCTTCCAGTTCAGGGGGAGGGTTTGCTCTTGCATTTCAATTTGGGTTGACTTGAGATGCTTGCCTGTCATTGAGAATTCTAATAATCTGAGTGAGAGCCTAATTTGTTCGACCATCTTGTTCATGTTTTCTTCTAAGGCTACGACTCTCGGGTTGGGTTTGGTTTGACTGATGTTTTCACTACCGTGATTTAACATTCTTGTTTTGGAACAAGTAAATATCGAGCTTTTAACTAAGTTTACTTGCTTGGGCGCTATTTTCAAAATCCTGTAGAGACTGAAGTTTAGACATTTTTGTGAACTAAAAGTTTTATTGTTTTTGTTGGTTTTTATTTTTTTTTATTTTTCTTTTCATTTATTTTATTTTCTTTCTATTTAAAAGGAAACTATTAAAGGTAAGATATAAAAAGAGAGAGTAAAACACGGCATAATAAATAAAGGTTTTCATTTAATGAAGCTATAAATTTATTAATAAATATGAAATCAAGCCTAATTAATGGACTTAAAAAAAAAAAGACTCCTAACTAATCTTCCTAAAAAAATCAAATCCTATATCTATAAGAGCCGATAGATCTAGCTAGGATGGGTTTCGTGAGATTAATACTACCCTAACTTTCCATGTCTATACTATATAAAACATGAAATGACACAATTATTTACAACGAAGCTATTAAATTTACAAAAAGGCTATATATGATATTAATAATTTTGTAGCTTCTTCAAATATTTTAAATTACGCAGCATTTTACTTACTAAGAGACAATGTACAAAATAAAATACATATAATAGAAAATTTAAAAAATAATTAAATAGAAACAAGCATTAGTAAATATATATATATAATATAATATGCTACATATGTGTATAATGTAATAGGGGCCAATAATTAATAAATTATAGGAATTATTATAAACTCGCGGTTGAAGAGTACACTTGTATAGAAGTGAATCAAAATAAGATTTTTTTTTTAAGAAAATGAAGCTCGTGAACACTTATATATAAGGGTACTAATTTTTTTAATTTATCCTTTTTTTTTTTTTGAAAAAAGAACATCGAACTAGCCATGGATTAATAAGATTTTTCCTATAATTTAAAAATGACTATTTCTTTTTATAAAAAAAAAACAATATAAGAGGTTGGGGTATATGGATCTCAAGCTTTGTAGCTTCAGGGAATTTTGGAGAAAAACCTAATAGGCTATATCAAAACTTGAGTGGGCTTGCCTATGACTGCTAAGAGAGGGTAAAGACTCCAGCGACCTGAGGATTGCATAATGCTGGCTCATCTTATGTTTCTAAGGTGGTCCAAGTCCGACTACATCTAAGCATACAAATGATTATTAATAAATAAAGCTCGCCTAGATCCCCACTATGGGCTCATTAGGCAAGTTTTTTTCTTAAGGCCTACATTGCTAAAAACCAATTAGTACAACTATATTACAATATATAGACAAATGAAAAAAAAAAAACCATTAACTAATTTTTTATTTTTACATGGCTAGTCTACTAGTATCCTTATTGGAGTTGCCTATTCTATCGAGCTTTATTTTAGTTTTCCTTAATTTAACTTATGCTAAGCTTAACGCACATAATATAAATTACTTGATATTAAATTAAGAAAAAACATTTTTATTTAAAAAATCTTTTGAAAAATATTTTAAAAAAAAATCTGGAGTTGCCAACCAATAAATAAGTTCGGGGGCTAATCTATTAAGACTAAGTTACAATGTAAAGATAAAAAGACAAATGGGATTTATTTATTTTTATAATTTTTCTAAAAGTGTTGAGATACATATAGATATGTAAAAATATAAATAAAAGGAATTTTTAAAGAATTTTTATTACGAATTTTTAAGAAAAAGAAAAAAAAGTTTTTTATTAAAATTTTTTTATATGGTTATCTCGAAGGTGTCTATGTACTTACTTATCAGGATTAAACTAACATAGTTCTTTTTCAAAAAAAGATTTAGTGGGTGGATCTTTTTAAATTTGAAAATCGAGCTAAATTTGAAAATCGAGCCAAATTTATGTTTACTTATCAATTTATTTTTTATTTTTTTAAAACCTAAAAAAGATCCACTTTCACAAATCTACTTTAACAAAACTTAACTGACTAAATCTTTTAAAAACTTAGGTTAAGATTATATATAGATATATATATATTTTAAAAAAATCACTACTTGTCAAAAACTATTTTTCTAAATTCTACATGTAAAATATAATTAGATACGTATCTTCTTCGAAGATACGAATCTCGAAGAAAAAATGCTACTTTTCAAATAAATGCAATTTTAGTTAAAAGCGCAATTTAATTAAATTTATCAAAAAAATTGAAAATTATCTAAAAAAATAGTAAAATAGTATGACAATCATTATTAAAAAAATATATAAAAAACTTGTACCAAAGAAAAAAAATTAGTAAAATAAATTGATTAACTAATAAGAAAAAAAATAAATAATTAAAGAAAATAATTTTTTTATCACCTAAACCGGTTGAATCATGCATGATTAGTGTGTTTATATTGATTGTACTGCGATCGTTTGAACTATGTAGACTACTCGTGAGTGTGCAATCATGCAGTGTCAATAGGTTATGTAAGGGATTATGGACAATGCAAAGAATTGGAGGATGTCGTGTGTAGGCTGTACGTGCTTGATCGATGTATGGTAGACATGTGCGTCGTGAGTGGTTGTATGCATTCATGATCGTAAACTTGTGTGGTCATACGTATGTGTGATCAGGAGAGGGAGAGGACGTGAAAGTGTATGTGTTCATGAGGGAGGGTGTGTTAGTGTATGAGCAGTATGTGGACTAAGTGTGTCAGTGTGTATGTTTCATAAGGGAGAGACATAAGAGAGAGATGAAGATGGTTGTGTGTGTATGTTTGTGAGAGGGAGATGAGAAATGATAGGTGTGCTGTGTATATTGACTTTATGTGCATGTCAAGCGTATCAAGCAATGGATAGTGTGAGCGAGTGTTTAGTAAATGAGGTAGTATGTGGCGAGTGAGTGGTCAGTAGTGCTTGTGAGTGTGTACGAGTATGTTTGTAAGTATGTGTTAGTGATCGGGTGCAATGTGTGTCAATATAGTGGATGAGAGGGATGGTGGTGAGTGGTGCATGGGTGTGTAAGGGGTGGTGGAATGTGTACTATACGGGCGTAAGTGTATGCTGTAGGGGCATGTGTATAGGCATTATTTGTTGAAAACTGTGGGGATGTGTAGTGATTGTGTTTGTGGAGTTGGTTGATTATTTATGTTTTATGTTGGGGATTGTGAAAATGTGTCAAAACCTTATATTACTATTTATAAGCCACCAATTGAATATTTTGAATATTTTTGAAGGAAAATTTAATCTTAACAAATCCTAAATATGAAAGATACGACAATTCTCAATTTAGATTCATTGAAGATTCAACATAGTTTCTAAAAACCTTAAATTGATTTGGGCTTTCTACCTTTAGGCTTTCTACCTTTAGGCTCAACTTAGCCTATCTTAGTTTAACCCAAAATACATGCTAATCTATTTAATAAATCCTAAGTCTATTTAGCCCTAAATAATTTAGATAAAAATCTACTTTATATTTGACTGGACTAAAACATATTTTATTGAAGCCCGACTATTTAAGACTCGAAATTTATTAAATTGAATGTTCATTTTCAATCATTGTCTAATCCTACTATAAACAACTGACTCAACTTGATACTTCTATTATTATTATTTTTTCATTTTTTAATTATTTATTGTTTTCAAATATTTCTTAATAAGAAAAGAATCCTAACGGTGGCAGAAATGAGGTGTTTACACTTATCACTCACTTATATCCATTAAAGTTATTATGATCATTATCAACTCCATCAGGCATAATTGCAAAATGGTTACTTCTCTTATCGGAATTCGACATTACAGTTATACTATCTAATGCTATCAATTTTGAGGCCCTAGTAGATCTCTTAGGTCAATTTCTTATAACACATGGGATTCATACCCAAGACATGATTTCAATAGAGTTCCACGAATGACTCCATAAAGGCAGAAGTAGATGGAGAGTGGAAAGTGCTGCTTAATGGCTCTTTTGCTGACACTAGACAAGGAGTTGCAGTAGTATTGATACCTCTTGAAGGTTAGGAGATACCTTTGGCTTTTAAATTGGACTTCCACTATACTAATAATAAAGCTAAGAATGAAGTTCTCTTGCTTAGACTCATTTCTATTCAAAATGCTGGAGCGTCTCACTTATGTATACTTAGTAACTTAATTTTGATTGTCAAACAAGCCGATGATGAATTTTCTCTTAAAGCGCCAGTACTTGTGCCTTATAAGGCTGTAGTATAAGCTTTAGTTAGAAAATTCAATTTAGTGAAGATACAAATTAGATGCGATTGGTGCAAAAAATTGAGATTTAAGATTTAAGTGAAGATTTAGTGAATTTGATTGAATCGGATAATGTCTTTTAGATTAAGTTTGCTTTTGAAAGATATGAATGATAATTAAAGATATAAGAAAAGTTTAGAAGATTTACAATGATTCCTTTGGTCAATACTTGTGCAAAGAAGAAGGAAGTATCATGAAAAATGTGTGTGACTAGATTTCAATACTATGCTTATGATTTCTTACCTTCGACCAGCACTTTTGGCAATAACAACAATAATTTAGTTTGTACTTTCTTGTGATTTTCTTTTTCTTTTAATTATAGTAAATAGAAGACGATGGTATCACCATTGAAACAACAACTTTTGGAATTGTATAAAGTTCTCTTATCGTCGGTAGTGAATTTGGCTTGCATTAACAAAGTGGTGCGACTTTTGCCATTAGTTGAATTCAAATTTCTCCACTTAGAAAATAGAGTGATACTACGCTCTTATATGCTCTTAATGGTAAAAGTTATGAAGGATAACCCAAGTTGAATACACAAAAGCAATTAAATGGGAAAAATTTTTGGCACATTCATATAGGCATTACCCATTAATCCTAGGATCTTAGGACTAGTGGTTGTATGTGATTATCTTTAAAGACCCTTTTCGAGACAAGATCAACCATCGAGAAGTCTACTAAACACCTCGTATTGATGGTAAGCTCCAATATATTGAGCATAAGCATTGTGTGTTGATCTTAGAGATACCATCAAGGGAGATTCAATGTTGCATTTCAAAAGTCAGAGTATCTAATTATTTTGATGAAGATCGAAGTGCTCCATGCTATTACCACTTGAACTCGATTATGGTTCATACATGCAAGTGGAATGGAAGTATGGAAAGCCTTCGCTTTTCGGTGGAGGTATTAAGAGTTGTTAGAGATATCATTGTAAAATATTCAACATTCAATACTACTAAAAGCATGGTTGGCTTTCCTCTAGTATCTGGATTTTTGTTTCAATTGTTCTCTTTTTTTGCTTTTTCTTTTTAAATACAATGTTTATCTTATCTTGCTGACTTTCTCCCTTATTCTTATAGGTAGCAAGTCCCGATAGGCTTTAAGTATAGCGAGTAAGGCTTAAGAGGAGTAAGCCCCAATAGGCCTTATGTTTTGTAAGGTACCTTTCTTTTACATAAGATGGCATAACCTAGGTGGAATTCATAAGTGGTTTGACAGGAATAAGACTATTGGACACTTGACCCTAGCCCAAGGGTTGGAAAGCATGGTTAAGCAAATTCTTTCCTTAAGACTCACCACCAAGGAGTTTGAGTTGTTGCAATCTGCCAACCTGATGCTTGGTAGAGCCGAACCTTCTCATACTCATCATTTGTCTCTGGTTGTTGACTTAAACTACACTTGAGTATTAGCTCGACTCATCCGATCATTAGCTCAGCTAACTTAAATTTGAGCCATATTAAATATGTCTAAGGTGAATTCACCATAGAAAAATTATCTACTTAACTTGGCATAGTTGACTCACTACCCTAGCTTGGTACCTCGGCTCAATAGTCACTAACTTGAACTTACAGGTTATCTTTTTTGATAGAAAGTCACTCATCAATAGAGAGCTATGTGCTTGAGAAAGAACATGACATAATATTCTGTACAAGATACTCATTTTTGTTGTATTTTCAATTGTACCCTTTATCATTCCTTGTATGTTATTTCTTTAGGATATTACCTTTTTAGCCTTTTTCATTTTAGGTTGGATACCTTAATATTTCGAGTATAAATGCCCCATTGTATTGTAGCCATAAGGCATCTCATTATCATCTTACATCTGCTATTAAATATTCTTCCTTTAGTGGACTTGCTTATAGCTTATTTACTTTCTTCACCCTTATCTTAACCTTTAAGTAAGGCTAGGTAGCAAATACCCTCATCAGACCATCTCGTGCACCATAGCGAGTTGTGCTGTGAGTCTTTGGAAGTTTCTTGGTGTATCATATCCTTGGAGCTTTTTGTAGGTTTGCTTGTTTGACTCTTCCTATTGTTTTTGTGAATTTCCATCACCTTTTCAAGCTTTTTGCAAGCTTAGACACACCCATGAGACCGACTTTGTTAGACCTTGGAACTAATTCGTATTATCTTAGTATTAGAGTAGAGGTTTCGTTTGGGTAAGTTGTATTTAAGTTTTTGTGAAGTAGTATTTATTGTGGTAGTGTGTTGAGGTTGTATGAAGATTCATTGAAGTGTTTGCATAAGTTAAGGGGTCTAGTAGTTGCTTTAGTGTATACTTTTTCTTGCCCTATATTGAACACCCGAGAACAGAGTAAGTTTTAGTTGGGTTTATTGTTCTTTGGAGGAATTGCTGTGTTCACAAATTAGTTGAAACTTCATAAGGGAAAGTGTGTGTTTGTGTTGTTTGGCATCAAGAACTGTATTTGTTGTTTCTTAGAATATGAGTTTGTTACTAAATATATCAAAGAAAATGATGGACCTATGTATTAACATTGGAATTAGGGATGAGAATAGTGGTGTTGTCTACCATGGTCGACAACCTCAAGGTACCCATAGGGTTACATATGAACGGCTTCATGAGATGGAAAAACCCCATAGCTAATTTGATAAGAGCTATCTATGCAATGGCTTATTGATAAGTTGAAGCTATGTAGAATACCCTATAAGTTGCTCGACTTGCTAGAGGATAGATCCCTGCTCGACAAGTTTAAGGTAAAGGAGTAGGAGGACAAGTTCGAAGAAGAATTGATTTAGGTGTTGTGGATGATGATGAAGAAGAAGAGTATAATGAGGAAGAAGAGCAAGCTAAAGCATCTCGAGCTACCGACCAAGTGAAGCTTCAAATTTCGAGCTTCCATGGTTTTGGGAGTATTGATGATTATTTGGATTAGGCAAAGAAGGTTAAGTGTGTTTTTGATTATTACTAGTATAAGGACTGATAGGCTTCGGGGTATTGACCCAAGCTGACTACCAAAACTGAAGTCTTCTATTTGCCGACTCATTTTGTTTGCTGAGTTGAATAACACTATTTCTTATAGATAAAGTGTCGAGAAGCATAATGTCGAGACAACGACCGATCTTCACTTATTCCCGAGCAATCACTTACTCAGCATCATGCTTGCCGATAGGCCGGGGTATCATGTTTCCAAGAGTTGCATTCACTCGGCTAAAGTCTATTGTCAGCTTAGTGGTTGAGAGATCACTTTGAGTGTTGGATCCACTTGGCATACCTCGGAGAACTGTTGGTGACTGACTTCAGAACTCGGCAATTATAGGTTAACCTCTCTAATGTCTTAGTTAAACACCATGAGACTGCCTCTAAGGCATGCTGAATGACCACATGTCGACTTCTCCCTGTGAAATGAACAGTTTTATATTTTTGTGCTTGTTTGTCTTTATTTTATCTATAGGCTCAATTTTTTTGAGTTTAAGGCCTTATACACTATTTACAGTTTTACCACTAGGGTTTAAGACATATTATAAATAGTAGCTTTTGTAACAATGCATGGACAGACGGAAGATTAATGAAACCCCCAACCCCCAACCCTCACCCCCCTTTTAGAGTCTTTTTTGTCGGAAAGTTCTCTCTCTCCCTTTCCAGCTCTTATCAATCCTTTTAGCAAGGATTGTGGCGGGTAACCCTATTATTTGGACTGGTACATTACATTCGGCGAGTCTTAGGTTCGTATGTGGTTCTACGGTGTGTCATATCCGTAGAGTTAGTGCATAGGATTGCTAAACCATTGACTCTCATTTACTTTTCGTTCCTTCGGTAGGATGAGATCCACTCCTACGGCCGGCCTTGTTTATCCTTAGCCTCGGACCGTATCAAGGACCAAAAGAAGGTGAAGATTATTGTTCTTAAATTTTCAAGATATGTTGTAATGTGGTGGAAGAACTTCCAAATCATGAGAAGATGCGAAGGATATAAAGAGGTGAATACTTAGCCTGAGATGAAGCAGATCCTTAGAAACAAGTTCTTATTGGACACCTATTTGCAAGGCACTTTTCTTTAGTTTCAAGAGTTGAGGCAAGGAGGCTAATGAAATCATTTTAAAATTAAACCTTGTCAAGAACCATCCTACACCAACGCAATTAAGAGGATAAGGTCATCAATTTGGAGAAAAAGGATACACTAATTTGTGCTTACCTTAGTTACACCAATTCATGGGTAATTGTTACCATTGATAACTCGTTTCCTTTGAAAGGAAGTGGGGTCTCAATTCTAGAAGCACATATTTTGAGTTGTAAGCAATCTAAGAAGAGATAGTTGAAGAATTGAACATCTCCATCCCGTTAAAAACTAAAAGGAGAAGATGCCATTACCTTCATTGAAAGCTTATAAGAAGAAGCCCAAAAGGATTGAATAGAGATAAAGAAAGAGAAAGGAAAAAGTAAGAAAAAGAAAGAAAAAATCCAAAGAAAGAATATCAAGAAAAAGGTAAAAGAAAAGAAAGAAAAAAAAAAGAAGAGAAAAAGAAAAAAAAGAGAAAAGAAAAAGAAAAGGGCATCAAGTTGTACTCTTTGTGAAAAAACAAGTTTGGAGCAAGTATTAGAAGGTGAAATCAAAGCTCAAAATCTCAAGGCACCTTTTAAAAGCCTAAAGATGCCTAAGCACATCAAGAAGACAAGGCTTACAACTTAAAGCTTAAGGGCCATCTCATTTTGTGGGCCCTCCCATAACATCGCCCTTAATAAGCTCTTCCAATTAGAGGGAATGAATTATCACTACTCATGAAACTAAGGACAAGCTCATTTTAGTTTCTCTTAAGAGTTCCTGACTTGTGAACTTGGGAAAACAATTCTTTCAAAATAGGCTTATTCATTAATATTTTTAAAACCATTAACCAAAAGCCTATATTGAATTACAAGTTTGAAAAAGACTTAGTTGATTGACTAAGGCATATCACTTGAAAAACATACCATAATTTTTAGGATTCAGAGTTAAGAGTGAAACATGAACTAAGAGAGTAAGGAAGCCCTATTAAACTAAATAATTCAGTAAGTAGGATACCCACTTCAAGACAAGAAGATGAAGACTTGAAATCCAAATCCAATAAGCAATGGTCATTTGCCCCATAATAAAGATCAAAGGCCATTAGAAGCTCATAAAGAATGGTACGTAGAAGAATCACATCAAAGAGTTGAGAAGATTAGATGAGCCATGATAAAGCCTTATAAAATTTGAAGATGTGATAGAATTTAGAGAATAAGAGGCTAATTTAGCCCTTCAAGCACAACTTCCGAGCATAAGCTCAAGTTTTAAATAAAGTCTATAAAAGAGCAAATGACTATTAAGCAACGGGGAAGGCCCATTGTTTGTCAACAACCTCCAAAGCCCATAAGGCCTCTTACTTGTTAGCAATTTAGGCGAAAAAAAGAGTTTATATATATATAATATATATATTTATATAGCAATAAGAGCCACAACCCTAATTTTGAAAAAAATTTATCAAAAATCAAATGCATAGGCCTATTCTAGGTAGTTACTTACCTCTGAAGGGAGTCATTTACTCCTATAGTGAACCTTAGTAGCCAAGTTTTGGCCCTTATAGCCATGTCTTTATCAATATCCACTAGTTATGTCTTCTTCATTTTGAGATGTTTCTAGCAAATCCTCCATGTTTGATTAAAACTCATTGTACAACTTAATTTAAAATAGTGATTAGCCTATCCACACAAGTTGGATCACAGCTTCAAAAGTCTTTTCTCTCCAATAAACACCCAAGGTCAGTTTTGCTTAAGGTATTAATCTTTAGTAACCACATCAGGGGACACCCTCTATTCATTCCTCCCCCTTCCTCCCCCTCCCTTTTTGATTAGCCAAATAAGTTTGAGCCCATTCAAAATATCCAAACTTCTTAAAAACTTCAAGATTGCCTGTAAAATAGAGTGCTGTTCTATTCTAAAATTTCCCTAAATAGCTTGCTTGATGGAGCACTATTCCATTTTCAAAAGTATTTGAATCATTGATTGCCTAATTGGTGGAGCGTTACCTTATTCTAAGATTCCCATCAATTGCTTACTTGGGAGAGCACTGTCCTATTTTCAAATTATTTGGATCACCTACTTAATAGAGCATTGTTCGCTCTCTTTTAGATTACTGGCCCATTAGACGCCATCTATCCTTTTAAAGAATTATTGGCCCATTAGGGTAGGATATCTTGTAAGAGCCTCGACTCATTAAATGACTTTAGGATAAGATATGATTGATTAGCGACCTCTGGCCTTCTTACCTATGCGTACCTCCTAGGTCTCCAGTCTCTAACCAAGAGGATTCTCTTTAATCAACTTATCAAGGATGAGATATTGTACATAGAAGAACGGTAGGTGAACTCCTTGAGCGCTTGGTTTGGGTACACCTTTCTCTCTCTTATTATGTTGATGTCGGCCACTCGTTTGCCAAGGATGATCTGTTGAGTTTCGAAGCTAAAGCCTCTATACATCAACCGCGAGCAGGCAGTTGAGCTAAAGAAACAAGTAGATGAGTTAGTGGATCATGGATATATCCAAGAAAGCATGAGACCTTGTGCCTTATCGATTTTCATGGTGCCTAAGAAAGATGGCTCATGGAGAATGTGCATTAATAGTTGAGCTGTAAATATCGATATTTGATCCTACAATTGGATGATATGCTTGATGAGTTATATGGAGCTTTCATCTTTTCAAAGATTGATCTAAAGAGTGGCTATTATCAAATACAGATGAGACTTGGAGATGAATGAAAGATGGCCTTCAAAACAAGGGATGGTCTGTTCTAGTGGATGGTGATGCTGTTTGGTTTGACAAACGTGTCGAACACCTTTATATGACTTATGAATCATATCCTGAGGGCTTTACTTGGTAAATGTGTTGTGATGTACTTTGATGACATTTTGGTGTACAATGCTGACCTTATTTCTGATGCAGGAAATTTAAGATCCTTGTTTGATATTCTCTATGCTGAGAAATTATTTGGCAATTTAAAGAAATGTGTGTTCTGCTAGAGTGGGGTTGTATTCCTTGGATATATTGTTTTTGAAGGAGGAGTCCAAGTTGATGACGAGAAAATCCGAGTTATTATTAAGTGGCTGATGTCGAGTAATGCTACTAAAGTAAGGAGTTTTCACGGTCTAGTCTCGTTCTATTGAAGATTCATTTGGAACTTTAGTTCTATAATTGCTCTACTAATCGAGCTGACCAAGAAAAACTTTGAGTTCAAGTGGTTTGAGAAAGCTCAGAAGAGCTTTGACGAGATAAAGTCTAGGTTGACATCCACTCCAGTACTTGCCTTACCAGATTTCAAGAAAGTTTTTGAAGTAGAGCATGATGCCTCTAGAGTTAGCATTGGTGCCTTTCTAATGCAAGAGAGCTAACCAATTGCCTTAATTGCCTATTTCAATGAGAAACTTAGAGGAGTTGCCTTAAATTACTTGGCATATGACAAGGAGTTCTATGCCCTTTTTCGAATACTGTAGAACTAGGAACATTACTTGCTACCCAGAGAATTCATCATCAATACATACCATGAATCTCTTAAACATCTTTGAAGGCAACAAAAACTTTCTTGGCATTATGCTAAGTGGGTTGAATTCTTGGAGTCTTTTTAGCTACGTCATCCGATATAAGAAAGGAAGTACCAATACTGTTGTCGACGTAGTTTCTCATTAATATGTATTCATTACGGCATTACAAGCTAAGATACTTGGATTTGGCACCTTACTCGATCAGTATGAGCACAATTCGTATTTTAGGCCCTTAGTGGCAAAGTGCAACATTGGAGGTGTTGTGGATGGATTTTATTTGAGCCAAGGGTTTCTAATGAAAGGTAAACAAGTTTGCATGTTGAGTGGTTTGGTTAAAGAGTTACTTGTCTGAGAAGCTCATGCTAACGGTTTAGCTAGCCACTTCAGGGAGAAGAGAATGGCAGAGTTGCTAAGAGAACATTTCTATTAGTTTGGGATAATGAAGGATGTACGTCGGGTTCATGAGAGTTGTGAGGTGTGTAAACATGTAAAAGGTAGAAAAGAGCTGTATGGAGAATAGATACCTTTGCCTATACTTGAGTGACCATGGACTGACCTAAGCATGGATTTCATGCTCGGCCTACCCCGAACTCTAAGAAGACATAACTCTATTATGGTGGAGGTCGATTAGTTTAGTAAGATGAGCCACTTTATTCCTTGCCATAGAATCAATGATGCTTTGTCTATTACTAACCTCTTTTTGTAGGAAATTGTGCAACTACACGGAGTGCCAAGAAGTATATGTTCGATTGTGACTCAAAGTTCATGAGTTTCTTCTAGAGAACTCTATGGAAAAAGCTTGACATTAAGCTCATGTTCAGTACTTCTTATCATCCATAGATAGACAGCCAGATGGAAGTTGTAAATAGGATAGTCAGCAAACTACTGTAAGTTGCTGTTGGGAAGAATCTTCATGATTAGGATCTATGTTTGCCTATCATTAAGTTTGCTTACAATCACTCCACTCACAACTTAATAAAGAGGACAACATTTGATGTTGCCTACGGATTTAACTCGAACTTATCCTTAGATATGGTTATTAGTCCGGCTACCTAAGGAGAAAATCAGTCTGGCTTGCAACGCGCCATAGAGTTCCAGAAGTTGCATCAAAAGGTTGCCAAACAACTGGCTAAGATTATAGCTCGATAGAAAGAGCAAGGAAGTTGAGGAAGGAGGCAAGTCGTTTATACTCTTGAGGACCTTGTTTGGATCTACCTTAGTAAAGAACATTTCCCTGGAAAGAGGATGGATAAACTATCCTCTAAGTCAGATTAACCTTGTAGGATACTTAGGCATATCAATGATAACTCTTATGAGATTGAGTTGTTTGATAGGTTTGGTGTATTTGTTACCTTCAATGTCGTTGACTTAACGCCCTATTTACTTGATGAAAAAGAAGACTAAGATTTGAGGACAAATCTTTAACAACCTTAGGGAGTTGATGGATTACCAACCTTTAGTCTTCTTACTCGCGTGTGCCTTTGAGGTCTCTAGTCTCTCATTAGGAGGATTCTCTCTCATCAGCTTATCGACGATGAGACATAGCAAGCAAAAGAATAGTGAGCAAACTCCTTGAGTGCTTGGTTTGGGTTTACCTTGCTCTATCTTGTCCCTTATGCCAATGGTAACCACTCATTTGCCGAGGTTCATCTGCTGAGTATTGAGGTTGAAGCCTTTAGACATTAAGTCTTGCTTTAATCACTTAGACCCTTGAGTACCGAAGCTTCGGCCCTTGTTCGACGGGTACTTCTCTTTCAGCTTAACATTACTACATAGCGGCATTCTTTATTCATCTTGACAACTCTTGATGCTGCTCATCTATAGTCGCCACATCATGACCTAGCTTAGCAGTTATGCGCAAAGATTCCTTAGTACATACCCATTGATGAGTTGCCACCTATCCATTTTTTGACATAGTACTATTTTTCCCTTTTTGTCATTTGTCCTATTTACCTAATATACACATACTAGGAATCTCTTTTTCCATTTATTCTTTTTGTAATTTCCCTTATTAGTAATGTTGCCTTAGGGACTTACTATAAATAGTCCCTCTTTCTTTGTAGACGGATCATCAAACATTCCTTACAGATATTGAATACACTTTGGTTCTTGTGAGATATTTAGCTCCAAGTACAACCCTTTTACACTCTTATTTAATCTTGTTGAGTAGCTCGAGATTAGTGGCAAGTGGACCTTGACATCAGCTTGTGTATCATATCAAGCGAAGTGCCGAGTCGTATTGTATTCGTTGGTGAGTCACATCCTCCGAGTAGCTTTACGTAAGCTACTGTGTGTTATAACTCTTTCATCTACATTTTCTTTGTTATTACAAAGGACCCACTTGGTTGCTTTCTTTCCCGCGGTAAACCTTAGTGATTACTAAGCTTCTAGACACATCAGGATATCTCGTAAGGAACCCTAAACCATCAAATTCCTTATAAGGTAGAATGTCTTATAGGAGCCTTGACTCATCAAACACTCTTAAGGAAAGAATATCTCATTAAAAGGGTCTCATTTAAATAGACCGTAAGGAGATCTTTCTGCCTTTTGGACAACCTTAATGTTGTCATCAGATATGATATCTAGCTAAAAGGTCTTGCTAAGATAGACTATAAAGACTTTACCCATAGATAAACTTAGTGTTATAGCTCTTTTAGGAAAAGATATCTCATCAAAAGGTTCTCATTAAGATAGACCACAAGGAGCTCTTTTAACCTTTTAGATAGCCTCAGTGTTGTCATTTCTGTTGGATAGGATATCACACCAAAAGGGTCTTGTTAAAATAGATCGCATGGAGCTCTTTCTGACTTTTAGATAGCCTTAGTGCTATCATCGTTTTAGATAGGATATCTCATCAAAGGGTCTCGTTAAGATAGACTGTAAGGAGTCTTGTCCCTATGATAGCCCCATTGTTACCACTCTTTTAGAAAAGGATATCTCACCAAATGGTCTCATTTAGATAGATTGTAAGGAGCTCTTTTTGCCTTTTAAACAACCTTAGCGTTGTCATTCCTTTTGGATAGAGCCAAAGGGTCTCATTTAGATGGATTCTAAGGAGCCTTGTCTTTAGATAGCCTTAGTGCTATTGTTCCTTAGGAAAGAATATCTCGTTAAAGGGTTTCGTTAATATAGATCACAATGAGTTTTTTCCGCATTTTAAACAACCATATTGTTGTCGTTTCCTTAAGATAGGATATCTCGCCAAAAGGTATTGTTAAGATAGATTGCAAGGAGCCTTATCATCAGATAACCTTGGTGCCATTACCATTTAGGAAAGCATTTCATCAAAGGGCCCCGTTGAGATGGACTATAAGGAGATATTTCCAACTTTCTCGATTGATAGCTTGTTAAATGGGTGTGATTTATAGGTAGCCCATTTCACCTCTCAAATGATACCATCAGCAATCTTTTCTCAGATTCTCCTCTTCTCATAGTAGCAAAAATGGAGTCTTTTTTTGGTCTTTATGGTAACGTTTTCACCAAACTTCACTATAAAGAGAGGTAGTTGTAAACACCTTATTTTTACTCTCTCTAAGTTTATCTTTAATTTAGAATTCCTTAATTTTCAAGAAAAGGAAAAATACTAAAAAAATAGAAAAATTAATAAAATATAAAAATATTGAAAAATGAAAATATATAAAAAAGAAAAAATAGAAAATGCAAAAAAATTAAAAAATAAGGAAATAAAAAAGAAAGCTTAGAAAAATCTAAAACATAAAACAAATTGCAAAAGTCATAAAAAAAGTGTGTAGTTGTCCATCTAGGTCGATTTAGGGAAGAAATAATTTTTGGAGGTCAACATTGTCTTTTGGAGTCAAAATCGGCATATGCGATTTGATTGAATAAGGAATATTGAATAAGAATGAATATTTTTTTGAAAATCAATTGAAAAAATCTAGATTTCTAATTTTCATTGAGGAAAATAAGAGAAATAAGAAAGGGAAAGTTGGATGTCCAATAAATGCCTAATATACATCTTTGCTTATTTTAGCAAAACTAAAGATTCTTTTTGCAAATTAACGATACAACCTAACATAAAACAAGTAAAGACATCTTTTATGGGCTACATACACTTTCAATTTCCATTATTTTTTGCAAAAACATGTCCAAATTAGATAAAATAATGTAAAGAACTAGGATACATTTAAAAAGTTGCTTGATCAATAAAGATCTAATCTTTTCCCAATATGGATTTTTTTGGGGAGGCATCACAACTTGACACTATAAATGGGACTCCTCTCTATACATTAAAAAAACTTTCAAGTATTGAAAATCACCATATTACATGTAATTGATAGTTTCTTTATTTAGGTGTTTATAATGTTAAATCCATTCTCTCTCTTTGATTTCTCTCATTTTAGAGCAAATCAATCCAAGATAAAATACTAAAACATTTTACATTTATCCTAGAATAAAGTGTAGTAGGTGGCTTGTTTCAATTTTATGGTTGAAGGGAATAATTTAAATTTGACTCAAGTGTGATGTTTTTAAGATTTGATCATAACTAACTTAAAGTTTTATTGATATTATATGAGATAGGCTTGGGTTTTCTAGAAATTGGCATGAGGTTTTCGTAGAATAGCCTCTTGGGAGTTAAGAGCCATTGGCCTTACATCAAGAATTGGTCAAAACCAACCCAAACTGCCATCGGTTTGTTGTGCGCGTGAGGTAAGTTTTCCGCCCTTTTTGTGTTGCATTGTTTGTTGATCAAAAAAATTAAAAATATTCGAAAAATCTAAAAAAAAAATAAAAAATGTGTTTTGATCTTTTGCGCTTATAATTTCACTTGAATAATGTGTTTTGTATGATATTTAATTTATTAATTAATTTTCATTTGCTTTATGTTATGCTTGTTGATTTTTTTAGTTAATATGCTTAGATTTTAGATATAATGAGCAGTGTGTTTGCATAATTAGACTTTAATAAATAAAAAAGATAATTTGTGTTTAAGCTTTAATAAATAATTGGCATGATTAAATTTTATTAAAATAATTAGCATGTTTAAGCTTTAATAAATATTATGCTTGGTATTTGGCATGTTTATATTTTAGTTAATAATTTGTTTCAATGAATAAATTGGAACTAGGAATACCACTAAGCAGGTTATTATAGAGATTTTGACCCACTTGACCCCCTGAAAATCCTATGGGGTTTTCAAAGTGATTCTCAAACCTTATAGGGTTTTAGTTCGAGTTTTGGGATTTAGAAAAAACTTGATGGAAAACTTGAACCCAGTTAAAAATAATAATATATACATTTATGATATTAGTAATTTAGTATTAGCTATAAATAATAAAATATAATAATTAATAAAAAATATCTCGTTTCTTTCATACTTTATCTTTTTGAAAAATCTTGACCCCATCTCTTTCTCCCTCTCAATATTTCTATGACTCTCTTTTCTTGCTTTTACTCTCTTTCATTGCTAGTCGGCCACATTCCTCAATCCCTACCTATCTCCTTTGTATTAATCTTGCATTAATTTAAAATAAAAAGAAGTTGGTTCAGTCTTAAATAACTATACGCCATTTGTTGTATTATTCAAAACAAAACCATATGCTATTTGCTTTAATTTTTTGTGTACACTGGCAAATTAATTTTTTTTAGTATTAGTGGATTGAGTTGGGTTTTTAATAGGTATTATAAAACCCTATAGGGGTGAGTTCTAGAAATAAGATAAAAACCTTGTAGGGTATCCTATAATGTTTTAGGAAGCCTCATAAGGTAGCAAGTTGAGTTCGAGTTTTCTAAAACTCGTTTTGAACTTGCCCTAGTAGCATCTCTAATAGGAACCTCATATTCTAATAATTAAATTAGTATTTTGACACGTTTAGTTGCTAGCATTCCAATAAATTAACATGTTAGGTTAATAAATTTGCATATTATATTTGATCTACATGATAATTAGCTTACATGATTTGGTTAATTTCTATATGTCTTAATAATTGTTGTGATTTGCATGTGTGTCTTGTTAATGTGTTTTACCATATCTAAGTAAAGTTTTTTTATAAAGATGGGGTTTCTTCCAATTTTCTTTTTTCCCGCAAATAAAATGTTTTTCATAGATTAAAAAATAAATTAGTCTTTTCCAAAGTTTAAGAATTTTTTTGTAAAAGTTTTCAAAGATGGACCAAAAATACCCATTTTTTCAAAATTAATAAAATTTAACAAACTTAAAGTGAAAAAAGAGTTTTCAAAAATAAAGCAAACTAACAAACTAAAATTTTTTAATTAAGAACTACGTGAGCTTGACCTCGCTTTGTAGGTAAGTTGGCATTTTGAGCAGCCCAAAATAGTAAATATTTTTAATTTTTCTCTTTTTATTTTTTAAAATAATTTTTTTAAATATAAAAAGCCTAATTTATTTGAAAAACATATTTAAGGCCCTTTAAGTGATATCATAAATTTCTTTTGTAGAAACTGCTTAGGTTTTAATAAGTTAGCCTCTTAACCTAACATTTTTTTTTATATTTTTCGAAAGGTTTTTGGAAAATCTATGGGCTAGTATTAGGAATTATGGTCCATCCAACCATGGGTCCTAATTTTACTTTTTTTTTTCTTGATTTTGATTAGGTGGCAATTTTCTTTTCAATTTTTTTTTAAAATTTTTTTAAAAGACAACCTTTTCTCAATCTGGTTGAAAGATTTTTGTTAAGTGAGTTGGGCTCAATATAAATCGATTAAGAAAAAAGAGAAACTGAATTTTTAGCTTAATAGCTAGAAGCAAAAATACATATCCCTAAGCCTCATAGTAGTTGATGGTTGTAGGTCACCACCACCACCACCACCATAATCATCTACTCCACTCGCTCTAGTTGCTCTACTCTTTAAGTTTGAGCAACTCAAGGTAATATTCTACCAAAAGATTGAAGTAAACCATAGATCTCAAGAATCAAATGCTACTCTCTACAGGGAAGTTGCTATCTTAAAAAAAGCATAAGAAAAACGTTGCTAAGAAGAGCCTACAATCAATTCATCTATGAGACTGAGTAGATGAAGCATGAGCTTCACTTTAATACCTAATGCAAACCCTATACACCCAAGTGAATGTGTTCAAACTAATTGTCGTCCTCTCGAGAACCTTTGCGATCATTTAAATGCTAATCGTAGTAAGGTGCACATGTTAGGTGAGCAGTTAGGCACTAGCAAAGTGCCCAAGGATCTCTCCTTACGATGTTCCCAAATGCTATTCGAGGACATGAATGTCTTAAAGCTAGATGAACACATTTGCCTTACTTCTAGCATGTGCGATCAAAAGAGGGTCGAGTCTTTGGTCTGTGCTTCATAACCAGGCATAGTTTAAAGCTCATTTTGGCCTATCATCTTCGATGAGATGCTTCTATAAGGTGTCAAGCTACGATACTTGAACAACCATGATGGCTTAGGCAATCGTAATGACCATGTTGTAGATATCTCATTTTTGCCTCTTCTATTTTTAGATTTTTTTTTAATTTTTATAAAAGGGTCTTAATTGAAAAAAAAATAAAAAATACATAAAAAAATTAGTAGTTTTAGAAAATTAAAAAAAAAGAGAAAGAGAAAAAAAATTAATTACTTAAGAAAAAAGAAGAGATTTTTAGAGTAGCAAAAATAATGAAGACTTGGATATTTTTCTTTTGGGTTAGGTTTGGTCTTATTTAAATTAGAAGCAAGTTAGATTAAGAGCCCTTATAAGTGTATTATTTGCAAAGAATGCAAGGGTACGGGAAAATGGCCCATTAGTTAAACATCTGGACTTGATAGTAGGAAGAGGTAAAGGTTAAAGGTTCAAATCTTGTAAGGCACATGTTGTGCCTTTTGCTTCTTTTTGATGTGCAAAGGATACATGGTAGGTTTTTATTAGATTACCCATCTTCCTGGACATGTGTCTTATATAGACTGGTCCATGTAGTTAACATGGCACCATGTTAGCAATCCTTTTCCCTTGATTTCTCGTGTGAACTCTACTCGACCCCCTCACTTCACCTTAATTTTTCATGTGATTTTCACGTTTAAATACACAAATTAATGGATAATTTCTGTTCTCCACATGACCTATTTTGAATTAAATTCCAAATTGAGTCTAGATCCATATATTTAGGGGATGAAATTGATTGAAAAGAATGGAAAAACTTAATTTCTACTATTACCCACTCTATATCCAATCTCCAAAAGCTACCACCACTAACAAAGGCTCCTCTCGAAACCTCCTATCTCTAATAAAAAACAAACAAAAATGATTTCCCCTAATTATTTTGGTGTCCAAATCAGCTTGAATCGAGCCTCGACAATTATCGTTATGACGTTCTCTATTCATAGTCACGTGTAGTGTATGTGTTAGGTTAGTTGACTAGGATCTAACTTGGATACTTGGCCTACTCCATTCCTTGACCTGCGTGTAATCCTAAAACCAATCAGGTTTAACTTTTTTTCTTCTTTTTTTCCTTTTCTTTTTCCTTTTTTTTTCTTCTCTTCTTTGTTCATTTTCATTTTATTCAAATAATAATAAAAAAATCATCAAAGAAAAAGAATAAAAAAAATTATTTCTCTTTTTCTTTATAAATTAAAAAAAAATAAAATAAAATATTTTCCTCTTGTTTCCTTTTATTTAGCCAAATTTTTCAAAACATCATTTTATTAAAAAAAAGTGTATTTTATCACCTAACAAAACTTATTTTTGTTAAAAAAAATTAAATTAATAAACCCTTTTGAAAATTAGGGTTTCTTCAAAATTTTTTGAGAAAATAAAATAATCAAAATTAAAACCCTTTTAGAAATTTTTCTTAAACAAAACAAAATGGATAAAAAATCTAAACCCGATTTTTTTCCAAAATAAAAGAGATTAGCACACTAAAGTTTTACAAAAACGAACTATGGAAAGTTTGATCTTAAGTAGTAGGTATGCAGGCACTCGTAGACAATTATGTGGCAACTTAAAAAAAGGATTTTTTTTTTTTTCATTTCTCCTTTTGTATATAAATTTATTTTCTTATTTGCATCTTATTTTTGTAAATATCATTAATTTTCTTTAATTATAAATTAGAGTTCATCTTCAATATTAAAAAGGGCTATTTTGAAAAATAGAGTTAATCTTGGAAGGTTAAGGTGATACTCATTTAGGGTTTAATAGGTTAGCCCCTAGATTTAGAGTTCTTTGGTTTTTCAAAAATGATTTTCCCATAGATTAGTAGCTATGTTAGAATCAATCCACTCAATTGATTCTAATTTAACTTTTTCCCTTACCTCAATCGGGTGGTGACTCTAATTTTTTTATTTTCTAAAGAAAAACCATATTTTTCTTAACTCTTACTCGAGGGTTTATATTGAAGGGGCATTGGGTTCAACATAAATTAAATTAAGGAAAATAAAAAAAAACTAAAAAAATTCAAGCTCTATAACTTAGTAACTTATGTCTATGTTGACCAAGATGAAGTAATGACACTAGTACTAAGGTGAGTGTTAAGCTCCTTATCAAGCTCCGAGGAAAATTAGAGAGAAAATTTGTTTCACAACCATACGAGGATAGTTGTGCACCATCATTATGGATGGAGGGAGTTGTACTAATGTGGTTGCACAATCCTTCTTGCATAAGTTAAGACTGCCAACCTTTAAACACCCTTAACCTTATAAACTACATTAGGCACATGCTAAAGGCTTCTTTGTACATTATTGAGCAAGTAGTTGTACCCTTCAATATTAGGAATGTATAAAGGGATGAAGTGGTGTGTCATGTCATCCTCATGGGAGCCTCGCATTTGTTGTTAGGGGGTACTTAGTTGTTTAATCAACGTATCAATCACAATGGATACAAGAATACCTATGCTTTTACTATGGATGGGAAGAAGATTATGTTGCAACCCATGGTCTTAACTTAGGTGAATGAGATCTATAATCAGCTCACTTGAGCTAACAAGAAGAAAGCATTAGTAATAAGTCAGAGAGAGCTCTGAGTTGTTGAGAAGGTTGATGAGCCTATGTTTTGATTGATTAGAAGAATGATGGGAATAAGAAACTTAGAAGATGTACCCGAAGAGGTTAAAAAATTGATAGATGAATTTTCTGACTTGTTCCTTGAAGAGTTGCTTAAGAGACTGCCCCTAGTTTGAGGCATAGAATACCGTATTGATTTATAGCCAAGCATAGCCTTATCGAATTGACCTACTTACAGAATGAATCTTAAGAAGGCTGTTGAGTTGAAGAGATAAGTAGACGAGCTAGTAGAATGAGGCTATGTGAGAGAAAGCATGAGCCCTTATGCCATACCAACTCTACTTATTCCGAACAAAGATGGAACCTAATGCATGTGCATCGACATGGTAATCAATTGCATTACTATTAAGTACAAATACCCCATACTAAGACTCGATGACTTGTTATATGAGTTACATGGCACTTAACTATTTTCAAAGATTGACTTGCAAAGTAACTACCATCAGATTCGTATGAAACTAGGTGATGAATGGGAGATTGCCTTCAAGATGAGGAATGGTCTTTATGTGTAGTTGGTCATGTCATTCGAACTTACAAATGTATTAAGCACATTTATGAGGCTTATGAACTACATAATGTGTTTGTTGATTGGAAAATGTGTGGTTGTGTAGTTTGATGATATATTAGTGTATTGTGCTGATCTAGCCAACAATGTAGAACACCTCTGAGTTGTTTTTGACATAATTTGTGCTGAGAAGTTATTCAACAACTTAAAGAAGTATACATTTTCCTAAGCTGAAGGTGTTTTCCTTAGCTATGTTATGTTTGGAGAAGGAATCCGAGTCGATGTCATGAAAATTCAAGCTACTCTAGAGTGACCAATGTTGAAGAACATTAATAAACCTCCTTCACTGAGCTAACGAAAAAGAGTGATGGATTTTTATAGATTGATAGAGCTAAGAAGAGTTTTAAAGAGATCAAGGCAAAACTTACCATAGCCCCTATCTTAGCTTTACCTGATTTCAACAAGCCGTTTGAGTTGGAATGTGATGCATCAAACATTGGTATTAGTGTTGTACTGATGTAAGAGCACCGATCTGTTGCTTATCATAGTGAGAAGCTTAGTGGTGCTAAGCTAAACTATTTTGTATACAAGAAGGAATTATATTCCCCTTTTCAAGCCATCATGGTATGGCAACACTATTTATTATCTTAAGGGTTTATCATTTATATGGATCATGAATCCTTGAAGCACTTAGGAAGTGAAATCAAACTCGCAAAATGGTAAGCTAAATGGTTAGAATTCATGGAAGGACTCTCCTATATGATCAAAGGTAAGAAAGGTAGTGCTAATGTGGTCATTGACTCTCTATCACATTAGCATGTCCTATTGACAACACTATAGAAAAAGTTGTTGGGGTTCTCTTATATTGTTGAGCAACATGCTTAGGATTCGCACTTTGGTCCTATACTTTTGAAGTGTTGAGATGGAGTAGTTATTAGAGGATATTATCTAAAAGATGGGTACCTATTTAAGGAGAGAAGATTGTGTATACCCTACTATTTTATGTGAGAGCTACTAGTTAAAGAAGCACATAATGGTGGTTTATCTGGGCATTTTGGTAAGATCAAAACTGCTAACTTATTGAGGAAGAACTTTTACTAGATTAGTATGAAAAAGGATGTCCACAAGGTAGTATGCAATTGTGCTATGTGTAAGAGGGCTACGGGAAGGAAGGAGTCACATGGAGAATATATGCCCTTATTAGCATCTACCTCACCTTGGGCTAACTTCAGCATGGATTTTATCTTAGGATTGTCTTGGACATCTATAGGGAAGGATTTGGTCCTTGTAGTAATGGATTGCTTTTGCAAGATGGCACATTTCATTTCATACCATAGAACTAATGAAGCTTTATATATTGTCGATTTGTTTTTGCAAGAAATCGTTCGCCTGCATGGAGTTTCGAAGTCTATTGTTTCAGATTAGGATAATAAATTACTGAATTACTTTTGGAAGACGCTATGGAAGAAACTTGGCACCAAACTTATGTTCATCTCGAGTAGTCACTCATAAATGAATGGCTAGATTAAAGTGGTGAATAGAACACTTGCCAATCTACTTTGAGTCATAATTGGTAAGAATTTAAAGGATTAGGATTTATGCCTACCCATTGTAGATTTCACTTATAATCGAATTGTCTATAGTAACATTGGGAAGACCCCTTTTGAGATCGTTTATGGTCTCAACCCTACTATTCCTCTTGACATGATTGACACCCCTACAACCATAGAAGAAAACTAGTTTAGAGTTGACTAAGCTCATGAACTACACAAGTTATACCAGCATGTGGCTAAGAAGATCACCAAGTTCAATGAACACTAACACGTAATCAGTAGTAGAGGTTGTTAAGTAATTTCTTTTAATCCAAGAGACCTAGTATGGATTCACCTCAATTGAGAAAGGTTTCCCTACCTTTGGAAGAACAAATTGTCACTTAGAGTTGATGGTCCATTTAGGGTCTTGAAGAAGATCAATTACAATGCTTATTAGATCGAATTACTTGAGGACTACGGCATCTCTTCCACATTCAATATATCTGACGTGATTCCTTACCAAGCTGAAGACCCTAAAGCTAGATTGCTAAAGGAAGACCTCCTCAGATTTGAGGCTAAATCTCTTTGACCTCCAGGAAGATGATAGGAATCAACCCTTTAGACCCTTTACTTAGATTCGAGCTAGAGGACTACAAGGACTTACTCGTTGAATACTAGCTCGATAACCACTGAGGGATGAAGATTTTATCACTCACTTAGCATTATTGCACTTTAACTGACCTGAGCACTGAACCTTAATGCAAATTAATACGATATCCAAGCTACCGAGCTCCTAGTAATTATTTGAGCCAAGTTGTTGAGCTACCAAGCTACTTAGCTAGGATAAAACTTAGATAACTTAGAGAGTATAAGCTTAAAATTGATGTAGGTCAGGTTAGCCCCAATCTATATCCTACAAATGCTGAGTTGCCTTAGCCACTATTTCAGTACAACCAACTATGCTGTAAGCCCCTAGTCGCCCCTTGACACGTGTCTTCTAACACAACATTATAGGTGGATTCTTTACTTTTCCATATAGAATATTCATTGCCATTTTTAATCCTTTTAGGCATGTCTTAGGAATCTTTTCTTACATTATCCAATTTGTCTTTTCCATATATGCATTATAACCTTAACGGGGTTAGTATATAAACCACCATTTTCTTATACGTAGTATTAGATATCATATTACATTAGTGGATTGCAAGTTTCCTTTATAGAGTAACCTTAATGTACTCTCTTTACTCCTTTAACTCTTATTTATTTCCTTTAACAAGGAATAGTGGTGAATGACCCTAGTTTGGCATTCGTATGCCATATCGAGTGTTGGATTATGTTGAGTATGATCAATTAGTTTGTCATATTCGATTGGTAGTTGCTTGGATTTGTTAACCACCCTTTTTATTTTTATTTTTTATTTTTTTTATCCATTGTAGTGCTACTCTATGTGTATAGCCTTGAGACACATCACTAGGTTTTCAAATTGATGCTCATTTAGGGTTGCTAGTCATTTAATAATGTTATTGCCTAAATTAGTCAACTTAGAGGAGCACTACTAGGTTTTCAAACTGATGCTCATTTAGGGTTGCTAGTCTTTTAGTGATGCTTTTGCTTATAATAGTTAGCTCAAAATGGCACTACTAGGTTTTAAACTAATTTTCGTAGCTAACTTAGAGAGTGCTACCATTTTAGGGTTCTTGCTAGCCTATAGGGGAGCTACCCTCCAATCAATATCTTTTTAGGGTTCTTGCTAGCTCACAGGGGCGCTACCTTCCCTTTGATATCTTTTTAGGGTTCTTGCTAGCTTATGGGGATGTTACCTTCCATTAAGTATCATGTTAGGGTTTTTGCTAGTTCATGGGGGCACTACCCTCCATTTAGTATCATTTTAGAGTTTTTGCCAGCTCATAGAGCATTAACCTTTATCTAGTATTATTTTAAGGTTCTTGCCAACTCATGGGGCATTACTCCCCATTTAGTTCTTGTTAGCTCTTAAGGGGCCTTTCACTCAATGTCACTTTTAGGGTCTTACCAATTTTGAAAGTGCTTCCCTTTCTTCAAGAACTTTTAAGGTTATAGCCAGCTCTTAGGGTGCTATACCATTATGAAAAACCTGTTCTCATGTCTTAGTAAGCTCTTAGAGTACCATCTTTCTCTTTGAAATGATCATTTAATTTCCACAAAGGCCCAATGCATCGGGCCTAGGATAGTTAGTTATCTATAGCGCTTTTTAGTGCAAATTTTTCCTTAAGGTGAAAATGTTGTCTCTTATGTCATTGTTGCTATAGATACCCCATTGTTACTCCTTATATTTTTAGAATATTTTTTATTATTTTTATGAAAAAAGACCTAACTGAGAAAAATACAAAAAAAATTAAAAATACATAAAAACACAAAAAATTAGAAATTTTAGAAAATAAAAGAAAAAAAAGAGAAAGGAAAAAACTTTAATTACTTAAAAAAAGAGAGCCTTTTAGTGTAGTAAAAATAAAGAAGACATCGGTATTTTTCTTTTAGGTAGGTTTAGGTCTTATTTAAATTTGAACCGAGTCAAATTAATAGCCCTTGTATGTATATCATTTGCACAAAAATGCAAAGGCACTGGCCAATTGGCCCATTAGTTAAGCATCTAGACTTAGTAGCTAGAGGAGGTAAAGGTTAGAGGTTCAAATCTTCTAAGGCAAATGTTATACCTTTTATTTCTTTTTGACCCACAAAGGATGTGTAGCAGGTCTTTATTAGACCATGCATCTACCTAGATACGTATCCTATACATTTTGATCTACGTAGTTAACATGGTACAAGGTGATGCTATGTCAGCAATCCTTTTCCTTCCTTTTCCATCGATTTCCCTTGGTTTCTCGTGCATACTCCACTGAACTCCCTCACTTTCCCTTAATTTTCCATGCAATTTTCACACGTAAATACACAAATTAATGGATGATTCTTGCTCTCTACATGGCCTATTTTGAATTGAATTCAAAATTGAGTTTAGATTCATGTATTTAAGAGATGAAGCCGATTGAAAAGAATGGAAAAAAACTTGATTTTTGAATTTTCTTTCAATGTTGATTTTGCTTGCTCCATATTGTTTACAAAGAATCAAAGCTTCCACCTAATGTTTTTGGCAAAAACAAACATCTAGGATGTGTATTTGACCAAAGATTTATACCCATTTGTGCTCAAATTTGAGAATCAAGCTTAGTCTTCATCCATCCTTCATTTTCAATTCAATGTGAATATTGAATTCTTATGCTTAATTCGAGCTTTTATCTGTATAAATAGATCCTCCTCTTCCTGTTCTTGACACCAACAAGAATCAATATGCATTACAAACACACATTTCATTACTTTTTCTGTCTCTTTAGCTTGTGATCTCTCTCTTTCTCTCTCTAAGATTTAACCCCTACAAGCCTTTTTGAGCAAACCTAAGCACCTTACAAGCCCCACCCCCACACTACCCCTCCATTAAGGCCTTAGCTCTTTAACTCGACTACCACCTTCGATCCATACCCCCTAAATCTATCGTTACCAAGAGTGCACTAAACCTTAGCTACTATGTTGCCCCTTTAAAAACCACCCTCTTCATCACTTCTCAAGCTAAATTAACATTGCGGTCGAACCCTTATGACCTAAGAACCCCTAACCCAGTCATCAATTCTTCCTTAGATAGCTATTTTGCGACTACCCAAGCACCATCATTGGTCACTCCATATCTAATCACAAAAAACCACCACCGCTAATAGAGGTGCCTCTCCAAACCCCCTATCTCCAATAAGAAACACACAAAAATGCTTTCCTCCACTTATTTAGGTAGCCAAAATAACCTGAATCGAGCCTTGATGACCGCCCTTGTGGAGTTCTCCATTCATAGTTACATGTAATGCATGTATTGGGTCGATTGACCTAGATTTGGCTCAGATACCTTGCTTACTCTATCCCTAACCTACGTATGATCTAAAAACTAATTAGGTTTGACCTTTTTATTTTTCATTTTTTTCCTTTTCTTTTTCCTATCTTTTTTTTCTTCTCTTTTCTTCATTGTATATTTTTATGTTATTTAAATAATAATAAAAAAATTATCAAAGAAAATAATAAAAAATTATTTCTCTTTTTCTTTATCAAGTAAGAAAAACAATAAAATAACATATTTTCCTTTTATTTCACCAAATTTTTCAAAACAATCATATTATTGAGATAAAATGTTGGTCTTATCACCTAGCAAAACTCATTTTCATTAAAAAAAATTAAATTAATAAACCATTTTGAAAATTAGGGTTTCTTTAGAATTTTTTTGAGAAAATAAAATAATCAAAATTAGGACATTTTTAAAAGCTTTTCTTAAACAAAACAAAATGGATAAAAATTGCAAACTTGACTATTTTCGAAAACAAAAGACATCAACACATTAAAATTTTACAAAAATGAATTATGAAAAGTTTGATTTTAAATAGTAGGTACGTAGACATCCGTAAATAATTACGGGGTGACTTAAAATAGGAAATTTTTTTTTATTTTCCCTTATGTAAATAAATTTATTTTCTTATTTGCTTCTTATTTTTGTAGATATAATTAATTTTCTTTAATTATAACTTAGAGTTCATCTTTAATATTAAAAAGGCTTATTTTGAAAAATAAATTTAATCTTAGAAGGTCATCATGGTACCTGTTTAGGGTTTAATAAATTAGCCCTCAAACTTAAAGTTCTCTAGTTTTTCAAAAATTGCTTTTCAAAACTGATTTTTCTACAAGTTAGTGGTTACGTTAAAATCAATCAATCCAATTGATTTTAATTTAACTTTTTTCTAACCTTACTCAGGTAGTGACTCCAAAATTTTTAATTTTTAATTTTTCAAGAAAAACCATATTTTCCTTAATTCTTAGTCGATGGTTTATATCAAATGGGTATATGGTTCGATATAAATAAGATCAAGGAAAATAAATAAAAACCAAAAAATTCGGGCTTGACATATGTCGTACATTTTTGCACTATGATCAGCCTCCATAACTTCTTAGATGCCATCATGTGCAAGCTTTCCTCAGTTCATTGACGAAGGTTATGCTTCTTGATTTAACACCTTGCCAAATAACTCCATTAGTTGCTTTAACAGGTTGGCAACAAAGTTTAAGTGACACTTCCTTAGCAATATGGTGCTACACAGGAACTCTTTTATGCTTTATTACGTCAAGCAATGACCCAACGAGTCACTCTAAGCTTACTTAGAGTGCTTTAGTCCAGCTAAGCTTCAAGTTCTCAGGTTAGATACAAGGGTTACATTCCAAGAACTTATCACCAAATTTGACCTCAATAGGAAATTGTTTGAGGCCTTTACCTTAAATTGGCTTAAGATGTTCAACAGATACATGCATGTGGTGAAGAAATATGTAGCCCAAGAAGATGCTATAGGAGCGAGGCTCGAACTAACTACGATAGATGCAGTTTGGTCATGATGTGCTTAGGGGTTAAGTTGATCACTAGGACTTATCGTAAAACCTGTAATCAAGAAGTTACTCGATTGATGTGACGTATCAATAAACACAACATGAATTAGTACTTCACCTGATATGACTCACAGGCTAATACTAAGGTCCAATTGTCATTAATCTTGAGTTATTTGGCAAGATTAGATAAGAGTGTAAGAGAAAATGTACTCAGAGAAGGGTATCTCACAAGAACAAGTATATTCAATATTTGTAAAGGTATAAGATGATTTTGCTTACAGTAAAAATGACTATTTATAGTAAGTCATTTAGGGCAACAATATAATAATGGAAAATTACATAAAAGGTAATGTAAGAAAGAGATTCCTAGTATATATGAAAATGATAAATATGACAAAGGATGAAAAGGAATATAGTATAATTGTCAGAAAAGTAATAGATAGGTAGTGGCTTGTCACTAGGTATATAGTCAAGGATATTAGGGCATTATATCTAGGCTGAAATGATGTTAAGGTTGTTGGGGTTGATATGTGCTTGAAGCTGCCGAGGTGATTGAATGATGTTGTAGTTTTGTACATTGAGAGAGTAGAGCTCGAAATGTAGTGACCTCAGCTTCAGCACTTGGTAGCTTTGTAGGTTGGAAGAGAAGGGCTCGATGTATGTAATAACCTAGGTTTTCTAGCCAATTCAATGACCCTAGGATCTAAGCTCCTAAATTGAGGATATTGGGCTATGTTATTTGTTTTATTTCAAACCTTACAGTAAGGTTATAAAAGTTAGATGAAGTAATTCGAGTAAAGTCAATTTCTTGAAATAAGCTATATAAAAATATTAATTTAAGAAAAACATCGATTTATCGATAAAGCCGATAAATATTGAAATTATAAAATTCGAGGTTTTAGATATAGTGAAATATTAGAGATAAGTTATTTAACTTATAAAAATAATAAACGAAGTCAAATTATACATAATATGCACATATTTACATGGGAAATACGTTATAAGTATTAAATACATATATATTAATAATAAATTATTAAAATAAGGGAAATTAATATTAAATAATGGAAAATTAATAAAAAAATGATTAGATGAGTCATCCAATGATGTGACAGCCTTAGATCAATTGGAATTGATGAGTCAAAAGGTAAAATACAAGAAATTGACACCTCATACTTTGAAAAATAAAAAAGAATGACATTTATATGCCATATGTCTAATTTTTATTAATTCTAATCAATTTGGAAATTATAAATAGGGCATGCACACTTCAAAACAACATTTTGGAAGTTTGAAAGTACAAGAAAATCACTCAAGAAAATTTCAAAAAAAAATTAGAAAATTTGAACAAAAATAGAGCACGAATCTAATTTGGATTGATTTAAAGGGTTGTAAGAGTTCTGCAGTGGTGGCCATTTGGGGTCAAAGAAAGGACTACTAAAAGAAGTGTTTTGACAAGGTTGGGTCGCCAGAGGCGATCGATTCAGGTGAACTAAATTTTTAGCTGAAACATAGTTGTTAAAATCCCAATTTTACCCATGCGATTCTACAAGTTTACCTTTTTGTGAAGCTCTTCTAAGTTAACTCGTTTATAAACTCTACTTCATGTAGAAACTTATGTTTCTAACCGAGTTTACATGTACACTAGGTAGAAACTTACGTTTTTGATCAAGTTTATCGATTTTATATATCTAAGTTAAATGGGCTAAAAAATAGAAAAATATGGCTAAACTTTTGCAAGCCATCAATTATCACAGTATTACATCGTCTTCCCTATCATATTTTTTTCCCTCTTTTTCTCTCTCTTGGTCCCTTATTTTATGTTCATAGCCTTTACCTAGGTTTCAATTCTAATAACAAAAATTACAAGAAAAACTATTTAATTCAAGTTACACCATTAGTAATTTGAAAGGAGTTGAAATATTTGATTCTCTTTAGTTTATTATTATTTTTTTCAAATGAAAATAATGGAAATAGTTAGTTTCGACTTTGTTTGTCCTTTCTTCATACATATTTAATTATATATTATTAAGAATTTTTTATGAAAAAAGAACTTAATCTCTTCATTTTTATATTACTATCATGTATTTCAAGTTTTGGATAATTACAATAAGTATCTCTATAGTTTTTTAAAGCTATGTTACATGGTTTATAGAAACTTATGTTTTTATGTTTTGGTTTCACGTTTTGAATCTACTAACCATATAGCGATTCTATATGGAATCGTTAGTTTGACAATCTTGGGCTGAAATTTTTTATTTTTTTTTTAAATTATCAAATAAGGTTATTTAAGTATGAAATTTGGTTTTATAGAGTTATTTTATGTGTAGATTAATGTAGTAATTTTATTTTAGTTAAGTAATTATTAGAAATATTAATTAATGTTATTTAAAGCTGAAATTTTGTAGTAATATACTTAATATATATATATATATTTAATTTCAGTAACAATAATTTTTTAAAATACTCATGTTTATTATTTATTGTAATTATTTTGGATAAAATTGGAAATTTTGCTGTTTTATTGAATTAATTGGTTTTTGATAAAATCAATATATGAGCCCTATGTATTTTGAATTCTAGAAGTTTATAATGATATTTGGAATGCTTAGTTTTTATCTTATATGTAAATTTATTTATTTTTCTTAATTTATTCATAATTTCGAGCTAAAATTGCTATTTTTGTAAAAATAGATAATGGTTAGTTTCGTGTAATTCATGGTTAATAATTAAACTACATATTTTTGTGAGTTTATAGGATTTTTTGTGAAGTTAATCGGGCTCATATACTATTTAATGTGTATTTTCCTAATAAATACCTATATATTAGCTTAATATGTAATATAGTAATTAGTATTATTAAAATATTTACCAAATCCATGTCAAATGAACACTTTAGGTATATTAAAGGTTGTTAGAAAAGTTTGAATATTGTGATTTTTAGGGTTTTTAGTTTAAATCTGAAGTTTATTTGGGTTAATTATGGAGTTAAGATAACATACAATTGAATTGGTAATATGAAAGGGTATTTTTGGGTTTTTGAAAATATTGTTCAGTTTTGATCATTAAGATATACTAATAATACTCAAAATAACGATCATGACAATATAAAGTTTATTGAAATCGGATAGGAAATAAGTAAGATGCGGTTAAATGAAGTTTAAAGGCACGATAGGGAAAGTTTATGAGAATTTAGATTGGATCGATACTTGACTTGGAAGCTGTGTTTATATTTTCATAGGTGTAATAAGTAGGGAAGGACTACGTGGTGAAGTTTAGGATTTTTCATTATTAGTAAGCCCAAGTAAGCGGATTTGACCCATGCTTAGAGTAGATATATTACTACTCATAACACTGCGTACTATTTGATGCTATGTCAATTAGGTATGACTATCTCTTAGGTGAACTAATATGCTATATGGTGAATACTAATGTGGTGATTATGAATGATTGTAGTTATATCTTTGTTAAACTGTTATGCTGCTATGTTGGGTGATGATTTCGTGTTAACTAGGGAAGTTAAGTGATTGCTAACTTAATCTTTTGGGTATTCACCTAAGTGAACCTTACGTGAGATGTTAGAATTTCACTAGGGAGAGTTTGAAAACTAGAATCAGATCATTAGGTTCAATAAAATTGAAAGACTAGTTTTGCTAAGTGATATACTTGAGTTGTTATTGCATATTATGGCATAGCATTAAAAGGACCTACAGGTTAGAATTTTCAAAATGAGGCTTCTAAGCAATCATGGAAAAAAAATGGATTTATGAACTCAGTTTTTGGAAGCATATAGATTGCATTGCCCGAACATTGAATATTTTGATAATTAGATTTGGTAGACTTTAGTATGTGGTCTAATTTAACATTGTTGTCTCTTTGATTTAGTGAACTACAATGTGTAGTCTAATTTTGTAAAACAAAGTTGTGGGTCTTACTCCTAAACAGCTTCTTATTGCCCTTTTTGATATTGGTAGATTATAGTGTGTAGTTCAATTTGGTGGGGGTCCTACTCCCAAGTATCTCCTTGTTGCTCATAGATTCTTGAATGTTGTATCTAGATGGCTAACTATGTTAACTAATTGAAAGAAGATTGGAAGGACATAGGATATTAGCATCGATGCATGCTACTTACATGAGCAAAACATGTTGCATTGCTAGCAATAAATGCCTGGTTGGGTGAATGCATATGTGAAGTTAAACTTACAAGTTATGATTGAAATGTGTTAGTGGTGATATGTGATATTATCTATATTATATTGTTTGTTATCCACTCTCACTCAGCTTTAGTAGCTTAGGGGATAAAATGTTTTATTCTCAGATTAACACCATTGTGAAGGGCTTAACACTAGGGGAGAATGTATACTAAGAGTGTGAGTCGGAGTTGGCGACTTTTATATGAAACCTGTACTAAGTTGGAAATCATACTATTATGAAGATGATGAAATAAAAAGCTAGTTCATGTTTTGATGTAAATATTATGTTATACACATAAGTTGTAACTAAATATCCCATTAAACTTCGATGTAGTAACCCCTTTATCATGTAAACAAAGTTTTCTTTTGATGAATGAGTAGGTTGAGTTAAGTTTTTAATAAGTATTCCTGTGTGATGGTACATTCCATGCTAAGCTAAGATGTGATAGTATGTAGTAGCCTTAGACTCGACACTTGGTAAGTCAACTTCTGCACTTGGTAAGTTGGTGAGTGGGTAAGGGTTTGAATAAAGTGGAGTATGTCTGAACTGAGACTTTAGAGAGTTTACCTACAGCTCTTTTGCATACAGGAACTTGTCCTTGGCAGGCTGACGAGAGAGAATCCTCTTAGTAAGAGATTAGAGGCTTGTAGATAGGCATGAATAAGGAGTTTAGAGGTCAGCAATCCATTAGTTCCTCGGGTTTGTTGTAGATTTACCCTCAAATCTTAGTCTTCTTCTTCCTCTCTTAGCACATAGGGTGTCAAGTTAGCGATATTAAAGGTAGGAGACACCCCATATCCATTAGGTAGTTTTAGCTCATAGGCGTTGTTGTTGATGCATCGAAGGATCTTGAAAGGGCCATCCGACCTGGGTGATAGCTTGTTTGTCCTCTTTCCTAGAAATCGTTCTTTACTGAGATGAATCCAAATAAGTCCCCTGGTTGCAAATGATTTTCCTTTTACCTCGACTTCCTTGCTCATTATATTGGGCCACTTTCTTGGCTAATTTTTCAGCAACCTTCTTACGTAGTGTTTGAAACTTCTCAGCATACTGCAGGCCGATTTGACTTTCTCTTAAGGAAGTTGAGTTGGTAATCATATCCAATGGTAAGGTTGGGTTGAGTCCATAGATAACCTTGAAAGACATCCTTCTTATTGAGTTATGAGTGGAACAGTTGTAAGCAAACTCAATGATGGGTAGGTAGAGATCCCAATCATGTAGATTCTTCCTAATAGTAACTCGAAGGAGGTACCTATTATTCTATTCACAACTTTGATTTGATCGTCTATTTATGGATGGCAAGAAGTACTAAGCATGAGCTTAGTGTCGAGCTTCTTCTATAAGGTTTAATAGAAGAAGCTCATGAACTTTGAGTCACGATTAGACCAATACTCCTTGGTACTCTATGTAGCCACGTAATCTCCTATAAGAAGAGACTAGCAACAAATAAAACATCATTGGTTTTGTGGCAAGAGATGAAGTGGCTCATTTTACTGAACCAATCGACTACCA
The DNA here is from genome assembly GCA_024138005.1 of Lumnitzera racemosa. Taxonomy (NCBI): domain Eukaryota; kingdom Viridiplantae; phylum Streptophyta; class Magnoliopsida; order Myrtales; family Combretaceae; genus Lumnitzera; species Lumnitzera racemosa. The sequence goes on along the minus strand of JAMXBC010000003.1, from coordinate 72,098,254 downwards.
CCATTATAAAGTCATGTCTTTTAGGTGTTTTAGATAAACCGAGCATGAAATCCATGCTTAGATTGGTCTATGGCTGCTCAAGTATGGGTAGAGATGTATACTCTCCATATGTTTCCTTTCTCCCCTTAGCTCGCTTGCGTACCTCGTATTGCTCAAGAATTTGGAGCATAGGTTTCTCGAGTAAGTAAGTCCCTAATAAAACCATTTGACACATAGACTTGTTTTCCCTTCATTAGAAATTCTTAGCTCAAGTAGAACCCATCCACTACTCTTCAAATGTTACATTTGGTCACTAAGGGTCTAAAATATGGATCATGTTCATTTTGATTAGTTAAGGTGCTAAATCTAAGTATTCTAGCCTATAATGTTATAATAAGAACATGCTGATGAGAAAGGGCATTGGCCATAGTGTTAGCACTTCCCTTCTTGTACTTGATCACATAACAAAAGGTTTCCAAGAACTTGACCTATTTAACATGATGTCTAGAAAAGTTTCTATTTTCGTATAAAATTCTTGAGAGATTCATGGTCTATATAGATAATGACCTCTTTTGGTAGTAGGTAATGTTGCCAATTTTGAAGTGCATAGATAAGAGTGTAGAACTCCCTATGATATGTTGAGTAATTCAATGTGGAATCTTTGAGCTTCTCATTGAAATAAGCAACCGGTTAGCATTCCTGCATGAGAATAGCTCTAGTGTTGACTCTAGATGCGTGGCATTTTAGTTTAAAAACTTTCTTTAAGTCAAGTACGACAAGTATTGGGGCAAAAGTCAACTTGGACTTAATCTCATCAAAACTATTTTGAGCTTTATTAGACCATTTGAATTTAGAGTTTTCCTTACTCAACTTAGTTAATGGGGTAGCTATGGAACTAAAGTTCTGAATTAATCTTCAATAAAATGAAGCTATACCATGAAAACTCCTTACTTTGGTAGCATTGGTTGGTGTCGGCCATTCGAGAATAGTTCAGAATTTCTCATCATTAGCTCTGATACCTCCCTTAGAAACAACATAACTGAGGAATACTACCTCGCTTTGACAGAATACAAATTTCTTCAAATTGCCGAATAATTGCTTAGCTTACTCGATATGGGAGATGAGGTTAGTACTACATATCGAAATATCATCAAAGTAAACTAAACACATTTACCAATCAATGATCTTAGAATATGATTCATGAGTCACATTAAGGTGCTTAGCATGTTTGTAAGACCAAACGGCATCGCCATCAACTCAAATAGACCATCCTTTGTTTTGAAAGCAGTTTTCCACTCATCTCCAAGTCTCATTTGAATCTGCTGGTAGCTACTCTTCAGATCGATCTTCGAAAATACTTATGCACCATGCAACTCATCGAGCATATTATCTAATCATGCGATCGGATATTGTTACTTGATAGCGATTTTGTTGATTACTCGGCTAACAATGTACATTCTCCATGAGCCATCCTTCTTTGGCACTAGGACAGCTAGGATAACACAATGGCTCATGCTCTCTCGGACATATCCACACTTAATCAACTCATCAACTTGCTTCCTCAACTTGGTTGGTTACTTGAGATTGAGCCTATAGGTAGGTCAGTTAGGTAAAGTAATTCCAGGTTGGAGGTCAATGCAATGCTCTATCCCTCTTATAGGGGGTAAACCTCTCTGTAACTCTGTAGGAAATAAGTCAGCATACTCTTGAAGTAATGTGTACACCTCAGTAGGTAATTCTCTGGTTAACTTCAATTCTAGTAGTCTCCTAACCAACTAAAGTATGCATCCTTCCTTCTTGACGTCTCTGGAAAATTAAGCTAAAAAAATCACTATAGACTTCCTTTGTAGTGATTGAGTAATCTTCTCTTGTGACTCTTGAACTTCTTTAGGGCTCATTAGGGTCATTATAACCTTCTTTCCACCTTTTTAGAACATAAAAATGTTCTTATACCCATCACGAAGTATTATCTAATCAAATAACTAGGGTTGACTAAGTAGAATGTATAAAGTGCACATGGGTAGGATATCATACAACACCTTATCTTTGTATCTATCACCAACAGTAATTGACACTTTGACTTGCTCAACAATAGGTAGACCTCCCTTCTCATTTAATCAATGAATCTTCTAAGGCTTAGGGTGAAGGTAAGTTAGCAACTGTAGAGCCTTCACTACTCTTTGTATTATGACATTGGTACAACTCCTTCCATCAATGATTAAAGTACATAGTTTGCCATTCACTCGACAGTTTGTATGGAAGAGGTTCTCTCTCTATTCATTCTCATTAAAGGTAAAGGTATTAAGAGATCTTTGAATAACTATACAGTAGTCTCCCATTTTAGGTTAGGTTACAACGTTTAAATCTTCTTGAAACTCTTTTAGTAGTTAGTTGATTCATACTTCTTCCTCCTCCCCTTCATTAGTATTCTCCACTTCAAATTAGGGCTTATCTCCCTTGATCATCATGACATGTTGGTTTAGGTACTGACTAGCCAATATAAAAAACCAAGGCACTTGAAACACTTTGTCTCTTTAGTCTTCCTACCAAAGCTTTAACCTTAATCCTTTTGGACCTCAGGTTCTTTGACCATCATCAAGGTGCTTTGCATTTATCCTTGGCAGTCTACCTTGAGGTTGTATTGAGCCTGGTCATATCTTGGTTAGCTCGGTATACTAGCTTTGCTAGGTACGCTAGGTTGATTACTCGATATTTGACTGATTTGATTTTGTCTCTACCTTTTGACCTTCTATGCTATTCGGATGGTCTCATCTAAATTTTTAAGCCTCTGTACTTCTACTATATTACCAATTTCAGACCTTAGTCTAGAAATGAATCGTGCTATTGTCCATGTTTTCGGCTCATGTACATCACAGTAGATAACTAGCAATTGGAATTCTTGGACATACTCATCAAGTCATCGACTCCCTTGTTTGAGTTCTTAAAGGTATTGAAAAGTGTCCTGTTCATAGTGTTCTGGGACAAACCTATTTCTCATAATCCTCTTCATCTCATTCTACATTCGGATTTCAGGTCAATTTCTCTAGTATACATTATATAGTTTCTTTCACCACATTTCTGCATACTTAGAAAATTCTAAAGTAGCTACTCGAAAACATATAGAGTCCTCATAATCATAGAAGTCAACTATCTTTTCAATTTTTTCCTCCTAGTCCAGATAATCCTTAACATCACTAGACCCATGAAGACTCAAAATCTACACTTTGAGATGTTTGGCTCCTCTAGGGGCTCAAAGCTCATGCTCTTTGAATTTTTCATACCACTCTTCCTCCCTATATTCCTCAACTTCATCTAACTCAAGTCTCCTCTTCTTAACCCTTTCAACATGTCGGGGTAGAACTAGGTTTACGTTGACAACATTGGGTGCTTGATGTTCACCTACCTGTCTTCTTAGCCTATCTCTCATTTCTTAGCCTTGGTTAATAACTCTTTCTTGTAGCCTAGCCTTTATTGCCCTCTGTATTGAGACAGCTAGGTGAGCCATAATAGCAGCAAGGTCTTGCAACTACTCATTAGTAGTTTGCAGGGTTTGTTGAGTAACTTGACTACGACCATGAGTGTTAGTCTTGACATCATTAATCTCTGCTTAAACACTAGGATTCAACATTCTCAATACAAAACTTTCAGTGATTCTACTACTCAACAAAAGATTAAATACAACTTTGATAATATGATTTCACACAATGATTTAAGAACTTGCTCTGTTTCCATTAGAGAAACGGAGTATAATAGAACATACATAGTAACAAGAAATACTTCAATGCTAAGCTTTTGGTTGCAACCTCAAGCTTTAATACCAAGATTATGTGATATGCCTAAGAGCTGAGTTCATCACTAAGACTCATCGTAGAAGCTATAACTAAGTAGGTCATTTGAAATATTGAAGAAGAAGGGATGAAATGAACGGGAAACGTAGTAGCTTCCATGAAGTTGCTTAATGGATATGATGTACTTAGTTTTTCGCCTAATATTACTCATAAGCTAATACTAAGAGTCACTCACCACTAATCTCGAGCTATTCAGTAAGATTAGATAAGAGTGTAAAAGAATGTACTCAGAGAAGGGCATCTTGTAAGAGTAAGCATATTCAATATCTATAAAGGTGTAAGATGATTTTGGCTACATTAAAAAGGAATATTTATAGTAAGTCATTTAGGGCAACAATATAACAATAGGAAATTATATAAAAGATAATGTAAGAAATGGATTCTTAGTATGTATGAAAAAAGGGTGAATATGATAAATTATGAGAAAGAATATAGTACAATTGTTAGAAAAGTAACGAATAGGTGGCGGCTTGTCACTAGGTATGTAGTCAAGGATCTTAGGGCATTGTATTTAGGATGAAATGATGTTGGGGTTGATATGTGGTTGGAGCTACTGAGGTGATTGAACGGTGTTGTAGTTCTATATACTAGGATGGTAAAGCTAGGCACATAGTGACCTTGGCTTCAACACTCAGCAACTCTATAGGCTAGAAGAGAAGGGCTCGATGTGTAGTAGGCTTAAACTTAGCACTCGATAGGTTGGCCTCGTTACTTGACAAGTCAGCACCTGGGTGAGGGTTTAAACGAAGTAGAGTGTATCCAAGCTGAGACTTTAGAGAGTTTTGCCATAGCTTTTTTGCGTATAGGAGCTCGTCTTTGATAGGCTGATGAAAGAGAATCCTCTTAGTGAGAGATTAGAGGCTTCAGAGATGGGTATGAGTGAGGGGTCCAGAGGTCGGTAATCCATCGGGTTAAGGATCACCTTTGCCTAAGGGATAGTAAGTCATCCATCACCTCCAAGGAGTGATAAGAGAGACAAAAGCAGCTATCTACAGACTACGTGTACTATCACCCTTGAATTACCCTCTCAATGAAGTGCTCTACAAAGTGAAGAGGTAGTTCTCAAGACCTCCTTAGGTTTAAGAAACCTTAGAAGCTTTAGGATTGGGTAAACTACAACAACTACAATGTATGTAGGTATAATAGTAATAAGTGCCACCACCTAAAGAATATAACCAAAGGCCTTATATGTAAAGGCCGTATTGACCATCCTGTAACTGATGAGAGGAACTAAGTCCAACAACTCACTCAACATGGCTAGACTGAATAGCCACAATAGCCGCAAGAAGACCATATCGATAACCAACAATGTTGAGATAGGAGGTACCAAGTCAACATAATTGTTAGAGGCCTCAAGATTAGAGGAGTGACCTATTCATCTTTTTTAAGCATAAAGTCCTCTTCGTTTAAGGAAAGCAGGCGGAGATCAATACTACCATCTCCTTATCTGTTGAGGATAGAGAGGGCATTGATTACATACATAGTAATACTAGATGATCAACATAGAGATCAAGTACTTTGATATCCCTAATACGTTCATAGACAATGGTAGTTCAATGGACATCCTCTTTTATTATGCTTACATGAAGATGAAAGAGTAGCTTAAGGAGTCCTTACAACCATAAAAACATAGCCTTATTGGCTTTAGAGGCAATAGACTTGTATCGACCAAAGGCTCATCATCCTTCCTATTTAAATGGGCTACGACAAATATGTTGCCACATAGTTGATAAATTTCGTGGTTGTCAACCATTGGCCTTACACAACACCTTATTTAGGCAATCAAGTATCATGAAATTCGATATGCTAATCAACTAGAGATGTCTTAAGGCAAAGCTCCTTATGCCAACTGGAGTTGGTGAAGCCTAAGGCATAATCTCATGACAACGTGATGCATATAAAGTTAGGGCTAGAGGAAAAGTCGAGCTCAAGGGGAAAGCCAGTCGAGAAGACTGAATAAATTGAGCTTAGGAGTAGCCTTCTGCTGACAATGCAAGTAGGGATGTTGCTACCCATAGAAGAAAGAGTCTAGCTTATCTACTTTCTTTGAACCAATACCAATGTGTTCGGATTGCCCTCAGAGGACATGCTGAGCATAATTGACATCCTTGAAGTGACTCACCACCTTTGAGTAGAAATTAAGGTGTAGCTTGCTAAAAAAAAAAGAGACAGTTTGCATCGGAGCGATAGGCTGCAATTTAGTAGGAGGTATAGAAGCTTCTTTAAATTAGAGTTGCCGAGTAAGGTTGTGCAAGCTGATTGAGTAGGCCAACCTGGCTTAGCTCGCATTAGCCTAGGGGTTAAGTGAATTGGTCGGCTTTGGTCCATTTAAATATACAAGTTAGAATTTTTAGCCTAACCCGCTTCAATGCAACATGTAAATTGGATATTTAGAATGATACTTATTGACTTATAATACTATCATTCAATTTTAGTAAAACTTAAGAAGGAAGAATTTCATATTGTTTACGTGCTATTGCTTTGACGTTGTACCAAGCACGAGTTATAGAGCAGCCATCATTTTTACTATTGTAATCTTTTGTACGGTACGTAATTTGCTTTCCAAAATCTAAACTTATAGGGCATATCAACAAAATTGGCCATAGGAACAAGCTAAATTATCTAAAAAGTTGCATGTTAAGTTTTTCAAATCTAAATGCATCTAGTAAGAGAATCAAAATCAAAATAAAAAATATAAAAATAACGACATGAAATAAATATTAAATCCCCATAAGAAAATTAAAATAAAAGTAAATTATTTATATTTTTATAAGAAAAAGCAACATTACATAAATGTTAAGCTATTTGAGGCATATCCAACAACTATGCAATTTACTATTTCGGGGGACATAACAATTTCACGTGCAGGATCGAGAGACACCAAAAGTAAATTTGATATCTTAGAAGAAAATATAAGGTAGCGTGATGCACTCCAGTCTCCAAGAGAGGTTATCCATGCATTAATAGTGTGATGCACTTTGATGAGTCTTTCTTCTTCTTCTTCTTCTTCTTCTTCTTCTTCTTCTCACAGGTTAAGCAAGGCGAGCTAAAAAAATCCACTTTTATGCAGGTGAAAATTTTTTAGCTTAACCTACCTTTTTTTGTTGGTTGTGCTTGTTAGCCTATGTAACTCACCTTGCTTACACAACTGTATCATTAGGGAGGAGTGCTACCTAACTTAGTTAGCAAAAGTGTGCTAGTCAGGTAAGTCCAACAGGAAGTGGCACATGTATATAAACTACATGGACCTCAACAAGGCTTGCCCAAAGGATTAATTCCCCTTCCCCAAGATCGACTAGCTTATTGAATTGACATCAGGCCATGCCATGCTTAGTTTCATGGATGTCTATTCAAGCTAAAATCAAATCCATATGGTCCCAGAAGATGAGGTGGACATCTCTTTTGTCATTGGCTTCAGAACATAATGCTACAAAGTCATGTCCTTTAGAATCGAAAATGCTAAGGCAACATAGTAGAGGTTGGTGACAACCATATTTAAGCCTTAACTCAGATGGAATGTTGAGGTCTATGTAAACGACATAACTGTCAAGAGCAAGGAAAGGACATACCACATTGAGGACTTGAGCGAGACCCTTTAAACTTTATACAAGTATTAGATGAATCTTAACCTTCGAAAGTGTGTCTTTGGGATGATCTTGGGTATGCTCCTCGTTTTTATGGTCATAGAGCATGGCTTCAAGGCCAATCCTAACAAATATAAGCCATTTAGGACATGAAGTGCTAGACACTAAGAGACCAACCGAGCTAACATGATTCTTACCTTGTTCACTTCGGCTATTTTGCCCTACTGCTTTACTCTTTTACTCTATTCTACTGTCCCCTTTACTGTGTTTTACTCTGCCTAGCTTTACCGTGTGCTTCTTGCTCAATTAATTTAAGTTAGCTTTGTTAGTTCAAGTCAACTTGGTCAGGTTAGGTTGGCTTGGCCATATTAGATTAGCTCGGCCAAGTTAGGTCGGCTTGGCCTAGTTATATTTGCTCAACTAGTTTAGGTTGGCTTGACCCATCTAGGTTGGCTTAGCCAAGTTTGCTCATCTAAGGTGGGGGACTTTAGAGTTACTTACTTATGCTTTATTTATTACTTTATTGTTATATATTATTTTGTATTTATGAAATTGCCATTAGTGCAACCCTTACTTTATTTTATTTACGTAATTTCCATTCTATATAAGTAGTCCATACTAGTACGGTTTTAGAGATAACATATAGATGACATGAATGAAAAATCCTTTTAGTATTTCTTTATGAAAGCTCTCCTATCTCACTCTTATCAATCCCTTTAGCAAGGATTGCAATAAGCAACCCTAATTAATACTTTGTGCATAATATTAAAGTAGAGATTAGGTCGTATAGTGTTCATTTGATGTGTAATATCCTCATGGATAGCTAACGAATTTGTTAAACCTGATCTCATTTTCCTTTCTTTGATATCTCAAAGGACCTACTCGATTTTCTATGGTTAGACCTAGTAATAATTAAGCTCCTAATCGCATCATCTCGGTATCAGGGCAAAGGCTTAACAACAGGGAGGATTTGATTTATTCTATACCCAGATTCCATTTCTGTCTCTATTTGTAATTAGGAGAAGATTCTAGTTTCTCATTTTTGAAGTATCATATTGTAAAAAGGTGGGGTTTTGAATATTGTAATACCCATTGCAAGGGTTTCGAATGTTATGTACTCTAGTCTAAGCAAGTTGCTGTAGTATGTTGAACTATGGAAGAAGTGTCAAGCTCTTATGAGCTACTATCAAGCTATGGAACTACATGTCCGAGCTAAATTGTTTGGGAAACCAAGTTTCGAGCTGTTTGTGCATTGTACATGTATTAAGCTATACATGAATTTTGGTTAGTACCGAGTTGGTACTGAAATCAAGCTCTACTACGTGTGAACCAATTTTTGAGCTATTCAATCGTACGTATGTGTGTGTTGTTTTGTTCAATTACTTGCCACAATGTGAGTTTGATTTGATTTAAGTGTAGCAATGAGTTTTGTGTTATGCCGAACTAAATTAGTTCTCCAATTGTTATGTTGTTGTTAAGTGCATGAGCTAAATGCCAAGCTACTACGATTAAACGTGATGAGTTGTTTATTGTAGGGGAACTCCAAGCTATTTACTGTATTTGAGTAGAGCAAAGTGTGGTGTGTATTATCATGAAATGCTCTACTGTGCAAGAGGATAGTCGTGTGCCTAATGTGAGTTGATTTGTGTTTGTGTTGTAGTACACTTCCAAATTGTTGCAATTTAAAGTGTTGAGCTTAGTGAACTTTTAATAAGCTACTGAACGATAGCCATAGTACCTTATTTGGTAGATAGCTACCAAACTGATTTAAGTATTGTGAACTTATGTTCTGTGATGTCCTATCTCTTGAGGATCACTAAATTAAGTTGGATTGCTGAGTGACTAACAAGTGTTGTTCAACTTCTATCAAAGAAAACATTTGTTGTGTACCAAGCTATCTTGGATCCAAGTGTTGAGAATTCTATCTACTTTAGCACAATTGAAGAGCTATTGTCATTAAATTACCAAGTTGCTATTTACTGTGCTAAATGTGAGTTTGTATTTATGTCCAAGCTTCTCATCTTGTTGAGCTTTGTATAGAGTGTAAAGTGGACTTGTTGGTTAGTGCTTTAATTTTATAATATGACAGCTAGGAAATTTTACTTTAATGGAAAACTTCAAGAAAATGTCGTATTAATTTGGGTTAGTGATTATCCTATGAATTTCATCTCTAAAGCTATGGTTAAGAGATTTGGCTATGCAAATACCGATCACTCGAGTCCCTATGAATTTTCCTATAATGACAAGGTGATTCGAGTTACCAAGCAAGCCAAGATAACATTCTCTTCTAACAAATTTCAAGATTAGGTCCTATGTGATATAAATAATGTAAGCCCTACAATCAATTACTCGGGATTCTGATCAAGTCTAAATTATAAAATAAAGTTAGAAATATTACTAAAAACGATCCCATAAGTTTGAATTTAAGAAAATAAGTAATAAAATAAAATAATATAAAATTTCCAAATTTTAAGTATATTATTTATTATTTATCGAAAATGCAGAAAATACATTCTGATAATTAACAAATTATTAGAGATAAATTATATGTACACTAAAAATCATAAAATAATATTTAGGAATATTTATTTGTACTATATATGAATTTATATGTTGGTAGAAATACGCGTAATTACTTAAAATATGCGAAATGTGCTAAAATAATGCTAAATAATTAAAGAAAATTCATAATTAATTAAGGAAAAATAAAGAAAAATAAAGAAATGTGGAAAATTCCAGAAAGTGGTTGTGGCAATCTGGAATTGAAGAAACAAAATCAACCAATTAAAATGCAACAAATAGAAAGTGAAAAAAGAAGAAGAAGAGATAAGGCAATTATCTTATCAAATTAATGCACAATAATTCCCCAAGACCTCTATAAATACCTTAAATTTTTTAGAAGTTCATTTTGGATGTTTGAAATTATAGAAAATTAGAGAGAGGTGAAATTAAGAGTAAATTAGGATTTTACAAAAAATTATAAAAAATCTATGCAATTAAGGTTTTGGAAGGAAACCTACATCTTACGGCCACCACCAAACTACTCCACGACCACCGCCTAACTTAGTCGATACCCTTAGGGCTGGTGTTGGTGGCTAGAATTCCAACGGTCAGGTGAGTCTGATTTTAGCCTGATTTTGTAAAATTTATTAAAATTACTAATTTTGCCTAGAAAATTATGAAATTTTTTATTATGATGTTTTATTGTATACAAATTTAAGGAAAAATAATAATTAAGTTTAATCACATCTGTAAATATATGGTGCTTAAGAAATTGAATAAAACCGAGCATATTTAGGACTAGAAATAAATGATCTTAAGAGTGTAATTTTGAGCCTAAAATTTTTTTGTAGATTACTTAGGTGATATAGAACAGTACCACAAAGCCCTTTTTCAAAAATGAATTTTTGAAATTTTTGGATAATTTTTAGGCCTTAAAATGATGCATGAAATGGGTTATTTTTTGTTAATTAAGTAATTAAATGGTTAATTACTGATTTAGTAAATCATTATATATTTTAAGATGTTCAAATCTGATGAAGTATGATATTTGTATCTTTTAGGGTGTTAAGTGTAATTATTAGGGTATTATGTAGTATATATGTAATAAGTAAAAATGGTAGATTTAAGTTAATTTTGTAAATTAGGCTAATTAGGTGTAAAATATGATTTGGGATGAATTTAGACATTTTGAAATGTTAATTGATGTTGGGAGATGTTAATTAGAATGATAGAAATATTAGATGTGTATTATATACACAATAGGTGATAATACATAATATATAATTATTGGAAATCTAATAAATAGAAGATACTAGAATAAAAATTGATATTATATAAATAATAGGAATATATAATAAATTTGATAGAAAAGTTAAATTTAGGTAATTATATAAAAAATGTAAAAATTTTTCACATTAAAAGTAAATTCGATATACTAATAAGGATTTAAGTGTACTAGGTGGAATAAAATACTAGTTAGGGATAATTATAGTATTCAGTATACTTAATAATGTGATTAATTTTAGATTATGGGTTTAAACAAATTTTCAGGATTTGTGTCTAAAACAGTATTTAGAAACTGAATTAGAACCTAATTTAGAAATAGATGCAGAAATTAAACCAGAACCTAGTCCCAAATTGAGAATAATTGTAAAAGATTTGAGAACCTAGATAATTGGACATATTAAACCCTAAACCAAAGATAACAATAAGTGTTTTAAGATAAAACAAACCTATGACAATTATATGAAAACTGAGACAACGTTGGTATTATAGGGATTATTGGCGATGGACTGAATGAGTCCCACCTTGAGTGAGCAAGGAAGGAGATAAGGCTTGAGATTATACTTGGCTGTGCTTGTTAGATAGTTGACTGTGTACATGTGCTTGATTATGAGTAATGTTCTGATTCTGTTTGTTGTTTTGGCTTGTATTGTATGAAAAATGATTGATCACCTAACAAATATATGACTTGTAATCATAAATCAAACCTGCATAGCAACCCATTAGGGGAAACTTAGCATTCTCCGGCCAAATATCGACCTCTTTGAAAGGGATAGCGCTAGATAGCAAAATGAGTCCCTTCTTCATCCTTAGTCGAACTAAGTAACAAGTGAGGAGGTTGCAGTAAGGGTGAAGTCAATGGTTTAAAGGTAGTCACGGGAAGAGTGGTGCCTCCATTATACAAGCTTGGGTTTGATCATGAGCTGTTGCATTAACGGCAACTTCTCAACTCGGATTAGAGCGGGCGTAATTTCTCTAATCTCGTGACGAGCTGGACAACGTTGTGTGATTGCATTTGCTTGAAGATGCATTGCACTTAATGATTTGGTTGATAACCTTGTTCATATTGGTGGTATAGTTTTAAGTCTTCTATCCTAACTTACTAAGTTGTGATTACTCACTTCCCTATAGACGTTGTTGCAGATGCTGGCTAAGAAGTGGCTTGCAACTATCTTGAAGTTAGCAACTATTGGATCCTGGGAAGTGAGGAAAAACATTTGAAGAACAAACATATATTTTTTTAAGGTCTAAGCTCTTATTTTATAATTTTTCATTTTTGAATAATGTATTAACTAGGAAATAGATTACAGTGAAACATTGTAAATGTTAATTGTAATAACTGAATTCTAGTGTATATCTATATATATATATATATATTTTCTTACTTTTTTAGGTAAATGACTTATTTAAATGACAAACTGTATACTTCAAAATGGGTTAGTCATGGACGCCTTGTGTAGGTTAGGTCTAAGATAGTGGTTATAAGACTAGCTCCTATCTTAGAATGATTTGTACGGCGGGACTGTTATGACTCTGTTACTTTGGGACGTAACAGCTAATATTGATGATTGTTATATGTATTTAGGAAGACCATGGAAATCACATCGTGATATGTGCTATCACCCATTAAGGCATGCTTATTTCTTTTATGAGAAAAGACAATTTGTGATGCCTTACAACTCCCAAGCAAGAATTGAAGAACGTTTAAGAGCTATAATGATTTTCACTCAAAGGTAGAGAGTCAGAATTCCTTTCAAAACATCTCAAGAAGATCGGGTTGAATCACAACTTGTCGCCCTTGTTCTTGATGTGATCCCATTATCGACCCTCCATGTTACTAAGGATGACCTTAGGTACTACTACATCTGTCTCCTACCTATTGGACTTCTCTGTCCTGATCCATTAATGGGATTATTTAGGATTGGTATGAGCCGTAATAGCCTTATGCTCGTGAGATCTTATAGATTACTTGTTGATATTTATTGTAGTTGTTGTATTAGATATTTATATTGGGGTTGTGTTGTGCTCTTGGAAATCTTATGTTAGAAGTGCTAAAATTATATCGGTGGAGAAAAGAAGACTTAAGTAGTAAAAGAAATGAAGAGGTAATAGTGGATGAGGTAGAGGATTGGATTAAAGCCTTATATGTTTAGGTACATCGAGCTCCTAACATGATACTTGAGCTAAAGATTGTGTTGTTCCCCATGATTGATGGTTGCTGAAATTACTTAAACATAATTGATTGGATATATGATGAGTGGAAAGAAGGGGCTTCAATGTAGAGTTTGGTTAACCACACCCACGATGAGTAGAAGGAGCCAAAGATGATGCCAACATTGATCTTGGACTTGAACTATCTTTGTATCACTCCATTTGGTTTTTATAGATTGGTATTTGACCCAAGAGGAATTTGGAGTAAGTGGATGCCAAGTTTCAGGTTAAAACTTTTTTTAGGGGAGGGGTGATGTTAGACCCCAAGAGACCAACTGAGCTAGTTGACTCTCAGCTAGTTCACTTTGAATGTTCTATCCAACTACTTTACTCGTCCGTTCTAATCTGCTGTCCCTTCTACTGTGTTCTACTTTACTTAACTTTATTGTGCTCTTCCTGCCCAACTAATTCAGGTTGGCTTTATTAGTTCAAGTTGACTTAGTCAGGTTAGGTTTGCTTGGCTAGATCAAATTGGCTCGACCAGTTCAAGTTGGCTCAATCTATCTAGGTTGACTTGGCTAGGTTTGCTCATCTAAGGTAAGGGACATCAAGATTACTTACTTATGCTTTATTTACTACTTTATCATTATATTGTATTTTGTATTTATGGAATTACCACTAGGGCAACCCTTACTTTATTTTATTTATATAATTTCCATTATCTATAAATATCCATAATTATAGGGTATTAGAGATAACACACTGATGACATGAATGAAAAGCTCTTTGAGTATTTTGTTGTGAAAGCTCTTCTATCTCGCTTTCATCAATTCCTTTAGCAAGGACTGTGGTAAGCAACCTTAATTAATACTTCATGTGTAATATTAGAGTAGAGATTAGATCATATAGTGTTCATTTGGTGCATCATTCAGTGCATCATATACTCTTGGACAGCTTACAAATTTGCTAAGTCTGATCCCATTTTCCTTTCTTTGATTTCTCAAAGGACCCATTCGATTTTCTACGATAAGACTTAGTGATAATTGAGCTCTTAGGCACATCATGAAGGCCTCTCGTACTATCAAGGAAGTCTAATGGCTCATGGGTAGAGTTGCTGCTCTTAATCACTTCGTTTCTAGAAGTGCCGATAAGCGTTCTAAGTTTTTTAAGTTACTAAAGAACCCATTTGAGTTCAATTGAGCCAAAGGGTGCCAAGTTACATTTGACAAGCTCAAGTAGTTCTTCGAGAGCCTACCCATCCTCTCTAAGCCAATCTTTGAGTATGATCTCTATCTATATCTAGAAGTTAGTGATCAAGTATTGTCTTCCATACTCATTTGAGTAAATGAATGAGAGCATAAGCCAGTCTATTACGTTAGTTATAGTCTACATGGACTGAAGACTAGGTATATACAGGGGGAGAAATTCACTGTGGCTATAGTGATTGTTGCAAGGAAGTTGAGGGCATATTTCCAAACCCATTCCATTATCATCCTCATCAACCAACTGCTATCTTGCAGAAGCTAAATGCTTCGAGCTATACTATCAAGAATTCGCTAGTACTTAGCACTCAAGGAGTTCAGTTTTGCCCAAGGTAAGCTATTAAAGCATTAGTCCTTGTAGACTTTGTAGCCAAGTACATTGAAGAGGAGGAAACACTAGTAGAAGTTGATATACTAGTGTGAAACCTTTATGTTTATGGATCCTTCACTTGAGGGCAAAGGGAGGAGGAGAGAATACAAGCATAGTTTTGCAAGGGCCTTATGGTAGCAAGGTCTTATACATGCTTAAGTTCAAGTTTCACCTCTTAGAAAATAAACAAGATTCCTTGAGTAGAGAGCTCCAAAGTATACTAACTATAAAGCTTTCGACTATGGTTATCTTGATACCTTATAGTAGAGAAAAGTCGATCTTCAATTAAGTATATCCCTAAGCATACAATTGAAGAGACATGGTAGGAGGTACTTGAGATCTAACCTTCTTAAGCCAAGCCTTGTTAGATGGACCTAATCATCGAGCATTTGAGGTTCGGAATGCTACCCGATGATAGGGTTGGGGCCTAGAGACTAGATTATGCTGTAGCGAATTATACTCTTATTGATGACACTTTTTACCATTGCAGACATGGTATCCCACTTCTTTGGTGGCTTCTAGTTGGAGCTACATGTCAGGGTCTACAATAACCATACCCAAGCTTAAGCCTTGTACATTTGAGCCCTTCGCTTCGACTAATACTGGTTGACCATGAAGGAAGACACAAAGGCTATGGTTCAAAGGTGCTACAAGTGTTAGAAGCATGCATCCATTAGTCATGCCTTGAACATTGACCTAAATCCTATGACGAACTCATGGTCTTTTTCCTGGTGCGGGCTTAACACCCTTGAACCCTTCTCTAAAGCATCTGAGGGTTGTCAGTTTATCTTAGTGGATGTAGATTACTTCATAAAGTGGGTTGAGGCTCAAGCAATTGCAAGCATCACAAACAAAGTAATTGAAGGCTTTGTCTTCGCTTACATCCTCACCAAAATCATCACCAGGTTTAAGGTACCCTACACCCTGATCACGGATAATGGTAGGTAATTTGACAACGCCAATTCGAAGAGTGGAACAAGTAGAGGGAAGACAAGTTGACAAGTTTGCTAAAGGATATTGGATAACTCACAGGACCTTTATTAGAGAGACATCCTTTTGCCTTACCTTTAGATCTGAAGCTATCCTACCCATTGAGTTGCAAATACTAAATAGTAAGGTCTAGAATTTTGATGTCAATGTTAATCACATGGCCTTATAGGTGAGCCTTGATATAATCAATGAGGTGTACGACATCACTGGAGCTCGGTTAGTAGCCTATTAGCAGCGGATTGTCTAGTACTACAATAAGAAGTTAGACATAAGGTCTGCCATCTCTGAGACCTAGTATGCTAAAAACTATAAGCCATAGGCTCTTAAGAAGGGTAAGGAATGCTCGTATTGAACTAAGAAGACCTTACATGAGTGAGGGAAGATGTAGGCAACGGGGCCTATAGGCTAGAGACCCTCGACGAACAACTCATACTAAGGGCTTAGAACATGAATAACTTAAGGCCTTATTTTGCATAAAGTTTTGTAATTAGCTTGTTGTATATGTATATATTTATGAGTCAATAAAAGATGAGTTCCCTATACTTGTCTACTATTCTTTCCCATTGGTTTATACCATCTACTCTCATTTTTGAGTTGAGAGACCTCTTTAATGCCTGGGCACTTTCACTGGTCTTCGTGCCAAAGAGCCTTGATGCCTCGAGCAAAATGTTCGACCTATGAGCCTTGGGCATCCTAGTGGTACTTACATTCAATGGGTTAATGATATGAGACTAAGTACATCGACCTTATCGGTATATTGGTTAATACGAGTACACTTAGGTACTTTGCAACCAAAGTACCAAGTGAAGCACACAAGGTCCAAACCAGAAGCTCCCCTTTTTAGCTAACCTAGTGCAAGTACTACTATGTTAAGCATTAGGTAGGACTTGCTCCTAGACACTTAAGCGTTCAAGTACATTAGTTGGGCATAAGCATTTAAGCTAAATGAATAACAAGGAAAAGACAAGAAAGTAAAGAGAGACCAAGCAAGAAACTTAAAGAATAAAAATTGCTTTCATTCATTAATAGATTTTGTATAAGGCTTTAGGGGCCAACATCTTGACCTCGAGTATAATAAAAAAGAAAAGAAAAAGTACATAAAATGGGAAGGAGAGAATAAGGGCATCTACATGACTTCTACTTGTTCCTTATTGATTTTCCCTTATTACTCTCTTGAATAGACTTCTTGGCTATACCCTCAAAGGCTTAAGAAGCACCATCATTAAGCCAGTTGAGGGGGCTGCGAATGATCTCTAGATGTTGTTGATAGATGTCATTTTGTACCATCTACCCAAAGTCAAAACTAACCTTAGTAGCTATCCTCTTAAACTCTGGCACCGTGATGACCTCATTGAAGATCCTCTGAATTGCCTCTGGGTTAAGCTCCCATCTATCCTTTAGCTCAACTATCTAAGCTTAGGATTTAGCTTGAGTCCCTTCGAGCTCCTTCTTCTTCTTTGCCAGCTTAGCCTTTACCTTACCTAACTTGTGATCATAAGCTTTCGTAGAAGCTTTTATGGTCTTTGTTTTCACTTTTGCCCAAGTTACCTTCTTGATGAGCTCCTTATTCTAGTGCTCCATATCTCTATAAATGGAGATAAAGTCATTGTTACGACCTTGCTGTAAAGCCTGGTGACCTCATCCTTCGGCTAACTACTCTTCCCTTAAACCACTTGAAATACGAGCAAATATTAGTAACAGAGCACTCAATAATAGAAAAGGGAAAGGAACAAGAAAAGGAACATACCTCCTTAAAGATTGCTTGGTTGTAGGCAAACGATTGGTTGTAGATCGTGATGACCTACACACCAAGTACTACATTAGCTATATGAGTTGACTATGGATACCACATTTTGTCACCCTTTTATTTTAGGTTCTTTTCTTTTTTATTTTGTTTTTTTTGGGCCAAGTTTAGTAAAAAAAAAATAAAAAAAATAAAATAAAAATTAAAAAATAAGTTAAAAATTTAAAAAAATTAAAAATTTTAAAAAAAAATTGAAAAATAAAAAAAAATACAATGTGTCGAGAGTCCGGGTTAGAGTTAAGTTAGTTAGTTGTTAGGGTAGGATTAGGCAATAGTTAACGTATACGTGTAATTTAATAAATTTTGAGTCTTTAAGAAGTTGGGCTTCATTAGTAAATATTTTAAGAAAGTCCAGTAAAATATTTGAGTTCATTCAATCTAAAATTTTAATTTTAAAATATTTTTATTTAGACCAATTAAAAATAGCACTTTAGATTTATTAAATTTAAAAATTATGTTGAAAATCTTTAGCATGTATGTTTTGGTTATTTAAATAAATTTAGGTCATTTTATAATAAGTAGGAGTAGATTGGGTTTTGTTGGAGAAATAATATTAATGTTATACCTAATTTAAAAGCTCAAGTATAATTTTGGTGCATAACATAGTAAGGAATTGCACATAGCTCAGATGGTTAGGTCATAGGTATAGGTGCAAGAGAATACGGGTTCAAATCCCACAAACAGTAGGCTCTAAAATCATGGCTAAACTAAACTTGCATTTGATTCTATTGAATCTTTGTAGATTTAGGCTTATTTTCCATTGTTTAGGTATCTTAGACAAGTTTTCCACATTAATTACATATTTTATCGAAAATTGTATTTAGGTACTTTAGGTTTTTTTTTTTTTAATTTTTATCACATAAGAAAGGTTTTTCTTTAAATAAAAATCTTAATTTTTTTAAGTTTAGTGTCTTTTTTTAAAAAAAAAAAATTAGACAATAAAAATTAGGATTTCTTTTTAGGGTTTTTACTAATAAAAAATAACTTAGCTAAAAATATAAATTTAGCCCATTTAAATAAATAAAAATTGTCAACCTACTAAAGTTTTCTAAAAAACGAAGATTAAGATTGGTTTTATCCTGATTAGTGGGTACGTAGGCTTCTCTTAAGCAATCATAAAATTTATAAAATATTTTGTTTTCTTTTTAGTTTTTAGGGAAATCTCATAGTAAAAAACAATAAAAAATTCATTTTTATGCATTTTCACATCCTTTGCATGCTTTCTCATTTTTTTATGAAAAATTATAAAAATGAAGGCTCATTTTTTGCTTCTTTTTTTTCACATGGTGACTTGGTCTTATTAGGTTCCCTCGAATTAATATTTTTTTATTAAATTTTATGAAAAATTAATTTAGGAAATTCGTAGACTAGTGGCTACTTGAAAATCCTAATTTGATTTTTTTTATCAATTTTACTGGTTGGTAACTTCGAATTTTTTTAACATTTTTTTTGAGAAAAATTGATTTTCCTTAATTTAATGTCAAGTAATTTATATTAAATGGCCTAAGTTTGATATAGGTTAAATTAAAGAAAATCAAAATAAAGCTCGACACCGACCCATGGACTTAGAAAAATATCCTACAAAATGTGTATCTTAGCTTGTAGAGCTTACTAAGAGTAAAGGTAATGGACTCTACATTTGTCTTCTTATGGAAGAGCTAAGCTACAATCACCTTAGAGTCTACCGGTATCTCTATTATCTCAATCGTTAGAACCCCAATGTCCTACGGCATAGCCTTAGAGTCCTGCTACTCTTTGTCATACTTCGGTTGACTCTACAATCAACCATTCGACCCTTTGTTAGTGGGATCATTGACGATTGGAGGCTCCAGTGTCCTCAAACCTTCAACAGAAGACCTAAATGACCCCTTGGCTTGAACCTTCACCAGATCCTTGAGCAATCTTCCCCAAGCCATCTTCAAGAGTTTAGGTAGCGACTGTAGCTAAGGGGATCACCTTCAACTTGACTTTAGCAACCTTAAGGATGGTCGTCTACCACTCCCTCCTCCCTTTAGCTTTGATATTCTTCTTGCTCCTCTTTTGAGGAGGGGCACCTTTACCTTTAGTAGCGGTCGAGGTCCTCCATCCTTCGTCTTGAGTTTTCTTCTTCTTTGGGGCAGCCAGCTCTTACATCCACCTTTCGTAAGGTGCCTCTAAGGTCCAATTGGAGTCGTTGGAGGAGACTTGCAGACTTGGGAGTATAAAGAAGCAGTTGGTGAAAAAAAAAACACAGAAAAAAAGAGCCAAATTAAATCTACATGTTGTAGGGAAGGGTACCTTCTCAATTGTCTTTATGAGGAAGAACTTGCCTTTCCAACCTTTTACCTTTGACTTTAGCCTACTATAGATCTTTATATGTTCACTCTAAGCTACCATGTAGACTTAACATTCTTGGTTGGTCTTTAGGTGGAAAAGTACTTGAATGGGTAAGTTGTCGGCTTCCATAAGTTGAAAACAAAGATTATCCCAAAGGTATGTAGCTCCTGCCAAGTGTTCGAGTGTAGCAAGCCTAGATTGACCTTGAAGTAGTTAAAGTACTCCACCTAGAACTCTCAGAGAAGTAGTCGTAACCTAAGCACAAAAGACCTTGTATACATATAGAAGGACCTCTTACCATTGAGGTCATATGCCTTCTCATCCTCCTTAGGCCTCTTTACCTACTAGCCATAGACTCCGGTCCTCACAGCCTAGCAAACCTTATTGAAAGCCTTACAATTGTACTTATATGTTGCTTTCGCTAAACCATAGCTCTACTACAACTTTGCTCCCTTCATTATCATCAACGTCAACCTTTCGTGGCTTTGTCACCACAAGCTTCCTCATCTCCTCTTAGCTCATCAAATTGTTGCCGTCGTAGTTGTTGCTCATCGTCACCGCCATTGTTTAGGGAGGAGTGGGGTTAGTACCTTCATGAATTATTGCTTGGTGACCCACTGTGACCACAATAGAGATATTAGTCTAGCTTGAGCACCCACCTTAAAATCCTAAGCTTCTCTATTCAACCATAGGTTCGATGTGTTTGGTATGATAAGGAAGTTAGAGGTCAAGAAATTTAAGGGGGTTTTTTAAGGAAGTTTGAGCATAGAAGATTTTTAGGAGAAATTTGGCAAAGTTTTAGCTAATTTCTAATTGAATACGAAGAAATGAGGACTCCCTAAGGCCTTTTTATAGGTAAGAGTAGGGCAAGTGAACTATTTCTCCCCATTAGCATAAGGATCACCATCTTAGCCATCTACGTATCCTCTCTAGAAGATCAATAACCTAAAATCTTTTTGCATTCAAATTGCTAGTGTGGCTACTGACATCCTCCTTATGGCTACATTTTGCCCTAGATATCAAAATTACACCTTAAGCAAACCAAGCATCACATCAGTCAGCCCAACCATTACTTCATATTAGTGCCTAGTCAAGTCACATCAAGCATTACATGAGCAATTGAGTGCTCGAAAACTTATGCTTGCTAAAACACTTTGCTATAGCTTGGGCTTAAGCCTTTGGAGCCTAAAGAGGTTTACTCTCCTTGCCATCTCAACGCTAAAGAGAAAGGGGAAGGCGATTGGGGGTGGTTAAGTGTTGATAGGCTACTTTGGACCTAGTTCTTAAGGCCTATTCCAAATACTTCAACCTACTTGGGTACCCTCAAGCACATTTCCAAGATGAAGAGCCTAACCACCTTTAGTGACTTGCTCGTCCCCTTAATAAGCTTAAGCCTAGTTACATTTTGAAGAGGGAGAGCCGATATACCTTAAGCGACTTGTTAGGTCCCCCTTTGTGAGCTTAAGCCTAATCAAATAACTTGAGGATCTCTCAACCTGTTTGGGATCCTTTAAGCACCTCACCATGACCAGACCATCCATGAGCCAAAGTACTTGCTCAGCATCTCCCGAGCACCTTACCATAACTAGACCATCTACGAGCTAGCATAGTTGCTCGAGCTACTCAAGCACCTCATTACCCCAGACCACCTCGGGTTCATTGGAAACCTTAGTGCAAATCCTCTAACTGGGGTAACCTTAATCCTCTATGAGTATATCTTAAGTGTACAATGTATAGCTTAATGTCCATAGTGCTCTTAAGTTGTACTCTTTCTTTTCATTAATTGCCCTCTGACAGTCATGGTACTACTAGTATGCCTTACAACTTTGACTTAGATTTCAAACATAGTCGCTAGCTTATCTAAGGCTGACTAAGTGACAAAGTCTTTTTTGTCCTTTGCAACATCCATGTATGATTGAACTCGAATGACATGCGTTACTAACAAGTGAGCTCCTTATCTTATAAATAGGGCAAAGAGTTAAAGGTACTGGGTCTTCTCTCCTTTTTGGCTTCATTAGTGCACTGACTACTCTTAAATACTCTCTATAAACACTTTAAATAATCTATACACTTCCCTTTATTGTCTCTCCTTATAAACTTAAGCATTAGAGTGCCTTTGTAAGCATTACAATAAGAGGCTTTTTTGCATGTCTTCCACCAAGCACGGCGAACAGACTACCCAAGACAATTATCTCTTCACTTTATGTGATCTCACGCATTACCATAATCCTCACATGTCCTACTGTAGTACCTTTTGATTTAAGGCCTTACAATTATTTTATTTATATAAAATAAAAAATTAATTTCACAATAATTAAAGCATTTTGATTCAGCCAAATTTTGAGAAAATTTAATATATTCATAATACAAAATATAGCTGAAAGCATTTATTATACTTATGCATCATGGTTATTATTGTTCGTGATGTTATACATGGTTGAAAGCATTATCTATACTTACTTTTGACTTATTGGAATATGTACATTGAATAAGTTCTTAGCATTGTTTCCCCCTTTATACAAATCTGGCTTGATAGATTGATAACTAAATTTATTGTATGAATGGCACCTTTTAATGTAGCTGCTTCTTGATAAACCAACTCCAATACATGTTGCTTGCTTTCACACAAAGTAGCATTATTTTGATAACATGAAAATCTAATAGATTAAGTGTTGATAGGAGATTTTAGATATTGATCCTTTAGACTCATATTGATTTGAAATCATGAGCTGATTTGTTCTATCCTATGATCGAACTGTTTCCTTTAGCTAACCTATTCCAATTCATCGTCATCTTATACGAAGCTCTTGGGTATATGGACTGAACACTACCTCATGGTCGACCTCTTTCCTTAGGAAGTCATCCTCTTAGTGTCCACATTGACTACCTCATGGTATATTTGATTTCCTTCGAAATATAAGTATTAAGTTGAAGGCAGGAAGCTAAGAGTAGACAAAAGTTGACACTGGATAAGGCTCCTTAGATTCTTGGGTCACAACCATTCGCATGAAGTCCACTCTCCATGGCAAACACACTATCCTTGGTAGATTCTTGACCCTTAGATTCTCTCAAGCTCATTGATATAAATTGATGAAATCCAACAATGATAAAGCATCTTAAACACTCACACTCTCAATCTCTTGTGTTTTTGCTCTTTCTTTCTCTCTCCCATAGATAAATACTAACTTTAATATTGGAACTGTTATATCGGATAACATCTTAACTTCCCTCACTATGTTCTCTTTTATAGTCTCAAATCTAAACACTTGAAAGTCCTCTTCATTTCATCTCACCCTACTGGCGAAAACCTATAGACGACATAATCTTCATGCATTATTTTAGAAAACTCAATTTAAGAAACACAAATGTGAGTAACTAACTTAGAGATTAGCTATAAAGTAGTGAAGAGGTCCATAAATATAATATCAGAAGTTTAACTTTCTCCTAATCAAATCAATTCATGACGAAAGTTTCCGATTAGTAATAAGAGGTGCTTTTTTTGCTTCAAAACGGACATGCTATATGTGTGCATATACATATATATATCTCATAAATATTTATATATGTATTTTAAAATTGCGATGGAGGAGAGATAAGACGTACGTACTTTTTAAAACTCAAACTAATAAAATACTGTCATCCTCATTGAAAACTACTTGTGTTATAAAATTAATCGGACTCGAACTGTTTGGTATATCACATGTAGAAAAAAGTTTCTAAATGAGATAAAACACCTTGGATATCGTAGATAAATAAAATGCACAAGACTTAAATAATTTTAAATTAATTATCTAGGAGCTGCAAATAAATCCAACATCGAGACAATATGTATAAAGTACTAAAGTGCATAATTACTTAAAAAAAAATACAATTATGTTGATAAATTTTTGTGAGTAATCATAAAGATCTGCCTTAGTAGATGAGGAAAGGCATTAATCTAAATACCTTAACTAATCAGGTTCGATTCTTATAGAGTGAATAAAAAAGGTCTTCTATTCTTATGAATTTGATGATCTTATTAATAGTTAAGAAACACCCTCGTTAATCATTTGGTAAAATCTCTTTCTTGTATTTTTATGTTATATATGAAAGCCTGCTCCAGCGTCAGCTGACATCATCACTATTCCTAACTACATGAGTGGGTTTTCTTACGACTAACTGAAACAACCACACAACTTATATTTGCTGAACACTCAGCTTCCGTTATTCTAAAAATGCAGCATTTACACCCCAAACCTTTAAAATTGTGCTTTTGAATTTCTTACTTCATTATTTTCCAATATTGTTAAATTCAGATTAGAAGGCTAACCTGATAATAAAAAAAGGTTAATGGTCGAAAGGATCAACTGAGGTTGAACAGAGATCAAACCATGATAAAAAAAAATAATCATAATATAATTTATATTTACGTATAAAATAATAAAATATTACCACTTTCTTGACGATTGAAAATTGAAAGTTTTTACAATTTATTTTTTATTTTCCTCTTATTTATATTATTTTTTTAGCAAACTGATATTTTTTATTACAAAGTATAAGAGAAAAGAATATATTTTAACTTAGAAAAATTCAGTTAGTTCTTATAGGAATTGAGTTGGACTACCTGAGTCAACTGGCCGAACTGGAGACATTGTCGATAAAGGTTAAATTGGTGACTTAGATTGGTTTTATTGAAGACTCAATTCTAACTGTATTAGACTAAGAAGGTCAACCTAGGTCTAACAATATTGCTATTCTCTTTTTGAAAATAATAACTTTTTTTTTTGTAAGAAAGAATTGTATAAATTATTCCTTCAATTTTATTGGTTTTATAGTATTCTATATAGGTATGCAATTGGGCTGAGCTTTGTGAAACCTAAACCCACCTTTATAGGATTTGGTGTTATCTAAAACCTTATAAGGTTTTATTCCCTATTTGGAAAACTCAATCCCATAAGGTTCTTGACTCTTTAGAAGCGGATTTTGATAAGATTCAATAGATCATATAGGGGTGGGTTTTTATAGAGTTTAAATAGGATTAAGAAGAGAATAGAAGGGAAAGAAGTCAAGTAGAATTATAATTATATTTCAAAACTTATATAATAATAAAATTTGAGAATCAACTACCTTATAAAATATAAAACTTGTATAAGATATACATTTTACATAAATTACGAGTAAATATTTTTGTTAATATATTTTTTTTATCAGATCATGTTTCCTATAAGATTTTTTTATAATCTCAAAAGCTGACCCTAAACCCCATAGTATTTTGAATCATATCCCAAAGTTTAACACTAAACCCTATATGTAATACTCTATAGTGTTTTTATTGGATTCGATAAGTTGTGTACCCTTTAATAACCCGCTTAGTTGTATCCTTAACTCAATAAAAAAATGATATTAAAATAAGATCTCAAAGCATGTTTTCTAAAGATATAGCATTTAAATAATCCATTTTAAAATGAAAGTAATTATATATATATAGAAGGCAAGTACACATGGAGCAAACATAACCATTAATGCAAAGTTTATTGTGGTGTAAAATCCATCATGTGCCTATGTGATTACCAAAATATTATACTAACAATTAAACTTCTATCTTAACCACTAAAACCAATTAACTTTTCCAAATGTCCAATTTGTCAATAATCTACTATTTTATAAATATATAATAAAAAATATTTTCACAAAATAAGAACATTTTGTCATAGCCAAATGTTAAGAAAATTAAATATATTTATGATACATAACATAAATAATGGTTATTTTTGTCCGTGACGTGTTTCAATGTATATGCTTGAAAGCATTATCGGTACTTATTATCGACTTCTTATGACATGAAGAGTGAATAAATTCGCAGCTCTCTGGCTTGACAAACCATGATGACCAAATCTTATTGTTTTAATTGTCCTTTTCCATAGGACTTATCAATAGAATGGAATGGAATCATTTAGAATTATTTCGAAAAAACTCAATCTTAGCTATTTTTTGGCCAAAAAATAAAAAGAAGATTGCCTAGATATTTGTACGTAAAGCCGCGGTATTTGACTAGTTTCCCATCCAACCGGTTCCCAAAATCACCATATTTTACAATTACACGAACTTCATTCCCAATTTCATAAATGTATCTTCAATTCCATAAATTGGCTAATAAATTTCTCTAATTTAATTAACCCCCAATAAGTTACACAAAAAGTATTCAGACTTTTATCCTTTTGTTATTTTGGCCCCTGCCCCTAATGCAAAGTGCACAGCAATAATGGCCTTTGCGTTCGCTATGCAATAATATTTATTCCTATAATATAATTAAGATATTAATGGTAATCTCGAGCACTTGATAAAATAATAAAATATTAATATTTTTCTTTTCTCTATGCGTTTGCTATTATAGTATAGCATATGTAATTTTTGCGGAAACCATAAAAAAAAAAAAAATTCCTTTTATAAGCCATGAGTAACACTATAGTTTAAGGGATGGAAAGGAATGATTTGAGAGGTGAGGAATTAGGAGGTAAAATTTTTTATTCCACTGTATGATTTGAAAAAGATTGTAAAAGAAGAAGGAAATATGAGAGTAATCTTTCCCTAGGCCTCACTAAAAATTTTTTCTCCAAAAGTTGGACAGAATCAGAATGGAATTGGGGTAGCCTCATCATAACAACTTGTGGTGTACTATATAAAAACTCGTGACCAATACTACTATTGTTAAGGAGTTTCAATACATACACAAAGGTGTCATTACAACATAGGTTACCATAACTAGTCAAGTCAAGTTTGTGAAGCACTGAGATATGTACAATATAATAATAAATAGAACATAATAGTTAATCTCATAATCCAAATACACCACCATAAAGTTCTGGGTCATATAGAATCCCTTGCTCTATCCTATAAGTCTAAATATAACTTACAATAACACAAGTAAATTTAACTTAGAGATAAGATATATTTATAATAATCTCTAGCTCCTATGGTCTCAACCACTCTTCTAATAACTCCCATTACTATCACTTGTAGATATGAGCTCCTAAGATATAGCTAGTAGAGTGCCCGAAATAAAGTAAATCTATGGATGTGAAAGCACCAATTACTTAGTGAGATATTCCTTATATTGTATGCACGCAAGAACAAGTAAGTTATCATACATTATCGTGCTATGCATGAATGAGCATATGAATGCAATAATATATACAATCATTCGAAAATTGTGCATAACCTAGATTTATACCCTCTAGTCACTAGAGGTGGGGAAAAAAGTACTAATAAGTTAGCTCATACGCTACTACTTTGAGCTAAATCACCCTCAGCCTAATACCTTATTAATTAATTATATAATAAAATACTGCAAGTTTAACTTAAGTTGGATTTTAAGTAATATTAAAATAGTGATATGATACTATATATTTGCTCAAGAGTGTGGGTAGCCTTAAGTAGTTGCAATGCGGACGGTTCCCTACTAAAAGGATGACATTTCTCGATACGCAGTAGTTTCTAGAGGTCGTGGCAAGGTTATATTGAATGAAGTATCACCTTCATATGGCCTCTTTGTGCCCTCGTATGATGTTGACGGCCTTCTTTATAAAATCATTCAATGCATGTTTGATTTATATTTAAGTTTCAATATTTGTTAGTTCAATTTATTTAGTGGCCAAATACGTTCACAAGTACTCCATAACATAAATATATTCATTTCATATGGTAATAACCAATTCTATTTATATATATCAAGTTTCTTGCACATCAAAACACAAAGTACAATCACATGCAAGTTCCCAAATCAAACCCACACATTTCCATTTCAAATATTATAATTTCAATGCAATTAAATTACAACTACAACCATTGTGATAATAACCGAGAGTACTTCCTATCCTATTCATGATAGTTGCTGATCGTATTAGTCCTTGAGATAGTTAATATCAAAGCCAATATCACTTATTGTCAATATAAAATAAAAAAAAAGGAATGTAATAAGTATAATAAAAATTATGACTTTTACCAATCGGTTTTCCTATAGTTGCCTTTATTCTGATTTAACTCCGATGGTTATATATTCCTACCATTGTTTTAATCATTATTGCCATTACACTTATTTTTGCCAACACCTCCTAATTATCTATATATTTGATTAGGTAGAAATGTTTGTTAGACTAGAATATAATATATACGTACATGTACATACATACCTATATATATATATATATATATATATATGAATATGAATGAATAGGATAGGAAATATACATTACTATCATTATCCTCTCCTATATTTCTCTAATGACTTTTATCATTGAATAGTATAGTAAAAGATTTTCTTCTTGAAAATAATAATTTTTTGTAAGAAAGGATTAAATAAATGAAAATATATTAGTGGTTTTTTTTTTTTAAATTATTCCCTGAATTTTATTGGTTTTATAGTATTCTATAAAAAAAACGATATTAAATAAGACCTCATGCTTTCTAAGGATATAGCATTAAATAATCAATTTTAAAAAGAGAGCAAATATATATATATATATATATATTATATAGGAGGCAAGCACACCTGGAGCAGACATATCCATTGATGCAAAGTTAATTGTGGTGTAAAATCCATCATGTGCTACTGTGATTACCAAAATATTATACTAATAATTAAACTTTTATTTTAACCACTAAAACCAATTAACTTTTTAAAATGTCCAATTTGACAATAATCTACTATTTTATAAATATGCAATAAAAAATAATTTCACAGAACTAAGAACATTTTGTTATAGCCAAATGTTAAGAAAATTAAATAAGAACATTTTGTTATAACATCAATGTATATGCTTGAAAGCATTGTCAATACTTATTATCGACTTCTTATGACATGAAGAGTGTATAAATTGCAGCTTTCTGGCTCGATAAACCATGATGACCAATTCTTATTGTTTTATTTGTCCTTTTCTATCAGACTTGTCCATAGAATGAAATGGAACCATTAAGAATTATTTGAAAATGACTCAATCTAAGACTGGATGGCTATTTTTGGGCCCAAAAGGAAAAAAAAAAAAAAAGGTTGCCTAGCTATTTGTACGTAAAGCCGCAGAATTTGACTAGTTTCCCATCCAACTGGATTCCAAAAATCACCATATTTTACAATTACATGAACTTCATTCCCAATTTCATAAATGTAACTTCACTTCCATAAATTGGCTATAAATTTCTTTAATTTAATTAACAGCCAATAAGTTGCACAAAAAGTATTCGGACTTTTATCCTTTTGTTATTTCGACCCCTGCCCCTAATGAAAAGTGCACAGCAATAATGGCCTTTGCATTTGCTATGCAATAATATTTAATCCTATAATATAATTAAAATACTAATGGTAATCTTGAGCACTTAACAAAATATTTAAAATATGTATATTTTTTTCATTTCTCTATGCATTTGCTATTATAGTGTCGCATATATGATTATTACGGAAGGTACATATATATTATTAAATATTTTTTGTAATATATATTTTATTTATGTAATAAATATACACATATTAATGTATATATATATTATTAAATATACTTTTATATAATATATAATAACAAAAAGTGAAATAGAGAATGTATTTATTTAATATAATTACATTTTATGGATATATCGATAAATTTAACTTATACTTATTTTATTTTTATTAATAATTAAGATTTCTTTCCTTTTTTTTTTCTCAATTATTTAAACACATTAAAAGGAATTAAATCTCTCTATAATTTATTCCATTTATATTCTTTTCTCTCACTTTCTTTTCTTTTGGATTCCTTCCCTCGTATCAAATATAGTGTAAATATCCTCACAATTAAATAATAACAATAATAATATGGTAATATCGATGCAGATTGTGGGCACATTATAACAATGCAGGTACAGGTGGGCGCCTCTTGTGCCGTATCCCGCTACATCATCAACTGATGGTCAGAGAGACAAAGGCACTATATCGAAGTACATATTAAGTCTATGGTGTTATCATCTGCTCCTTCTTCTTCTTCTTTTTTAACTTAACCTTGTATGGTATGTATACGGAAGCGCCCACACGTACCAGCACATGCTTTTTGTTCCTTCTGGAAATATTTTGTGACCAACAGTATATATATATATATATGACACCAATTAACAAGAAGATCTATATATCTAATAAACATATATATAATACGAAACATATGAATATAAGAAAGAAACAGAATGGAATAATGTAGAATCATAGAAGTGTGTGTGTATATAGATATATCTATATATATATATACACGTATGTATCATTTAATTGCACGTTTAGATACTTTTACAAGGAGCCAATACAAGCATATAAAACTTGATTATTTTTAAACACACTCATTATTGACCCTTATATAATTATCAGCGGATGCATGCATATATTAAAATTTATATACTTATAGATATGTGATGTTGTTGCAGGTTGTGGATTAGAGCTGATGAACATAAATTTCCTTGTAGACCTAATATTAGATACTAAAAACAATTACCACAAAAAACGATATTGTTACTGCATGCATACGATTTGTACTCGATTCATCCTAATAAAATTTTCCTAATGAAGTTCCTATGGAGCAGAAAAAATTTTGATTTGTACTTAAACATATGCCACTTCTTCGTTGATGAGTAGTGGATAAAACTAAATGCTATTAATATTTAAATACATATTAATTATAATAAGGTAATATTTTTACATGTGAAAATTTTCTTGATTTACGTTTATCACCATTCGTCAAATTCATACATGTTAATGGAATGCTCCCATACATCATTGTCCAGATTTCGGTTTACTGTCATCTGCCGCCGGTGCCGACCTCCGTTAGACAAATGAGAGATGGCGAAGGGAATAATATTAGATAAATTTTCTGTCATCTCGTGTAGATTATATCTATATGGAGTAATATCACAGTGAAATGGTCTTCACGTATATATCTGATACTTCTTAGTCTGATTCTTTTAGCCCACACAAGATCATAAATATATGTAAAAAATATGACGATATGATCAAGTATACATCTCAGCAAATTAAAATTAGTGTAGGAAGTGCACGAGATACTCCATGTACTTCTCCCAATTACGGTTCTATCATTATTATTATTATTATTATTATTATTATTATCTTTCTTCTTTTTACAGGTCATTTAAGCACGCATGTGTCGACAATTAACCGAATGTGACCGTGAGACTGGCGAAGGAATAAGCAGAAGATATTTACAGGAAATGATGCGGAAAGGAAAGCCGAGATCACCCGAGACCCACACGCAACCCCATTTTTTACCGTAAAACTAAACGCGTCCAATTAAGTTGATACGGGAGCTCTGCTAAAAACATCAAATTAAAGACCTATTTCGAATTTTCCCATTTGGATGAATCTGCTCTAAATTCATTTTACTTTTAAAAGAATTTCTTTGTTTTTTTTTTTTTTTTCTCAACTAAAATAATGTTCATGTAAAAACTTCACTTGTACTAGACACTGACGGAAGCTCGACTATGCTTGTGCACCGAATTGAGTTTTCTCGAATAAATACTAAACCAAACTTTAGGAGTATGATGTACCGACTAGCACGAAGGGAAGAGTTATAACTTATGGCTTTGAATTTAACTCATCATCAGAATGGAGCTTTGGTGGTAATTAACGGGCCCCGACATAGGCCGGTGACAATAGCATCGGTGAGTCATCAACAGCGGTGGCGGCACAGAAGATCCCTCCAACGAATATCCAGTGCAGATGCGTTATTGCTGCGGGTGAGTCCGTGTAACTCGCTGGTGCTGAGTGGAATCTGGGCGGATCTCTCAGTGTCGCGCCAAGCGTGTTCCCAAGGTATACGGAAGTAAGCGGATTGCGGGAGACGGCGGTGAACCAGTTGGTGATTTTTTGTGTATCGTCGAGATCAACTCAAAATCGGAAATTTACCACCAACAAAAGCATAAAACATCAATTTTAGTTATTCAATTTCAGTTGAATATAGGGGAGCTCGGCTAAAAAATTAAAAGACCCATCTCTAATTTTATATTCAAGTTCAAGCCCAACTAGATAATAAGCCTTGTTTAAATTCATTTTTAGTTTTAAAATGATTCCCCGCCCCCCGGCGCCACCTCCTCCAAACATTCGAACTCCACTTATACTTACTCCCCAAGGAAGTTCGACCATGCCTGGAGTTTACTGAGTTAATCATCTTAAACCGATCTCGAGTAGCTAGCTTGTATGGGAAGATTTATAACCTATGGCTTTGAGTTTAACCCCATCCTCGGATAGGAACTTTGGTGGGAACCCCAACTCAGGCGTAATCCGGCGACAATAGCGCCACTGAGTCAACAGCGATGTTGAGTGCGGTGGCAAGATGGAAGATGCCCCAAACGAATATCCGGTGCAAAGCTCCAGCACTGATACGTTATCGCGCGGTGATGGAACAAATGCAGCTCGCCGGGGCTGAGTGGAATCCGGGCGGATCTCTCTGTGACGCGCAAGCATTCGCAAGGGCCAAGGGATATGGAATTGAAGGTATTAATTACTGCGGGGAAGGGCGGTGGAGTTTACTAATTTTCGTGTATTGTCCCAATCAAATCGGAAATTTCACATCAACACAAGCCTAAAGCACCAATTTTGGTTATTAACTAAGTAGAGTATAGGACCATAATTTATACAAAAAAAAGAAATATACGCCCATAATTTAATTCCGACTAGGTGGAAGTAAAACAACAACTACAACAATAAGAAGAAGAACAATAACGAAAGTGGCGATACATTATAAAGAAACAAAGAAAGAAGTTATGGAGCAAGGAAGGTTCCCACTCATCATCCTCCAATTCCCGCTACTACCACTATTGCCACCACCAGTACCACTGTCACCACCATATTGAGGCGATGGAGAAATGGTCGGATCAACAAATGTAAGATCATCACAAACCACATCTAGATCAACTGCAACGATCCAAAACCTTCCATATCCGAGCCACCGGTGCGTTGTGAGAGTGACCTGAATGGTTATGGGTTGGCCATCCTTTAAGGTCCACCAGAGACCTTTTGTGAATCGGAAGTGTTCCTTGGCCTTGAGCGGTGTGGACTCGAACGTCGCTTGTACGACGGCCTTTTTCCTAGGTTTAACAACAAAGGATGGGAGGGATACATCGACACCACAAAAAGCTAGGTCATAAGATAACGATGCCTTGACGTGGGTGTGTTTGACAGCGGCAATCCAACTAGGGTTCTTGAGATTGATAGTGATATCCCAATGGATATGAGTAGAGTTAAAAGAGAAACGAGAGGAGCCTGAATCAATCTCGACGGTAGGTGCTGCCGTGGCGTGCACCATGAGGAAGATAAGGATTAGGACAATGATAACTCCGAAGGCTGTTAACAATAATAGCAGCAATACCAATAAAATTCGCGGGTATTTGCTTGTGTGATTAGGAGAAGAAGGCATTTTTTCTTCTTCATTTTTTTTTTTTTTTTTTTTTTTTTTTTTTTTTTTGTTTTTGGTTCGCCGGGGGGAGTGGGGGATGGTTTGGGTTTGTGCATGGGTTTGCGAGGGTGGGTGTAGGTGTGCGTGGCTTTTTTTATAGTATTTAGGGTGATAAGCGACAGGATAGCAATGGGCGGAAATGGTCATTATCAAATTCGAACAATGAACACGAAATTGCCTTTCAGTTTCGTCAACTCCTTCTGTGATAAAACGAGGAACCGGAGATCAAAACACGAATTGATCAACATAGAATATAAGACATCAACATATACAGATTCCTATTAAGATTGAAGAAAAGAATTAAAAAAATTATTAATCCGGGCTATAAATTAAAATAAAATTCAATATTCTAATTTAGATAATCAATCTAGGATCAATTGCGAAATTTTAAAAACATTTATCCTGTGCTATAAAATAGATTTTGATATCACTAAATATATAGTAGAATTTTTTTTTTTAAAATTTTAGTCTGGCAAATTAATGCTTTTGCCTGTAGTAACTTTAACCTAATATATAATCCATATAATGTAGTAAAGAATATGTCCAATATTGCACCGTAAAAATATGACAATTGAGCCATACCGATAAATATTCTATAATCAAGATTAAACCAAAAACTAACATGTCTTGTGCTTATCATGATAAGATAAAACTAGTATAAATGATTAAACATAGTCATATGTATTGGTAAGTTTTATTATCATTCTTAAATCATATGTTCATCAATATAAAATTATAAATAAACATATACTCCCTTTATAATTTCAGTATCTATTAAATTGATGCAAAGTTGGACTCATTTACTTTTAGTTGATTTCATTTAAAAGAAAAAACGAAGTAAATTTTATTTTTAAGCAACTAGAATATATGTCTTGAACATTTTCCTTCAAAGATACGAACTTCCAATTACCAACCCCCCACCCCCCCCCCCCCCCCCCCCCAAAAAAAAAAAAAAAGAAAAAAAAAAACACTCTCATTTATCATTCTCTATTTGTACCATAATTATGGTAAGGTTCTCCAAATGCAAGTTTCAAACCGAAATAATGGCCCGTTGGTGCCGTCGCGATTCATGAAGGTATAGCGATGGGTATTGGTGGTCGCGATTGTTTTTCTTATGTCATCAACTCTACTTTAGAGAAAGGATTCAAAGACTCAAGTGAATTGCCCCAAAGTTGCCTTTCAATGAAGATTGATAAGCTGTACACGTTCAATATAAGATGAATTGATCAACGGTACAATATAAGATATCAATATATAGAGAGTTTTATGATTGAAAGCAATTTAAAATTAAAAAAAAAATATTTATGCTATCAAATAAAATAAAGTTTAATATTATAATTTGGACGCTCAATGTAAAATTATTTTTGAAACTCCAAAGGTATATTTATTTTGCATCCTAAAATAGATTTTTATGTCATTAAATATATGGTATAATTTATTTATTTTAGTCTAGTAGATGAAGGTGTTGTCTCCTACATTTTTTACCTAATACATAAACCAAATAATGGACTAAAAAGTATGTCCGGTACTATAATTTATTTATTTTAGTCTAGTGGATAAGGGTGTTGCCTCTTGCATCTTTAACCTAATATATAAACCAAATAACGGACTAAAAAGTATGTCTAGTACTATAGAAGTGTACATGTGCTCTTATTTATGTATACGTGTGTTGGTTAATTCAGTTGTCATTTTTGCAATCTTCACATTGTATTCTTTTCTTTGTGAACTAATGATTGTTTTTTCTTTTTTCTTTTTTTTTTGGGCCATAGTGAGCTAATGATTTGTACTTTGTGTACAATTCTTCTACTACAATCGTTTAGTAAGTGATTTCTTCTTCATTTCTTCTAAGTGATATAGCAAGTCTTTACATGATATCAAAGTAGTAGATGTTTTTTTTTTGTTGTCATCTATTTTCAGTTTCTTCTTATTTGAATTGAGAAAGAACAATGTTTGATCTTATCAACATTGGTATACGTGTTAATGGTGATTCAAGTACTAGAAATCCTTTACAACTAAGTAGATCTGATAGTCTAAGGAGAGTTATTACTAGTAGGCTATTTAATGGATTGAATTTTTTTAGGTTGGAGTAGAAATATCAAATTAGCATTAGGTACAAACTCTGAATTAAGGTTTTTTGATGGATCTTGCCCTATGCTTGATAGTGATAATGTTGATT
The DNA here is from genome assembly GCA_024138005.1 of Lumnitzera racemosa. Classification (NCBI taxonomy): domain Eukaryota; kingdom Viridiplantae; phylum Streptophyta; class Magnoliopsida; order Myrtales; family Combretaceae; genus Lumnitzera; species Lumnitzera racemosa. The sequence continues at coordinate 72,062,534 of JAMXBC010000003.1, read as the reverse complement.
TGAACAAATGGATTTAGTGCAACTATATGATACATTGTTGGCTTTTAAATTCTATGAGAATGTGAGATCATCAAAAGAATTATAGGATGACATTTGTGAGAAATTTGGTTTAACAAACGGCTGACTAATATATCAATTGTAGCAAGAGATAGTAAATTTAAAGCAAGGAGCCAATACTATTGCTATTATTGGCTTAAGAAGCTTTGGGATGAACTTAATAATTTTTCCACTTTTCCTAAATATTCTTTTAGTGTGATGAATGTTTGTTCTTGTGATTTGAATGAAAAATTTTTGAAATACAAAACAAAAATCAACCGCTATAGTTTCTCATGAGGTTGAATGATGTGTATGAATATGTGCAAAATCGAGTGTTGTTAATGGAGCCTTTACCTATGATGAGTAATGCATATTACTTACTTTTTCAAACTGAAAAACACAAACAATTGAGTGGGTGGACAAATGCTAGTGAAAAGAATGTTGCTTGTATGGTTATTTATGGACAATAATAGAAACTTTTAGCAAATAAAAAATATAAAAAAGGAAAGGAGTTGAAAAGTAAAATCTTTTTTGCTCACATTGCCAAAAATTTGGTCGTATGACTGAGAGGTACTTTTAGTTGATCGGTTACCTTCAGTGGTATAATAATTAAAGAGATAGATTAAGTGTTGAAGTAGTAGTAAATGTACATGTTAATAGAAGGCACATTATAGAATGTGATACTCCATTTAATCTATCAAAGTTTAATGTAGCTAGAATAAGCCACAATGTTGCTAATGTTGATAGTTAGCTTGTTTCTAATGTTTGCACAGAGGTCATGAATGTTTTGAAATTAAAGCGAAATATTGGTGATCACACAGCATTAGCCTATTTTGTAGGTAATGTTTATGCTTTCTCTAGTTCTTCTTTAACTTCACTTAGTCATAATGAGAATGTTTTAGGTGATTGAATTATGGATACTGGTAATCATATGATGCCTTTTACACATATTTTGTCTAACATATATACAATTATTAATCCATTTAAAGTCAAATTACTAGATGCTTCACTTAAGATTGTCACAACAATTGGTACTGTTTGTGTTAATAAATACATTACCTTGCATAAAGTTCTTCTAGTTCTAAATTTTCAATTCAACTAATAAATTGTTAGGTTCTCTCCAACTTACTTTTGATGATAACAAAAAAGTATTATTTGATGAATATTTTGCAAGAAAAAGTTATGAAGAAAGCGTTTAAGATTTGTAGAGCCTTTGGTAGAAGGTTGAGAAATTAGAAGTTATATAAGTATAGAAGTTGTAGTAAAACCTTGGGATGCTAAATAAATGTCTAAATGTATTGTACAAAACACTGATAGAAGCTTAAAGTAGAAGGTTTGATTGTATTAAGAAGCGAGGATAAGATTACTGTAAAAACTTGTGTAAAACCTTAGAAGACATTTGATGGAAGACATGTAGAAGGTTAGGTAGAAGATTTAAAATGATATGTAGCTAAGAAACTCAATAGAAGCTTAAGTAGAAACTTTTAGAAGAAAAAATGTAAGGATGACATGCTGTAGATTAGTGTAGTATAAGCTTTAATAAAAGCTTTTGATATGACCCACGCTAAGGATTGACAAGGTCGGTCGTAAGGGGTAGGTCCAAGTTTGTAGAAAGTTTGAAAATGAGGATGGAAATGCATGAGAGTCAAAGAGATGAACAAGTAAACCTTAATCTACTCTAAGGATATGACATACTGGGAAGCTACTAAAGACCCACAGAGTGAACTCGATGTGATGCACAAGCAAACTCCATGAGAGTATTCTCCACTTAGCCTTACTTAAGGATTAGAATAAGATTGAAGCAAATAAAATAGAGAGCAATACTCACGAAAAAGAGGGGCATATTCATTGTCTATGTAGATGTTTGCGGCTACACATTACGAAAGGATATTTATACCTGAAAAGTTAAGGCATCCTACCTAAAATGGAAAAGATTAAAAAGGATAATGTCCAAAATAAGTATCATACAAGGAATATCCAAATGGTAAGAATGAAAATTTAGCAAAATGAACATTTTGTATGGAACATTCTATTACAAGGGGTGCTCGAACACGTGGTGGATGATTAATGGTTGTACGCTTGGCAAAAATAGATAAATTACGTGGCTAGCTTAGCTGTTGCTGAGTAATGATGCTGAGTCAAGCTAATAGTTCGGTAGTGTCGAGTTGAGTAGGTAACTCTTCTAAGGTGAATTCAGCTTAAATGTGTTCGATATAGCTTAGATTCAGGTCAACTAAACAAATGGTTGGATAGGTCAAGCTGTTGTTTGAGTGTACTTCTAGTTAACAATTGGAAACTATCAATAAGCAAAAGAAGGTTTAGTTTGATTTGGGGATCAAGTTGGCAAATTGTAGCAGTTTAGACTCTCAAGTTACGGAGCATAAAGAAAGATCTTGCTTGGCCATGCTCTCTAGTCTTTGGGCTCAGGTCAAGGGTCTAGTAGTCAGATTCTTATCACCCCCACTAGGTTGATTGGGATTTGAGATCAAATTTGGCTGGTCCTCATCCAAGTTGTCTTCAAGTTAATAAGGGTTGAAGTCGACAACATTAAACATGTTAAACACTCCAAAGTCATTTTAGTTTTATTTAGTATGCATTATCGTTTATCTTTTGAAGTATCCTAAATGATCCTTTAGCTCTAGCAAACAACTTATTCTTTCTCTTGTTAAGAAACCTCTCCTTACTGAAGTGTAACCACACTTAGTCACTGGATTAAAGCTATTTAATCTTCCTTCCTTTACCTTTCTTTTTTAGTTTTTTGGTAGCTTGGTCAATGTGATGGGTAACTTGTTGGTAGATCTGTTGGATATATTGGGCTTTGGTTCTTGCTTCTATATCTTCTTAGTCAATAGGTAGCATCAAAGTGTGATCAAGGGTTAGTCAAGGATTGAAATAGTAGACGACCTCAAATGGGGCATGTCCATGGTAGTGTGTGTTTTTTTGTTGTAAGGAAATTCTCCCATGAGTAGGCAGATGTCTCAATTAGCTAAGTTCTTTCCCATTATAGCTCGGAATAGTGATCCCAAGGTGTAGTTGACAACCTTTGTTTAGTCAATGATTTGGAGGTGATAAGAAGTACAGAACAATAATTTAGTTTCCATCTAATGCTATAGAGTTCTCTAAAAATGTCTCAAGAACTTTAGGTCTCTATTTCACGCCATACTCCTCGATACTCTATGCAAGCAAACTATTTCCTGCAAAAAAAACAAAGAAGCAATAGCTAAAGTGCTGTTAGTTTTGGTATAAGGTACAAAGTGTGCCATCTTACTAAATCTATCCACAACAACCATCATATAGTCTTTGTCTTGAGTAGTTTGGGGTAATTCTAGGATAAAATCCATAATTAAGTTAGCCTAGGTTTGGTCGGAATAAGTAGAGGCATTGCCTTTCCTTATTCAGCTTGACTCTTTTCCTTCTTATAGGTAGTACATCCATTAATCACATGATGCACATCTTGTTTCATATTAGGCTAGAAGAACTTATCATATAGCAACTCATAGGTCCTTTTATTTCTAAAGTGACTAGAGAGTCCTTTACTATGTTCTTCTCTCACCAATGGTTCCCTTAATGAATAGGTCGGCACATATAATTTGCCACCTGAAAACAAATAACCATCTTCTACATGATATTCATCTACTATTCTACCTTCTCTATGGTGTCTATAGATAGGATCAAAATGAGAATGACGTTGATATTATTCTTTGATGCTTGCAAATCTTAGTAGTTTGGTCTACAAATTGGTAAAAAGACTATGTCTTCTTGATAGAGCATCGGTAACTACATTATTATTGCCTTACTTGTATTTGATGATGAAATTAAACCCTCCTAGAAATTCAACCTGTCAAGCTTATCATTTAGAAAGCTTTGATTGGCTTTATAGGTACCTTAAGGACTCATGATTCATGTATATGAAAAATTCCTTTGGTAGAAGATAATGCTGCTACATGTGAAGAGCTTTAATTAATGCCAAGAGTTCTTTATCATATACAGAATAGTTTAGTTGTGCTCCTTTGAGCCTTTTACTATGATAAGTGATAGGTCAGCTATCTTACATTAGTATGGCTCCAATGTTGACATCTGATACATTGCATTTGAGCTTAAACACTTTATTAAAGTTTGGTAAAGTTAAGATTAAGACAAAAATCAACCTTGCTTTTACCTTAGCAAAACTAAGCTATTCTATCTCTCCTCACTTGAATTCTACATTCTTCTTTATTAGCTTAGTTAGAGGTGCTACTATAGTATTAAATCCTTAGATGAAGCATCGGTAAAATAATGCAAATCCATGGAAACTCCTTACCTTGGTACATGAAGTAAGGATTAGCCACTTAATAATAGGTCAAACCATCTCTTCATCAACTCTCAATCCTCCTCTACTAACTACATCACTTAGGAAGATGACCTCTTCTTAATAAAAACAACATTTCTTCATATTTCCAAACAATTTATCTGCTCGGAGGACAACAAAAATAGCTCAGAGGTGGTTAATATGACTTACTAGTTTGGCATTGTATATAAGGATGTCGTTAAAATAGACAACGACAAACTTCCCGATGAGGTTTATTAAAACATAGTTTATTAATCTCATAAAAGTTCTTAGGGTGTTTAACAGTCTAAAAGGCATGGCCATCCTCTCATATAGGCCATGTTGAGTCTTAAAAGCAGTTTTCCATTCATCCCCTTGTCTCATTCAAATTTGGTAGTATCTTGATTTCAGGTCGATCTTGCTGAACACCTTAGCACCACTTAGTTTGTCTAGCATATTGTCCAACCTTAGAATGGGGTATTTGTACTTAATCGTAATCTTGTTGATAGTTTTGTTATCCATACATATATGCCAAGTGTCATCCTTCTTCGGCATAAGTAATGCAGGCATAGTATAGGGGCTAAGACTTTTTCTCACATATCCCTTCTAATAAGAATAGAATTACTACACCTTTAACCTAAGCTCGAACCCAAGGCCTTAAAGGACTAACAAAGAGAATCCTCCTCTTTAAGCTAACTTTTGCTAAGGCTAAGATGATCTTCATTGCTAACTAACTTCACATGCTAAGCCAAGTAACTTTTGACCTTTCAATAGCTGAGTACCGACTTGAAGCATGTTCTACTGATAGTTCGACCTCTTACACGTTTGATCAACCATGACTAAGGAAGCATTCAACTTAGCAATATTGGTGTCGAGGACTCTAAAACGCATCCATAGCTACATCTTCTCAGAAGGATCCTTAAGTCTACTTGGCAACCTCCATTTGGATCATACCATTAATCTATTTCTACTAGAAGTGTCTTTAAAGAGCTATTACTACATGTTTAGTTCCACATGAAAGAACTCTATTGCTCTAATAACTAATTTCTTTGAATTTTCATTTATACCCTTTAATATTCCTTATACATTACTTCTTTTGGACATTACCCTTTTTGTCTTTTTTCATTTTAGGTAGGATGCCCTAACATTTCAGGTATAAATACCTTTGTAATATGCAGCCGTAACAATCATCATACATCTTTTAATATTGAATATACTTCCCCTTTTTGTGAGCTAAATGTGCTTACTTCCCTCTTCTTACTCTTATCCTAATCCTTAAAAAAGGTTAGGTAGTGAGTGACCTCATCTAGCTGCTCGTACATCATATTGAGTTAGCTTTATGAGTTTATAGAGTTTTCTTAATGCATCGTATCCTATTTGCGTTGTTATTCATGCATCTTCCCACCTTCGTTTTCAAGCTTTCTATAAGCTTGGCCCCACCCCTTTATGGTCACCTTTATCAACTCTTAATGTAGTGTATCGTCTTTGGCATCAAAGTGGAGGTTCATTTAGGTAAGTTATATTTTAAGCTTTCTTGTGAGTAGTGTTTGTGTGGTAGTATGTTATAGTTACATAGAAGTTAGCTTTAAGTGTTCAAGTAAGTAGAAGGAGTAGAAGTTTGCTATGGTTATATGCTCTATTTTTTTTCCTATTTTAAACATATGAAGACAGAGCAAGTTTCTGTTAGATATATTGCTCTTTGGAGTAGTTATCGTATTCACAGATTAGTTGGATATTTGCATGAAAGGGTGTGTATGTTGTTTAGATTGGAGGAACAATATTTGTTGTTCCTTAGATTTTGATCTTGTTGTTAAGTTTATTAGAGAGAATGATGGATCCTAGTGTTAACATTGGTATTAGCATTGACAATAGCGGTATTGTCCACCATGAACAACAACCTCAAAAATACAGATGAATGAATTGATGAGGTTGCTAACCTCATAGATGATTTAACTAGAGTTATTCATACATTGACTTATCGACCTATCGACTTACTAAGGCCATGTAGAATACCTTATAAGCTGCTTGACTTACTAAAGGATAGATTCTGGCTCAACAAGCTTAAGGTGGAGGAATATGAGGATGAGTATGAAGAAGGAATGATTTAGGTGATATGGATCATGAAGGAGAAGAAGAGTATAATGAAGAAGATGAGCAAGCTCGAGTACTTCGAGTTGCCGACCATGCAAAGTGCTAGATTATGAGCTTTAATGATACTAGAAAAGCTGACGACTACCTAGACTAAGAAGAGAAGGTACAACCTATTTTTGATTATTACTAGTATAAGGACTGTGAAAAGGTAATGACTACCGTTGTAGAGTTCTCAAGTTATGCCACTATATGGCAAAAGAACTTCAAAACTATGAGACGATGAGAATGATATAGAGAAGTCAATACTTAACCTAAGATGAAGAGGATCCTTAGAAACAAGTTTGTGCTAGATACTTATTTACAAAATACTTTTGCTCAACTTTGAGAGCTGAGATAAGGGAGTCGAATTGTTGATGAATATGTTTAAGAGTTTCAAATGCTCATGATTTATTGTGAAGTATATAAACAGTCAGCTTAAAAGTATCTAGGTTTTTTACTGGATTAAGAAATGACATCCGAGATATTATGGAATTTTAACAGTTCACTACATTGGATGAGGGTATAAGAATAACCTAGTGAGTAGAGAAGTAGAGAAGGAATAGTTTGAGTTGACATCCAATGAGCCAACCAGTCCAACCAGGCTTACCTACTCAAGAAAGCTACTAAGCTTAGCAAAGTGTAGAACCAAGTAGATAAATAGATGTTAGAGCTAAGTAGAAGAGTTGGCCAATTAAAGGTAAAGTACAATTGAGAACTTATGAGAAGGGATAAGGATCTAAGACGATAATAAGCTAAATCAATTGCTTTAAGTGGTAAAGGTTTGGGTACATGGCTACCCAGTGTTCGAACAAAAGGACTGTGATTATTAAGGGAAATGCCCTAAAAATTGAAGTAGATAATACAAATGAGGAACCAGAGGAACAAAAAGAAATGGGGGAAAAGATTAAGGTTGATGCTGAACTGGTTGAGGAATATGTGTTTGCTGAATATCTAGATAAACTAACTCTACTAGTCCGATGTATGATAAGTATAAAACCTAGGAAGAGCAGAGAGAGGATTTGCTCCATATCACATGTAAGATGGATGAGCAGGTTTGTATACTCATAGTGTATAGTAGAAGCTGCACTAATGTCATGTTTGCTAACCTGATTAAGAAACTTAAGTTACTAATCATTTCAAACCCGAAGCCATATAAGTTACACTAATTGAATGAGAAGGGAGTACTACATGTCACTCAACAATTATTGTTGCTGATCTCAATTGAAAACTTTTTTGATGAAATTCTTTGTGACATGTTACCTATGTGTGCATCTCATATGTTCTTAGGCAGACCTTGGCTTTTTGATTGGAAGGTTATGCATGATGGATTCAGGACACCTATGTGTTTGAAAAAGATGGGAGGAAGATTACATTGAACCCTATGACGCTAAGTTAAGTTAGCAAGCTGTAAGTTAAACTTGCTTGAGGACCCAAGAAGACTTTGATTCTTAGCAGAGTTGAGCTTTGAGAAGCTATTAAGGTTGATATGTTGACTTTCTTGTTGATTAGACGACTACTAGAGTTAAAGGAGTGGATTGGGCTACCTCGAGAGCTTAGGGAGCTACTAGATGAATATGCTAACTTGTTTCTTAAATAGTTTCCTAAGGGATTACCCCCCTTTTGAGGCATTGAACACTACATTGACTTGATTTCCATCACTGCCCTACTGAATAAGCCAGCTTATTGGATGAACCCCAAACAAGCTATTAAGCTCTAGAGACAAGTCAATGAACTATTGGAAAAGGGTTATGTAAGAGAGAGTCTTAACCTTTGTACTGTGCTAACCCTCCTTGTACTAAAAAAGGATTGTACCTGGCATATATGTATGGATAGCAAAGCTGTGAGCAAGATCACGATTAAGTATCGGTATCCTATCCCTAGACTAGATGGTATGTTGGATGAACTAAATGGTATTAGGATCTTTAGTAAAATTGATTTGAAGTTTGGCTACCATCAAATTTGGATGTGGTTAGGAAATGAGTAGAAAGCTGCATTCAAAACTTGGCATGGTCTTTACGAATGGATGGTTATGCCATTTGGCCTGTCAAATGCCCCTAAGCATCTTCATGAGATTGATAAACCTTGTACTGAGAAACCTCATCAGAAAGTGTGTTGTGGTATACACTAGCGACATCCTTGTATACAGTATCAACTTGCTAAGCCACTTTGAGCATCTCTATGCCATGTTTGATGTATTCTAAGTTGAGAGGTTATTTGGCAATCTGAAGAAGTGTTGTTTCTGCTAGGAGAAAGTGGCTTTTTTAGGATATGTAGTAGGTAGATGAGGCTTACAAGCAGATGATGAGAAGATCTAAGCCATTATCGAATGGCTAACTTAAACCTCCTATGTTAAGGTAAGAAGTTTCCATGAATTGGCATCTTTTTATCAAAGATTCATTAGAAACTTTAGCATGATTGTTGCACCCCTTATGAGCTAACAAAGAAGAATATTGAGATGAAGTGGGGAGAGAGAGAAGAAAGAAGTTTTGATGAAGTAAATACAAAATTGACTTCTACACCAATCTTAGCTTTGCCAAACTTTGAGAAGATTTTTGAGCTCAAACGTGATGCATTAGGTATTAGGATCGGCATTGTCTAGATGTAAGAAGGCCAACCAATTATTTACCATAGCAAGGACCTCAATTGAACTACTTAGTATATGATAACGAATTGTTAGCCCTTTATCCGAGCACTATAAGTATGGCAACACTATCTATTGCTAAGAGAGTTTGTCATTTACATAAATAATGAATCATTGAGGAACGTTAAAAGTTAGGCCAAATTATCAAAGAGACAGCACGATGGGTTGAATTCTTAGAAGGATTTAACTTTGTAATCAAGTGCAAACAACGAAAGACCAATGTTGTTATTGAAGCCTTATCATATTGACATGTTCTTCTAACTAAACTACAAATGAAACTCTTTGCGCGCATTAAGGAGCAATATCCTCAAGATCCTCATTTTGGTCCTATAATTGGACGATGTGCTGAAGGAGGAATAGTAGATGACTACCATATGGAAGATGGTTATCTATTCTAGAGTAGCAAGCTATGCATGCTGACCTATTTTATATGAGAACTGTTAGTTAAGGAAGCCTATAGTAGAGGACTCTCCAGCTATTTTAAAGAGAAGAGGACGTATGAGTTGTTAAATGGACAATTCTTTTAGCCAAAGATGAGGCATGATGTGCACTAGATTACTAAGAGCTATGCTACTTACAAGAGGGCCAAATACCGAGTTGAGCAACGAAAAGCAATGCCTTTGCCTGTTTTGACCTTTTTCTGACGAATCATATAGTCCTAGGATTTCAACTTTCATCAGCAGATTCATTTTCTACAGTTTCCCTCCTAACCTTAGACTGAGTTGAGCATGGATTTTGTTCTTCATTGCTAAGAATTGCCTGAAGCTAAAATTCTATGATGGTTGTCATGGATAGATTTAGTAAAATGGTACACTTTTTGTCTTGCTTTAAAACTAACGACGCTTTGGCTATCACTTCTCTCTTTTTATAGGAAATTGTTCATTTGCAGGGCGTGTTGAGAAGTATAGTATCAGATAGAGATCCAAAGTTTCTAAGCCATTTCTAGAAGACTCCTTGGTGTCACATGGGAACTAAACTACTCTTTAGCACTTTCTATCACTCTTAAACCGATGGCCAAATAGAGGTAGTCAATTATTCTTTACAATCACTACTTTGAGTTGTTGCAGGGAAGAATTTGATTGATTGGGATGTTTATCTGCTTGTAGTGGAATTTTCTTACAACCGCACTATATATGATACGACCAAATGGATACCCTTTGAAGTCATTTATGGCTTTAATCCAGAGCTACACCTTGATCATATCGTAATACTAATACCTGAGTAAGAAGACACTGAAACAAGAGCTTGAGTACAATCCTTGTAATAGATCTACGAGAAGTTACTTAATAGATTGACCAAGTTATCAAGAAAATGAGAGAAAGGAGAAAAGGAAGGAAGTCAGCATAGTTTCAACCTGGAGATTTAGAGTGGTTGTATTTGAGTAAGGAAAGGTTCTCGAGCAAAAGAAAGAATAAGTTATATGCTTGAGCTGAAGGTCCCTTCAAAATACTCTAAAAGATTAATGATAATGCCTATCGACTGGAATTACCAAAAGACTATGGAGCCTCTAATACCTTTAACATTACTGACCTTAGTCTTTATTCCCTTGAAGGAGAATTGACTGAAGACCAGTCAAATTTGATCCTAAATCCAAATCAACCTAAAGCGAATGATAGGAATCGAACTACCTAAGCTCGAGCCTAAGGCCTTGAAGGACTAATAAAGTGAATCCTCCTGCTCTAGCTAACTTCTACTAATGTCGGGATGATCCTCACTATTGACCAACTCTACATGTTAAGCTGAGTAACTTCTCACCATTCAGTAGTTAAGTGCCGACCTAAAGCATGCTCTACTGATAGTCCCACCCCTTACAGGTCTATTCAACTATGATCAAGTTGACCTTTAGTTCGGCATTATTGGTGTACAGGACCTTAGCACACATCCATAGCTACGTCTTCTCAAAAGGATCTTTAGGTCTAATCGGTACCTTTACTTAGCAACTTCCATCTTGATCATACCATTCGTCTGTTTTTGCTAAAAGTGTCTCTAAAGAGTTATTGCTACATATCTAGTCCCACGTAAAAGAACTTTGCTACCCTAATAATTGATTTCTTTGAATTTTCATTTATACCCTTTAATATTCCTTGTATACTTCTTTATAACAGTAACCTTTTGTCTTTTTCATTTTAGGTTAGATGCCTTAACATTTCGAGTATAAATATGCTTGTAATATGTAGCCGCAAGAATCATCATACATCTTCTAATATTGAATATACTTTTCCCTTTTGTGAGCTAAGTATGCTTACTTCTCTCTTCTTGCTCTTATCTTAACCCTTAAGCAAGGTTAGGTGGCGAGTGACCTCATTGAGCTACTTGTCACTCTTCGAACAAGAGGAGTCATAATAGTCTCGCTGTGTAAACTAACATAAGATAGAAGTTGACCTCATTGCTACTATGATAAATATAGTCCATACAAGGCATACATAACTCAACCAGCTTGAAGCATCCATTTTAATACCTGTGAGTAATCAAACTTGTAGTATAGCTTTACAAAATGCCTGTTCTATATAACCTGTTATCTTATAACACAACAGTACTCATATAAACATCTCACATCCAGAGTTATAATTTGCAATAAGAGTTTATGAAAAGCTACAGGTTTTGCAAACTATTTATAATAAGTTAAGAAACTAATGAATGTCTCAAGGAATTCCCAGTTAATTTCATCAAAATTCAAAAGATAAGTCAAAACCTTAGTTAAGTTTATTATTTATTCCTCACTTTCCCAAACAACAACATACTAACCTGGGGGCGATAGCATCGGAACATCCTAGCTTTCACTCAATACCTGCAAAAGAGTTTATAGAGATATCAGCACAATTAGCTCATTAAGTGGGACAGAGTCAGAAGATTACCAAAGAATCACAAGTAAGGTTATTAATTGTAATGAAAAGCAATGTAATCAATCACAAGCAAGGTTATTAATTATGATGAAAAGTAATGCAATTGAACAAACGAAACATTGCATAATGTTATCTAATCCATTATGAGGTTAGAGAAATTATATCCGCTCCAACCCGGATTGAGGAGTTTTATCACGACTCAAATCAAACTAAACTTGGGCTTATGCAATGGAGAACACTTTTCTTCCATGATCTCCTTCGAACCACAGCTCCATCCTTACCGTGACCTCTTCGCCTGTCACTTAGCTCAACTAAGGATAGGGAAATGACTATTTCAGCTATCCTCATCGAAGGAAGTCAGTATTTAGCTTGACACTCTTAATTGTTTCCCCTAGTTAGTGTTATGCATGTCTAGTTTTGTTTTAATCGAATAATCGTTAGTTGTAATTAGGGTTAACCAAATAAGTTCTTATAATACAGAAATAATGTGAACATGTAGAACAGCACACCAAAGAGTTCAACTCCTATCACACCAAAGTATCATATATACATACAGCATGCGTATAACCATCTAATCATAAGCATAATTAGAAGTACTCTTGAGTCTCCAGATACTTTAATATAGTATCGTAACAAGCAGTAAAGCTACAATCCCAACTTATTTGTTCAGACACTCGCTATGAAAGAGTCGAGCTATCAATAGTTTGTCCACTAGGAGTTCCTATACATACACAAAACCTAAATTCAGTTTTTGTAATAGTTACAAAAACATTAAGATTTAATCTAAAACGGTTGTGTATATATATATATATAATATTATCACAATAATATATAGTTTTATTATTATATGTATCGAGTTAAGTTTTGAATTATTGATAATATACGTAATTTATACAATTATGTATTATATATAGTTTCAATCGTATCAAAACGTATTTTTAATTTATTAAATCAAATTTCGATTTCGGTAAGGTTACCGTAATACATACATTCTAGAATATTATAGAGTTATGAGTTATATTACCTAAGATTGTGTGATTTTAATAAAATTAGTGTTGTTCAGTTCATATAAACTTAACGACATGTTTTGAGGGTCCTATTTCTAAAGATGACTTTTAATGAGTAGTTTGATTTTTTAATATAGTTATACGTATCTATATAAATATTATCGTATTATACGTAATTTATGTTGTTAAACTATATTTTACTTGATTGTCATTATAGTGCTATAATATAAGTACTATCTAACCTAATACACATATAACATATCTCGATCAGTAAAATATCATTAATTATATTAAAAATAAGCTTTTTATCTAATCTGATTAGTTCACTCATACATAGTTTATTCAACTATTTATTTCATTTTAACTTATTATTACTAAAGATACGTCTCGATTTGTAATTTAAGTTATTTTACTATGTAAATTAGTAATAAATAGTTTAGGTCACCAAATAATTCCTTAAAAATTTCTATAAACTCCTAAAAATTTCTATAAACTCAGTTATTACTTGGTTTCATGTTTTGAATTTATTACCTATATATTCGTATTTACGATTTTACCCCTAAATTATCCTAAATTACCTAATTATGATCTTTTTTGCATTAAATTGATTTCAACTTGTCCCAACATTATTATTATTCACTAGAAATTAATACTTGTCCATTTTATCATTTAATTTCATAATTTGCTATTTATTTCACAATTTAGGCCTATTTTTGAGCTATTTTTAGGCCAAAAATGCAATAAATATTAAAGATATACAAATCAAAATTTGGGATACATAGCAATTACCTATATATCATATACCTTCTACACAAAAATTTTAAGCTAGAAACAATATCATTTAATACATTTATTTTACAAATCAAACTTCGGATGAACAGTAGTTTTCTTAAGCAAGTATGCTAAATATTATGAATTTTTCAAAAATAAAAATATCACATGAGATCATGTTTGAAATAACCTAACTACAATTTTTTTTCATAATTTTCTAAGTGGATTTGATTTTTTTTTTACTAATTATTGAAAAATAGGGTAAGAAATTTACATGGTTATTCTTAGATGCTACGGTAGCTAGCGATGATTGAGTGGTTGTTGGACGACTTGGGTGGTGGGTGGATTGCTTGGGGACGGTCAGGTTCTACAGTAGATTCACAGTTGGTTTGGCTTTTAGTTTAGTATGAAAATTCTCTTGTTTTTCTTATGTTCTTTCTAATTTTTTCTATTTTTCGTAAATTCTTTCTATATTTATTATGGATTCAAACTTGCTAAACTGAGACTAGTCATCTATGTTTCACTATTTATAGGAGTCTTTTGCCGCTTGGAATTTTTTTCTTCTATTTAATCCTTCATTAATGTAAGTAGGAGGTAGCTCTTTTGGGTACAACTTGCTTTTAATTCAACAATCTTAAATCTCTATAGCTTGCTATAGTAATTTCCAACAAATTCCTAGCCACAATTGGATTTGTAGGACAGGTTTTGCAATTATTTTAGTATTTTAGGTATACTTTATTAATATTTAGTTATTTAGTAATATACGAGTATATATATCATGTATATATATTACGCGTAATATACAATTATACTTGTATAATTAAGTTTCTAATATATCTTTTATTTTTAAGATATGTTTCTTAATTGTTTTCATGAATTCAACATAATATATATATATATATATAATTAAGTATTTAAGATATGAATATCAATGGTATTAACTGTGTAGCTATCACAAATTACAAGTATTTATATGACTCAATTAGGGTAAGTCCTAGGTTAGTGTAAATTATAAAAAGATTCCTATCAAAAAGGAAAAAGGAATAATTTGTAAAGGTAAAGTTGTTATAGGACAAAAGAGGACTATTTGGTTACAAATGATAGTATGGATCTCAGAAAAATAAGGCACATATTAGTTGTTTGTTTTGTGCTCCCAATTATGCGATTTATTGAGTAAAGCAGGTTCTAAACATGTTAAGTTAGGGTTGGCAACTTAGATGTTCTAGATTGAGGAAAGGTTAGTTTATAAGGTAGTCTATTATCAGGTTGGCCTCAATTGGTCGACCTGGGATTGGGGTTAGCTTAGCCTTGGACATATATTAAGCCAGTGGTATATGAGTTCGATAGTAGACCTAAGACTGATGTATTATGGAGGGGTCGGCTTAGCAATAGGACGGTAGCCTTAGTGGTCTCTTGGATGAGGTAGAGAGCAGAGTAACTTGGCAGGTCGAACTAAAGAATGCATTACTCTTCAAAGTTTAACTTCCCTTAGATAGCTCGGCTAACCATATGGGCAAGTCCTTAAACTTAGGAGCATGTGATAGGTTATGATCCCTATCATCCCCTCCAAATTATTTCAAATTTGGCTTAGCTCTTCGTTGCTCATCTTTAGGAGTATATGGATGGAGGCCAGCAATGTTAAAGGAGTTAAAGACTCCTTACTCTTTAGGTAGTTCAATCTTATAGGTATTAGGATTGATCTTTTCAAGCATTTAAATGGTCCATTTGCTATAGGAGATAACTTACTCTTCCTTAAGTTTGGGAATCTTTCCCTATTAAGGTGGATCCAGACTAAATCAATTAGATGAAATTCTTTGTTCTTCTATCCTCAGCTTTATGTCTTGAGCTTGGTAGTACCTCGGCTCAGATGTTCTACGACTTTTTGGTGCATTACTCTAACAACCTTAACTCTTTCTACAGTTGATTGATCGTCATCTAGGCTTGAAAGGGGTATCTAGTCCACTAGGTGCTCAGGGTTACACTTATAGGCGACCTCAAATGGCATCATTCTTGTGGTACTATGGGTGGTCCTATTGTAGGTTAACTCAGTTATAGGTAGGTATAAATCCTAATTAGCTATGTTCTGACTGACAACAACTTAAAGTAAAGTTCTCATTATCCTATTGATAACCTTGGTCAATCCATCCATTTCTGGGTGATAGAACATGCTGCATATTTACCTGGTTCCCATTCTCCATAATGTCCTCTAGAAGTGGTTCATAGACTTTAGGTCTTTGTTTGAAAAAATGGTCTTAGGTGCTCTATGAAGTTTGATGACCTCCTGGAAGAAAAGGGAAGAGATAGTTGAAGCGTCATAAGTCTTATAATAGGGTACGGAGTATGCCATCTTGCTGAAATGGTCTATGAACACAATGATGGAGTCCTTCCCTTAGGATATCTTCGACAGACCTAACATAAAGTCTATGCTTAGCTCGAACCATAGTTTGGTTGAGATCAATAATAGTAAATATTGCCCTTGCTCAGCTCGGTTCTTTGCCTTTCAGTAGGTAGCACACCTTTTCAATATAGCTTAGACATCCCTTATCATCTTTAGCCAAAAGAACCATGAGTTTAGTGCTTCATGAGTTCGATGCTTACTAAAGTACCTAGAAAATCCTCCTCCATGCAACTCACGTACTAACAACTCTCTTAAGGAATAGGTTAGTATATATGATCTCCTCTTCTTAAATAAGTGTCCATCTTCCCAATGATAGTCATTTAGTGTTTAGCTTTCTTCACATCTAGCATAGATTGGACCAAAATGTAGATCCTCATCATTCAAATCCATTATCATTGAAAAACCAAGCAACCTAGTCAGTAGCTCAATCAAAAGGGAATGTCTTCTCGATAAAGCATTGGTCACTACATTATTCTTTCTATTCTTGTACTTTACGACATATGAAAATCCCTTCATGAACTTGACCCATTTAGCTTGTCTTCAAGATAACTTAGGTTGGCTCTTCAGAAATCTTAAAGATTCGTGATCAATGTAGATCACAAATTCTTTGGGTAGCAAATAGTGTTTCCATTCAGTTAGTGCTTGGATTAAGGAGTAAACTCTTTATCATAAACAAAATAATTGAGTGTAGCTCCTTTAAGCTTTTCACTAAAGTTGGCAATAAGTCAGCCTTCTGGCATCAACATAGTACCTATGCCTAGTCTAAAAGCATCACACTCTACTTCAAACACTTTGTTAAAGCTCGACAAAGTTAAGACAGGGGTTGTAGTTAGCTTCCCTTTTACTTCTTCAAAAATCCTACATTCTCTCTTTCCCCATTCCCCATTTAAACTCAACATGCTTCTTTGTTAGCTTAGTGAGTGGTACCACAATGGTACTAAAATTCCTTATAAATCGATGATAGAATGGTGTTAAGCCATGGAAGCTTCACACGTCAGTTGAATAGGTTGATATAGACCATTCAGTAATCGCTCATATCTTCTCATCATTGACTCGTATACTACCACTACTCACATCGAATCCTAAAAAGATTACTGTAGGTTGGCAGAAGTCACATTTCTTCAGGTTAGCATAAAGCTTCTCAACTTGGAGTTTTGAGAAGATTATTTGAAGGTGCTGATAGTGAGTCTCCAAGTTAGGGTTGTAGACTAGAATGTTATCAAAATATATCACTACAAATTTCCTTGTTAGCTTTTGAAGCACATGGTTTATCAACTGTATGAATATGCTTAATGCATTTGATAGTTCGAATGACATCATAAGTCATTCATACAATCCATGGTAGGTCTTAAATGACGTCTTCTACTTATTTCCTTCTTGCATTTGGATTTGATGGTATCCTGATTTGAGATCAATCTTTGAGAACACTCTTGCTCCATTCAATTGGTTTAGCATATCATCAAGCCTTAGTATAGAGTATTGATACTTAATGGTTATGCAATTGATTACTCAACTATCTATACACATCCCCTATGTCCCATCTTTTGTTAGCACCAATGGGGTTAGCATGGTACATAGGCTTAGGGACTTTCACACATACCCTATCCTTAATAGCTCATCTACTTATCTCTACAACTCGGTAGTTTGTTCAAGGTTTTGCTTATAGGTAGGCTTGTTAGGCAGTATGACTCTTAGTTACAAGTCAATTGCATGTTCAATGCCTTGGATGGGAGGTAGACCTTCAGGAAGTTTTCTCGACAACAAGTCGGTGAACTCATCTAACAAGGTTTTTACCTTAGTAAGTAGCAACTCCTCATTTAATCCCCTCATCTTAAGTAACATTTTGACTAGCAGATAGGTCTGCTCTTTATGCTTTATCTCTCTTTTTAGCTCGGCTCAAGTCATCAACAAAGCCTCTTTCTTTAAAACTTGACTCAATTGAGTCTACATGCTTTTAACTTGCTTGGTAGTCATAAGGCTCAACTTTACCTTCTTGCCCTTGTGCTCTAAGGAACATATGCTCTTCCTTTATTGTATGTTACGCTTCGGTTAAACATCCATGCTAATCTAAGTAGAATATGTGACGTACTCATAGGCAACACTTCATAAAGCACTTCATCTCGATAGTTTCCAATATTGATTAGCACAGACACTTGTTTATTTACTTATAAGGCTCCTTTGTCATTAAGCTAGTGTAGCTTATAAGGTTTGGGGTAGGGCTTGGTTAGCATCTTTAATTGCTAGACCATAAAAGCAGATGTTGCATTGGTATAGCTGCCATTATCAATAATTAAAGCATACAATGACCTATTCACCTTAAGTCCAATCTAGAACAAATTCTCTTACTATTCATTCTCAAGTAGAAGACTTACACTTATTGTTCTCCTCAACACCATAGTAGCAAGCACAAAGTTACCTTCCTCGCTATAGATGATTTCCTCCCTTTCGGACTGTTCTATGTATTTGGTGTCTTTCGATTCTTCTACTTCCTTGTCAATATTGTCTACCTCAATGGTTAGCACTTCGCTTCGGATGACAATGGTTCTTCTGGTCAAACATTGGGTAGCCATATGTCCAAATCCTTAACACTTGAAGCACTTAATCTCACTTGTCTTCCTTCTTAAGCTTTGGCGCTTCTCTAACTTCCTTGGGATCTCCTTTTCCTCTAGTTAGACAACTTGAGCAAGTCAGGTTTCAACAACTTGGTTTTGTTCACATAGGTTTGCTCTGAATAGGTCGATTAGTAGTAGGTTGATTGATAGGAGCTCAGAATCTCCCTGATCAGGGACTCTCGATTCTCTAGGCAGTTCAGTTAGCTTCATCAAGTAATCCAATGTCTATGGTCTCTAAAATATCACCAATCTCATACTTCAACTCATTAATGAATCGAGGTAAAGTTTGGTCTTGAGGCTCAACAACTTCACATCGAGTCATCAACATCTGGAATTCCTTTACATATGCATCAACGCTTGATCTTCCTTGCCTTAATTGCTATAACCTCTTGTATGCATCCTACAAATAGTAGCTTGGAACAAATCTTCTCCTCATGACTCTTCATCTTATCCTAACTCCTAACTTTATGTTCTCCTTCTTATCTTTGAGTGACTTATAAGTTCTTCCACTACAAGCAAACATAACCAATAAACTCTAACACGGTCTAGGTATTCAAACTATTTCTCAATCTTATCAACCCAGTCTAGGTAGTCCTTAGCATTACCATTTCTAAAGAAAAACAAAACAAAACTAGGGATATGCATCCTTAACCCTTCCATTCTAGGGGCTTGGACATTTCTCTCCTTAGGGTCATAATACTCTTTTGCTTCACCTCCTACTTCCTCATCCTCCTCTTCAATCTCATCTAACACTAGTTGGCATCCAGTAACCCTATTTACTCCTCCAATTCGATTTGGTTGAACTAGGGCATTAGCTCTACCATATTGTCCATTACCTCTCTCTTGTCATTCATTGGCTTAACCTTAATAGGGTTTATTTCTGGTTCATTGCCTATCTTCATTTATGGAAATAACTAGATTAGCCATTGGGTTAGTAAGTCTATCTAAGTAGTGATCCATAGCCTAGGGCGTAAAACTTCTTTATTAACTTTAGCCATTTCAAGCACCACTCTCTTGGTTACCTAGAGTTCCTTGAACACTGGAGTTAGACATTGTTGTCTATTGTTAGAGATTAATAGTTGAAACATTATTTAAAATTTCCTTCCATAAACAAGAATACAATAATGCCAAATACACTAACAGCTAATACAACTAACATACGATGAATAAACAAACATTCACATTCTGTTGTTGTGTATAAGAAACAAGGGAAACAGAGCAATAGACTTCTTTAGCACTAAACACTAACAACAACCACAAACAATTTCTAAAACACTCTTACAACAGTCATAAGCTACTTGAACTTCCAAGTAACAAAAACTTGCTTGAACGTAGCCAAGATCTGATACCAAGATGACACAAGCATGTTGATGAACGCATGAACCAAAATATTATGCATATCCAAGGGGATAGGTCTAAACCACGAGATGGTCCAAAGGATGAATGGTAGTCGAAGGTTTTAGCAAGGGTTCTTGTGCACCGATGATAGATATGATGCAGCAACACCTAAGACGAGCTCAAGTTGTACTTAATATGATGCACAAGTGTGGTCGAAGGTTACTTGCCACTAATTTATGCTCACAATGGATTAAATAAGAGTAAACGAACATAAACAGAAGACAGTTAGCTCATGTAAGAAGGGAATGTCTAAATATAACTGGTATTAATACAAATTGCATGTATTTATATGACCTAGTTAAGATAAGTCTTAGATTAGTGTAAATAATAAAAGGATTCTTATTAGAAAGGAAAAAGGAATAATTTATAGGGTAAAGCTGTAATTAAACAAAAAGAGGAATATTCATTTACAAAGAACAATATTAATGTTAGAAAAATAAGGCACATATTAGTTGTCCATTTTGTGGTCAGAATTATGCGATTTGCTAAGTAGAGTAGGTTTTTAACATGTTAGGTTGTGGTTAGTAGCTCGAATGTTTCGGATTGAGGAAGTGCTGGTTTAGGGGGTGGTCTCTTGTTAAGTTAGCCTTGGCTAGTTAGCTCAGGATAGGGATTAACTCAACCTCAAACATGTATTTGGTTGGTAGTATGCAAGTTCGATGCTGGACTTAAGACTGATGTATTCTAGAGGGGTTGACTTAGCAATAAGTTAGTCATTACGATGGTCTCTTAGATGAGGTGGAGACTAGAGTTATTCAGTAGGTTAGACTAGACAATGCAGTCCTCTTTGGAGTTTAACTCCCTTAGGAAAGCTCAGTGGACTATATGAGCGAGTCCTCAAGCTCGAGAACGTGTGATAAGACCGCGATTGTCATGACCCTAAAAGGAGCTTAGTTGGAGTATCTAAAATTTCCATAACATGTATACACCCATGATATGAAAACCGTTTTGCAAGTCAGAGATTGCAAGATTCTAAACAATTAGTCACTAAAGTTTTTGTTTTTTATTTAATTAACTTACGACCACATATATGTGATTATGGATATCCAATAAGCC
Source organism: Lumnitzera racemosa (assembly GCA_024138005.1). Taxonomy (NCBI): domain Eukaryota; kingdom Viridiplantae; phylum Streptophyta; class Magnoliopsida; order Myrtales; family Combretaceae; genus Lumnitzera; species Lumnitzera racemosa. The sequence continues at coordinate 72,041,336 of JAMXBC010000003.1, read as the reverse complement.
ATAGTCCAATAGAACTGTAGAGAATCAGTATCCCCTACTAAACAATAAGATTAGGTAGTAAAGTTCTAAAGCTTAAATTTACTAAAGTCACAAAATTTAAATGTAGTATACAATAATTCAAATGAATCATATAGTCTGTCCTCAGAGTCTAACTTCTATGCGTCTCGACATTGGCACTCAACTCTCAGTTCTTAACCCATGCCCGATCATCTAGTAACCTGCAAGAAAAAACTATTAGGGAGTAAGTTACAAGAGCTTAGTGAGTTAATTTCCCTCAACTACAGAGCAATTAAGTCATACAATAGTTATATTCAACCAAATGAATGCATGGCAAACAGTATACCAAACAAATACATGCAGGTGACCAGGTACTACATGTAACTCAGATTTAACACCCTCCGAAGTCAAGGTTGGAGATTCATCGGTATAGTCAGATCCGGGTATCATATTAGAACTTATTTCATAACGAAACTCCGCGTTTCGTATTTAAAATGTAATGGTACATCCATTACCAACTTTATCAAAATGAGTTCTACATATGATAGTAAGTAGGTTCACGTAGCCTTTACTCACCCCTAAACGAAGGCCTTTGGACTCGACCCATAGCCGAACGGTTGGCGTCTCTAATGCCTAGTCATCCTGTAAGCTAAGGTAATGTCATATTGTACGTGTGTACCATACGAAATCAATAACACTCAACAATCAACCTACGTATGGTCTCTCGCTACCTTTGTGTAATGTGACTGCCCGAAATTAATTATGCAGTACATGATTTATGCATGATAAAAGTTAACTTTTCTAGTCGAATAAAATTTAGTCTTATTTATTCAGTGATCATTCCATGCCACAAAAATCAATTTAGTGAATATACTATTCAACAAACATTATATTGTTGCAATTTAAGGTAAATTCACCATCAACAATAATTATTATGCACAAGCATAACCTAACCCCAGACACATTCATTTATAATTTATAATTTATGTTCACTAACTACAAGCACATACAAGTATGGAATCATTAGGAAACACTCACTCGGCCATGGCTAGCTCAGGGGTCGTAGTAGTCTGGTGGCAGCTCAGGGTTGATATCGAAATCACCTGAGAATAATGAAAATTTTATAAGGTAGGGAATTTAAAGCTAACTAGTGCTAGAATTTGTAAGGTCTACTTCACTTAGTTACGTGAAATTGCTGATTCGAGCTTTTTATCGAATCGCGTATAACTTTTTCATTTTAACTCAGATCGTTATGAACTTATAGTCCATTTTGATCGTTTTCGAGCGCATTTTTTCGTAATGAGGTCCATTTTGGACGTTGTGACTCGTAATTTAAATTGTGATATAAAAATATCAAAAAAATTATTATTTAAGTTTAAAAATTATAAAATATTAATTTTCACTTTTTCTTAACAGATTTATGATTTAATAATTATTTAAATCATATATTTGATATTTTTATTATTTTGAGTATATTTTCCTATTTTTGAGATTTTTACTTTATTATGATTATTATTATTATATTTGCCTCTATTATTTTTATTATTTCTCATTTTCCCATTATTTCTATATTTTACATTATATATATATATATACTCATAATATATGTTATAATTTTATTTTTATAAAAATCCTTAATCACGGTATTATATATATATATATACACATACATATACATCTTACATATTTAAAAATTTAGTAAATATATTATATATGCTAATGCATATTAGATATACAACTTATATATATATATATATATACTATATATGTTTATGTATTTATACATAATAATACCCCATATAATTTTCAAAGATCTAAATATATATATATATATAATTTACAAATACCCATTCTTATATTATATATATTCGGTATATATATTTACATAATATTTATTATAAAATATGTATACTATATATTATGCATATATTTTATAATATATGTGGTGTACCACAAAATATACCCTATATTATACATATATATATGTTCTATATACATATATTCTTACTTATGGAAATATACTATTACATATATATACTATACAATTACATATATACATATATATGAAAATAATTATATATGGATACATATATATATAGCTTACGGTACAAATATATATATATATACTATAGTTATTTAATATAAATACTTAATACTAATCATATGTATACTTAAGAAAAATACATAATACATATTTTTTCGTATAATATATCTATATACATACATGCATACATACATAGCCTAATATATGCATATATAATTTAATTTATGTATTTGTGCACATATATACATGTAATAGTAGTGTTTTATTAAAAATATACTATACAAATACTATATTTATACATGTATATACTATATATACATACATCTATACTAAATAATTTACTTACCTTTTTCTTCTAATTCTTCTCTTTTTTCTTTCCTTCTTCTTTTCTTTCTTTCTTTTCTTTCTTCTTTTCCTTCTTTCTTTTTCTTTCTCTCCCTTACGGTTTGCTTCCCAGATTTTTGTGTTTGTGCACAATTTTTTTTCTTTTTCCATATTTATATTTTCTCCTTTTTTTTGCTTACATGATTGGTAGCTTCAATTTTAAGCTAAGATATCTTCCAATCTTTTGCACTAATGTAAATAAAAAAAAAATAATCATTTGTAATTTTTCCTTTTTACCTAAGCTCAACACTTGGCAATTGGTTTTTCTTACATGATTTCCAAAACGTTGCAATCTGGGAAAAGGAAGAAAAAAGATAAATTGAAAAAGAATGAGAAGGAAAAAAAATTAATAACAAATATATGTAATTTTTCGAAACATATAAATTATAACAATTCTCATTGTAAATTAATTTTGAAATTTTTGTGAAATTTTATCAATTTAATTGGTACCGGCTATAATTATAATTTTTACAAATTTTTGTAGCGATTTTGTTAAAATTTCACACTGATAGGTGATTTAGTCGAAAATTGCAATCGATTATAATTTTATCACTATTGAGTAATATTTAACTATTTTATAGGTTTATTTTTATAATTTTAGGGTTTTGATCAAATTCGGGGTCAATTTCGAGTATTTGCGCGCACATTAGATTTAGGGTTTTTGTGCACGATTTAGGTTTTGATAGATTTTTCTATAGTTTTTATTACTTATGATATATTTAAATTTATAATCTATTAAATTTTTATCTTACTTGGCTTTAATGACTTGTCAAATCATTTACAGTATTAGGGCTTAATTTTACTCTTAACTAGCTAAATTTGTGGGGTTTACAACGATCCCTATCAGCAATAGTAAAACTTCAAATACTCTCCAAAACACTTAAACTAATCCTTCTCTTATTCACAACACACTTGACAACAATACTACACACTACATAGTAATAATCACGATTGAACAACAACTTACCTAAACATACCTCCACTCTAATGCCAAGATGATATGACCCATGCTAAGGACTGGCTAAGGCTAATTGTAAGGGATATCTCCAAGCTTATAGAAAGCTTAGAAACAAGGGTAGAAATGCATGAGAATTGAAGAAACTAATAAGCAAACCTTGATCCACTCCAAGGATATGATATACTAAGAAATTACGGAAGACTCATAAAGTGAACTTAATGTGACATAAGAGCAAACTCAATGAGGCTACTCACTAACTAACTTTTCTTAAGGGTTAGGATAAGAGTGAAGTAAGCAAAATAGAAAGCAATGCTCATGAAAAAGAGGGGTATATTCAACGTTCATTTATATGTTGGAACTATACATTACAAAAGGCTATTTATGCCCAAAAAGTTAAGGCATCTTACATAAAATGGAAAAGACTAAAAATGATAATGTCTAAAATAAGTATGATACAAGGAATGTCTGAAGGATATAAATGAAAATTCAACAAAATGGGTAATCTTTATGGAAGATTCTATCACAGGGGGTGCTTAGACATATAGTGGATTATAAGTGGTTGTGTGCCTAGTAAAAGCAGACAAATTGTACAGCTAGGTTGGTTGTTGCTGAGTAATGATGCCAAGTTGAGCTAATAGTTCGACAGTGTTGAGTTGAATAGGTAACTCTTCTAAGGTGAATTCAGCTTAAACAAGTTTGGTATAAGTTGGATTTAAGTTAGTTGAGTGGATGGTTAGATAAGCAGAGCTATTGTTAAAGTGTACCTTTGTTGGCAATTAGAGACTATCAATAAGCATAAGAGGGTTTGGTTTGGGTAGGGCATCAAGTTAGCAAACTGCAGTAGTTCAAACTCTTCAATTGTAGGGTGTAAAGTAAGAACTTGCTTAGCCATGCTCTTTAGTCCTTAAGCTTGAGTCAGAGGTCCGATGGTCTGATTCCTATTAGCATTGGTTTGAAAAAACATAAACAAAGCTTGTAGAAGGTTAAGAGAAGATCATCCTAGCAATCTGTCGGAGTTATAGAAGTTCAAGTAAAAGCTTTAGAAAAGAAAAGAATCTCAAAAGGCTTAGCTCCATTGGTTAATTATATTTAGGTAATATAATTAATATGTTCCCCTAAAGTAGGATAAATATCCTTGGGAATTTACATAAAATCAGAATTGAAGCAATTTGTTATCCTAAAGGATAAAGATCAATCTAAACCTATGGATAAGTATGATGAAAAAAAAAAGTTGCAAGATCTGAACTAGAATTGTGATAAGGATACAGGGATATGTCATATGATGAAGTCTTATCTAATACTTACAACAATCACCAAATTATTAGCAAAATATCTCCTTGTGAACATTGAAGAAAAAGTTATAAATAATTAGGACATTCAAACAAGTGGGATAACAAACGAGAAAGAGAGAAAACAACGCACATCACAACTGCCTTATGTGATTTAATTCCTTCAGCTAAAATTTAGAAGAATTATTATTTTGTTTCTTCAATTGTGAAATTTCTTGAGATTGTATTTCATTTGTAACTTTGAAAGAGATAGATTGATACTGTAGCCTATGTTTAGTCTAGAGACTAGTGAGATGGGATAATTGATTGTAAAGGTTGAGGAAGCCAAATATTGTACTATCTTTTAAAGTTTGATTGAATTGATATAGTGGAGTGACCAATGAAAATGACCAAATCCCCAACAATGGAGATGGAAGAGAAGACCAACACGCATGGTAAAACCTTTATAAAATCTTGCACTTGATAGTTGTATCTCTGATCTCTCTTATTATTGTTTTATTTTGTTCTAGTGTAGCTGCCAAATAATTCTTCCATTAACAATTCTTAAGGGGATTTCAAATATAAAAGCTTTAAGTATTTTTATTGTCAAAAATTTTAAATTTACAACAATCATTTCACCTCCCCTCTTGATTGTTAAATGAGACCAACATGCATTACTCAATCATTCAAACCTCATTGTTATTTTTTACTCTTGTTAATAGTTGAGTTTTGTTCACTCATCTATCTAACTACTGACAGGCCGAGTTACATACATTCTTAGCTAATTTCGAGTAACATAGATCTATGTCTAATTTGAATTCAAGGGAAGTGGCATCAATAATTATCACTTAGTACGGTTATATTACATGACTACCTACTCTCCCTACATTTTAGGAATGTGTCTAATAAAGAGGCCTCCATTTGTCTCAATAATCATTTCGATAATTGCTCCTTCAGATATGACATTCACTTATAAATATGGGAAAGAAGCATTATAAGGGACATTTGATAATTCTTCACTACTAACTCAATTTTTCTACGTTCATTTATTGACTTAGACATTGAAGTGGCTACACTGGACTAGCCTCGGTACCAAAAGATTTTCCTTTCTTTGTAGGATAAAGTTCAAATCCAAAACCAACTAACAACATTTGGCACCTTCTATTTTTTCTCAAACATATCCACATGGTGAAAACTAGAATGACTAAAAGTGCAGGTGCTAGTGCTTCCTGCCATTACCTTAAAGTGGGGAGTAGGCATACTAACGAGCAACATTTAGCTAAATTAGAGCAACTTTTCCTTGACTTGGCCAAAGAAAATCAAGAACTAAACAAAAAACATGAAGAGATCCTTAATCTCCTCCATAATAGTGTTAACCTAAATCAAAACAAAGAGTACAATGATCACGACACTAAGAATAACAATGACTCTATCTATTCACTTCAATTATTGAAAAAACAAGTTGATGTTACAATAGGACCTTTAGCTCCTATAGTTAAAAAAGCTAACAAAGGTAAGCAATCGTAATAGGTACACTTGTTAAATCTTCACATGTTAGCACCCCTGCTGCAATGAGTAAGTAGTTTCAAATTAAGAAGAGCCCCTTCATTCCTGAGATCTAAGAGGAGGTCATACCACGACACATCAAGTTACCACAATTTGAAGCCTATGAAGGAATGAAAGATCCTGAAGATCATTTGGAGTACTACTACACCTTGGCCAACATGCACAGTTTAAGTGATGCCACAGCTTACTAAGCTTTTCCCTCGACATTAAGGAATGTGGCAAGTATATGGTTTAAACACCTGAAGCCAGACACTATTTTGTGTTTCGAAGAACTAGCTAAAGTGTTCCTTCAACACTTGCTTGCTAGTAAGCTTTCTGTTAAGGACTCTTTAGTCCTTAACATAATGAAACAAAGCTCATATGAATCTATTAGAGATTATCTAGCTAGGTTTATGACTGAGATGGTCTAAATTCCAGAATTAGACATGAGTGTGGCCCTCAACGCTATCATTGATGGAGTTAAGCATCATAGAGACTTTTTCAAGTCTCTCACCAAGAATAAGGCAAGAACTTTTGTCGAGTTCAAAGCTAAAGCTACATTTTACATCAGACAGGAGGACAACATAAAGGCTTAGTGAGAGGTTGATCAAAATAAAGGAGAAAGAAAAAATGATAAGAGGAGGAGTGCAAAAGATCAACTCGGTGTAGATAATGATTAAAGTCCTAATGGTAAGAGAAAGAGACCTCGAATTCTGACATATTCATCCTATACACTAGTCAATAATCCAATTTTAGACATATTAATGAAGGTACATGGGTAGAGAGGAGTATTGTAGTGGCCAGATAGGACGAGAAGAAAACCCTTTAGGTGAAATTCCAACAAATGCTGCGATTTTCATAACGATAAGGTTACAATACGGACGAATGCATCCAGCTTAAAAATACAATTAAGGATGCCATACAACGAGGGAATTTGTGCAAGTTTTTGGCTCAAGATGTCAAGAATATCGAACGACCATCTCAAAGGAGACATGAAGAATAGGAGAATGTTATTCAACCAGCCAATGCCGAGAGAGATGTATAAGATGGGAATAGCAATAGAGCACCCAATGGGATAATAAATACAATTATCGGTAGACTTGCTATAGGTTGCTCAAGCTCTTTAAGTTTGACTAACGCCATAAATTATGTTTGCAATGTCTAAGGCAAAAAGGTCAAGATCGACAATACGATTTCTTTCATAGAGGAAGATTTCAAAGGCATCCCAAGGCCACATGAGGATGCATTGGTGATCAGTGTAAGAATTGCTAACTTTGAGTTCAAGAAAATTCTCGTTGACATTAGAAGTTCGGCAGTCATTATTTTCCAACATGATTTCAATCAAATGAGACCAAAGATCAAAGCATAACTAAGATCTTACAATTATGATTTATATGCCTTCAACAATCAACTAGTTTGGGTAGCCGGAGTGATCTCTCTATCAATCTAGATTGGAGATGACGAGCTATCACAGGAGATAAAGTAGACTTCCTTGTTGTCAAATGTTGGTCCCCATACAACTTGATCATGGGATGGCCGTGTCAATACTTATTTGGCATCATCCCTTCCTTTTCTCATCTTAAAGCCGAATTCCCCACTCCTACGAGAGTTAGTGCATGCAGGAGGGATGAACAATTGGCAAGGTCTTTGTACATGAGCGCTTTGAGGTGAGAAGTGGTTTTCAAGTAGAAACCTATTTGAAAGGAAAGTCAGTTGACATAGACAATGCCGAGAATGAAACGAAGGAAATCTCTTTAGGAGATGACATTGGAAGAATAACTAAGATAGGGAAACCCTTACTGGTAGATATTAATCAAAGTTTGATAAACTTCTTGTAGGATAATGCTAATGTATTTGCATGGTCCCCTTTGAACATGCCGAGTATCCCTAGAGACATTATGGTATACAAGCTCCAGATTGATCTGACTACGAAAGTGATTCAATAAAAGAAAAGGCACTTTGCCCCTAAAAGACTAGTGACCATAGAAGAGGAAGTTTAGAAACTATTGAAGGTAGGATTTATTTGGGAAGAGCCTTATTCAACTTAGCTAGTCAACTATGTGCTAGTCACGAAGTCTAATGACAAGTAGAGCATGTGCATGGACTTCACGGATCTTAACAAGGCCTATCCCAAGGATTGCTTTCTACAGCCGAAAATCGATTAGATGGTAGATTTAACTGTTGGACATGCATTGCTTTCTTTTATGAATGCTTTCTTAGCTTATAACCAAATCAAAATGAATAAGCAAGACGAAGTTCATACATCATAATTCACTAATTTCAGAGCATGTTGTTTTATAGTGTTGCTCTTAAGACAAAAAAACGTCAGCGCAACTTACTAGAGACTTGTCACCAAGATGTTCAAACCTTAAATCTATCGAAATGTTGAGGTATATGTCGACGATATGATTGTGAAAAGCGTACCAAAAGATTAGCATCTTGTTAATCTTGAGGAGATGTTTGCTACTCTTAAGAGATACAATATGAAGCTCAATCCACAAAAGTGCGTCTTTGGTGTAACTTTAGGAAAGTTTTTAAGGTATATGGTCAGTTGGAGCGGCATTGAAGCCAAACCAAGAAAGATTGGGGTGATAATAAATATGAAACTTTACGTATAGTTAAGGAAATATAAGAACTCATAAGATGAATAGCTACCTTTAATTGATTTATGTCAAGAAGCACAGATAGGCACATAGAATTCTTTAAAATTTTGAAGAATCCAAAAGAGTTCAAATGGACCGATGATTGTGAAAAGTCTTTCAATGAACTCAAAGAATTCCTTGCGTCATCCCTGATACTCACAAAAGCTCACTCCGGAGAGAATTTATATTTATACTTATTAGTTAACTGTCGAGCTCTTTCTTTTGTATTTGTCCAAATTGATGGTAAGGACTATCAACCTGTTTATTACGTGAGTCATGTCTTGTAAGGACCAGAGCATTGGTATACAAAAATCGAAAAGTTTGTATTAGTAATGGTTCTCTTGGCAAGAAAATTAAACCGTGTTTTAGGGCTTACCAAATTGTAGTCCTCACTAATCAACCATTGTGGTAGGCATTGCATTGGCCAAACTCTTTTGGAAGGATGATGAAATATGCCCTAGAGCTAACTGTCTATGGTATATAGTACAAACTTAGAATGATATAAAACTTAGTAGATTTTTTTTGCTGAGTTCACTAGTGAGGAAGACATCATAGAGATTGTTAAGAAACTTATATGGTACCTTTATGTAGATGGTTCTTCCATTAGAGAGGGAGGTGGAACAGGCCTTATTCTACAAGTACCCCACAACGTTAAGGTTAATTATGCCTTAAAACTTAGATTCTTAGCTAGAAACAACGAAGCAGAATATAAAGCTTTGATAGCCTGACTTAAATTAACTAAAGAAATTGCTATTAAGAAACTTGAAGTTTTCTCTGATTTACAATTGGTAATGAATCAAGTGATAGGAAGTTATGTAGCAAGGAAAGAAGAAATGAGCAAGTACCTATTGATGATACGAATGCTCATAGAAGAATTTCAATCTTTTTCAAACCGAGAAGTAAGAATATTGCTATTGATAAGTTGTCTAAGCTGGTTAGTATGGCATTTTCTGACCTGAGTGACAAACTTTTTGTAGAATTTCTCCCACAAAATGGTTTATCCATTATCTCGCAGAGCTGTGAATTGGCTCTTTGCCTGAGAGAAGTCTTGGATGGATCCCCTTAGATTATTTAAGAGATAATGTCCTCCTTGATGATAAGTAAGAAGTACAAAGATTAGTTTATTAAGTTGCAAACTATACGCTGATAGATGATCAGTTGTACAAACGTGACATATCCCAACCTTATCTTCGATTCCTTCCTCTAAAAGATGCCCAACAGGTGTTATCTAAACTATACGGTAGTGTATGTAGCAACCACATGAAAGCATAAATGTTATGTATTTGCGCGTTGCAACTTGACTATTATTGATTGACCATGAAAGAAGATGCAAGGATAGCTGTTTGGCATTGTCTATAATACTAGAAGCATAAGGTACCGAGTCATGCATCTTCTACTAAACTATGCCACCTATCTAGTCCTTAGCCCTTTGCCTAGTGGGGGTTAGACATTCTCAAACCCTTCCTAAAGACTATAGATCAACGATAATTTTTCATTATTGTTGTGGATTATTTCATAAAATGGGTGAAGGTTGAGGCATTGGTAAGGATCACTAAACAGAAAGTAGAGGCCTTTGCTTTCAACTCCAGAATATCGATATTCGAAGTCCTATTTATGACAATCATGGACAATGAGCCATAGGTTGACAACAACAAGTTTCGAGTATTTTGTGAGAAATGCGGCATTCGCCTGAACTACATGTCTATGGCTCACCCTTAGATGAATGGGTAAGTTGAAGCTGTCAATAAGATCATCTTGCATAGATTAAGGAGGGAGGTTAATTAAGTTAAGGAGAAATGGGCTGATGAATTGTCAAATGTCTTATGGGGTACCGAACTACCTACAAAACTGCAATAGGGGAAACTACCTTTAGGTTAACATATGGCACAGAAGTAGTTTTGCCTATTGAGTTGGATCGACTAATCTATGAACATAGCATTTTGATGTGATGGTTAATCACATTAGATTGACAATAAATTTGGACAGAATTGAAGAAATCAAAGATATTGTAAGAGCAATTGCGGTATACCAATATAGGGCAGTTAGGTATTATAGTAAAAAAGTAAAGCATAAGATTTTTCAACTTAGGGAGTTGGTTTACCAAAAGATGGATGTAACTGGTGTGTGAGAAAAACAAGGGAAGCCTGACGCAAATTGTGATAATCCTATTAGGGTTCGAGAAGTCGTTAGTGAGGGGATCAACTAGAAAGGTTGGATGGATCAATCATCCCTCGTGCATAGAATGCTAAGAACTCAAAACTTTATTTCAGTTGATTCCTTAGATGTTCTTCATTTCTGTTTGTTATGTAAGGCAACAGCTTAGTTCTTTTGTAAAGCTTTGATTTATTAGTCGATCTTTTAAGATTGACGAGTTATTAAGTTCTAATTGCATAGTGAACGGACTAGTATAAGTTCAAGCTTATTGCAGTTAACGAACTTCAAAAATGTCGAAAAGTCGAATAATGAAATAAAATGGCTAGTGTATGTCTCAAATGACTAATGGATAATGTCTATAAAAGACATAAGAAAGATGTGTGAAATAAAACATGTTGAAAGAGTTAGGTGTATGAAATGAAACATGCCAAGAAAACACGACATGTGAAATAAAACATGCAGAGTGACAATAGTGTATGTGAAATAAAACGTACTAAAACTACTAAATAACACATGAGAGAGTGTGCATGAAATAATAGATACAACAGCAAATTTCAACCATGAAGAACTACTTGATAAATGCTGAGAAAGGAAAGCGAAGCCCAAAGTCGAGATATTTCAAATAGATGTAGAACTCGTACTCCCTTAGAAAACATACCATTTCCTCTTCTCTTAGCCTCCTAAGATTCTACGCACTAGGAATGTCTTGCCTATAGTTGTTATATTTTGAAATAAGGACCTTGTCGATGGTAATGGCTGCTCTGTCTCGTGAATTATAGAAGTAAACTATGTTATTGTACAGATACCTAGCCTTAGATCTTTCTTCCTTATCTTTTCGATAATTATTTGCCACAAGAGAGTTTATCCAAGTGAGTTTATCCCATTGCTCTATAACACTGTTGGCCGAGTTACTTGAGGAACATACCGTCTCGCTCCTCATTTAAGGGGGAGAAGTAGCCTCAGACTCAGTTACTTCAAAATATGAAAGGATAAGTCAATAAATTATGTTGCGAACGATACCTAATTAACTATAGTGAATGTTACGGAAAGTGAAGAATTTCAAGATAAGGCAAGATGTTAAGCAAGTGACAAAAACTTATGGATGCAACTAAAGAAATTTGTTTTTGGTTTTGAAAAGTTCTTTAAATACGGATGATTTACCCTCGTAACTGCAAATGAGTCTCTGACAAAAATGTTGTACTACTTAGATGACAATGCAGATCATTGATACATGTTTCGAGATAGAAATCCAATGGTTGTCAAGTCTCTAACAATCATTAGGCTTGCGGTGTAATGATGACTGAGATGATAATTATTGTACTTTCCATTGTTTGGTTTGTTAATAGGTGGGAAAATTGAAAATTGCAATTGTTCAATTAGGATATGATCCATCTTCCTTCCTACCTTACTTAGCATCCCACTTGACCTCTTGAGTATTAAATGTTTACACCCTTTGTCGAATCATCAAATATGGGAGTTGAGGGGTAAATGTTGATAGTCAAGTTGCATTCACTCATCCGTTTGGCTGCTAATAAGCCAACTTATCTACATTCTTAGCTAATGCCGAGTAATACCAATCCATGTCTAATTTGAATTTATGGGAAGTGGTATAAACAATTATCACTTGGAATAGTTATATTATATAACTATCTACTTTCCTTACATTTCAAGAATGTATCTAATCAAGAGGCCTCCACGTGTCCCGATAATCATTCCAATAATTGCTGCTTTAGACGTGAAATTTGCCTCTAAATATGGGAAAGTAACATTGTAAAAGACATCTGATAACTTTTCATTACTTACTTAATTTTTCCACGTTCATTTATTAATTTAAGCATCGAAGTGGTTGGACTGGATTAGCCCTAGTACCAAAGTTTTTCCTTTCTTTGCAAGATAAAGCTCAAATCTAAAACCCACTAACAATAACTCCACTAATTGTTATTCATAAGGCTACACTTCTAAAGACTTGGTTACAAAAGCTAGTGGATCTTTTGGACTTTATGCAATAAAGCAAGGGGCAAAAAATTGTAATGTTTCTTCCCTATCTTTAGTTATATACGATAAAGCTAAATTTGTAATACTTTAACACGTTTGTCTGGGTCATGGTTTTTTTTAAAGCTTAAATACCTTGATGCTTGTAAGGATTTTGATTTTCCAAATTTCCTTTGTAATCCTTGCTCTTTTGCTAACTTCCATTAGTTGCCCTTTGATTCTAGTAGTTTAGCTACTTTGTTCCCTTTTGACTTATAGCATATAGATATATGGGGGCCTTGCAATATGCCGTCTATCTCTAGTGCTAAGTCTTTTCTCACTATAATAGATGATAAAACCAAGTGTACATGGACTCTTTTGATGGCTTTAAATAAAAAACTTTGCATACACTCACCAAATTTCTTACCCTTATCCAAAACCTCTTTCATTATGCACCTAAATGCATTAAAATCAACAATGGTCATTAATTTCTCTTAAAGGAGTGTCAAGCTTTGTTTGATAAACTTAGCATTGTATACCAAAGGATTATCATTTACACTCCACAAGAGAATGGTGTAGTTGAATGAAAATATTGACATTTGTTAGACATCACACGATCTCTTCATTTACATGCTCAATTACCCAAATATTTTTTGGAGGATTATATTTGGTGGCTACCTCACTCATTAATATAATTCCATCACAACAACTAAATCGGAAATCACCATGTGAGCTTCTTTTCAACAAACTCTCTTTGTATTTTGACCTCAGAATCATTGAATCTTTAGTTTATGCATCTACATTACCTCGTTTAAGAGATAAATTTAATGTTAGAGGAATGAGATGCATATTTTTAGGTGACTCACATGGTCAAAATGGATATAAACAATATGACTTAGACACTAAACAAGTCTTAAGCCATGATGTTATTTTTAATGGACATTGATTTCCTTTGCAAGAAACTTCTCCACACAATCATTCCTTTAGCCACTTGTCATCTCCCTTTTTTACTTCGATTCATTTGATAGAAAGATATTGTTAATTATGATTTCTCTCTTCCTTCTAGACAAGAGAATTTTGCTCCTTGTTCTTCTAACCTTATTGCATCACATGAATTGAATTATTTGGTTCTATTAGTTCTAAATTAGTTCCTATGTTGCACTAATCCGCATGGACTAAACACAAACCTATTTGGCTTAATTATTTTATGCATGGAGTTTAACATAATTCGTCAGCTAATGCAACTTTCCCACAGTATTTTGTTCAATCTATTGATAAACCCAATTATGTATCTTATCCTTTGTCAAGTGATTCTAATTTTGCATTCTTTCTTAAAGACTACACAAGCTTTATGGAAAATGTGCTTACAATCCACAAACCTAGAAGATATAGTGAAGCTAAATAAGATCATAAAAGGTTTAACGCAATGAATAAAGAATTTTTGGCACTAGGCTCTAATTAGACATGGTTGTTAACTTCCCTACCACATGTTAGAAAAACCAATTGGAAGAAAATGGGTTTTTAAAATCAAATATCAAGTTGATGGAACCATTGAAAGGTATAAAGCTCGACTTGTAACAAAGGGTTATAATCAAATAGAGGGTATTTATTATGTTCACACTTTTTTCTCTAATTATCAAATTAACTACTATCCATATTGTGGTTGCTCTAGTAGCTATTCAAGGTTAGTTTGCATACTAACTTGATGTAATTAATGCATTTTTGCATGGACATTTTGATAAAGAATCATACATATTGCCTCCCAAGGGTTATTATGGTATACAATTAGGGTAAGTTTGTAAACTTGATAAGTTTTTATATTATTTTAAACAAGTCTCTAAACAATGGAATAAAGGATTTACTAAATCCATTGTTTCCTTAGGATTTTTGTTCAATCTAAGAGCAAATAATCATTGTTCACCCATAAGAGTTTAGCTATTCAATTTGTTTGTTCTTCTAGTTTATGTCAATGATGTCATTATTATTAGAGACAACCTAGATGAAATTCAAGCTATTAAACATTCAATGGATCAAGCTTCTCCATTAAGTACTTAGGAGATATTAGATTTTTTCTAGGCATTGAAATATATCAACTCTTTATAGGTTTTGTTTTGGATCAAAGAAAGTTTCTCCTTGATATTTCAACTGATGTAGGTCTACCAACTAAAAAACCTGCTAAGACTCCTTTTTCAATAAATCTTAAGATTAATCTCACTTCAAGGGATGACCTTGCTAATCTTACCCTTTATCAAAGATTAGTAGGGTGGGTGTTGTACTTAGCAATGACACTGCCTAATCTATCTCATATAGTATAGTAGTTGAGCTAATTTGTAGCTAGTCCTTCCACTAGTCATCTTCATGTAGCACTTGAAGTTCTTTAACATTGCTTGGCTATTTAGATGGCAATTAGGGAAGTTGTCGTATTGATTGCAAATCACTTTCTAGTTATTTTGTATTCCTTGGTACATCCTTAGTATCATGGAGGAATAAAAAACAAGCTATAGTTTCCTCAAGCTTAACAAAAGCCCAATATCATAGCATAGCCTCGACTGTGAAAGAGCTTTTGTGGGTTTCTTATTTTTCCCATGATATTGGTTAAGTTAAGCCTCTACTTGTTCATTTATTCACCAATGGTAGGTCTGTAAAGTTTATAGTAGAGAATCATGCTTTCATAGGCATACCAAGCATATTGGAGTGGATGTTCACGTCATTAGAGATCACATATCATTAGGTTTTCTTAGCAATGATTTTATTCGATCTTCTTCTTAGTAAGTTGATGAATGACTAATAAATGTGTTCCCAAAACTTAGTTGCACTTAATTCTTTCTAAGTTGGGCCTCTTATCAAGCTCCACTTTGAGAGGAGGGGCAGTTGTAGAAGTATAAACATACTCTTATTTATGTACATGTATGTTAATTGTATGTGTGTGAAAGAGGATGTATATATGTACTTATACAACTAAACATTAGTTAATTTAGTTTCATTTTTACATTTTTCACACTCTATTCATATTCTTTTCTTTATGAATTGATGATTGTTACTTTGCATAAAAGTCTTCTCCTACTATTGACTAGTAATTGACTTCTTCTTTATTTCTTCTTATCAATATTAGAAATCTTTACAAGCAATGTATTATAAGAATATGACAATCAAACAATTCCTATATATTTAAAACCCAAGATTAAATGAAAAACTAACATGTCCCGAGCTGATCATGATGAGATGTAACTAATAAGAATGATTATACATAGTCATATATATTGGTAAATTTTATTACCAATTTAAATTAGATGTTCATCAATATAAAAATATAAATAAATATATACTCCTCTTATAATCTAATAAATTCATATAAAGTTAGACTCAATTGCTTTTACTTTATATTTAGTTTAGAAGCAAAAACCAAGTAAATTTTCTTTTTAAGTAAATAGAATATATTTCTTGAATGTTTTCCTTTAAAGATACTAGCTCCTAATTTTCAGAAAAAACTCTCATTTCTCATTCACCATATATACCATAACTATGGTAAGGTTCCCCAAACATCAGTTTCAAATCGAAATAAATTGGATACAAATCCAATAATTTTCAAACACTAAATTTAAAATGAAATAAGATCATATATAACATAGATAATAATAAGATTATGAATATGATAAACTTACAAATGGACTAACAACTTTGAGTTACCATAATGGAGAGATTGCAACTCATATATTCGAATCTTCTTTCAAGGATCTATAATTTGATTCTACATAACCAAAATACGTCTTAAAATTTATTTAGACATCAATATCACTTCCTAAACATATCTACTACCTAACATTCTCTTCTCTAAGAGTATTAGTCAAGATATTAAGCGACATATTTATGAAAATTTGGTATGAAAGAGGATGCCAACAAGGGGAGATACTTAAGCAGTCCTATTAAAGAAGGAGGAGCAATTTGTTACAATGATTTGAACTTCACTTTTGAAAAGATGAGGTGAAAACTAATGAGATGGAAATCAAATCTTTTCATCATGCTAGGAAGGAAACACTTAGCAACTTCAGTCTTAGAAAGCATTACAAACTACTACTCTCAAGTAATCCCCTTCTTGGTTGGTTTCTCAACTAAAATAGAGAAAATTCATTAAGATTTCCTTTGGGAGACGTCCCAAGATACTAGAAAGATCCATTAGATTAGTTGATTGAAATTAAAGCAACCCAAGGAGAAGGGTAGTTTGGCTATGTTGGATGTGAAGAAGTAAAACCAAGCCAATTTTTTAAAATTAGCCTAACATATAAAAAAGAAGGACCTACTTTAGACTAAATCGTAGTAGCAAAAATTTAACATAGATCAAAAGAGATCCAAGAAGAAAAATGGGTTAAAGCTTTATAAAGAATTTCTTAAAGCCACTAGATGGATGGATGATTAATTCACTATGAATAAAAAAGAGAAAAAAACACCTATATCTAGACTAAAAATAAGACTTTGGAAGGTCGACCATGCAGTTGGTTATATGTGTAGATCCTACTTAAGTAGCTAAGAGTTTGAGGGGGTAGCCGTAGGGGGTAGGGGAGGTAAATTAGTTACTATTTGAAAATTTTAAGAAATAGAGATTTTAGAAAGATAAAATCCTTGATTACTTAAATGTGTGGTGTGAAAGTAAATGAGGAAAATAACAAATAAAGTGAAGTACATGAAAGTAAAAGAGTAAAGGATAGAAGATCAAGCAAATAAATTATAATACTTCAACCTTGTGCCCACTACGCTCTTCCAGCTCTACCGTTAGAGACTAGATATTTCTAATTGGAGGCATTCCAATATCTATTTTCAAAAATAATACTTTTGAGATTATAGTGACAAATTCTCTATTCTGACTCACTCAGCCTTACCCTAAGCTAACACTTAGATCTACTGAGTTTACATAAGTCTCTCTCAGTACAAACATATAAACCCTACTTTTAGTAGGTCTATGATTTGACTAAGAGTACTCTCTGAACATTCCTAAGGATAAACTAAACTAAGAACTCAAGTTTACAACTGAAAACGAACTTACTTTTCCAATTTGAAAGCCTATTATTGATAAAACCTGAACTTGAAAAACTACGAACTCTAAAGTCACCTAAAACCCTAAACCTTAAAAAAATTAAGGACTTTTAACCCTAGGTGACTAATTGATAATTTAATTTGAATAATTTTATTCAACTCTAGAAATTTTCATAATTTTATAAGAATTAAATCATAATTTACAAAACAATTCAAGAAGTAAATCCTAAAACAATTTCCTATAAGACAATTCTCTTATCTTCATGCCTAAGCCTTACACATGAATAAGTAGACTAACTAAATATCCTAAATGACCTATCAATTGAAAGTTGGAGATATTTATTAATTGATAACTTATCAAAATCTAGTGATAAGACATTTTTCGTATCACCCCTTCACTTATACTACATATAGACAAATTCTCACAAGATTTTACATGCTTCACTGTAATAAAGGAGATAAGACATTTCTATGCCCAAAAGGACACCTAATGGCCGGTTTTAGCTTAGCTTTGAGGGGGACCATGCTCTTATCTTCCATCCATCAATCGCTTTATGTTACACTCTACTATTCACCCCTTAATGCTTACATCATCAAGAGTTACAATTGTTGATTTTTGTACATGCTACATGACAACAAAATGAAGCTGATTAAACATACTTCCCACCCAATTTCCAACTAGCTACTCTTTCCCCATTTGCTCTCACTTTCAATTTCATTTTCACTACTTTTCCTCTCACTTTGAAAACAACATAAAAGAAGAAACAACCAAACTCCACAAAATCTTTCACTTGTCACCACATTCCAGGCATACACAGATATGTCACTTTTAACTTCTTTTTGTCTTGCTTTTGCCAACATTCAAAGCCTCATTGGGATCCTTGGAACACTCCTTAAACCTTACTTCCAAGGACCCTAGCTTAAGTTTCTGAAAAGGGTGCAAGAAGGAGGAAGTAAGACAAAGAGCATAAGTGAAACCTTAGTGCATAACCACCATATTTTTTTGCTTTGAAGATGAGTAAGTATATCTTGTGTTAGTTGGTTAGTATTCATATTAGGAGACTATGATTTCTTGAAGATATCAGTATGATCATAAGTTGATATAACATCAAAGACCACCCTAAGAAGTAAACTCATGAAAACCTTATATAGAAGTTGAAATATAAGCATGTAAAGTTAATGTTTTATAGAGATACTTGTTTAACATTCGGAATGGAAAATTTTAAGTTAAGAAAATCTAGAAATGAGAACTTAAATGAAAGAGAAGAATGTTGGATGTGAGAGTTTAGAAGTCATTTGGATGTTGTTTACACTTTCATTAAGTTAAACATAATTAAATCTAGACTTAGGTAACATTAAAATTCATCACATGAAGTTTTATGAGAAAACCAACTTTGTAAGACATGAACTATGATATGGGAGGTATGATAAAAGTGAGATCCTCTATTTTCATGTAAAGAATGAGCCAAATAATCATCTCATAGAAAAGAAGTCAAGTTAAGATTTCAATACAAGTATCTTATGTTCATAATCTAACACTTAAACTTAAGGAAATGACGAAACAAGTTGGAAGCCCTCATACTCAAACTGACTAGATCTGGAACATTCCTAGAAGACACTTAAAAATATGATAAAAGTAAGTAAACAAAGTGAAAATACCAACCAAGGCAAGTACGATAAGTGTATTAGGCCTAAAATTCAAAACCGGGCTTAAAAACTTCCAAAACGAGCCTCAAACGTCAAGTTAAACCACATGCATTCCTCATAATTGCATTCAGATAATACCGACTGTCGCTTTACATAGAAGATGGGAAGGGACTTATAGGAGGAGGACCTCCTACAGAATTGGACACTAACTATGTCATTATTTTATTAAGTCTTTATCCTAAGCTGACGGGCTTAATAGGTGCTGGGAGATGCCAACCATCAGTATTGGGTCATATCTTGTGGCTTTTGCTTAGGATGTGTGTTTGTGGACTGGGGGGCCACCACATTGCTACATTTGGGATTTTGAAAATATAATTTATTGCTCAGGAAATAAAGTATACATATATATATATGGTTTTGTTTTGACTTAAGCACAATAATGCAAATGAAATAAAACCCATGGTTTAGAACCTGGATTTTGGTTTAGATTGGTTAGTTATCTTCAAACCCTGACTACAGGGGGTATAATTCTGAGTCGTATACAGTTTTTAGGCTACTGCATACTGATTGTTTATGCATTCATATGATTGTGCATCTAATAAATTTTTGCGATGCGGTATTGATGAGGGTATTTATCTCACTAAGCTTAAGCTTACATCCCGATAGATTTCTTTTGCTGCAGGAAAACCTCTTCATTCATCTGGGCCAAGGGGTGCTTAAGGTGAGTCTTGTTTAGAGACAGGTGGGAGCGAACAGGGAGCCAAGAGGAGATTTTGTAATAGTTTTGTAGATAACCATTCACTTTCATTTTTTGTTTATATTATAGATTTAAGTTTCTAATGCAGTTCCCTTTCAAACTCCGTTTGTTTGTAATATTCTTTTAGTGTGGAACTTATGAGTCCATACATTTATCTAGTTAATTTATACCATAGAAGTTAATTTTAGTTAAATTGCTCTATATTACTTATTTATGGGCTTGGTGATAATGTATAGTAAAAAAAGCTTTATGTGTCGTATGAAAGGCCTACCATCAGCATGAGAGTTGATAATAGACCTTTATATGGTACATGACGATCTACCACAACAACGATACTGTTAGGTCGTGATGGTACAACTAATTCTCAAAACATATTATAAGAAAAATGATGAGGAAATGTTAAAATTGATCCTAAAAAATTAGTAAGTGAAATGAAAAAAAATATTACAAAAAATAGAAAAATCCTCTTATCAATCTTCAAATCCTTTCAAGCTTAAGAAAGATTTTGAGAACAATCACTACAACACTTATATTTTTTTTTCTCTCTATGTTGCTCCTTTGGATTTTATGCCTTTATATATGCTTTCTTCACAATGACTAATTGAGAAGTTTTTAGAAGGCCATTTAATATTTGAATTTAATCCTTTAATCTTAACTTGATTTCTTGAAGTAGTGTTCTTATAGAAATTTAATTGCCTCACTTTGATCTTCCATTGCCTTATTTTGAGTTTTCATATATTTGTTATGATAGATTTTCAATTCTTTCTACATTTTTAAGGGCGCACATTAACTTGATCATCTTTGACAATGGTAGATGATCTTTCATTCTATAAATTCCTTTGACTAAGTTATAAGGAAAGAATTTTTCCTTATTTTTGACTTCTTTGAATATTCTTTTCCTAAAATGGTGAATGGAAAATCATGCCATCTTGATTTATATCTTCTTTTATTGTCTGGTCATATCCTTCTTTTTTGAAAATAGTCCCCTTTTTTATATTTTGAAACATTGAGAAAGTATTTCAAGTAATATAATCAAGAATTTCCTTCTTAGCTTTTTGAGATAAATAAGAAAATCTTTGAAAATTGATCCTTGTAGATATATCCAACTTTTGTGAAACGTATTATTTCTCAAATATACTCAATAGATGGAGCTAAGATCTTTTAGGAAATTTCAAACACCTGGTCATTTTTTTATGTAAAGTGCTTTGTGTTACTAAGCCTTTTGACTCATCCTCTAATTGGTTTTTTGATTAGAGTGTTGAATACACTTTATTTAGCTTAAGCTCCTTAAGCTAAGAGAATGTGTCCTGCATACTTTTGAACATATACAAATATATCCTTTGGATATTGTTTTTGTTATCATCAAGACATGAGGGAAACTTGACATTCTACCCCTTTTTTATGATAACAAAACCTCAAGTAAAGTTCCATGAGAACCAAAAGCATGTAGTAATGCAATATGTGATTATGCAACACATGTATATATAGCATATTTAACCTATCCTTTCTACCACTCTTTCCCTTTTTTTTTTTTTATAATCCAAAAGGATGTAATTACTCCCCTTTGATAAGATCCTTTTCCTGCGTAAATGCTAAAATATAATAAAATAATCAAGCCATAAAATACCAACACATATAATAGGAGACTATTCAAAACAACAATCTAGGACATAAGATTCAAAAAAGATAAAATGATCCAATAGAAAACATTAAAGCATAACATCTTAAAAGGGAGATAGCTTAGAAAGCATGATAAAAACTGTAGTAGAACAGAATTTTTAATTCTTCTTCTTAAGGGCAAGATTTCTTGATCCTTCTTGAAGGAGATGGTTGATCCAGCTTCTAAGGTAAGTACAAAATTTGATTTTTTGGAATATGAAGAGGTAAGGTCTTCATCAAGATCTTCACTTAGAGCATGAACATTTTCATAAACATATTCAAGAGCTTGATTAGAAACTTGTTTAGGAGCTCAGTTGGAAACTTGTTTAAAGGCTTGAATAGGAACCTAATTAGAGATTTAATTAAGATCCTATGTAGGGGTTATATCCAAAGCTTGTTCAAGAATTTTATTAGCCTAAACAATGTTGGAAGGTGGCAAAGATGATTGGTGAAGTTCTAGTTATGCATTAGGTTGAGTTTGATGGGAGATTTTAGGTTGTTTAAGTAAAGGTGATGAGGGAGATGAGTGTTGCACAAATGGGGCTTTAGCAACTGGTAGCTTAGATCCTTTTCCAAACTAAGTCTTCATCATGTTCAAGAAATCAGTGAGTTCTTGTCCATGATTTCCTCCACTTCTTTCTTTGAAATCCTACTAATAGACCTTGCTTCAAAATTTTTCCCTACAACAATCCAATCCTTACAATCTTCCAATTCATCCTTTGATTCAAAAACCCTTTTCCTTTTCTTCCCTTCATCAATCTTACATTTTCCTCTAATTGTCAAGTCATGCATCTTACCTTTCTCTTCTTTAGGTCTCACAAATTTCTTTCCCTTGATTTCTTTTGAACATCCTTACTACTTTTTGATTCTTCTTCCATAGCTTCCTCTTATGCACTATCTAACTCTTCTTTTGATGTCTCCCCTTCAAAAAGGGACCCAGGCAACTAGTTATTTTTGTGCTTTTCATGCACATGAAAGGCCCAATCATCAGTGTACCATATCTTGTTTTTAATAATAATCCCCATCTAATTAACATTGCACTCACTAATTATGATGATAGGAAATTGTCTCATAGTTACAACAAGGATTTTAAACTTCTTAAATATGAAAAGCTTCATCAGAAGATTGCCATATGGTTTCCTAACACAAGTCAGAAAGGCATGTTTAATAATTTGCCCTGCAACATCTATTTTCTTCCCTTTTAACATTGCAATTATGATCAAAGTATCCTCTTTAGAAATAGATGTCATGCTTCCTTTCTTAGGCAAAATATAGCTTACGACAATCTTATGTAGAAGCCTTACTAGCAACTTACAATCAAATACAGATACTTCTCTTGCATCTCTTTTCCATTTTCCATTTGTCATTATATTAAATACTCGTGTTTTGCTCATAGCCATGAGCTTTTCATCATTGTTCACAATAGGTAAACCAAAACATTTGATAATATCATTTTTAATGATTTCAATGTCCCTTCCTAACGCTACCAAGCATAACTTATCTCTCCTAGTTAAATCTTGATTGTCATAAAACTTAAAGATCAATTCTTCGAACACTAAAGTATCTATCGTGCAAATACTTTTGCATCCAACCACAATTAAGAACTCATCTCAATAAATCCCATTCTTAGTAAAAACTTGAAATCAAACTCATAAGGTTTGATATAGTCTTTTTCCTTTTCCTTTTTGAAAGAAACAGAAGATGACATAGTTGTTACCTTTTCCTTTAAACTCTTTATCTCTACTACATCCTTTCCTTCTAATGCTTCTTTTGACTAATCCTTTGACTTCTCTTCTGATTTCCTTTTCTTTGACTTTCGTTTCTTCTTCTTTTTCTCATTTCCCTAATTCCCAATCGTTGATTTGTCATGAAGGATTTTTGAAAGAGAGAGTGGCAGATGTTATAAAGTAGAGAGAGAGAAGACTTAAGTGAGTAAATAGGCAAGAAGAGGAAGAGCTTGGTAATTGATCGGGTAGAAGAAAAAGAAATGTAGTTAGATCATCGGGGAGAAATTTTAATCATGGAAGCAAGTAATGATCCACTTGTTGTGTTGATCAGTGAGTGAATTAGGAAGTTAGCAAATATGGGGAAGTAAAAAAGGTAACTACCAAAAGAGATCTTTTCAAAGATTTAGGGGAGATTTTAAAATTGAAAAATAACCATATGTATTTGATGTGTACAGTAATTCTTTATTGTAATTTATGAATAAGCATAAATCACATATGATAACATACACCAATTTCATTTCGAATATACTCAAATTTTATTTTATCAAGGGGTTTGTAAATATATCAGCTAGCTGATTATTGGTAGGTACAAATTCAATATTTGTGTCACCATTATTACCATGGTCTTTAATAAAGTGGTGCCTAACTTCTATATGTTTAGAATGTAAGTGATGCTTGGGATTCTTAGTTAAATTAATTGCACTTATGTTGCCACTTTTTATGGGCAGATTATTTAGTTCAATACCATAATTTGATAATTGTTATTTTATCCAGAATATTTAAGTACAATAATTCCCAAATGATACATACTTGGCTTCAACTGTAGAAAGGGCTACAAAGTTTTGTTTCTTGAAAAACCAAGAAACTAACTTGTCCCCTAAGAATTGACATGTTTCGAATGTATTGCACAATCTGCATCTGAATATCTAATCAACTCAAAATTATGATATTTTGGATATTAGATCTTAAGCATAGATGTTTAAGATAAATATTTAAAAATATGTGTTATTGCTTCCAAATGTGTTTAAATTTGTTTTTCTTAAAATTGAACACATATACATGCACTAAATATAATGTCAAGATGAGAGACTATTAAATGCAATAATAGTCCAATTAAACTCCTATAAAGTTTTTCACTCACCTTCTTACCTAACTCATCTTGTTCTAACCTTGTTGATGCTGAAACGGGGGTTGTAGCTCCCTTTGCATTTTCATATTTGAATTTCTTAATGATTTGCTTATATACTTTTCTTGATGGATAAAATTTTCAGCTTTTGTTTGCTTTATTTGGAGTCCAAGGAAGAAATTTACTTCTCCCATTAAAAACATCTTGAACTCATCCTACTTTAACTTAGAGAAATCCTTGCAATAACATTCATTAGTGAAACCAAAGATAATATCTAATATGTAAATTTGTATGACTAGCAAGTCATTATCAATTTTTAATGAGGAATTCACTAAATCTTTCATACTAAACACGAGGTGCTTGTTTTAGCCCATATAAAGCATTTTTCAACTTATAGACATAATCTTCTTTAAGTAGGTCCTCAAACCTTGGAGGTTGCTCAAAGTACACTTCTTCCTTTATATAACTGGTTAAAAATGTGCTTCTAACATCCATTTGCAATAAATTAAATCCCTTATAGCATGCAAAGACTAACGATAGTTTAATAGCTTCTAAGTGAATAATTGGTGCATATGTATCATCAAAGTCAATTCCCTCTTCTCAAGAGTAGCCTTTTGCTACTAGCCTAGCCTTCTTGTAATTTTATTGTATTCATTTAGCTTATGTTTGAATACCAATTTTGTGCCAATGATTGATTTATTTATCGATCTTGGTACAACAGTCCATACTTGAATTCTTTGAAATCACATAAGTTCTTCTTACATGGTATTAATTCTATTTGTATCAAATAAAGGCTCTTCAATTGTCCTTAGTTTAATCTCAAATACTAATGCAAAATGATTCTCAATATTTTCTAAACTTGCTCTGGTCCTTACCTTATAATGTATGTCACCAATTACTTACTTAAGTGGATGATAAGACTTGTATTTTAGGTTTAAGGGTCACCTAGATGGCTTCTAATGTATCTTCTGATTTATCCTCTAATTGGGGTTCTAATTGAGTTCTTGATGCTCTAGCTTCTTTTGTTTCTTTAGAAGCTTCTATTTTTCCTATCACATTTTTATGAGAAAAGGAGTTCTTACATTTGCTATTTGGCTCATCATCATTTGATTCTTCAGTCCTTACTTCATCTATAAATTTTACATTGATTGATTGCTCAATGGCTTGAGTAGTTTTTTTATATACTCAAAATGTTTCACTTCGTAAGGAATATCCTAAGAATATTCCTTCATTTGCTAATTCTTCATACTTTCTCAAATTTTGTTTAACCTTCTAGATAAAACACTTAAGAACCGAAAATGTGAAAGTAGGAAACAATTGGCTTTCTACCATTATACATTTCATATGAAGTTTTCTTAGTTAACGGTCTTATATTGACTTGATTTATGATGTAACAAGAAGTCAAGAGTGCTTCAACCTACAAATATTATGCTACTCCATGTTCATTTAATAAGGTTCTCGTTATTTCTTGTATAGTTCTATTTTTACGCTCAACAACTCTATTTTGTTGTAAAGTATAGGAAGTTGAAAAATTGTGAGTAATGCCTTAGTTTTCACAAAATCTTATGAAATCCTTATTTTCAAGTTCTTTTCAATGATCAATTCTAAAGCTGATGATGGAATAGCCTTTTTCATTTTGAACTTGTTTCGCAAACTTTTTGAAAGCATCAAAGTCATCACTTTTGTTACGTAAGAATAGAACCCAACAGTATTGAGAATAATCATCAACAATTACCATGCCATACTTGTTACCACCTAGATTCAGTGTAAGAGTAGGTCCAAATAAGTATAAGTGTAATAATTCTAATGGTCATTGTGTTAATGTTGTCCTTTTATACTTGTGAGTTGTTTAGTTAATTTGTTCTTAAAGTATGTTGTACACCTAATATCATCCTTCATACTTATTTTAGGTAATCCATTAACTAGATTATTTGTAAACAAATTCTCTAGTTAATTAAAATAAACATGCCCTAATTTCTTATGCTAGAGAAATATGTTAATAAAAATAGTTAGAAAGCATCTTTCAGCCTGAACATTAGTTGGCTCAACTCGATATATATTCTTCTTTCTAAATCCTTCAAATAGTTTGGTGTTACCTTTATAAAAAACTTCTACTTTGTTTTGATTAAATACCATTTCATACCTTTGTCACATAATTGACTTATACTTAAGAGATTATGATTTAATCCTCTTATCAATGACACATTTTCAATAATATAAGGAGGAATTCCAATATTACTAGTGGCTATTATCTTCCCTTTATTGTCATCACCAAACTTATCATACCCTTTTTCCTTTCATTCTAGATTTGTGAAGAGTAAAGCATCTCCTAACATGACATGAGCACCTGTTATTTAAGTACCACATTCCTTTAACTTGATCTCAATGCTCATGTAATCACATAAACCAATTCAAAACCTAAACCAATCTTAGTTTTATCTATCCATTGAGAAGTTATTAGTATTCACAATATTTTTTCACTTTCATAGAATTTGTTGAATGTTGAGTCTATTAAATTTGATAAACCATCAATTCTTGTTTTCAATTTTCCTATCTCTTCTCTTAATACAATGTTTTCTTTTTTTACATTTTTTTTACTAGTACAAAGATTATCATTATCAATTTCTAGTACTTCTTCATCATATTTTAACACATCATTGTCTTCTGCCAACAGTTTGTTAGTTTGGATTAGTTGATCTCTTTATTCTTCAAGACTCTCAATTTCATTATTAGTTTTAGTTATTTTATTGTCTACCTTTTTTAGTGCTTTAAGCAACCTTTTGATTTGTTTACAAACACTTTT
Organism: Lumnitzera racemosa; assembly: GCA_024138005.1. NCBI lineage: Eukaryota > Viridiplantae > Streptophyta > Magnoliopsida > Myrtales > Combretaceae > Lumnitzera > Lumnitzera racemosa. The sequence continues at coordinate 72,013,626 of JAMXBC010000003.1, read as the reverse complement.
AGGCATCTCATCTTCAAAATTGGAGGTTACCTCAAAAAGAGCGATTAGACATAGATTAGCTTCTTCTTTCTCTTCTAATTTATCTTCTTATTAATTTTCTAATTCATCTATATAACTCCATGTTGCTAACAATGACTTCTATTTCTTCTCATATTTTTCTAATTTCTTGCTTAGGACTACACACTCATATTTGATATGTCTAGGTTTCTTACATTCATAGCACACAACTTCCTTATTTTCCTTTTTATCCTTCTTTGTATCCTTTTCCTTGTAGCTTCTTCCTATGTCATTTTTACTATAGTTAGAAAATGAATGCTTAGAGAGTTTTTTCTTACCTTATCTTTTGATCATCTTGTTTAGCTTTTCAATTGATTGAGTGTTAATTTCTTCATATCACATGCTTCCTCTATTGATGTTTTCTTTGCATTTCAAGCCTTGGGTAATACTCTTAGTGTTTTTCGTACCAAATTTTGCATCTTCAATTTTCTTGTCAAGGGACGAGAGTTCATTTGAGAAGGCTGTAAATCTACTAAATGATTCTATGATTTCTTCTCTTGGTAAAATATAAAAGGTCACATATTGTTGCATAAGAGAGTTGACTCTAGTCTCCTTGAAAGTGTTTTGCCTTCATACATTTGAGACAACGTGTCTCAAACTTCCTTAGCTAAACTACAAGAAGAAATTAAGTAAAATTCAAATTGAACAATAGTAGACAAAAGAAGGTGCTTATCCTTGTAATTTAATTTTGCTTTGGAAATATCACTTTTGTTCGTAATGGTTGTTGGAACTTTTGCATCTCCTTTTTCAATGATCCTCTATGTTTGATAGTCAATAGATTTCCTTTATGTCTCCATCCTGAATTTCCAATGTGGAAAATTAGTGCCATCAAAGAAAGGAGCTTTTCCAGATTGCATAGTTATGCTAGTATTTCCATTACTTTCAACCATGATCTTTGAACTCTAATGATATTAAAGATACCAAACGTAGGTCTTAGTTAAGTAAGTAAGAAGGGTAGGGGAAGGAGTGAATTGGTTACTATTTGAAAATTTTAAGAAATAGAGATTTTAGAAAGATAAAACCCCTTGATTACTTAAATGTTTGGTGTGAAAGTAAGTGAGGAGAATAACAATTAAAGTGAAGTGCACGAAAGTAAAAGAGTATGGGATAGAAAATTAGGCGAATCAATTATAGTGTTTCGGCCTTATTCTTATTGTACTCTTCCAACTCTACTACTGGAGACTTAGTATTCTTCACCGTAGTCATTCCACTATAAACTTTCTAAAGCAATACTTGAGAGATTACAACCATAAGTCCTTTGTTTTAGCTCACTTACTCTCATCTTAGGCTAACACTTAGATCTACAAAGTTTATAGAAATCTGTCTTAATACAAACAACTAACTCTCAAAACATATTACAAGAAAATGATGAGGAAATGTTACAATTGATCCTAAAAAATAAGCACATGAAATGAAACAAAAAATATTTTAAAAAATAATATAATCCACTAATCAATCTTTTGATCTTGTTGAGCTTACGAAAGATTTAGAGAATAATCACTATAGCACATATATTTTTGTTTTTCCTATTTTGTTGCTCCTTTCAATCTCATGCCTTTATGTATCCTTTCTTCACAACGACTAGTTAAAAAGTTTTTGGAAGGCCATTCACTATTTGAATTTAATCCTTTAATCTTTCCTTGATTTCTTGAAGGAAATTTTTACCTACTCACTTTCATCTTCCATTACCTTATTTTGTGCTTCCATATTTTGTTATGATAGATTTGCAATTCTTTATGATCTTCCAAAGTGTGATTTGATCTTCTTTGATAATAGTATATGATCCTTCCTTTTGCAAATTCCTTTGATCATGTTATAAGGAAATATTTTTTCCTTATTTTTGACTTGAATATTCTCTTGCCAAAATAGTGAGCTCTTAAATCATACCATCTTGATTTATATCCTCTTTTAATCTCTGGTTAAGTATGCTTCCTTTTCCAAAATACTTCCCTTTTTATATTTTAAAACATTTCGAAAATACACAAGTAATATAATCAAGAATTTCCTTCTTAGCTTTTTGAAGATAATAATAAAATATTTGAAAATTGATCCCTATATATTTATCTAACTTTTGTAGAACATATTGAATATATTTCTCAAATACTTGGTCATTTCTTATCCAAAGTATTTTGTGTTCCTAGACCATTTGACTCATCCTTTGATTGGTCTTATAATTGGAGTGTTGAATATACTTTGTTTAGCATGAACTTCCTAAGCTAAGATAATGTTTCCTGCATACTTTTAAACATATACAAATATATCCTTTGGACATCTTTTTTGTTATTATTAAAACCCATGAGGGAAACTTAACAATATGGACCTATGAACAAGTTTGATAAGGTTTTGCTAGTGAATCAGGTGTAGGATAATGCAAATGGCTGGAAAGAACATGTGATCGGATATCCTCTTGATGAGCAAATCAAACACAAATTAGGGATTGATTCCTTAGAAGACTATGAGGATGCTCGTGATGTTTATAGATGGCCTCTTAAGGTGAATGGAGAAGTTTCAATGAGGATGGTGTATGGTAAGATGTTAAAGAATCCTAGGTTCAAGAGATGAATGAAAATTAGGATTGAATATGGAGGGCTCCAACGACATCAAGAATTCTTTCCTTATTTAGAGAATTTTACACAATAGAGTAGCAACAAAGGTGAACTTAATGAAGAGAGGAATCCCAATTGGACAAGAATGCTCATTTTGTCAATCTAAAGAAGAAACATCTAAATACTTCTCTTCAATTGTAGATGGAGTAGAGAGGTAGGGGCAAATTTAGGAGTGTAGCTAAAAAGTACCAATTATAACTTGTAAGAACTGAAACAATAGATCAAGAAGTATGGAAGGTAGAGAAAACGAAATTGGAAGAAAGTCTTTGCCCTAAATGAAGTAACTATTCTTTTTACACTAAGAGGCATAGGGAGAGAGAGGAAAAGATAGGTTTCCTACTAGAAAAATTTGATAGTGACTATAGTAAATTTATTAGAATGGAGGTTAATGAATGGTGGGGGACTAATAGAGTTTTAAAATTATAGCATCAAATAAGCTCTTGGAAAGTTTTTTAAGGGAAGCCTTAAGCGTATTAGGTTAAGGTGAACTATGATAGAGCACTCTAAGAAGAAGGCGATAAGGCTAGCGTTAGAATAATATGTAGGGATCACGAGGATTATGTTCTAGGCCAAGTTCACAAACACATAAAAGTGGATTGATCCCTTGTAGTTAAATTGTAGGCTCTAGTGGAAGTCATTCTTTTAATAGGAAAACTAAGGAGAGATTATGTGGTAATAGAAGTAGATTCTGAACAAGCACTTGATTAGATTAATATCCCAACATTTAATATGAATATTTGTCATCCAGCTCTTTAGAAATGCAAACAACTAATATCTTATGTTACTTATGTCAAATTCTGCATGGTAAACCGTGACGGCACCTGGTGTAGACACCTCATTTTTGCTACCTTTTGGGATAATTTCTTCTTGGTTTATTTAGCTAAATTTATAGAAAAATTAAAAAAAAAAAAAAAAGTGTCAAAAGTATTTGAGTTAATTCAATTAGTATTTTAAGGTTGAATTAGGCAATAGTTGAAAATATATATGTGATTTACAAATTTAGAGTCCTTAAAAATTTTAGGCTTCATTAGAAAAGTATTTTTTAAATAGTCTAGTAAAATATTTGAGTTCATAAAATGGATTCTTGTCCAATTTAAGAAATATTTTAACTAAACTAAGTATAATAAGGCTTCAAATTTATTAAACTTAAAAGTTGTATTAAAAATATTTTGCATGTATATTTTAGGTTATATAGAAAGGCCAGGATTATTTTGAATAGAATTGGGCTTAGGTTTGAGGGTTGAAATTTATGGTGGGCCAATGAAGAATGAATTAAGTTTTGTGTGCAAGATTATGATGAGAAACAATGAGTTGGCTAAGACTTTTGGGTTTGGTTCTAGTAAGCCAAAGGTTTAAGTCCCATGCAATGCACTTAGGTGCATTTTGTTTTTCACTTAAGTTACATGCTAATCACATGGCAAGCCATGTTCTTCTTTTAAATTTTTTGCGAAACAAGCATAAAGGAGTAAAAAATCAGTTGGGTTTCTAGAATCCAAATCTAACATTGAATCTCATCAAACCTTTGTTATTTTTTAGCAAATTTAGTAAAATCATCACCGAATCATTAGCAAAACTTATAAATCTAACAATGATATAAATCTGATGAAATAGAGATTTGTTGGGGATTTAAATTTAAGGTGAACTTTATCCACGGTAAATCTAACATGATCTAGAATTAACTAAAAGATTCAATAGTTAGTTCTATAAAACTAAAGTCAACTCTCCACGAAGGGAATCCCTCTTCATCCCCATAAACATCCTTTCCTGAACTTGATCTTCATCATTAACAAACCTTAACTCGTGCATGAACCAACAACACATCTACGACCATCCTTTGTCAGACCCAACCGACAACATAACCCTCTCTTACTCTCAACTCCAACATCTATAGCAAATACACTTAACGATAGCTATGCTTAACCCCACAAAAACTTGACCACATTACTTATACAACCCTCACACATACACCAACATTAACAGTAACTAACCCAACTCCAGCCACTCTTGCACAACCCACAACAAACCCACTCCCCTTTGATCAAGCCACCATCTTCAACCTACAGCACAATATACAACCTATGCATACGACCTACACTACACTAACGGCCATCCTTAACTTGATGTCCATTGCTACAACACCACCCCTACGCTATTGCAACTAACCTTAACCACTCTTGCATAACAGCATAGACCTAAATTGACCTTCTCTCACATAACTCCATCCACCCCCTTGTATGATGCAAACTTATGTGCATGATGCTCCCTTACAACCTCTACGTAACAACAAACACAAACCACTACCGTCGCCTATTACTAAAACAGCACCAAATTACTACCTTACATCAAGGTGTTAAGTTTAAGGCCATTTTCATCAATACAAATCACATGATCCGTTTGTTTTAGTGCTCAAAGTAGTTTGTACAACGCTTGATAGTAGCTATTGGTGAAGGAGGACAACTTGACCAAGATCTATTTGATCCACACCCGACTTACTTCTTTGGAACCCTATTCAATCCATAGATCCTTCATCCTTGTGTCCTTTAGGTAGGTTTAGTTTTTTTTTTTTTCCTTTTTTTAAATTTATTTACTTTAGTTATTTAGTTAATTTAATAATGTTAGTTTTTATTAATTTATTTTTACTAACTTTGTTTTTCTTTTAAGGTAGGTTCTTCGTTTTAGTTTTTTTTTTTTAATTATTGTCAATTCCATTATTGTTTTGTGTTTCTTAACATATAATATAAATTTTTATAAAATTGTACAATTAGGATAGTTTTTTACATCAAATAGGTACTAAAATGGGTCTTTTTTTAGGGTTTAAATTAATTAAGTGTCTTTATGTTCTTAACATAATTAACACAAATAGTGTACTTCTTACATAAATCTCATGTTTAGCATAAATATTGCATATTCATCATGTAGGTCATAATTTTTTATAAATGGCATATTTTTAGATGAATTATGTAATTTTTAGATAAATTAAATAATTATTAGAAAAATCGTATATTTTTAAATATGTTGCGTCTTTCACATGACCTTTTACTCAAATTGCATCCTTTTCACAAAAATTGCACTTTTTACAAATTGTATCTTTTTTCACAAAAAAATTGCATTTTTAGATACAATTGTATATTTTTCGTAAGATTCATATCTTTGGTTGAGATGTACGTATAATTTATATTTTAGAAGATTTGAATAAATTTGCATTTTTTTAATTTGATTAGTATTTTATGATTTTTTTTCTAGAAAAAATTGTAAAAAAAAATGTTTTGTCACTTAGTTGGTTTTTTTATAAAATAAAAAAAATCTTAATTTGAGCTATTTCAAAAATTGGAAATAAATATTAGGGTTTCCTAGGTTTTTTTAAATGAAAAAATAATTTGGCCTCTTTTTTTTTTTTAACAAAGAACATAGTTACTAAGGCTTTTTAAAAATAAAACTACGATCGTTTTAATCATGATTAACGCATACATAGATGTTTTTGAGGCAATCATAAAGTTTGGGGAAATTTTTGTTTTTCTTTTAGTTTTTATGAAAAATTCACAATAGAAAAATAATAAAAAAAAATCACTTTTTTTTTGCGTATTTTCCTTTTTAAAAAAATTATAAAAATTAAGGCTTGTTGGTTAGTTTTTTTATTTTTACATGATGACAAATATCGTAATAAGTTAGTCTCAAAAGCTAGCTTTTTGGTTGATACTTTCTAAGAAATATTTTTTTTAAGGAAATTTACGAAATAATGGCTAAATTAGGGTCTCAAAAACCCTAATTTCATTTTTTACCAATTTTACTAATTGGTGGCTTTGAGTTATTTTTCAAAAACATTTTTTAAGGTAAAATGTTTTTTTTTTCTTAATTTTATATTTAAAATTCTTTCCATAATTTTATATTGAGTAACTTATATTAAGTGAGTTAGGTTTGATATAGATTAAATTAAGGAAAATCGAAATAGAGCTCAGTACCAAATAGCTGATTTGTTAGCAAAGTAAGTTCTGCAAATGGAGCAAGACTATTATTTTGAATAGGATGTACCTCCTTTCCGAGTTAATGTTGTTTGAAGGATCTTTGAAATGTAAATGTTATACTAAACTGAAGCATAAGGGCTATTAATCCTCATGCTAAGACTGTTGTTTGATTTGTGCTTGGACTCTTTTTGCTCTATGGTTAATTGGAGTTTTCTTACTTAAAAAAATACATATTAAGTATAATCATGCCCTTAAATCAAGGTGTAGCAATTTTATCATATATTCATATCTTAGCATGAATATGGAAGGTTTAAATTTCAACTACAATAACAATATGATTATTAAACCATTAAACTCTAAATTAATAAGTCTCATTAAAAAAACATTATTCAAATTAATCTATCAACTAAAGTCCCTAAGACAAAATAAGAAAATTTAATCAAATATTTAAAACAGTAAAAGTTTTATAGACATCTAAATCTTCTCTACCCATCTCTATGCTAGTAATTAATCTCATTATTGCTCTCACCATCAAGATAAAGAAAGTTAAATATATGTTAACAAGATTTTTTAAGTCATTGTAGTATTTATTTTCCCAAGAAAATAAATCCATTTTCAAGATTATCTGAAATTTTTTTCTTTTGATGAAATCATAAGCATTATACAAACCACATCTCTTTTATGCCAAGATAAACAAATTTAATGTGAATTGTAGAGAATCAGATTGATAAGCTATGGAAATGAAAAGCTATCTCCTTCACAACTTTTATTCTATAGTATTGGATGTGTAAAAATGAGAGAAGCATATATTATGTTAGTTATAAGGTCTTATTTATATCACACAAACTAATCACAACCATTAATACCTAATGACACATGTAAAGATTAAATGAATATATAAAATATTTCTATTGCCCCCTTAAGTTGGAGCATCTTGAGGCCCCAACTTGATGCATAAACTCTAAAGATGGAAAGCTCCTAATGGCTTAGTGAACAATTCAGCATCTTAAAGATATGATGGAATGTACTAAGTTGAAGATATATAGGTGTAACCTGATCCTTGAGGAAATACAAATTGATATATATCAATGTGCTTTGTTCTTCCATGAAGATAGGGATTTTGGGTGATCAAAAACACCAATTTATTACCACAATTAAGTGCAATAGGATAAGTGATAGGAATATAAAGATCTCTTAACACATGACACCAAAAGGAGTTCTATTGTGGTGGTAGTCAAGCTTAGTATATGTTGAAATGGTAGGTTGCCTTTTGGTTTTCCAAGATATAAGAGCATTATCAAGCATCACACAATAGCATGAGGTTGAGAACTTAACCCCTAATTAGCATTAGAAAACCTTCAAGCTGCAATGTATTTGTAGATTAATAAAAACAATTTACTCAATTGATGAACAGTGATGCAAATATCTAGGCATATATGATATACTGGAGGCAACCTATTAGCTAACGTCAATATGCTGGATCATGCAATAGCTCTCCATGATCATTATCAAGATGTAACTTAGTAAGCTTAAGGGATGCAATGGACTTAGCTCCAGTTAACCCAACATTAATGAAAACATATCTAAAATAAACTTCCTTTGATTCACTAATATCCCTTGCTCTTCTATACAAAGTTTCAAACTAAGGAAAAACCAAGCTAATCCCAAATCTTTAATAATAAAATTCTCTCGCAACCTCACTTTAACAACATAAATAAAAAGACTCATTTGATCTAATTATGAGTAATCATCAACATAAAGAAGAATGATCACACACCTTTGAGAATCACAATGAACAAACAATCAATAATTATGCTGAGATTGTACAAAAACAAGTGAAATTAAGAACATAGATTTCTTTAAGTTCAATTGCTATGAGGCTTGCTTTAAATTCTATAGCGATTTCCTTAGTTTCTATACTTAGTTAGATAAAGCTTTGTATAACCTTTAGGGGTTAACATGTAAATGTCCTCATCAAGATAACCATAAAATAAAGCATCATTAACATCAATTTGGTGTAAAGGCCAAGCTTGGGCAATAGCTAAAGCAACTACAATGTGAATACATCCTAGCTTAGCAACTAGGAAATTGTATCATGATAGTATTCCCCTTTCATTTGAGTGAACTATCCAAGCTTTATATCACTTTATAGTATCGTCAAGTTTATGGATTCCTTCTTTGTTATTGGGGTCAACCCAAAGCCATAATGTCTCAAAAAAGTATATATATAGTTTATAAGAAAAACTTTGAGTTATTATGAAAGACTAGGATATAGAATATCCAACATTTTATTTCCATAATAGAAAAAAAAATGTTTCCTAGACACATTTCTAGTTTCATATTTAATTATATAAAGCCACTTAGACCCAATTACCATTTTATCTTTTATTAAACTCCCATGTTTCATTACTTGCTAATGCATTCAACTCAGCTTGCATAGTATCTTGCCATTCTTCTTGTTCCGAAGAAGTGCCTCATCTTAGGGGACTCAACCTCTTGAGATATTGAGCAATGAGAGTAAAGCTAGAAAGGTAGACAGCCTTGCAGACATTTATGCTTATCAAGCAAAAGTTTGCTACTAAAAAGATAAGCTAAGTGGGGTAATTAGTTTTGGATGCCATTCCTTTGGTTACCCCTATCTTGGAGCCCTACTTTATTAGCTTCTACTACTCCTGTATTCCAACCACCGCTGCCTGTGACCTAAGAAGAGGGGTTGGCATAATCTTCTTTTGTAACCAATGCCACCAAGGAAACTTCAACAACTGCTAAAGTGCCTCAGTTAAGGAAGAAGCGAAAGGCTCTAGAGGTGATTAAGGTAAGCGCGAGGCCTTAGAAGAGGGTTCATGAATGTAAACACCTAATATTTGCTCCCCACTCCTTCCCCCCCCCCCCCCCCCCCCCCCCCTCCCCAATTTTTCAATTTAGGTTATAGGGTCCTAAATTAAAAATGTTCAAAAAATGGAAAATTAAAGAAAAACCCCAAAAAATGAAGAAATTTTTTAAAAATAAGAGTTTTAGGAAAAAATAGAAAAAAATAGGAAAATAGGAAAAATCGCAAAAGATAGGAAATTTAAAAAAAAGAAAAATAAAAAAAATAAAAAAGAGGAAAAACTCATAAAAGTACATAAAAATTCTTGAAAAGTCACAAAATTGAAAAAAAAAAAGATTTTAGAACATAACATTTTGTTAGAGCAGATTTTTAATTTTAATTTAAGCTTAGAAGTTGGGCCGTTGATTTTAGGCTTAGATTTAAATCTAGTCCAGGCAGACCAAGCTCATATGTGCAAAATTGCACATATGGACAAGGCACAGGCTAATAGCTTGACGGTTAAATATATGGGCATAGCCCTAACATTAAGCATGAGGTTTTGGGTTCGAAACTTAACAAAAATAAGGAGGCCTTTTTCTTATTTTTTGGTTTTCAATCACATTAGGGACTATTACGTGTCAGGATATAATTGCGCCATGTGGTATTCACGTAGTGTGCTACGTCAACTGCTAAGTGTCATGAATGACATGTAGCACACCGGGTTTAGCTGACATGGTTGACGTAGCACTATGTTAGCCCCACTTTTCCCTCCCCTTCTTTCCTTTTCCCTTCATTTTCCTCTCTTTCCCTTCACTTTCCCTCTCCTTCCTTCATTTTCCCCAGATTTCTAGCACTTTCCTCTTCAAATCGCCTACTTTGGCACGATTTTTGAGTCCTTTCTTGTTGCAATTTCACCAAACCAATGGTGAAATTGCAAACTAGACATGGTCTAATGTTAATAGAGATTAAGAACACGTCCAGATTTATGCATTAACTCAGTTAAACTGAGCTTCAAAAAGTTAGAAAAAACTTGAATTTTGGTTTTTCTCGTTTAACTCCTATTTGAACTTTCCATGTTTCTAGGTTAATCTTGAGTATATAAAAGGTGTCAGGGGTGATCGTAGTGAACACACAACCATTCCCGAGCTTCAGAATCGACTCCTAAGATCTTTCTCTCTCTTGCGATTCTCTTTCTCTCTTTAGCTCATTCTTTCTCTCTTTTTTGAGCCCTCCACCACAACCTAACACCATGGCCATGACCCCCAATCCATCAGCTCTCAAACTCAACTACCTTCATCTGCTGTCGCAGCCCCTAGAGGCTCCTCCGAGCCACCCTCCATCAAACCCTAACCATCGCCTCTCTCTCTCTTCGAACCACCATCTTTAGCTACCTTTGACCCAAAGTAGCTACACTGAAATCCCCTTTCCCCGTCATTTAGGTGGTCGGAAAATGCTTGGAGCTTCCCTATCGTATAGTGCTGCTTTCCCTCCATCCGTGACCCAAACTCGATCTGACGACCTAGATCCAACCTGACTACTCTGACCCAACCAACCTAAGTCTGACCCGCACATCTTCTTCTTGGTCCGGATCCTTTTTTATTTATTTCATTTATTTTATTTTATTTTGTTTGTTTTTTTTGTTTAGTTTATTTATTTATTGTTGATTTTATTATTATTATTATTTTGTTTTTCTTATTTATTTACCTCTAAATGTAAATGTAAAAGAAAAAAAAAAGAAGAAAAACAAAAAAAAAAGAAAAGAAGAAAAAAAGAAAAAAGAAAGGTAACTTTATTCTGTTTTTCTGTTACTTGTTTAAATAAAAATAAATAAGCCATATAAATAATAAATGAATTAAGTAAAAAAAAAGGATAAAATAAATAAGAAAAAGATTAATCACTTAGAAAAATTGATTTTTTAAAAATAAGAATAGACCTTTTGCCAAATTAGGACTATTTTAGAGTTTCAAAAAATAAGAAACCAATTAAGACATTTTTAGGAATTTTTCTTAAATAAATAAAAACTAAGTAAAATGTAAACTTGATTGTTTTTTCGAATTAAAACAAAACCAATCTACTAAAGTTTTATGAAAAGGAGCTATGTACGTCTAATTCCATATAGCGGGTACATAGGTACTTACAAGGCGACGATAAAAATATAAAAAAAAAAAACTAATTTTCCTTTTTTTTTTTGTTTAGATTATTTCATTTGGCCAATTAGAATAGTTAAATTAAGTTCCATGTTATAAAATAAAAAGGCGATTTTTAAAGATTAAAATTAATTTTAGAAAGTCAATCATACTCTTAGGGTTTTCAAAGTGTTAACCTTTGGATCTAGATTCTCTGGTTTTAAAAAAGCCATTTTATAACTTGTTTTTTATTTTTTTTTAAATTGATTAACCGGTAGCTAAGTTATAACTAATCTACCCAATTGGTTATAACTTAACTCCTTTTCCCGACTCTGGTCGGGTGGAAATTCTAAATCTTTTCAAGTTGAAAAGTGGTTTTCTTTAAACCCTAAATCCTAGTCGAGAGCTAATACTAAATGGGTAAGGGTTTAGTACTGGTCGGTCTGGAGAAGACCTAATTTTATAAGAAAACCAGGAGAGTGAAAAACTAGGCTCGATAGCTTACTGACTCCACTGGGAAAGTCAAGAGAGTTAGCCATTCAATTTTTCAAAATTAAAATTAATCTCTAAAATCACCTTAAATGCAATTTATTTACTTGCTTTCTATTATAAATTGTGCTACTATCATTTGCAGGTTTGGTTTTATGTATTTTTGAGGGGAGGGATTTATTTTGCTGCATAATAGATATGGTTAAACCCAAGTCGTCCTAGGACCTAAGGGTAGGGAGCCATTGTGTAAAGTCTTGGGCATAATGGGGCAACCATCATTCGGGGTCAATTAGGCTACCCTAGCCCCACTTAAACTTCAATGTTACCAAGGAACCGTTTCTTCGTAAACGTATAAGGTTACAGAGTTTAAGGAGCGTTAGAACCCACCTTTCTTGCATTACATTTCATGGGGTTAACAAATAACTTATAAAGCGACAATGTTACATAAAAAAGAAAAAAAAATGACAAAGATCCGAAGTTTTTCCCTGTATTCTTCCTATAATTGATAGGTGATTTTGTATATTTTCTCTTCTTGTAATTAGTCTTTCCCTTATAGTTTATGCTTTCTTTGTAATGTTTCAAAAATGGCCAGCTCATCCAACGCCAAGGTTTTTGCCAAGGAGATTCATGTCTATAAACCCAAAGCCCATACTCAGCCAGTGGTTTCAAACCTTCAACCCAAGAGAGCAATAGTTCATTACCAATAAAATTAAACCCATACTCCCATTAACCAAAGTGAAGGTTAACATCACATTAGTAAGGGCCTTAGTCCATTTCTAGGAGCCTAAAGAAGTGGCTTTTCAATTTAGACCACATCTAATCAACCTAACTCTAGAGGAGTACACCCAATTGCTCCAAGCTCTTCCTTTGGATGAAATCTACATCCCGAAACTCAGCTTCGGCCCAACATATATATTCTCAAAATTCTTAGGGATCCATAAGACTGAGATAAATGAAGCCCTAGATGACTGCAACAAATACAACATCAAGATATGGGATTTAGTCCATTGGTTCTAGAATGATCCTAGCTCCAACAAACAAGTGCTGTTTCTTGGGAATTGGAGAGAAAACCAATTCAAGGATTATGTATTGGCATTATTCGCCACTATCTTGTTTCCAAGTGGTTCTCTTCTTATACACTTTAAGGTAATAAAGTTAGTGGATCAATTCTAAGAAAGTAAGTCTTACATTCCTGCCTTACTTGCTGAGCAGCTAAGGAACCTTAATTTCCTTAAGAAAAGGGGCTGCGGAGATCTTAAGTTAAGTATGGCACTATTTATGGTGTAGTTTATCAGTCACATCAACTGCTTTGGGCTGGATTTGATAAGGGGAGCATTCGCAAATAAGATTGACCTTATTGATTCTTTCATCGATAAGATCAAATTACTAGAAGATATCCTTACCTTTCTCTAGATAGAGGTTCTACGAGATTTCCGAGTAGAAGACATATTGGTAGACTACCAGGTAGAGCAATTACACTAGGATCATACTAATTTGTAAGAATTACCATGCTATTGCACTAATCGAGATGAGTTGGTGTATCGGCTACTTTCTAAGCAACATGGTAAGATAGTTTGGAGGGATTTAGGACATAATTTACAAACCTTCATTGGAACCATTCACTCTTAATCTCGAAGAGCCTCACTCCACAAAAAAGGCATCCAAACTTCACAAGATCAAAGCTTAGTGGGACACCCGGACCGTAAGCTCAAACATCAATCTGAGTAAGTTCATAGGAGAAGTGGACAAACACTGGGTTACCAAAGAGTACTTATACAGTTAACTTTATAAGGTAGGTGCAATGCAATATCAGGCACCAAAAGTCCTTCAAACCTCCCTTGTATGCCTTAACTCTAAAATGTTGACCTATATAGACCAAATGAAAGCATATATGGAGATCCTCCATGATGAGAAAGACAAATGGGCTAACCTATACCAAGAATCTAGACAAAGGTTGCATGCCCTAGAACACCAGTTTAAGATGGCCTAGAAGAAAATTCAAGAGCTTGAAGAAGTAGCTAAGCATGACCAAAAGAAGAAGAAAATGTCATCTGGCCCATAGAAAAAAGAAAATTAGTATAGATGAATTTATACCTTTTACTTTCTTTCATGTAATAAGACTTTAGGAATCCAAAAATAATAAATAACTTGTCTTTTTGTTAATCATATGTTAATCTTCTCCTTTTCATCCATGTGATTTACTTTCATTTCATTCATTTGCATTCTTTTTCAAAATATCCATATGCTAACTTGTTGAGAAGTGGTTTTTACCCAAGTCACTAAGATAGCTCCCAAATGTCAAACTTTCTATAGAAGCCCCATCAAAACTCATTCTCAAACTAGAATGGCCAACCAAGGAAACAACAACAATAATGGGAATGGTGACCCCAAGGTTATTGACTCCGTAGAGTGGAGATTCCAATCTTTGGAATGAACAATGGGAAAGATGGCAGATGAATTAAGCTATTTTGCTGACAGCATCTCTCTGCTTAGGTCTACGACCCTATCAAATGAAGAGCACTCCAAAGTTCAATATAGAAAGAATATTGAAGCCCCACCCCTTGAAACATAAGAAGCTTACCCCAAAGGCAATTAAGGCTTTGAATCCTTTGAAATTAAAAGGTATTTCCAAAGGCCAACCCAACCTTTAAGCCAAATACTTACTCATTCCCGATCAACCCGAAGCCTAAAGCTGACCAGGACAAATTTAAGGAGCTCAAGGAGTGGTTAGCTAAATAGATTACCAAAAAATGAAAAAGCTTGAAGGGTATGATGGATTCAAGCATACTGGAATAACTGACTTCTCTACTTATGATTATGGAAGCTTCCCAGAAAAATTCAAAGTACCTAACTTTGAAAAATACAACCGAAATGGATGCCCTAAGTTACATACTCGGTTGTATGTACGTAAGATAGGTAAGTATGCACAGTATGATTAACTCATGGTTCAGACCTTTCAAGATAGCCCAACAGGCCCTGCCTTAACCTGGTATGCCCTGTTGGACATAAATCAGGTGAATACGTAGAAGAAGCTAGCCAGAGTGTTCTACGAGCAATATAGATTTAATGTCGAAGTGGCACCAAAAATGATGGATTTGGTTGCCCTAAGGAAAAGGTGCAATGAATCCTTCAAAGAATATGCTCAAAGGTAGAAGTCCCTAGCTACAAGGGTATTTACCCTTATGATTGAAAAAGAGCTGATGGCAACTTTCATTAACATTGTTAAGAAGCCCTACTTCGCTTACCTGATTGGACAAGCCTCTTCTATCTTTGCAAAAATAGTAGCAGCGGGGTGTCGAATTAAGTGTGTTGTTTCCTCTTGTAAGCTACAAGAAATAGTCGATAGAAGACCACCCTCTACTAAACCCACTACCAGCAAGCCGAGAGAAGCTACTATCAGCATGGTCAACTCGAATGCAAGACCTAACTCCTGAGTTTCTTTTAAGACGAATCCCCCACCAGCTCAACCATAATACAAAAGCCAACCATAGGCTAGCAGAGCCCCGAGACAGTTCACTAGAATACTTGTTCCACTTAATCAAGTACTTGAGAAGTTAAGAATAGATAATCTGCTCCATTCTGAGGCTCCCAGTAAAAGGTATAGGCCAAAATTCTTTGATCCCAATGCAAGATGTCAATATTGTCTAGGTTAAGTGGGCCATTCAACTAATTCGTACTGGAGGTTGAAAAAAAAATCTAAGATCTGATTGATGAAGGTACAATACAACTAGATTTTATGGAAGTTCCTACCCTAAACATCAACAACAACCCACTACTAAACCATGGACTTATCATCAATATGATATTTGACCACTCAGAATCTACCATCAACATGATCAATTGAAACCAAGAACCAAAGGCTTATTGGTTCTACAAAAAAAAGGTCCTACAAACTAAAAGGTACACATTCCACATACTTGTGGCCCTGCAAAAATTATAAAGGTGCCCTCCTTAATTACCAAGCAATAAACCAGGGGCAATCAACCTTGATTGTAACAAGGATCACTCATTCCGGTAGAACCTATGATCTAAGGGAAAACCTAAAAAAGAAGGGCATACTGGAAATGCCAAACACAAACAAGCTGAACATGAAGAAGGATTAACTACCTTCACCAAGATGATTAAGTTTAGTGAGTATAAATAATAGACCAACTCGCTAAGACTCCAGCACAAATATCCTTCATGAGTCTATTGATGGCATTAGACCCATACTAAGAAGCCTTATTCAGAACACTGAGGGATGTAAAGGTCCTTCGTGGAATCCCGGCTAAAAGGATCAACTCTATCACCAATTCTATCTTTACCATGGATCAAATTTCCTTCTCTACCGAGGAACTGGGTGAAGAAGGTTCCCAGCACACAAAGCCTTTGTTCATAATAGTGAGGATAAATAACATCATTGCAACAAGAGTCCTCATTGACGACGGGTCATCTCTTAATGTTTGTCCTTTGGCCACCCTAGATCTATTGGTCGTCGATACATCTGCTATCAAACTTGGTTCAATAATGGTAAGAGCTTTTGATGGATCCAGGAGAGAGATAATAGGGGAAGTTCACTTACTAGTTGATATTGGCCTACAGACGTTCAACATCCCATTCCAGGTTTTAGATATTCCAACGACCTTTAATCTATTATTGGGAAGGCCTTGGATACATTCAACAAGGGCCATACTGTTAACTCTTCATTAAAAAGTTAAATTCATCTCCAATGGCCAGGTCATCACAATTTTAGGTTACCAAGATTATGAAATTTATAAAGAGACGGCCATAACCTATATTGGTATAAAAGAACAAGAGGACTTTAGACTCTAGATGTTTAATGAGGTGTGCATGATCACCACTCAGTAGAAGGAAGAAAGGTTGAAATTCAAAGAAGGATAGTTTGGGACCTATGGGTTAGGATACATTCCAACCCTAATGGAAGAATTGCAAAGAATGCAAGCCAAGGGCAGAAAGGGTGATAGGTTGTATTACGCTCAATGGCCTTCTCGCCATTTTCAGAAACTTTCATCAGGATCAAACCTAAAACTCAAAACCCGCTAAAGAAGGTACTTACAACAACAATGAAGGGGCTAGTCTATTCAACAAATCCTATCACTTAAATAATTGGTTCTCCATCCCTGTGAATGACAATAAGTCTTCCTTAAGGTAAAGGATGAATCATGATCCAGTATTTTATAGAATTTTGTAATAAATTGCCTTTATTCTCTAAATTCTTGTACTCAAAAGAGAGTTCCCCAAAATAAAATCAGCTTATTTTCTCTTTACTCCTGCCTTACTTATACTTTTCCTTTTGTTCACTTTCTTTTTTCTTTCCAAATCCAATAACTCGAATAAAGGCTATGGATACCTCGTGCAGATAGGCGATGACAATATTGATATCACTTTCACCCCTACTGGGTTAGTCGTCGGGAGTGATGTCGATGACCATAATGATATGCAAGAAAGGTAGTAAAAACATGAAATGAGCAGCATTTCTATTGATGAGCTAACAGAGATAATTAATGTCGGGACCAATGAAAACCTTAAGGTATTGAAGATTGGGGGAAATTTGGAAGAAAATCAAAAGATAAAGGTGGCCACATTGCTATCCAAATACCAAGATGTATTCATATGGTCTTATGATGACATGCTTAGATTAGACTTGTCGATCGTGGTCCATCACCTACCTACACAAGAGGATATCAAGCCTAAGAAACAAAAGTTAAGAAGATTCTGACCAGATATCTTGTTGAAGATCAAGGAAGAAGTCAGGAAATTATTGAAAGTCGGCTTCAGTGAGGTGTCTGATTATCCTGAGTGGGTAGCTAACATAGTACCAGCTATGAAGAATGGGAAAGTCAAAGTGTGCATGGACTTTTGAGACCTCAATCAAGCAACCCCTAAAGATAATTTTCCTTTGCCCCATATCGATGTATTGGTTGATAACATAGCCGAAAACCATATTTTCTCTTTCATAGATGGATTTTTCGAGTATAACTAGATTCAAATGGCTGAAGAAGATAAAGCTAAGACCACGTTCATCACGACTTGGGGTATGTTTTGCTACAAAGTGATGCCTTTCAGATTTAAAAATGCTAGGGAAACTTACCAAGATCCATGGTATCATGCATAAAGAAGTTGAAGTATATGTCGATGATATGATTGCCAAGTCTAAAGAAGGAGAAAATCATGTGGAAAATCTAAGGAGATTGTTTGACTGGTTGAGAAAATTCCAACTAAAACTCAACCTAAAGAAGTGTATTTTGGGGTGACTTCAGGGAAATTATTGGGTTTCATAATTAACCAAAGAGGCATTGAACTGGACCCTGATAAAGTTAAAGCGATAGTTGACTTGCCCCCGCTATACACTCTCAAAGAAATTAGAGGTTTGCTGGGCCATTTAAACTATATAGCCTAGTTCATATCCTAACTCATAGACAAGTGTCGTCCTTTATTTAAGTTGTTAAAAAAGAATATCAATATCAACTGGAAAGAAGAGTGTGAGCAGGCCTTTATGACAATCAAAGAATACCTCACGAACCCTCTAATTCTAGTAGCTCCAAAACCTGAAAAGCCTTTATTCCTATACTTAACAATATTACCAAAGTCCATAGTGTGCATGCTGGGCCAAAAAGATGAGGAAGGGAAAGAACAGGCGGTATACTACTTAAGCAAAAAATTCACTAAAGGGGAGCAGAGATATTCAAAGATTGAAAGAACCTGTTGTGCTTTGGTCTAGGTAATGCATCGACTTAGACAATATATACTCTATTACTAGGTTAATTTATTGATTCAATACGATCCCTTGAAGTACTTAGTAAACAAACCGATCCTAATTAGCAGAATCTCAAAATGGCAAATGCTGCTATCAGAGTTCGACATTATATATGTGAACTAGAATTCAATCAAAGGGTAAGCTTTGGCAAATTAATTAGCAAAAAATCCCTCTAATAGCACTACCTAAGAAGTACAAGTCAATTTCCCCGATAAGGGTATCTTAATGGTTAAAGGAAACTTTGATAAAGGAAAGGATGATGAGCCACCAAAATGGAAAATGTTCTTTGATGGTGTAGCAAATGTGTTTGGGTATGGAATTAAGGCAATACTAATATCCCCTAAAGGTGATCAATATCTTGTGGCCATAAGACTCATTTTCCCATACACTAATAATATTACTGAGTATAAAGCATGCATCGTGGGACTTAAGATGGCCTTAGAAAAAGACATTCGAGAATTAGAAGTGTATTGGGACTCCTCTCTCATTATTGGCTAAGCCCATAGAGAGTACAAAACTAAAGATCCTAAGTTGGTACCTTATTATCGGCATTTAACAGAATTAATGGAAAATTTCAGAAAAGTCACCTTCAATCACGTACCAAGGACTCAGAATCAATTTGTTGATGCCTTAGCTACGCTAACATCTATGATCCAAGTATCTAGTGGAGTCGAGATTCAGCCCCTTATTATTGAAATTGAAAACAGGCTTACCTTCTGCCTAACAATTGAGGGTATGAACAACCAAAAACCGTGGTACCATGATATTAAGACATTTCTACAGCAAGGTGCATACCCTAAAGAGGTCGAGAAAAGAGATAGAAAGATAATTAGGATATTAGCCACTGGATTCTTAGTAAGCGAGTCTACCTTATACCAACGTTCGTTTAATGGTACACTCTTAAGGTATATGGATGACAAAGAGGCTAAGAAGTTAATGAAAGAGGTACATGAAGGATCATGTGGCCCTCACATGAATGGATACATGTTAGAAAAGAAAATCATGAGGCTAGGGTACTATTGGTCAATAATGGAAAGTGATTGCATCAAATATGTTAAGTAGTATCGTTTATGTTAAGTTTATACAAATAAGATAAATGCCCTGCCTCAAGAATTACATGCCCTCTCAACACCATGGCCTTTCTCAATGTGGGGCATAGATATCATGGGCGCTATCACTCCAAAAGCGTCCAATGGGCATCGCTTCATATTAGTCACTATAGACTACTTTCGCAAATGGGTAAAGGCTTCATCATACTCGAATGTTACCAAAGGGGTCATAGTTAAGTTCATCAAGAGAGACATCTTGACTCAGTACAAGACTCCTGAAACAATCATCACTGATAATGGCACCAATCTCAACAATAAGCTCATGACAGAATTGTATCAGTAGTTCTAAATCATTTACAAGAACTCCACTCCTTATCAACCCCAAATGAATGGAGCCATCAAAGCAACAAACAAAAACCTCAAAAGAATCATTGAAAACATGGCTATCACATATAAGGACTGGCATGAGATGTTACCCTTTGCACTTATAGCCTATCGAACTTCCATCAGAACGTCAATTAGGGCAACACCATACTCTTTAGTAAACGGTACTGAAGCAATGTTACTAGTAGAGGTCGAGATCCTGTCACTCAAGGTACTAGGTACTATCAGAAACTCATTTGGACGAAGCCAATTGGGTAAAGAAACACATCGAACAGCTAAATCTGATTGATGAAAGGAGATTGACAACCCTGTGTCATAATCAATGTTATCAGCAAAGAATGGCTTGAGCCTTCAACAAAAGGGTATGACCCTATAACCTCAAAGAAGGAGATTTGGTGTTAAGAAAAGCTCTCCCCAATGCACAAGACTCTAGAGGGAAATTCACCCCTAATTACGAGAGTCCTTATGTCGTAAAGTGAGTATTATCAGGAAGGGCTTTGATTTTGTCCTAAATGGATGGTCCAGATTTGAGAGAACCTATAAAGGCCGATGCTGTAAAATTGTACTATCCATAAGAAGTCAATGGGAATTTTGCTCAAAATGCGAAAATGCTAGTCATTTGAAACATCATTGTGGTCCAATTTTCATTACCTACAAGCAAATTTGGTATCCTTAGCCGTTATTGTCATTGGAATAATGGAAAGGTCCAATTCCCTTTACCCCATCTAATCAGACCCATATACTACAAACACAAGAGGAGTTAAGGAATAAGATCTAGAACATTAATAATTAACAAAATTCTTTAAAATACTTTATTATGGATTGATCCCCCTTAATGGGGAGTTTTATTGTTTATCTTTCAGGGGAATGTGACACTTAAGATAATTTCCATGACTTCTCTAAAAAGAACCATCAAAGTCTCGAATGTTGTATATCAAGAACTTACGGGTTGATAATAAGGGACTAAAAAAACAGTTAGTAATTTTCTAATGGGGGCTTTTCAAAAAGGTTTAACGGTTTAGGTACGATCAACAAAGGCTGAGGAAGTATTTCTACACAGTGTTAGCACACCAATTTTTTCTTGCACTTGCATTTAGACCAATTTTTACTTCCAACAATCTTTTTTCTGACCTATAAGGCATTTACTCTCTGCATTTAGTATTTAGCCAACCTACGAAGACACAATCTTAGCTCAATTCATCCTTCCAATCCATAGGGTCCCTTTGTTCATCAAATTTCTTTTAAGCAAGCCCCTCTCTTCACCAAGTTTTGTAGAGCACTTCCTTTCAACAAGTTTGCTCATTCTTCTTAAGGTCTTAGTCAGCTCATTAAGGCATAACTAAATTTGCTAATTCTTCTTTGGGTCTTAGCCATCTCTAGGAGCGCTTTGCCTACTTTGGTTAGTCAACTCATTATGGTATGACCAAGTTTGCTCATTCTTCTTAAGGTCTTAGCTAGCTTTAGAAGCGCTTTGCCTACCTTGGTTAGTCAACTTATTAGGGTACAACCAAGTTTGCTTACTCTTCTTAGGGTCTTTGCCAGCTCTAAGAATGCTTTGCTTACCTTAGTTAGTCAGATCATTAGGGCACGACCAAGTTTGCTCGTTCTTCTTAAGGTCTTAGCCAGCTTTAGGAGCACTTTGCCTACCTTGGTTAGTCAGCTTATTAGGGCACGACTAAGTTTGCTCATTTTTCTTAGTATCTTAGCTAGCTCTAGGAACGCTATTGTCTACCTTGGTTAGTCAGCTTATTAGGACACGACCAAGTTTGCTTATTCTTCTTAAGGCCTTAGCCAACTCTAGGAGTGCTTTACCCGTTTTACCTCGGTTCATAAGAGCATGACCAGACTTCAATTCTTCTTTCAATCTTTCGGCTAGCTCGTAGAGCACCACCCTTCTCTTATCCAAATCTCCAATAGCTTGGACCTAGAATAGCTAACTAACTATAGTGCTTCAATGCTTCTTAGACTAAAATCCACTCTTGGGGCAAAAATAGGGTCTGTTTTATCTTTATGGAAAAATTTTGCTCAAACTTTATCACAAAAGGGGCAGCTGTAAATACCTAATTTTTGCACCTTACCCACCCCCCCTCCCCCTTTATTTCTCAATTTAGGTTATAGGATCTTAAATTAGAAAAGTTCAACAAATGGAAAATAAAAAAAAAACAAAAAATGAAGAAATTTAGAAAAATAGGAGATTTAGGAAAACTCAGAAAAAAAAAATAGGAAAATAGAAAAAAGTGCAAAAGATAGGAAATTTAAAAAAAAAAGAAAAAAAAAAGGAAAAATTCAGAAAAGTACATAAAAAATCTTTAAAAGTCACAAAATTGAAAAAAAAAAAAGATTTTAGAACATAACATTTTGTTAGAGTAGATTTTTAATTTTAATTGAGGTTTAGAAGTTAGGCTGTTGAACTTGACGTTAGATTTAAATTTAGTCTAGGCAAACCGAGTTCATATGTGTACATATGGATAAGGCACAAGCTAACGATCTAATGGTTAAATATATGAGCATAGCACTAGCATTAAGCACAAGGTCTTGGGTTCGAAACTTAACAAAGGTAGGGAGACCTTTTTCTTTTTTTTTTTTATTTTCAATCACATTAGAGACTGTCACGTATTAGGATTTAATTGCGTTACGTAACCTAACACTTAGCATCTTTAGATTTGATGGTCCCGCTGACGTGGCTCCACGTGGTATGCCACGTCAACTACCACGTGTCATGAATGACACGTGGCACGTTGGGGTTGGCTGACACGGCTGACGTAGCGCTATGTCAACCCACTTTTCCCTCCCCTTCTTTCCTTTTCCCTTCCTTTTCCGCTCTTTCCCTCTCGTTCCCTTCTCTTTCCCTCTCCTTCCTTCATTTCCCTAGATTTCCAGCACTTTCCTCTTTGAATCGCCCACTTCAATATGATTTTTAGGCTCTTTCTTATTGCATTTTCACCAAATTAATAGCAAAATTGCAAACTAGACATAGCCTAGTGTTAATAGCTATCAAGAACATGTCCAGATTCATGCATTAACTTAGTCAAACTGTGCTATAAAAAGTTGGAAAAAACTTAAATTTCGGTTTTTCTCATTTAAGTCCGATTTGAAGTTTCTAAGTTAATCTCAAGTATACAAAGGGTATCGGAGGTGATCATAGTGAACACACAATCATTCCTGAGCTTCAGAATCAACTCCTAAGCTCTCCCTCTCTCTCTTGCGATTCTCTTTCTCTCTCTAGCTCATTCTCTCTCTCTTCAAATCTCTCTTTTTCGAGCCCTCCACCACAACCTAACACCATAGCCATGACCCCCAATCCATCAGCTCTCAAACCCGACTACCACTGTCTATTGTCGTAACCCCTAAAGACTCTTCCGAGCCACCCTCCATCAAACCCTAATCGTTGCCCCTCTTTCTCTTCGAACCACCATCCTCAGCTACCTTCGACCTAAACTAACCACACAACTAAACTCCCCACTCTCAAAAACCTTACCCCAACTAATTAATCACACCAAGCAAACTTCATACGGCCAAAACATTACCTCTACCCACGGCCCACATCTGAAAACCACTAACCCGAACTCCATTGGTCTCGACACTTTACTTACCCCCCATACATCTAATAAGATACTCACTAAAACCCCTTTTCCCCATCTTTTAGGTGGTCGGAAAACGCTTCGAGCTTCCCCATCGCGCGGCGTTGCTTCCCTTCCATTCGTGGCCCAAACCCGATCCAATGACTCTATCTAACCTAACCGACCCAAGTTCGACCCATGCATCTTCTTCTTAGTTTGAGTCCTTTTTTATTTATTTCCTTTTTTAAAATTTTGTTTGTTTAGTTTATTTAATTATTATTTTTAAAATTTTTTTTTGTTTAGTTTATTTAATTATTATTGATTTTGTTATTATTATATTTTTTTGTTTTTCTTATTTATTTACCTCCAAATGAAAATGTAAAAGAAAAAAAAAAGAAAAGAAAGAAAAGAAAAAAGAAAGGTAATTTTATTCTTTTTTTGTTACTTGTTTAAATAAAAATAAATAAGCCATAATAAATAATAAATTAATTAATTAAAAAAGGGATAAAATAAATAAAAAGGAAAATAAATAAAATAAGATTAATCACTAAGAAAAATTGATTTTTTAAAAATAAATGAAAATAAATAGACCTCTTTCCAAATTAAGAATATTTTAAAGTTTCTAAAAATAAGAAATTGATTAGGACATTTTTAGGAATTTTTTTTAAACAAATCAAAACTGAGTAAAACATAAACTCGATTATTTTTTCGAATTAAAACAAAACCAATCCACTAAAGTTTTACAAAAAAAAAAAAAACTACGTACGTTTGATCACAAATAGCAGGTACATAGGCACTTATGAGGCGAGAATAAAAAAAAAAACTAATTTACCTTTTTCTTTTTTAGATTATTTCATTTGTCCAATTAGAATAGTTAAATTGAGTTATATCTTATAAAATAAAAAGGCAATTTTTAAATATTAAAGTTAATTTTGGAAAGTTAATGGTACCCGTAAAGGTTTAAAAGTCTTAACCCCCGAATCCAAATTCTCTAGTTTTCAAAAAGCCATTTTATAACTTAGTTTTTTTTTTTTAAATCAATAAATTGGTAGCTAAGTTATAACCAATCTACCCAATTGGTTATAACTTAACCCCTTTTCCTGACTCTGGTTGGGTAGCAACTCCAATTTTTTCAAGTTGAAAAATGGCTTTCTTTAAACCCTAATCGAGGGTTACTATTAAATGGGTAAGGGTTTAATACTGGTTAGTTTAGAGAAGACTTAATTTTATAAGAGAACCGAGAGGGTGAAAAACCAGGCTTGATAATGAATTCACTTTACTAGAGGTAGAGAAGAGCATTGGTGAAGTACAATAGGTGAAGGTGGAGAACCCCCCCCTAAGCTCATCCATGTCGAGTTACTGACCAGATTTGGGAGAACTTCAAGCTAAACCAGAGGAGTACACCCATATAGGAGCTATGCTTAAGCTAATAAGCTCTATTGGGTTCCTATACTTTAGGGGATTAGGCTCTTCCTATCACGACTCAAGACAGCTAATCGTGCCAGTCGCCGTATACTATACAAGGGATTATAGATTGATTTCCCTTACAATCGACAACCCTTTATGCGATACATAAGGCAAAAGCTAAAGCTATAGCTACAAGTAACAACCAAGAGTTGTGTAAGTGTAAGCAATATCATTTCATGATAATAATAACAAGCTAAAGAAATATAAAATAGAATCTATTTATAGAGAAACTTACAGATAAAAAGTCTATAATACTTCTTAACTTAAACTAATATCATTTCATTACATAATAGGATTAATAGTCTAAATACACTATCATAAACACACTTCGTTCACATGTTACTCTCACATCAACCCCCTAATGTATAACTAACCTTGGGCATGCGGCGACCCAACTCCATGAACAACTAGGCCTACAAAAGTAAACTACAAAGGTATAAGCTAACTAACTCAGTGAGATAATCCTCTCAATCATACAGCAATCAAGTTATACATCAATTAAATTCAATCAAATGAATGCATGTAAATTAATATGCCAAACAAATACATGCAGGTGACCAGGTGCTACATGCAACTCAAATTTAATGCCCTCCGAAGTTAGGGTTAGAGATACATCGGCATAATCAGATCCGGGTATCATACTAAAATTTATCTCATGACGAAACTCCATATTTCGTAATTAAAATGTAATGGTATATTCATTCTCAGTTTTAATCAAAATCAAGTTCTACGTATGATTGTAAGTAGGTTCACATAGTCCTCACTCACCCCCAAAACGGAGGCCTCTAAACTCGACCCTTAGCTAGGCAGTTGGTGCCTCCAATGCCTAGTGATTCCGCGGGCTAAGGTAGGGTCATATTGCACATATGCACCACACAAAATCTATATCAATCAAATAATCAACCCACGTATGGCCTCTTGCTACCTCCATGTAATGTAACGACCGGAATTAGTTATGTGATGTATGATTATGCGTGTTTCAAGTTAACTCTTTCAAGTCGAGTAAAATTAGATCTTATTATTCAGTGATCAACAAAGTCACAGACAATCAGTTCTTAGCGAATCTACTATGCAATAATCAATATGTTGTCATACTTTAAAGTAAATTCACCATTAATAAACAGTTATCATACACAAGTATAATTGAGCCCCATTCAACATTCAATTATTAATCATAATTTATATTCACTAATTACAAATACAAGTATGGAATCATCAGGAAAAACTCACTAAGCCATAATCGACTTAGGGGTCGTAATAGTCCAATGGCAACTCAGGGTCAAGGTTGAGATCACGTGCGAATAAGGAATATAAAAAATTGTAAGTTTGGGAATTTAAAGCTAAACTAGTATCGAAATTTCTACTGTTTGCTTAACTTAGTTATGTCAAATCATCGATTCAAGTTTTTTATTAAATCGCATATAACTTTTTCGATTTAGTTCGGATCATTATGAACTTATAGTTCATTTTGATTGTTTTCGAGCATATTTCCTTATAGCGAGATCTATTTTGGACATTGTAACTCGCAATTCGAACAGTGATATAAAAATACCACAAATTTTATTATTTTAATTAAAAAAGTTGTAAAATATTAATTTAAGTTTTTTCTTAGTATATTTACTATTTAATAATTATTTAAATCATATAATTGAGAAAAAATTTTACTTTAAGCTTATTTTACTCTAATTACTTATTTTTACCTATTTTTCAGATTTTACAATTATTAATTCAATTTTTTTACTTATTATTTTTCTTATATTTTACGATATATGTATATATAAATACTTATTACTATATTTGATTAATTTTTATGATTTAATTAATTATAAACTTTTTTTCTTAATTTACGGTACTTTGATATATATATATATATACACATTTATTAACTTATTTTATTTAGTAAATTAATATTATTGTATATTATATATACTATTTAACGTACACTATACTTTATATAAGAAATTATTTTGACTTTAATTATATACTGTATACTATACATATAAGTATAATATGGATATATTTGTATTTTATATACATATACACTTATATGGTTGTACTAAATATATATATATATATATAATACTAATACTACAATACATATATACAACGTCTAGCCCAAATACATGTATAAATATATATACAAAAATTCTTGTAAAATGAAAATAGTAGATATAAATATACATACATATTCCTACTGTTATACTTGTACATACACACACACACATACACACACACACACACACATATATATATAATAAATACTATGTTTATATATTCATGTACATATATTCACACCACATATGTATATATACATAAAATAGCTTATATGTGTACATAAATATAATAATATAGAATACATGTATATATATATATATCACATACATATACTTAGACTTTATATCATATATTAACATAAATACTATGTACATATATACTCCTATAAATTCACGTATACATACATATATATTAATACCGAAATAGTAAAAATACTAAATACATACTATATGTATTCTTTTTTATACATACCTACATATACATAAACTGTATGTTTTACATAATAATATATATATACATGTCCCCATACATATATTTATACATAATTGAAAGAAATACACATATATTTATCTACACATGTATACATATATGTACATATAACAAAATACTTAGTATATACATGCACATATTATATAATATACATATGTACAAATAAATTAAACATATACTTACCTAATTTTTAGTTAATTGAAATGATATTTTCCTTCTTCTTCTTCTTGGTTCTTGGTTTTCTTTTCTTTGTTCGGTTTGGTTCTCTTTTCTTTTCTTTTTCTTCTGATTTTAATCCAACTCTAGATGTGTAGTAATTATGAGTAAAAATGAAATGAAAAATAAAAATAATCTAACCTAATCTCTTCATTAAATTGGATAGGACATATACTCTTATTAGCTTGTCCTTTGTCCCTTAATTATGTGACACATGTACAAGATAAAAAGTCACATGGGCAACTGATTTTCCAACAATTGCAACATGTAGAAAAGAAAAAAAAAATAGAAGAGGAAAAGAAAAGAAGAAAAAAGAAGGGAAAGAAAATAGAAGAAAAAAGAAATTAGAAATAGTTATATGTGATTTTTTTAAACAAAAAAATAATAATTATAAATTAATTTTGGGATTTTATGAAAAATTTATTAATTTAATTGGTACCTATTACAATTATAATTTTTATGAGTTATTTTAACATTTACGTTGAAAGTTTTATACAATTACATAATTTAGTCGATAATTGTAATAAACTACTATTATGTCACTATTGAGTGATATTTAATTATTTTATAAACTTAAAGTTATACTTTTAAGGTTTTGATCAATTTCGAGTAATTGCGTGTAGATCGGATTTGGGGTTTTTGTATGTAATTTATGTTTTGATCAATTTCTAAGGTTTTCATTGTCGGTACTATGTTTAATTTATTAAATTTCATAAAAGTTTATTATTATCAGCCTTATCGACTCATAACATAGTTTAGGACACTCGGACTTAAATTAAGGTTTAGACTACTAATTTTATAGGGTTTATAAGATTGAAGAAGGATTTTAAGACCAAGTTTATAGATGTCCCAAACATCTAAGTACCCTTATATGCCTTAGCTTGTGAAGTAAGTTGCAGTTTCGCAAAACATTCCACCTTAATAGTATGTTTGTTTTTAGCTTTCTAATGTTAGTGGCATTTTCATTTTTGTAGTACAATAAGCTAATGCTTAAGTGGTTTGAGCATTTTGAGGATGTTTGTGAGAAGGTAAGACATGTTCACATGGTGTTAAAAGATGAAATGGACAGATGCATTGAAGCATAACCATTGAAAATATAGAAAGACTAATAACAAATTTAAATCTTCATCGCAGCAAGCGAATAGCTTAGAAGCTGACTAAGAGAAGATTTGGCAAGAGGAAGGGAAGGCCTTGAGGAAAGCTGCCATGGAGAACGCCGAGCTCTAGAAGCAAACTCGAAGAAGAGTAAATGTCAAGGGCTGAGCTTTTGAAGGAGCTAGAGGTAGAATGGCAAGCTTAGACTAAAATAGATGAGCGTAACCAAAAGTTAATCATAGAGGTCTCCAAAGTGATGGTCGAATTGTCCTTAAATGATTATGAGTATGTCACAGTCAAGAACTTATCTATGAGCCTAGCTAGTCAAAATGGAGAGTTAGAGAGGAAAGTGAAAGAGCTGCAGAAGGATACTGGTGAGATGAAGGAATGCATCGCTAGCCTTGAGCATGGGGAAGTCATCTCTTTGGCTACAATGGAGAAAATCCATACTACGTTCTTCAACGTAGAGCAGTGGAAGGACAAATGTGAGGAAATAATGGTAGAGACAAGCCAAGCCATCAGGGCTAGAGTATTAGAAAAGTACCCCAGCCTTAATTAGGAATTTTTGAGCTACCTAAATAGCCCTACCAACCGAAAGCTAAGGAAGGCTATAGCCGAGGCAGCCAATCCATTTGTGCAGGTTGTCCAAGGTGATACTCCCTTACCTTCTCTTGCCAAAGGTACCTCTTAAGATGCCACTCCTGGAGATAGCTAGACAAAAGACCAAGGCAAGTTCGAGCTCCTTGTTGTCGAGGGTAAGGACAAGGCAAAGACACTTTCCTTTTACTCTTCTTTAAGCCTCTTAAGTTCTAACATCCCTAGATTAGTCGTTTGAGCCTATTTGTTGATCCATAGTTAAAGGCATAGTTGCTTCTTTTCCTTTTTCTTGTCTTTTTTTCTATTATCTATAAAGGATAAATTTTATGGACCTGTTCAATCCCTAAATTTTACTACTTTACATGTAATTGAAAACATCTTACTCTTTTCTATCTTCTTTGCTATAGTCTTTTTTTTTTTTTAATTTTATGGTACCTGGTATATTTTCTAAGGATTTTTTTGGCTGTTTTTGGCCTAAGTCACTTTGTCTGAGGAAGAGTTAGGGGTTACTCTTCAATGCGACCATTCAACCGTAAGTGACTTAGGTTACTTAGTTGGGTTAAGTTGGTGGTGTTTAATCTAGCATGGTAGGAGTTCCTCATGAATATGGGGAACTACTTTCCATCGCCGAGGTTACTCAAAGGGGGTCAAGTCAGTGGTGTTCTAACATACCCAAGCTTGAAAAGGTAGAATAGTCAGGAGCCTATATAAGGGCTTGACCAACGTATGTCCATTCACCCATCATAAGCTTGGACTAAGATATTAAAATAAAGATAATGCTTAAGTAAAAAGTAAGTAGAGGATACTTAAGGAATAAACTTTGTTTTGTTGATAGTTGATAAATACATGCATTGTAAATGCATAAGTCACTCAAAATATAATTTAATGTTATCAGCATTCCATGTTGGTAGGATGAGCTTGTCATTGAGTTTTTCAAGTCGGTGTGCCCCATTACCCAAGCTTTCCATCACTTTAATCGGGTCTTCCTAATTGGGGCTAACTTCCTTTGCCCATCATAAGAACTCATAGCTTGTAGTCGTCTACAAACCAAGTCTTTGACCTTGAATTCCTTATATCTAACCTTCTCATTATACTAACGGGTTACCTGATAACTCTGATTTTAAACATATTTCATATGGTGATTTTATAGTATTTCCCTTACATTTTTTGGTTTTCTTTAACGAAATTGATACTTAATTGAGTAAAATGTTGATTGCAGGGTTTAAAAACGTTCTAGGCTCGAAAACGAACAAAAGGAATCAAGTTTCACTCAATTCCAAGTTCAAACGAAGAAGTTATGAAGTTTTGAAGTTGTGTAGAAAATTTGCCTAAGTGCAAAAAGTTACACGACCTGGGGACACGGCCATGTCCCAGGCCGTGTCGGGTGACGAAAACAGAATCTTTGAAATACACATATAAAAGGATATCTTAGGGTTTTAAAAGGGAGAGACATTACAGAAACAAGAGGCACAAAAGAAGAGAGGAGATTGGAGAAGAACATTAATCAAGAAGCAAGAACAACATCGATTTCAAGAATAGAGAGATTGTTCATCAAATCAAGAGGGGTTTTTATGCTTTATTTTATATTTTTGATGAAACTCGTTTTTAGATTCGTTATGATAGCTTACATGTTTCTTCTAGAAAGTTGACTGTTTGTGTGGGAATTCATTACACGTTAATGCAATTCTAAATTATATTACTAAGTGAAGAGATTCCGGTAAATAATTTAGGATTAGGGTTAATATGCTTGAGAAAGATATTAGCTTTAATTGTGAATCCCTCCAATCAAGAATAGTAGAAATTGAATTGGATATATTTTAAAAAGGTTACATGTTAAACACTAGGGAAAATAATTCCTAAATATATTATTGCATACTTGAAGTCGTTCGTAGTTTATTGCTTCCTAATTCGCGTAATTAAGTCTCATAAGTAGCTTAGTTGTTAATTTTAGTATTTTTAATTCATTCAATTTATCACAATTTTTCGGTTAGATAATAAAGCTAAAGTTAATATTAGTACTCAAAATCTCTGAGGGATCGACTCAAACTCACATCCGCTATATTAAAACTGAGAGGTGCGCTTGCCTCATATCATTACCCTTTGCTGGTAGGTGGCTACATGAGTTGCTACTAGGTCTTGTACTTCTTCAATTATGTTTATACTGGCTTATACGATGCACTCATTCCCAAGCTCGTCAATAGTTTTGGTCTGATGTTGGGGAGTTCTAGTTCTATTGGTAGGATAGGTTTTGAACTAAAGGCTAAACAAAAAGTGGTTTCTCTTATGGACATTCAGTGTGTAGTCCAGTACCCCTATAAGATGTTCGACAACTCATTTGCCCATTTACCCTATGCTCGATCTACCTTCTTGATGCTCTTGAGGATGGTTTTTTGGTCATCTTGACTTGAATAGTTGACTATGGGTGTGCAACCGATGTGAAGTGGCCATCTATGTAGTGTTTAGCATAGAATTTCTTCAACTTTAAATTATCAAATTATCATCCATAATCCATTATGAAAGCATAGGGGACTTCAAATCTACAGAAGATGTTGTTGCGAATGAGCAATTCCATGCTCCTTTTTGTGTTCATGGCCTTATCCTCAACCTACTTAGTGAAGTAGTCGATTACTATGATTATGAACTACTGCCCTCTTGATGCTTTAGGGAGGTACCTAAAATATCAATACCCTATTAGGCGAAGGGTCATAGATTGGTTAGTAGTTAGAGATTAAAGTAAGGGCCATATATCATTAAGGTGTCTTGTTGGCACTAAGGCATTTTTGGGCTACTACTTTCATGTCTTGCCTCATTACTAGCCAGTAATAAGCAAATCAAATAGCTCCCACGTAAAAGGCTTGGAACTAGATGTGATTGTTGAATATGTTGGTGTACAGCTCTTCCAAGACGTATAGGCCCTCCTTAGGACAGAGGCATCTTAAGAGCAAGAGGCTAACCCCTATTCACTAGAAGATGCCACTAACTAGGGTATAATTAGCGGCGTAGTACCTTAGCTTCCTAACTTCCTTCATGTTGGTGGATACAATGCCTTGCTTTAGGTATTATTATTGGGTCCATCTAGCTTAGCTAAGTAGGGATCGCATTGAGCTCTAGGACCTTAACTTTGTCTAGGTTGATACACTTATCCTATAAGTATTTGATGAAGATCCTCCTCTCCTTCACCTCACATTTTTGTATCCCTATAAAAGTGAGTCAAGACAACCAGTCGACCGTTGAGTTTTCTATTTGAGGATCTTATTGATGTTCCATGAGGGGAACTCAACTAAGAGGGCTCTTACTTTTTCTCGGTACTTTACCATGGATTCTTCCTTAGCCTCATATTTACTCCAAATTTGCTGGATGATAAGCATAGAGTCCGAGAAGATCTCCAAATGCTCTACATCAATTTCTTTGGCTAGCTTAAGACTAGCAATTAGAGCCTTGTCTTTGGATTCATTGTTACTTGTATCAAAATGAAATTTTAAGGCATAGCAAATTGTAGTCTTATATAACCCAATGAAGATTAGCCTTATGCCTCCTCCTCTAAAGGTAGATGAACCATCGAAGTAGACATTCTATACCAACTTATGCTCTCTTAGCGATGCATCCTCCTCTTTAATGTACTCCATGATAAAGTCATTAAGGACTTAGGCTTTGTAGGCTGTACATGGCTTGTACTAAAGTTCGTATACATTGAGCTCTAATGCATACTTCACTATCCATCCAGATGTGTTAAGCTTCTAGAGCATGGTTTTGAGTGGTTGGTTATGTTGAACTTAGGGTTTATTATTTGATTTAGATGAGAACAAAAAAAAAATGTATATCTAAACATGTTGCTTTTGAAGAGAACAAAACAAGTGGAGGATTAAACTAAGTATTATTTGATTATATTGAGATAATTGAATAAGATCAATTAACTTAATGATTAAATATATCAATTATCTTTACAAGAAATTTAATCTTTTGAGTGGTGATCAGATGATCTTGAAGTTAGAATGCAAAGAGTATTTGTTTGTTGTATGTGAAAAGAATTTTTACGTGATATTTAGCTTACTAGGTTGACGGCTCAAGGTAAAACTAGGTTGACAGCTTAAGGTAGAACTAGGTTGATAGCTTAAGGTAAAACTAGGTTGATAGCTCAAGGTAGAACTAGGTTGATAGCTCAAGGTAGAACCAAGTTGATGATATAAAGCCTTGAAAAAC
Organism: Lumnitzera racemosa; assembly: GCA_024138005.1. Classification (NCBI taxonomy): domain Eukaryota; kingdom Viridiplantae; phylum Streptophyta; class Magnoliopsida; order Myrtales; family Combretaceae; genus Lumnitzera; species Lumnitzera racemosa. Next base: position 71,979,708 of record JAMXBC010000003.1, on the reverse strand, counting down.
ACAAAGAAAAGCTTACTAGCCTAGAAGAATCGGCTTATTAGTAGTTCAAAATACCGACATGTCGGTAAGTCACTTTCAAATAGTCGTTGGTGCATTTAATGCGCGGTAACGAGGAGAATTTAATGAGTTGTTATAAAAGCTCAACAACCCGACCAAAGGCTTTGGAGATTTGATATTCTACTGCAATTTAAAAACGTTCTCTTACATTCTTGAGTTTATTGTATTTCTCTTTAGTCTCTTGTACACTTATTTGCTATCAAATAAAAAGAGACATAGTTGTGGTGTTTGAGAGTCCTCACATTTGTAATCTTGAGTGAAGAAAGTGATACATTTGAGTTAGTTAAGTATAAAAGAGATCATGTAAGCTTACGTAGCTCTTAGAGCAATTAGGTTGTGAAATTAATAAAGAGAAAGTGAAATCCTCAATTGGAAGCATTATGTGTTCGTGGAGACTAAAGGGTAGTCCAAACTCTACGTTAAATTCGAGCTCGATCTTCTTTATTCCTATCTCTTTAATTTCCGCATTTATTATTGTTTTATTATTGCTTTGATTACTCTTATTATTACATTTAGTCATTTATATAAAAAAAAGTATTGAAATTTGTCCTTAAACTCAATTCATCCCTCCTCTTAAGTTTAGCCTAGTGTTCTTCAATTGGTATCAAAGCCAGTCTCTAATCACTTGCTTAATCCCATATTAGAGTAAAGATCATGGCATCTAATGCATTAAGCTTCTTGGAAGGAAAAGCAATCAATAGGCCTCCTATCTTAACTGATACTAATTATCCATATTGGAAATGTAGGATGTCCATATTCTTGAAAGCATAAACTAGACTACTATGGTGTATAGTTAACCAAGGACCATTTAAGATTGAAAGAAAAGAAGAAAAAGATTACTCCGATAATGATTGGAAATTACTAGATCTAAATGAAGTTACCATGAATATTTTGCATTGTGCCATAAATGAAAATGATTTCAATAGAATATGTACATGTAAAAGTGCCAAAGGAGCTAGTAGAGTAAGAAAGACAAAAATAAGTTTATTGTGTGGACAATTTGAAAACTTTAAGATGGATCGAAATGAAATAATTGATGAGATGCAAAATAGATTCATCAATATCATCAATCCTTTGAGTGTTCTTGGAAAGACAGTTACTAACCTTGAAATAAATTCCAAAATCCTTAGGTATTTACTAAGAGATTAGGAAGCTAAGAGAACAGCAATCGATGAAACTTATAATCTTAATGAATTGTCAAAAGAAGAACTCCTTAGAACACTTAAGACACAAGAGATGGTAAAGAAACAAGGACAGTAGTCTAGAAAGAAAAAAGTTACTCTAAAAGTTATGGAGGAGAACTCAAGTGATGAAGAAAGTGAAAATGATGATGAGGTCGCAATGTTGGCAAAGAAGTTTAGAAGGTTCATGAAATTCAATAAAAGGATTAAGAAAGAGAAGGATGGATATGGATCATCTTCTAAGTTCAAGAAGGAAAAGAGAGAGGTTATCAAATACTACAAATGTCAAAAGCTGGGACATATTCAACGATATTATACATTGCTTAAGAATGCTGATAAAGAGTCAAAAAGGAAAGCTATGAAAGCAACATGGAGTGACGGAGACTTTAGCGACTCCGATAATGAAACTTGCTTCATGGCTCTCGATGATGATGAGGTATGTTCTCATTCATATGACTCCTCCTTTGATGAACTTAGGTGTATGTATGATGACTTATTGAAAGAATTCGTAAAAGTGCAAAAAAAGAATAAAGTTTTGAAGCAAATGATGAGTGAAGTAGGTGATAAGTTTGATATTATCAAAAGTAAATACAATAAAGCAATTGATGCAAAAGAAGAATTATAAGAAGAAAATGAATATTTGAAAATTGAAAATGAGAGATTGACAAAAGAAAATATAAAGATAAGTACAAGAAATAATGAAAATAGCAAATTAAAAGAGGTCAACAAGAATTTTGAAAAGGAAATAAAAGAACTAAAACTTGAAGCAAAAAATGATGAAGGTATGATAGAGAAACTAAGTTAACTTGAAACTGAAAATTCAATTCTAAGAACTAGCTTAGATGACTCAAGAAAAACAATGGCAAAATTCGTAAATGGAGAAAAGGAATTTGGATAAAATCCTTGGAACACAATGACTAGGCTTAGACAAAACCGGAATAGGTTATATTAAAGAGAATGTGTATAGAACATACAAAAGCTATTTTGTTAAGGCATCAATAAAACTTGTAACTATTGTAGAAGACATAGTCATATTGCTCACACATGTGTATTACATCGTAATTCCTCCTTATGCAACAAAAATAAAATGGTTTAGATCTTGAAGAGACAAGCTTACATTATAGCAACTAACCCCAAAGGACCCAAACTAAAGTGGGTACCAAAGAGATAACTGCTTGTTTTATAGGATCCTTCAAGGCACAACAACAAATTAATCTTGAGTAGCGGTTGCTCAAGACATATGACAAGAGATGCATCTAAGTTCACATCTATAGACTTAAAGGATGGAGGAAGTGTGAAGGTAACATTTGCATTAATAATGATCTTACTATTAAGCATGTATTACTTATTGATAATTTAAAACATAACCTACTTAGCATTAGTCAATTGTGTTACATAAGATATAAAGTAATCTTTCATGCACAAAGTGCTCTATTGAAAACATTAACAATGACCAAATCTATGTTAAGGGTACAGACGAGGAAACATCTACAAAATTAACTTCAATATGTTTTCCTACTCACTTGAGACTTATCTATTCGCTTAAAACAATAATAGTTGGTTATGGCATAGAAAGTTAGGACATGCTAGTATGGATATCTTATCAAAACTAGCTAAAAGGAATCTTGTTAAAGGATTACCTAAAATAAGTTATAACAAAGATAGAACATGTCAAGCATATAAATATGGCAAACAAACTAAGTCAACTTTCAGATCAAAAGATGCCATCTCAACTTCTAAGCCACTCTAACTACTACACATGGATTGATTTGGTCCAACTCAAACCTTGAGGTTGGGAGGGAAAAGATACACCTTGGTCATAGTTGATAATTTCACTAGATAGACTTAGACCTTCTTTCTTACTAACAAGGATGAAACTTATCATGTGTTCTTAAACTATAACAAGAAGGTCCAAAATGAAAAAGGTCTTTCTATTGTCCCTATAAGAAGTAACCATGGGAGAGAAATTGAAAAATCTTTATATGGGAGATTTTTGTAATAAAAATGGAATAGAACATACATGCTTGGCACCTAGAACTCTGCAACAAAATGGAGTTGCCGAAAGAGAAAATAGGACCCTTATAGAAATGGCTGAGACCATGCTTTGTAACAATAACCTACCTAAATATTTTTGGGCTAAAGCCGTCAATACAACTTGTTACATATCAAATCGTATTTTCATTAAACCAATTCTTAAGAAAACCCCATATGAGCTTTAGAAAGAGAAAATACCTAACATATCATATTTCCATCCTTTTGGAACGAAATATTACATTCTCAATAATGGAAAGGAACAATAAGGAAAATTTGATTCAAAGTCGGATGAAGGTGTTTTTCTTAGTTATTCTCTTACTAGTAAAGCTTAAAGAATATAAAATAAGGGAACACTTGTTGTAGAGGAGTCAATTCATGTTGCATTTGATGATACTGGTATATATAAAGAGTCTAATAATGAAATAGAAAACATTGGTGCTCATTTGGACAATCTTGGTTTTAACAAGAATCTATCCAACTCAATTGAAAAGGAATTCTCTAAGCAAGATGAAATTGTTAACAACTTGACCTAGATTTACCTAGAGAAAGGAAGTTTGTGAAAAATTATCCGGAGGATTAAATAATAGGAGAACCATCAAATAGGGTTCAAACTAAAGCCTCACTTAAAAATCTAAGTAATCTAGTGTTCCTATCTCAACTTGAACCAAAAAATATAAATGAAGCTCTAAAAGATGAATTTTAGATTCAAGCTATGCAAGAAGAGCTAAATCAATTTACTAGAAATGAGGTATGGAACTTAGTATCTAAACCAAAAGATAGACCGGTTGTTGGAACAAAATGGGTTTATAGAAACAAACTTAATGAAACCAGTATAATAACTAGAAATAAGTCTAGATTAGTTGCTAAAGGCTATAATCAAGAAGAAGGGATAGATTTTGATGAGACCTTTGTCCCGGTTGCAAGATTAGAAGCCATTAGGATGCTTTGAGCATTTACGGCTCATAAAGATTTCAAACTATATCAAATGGATGTTAAAAGTGCCTTTCTAAATGGCTTCATCAAAGAAGAAGTATATGTAGAGCAACCACCGGGTTTTGAGGACAATGAATTCCCAAACCATGTCTATAAGCTCAATAAAGCTTGTATTGACCAAAGCAAGCTCTTAAAGCTTAATATGAAAGATTGAGTAACTTCTTGATAAAGTATAAATTCACTAAAGGGAATCTTGACACAACTCTATTTATTTAACAACACAATGAGCATATACTAATTGTTTAAATAAACGTTAATAACATTGTGTTTAGTGCTACTCACATGGATTTAGTTAATAAGTTTGTTCAATGTATGAAAAATGAATTTGAAATGAGTATGATGAGAGAACTTAACTATTTCTTAGGCCTTCAAGTTAAGCAAACCAAAGATGGAACCTTCATTAACCAAAGCAAATATACCAAAGAACTCTTAAAATGGTTCAAAATGGAAAATTGCAAGACTAAGCCAACTCCAATTAACACCACCGTAAAACTTGATAGAGATGAGAATGGAAAGAACATTTGTGAAAAGATGTATAGGGGTATGATAGAAAGTCTTCTATATTTAGCTACATCTGGGTTGGAAATTGTGTTTGCTATGTATCTATGTACACAATTTCAATCTTGCCCTAAAGAATCACACTTGAATGCGGTTAAACGCATTTTTAAGTATCTTACGGGTACTATTGAAATCAGCTTGTGGTATCCTAAGTTCACCTCACTGGATCTTATTAGATATTCCGATGTCGACTTTGCCGGTTGCAAAGTCGATTGGAAAAGCACAAGTAGAACATGTCATTTCCTTGGTAATTCATTAGTACCATAGCACTTCAAGGAACAAAACTCAGTAGTACTGTCTACCGTTGAAGCTGAATACATAGCAGCCGATAGTTGTTGTACTCAAGTTTTATAGATAAAGCAAACTTTGCTTGACTATGGTTTGAAATTTACAAATGTTCCAATAAGATGTGACAATACAAGTGTTATCAACTTGACCAAAAATCCAATTCAACATTCTAGGACTAAGCATACAGAAATTAGACATCACTTTATTCATAATCATGTGCAAAACAATGATATTTGCTTAGAATTTGTTAACACTAGCAATCAAATAGCCGATATCTTCACAAAACCCATGAGTGAGGAAAGATTTTGCACTCTAAGAAGAGAATTAGGAATGATCTTGCAAGATGAGTCCTAAACACATAAGAACCAACATGGCCTTTTTGAATAAAACTAACTTGCTAAGTAAGTTGATCGGGAAATACCATACTATAAGGTATAAGAAACTTGATCATATGGCTTTTATGCACTAAATATCACATTTAACATGTTTTGGGCACACTTGAAGTCATTCATGCTTATCCAAGTTTATATATGCACAAGATCACCATGCATTGGTTTTTGTTCCCAAAACCTGGGCTTACATGTCTATTTTCATCCCTAAATCATGTTTGAGTAGTCAAAACCAGCTGAATTTGAATTTCGTGCATATTTGACCTCTCTAGTCCCTTTTTAGGTTCTATGTGCAAAATGGAGCATTTCTTGCTTATATGGAGGTTGCTTAGCTTGATCATGTATCTTTTATGTGTCTCAATGCCTTTTAACATGTTTGAAGCATGAACTTCTCTTGAACATTGCAAAAGGATCTCTACGTACTCTCTATTTACTTATATAATTAAGGAATTCAAGTAATCGTTTCACAATTTGTAGAGCTTTCAAGCTATATTTTGTACCTACCATGCTTAAACATATATTTGAAATTTGCTTGAATTGTTAGTTTACAAAAACTCAATGCTTATGTACCTAATTTGCTCATACATAGACACTTTCACTTTATTATGAATTACTTAGCTCTATGGATTTGATTCGATTAAATCTTGGCTATTAAGTTAAAAATTAAGTTTTTCAAGCCTTAATGGACTCAAATAAACTTATTTGAAGTGTTAAGATGTGCATTAAATCTCTACAAATCAATTGGAATTAGTAACTTTGCTCAATCAAGAGGTCTCTACTGTCTTTTCTGCAAAATTATAGAAAACCTATATGCCAACTACTCAATCCACCGGCTTACCAGTATACCCCCTTAGATAACAATGAGAATTCAGTTATGATCATTTAACCGATAAGTCAGTTCAAATAAACACCGGCATACTGGCATACTACTCTAATTTTTCAATCGTGTTTGCTTCTATTCGATTAACCGGTAAGCTGGTTCATAGGAACACCAGCATACTAGTATACTCCTCTAGTTAAAAACTTAATTTGCCTTCTGTTCGCATCACTGGCATGTTGGTTACCCACACCATTGGCATGTTGGTTCATCCTTTCCTAGGCACGACTTAAGTTGCATCAAACCTTCTCTCTGCCTTTGTCTCCTTCCACAAAAAAAAAAAACTTTTCCCTTCTTCAAACCTTAACCCCTTTATCTCTCTTTGATCCATCTCTTTATCTCCATCAAAACCCAAAATTTCTTCCATCAATCAACTCTCCACTCTTTCCTCTTTCTCTTTCTCTTGATCTTTCATCAAACTTCTCCTTCTTCTTCTTCCTCTCTTTACCCATACTCTTCAACCATCATGCTACTATACACCATCCACACACTTCTACCTTTACAATAGCTACCCTTCTACTCACTCTATTATCATATCTACTTTCTCCCTTCTTCCTCATCGTCTTCAACATAATCACCAATCTCCATTCGCCTCTATAACACCTATGGCACTGCGTATTTCCCATGGTTTAACACTCTCGGCCTATAACAACTACCTCTTTCCCTCTCGACAACACTCTCAACGCTTTGAGAAACTTATCAATCTAGAGATCGATACTAGCATCTCTTATCCACTGGAGGTGCTCCAGGAGTTTCACATTGCAACCTTTCCCGAGGTCATTACCAATCATGTCCTTGATATCCTTCAGCTTCCTAATGAGGTACACAATGATGCTATTAAGTATTTTTATTGTAATATATCGGATTCTCTAGATGATCAGGGTAAACCAAAACTGAAAATGAATCCAAGTGATGAGTTGTATCGTAGTGTCCTCTATACTTATGTTTGTGGTATTTTAATTACTATTACACTTGAGGATATTTGTGGTCTCATTGGTGCTGCTATTAGTGGGATAGAAGTAAATGTAAATTACTATAGGGCCGAATTCTATGAGAAATTCTTTAGATTTAAAGGCATTAGAGCAAATTGGGGAAAAACAAAAAATTTAGCTACCATCTTCCTTGACCTTAAGACAAAAATCCTCTACCATATTGTAATTCATAGATACTATACTCGTCAAGGCCAGCAATCCAATGTCACCCTTCAAGACTTATGAATTTTGTATTATTTGATAATGAATAAATAGCTTAATTTTTTCAATATTGTGGTCTAATGCTTTAAACATGTAACCAATAACCTATCTCAAGCTTTTCTTCACTTTGGGCGATTGGTTACATAATTGCTTATAAGAAAGGGTGTTCAATTTCCTTCCCCTCCACAAGTAGCTCAAGTTAAGCAACTAAAATTAATTTATATTTATAGGGGGATTTAGTAGAAATCATGTAACAATTAGGTTAGGAAGAAAGACCTTTTGCCTCTATATGTGGCCTATAGAAGCCAATTGCTTCGTCTAATGAGCCAGGCAGTCCTAGTGTTCATACTCATTCTGGTGCAGCTCCAATTTGTGTTACTACTCCTCTACCTTAAGGTTCTTGTCACCAACCTCCACTTAACTATGGGTTTTCTTCTTTTGATCCGACTACTCCTTTGGCCTCTTAGCATCCTTTTTATCAGTACTCAAAGATGTGCTACAATCAACTGTAGGAGGACATTCATGATAATTTACACAGCAGGTTTCAAGGACTCTATAGTCATTTCCACCTGAACTACCACTGCCCTTCCTACCCTTTTCCTCCTCCAACTCAAGATGACAATCCTTTTGCCTCCTAGTTATGTATTTCAACTTTCTATCTATGTTTACTTTTTTGTTGTTTTGTTTAAGGACTCGGCCTTTGGCTACTTCATCTTTTTGTGTATTGAGAACTTTGGTCCTTTGTTGGACCTACTTTTATTGCTAGAAATTTGTAGCCTTTGTAATCTCTTTGCTAAACCTCATGTGAACTCTTATTCTAAATGAACTTGCTTTGCTATATGTGGTTGTCCATTGCTGGCTATTTTTGTGCTCTTTTCGAGGGTTGTATATTTTTTATTTTCTTCTTGCAAGGAGCATATTCTCTAGTAAAAGCCAGAACTCTATAGAATTTTCAGCTTGACTTTTCTTCCCTCTTCACCACCTAGATCCTCCTCCTTTTGATGAGCCAAAGGGGGAGAAGAATTCAAGTAATTCATTGGTTAATTCAAGTCGATAGTCTAAAATTTACAATTACCTAAATTAGATATCTTTATTGATTGGTTAATTATAAGTAATTTGGGTAATGGTCATTCCTTGTTAACTCTTAGATAGATACATTATAGCTTTAGCAAATTTATTATATCGACTTATCATGAAAAAGATTAATTCTCACCTTTTTGCTTAATCTTATTTAATCATTGATCATCTTGAATTCCTATGATAAATTGAGGGGGGAGCTCTCAAAAGAGTTTTGTCCTCATCAAAAAAGGGGATATTGTTGAACTTAGGGTTTATTATTTGATTTTGATGAGAACAAAATAAAAAGTGTATGTCTAAACATGTTGTTTTTGAAGAGAATAAAACAAGTGGAGGATTAAACTAAGTATTATTTGATTTTATTGAGATAATTGAATAAGATCAGTTAGCTTGCGTAATAATTAAATATATCAATTATCTCTACAAGAAATTTAATCTTTTGAGTGGTGATCAAATGATCTTGAAGTTCCAATGCAAAGACTATTTGTTTGTTATGTATGAAAAGAATGTTCAGGTGATATTTAGCCTACCGGGTTAACGGTTCAAGGTAGAATCAAGCCAACAGTATAAAGTCTTGAAAAACATAAAGAAAAGCTTGCTGGCTTGGAGGAGTCAACTTGCCAGTTCACTTACCAGTAGAATATTTTTTACCAGCTTGCTAGTAGTTTAAAGTACTGGCATGCCGATTAGTCACTTTCAAGTAGCCATTGGAGCATTTAATGTACAGTAACGAGAATAATTTAATGAGTTGTTATAAAAGCTCAACAACCCGACCAAAGGCTTTGGAGATCAGATTCTCTCATCAATCTTAAGGCTATATGTTGCTAGATTGATTAATATGCTTAGCATATCCGATGGTAACCAAGCAAAGCTGTCAAGGTTAGATTGCATGAGTTGACTAATAGCTTCTTTCAGCTTAAGAGGTGTTGAGGTGTTGACCTCTATGGTGTAGTCAAGCGTATTGCCAATATCAACAATATAAGCAATATCAAAAGTATCTACATGAATTTATTGATATCCAATGTCTCATGTTATCTAAAATGTCATTTGAATTGAAGAGGCAGCATGAGAAAATGTTTGCGATATATATATATATATATATATATATATATATACACACACACACACACATATACACTTACTTGCAAGAGCTATTCCAAAAGAATGCTAGGGTCAAGCTGTACAATATGTCCTAAGCTCTATTTAAGTGTAGGGTGGCTAAAGGGAGCCAAGTTAGGCCCCATGTACTTAAGTTGATAGGATACCTAAAGTGGCTCAAGAGCTTAATCTCCAAGCTAGAAGATAACTTGGAAATTGATTTGATAATTTCTTCTTTGCCAAATTCCTTCTCCCTTTCTATCATGAATTTCAACATAAAAAGTGTGGAGAAGTTTATGATAGATTTACTTCCTATGCTAAGAATAGTTGAAAAGGACATAAAGTCTAAGTCAACAGGTGCCTTAAGAAGCTCTCTTGATTGGTAAATCTAAATAGAGAAAAAGTAATGGAACTAGCAATTTAAAAGCACACAAGTAAAAAAGAAGGTAAGTAGCTCAAGTTCAAGAAGTAGCAACAAAATGCCCAATTCTAGCGAGAAGGTTGCAATATGTTTTCACTGTAGCAAGAACCATTGGAAGAGAAATTGCATTCAATTTAAGAGAAAGAGGTCAACTGTCAAGTGAGGGTAACACCTTAGGTATCTTTATGAATGAATGCAATCTTATGTATCTACTGCATGGGTTACAGATATAGGATATGGTTGTCATATCCATGTTGACTTATAGGGTCTAAGTGAGAGTAAGAAGTTAGTCAAGGGAGAAGTAGATCTATAAGTAGCTAATAGAGCAAGAGTTAACGATCTATCTATTGGAGCTTATACCATTTCTTTACTTAGTAGACCTATATTAGAACTAGAACATTGTTCATTGCATCGACATTAAGAAACAAAATGTGTGACTTAAATTTACCTTATTTTTGGTATTGTAAACTTAGTTATGTAAATGAGAAGTACTAAACTAAGATTCATTCTAAAGGCCTTTAATTCATTTGTTTTTGAATCTATAGATACTTATGAAGCATGTATAGAAGGTAAAACGACTAAGAAATATCCTACTAAGAAAGGTGAAAGGGTGTAAAGGCATTATTAAACTCATACTCAATGATGTACTAAGCCATTATCAACTGAAGCCAAAGGTAGATTTTCTTACTTCACAACTTTTACTGATGATTTGAGTAGGTTTAGATATATCTACTTGATGAGGTATAAGTCATAAACATTTTAGAAATTCAAAGATATAAAAGTGGGGTAGAAAATGATCTTAGCAAGAAGATAAAAACACTTCAAAGTGGTTGAGGTGGGTACTATCTTACTGAAAAAATTCATTGAGTACCTAAAGGAATGTAGAATAATTTCACATTTAACACCTCCTAGAACATAAAAGTGGAATGGTGTTTTAGAAAGAATGAACTACTGCTAATGGATATTATTAGGTCAATGATGAGTCATGCAAGTCTTTTTTTAACCTTTTGGGGTTATGCACTATAAACATCAACATACACACTCAACCATGTTCTAACTAAGGTAGTAGATAAGACACTAAATGACTTATGGTTTGGAAGAAGCTCACTTTGTCTTGTCTTAAGGTTTAGGGATGTGATGCTTATATGAAGAGTAGATTATTTGATGAATTTGTAGTAAAATCTATTATATGTAAGTTTGTAAGGTATCCTAAAGAAACCAAGGGATATTGCTTTTATCTCTTAAGTAAGTTTTTGTGGCTCTATATGCTACATTCTTAGAGAGAGAGAGTTTATCTCTAAAGAAAGTAATACTAGTAAAGTAGATTTTAAAGAAGTTGAAGATTCCATTGATGAGTAGGAACATGAATAAATGGATATGGAACAAACATCATAAGCATCTATAGTACCATAACCAAAGATTGCTCTTAAAGTGTAATAACTACACAACTCAACAAGAGTACGTTAAGAACTTAAAAGGTTAAATCTTCTTATGATAAATCAAGAGATGTACTATTCGTCAAGAATGACTAACCATTGACATTATCAAGAAGCAATTGTTTCACCAGACTTTGAGAAATGGCTAAAAGCCATGAGATTTAGATGGACTCCATACGCACCAAGTATAGGATCTGGTAGATACACCAATTGAAGTAAAACCTATAGGGTACAAGTTGGTCTTTGAAAAGAAGATCAATACAAGTTGAAATATAAGTACTTATAAAGCTAGTCTAATAGTAAAGGTTTCTACCTAGCATTATGGAATTGACTATGATGAAACTTTTTTGAATGTAGTAGTGCTTAAGTCCATTTAGATATTTTTTATAATAGTAGATTACAAGATTATGAGATTTGGCAAATGTATGTCAAGATGACTTTTTTTTTTTTAATAGAAAGTTAAAGGAGGAAGTTCATATGGTACAACCTCCTAATTTTATAACATCCGAGAATGCTAATAAATCTATAAGTTGAATAGATCCATTTATGAATTAAAACAAACTTCTTAGAGTTGGAATTTCAAATTCAATGAGGTAATCAAGGAATTTGGCTATCTTAAGAATTTAGAAGAACCTTATGTTTATAAGAAGGTGAATGAGAGTACAATTATGTTCATAGTTTTATATGTTAATGATATATTTTGATTGGAAATGAAATGTCTACCAAGGCTTAGCTAGGTAAATACTTCTCCATGAAAGACTTAAGAGAAGCAGCCTATATCTTAAGAACTAAGATGCACCAAGATAAATCTAAAAGATTGTTTAGGCTAAGTCAAAGCGCGTACATCAATAAGGTATTAAATAGATTTAATACACAATGGAATGCCTGTATGCCTAATCTATGCAAAGTAGGCTCTTTATTCAGCAATACGGGATGTCCCTGCATAACTTTCTGCAGTATTTCCCATACAATCGGATTTTTTTCCCGAATTTTACTCTTAGCTACTCCTATGTTCAAAGCAAGATGTTGTCTAATTAGCCCACGAATTAAAAATGTTTGGAAAAGCTCTATTGCTATTTCTTGAGGCAATCCACATCAATGTAATGGAAGTGAGGGTCCTACAACAATGACAGAACGACCCGAATAATTGACCCGTTTGCCAAGTAGAGTCTCACGAAACCTTCCCTCTTTGCCTTCAATTACATCGGAAAATGACTTATAAACCTTATTATGACCATCCCTCATCGGTTGTCCGCAGATTCCATTATCAAGAAGTGTATCCACGGCCTCTTGCACCAATTTCTCTTGACACATTACTAATTCCCCCGATGTAGATCTACTTGTTGTTAAGAGATCGGTAAGAGAAGATTTTTGCCTATATCACATGGTGTACATCTCTTCAAGGTAGTGTAACCTAAAATAGAAGTGCAAAAGGATAAAATAGACATAGTACCATATGCTTAAGGAGTCGGTTCCATAATGTATGCCATGATATGTACGTAGCCATACAACTCTTATGCTATAAGCATGATGTGCACATATCAAGTTGATTTAGATGAAAGTCACTAGACTATTGTTAAGACCATTCTCGATTATTTGAGAAGAACAAAAGATTTGTTTTGGTCTATGGAGGAGATGGGGTAACGGCTGTCAAAGGATATACTAATGTTGGTTTCTAAATAGAATAGGATGATTAGAAATTACAATAAGGTTATGTGTTTTTCTTAAATAGTAGAGCTGTATATTAGAGGAGTTCTAAACAAGAGATAGTAGTAGATTATACAGTCAAGTACATTATGGGTTTTGAAGTAGTAAAAGAAGCCATTTGAATAAGAAATTTCATCTTCGAGTTAGGAGTGGTTCGAAGCACTGTTGGTCCAATTACACTATATTATGATAGTAATGCAACTATAGCTCTAGTAAGGAACTAAGGTCTCATCAAAAGTCCAAACATGTGCTCTAAAAATTTCACATCCTAAGAGAGATAATTCGGAAGGGTGTTGTATTGGTTTGCAAAGTAACAAAAAATGAAAATGTTGTAGATCCTCTTGTAAAGGCCTTATGTAATACCCTGCTATTCTAGCTATTAATATTTAGAATATAATAAAAGTAAGGTGATAAAATTAACCCCATGGCTTATCATTTGTAGTCAAACACAATTCCTTGTTGCCTCTTTGAAAGAGAGATGTCCTAGAAATTTGATATTTTGAGTATTCCATGTTATATACATTCCATTAAATAAAACATTAACAAAACTATAATGAAGGTCTTTGTCTTGGAAGATAAGACTAATGAAGACTTTATTTCCAAAGCACTAAATGGTAATATGAGACTACAAAATTAGAAGGAATGGTCATGTGAAGTAGGATTTAAAAAAAATGAGTTAAAATACTATCATGACTCGAAGGGATTAGTCGTGGCCATCGTTGTATACCGTATAAAGGATTGTAGATTAAACTCTCTTACAATCGATGACTCTTTATACGATACATAAGGCTACAGCTACAACTAATAACCAAAAGTGCACAAGCATAAGTAATATCATTTCATGATAACAATAATAAAATATAACAACTAAGAGTGCACAAGCATAAGTAATACTATTTCATGATAACAATAATAAAATATAGAAACATAACACATAATCTAGAATTTACAGATAAGAAATCTAAAGCATTTTTACTAAGTCAAACTAGTATCATTTGATTACATAATGAACTCTAAAATCTAGATAAACTATCATAAGTACACTCTAATCATGTCCTGCTCCCACATTGACCTCATAATGAACATTAACTTCAAGCATGCGACGACTCGACTTTACTAATAACTCGACTTGCGAAAGAAGACTATAAGGATATAAGCTAACTAGCTTAGTAAGATAATCCCCTCAACTATATAGCAATCGAGTTATACAATAATTAAGTTTAATCAAATGAATGCATGTCAATTAGTATGCCAAATAAATACATGGAGGTGACTAAGTACTACATGCAACTCAAATTTAATGCCCTCCGAAGTCAGGGTTGGAGATACATCGACACAGTAAGATCCAGGTATCATACTAGATCTAATTTCATAATGAAACTCCGCGTTTCGTATTTAAAATGTAATGGTATATCCATTATCATTGTTATCAAAACGAGCTCTACATATGATTGTGAGTAGGTTCACGTAGCTCACACTCACCCCTAAACAAAGGCCTCTAAACTCGACCCTTAGTCAGGCAGTTGGCACCTCCAACACATAGTAATCCCGTGGGCTAGGGTAAGGTCATATTGTACATGTGTACCGTATGAAATCTATAACAATCAATAATCAACCCACGTATGGTCTCTCACTACCTTCGTGTCATGTGACTGCCGGAATTAGTTATGCAGTATATGATTATGCGTGTTTCAAGTTAACTTTTTCTAGCCGAGCAAAATTACGTCTTATTATTCAATGATCATTTAAAGTCACAAACAATCAATTCCTAGTGAATTTACTATGCAATAATCAATACATTATTATAATTTAAAGTAAATTCACCATTAACTACCAATTATCATATACAAGCATAACCCAACCCCATACAACATTCTATTATTGATCATAACTTGTATTCATTAACTACAAACACAAACAAGTATGGAATTATCAGGAAAACTCACTCAACCATAGTCGACTCAAGGGTCGTAATAATCTGGTGGCAACTTAGGGTCAATGTCAAGATTACTTGAGAATAATAAAAATTTATAAGTTCAGGAATTTAAAGCTAAACTAGTATCATAATTTGTAAGGTTTACTTCAACTAGGTACACGAAATTATCGATTTGAGCTTTTCATCGAATTGCGTATAACTTTTTCGTTTTAGCTCGAATTGTTATGAACTTATAGTCTATTTTGATTATTTTCGAGCGTATTTTCTCGTAGCGAGGTCCATTTTAGACATTATGACTGCAATTTGAATTATGATATAAAAATATCACAAAATTTATTATTTTAACTTAAAAAATTATAAAATATTAACTTTAGCTTTTTCTTAATATATTTATGATTTAATAATTATTTAAATCATATAATTGATAATTTTATTATTTTAAGTATATTTTACCTTAGTTACTCATTTTTACTTATTTTCGAGATTTTAGAATTATTATTATTATTATTACCGTTATTTTTATTATTTATTATTTTCTTATTATTCATTTGTATTCTACGATATACATATATGTATATATGTACTTATACTATATTTGATTAATTTTATAAGTTACTTTAATTAGACATTCTTAATTTATGGTACTATATATATATACCTATTCCTTACATATTTATGAATTTATTTTATTTAGTAAATATTATTATATCATATATACATTACTTAATATTCGGTATACTACATATATACTATATGTTATACATATACTATATATTATACATATATTCACACCATATGTAGATATATATAGGTATACATAAAATATAGCTTATATGTATATATGAATATATAACTACAAAATATTTATATATACTACACGAATACATATTCTTATATATATATATACATACATATGAAAATAAAGCTTATATAAATACATGCATAATCCTTTTCATGTGTACAACTATATATATATATCTATATTTATTTTTTAAAAATACTAAATACATACTATATGTAGTCTTATGGATACATACATACCGTATATTCTACCTATATACATACATGTCTACATACATATCTTTATACATACATATATATATCTTAAATTATCTACTTATGCCTACATACATGTATATGTAATGAATTATTTAGTAAAATACAAAAATACTTAGTTTATATACATGTACATACCATCTAATATATATATATATACAACCCAAAATAATTATACTTACCTAATTATCTTAAATTTTCTTCTTCTTTTCACATTTTTAACTTCCAGAAATTTTTTTTTTCTATTTTCTTTCCACCCTTTTCCAGACGTAAATTTAAGTGAAATAAAAACAAAACAAATTAAGATAAATAAATATCAATTGCTAAGATAAGGGCTGCATTAATTATGATGGGACAAAGTAATCCAGTTTTCTTATCTTTTCCTCTTGATTATTTCATCACATGGGCTGTTGAAGTTTTTGTTTTCTTTTGATTTTTTTCAAGACGTGGCAGCAAAGGAGAAGAGAAGAAAAGAAAGAAAAGAGAAAAAGAAAGAAAGAAAAAGAAAAAAAAAATAAATTAAAAATAAATATATGTAATTTTTTTAAACATAAAAATCATAAAAATAATTAGCTTAAATTAATTTTAGAATTTTATGAAAATTTATCAATTTAATTGATACTCATTACAATTATAATTTTTGCAAGTTATTTTAACAATTTCATTAAAATTTCACGCGATTACGCAATTTAGTCAATAATTGTAATCGACTACAATTATATCACTATTGAGTGATATTTAACTATTTTATAATCTTAAAGTTATAGTTTTAGGGTTTCGATCAAATTCGGGTTAAATTTTGGTTAATGATGCATAAATCAGATTTAGAGTTTTAGTATGCGATTTAAGGTTTCGGTTAATTTCTTGGGTTTTTATTATTGGTGTTATATTTGATTTATTAAGTTTCATAATTTTATATTATTACTAACCTTATCGACTCATTATACAATTTAAGACACTCGGACTTAAATTAGGGTTCAGACTATCAATTTTCTAGAGTTTACAAATACAACTAATATTATTTAGAAAATAGCATTTATTGGGTTAAACTTTAATTACCCTAATGCTACAACAAATTGATCCTTTTAGGACCTATAATTAGGGGTAATTTTATTTAATTCCTATATTATATATGATATTGTAGTAGTTTTTATTTTCTTCAACTAAAGTAATAAATATGTGCATTAATAGAATTTTTTAAATATGCTACAAAATGGTAGTCTACTATACAAATTATGAGAGAACGAACCTAAAATGAAAATAAGCTAGCCTCCAAAAGATTTACTTTCCCTCTCTCTCTATCTCGCTCTCTCTCTCCCCCTTTCCCTCTCTCTTTCTTGTTTCTTTCTCCTATCCTTACTTTGTTCTCTCGTTGAACTCAAAGCTTGTTAGGAAGCTTCACATAGCAGCCCTTCCATCAACATTCTCCATCAATCGCAAATAATCTACATTTTTCTTACTATGTCCTTCAAGAGGTTAGTTTGTACGTATCTATCTATTTATTTTGATTTGTTAATCTTATTTAGGTTTTTCATTTTACAATTCATTAATTTAACTTTATTTGTTCAATGCTATTGATTATGTTGTTTGCAGTTAGTGATTTTTAAGGATAATTGTAATATTTTATTCAATTTGTGAAGAATGTGTTGAAACTATAGTTATAAGTTAGAATCAAAACCTAAAAGAGTGCTTAATAGATTTGTGTTTACATGAAAACAAAAGCAGCATAAAGGATTTTATAATACCAATCAATGCTTGATTACAATTGCTTCCCCTGTCTTTTTTTCTTGTTCATGGTTTCTATGGTTTCAAATCTACGAGATAGACTATTACTTCATGTAGGTCTCATAAATATAGTGCTTTATGCGGTCTGTGTGTACATGTGTGCAAGAAAAGTTGCATCCAACAAAGGGTATGTATATGAAGAGTAGAATATAATAATATTAAGGATCATATAGTTTTTTAAATATTATATTACATGTATTTTTTTGAGTTCTAGGAGGACATTTTAGTCACATATAATGCAAGTAAAGTATATAGGGAGAGCTCAAATCAAGAATCTTATTTCTAATTCAATTAGGATGTCTCCAAGTCATGTTACGTAAATCTCTTCTTCTTTCTTTGTTCTTTCGTTTAACTAATTACATCTATATTTTTCCACAATAATCACTGGAGGGATTTCATACTCTTTGTTCACGTATGATCACTTAAATCATGTCTTTTACTATAAAATAATTTAATATGTTTAACTTATCCATTGCATTACATTATTGATGAACTTAAAATCAAGCTCTGACCTTGTATGGTTATGGTTAGGAAATGAAAAGGATGCAATTGAGTAGGTTGAGTAAGGAGTATGAGGAAGGGTTAAGTCATTTTGAGACTTATTTTTAAAAAGCCCTTCATTTAAGGAGTTATTCCATATGTGTGAATTGTCAAAATTGCAACTTATATTCATAGGACGTAGTTTATGACCACTTGATGTGTGATAACATCAACTTAAAGTATACTTATCGGTATTTTCATGGAGAGTCTACAATAGGCCATGCTTCTTCTTTAAGTGAGTCATATCCTCCAATGCATGCTTTTGATCAATATGGTATGGATAAAGTACTTGATGAAATGTAAAGAGCACATAATAAAATGGAATGTGGAGTTCAAAATAATTCATTGAAGCAAGCTTTGAATGTGACTTTTGAGAAGGTGCAATGAATCTATGCTCTCATTCGAGATGGTTTAGAAGAAATCTATCTAGGTTGTAAAAAATACAATAGGCTATCTTATATTATTTTTCTCTTTCACATAAAGTATCTACATGGCTGAGTAATAAAGCATTAGATGCAATTCTTTACGCAATTAAGATCATATTGCTTGGAGGGGAGACGTTGCCGAGTAATACTTATGGGACCAAAAAAATTATCAAAGAAATAGGCTTTAGTTATGAAAAAATCTATGCATGTTAAAATGATTGTGTCCTATTTTACAAAGAGGATGCTAACGTAAAGTTATGCCTAACATGTCATGCATCAAAATGGAAGGAAGTTGAGGATAACTCAAGTAGGAGTCAAAATATTAAAAAGAAAAGGAAAGCTACAAAGATCTTACACTAGTTTCCTTTGAAGCCAACACTTAGTAAGCTTTTTATGTCTTTTAAGATAGCTTCTTTGATGTAGTGACATGATGATGGTTATGTAAGGGATGAGTAGTGCTTAGACAAGTATACCTGTCAAGTAATTGTATAAAGGACTCTATAATCCAAGATTATCAATCCCACAAGGACTAAACACTTACTCAATTGTACTAAATTACTCTAATAAAAATCAAATAGCAATGGTGGTGATGAATTAAAGGGTTTAATGGAAATTAAAAGACAAGAACTAATTAATAACTAATAACTATGAATGTAATTAATTAACAAAACTCTAATTAACCATGAAAAAGTGATATCTAGACTCTGATCACCAAGAGATTAACATATAGTAGCCTACAGTTTCTAATGTTTCTTATTCTTATCGATCATAGGAATTTGATCACTAAATTAATAGGAACCACTCCTTTATTAATTTCTAATCCTAATTACATTTTACATGAATCGCTTTCTGGCATAGAATAAACTATATAAGAATTTCATAACAAACAAACAAGATATTAATAACAATTTTAAAAGAAAGCTATAACTTACCTCTAAGCTTATAGCAAAATATTTTTTAATTATGGTAGATATATTTATGTATTAGCTTTGTGACTTCAATATACATAAAATCTAATAATTAAGATGAAACCCTAGAAATAACAATTTAATCGATAGAAAACACATAATTGGATTAATAAGAATAAAAGAAATTCATTAGAATAATAACACATGAAGTACACTACATGTTACCTCATGGTTACAAGTCTAGTTATCTATAAATCTAGGCTACAAACTTGATAAAGATAAAAACTTTCATGATAAAAATAACTAAAACCCTAAGAAAATACTTTTATTCTATCTCTATGACTTCTCTCCCTTTTTGTATATACATGTCTAACATATATTTATATCGTTAAGATAAAATAATCTTCAAATGGCAAGTGTTTTTAAAAAGCATGGCAAGTCTACAGGTAAGAACATAACTATAGAAGTTAAGCATGAACTTCTCCTTACAATAAGTCTTCAAGAAATTGTCTTGAAAGTATTAACGAATAGATCACAACCATATGTCACGGTCGTAGAGTTGGATTGTGGAATTATACTTAGCAAAAAATTCTTCAAGCTTTGATTGGAAATTGAGGACTTGGGCTTCATGGCCATAGAGATCAACCATAATCTTCCTCTTCACTTAATCTTTGGATAAATTCTCTTTGCCACTTGCTATCCTTGAGTCATTCTTTCAAATAGGTGAAAAGTCTTTCAAAAATCACCTAAATTCTCATCTTTTCACCTTATTACTTCATCTAAGTCCTCACATCGAGAAATAACTCAAATCAGTAGCAAATTCATCAAAATTTTATCAAAATAACTCAAAATATTTTGAAAAATATTATGAGATGAGTGTAAAATTACACTCATTAGGTCGCAAAAGAATTTGACAAATAGTTTAGCTTAGAAACATTTTAATTCTAAATATCCCACATTCTGTTTAGAACATCAAAATGTTAGACTTGGCCTTTCTATAGATGTTAACCCATTTGATTCATTGAGTACTTCATACAATACATAGCCAATTGTCTTGATGCCTTATAACTTACCTCAATAGATGTGCATGAAACAACCAAACTTTATTTTATCATTACTAATTCGTAGACCTATAGCTTATGGAAATAATATTGATCTATACTTATAGTCATTGATAGAGGAACTAAAAGAGTTTTGAGAAGTTAGCATTGACACATTTGATGTTTCAAATAATGAAGTTTTTCACATGCATGCAACACTCATGTGGACAATTAGTGATTTTTTAACATATGGTAACCTATCAAGTTGGAGCACTCATAGTGCACTTATATGTCCTAGTTGCAACTCCTCTACAACCTCTTGAAGACTACGCAATGGTGAAAATTTCTGTTATATGGGTCACCACCGCTCTTTAGAAATGGGATATAAATTTCAATTTAAAATTGAGAAATGCACCAATTCCACCATTCAATAAGATTCTGAGTTTGGAGAATGAAGTCACAATTTTGCTTGCTCTTCAACAACAAAACTTACATCAAGGTTCCTTGACCAAAATACCTATGCACACAATTGCTTAAGTGATCTTATAACTCAAAAAATTTAGTTATTTTTTTCCCTTTTTTTGTATTCTATAAATATAAAATACAAGAGGGGATGCTTGTTAGTTTTTTTCTTACATTTTGTTGTTTTAGTCTAGAAATATGGGGCATTAAAAAGAAAAGTTATCAGATTATTCAAAGGAAAAAAAAAAAGAAACTGATAACCAAGGAGGAAAGGATTGGATGACCACGAAAAGGTAGTGATACTAGAGATGACTCAAATATAATAGTAAGTACTACTATATTTTTTTTACATATTTTTCATAGTTAAGTAATATGTTGCAAACATGGCTGAAGAATTGGTTATCTTTCATTTCTATTAGACTCTGCACCAAGGAATTCCCTATGCTGATCGTTCTAGTTAGCCGCCAGCTTATGGAATGTCTCTGCTTTGCAGCAGTGCTTGGTGTGATTCCGAGTAATATAACAATAGTTTGAATTAAAACGATAATCTTAATTGACTTTATAATGAGACGGAGGAATCATAGAAACACAGCGAGGATTGAGAAGAGGATATTCAGAATTAAAATCTTTAATAATATTGTAGATCCGTATATGATTTAAAAGTTGAAAATTATGAGAAATTTCACATTTATTGGTTAATGATTCCTCTCGTCAAATGAGTTGTTATAAATATAAACAAGTAAGGACTCGTGTCATTTATAATTTTGTTAGGGAACGTGTTCTGACCTTGTTCTTCATAATACTTTCATTTGTGAATCTGTGCTGCTCAGTTATTATAAAAAAATCCGATAAGAACTAAGTTTTATTAGTCCTGTGTGTTCCCGAGCATCTAAGGTCCTTGCATATCAAGTGTTATTCAATATTTAAGCACTTGATTACACTTTAGATTCTGGCTTCCGAGCAAGAGTTTCTGATTGCTATCTATATTGCTGATTCTGGATGTTATTGATCTACTTTGGTTCTTCTTCTAACTCCCAAAGACAAAGATGCTTTAGGGTCGTGCTGCTTCTGACCATTCTAAGAAATCATTCTAACATTATTTCTTCTTACGGAATGTTTATCTTTACCCCAGTCTTAGTTGTCTTTTTACAAATTTAAGGGACTTAAGATTTATTTTGATATGTGCAAGTTCCATGGATAGTGGCCTGTTAAGTATAATTTTTTTTTATAAGTATTTCGTACATAATAGGTGTTGGTAGCAAAACTTTGTTTAGTTATACTACTTGGCATCTCATCCATCGAGCCATCAACTACTGCTGTTTTCTATTTGGACCTCTAATGGCTCGGCTAATCTAATGGGCCTAAAGGCTCAACATACTTATATATTTAAATTTAAAAAGTGGCATAGACAATTGCAACCTTATAGAATCTTATTACATAACCACCTACTACTCTTGTTCTTTAGGCATGTGATTAATTTAGGAGTTGCCACGTAATCTATGACCAGTGATTATAGTTATTAGAGACATCTGATATACACCTATAAATAAGAGAAAGAAAGTATTATAAGATCTCTTTTATGCTTCTTACCACTCAAATTACATATTCACTTATTTTCCTCAAACACTCTATTACTTAGGCATCGAAGTGGTTATGCCAAACTAGCCCTGACACCACCTTTAGCCTTTCTTCTTTACTTTTGCAAGAGAAAAGTTTTACACCCAAAATCAATTAACAACATTTGGCACTATTTGTTTCTGTAATAATCCACCCACATGGAAAAAACAAAGATGACGAAGAGTATAGGTATCGGTTTCATCTCCCCAACACTTTTAGGGAGGAGTAAACATACTAACGAGCAGTGTTTGGCTAAATTAGACTAACTTTACACTGATTTAGCTAAAAAGAATCAAGAACTCAATAAGAAGAAAGATGAAATTGTTAATCTTCTGCATAAGATTACTCAGTCAAACCAAAACTAAGTGTATGATGATAATAATGCCGAGAATTCTAATGACTCAGTCTATTCTCAAGCCAGGTTACACTTGAGTAGCCACAATAAGTGCACCATGTAGGACCACCGCATGTTACTACCCCTACTTTAACTAGAAAGCAATTTCAGATAAAGAGGAGTCCTTTTGTTCTTAAAATATTGGAAGAAGCAATACCATGGCATATTAAATTGTTGTAATTTGAGATATATGATGGAATAATAGACCTAAAAGATCATCTTGAGTACAACCGTGCATTGGCTTGAGTGATGCCATGGCTTGTCAGGCATTCCCTTCGACCTTGAGAATTGTGGCAAGTACATGGTTTAAACATTTGAAGCTGAACACAACTTTGTGTTTCAAGGAGTTACCAAAAGTGTTCTTGCAACACTTCTTTGCAAGTAAGTATCATGTTAAGGATTCATGTGTCCTTAACACCATAAAGCAAAGGTCAAACAAGTCTATTAGGGATTATTTTACTCAATTTATGGTCTAGATGGTCCTGATCCCTGAATTAGATATGAGCATTGATCTCAACATGATGATTGATAGAGTCAAACCACACGAAGACCTCTTTAAGTCTCTAGCCAAAAACAAGCCAAAGACTTTTGCTAAGTTCAAGGCTAAGGCTACATCTTATATTAGATAAGAGGACAACATCAAAGCTTAATGTAAGGCTAATCAAAGCAAGGGAGATTGAAAAAATGACAAGAAGAAGAGTGTAAAAGATCAACTTGGTAAATGCAATGATCAATTTCTAGAGGGGAGTAGTGGCAAGAGGAAGAGGTTATGTATTCCAAGTTATTCAGTTCATACCCTACTCAATAGTCCGATTGCAGAAACATTGATGGAGGTATGCAACTAGAGAAGAGGTATTGCAATGGCTAGAAAGAATAAGAGGATGTTTGTCACATAGGAATTCTAATAAATCTTGTGATTTTCATCTTGACAGAGGTTACAACACTGACAAATGTATTTAACTCAAAAACAGAATTGAGAATGTAATCCAACAAGGGTACTTGAGTAAGTTCCTTACTCATAACACCAAGAATATTGAGTAGCCAACTCAAAGACGATGCTATAAGCAAGAAAACATTGCACAAAGGTAATAAGAAAGCACCAAACAGTGTTATAAACACTATTGTTAGGAAACCTTCCGCTTTAGGCCAATTAAGCTCTTCGAGCTTAATTAACACGGTACAATATATTTGTTGTGTAGGGTAAGAAGGTCAAGGTCGACAATTCCATTTCTTTCACAAATGAGAACTTCGATGCATATAAAGGCCCTACGATAATGCACTAATAATTAGTATGAAGATTACCAAATTCGAGGTCAACAAGATCTTGTTTGACACTAGGAGTTCAATAAACATTATTTTTCAACATTCCTTTGACCAAACGAAGCCAAAGATCAAGGTAAAGCTAAGATCTTACATGTATGATCTATATGCTTTTCATAATCAACCTATAGAAGTTACTAGAGTTATTTCTCTTCCTATTCAACTTAGAGATGATGAACATATTATAGAGGATAAAGTAGACTTCCTTATTGTTAAGTGTTGGTCTCCTTATAATATGATCATGGGCCGACCATGCCAACATTTGTTCGGTATGGTTCCTTCAATTACACATCTCAAGGCAAAATTCCCTACTCCCACTAGGTTGAAGTATGCAAGGGAGACCATAAATTAGCTAGACCCTAATATTTGAAAGCGCAACAGTACGAAAAAGTCTTTTAAGTAGAGACTAATCCAAAAAAGAAGTCTAGTGGCAATGAGAGTACCAAAGAAGAAGTAGAGGAAGTCCCATTAGGGAGCGATCTTAGAAAAACAACAAAGGTAGGGGGATCATTGCAGCACATTTTCATCAAGTTTAATTAATTTCCTTAAGGATAATGCTAATGTCTTCACTTGGTTAGGGATAGTTCAACAAAAGAAGAGGCGTTTTGCCTTTGAAAAATAGGCAAGCATTGAAGATGAGGTTCAAAAGCTATTAAAGGCGGGATTCATAAGGGAAAGGCTTTATCTGACTTAGCTAACTAATTTTGCACTAGTCAAGAAGTCAAACGACAAGTGGTGTATGTACATAGACTTCACATATTTGAATAAGGCTAGTCCTAAAGATTGTTTCCCCTTACCGAGAATAGATTAGATAGTTGACTCATTTATGGGTCATCCCTTACTCTCTTTTATGGATGCATTTTCCAGCTACAATTAAATTAAGATAGAAAAAGATGATGAAGTCTACACGTCTTTTGTCACAAATTTTGGGACATATTATTATACAGTGATGCCCTTTGAGCTAAAAAATGTCCATGCGACTTATTAGAGTTTTGTGACCAAGATGTTTAAGCCCCAAATCTACCAAAATGTCAAAGTCTGTGTTGATGATATGATAGTGAAGAGTAAAATGGATGTTTGGTACTTCGCCAATCTCAAAGAGATGTTTAAGACCTTAAGGAGATACAACATTAAGCTTAACCCATAGAAGTGTATTTTTGGTGCCACTTCAAGCAAATTTTTGGGAGTATATAGTCACTCAGCATGGCATTAAGGTAAATCCTAGAAAGATTAACTCTATTCTGAGTATGAAGTCCCCTAGCACCATTAAAGAAGCTCAAGAATTGACTAGGTAGATTGCCACTTTGAACAAATTTATGTTAAGAAGCATAAATAAGTGCGTGGAATTACTCAAAGTGTTGAAAAACCTAAAGGAATTTTAATGGATTGATGAGTACAAAGCAGCGTTTAACAAGTTGAAAGAATTTCTAACATCATCGCCAATACTCTCGACACCCATCCCTAAAGAAGACTTATTTTTGTACCTATCAATTAACAACTAAGCTCTTTCATTTGTCCTAGTTTGATTAGAAGGTAGGGAGCATCGATTAATTTATTATGTAAGTCATGTTTTGTAAGGCCTAGAACAGCAATATACAAAGATTGAGAAGTTTGTTTTATTAGTAGTGCTTTCAACAAGGAAATTAAAGCCATACTTCAAGGCACATCAAATAATTATTCTTACTGATCAACCTCTTTAACAAGGCTTATAGTGAACAGACTCATCAGGGAAGATGATGAAGTATGCTTTGAAGCTAAGTGCCTATGGTGTGCAATACAAGCCAAAATGGCCTTTAAAGATCAAGTGTTGGCAGATTTTGCTACGAAGTTCACTAAAGAAGAAGACAGCATTGAAATGGCCAGGAAACCCACATGAAATTTATGTGTTGACAAGTCTTCCACCAAGGAAGGATGTAGTGTGGATCTTATTTTGTAAGGGCCCCACATTGTGAAGATTCAGTATGCCTTAAAGCTTGGATTTTTTGCTAGCAATAATAAAGTCGAATATGAAGCCTTAATTACTAGGCTTAAGCTAGCAAAGGAAGTTAGAGCCATGAAAGTCAAAGCTTTTTCTAATTCCTAATTGATTGTGAATCAAGTCAAAGAAAGCTATGTAATGAGATGTGTTGATCAAGTACCTACTACTACTGCGAACACTCATAGAAGAATTTCAATCTTTTACAATTGAGAAGATACTGAAGGTTAGAAACATTGCTCCCAATAAGCTTTCTAAATTGGCCAATACAGCATTACTAGACTTTGTCAAAAAGCTCTTTATTAAGCATCTCCCTAGTAAAAGTCTAGAAACTATTGGGTAGAGTTATGAATTTACTCCTTACCTAAAGAAGAAGTCTTAAATGGATCTAATTACTAATTATCTAAAGGATGGTGTTCTTCCTAAAGATAAGAAAGAAGCTTGGAAGTTAATTTATCAGGCTGCAAACTACACACTGATTGATGATAAGCTATATAAGTGTAGCCTCTCACAACTCTACCTTCGATGCCCTCCACAGAAAGACACATAACAAATTATATCTGAGTTGCATGGAGGTGTTAAGGGATGCACCTAGGGACTAGTTTAGGACAGGTTTGGCAATCTCAATACCCGTCCCGTTACCTATAAGGTGTCCTAAAACCCTATAGGTTTTGAGGGCATCACCCAAAACTTACCTAATAAGCCTATTAGGAAATGCAGTTTCCGAACCCAAAACCTATTTTCCTTTTTTTTTTTCCCTTAATGGTAAGTTATGTAAATTTAATTGTACAAATTAAATAAGTATAGAATCTAAAGATTAAGAAAAGTAAAGCATACAAAAAGTAAAGCACTAAAAATCTATAGAGGCAAAGCAATACTGCAAATCAACAATGGAATATTGAACTAGAAATTTCCCATAATTTATTTCAACAAATGACAAGCTCCTCATTCTTATTACAAGTAAAGAAAACCTCTAAAACTATTGCTTAATCAAATCCCATTACTTTTCTACCGATAAAAAAAATGCTTTTATATTATGTAAATAAAAGAATGGCATACATTATAATATGAACATCTTTACAATTATCATCCATATAGTTTTACCCTATAAACAAGCCATAAATAAAAGATTAAGCTCTACAAAGTAATTTGATACTTACATGTAAAAATATAGTAGCATCTCCAAAATAGTATGAATCCAAAAGAATCAACTTTTGCTTTATTATATTAGTTTTATTGTAATCAAACGTAATGGCATCATGCCCATACTAAATCAAAAGCATAAAATCTAGAAACTTACTAATTTTCTAACCAATAGTTTTTATTTCTTACTTTTTACCGGGTAGCAAGTTTCCCAACGGGTTTTTTAAGAAACCTAGAACCCTATCAAGAAATACCTTATAAGGTTTCTACCCAATCGGGCGAGTCAGGAACCCTGTTACAACCCTCCCAATTGCATCCCTAGAGGTATTTCTACTAACCCTATGAAAGGTCAAACTCTGTATATCCATGCATTGAGATTCGACTATTATTAACCAACTATGAAAGAGGATGCAAAATCTACAATTCAGCAATGTCCACAATGTCAAAAACATAAAGCACTAAGCCATGCATCTTCCACTAAATTATACAACCTCACAAGCCCTTAGCCCTTTACCTAATAAGGGCTAGACATGCTCGTACCATTTCTGAAGTCTACGACTTAATGGTAATTCATCATAGTTGCAATAGACTATTTTATCATATGGGTTGACATCAAAGCAATAGAGAAAATTATCGAGCAAAAGGTCAAGTCTTTTGTTTTCAATTTTATCATATCGAGGTTTAGGGTTCCCTTTATGATACTAACTGATAATAGGCTACAGTTTGATAACGATAAATTTTGACTATTTTGTGAAAAGCACATCATCCTCCTAAATTATACTTTAGTGTCTCATCCTCAAACTAATGGACAAGTAGAAGTTACCAACAAAACGATCCTTCATAGTTTGAAAAGAAGAGTTAATCAATCTAAGGGAAAATGGGCTAATGAATTGCCTAATGTCTTATAGGGGTATAAGACCACCCATAGAGCTTTGACAAGAGAGACACCTTTTAGGCTTGCATATGGATCAAAAGCAATTTTTCCAATTGAATTGAAGTTACCCAATCTTCGGAAGTAGAAGTTTGACAATGTAGCAAATCAGGTTAGCCTTATAGCTACATAGTGTCATTAACCTTCATATTATGTCATGACTCATGCCGAGAATTAAAAAGTGTTGAAAATAATATGAAAGTTAATTACAACTGAACGATTAACATCACAACCATAAGTAATGTCCATGAAGATACTGTATAAACAAGTTACAAATTAAGTGACTCTTTGAGAGTCTGAGGCATTCTTCCTTTTGGGTTGGGCAAAGTTATTGTCTTGATTAATAAAGCTTGAGACCTTCTTGGAGTTTACTTCTTTGTTGAAAGTAGGTATCTTGTTCGAGGAGTTGGAGGTCTCTTTACAAATATGGGGGGTCTCCTTCGATGATAGTTCCTCAACATCTGCAGGAACTGCAATGCTGGCTTGATCATTGCCACCTTACCTTAGAACCTCAACCTCTACTTCTTTACCGAATTCTGCATCGCTACTGCTAGCATCATCATTATTGACATTGACAAAGTCGAGGCACGATAGTTTGTAGTCAAGATGAACTTTAAGAATTTCTGCCCTAGCCAATTAGACCCCCTATAAGAACTTTTTTTGGAGCAATCTCTCATATTGTTGACTAGAAGTTATAATTGATAGTGCTTCCTTAATAGAAGGCTTCTTTTTTGCTACCTCCTGTAGTTTAGCAATGAGAGCTTTGACTTTAGAGTTGTTTATCTCCAAGTTCTCTATTTAAACTCTTAATTTGTCTTCCTCCTCGTCATTGATGTGATCATCCTTCCTAAACCCCAACATTCATCTCACTTCTTACGAACCTCCTCCTTCAGGTCCTCGATCCCCTTGTAAAGTTTTTCATTCTTGGCCTTAAGGCTCGTGATTTCATAAACCACCAATGAGTGTACTAGCTTCTTAACTAAGAGCTCCTCCTACAGCTTCTTAGCCTCCATATCAACCTTAATCCTCGCATTCTTGATCACAATTGTTTATGCTTTCGAGGAGTTATAAGCCTCCTCTCCCTTCTTCAACAAAATTAACATGCCAAATAAGTTTATCAATATTCAACTTTATAACGCAAAATTAAACATAGCTTTTTCATCTCCTCTTCAACCTCATCTAAGGCTGTATGATCATGGCTGTTAATCTATATAAAGATGAGGAGTTAGGTCAGTAACAAGAAATAAATCGTAAATGAAAGGCAAACCATAATTATAAACTTACATCATATAATTTGATGGCAATATGGCCTTTGTTGCAACCGTCAACCCTCTCTACATCCTTCTTTACTATCTCCTTGCCCTTCGGGAGAATGACCCCCTCCATCAAGGCTAAGGACTTTATCCTATCACCCAAAGCAAAAATTAGTGTCTAGGATATTGTAGCTCTAGTATGGCACAAAATATTCGCTAACTTCATGATTGGAAACAAACTTGGCAAACCTAATGCCAAGAACTTTTTTTGTTAAACCTCCTTTATCTTCTCATCCATGCCCCTACTTCTCTTAGATGGAGGTTAATTGGCATGCTCCTTCACACTTCTCTTTTTAGGACTTTGCTCAATGTTTGTCTAGTCTACCAGGCTATCTACAACTTCTTGAGGAATAACCCTAATGTTGTTGTCAATAACAATGGGATGACTAGCTTCACCCAACACCTCCTCTCGAAAAGTATCCTTGATTATGGAAAGTACCTCTAGCTACGTAGTGTTGACAACCTCTATTTGCTCAGTTCTTTGACCCCTGTCATGATAAGAGGTTTCCTTCTTCTTCTTCGGAGTAGCAACTTCTTTAACAACCTTCTCTTAAGCCATTTTCTTTGGTGCTAAAGGCCACTAACAGGAACTTTAGTAGTTGTACACTTATCAAGCTTTTGTTTCTTAACCTTGTCTTGAGCTAACAATTTCTTAGGATCTACATCTCTTACACCCATGCTTGCACAAGAGAGATAGTATCATAGAAGAATAGAGAGGAATAATAAAAAACTTATAAGTCCATGTTGAGTGAAGCTGAAAGGCAATGATCCACCCCCCTATAAATCATGAGAAAGGCTTTCCTCTTATAGCTTTACTCGGCATGACAAATAGATCAAAACAGACCTTCATTGTAACAAAATATGGGCTCCCCTTCTCATATCAAGATATAATCCTTTTAGAATCCTAAAAGAACACCTTATTCTATTACCTTTCTTAGATCTTCTTGGATGTGGCAACAACATGATTTGGCAATAACATGATATCTTCTGTTGGGATGGGTTCAATTCATTGATTCCAAAAATCTAACTCTACATCTGATCTAATTGAAACGTATTTATCATGCCACTTATGTATTTTAGACTCCAATTCATTCCAAAATTTGTGGCTATACCAAGCTGCTGCATAAAACTAATAGTCTAGCTGCCTTCAATTTGTGAAAAAATATCTAAACAATTGAGGAGTAACCCTAACCTTAAGTTTCTCGCATATGCTCTTAAATGTTACAAGAAGCCTATATGCATTGGGAGAGAACAAGCTCAAAGCAACATGGAAATAATTGAAGAATTTCTTTTGAAAAGTGGAAAATGGTAGACATAACACAAAATCTAGATATTTCAAATATAAATGAAATTCATTATAAATGGAAAAACAAACTCTTTCATCCTCCCTTGATCATTGCAGGTACCATTCATTAGGGAGATCTTGCTAATATTTATTGTATTTCGCAACAAGTACCTAGTAACTGACTTATCTCCTTTATCATTAGGGTAATTATCCATAGCAAGAGCATCAATACAAGCGAGTTTCTCCTATCTCTCTAATGTGTTATCCATTAAACTACCAAAAGAGGGGGTCGAACCAATCATTCTTTAAAGGGGAGAAGTAGCCTTAGAAAGAGTTGCTTTGGAATCTAAAGAGATAAGAGGATCTATGACACTTCGAGCCATACCTGTTGAGTTTGGATTAATGAAAAGAACGTGCATGAAAGCTACTCGAAATTTGGACAAGGGTTTATAGAAGAATATTTTGAAAAGGGAATGTGAAGGGAGAAAAGAAAAAAAATTGATAATTAGAGTAGAAAAAGCATTTTATATATATGTGATTAATGATCTCCCCTCTCAAAATTCTATTGCATGATTGATGAGGGTACGAGCACTGATTAGATAGAAAAAGCATATATGATTGATACATGTCAGGAGTCAAAGATCTAAGGGACATTATGTCATTGACAGTTAATAGACCTTACGGTCCTATGATGGCTACCATGATAGCTATCCCACGTACTTCTACAGAAAGTGGATAAGTGAGAAAATTAAAAGGTTGTGGCTTTTCATTTGGAACTCAATATGATGTGTTTTAAATATCACATTGAAGGACACCAATAGCAAAACTACAATTCAACTCAGAAGATGTCTTACTACTATTTAAAGAACACATGTTTGGGATTTTGTCGTTTGACTAATTAGATTGAATATTGATTCTTGTTATCAACTTCCATCGTTGAATTTTCAAACATGGGAGTTAGAGGAAAATGTTGATAGCAGAATTTTGCTTAGCTATATTACTCAACATCTTGTCTACCAAGTCGTCGACCATTGTTGTTTTCTGTTTGGGCCTCTGATGGCTCGACTAATATAATGGGCCTAAAGGCCTAGCCTAATTATATATTTAAATTTGAAAAGTAGCGTGGACAGTTGTAGCCTTGCACAATCTTATTACATAACTGCCCACTACTCCTGTTCTTTAGGCATGTACTTAATTTAGGAGCTACCATAAGGTCCACGACTAATGATTACGTATTATTACAGACATCCAATATGCACCTATAAATAAGGAAAGAAAGTATTGTAAGGACTCTCTTACTCTCCTTTACACTTAGATTACTTATTCATTCATTTTCCATAAACACTCTCTTACTTGAGTGTTGGAGTGACTACACCGAACTTACTCCGGCACCACCTTTAACCTTTCTTCTTTACTTTTACAAGAGAAAAGTTTCATACCCAAAATCAATCGACAATAATAGGATATTTATAAAGTTTCCTTCTTATATGTTCCTAGCCTCATATCACTTTCCAAATTTTCTTATTCATCTTGTATGATGAAACATTAGTGAAGTTTGAGTTGAGTCATGACATCCTATCTATGAATTCATAGACAAGTATTATCCCTTATGACTTTATTTTTGTTTTGTTTATGTTGGATCAATTTAGAGAGCTAGATCAGTTAATAAATATTATATTAACTTTTCTTAAGGTGTATTTAAGCCTTCAGCTAATGTGATTAAAAAAAAAGCGTTTTAAGATATGTTCCTAAATGAACGCGAGGTACTATGTTCATTTATTTCATACCTTTGAATTGAAACAATGCTTATAGAAATAATTTAATTGTTAAAACAGTTTGAGAAATACATATGGTTATGTCATAAGTTTAATTAAGACATGACACATGACTCTTAATACAGTTGGAGAGGATCCTTAAGGATGCTGAAGGAATTGAGACTCTTAATCTTGCAAATTGATTTTCAAGTTACACATATGAGTCTCCAACTTGATAATTAGCATTGTAAAGTTAAACTTGCATATAAGTGATTCTTTTATTTTCCCTTAGATAATATAGTCATTAATAAACGGATGTGTTAAACTGTTTTAGATTTTTGTGAAATAAGGTTTTTATATCATGCAATATAGTATAGCCAGCTTGTTGGGAGCCTGGATGGTGTAAGTGAAATTGGCCAGAGGTATGGTTATAAAGTAGTTCATTGGATAATCAAGAGTATTGATTAGTATATGATATTGTAATGGCAACAAACATCAAACTCTTTACAATTTACATATATATTTGGATTTTAGATGTTGTTGTGCTAACATAACTTGTTCTAAAGAATGAAACACTAAAAGGAGACATAGATGAGGTCTAACTTTATTTTACAAAGAATTAATATTTTCTTTAATGGGAAATAAAATTAGGTGTTATCTTTTAGCAGATTGTTTCTAAAGTGTTCTTACTATAAGTAATCTACAAATTATTCATAAATAAAAAATAGTGCATATAGCTAGCAATCCTAACACATTTATATTTTTCCTTTCTTTTCCTTGAGAAAGGAAATAGTGGTAAATTAAAATTACTATTTTACATTATTAGTAGACATTTAAAATTAACATTAAATTTAGAATGACTTCCATATTATACTATTAGTGGCAGCTTCTTTTATATATTTAATTTAGTAGCTTTTAATAAATGCTATTGTACCATACATACACTGTCACTTTTTAAAATTGTCATTATAGCATTATATATACCTACATTAGAAAAAATGATATTAATGATGCTTTGTTGCTTTTGTATCCATAGTGGTTTTTCACCACCATTAAAAGTTCTAGTGGCCACTAGAAGTGCCATTAAATATATGAAAAAAAAAAGAACTACTAAGAATTAAAACTTTTTTAAAAGAAAAGAATTGAGTTTAAATGTATAATATCGTGTTTTACCATTTTTAAAATAAAGTATCAAACTTTTACTTACGTTATACCAAGATAAAATTATACTCAAAGAGTTGCACAAAATCGGACCAATTGGGAATGATTATCAAAATTTCTAGCAGCAATTTCGATTCTTAACATTTCAACTGCCTCCAATTTGCGTCCTATCCAAGCACTTTGAATCGCCATCCATTGTCTATATTAAGGGGAGCTGCTGATTTGAATTGGGAGACAACAACGTTAGCTAAAGGGAATTTATAAATATATATGTATATCGGGAAGGGCATCTCATTTTCAAATTTGGAGATTAGCTTCAGAAAGTCATTACATTAGACAGAAGTGGAGGAATGAATCTATGATTCCAAGCGACTTAGCTTTCATTTCATTTTGTGAAAATCCATGCTATATATTGTGTAAATGGTAGTGAGTAGAGATAAAATATTACTTCACATGACTGGACATCCATGTCTATCTTATGTTTAACCCTCATTTGCTTTTGACGTAAAGACAACAAAGATACATTTGTATAAATATATATATATATATATATATATACATATATTATGCATATTGATCTACTTGCTGGAACATAACAATCGGTGTGTATGAGAGATGTATATATATAGCTAACGAACACTAGGATTTTGTAGAAATAACTTATATATATAAACAAATTAATGTCTGAAGCTGGCGGAAATGGAACCTCGTTTAGACTTTTAATTGCTAATGTAATATATGTATGTTATCATTTAAATAGATGGATTAAACTACGGGGTTGTTATTCTGATATTCAATTGAGGAGGAAAAGTGGGGCCAAAACAAATCCTCTAGACAGAAGCTCTTCTGAACTTAGCCATGGGTAGAAAAGTATTATAATTATATACATATTGTGGAGATAAAAAATTGGTTTGCCTTTTTTCTTAACCCAGCTTTAATCAATCTATATCAATTTGACTAAAACCTCTCAACCAGGTTAAGAAAAGGTTTAAATTTTGAAAATATTTTTGAAAAAGGAGCCACCACCAGCTAAGTTGAGAAAAGAATGAAGTCTAGATCTATTAGGTAAATGGAATTTAATTTAGTCACTAACGTGTGTGTTTTCCAAAAAAATAAAAAATAATAAAAATAAAAAATGAAAAGAAACAAAAGATAATTGGATTCATGGAGTATCTTATTAAAGCATAGAGATTTTCATAGAAAAATCCATGAGATAACTAATGGGCCTTTAATCTTTATCTTTTCTTTTTTATATTTGAAAAAAATATATATATTTCTCTTTTTAAGAAAAAATGACTTTTCAAAATAGAAGGAGCTTTATGTTATTTGTTGGGCAAAAAACATGGAAAAAGAAACTTGGAAAAGGGGAAAAGGAACTTTTTATTTATTTTGACCTATTCGAAGTGCCTATATACTCATAGAGTTGGATCAAGCCCACCTTGTTTTCAATTTATGAAAACTTTAGTTTGTGGGTTTATTTTTATTTAGGAAAAACTCTTATTACTTTAAGTAATTAACTTTTATTAATTTTGAAAAATAGAATTTGGTTCACTTTAAAAAAAATCTAAAAAAATCTTAAATTTTGAAAAGGAACCAATTTATTATTTCATTAAAGCAAAACCAATTTTTCTAATTGTGCAAAAAAACTTTAGTTGAAAACGAAACAAAAGCCCTTCATTTGGAAGGAATCACTTATTCATGCAAACCAAACAATATGCAACAAACATTACATCAAAGCAAATATAATGAAACCATAGATATACATTATTAAATCATGCAACTAACAAGAAAAGAGAACATATCATGCTAGCAAACCTATATGATCTACCAATTACTATTTTTGTTTTTATATTTTTTTATTATCCATTTTTCTTAATGAGGGAAATTATATAATGCATTTAGTACTAGTCAAAACATGTGGATTTACGTATACAAGTTAGAACATATCATAACTATCCAACGATATCATCATGTCACAATAAATGTACAAGTCATAAATTACATAAGTTCACAATATTTTACATACACAAGTTAAATACAACATGAGAAACATTATTAAAATACATTACATGTCAAAAAAAAAAATCCAAGGAGGCTATATTACATGTTAAATATTTACATATTATTTAATTTACAAGTTTAATTTTAGGTTACATGCATGTTCATATTAAAACCATATATTAAACTCATCACAATGCATTTATAGGATAACTAAATTACAAAACTAAATCATATTACAAATAAATATATCTTAACAACATATAATACAATCTTATTTTACATTACATTTTTTGTTTTATGTTCTTTTCTTTTTTAAAAAAAAAATTTCGAGTCAAAATTAAAACAAACAAAAGAGAAAGGAAAAACCTACCCTACATACAAATTGAATTAAGGTCAATTCAAAGTTGGTCTGATCAATTTTCAAGATGGGGCCAATGGCTTTGGACTCTTGAGACATTGCTCTTTTAAACCTACAACTTAATTTTTGGAAAACCCAGCAACGACACTCAATTTTAATGATTTCTTCAAACTTGTGGTGAATAATCCCAAGAAAACACCCTTCCAACTTTTAATTCAAATTAACCCAATCCAACATGAATTTGAACCAACCAAACTTGGTTTTACTCTAGGATGGGTAAAGATCATAACATTATTTTACATCGCATCAATTATTGTAAAATAAGGTAAATCTAAGAGAGAGTGTAGATATTGCAATTCTAAACCCTATAGTAAAGCCTTGTTCGTAGAATGAATGAATAGGAAGGACATTTGTTTATAGTACTAAGTCATGAGCATAACCCAAGAAACCTAAGATTTCAAGAAAAATCAAATATTTGAAAAAATTGTTTTTTTTTTTTTTTACTTCCTATCAAGCCCTAATTTGGACATTTTCCTTAACTTAATTCACAATAAGTCCAATCCACATAAAATTATGGAAAATCCATTTTTCTCAAAAAAAACAAAAAAGAAAAAAAAACCTTTTTTTTTTTAAATTGGAATTGCCAACCAACATAAGTTGGTAAAAGAAATATGATTAGGGTTCTAATCGGAAAAACCTTAATTAAGCTACTAGTCTACGAAAAATTCATTAAAAATCTTGAAATTCAAAGGAAAAGGGTTCAGGTTCTACCTTATTAAGACCCATAGGTTGCTATATAAAAATCTAAGGAAAAAAAATCTTATTAAGAGGCCATTATTTTTATTTTTTAAGAAAATAAAATATAACTAAAACATTAAAAAAAATGAAAAATGACCATTCTATTTTCTATTATGAATTTAAATTCTTTTTTTTAAATTATTTTAGGCTACTCTAGAGATACCTATATACCCACTAGTAAAAACTAAATCAACATAATTCTATTTATTTTTATAAAACTTTAGTATATGAATTGATTTTATTGAGAAAAATAAGTCAAGTTGATGTCTCTCTAATTTATTTTTTATTAAGAAAAATCTAAGAAAGAAATCCTAATTTTTATTCTCAAATTTTTAAAAAACCTAAAATGTCCCAATTTTGAAAAAAAAAATCCAAATTATGATTTTCATTTAAAAATGAACTTATTCTACATGATAAAGTACTTTTTACTATAAACCCTAAAATGCTTAATTATTTTTTTAAAAAAATGCAAATTTTCACGAAAAACACAATTTGATAAAAAAAAAAAGATGCTAATTTTTATGATGTAAATGTTGAATTAACACCAAAGAATACTAACCCACTAATAGAACAAGCAACCAATGAATCATGTTAATAAACAAGACCAGACAAAAATCATGTTAACAATCATGTTATGCAAAGGTAATTTATCCTAAAGAATAGCACTTGCAAGAATGTAATTAATTGCAAACATAGACTAAAACTCACATGCATCCATATAACAATTTTATAAACTCCACACAAATAAAAATACCAAATACAAATAGTATAACCAATTTGTTGTCAGTCAATTATGGCATAGAACTTTAGTCCTGTAAAAATAAGAAAGGAAGGCTAAAGAGGGCGCTAAGGCTAATCTTGCTTACAATCACTTCAACACCTAAGTAAGGTAGTGTTTGAGTAAAGGAATTAGTGAGTAAGAGAGCTGGGAGTGTTCAATAGCGCAAAGAGTTCTTAGAATGTTTTTGTCTCCTTATTTATAGAAGTTTGTCGCATAACTGCTGTAATAGGCAATCTTTGATCATAGACCACATGATGGCTTCTTAATAAAGTATATGCCTAAGGAGTAGGAGTAGTGGGTGGTTATGTAATGAATTCGTGTAGAGACTCAACTGTCCACGCTAATTTTTAAATTCAAAACAATTAAATAAGCAAGTCGGGCTCTTAAGCCCATTAGACAAGCTGAGCTACAATTTTTCTAAGCAAGTCGAATCAGAGAACTTAGTCAAGGACGAATTTCTACAATCAACATTTGACCCCCAATTCTCGTGATTAAGGATTCAACTATCGGAGTTAGTTGTAAGAGTGATAGGTAGTTTTTTTTTATCAGCATGCAAGTCATCTAAGCCTATTCTTGCTAGGGATTGTGAAATACCTTCTAAGCTGTATTCTCAAATCTTTTTTATTGGCATCCTTATGCCCATTATTCAAAATGCATCGTATTGAGTTTCAAATGAAAGGTCATAACTTTTTGGTTTTCCCATTGTTCCTTTCTTGCACAAGCATGTGGGACAGCTGTTACATTTATTATCATTACTTTACAGGCTTTCTTAATTACCAATAGTATGGTGTCTATCAAATTTCTAGCTCCAAACACATGTCAATCATCTATGCCAGGAAATTAAAGAGGAACCAAACCTGATTAACCCCATTTTAAACTCTCCAGAGGGAAATCATCCGTATATACATATAGGAGGCTTTCAGTATTTTGATAATCACTTTTTGGCTTCCACTTTTCACATCTTTCTATCAAAACTTTCTTCTACAAATTCTTCGCCAACTTTTGAGCGACTTTCTTATATGGTTGATTTTCAACATCTCACTAAGTATGGTTAGAAGCAAAATTCGCTCCTTCACTTCCATTCATTCTAAAGCTACTCTCTCCGAGGCTCCTTCTTCCACCCAAGGAAGAATTGATTCAGTTTCACCATCTGCTAGCCTAGCCAATAACATTATGGAAAGATGGGAAAAGTTTGCTCACATTGATGCTCTTCCTATGGATAATTATCTTGATGATAAAGAAGACAAATTGCTTATCCGATATTTGCATAACAATGTTGTATATAACATTGATTCTCTAAATGGAGTGGTGAGCGATGCTATAAGGGACCTTGTTGTGAAATACAACAAATATTGGTAAGATCTTCCTAAAGAGTGGCATTTGTGCAAGCCGAGAAAGGATGAAAGGGTTTGTTTTCCCATTGACAATAAGTTCCATATTTACCTGAAGTATCTCAACTTTGGGTTGTCTTCCGTTCTTTCAAAAACAATGTTCAATTATGTTCGTATGGCTTCTAGTATGTTCTCTCCGAATACGTCCAGGCTCTTCATGGTGTTTGTGATAATATACGAAGAAGTGGAGGTCAAAGTCACTCCTCAATTGTTTAGATTCTTTTTTACATTGAAGAGATAGCTAGATGGCTACTTTTATGCAGCAGCTCATCATGGTCGCAAGTTCATGGACAACCTAAAGTCCAAAATCCATAAGTGACACAATAAAAATGTCTTAGTTAGGTCGGATGGAGATTTGGATTTTTAGAGCGAATGGACTAAGCCCATCTAAACTAGGGACATTGAGTTGTTGCCAAATGATGCCATTACTGCCAAGAAGATCTAAAATAGGTAGCGCAATAAAATGTTTTACTGGGATTCTAAGAAGATCATCTCTTATATGAGAAGGGTGAACCTAAATTTTCTGATAATGAAGGTAGGCTTTGATCTACTTGCCACATTGAGCTAAGCAATAGGAGTAAAGTTGATCTTCTTAACTCTTAAGGGGGGACTTGTTGCCTTTGAGTTTCACTCGGCATAGATTTGTAAGTTTTCAATCATTCTCTTTTCACAACATTTTCATTTTTATGTAGATATGGGTGTAAGGGACGTAAATTCTAAGAAGTTGATGGCCTAAGCAAAGGCCAAAAAACAAGACTAGACAACCATGTTGCCAAAGTTACTATTAGCCAACCAGCAATATCAAGGAAGGTTACTAAAGAATAGGTTGTCAAAGAGCTAGCCATTCGAAAACAAAGAAGAAAGAAGCTCCTCGCCTTATTAAAGGACAACCAACATAGCAAGTGGAGGCCATTGGGTCTACGCAACTCAAAGTGCTTCCTATGGTTAAAGATACTACAAGGGAGGTGTTACTAAGGGATCTCAGCCAAATTGTTGCTGCTAATGTTAACATAGAGGCTCACCTACAGGATGTTATTGATAGGTTAGTAGACTAGCCAACTTCCATACCAAGCCCAAAAAACGAGAAGTGGAAATGAACACACTATTCAACCTCTGCCGAAGAAGAGACTATACCAAAATTGGCTTTTAACTACATTTAATAAACGTAGCTATGCAAAAAAAAAAAAACAAAAAAAAAAGTGACAAAAATTTATTAGCGACGTTTAATAAATGTATCCTTATAATGTAGCAAAAGGAGTATGGTAGAAAGTTCTACTAAGTTTCAAAAAACAAACATGGCTAATAATAGGAAACGTGACAAAATAAACAAACCATCTATTATGTTTACATGTTGCCAATGGTATAGGTTTTGCCACAAGCTAAAAGTTACAACCTTGCTACATTTAAATGTAGCCTGCAATATAGGTTCTATCATGTTTACACATGGAAAATAGTGTAAGTTCTACCATTTTTACACGTAACTAAAAGTTAAAAACATATGTGTGCACCTACAATCTACTATGTTTACTCATAGCCTATATTGTTGGTTTAGCCACATTCACACATGGCAAAACAATTATTAACATGTGTACAACAATTTGCTACATGTAAATGTAGTTGAATTTATATGAACGGCCGTGTTTAAATGTATCCAATGATATTTAGTATATCTATTTTAAGATTTGCTGCACTAACATGTGGTCTATAGTATAAGTTCGACCATGTTTATACATGGCAAAAGGTAACACATGTATTTCCCTGTATAATTTGCTACATTTATATGTAGTTGAAATTATGTTATAAACCACATGTAAATGTGACAACGTTTGTTAGATTATGATAGACCACCTTTTTTTTTTTTCAATCACATATGTTTAACTTGTAATTTGCATCTATTATTTCTTTATACCTATTTAACTAAATGTGGCATTTCAATCATATGTCTAACTTGTAATTTACACCTATTCTTTCAATCACATTTAAATACTTCATAAATTCATCTTGTTTCACCATAAGTGGTATTTCAAACTTAAAATGCTAGCAATTCACAAAAAGTTCTTGAAATTTCATTATATACCCAAAGATATGTGTTTACAAAAACACAATGAAATATAGATATCTAAGAGTTCATGATAAAATTCATATCTATACTATAAACAAAATAATTATGTTCAAAATATAAATAAAAAAAGTTCTTAAAACTTCATTACATATAATCTTAAACGTCATATTAGTACTTATCTAAAATTTATATATCTTCTTGATTTTCCTTATCTCTTCTTACACCATCATTATTTTCGTTTTCGCTTGCATCTGGAAGTCCTGTTACATCATACATAAATTGATAAGTGACAAACAAATGTAATTATTTTCCAAAAAAATAATAATAATAAAGAATTATACAAATTGTTTTTCAAACTTACTTGAATTACTTGGAAAATCTCTAATAAGTTATTGAATGAGTTGAGTAAGTTGAGATAACTGTAAAAGAATTTATAGCAAGTCAGTAGCTTAAGAAAACTTGAGAAAACTACCAATCTTAAGGAATAAATACTTATAACAGGATTGTACATTTGCACCTATTACATACTTATGTTTGTTTCCAATTGTAAATAAAGAATACAAAAAAAAAAAAGCAACATCACCAAGGAAAAAAAAAGATAAACTTCAATTTTAAGTTAAAACTAATAGCAAAAGAAAAACTTAGAATGATGAACTTCAATTTTTATATGA
Source organism: Lumnitzera racemosa (assembly GCA_024138005.1). Taxonomy (NCBI): domain Eukaryota; kingdom Viridiplantae; phylum Streptophyta; class Magnoliopsida; order Myrtales; family Combretaceae; genus Lumnitzera; species Lumnitzera racemosa. The sequence continues at coordinate 71,937,292 of JAMXBC010000003.1, read as the reverse complement.
TCTAACACATTTATAAGTCATTGTCTTCTTCTATTCAACAGTAAATAAAGAGATGACATACGCTCTCAACTTAACATAAACATACACGCACTTGACACATTACTTACATACCTTACTATGCTAAACATAAATTTACCGTCTCACAAATTTACCAAAAAATATTAGTGCGTGCATATTTACCAAAATATTTGTCAAAACTAAAATTATAAGATACATATCATCGCTTTCCAGCTTTTGACTCGTAGTAGATTAGCCATAGGCATTAGCTTCATCAAATTTAACTACACTACTTAGTATCAAATTAGAAAACCACTAAGCACCAACTTTGTCCAATTAATCTCTTGTAACTGCTTTCACTTAGCACACATAAAACACTAGTTATACTCATACAGCTTAAATGGTTTTTGAAGACATACCCATCAAGCTTAACCTTCAAGTCAGCTTCTTTCTTCTTTATATAATCCTTCTAGTCATTCATGTTTATGTAATTGTTCTTCATATTTTTTTCTCCAACTCTTCATGATGAATTCTTTCTTCACAAAGCTCCATTTGTATTACTTGCACTTCATCCGTATGACCTCTTTTTCATAAAGAATTACCAATTGTTATTGGTCCATAACCTCTTCTAGGATGATAATCACTCCTAGAATTTGCTTTCATAAACTCATCAACCATCTGTTGTGTAGCCTTTAGGTTATCAGAAGATTAGGACTCTAAAAAGATCTTGAGCATGGTTTCCTAAATTTTTAATGATAAATATATAATAATGGGCACTTTGCATGTTTCACAATATGCTTAATTAATAAAATAATCTATAAACAGACATTATGGTGTAACCCAACTACCACCACTGTCAAGCCTTCGTTCACGATATCAAGTCTTCTTAAAGAACTTAATAGCATCAAGAGTTTATTGGTTTTTCTCAATCCGATAACATGTAATAAAATATTAAATCATCTAGATTTCTGGAATTTATTAATTATGAAGAATTAATGACATGGAACCATAATTTATCTATACAAGAAAGAAATATATATAAATTTTATCCATAAAAACCGAACTTTATGGAAATAATTAACAGAAACTTGTAATATTTTTAAATATTCATAAAAATAATTAAAAATTCAAGTGATTCAAAGTATCATATTTCATCCATAAAAGTCAAATCACTAACTTCTTAAATAAACTTGCCTCAGTTTACGAGCTCGCTACAATGGCATCACTAAAGTGTGAGGATTTGAATTCTATCAATGAACATGGAACCGGCCTAAGCCCAAAAATGAAATTAGTCCACACGTTAAGGTTTCTCCTGCGAGGGAAGCACATATTTTAGTTTCCTTATTGAAAAATATGCATGAAAAAAAAAACCTTGTCTAATTGGACTGCCTAAATCCAGTTTTGCTGAAGTTAGGAGACAAAGTATTCGTTGCATAAATATGGAAAACTTATTGACTTTATATATCTAGGTGTGAAAACTTCTTGAAAATAAAATTGTAAATAATAAAAAAAAAAGCCCACTACACGCCTTAAAAGTGCTTTTTGATCCCTCCTATGTAATAGACCAAACAATCTAATCTGAAACCTTAAAATTCAAGTCCCCATACTCTTACCCAACATGACAGCACAAAAAGCAATTTAGAACTATAAGAGAAAACTATGTTCAATAAAACATCATTTTGATTGGGCAACTATTCTTTTATGGAACCATGGATCGGGAGCCCCATTATTCAAGGATGATGGCAGGAAAAATCAAAATGTTGCATTATAAGAAAGTAACTACTTTTTAGACCTCAAAATAAACTAAAGATTATGGTTAACATCGCATGGTTTTCACGTAATCCCAGCTCCAGTTAAAAAAATATATATATCTTCGTTTGTCTGTTCGCTACAAAACAAAGAATGATGCCACACTTAGAACTGGAGTTCATATCTAGAAAAGCAATAATAAAATAAAGGACATATTTGACGGTACTCAAATTAAAGATACTTGTTAAGCATTTTAAAAGAAAACTCATTAATTTTATTCTTCAAAATTGGTTATAAGCTTTATAAAATAGCGAGTGTGAAAGTTTTTTTCTTTTGACTTAGCAACAAAGTATACTTAGAACACTTACCAATATTTTTCCATATGTGTGCGCACCATATATAGATTTTCAGATTTCCTGGTCAATGAATATTATATTGTGAAATTAGAAAGATCAACATAAATCATTTGCTTTAACTTTCTAGTAAAATGCGATATTCAGACCTGTAGAAAGTCTGGGATGGATAGTGTGCATATATACATTCTAGAATATCCCCAGACCAACAAAGTAAATATGAAAGGTATGCAATTATTCCCACCGGTCCGCAAATCACCATATCATGCTCCATAACCTTGATCTATTGAAGAGTACTTTCTATGCAGCTTCACTGATGGACTGGGTAGACTACTTCAGTGATAATAATAATAATAATAATAATGAAGCCTAAATCTAAAAATTAAAAAAAAACAAGAAATAAATAGTCCAAACCTGAACTTAAATAGGTGCTTCTATTGTTGTTATATATGAAACTACATGTTTTAGGGATGTTCGAAACTATACCAACTTTATAAAAATAGTATTTATATCAGTTGAATCACAGAATCTGGGATTTTACTGCCCTAAATACAAACAACACTGTATAAAGCTTTTGGACTGACTACTAATACAATATCTGTCACGGGAAAGGTAAAGCCCTTTTTTTGTTTTTTATTTTTCTTTAAGGTGTATATAAGAGGCCATCTTAATTCACCTAGTTTTTTTATACAAACAGACCCTTATGGTGCTAAAACCCAAAGTGTAGAGGACAACAACCCATATCGTATGCATGATGTACATTGTTATGACATTATAATGAGGTGGATAGAGAGCTATCTGAAAGTTTGATATAGAATTGCAAACTATTGAAAACTAAATGGAAGTATTTGGCTGTTACTTTCTGATTTTACTTCTTCTGGCGCCATGATCGTTCGGTTTGATGACACTGTAAATAGCTAATTAACCATCTATGTTATGTTTGGGAGAAACATTGAAAGCCAAAACTAGAATAATTGTCACGCATTGCAAAGCAAATAATATGTCCATCTAAAGCTGCATTGAGTCTTTTAAATTGGTTTCGTTTCTGGACTTATAATCCGAAGATCCTTGCTGCTCATTTACGTAAGATTATTCCACAGTCTTATGTCCATAAGATTATTCTTTACTTATAGAAATCATGGTAAGAAGTGTTGTAAACAGGCTCTATGTGTAGGTAGCCGGAAGCTATTATCCTTTGGCGAAACCTGCTCCATGATAGCATAAAGACATGGTAAATATCACGAGGAATTCACTCATAAGAGCAAAGAGAGAGGAGGAACAAGCATAACCATGGTTTTCTTTAATCAAGACCATCTTGTATATTCTTCAATAAACTTCCATTCATCTACTATCGCTGCTTGTTGCTTTTGACTTTGCATTTTACTTCATAATATGAATAATTATTCCCATATCATATAAGATTTTGACTTTGTCAATGATGCTAGCTTGCTATCATATAAGCTAAAGCATCATATGAATGTGATTATAGTTATTGGAGCTGTCCGATCCATAAGAAATCAGAGAGTTTTAGTGAAGAACTCATATAATTATATTTGTGAAATGTGTGAACTGACCTGTTAAGTTAGAATAATTATTGCTGATCAAGACAGATATCTTTGCTCAAATATAACTACTCTGGCAACAGCAAGATGCTAAAGAGTAGACCACACAACCAATGCTAAATTGTTTTGTGCATTATGAGAAAACTAAAGCTAGCTATATGAAGCTATCTTATTTAATAGAAAAGTCCCTCCTCTATTTAAATTCCATAAATATTTTAGCTCCACAGTATTTGACCATTTTGGATATCACTACAAATAGAGTTTAAAGAGATTTATGGTTTTATTATTATTAGTTGGATAATTCATGTTAACATGTTCCTATAGAATTTAATATTGTATTGTTTTGGACAAAAGTTTAATGGGATGCATCCACTTATTATTCCATTCCTCCTACCCTAAGTACTGGGATTTCAAAGAGACTAGGTACATAACCACTTTTTAATCCTTATCAATTCATTCCCCATCAAATGCCATTAAAATAAGGAGCCTCATAAAATTAACCAAATAGTAAGGGTAAGAAAATGTATGAAACTATATGAGGATAAAAAGCATATTTTGCCATTAATAGTGGCACATACTATATCAAGTAAAATCAACTTTATTGACAACAAGAAAAAAGTTTATAGGTATAATCTATGGAGATAAATACCCCCAATCATCCCTTTACTTTAGTCGTACTATGTATAGGAATATGTATGTTGACTTGACATCTTAACTTATTTTTATAAATCATTATCAAAATAAATTGACCATTTATTTGTTTAATTTTATCTTTTTATCCCTTTGTAGTGTAAAGTGTGCCTTATGCATATCTATTTGAACTACCTTATTTTGATCTACTATTGATTTGGTTATAGTATTTCAATTTGGAACAAACTTAACTATGATGCTTAGGTTTAGTTTATGGTCAAGAGGGACTTTCCTGCATACTATATTATACCACTACTTATATTAATTAAATGAGCTTTAATACACATTAACGAAGAATACCGATCAAAATTTACTCCAATGTTATGATTTATGTGGCTAAAAAGCATATCCACTATTAATAGTATAATCAATTTTATTGACAACAAGGAAAAGTTGTTTTCCAATCCACCTAAGAGCCACATTTTCAATCTCTACAACTAAAGATGCAGGCATAACCATTTCATGTTATTATTTTTATCACCAATGCAAACATTTTTTAACTAAAATTCAGCCACCCCTTCATCTTGATTAAACTAGCCAGCCACCAACCTTACCCAAGTAATACCCAATCATCAAAAACCAAAAAGATCATCACAATTCAACCCTAAAATAAACTATAACAACACACGTAGAGAGAGAGAGAGAGAGAGAGAAAGAGGGGGATGAGGGACTTACTAGGCAGTATAAAATGGTAGGATTAGTGAGTGAGTGAAGATGAAGGAGGAATGTCATTTTTTTTTTTTTTTTTGCTGTATTTGTTCCTCTTTTTGGAGAAGGGTTCGTGTCTTCCTTCCATCTTTCTAAATTAGGCATGAAAGTTCTTAGGCAGGTTGAATCTTATTAAAAATTATATTTTGAATCTTCATTAGTTGGTTGAAAAAAAAAAAAAAGGAATTATAACTAGTTAGTAGAATAATCGGGTGGATTGAGATTTGTTATCTTATATGTTTTGTCTGATAATATATCTATACGTGTGTTTATATTATTAAATGAATAGCTTTTCATTTGACTCTCCCACCCATTAACTTACTATAAACAAATAGTATAGCACATACTCATTTACTGCACTTGTTCCCATGTTCTTGCTAATTTCCCTTTAATCAGATATTTTGCATGTTCCCATTTGATAATTGCCTTTACAAAGCATCTAGAATTTTCAATTCCACTTTTACTCCACTTGCTTTCTCTCCTTTCCTCATGCATAACTTTTTATGATAGCAAAAGATGCTATTTCTCTGCATACATTTAAGTGTTGAAGAACTAAGTGCACAACAAGTTATGGTTTTTAATCCTACTTCGGGATCATCTGATAAAATGTTGTAAAGGGTCATTTTGTCCATGACATTGTTACCAATTTTTAGATTGTAAAACATCCCTAAGAAGACTATCAAGCAATTTGCAATCATCGTCGAATGAATTTCCTTGGCTATGTGTCTACTATATCAGTCGTTGTTTTTTCCTTTCTACTTCTTCTTCTTCAATTGAACTATCTGTACATAATTGTGTAATATAATCGTTTGTTTAAGTTTATCTTTGAAGAGATGGAGAAGAGAGAGTGTGAGAAAAAACTAAACGCAAGATGGATGGATGGAGAGAGAGTGAGAGAGAGAGAGAGAGAGAGAGAGAGAGAGAGAGAGAGAGAGAGAGTATTACAATTATTATTATAGAACTTCAGTCTCAATATTAGGAATCATGTCATGTATGCATTTGACTAAGTTGGGAATTGAAAAAATTGGAATAATACCTGCTAACAAAATGCCATAGATTGGGAAAAGGAAAATGTTTAATATGAAAAAAAAAAGAAATATATATATATATATATATAAAAAAGTTTATGTATACTGTTTCTTTTATGTTTTGTCTTTTCTCCATCAAGTGTGGAAAAATCAAGTATACAGCAAGTTGTGATTTTTAATTCTATGTTGAGGTCATTCGGTAAAATATTGTAAAGAGTCAATTTCTGCTACTTTTTTCACATCATTTATTGTGATTCAAGAATGTTTATGAGATTTGTAATAAAACAAAGGTATGAAGAAAAAAAAAAAAAAAAAGAAGCAAAGGTACAAAGGAGTTTTTGAGGAAAGTTGTGATTTTTGGAGGTATTTGGGGTTGTGAATTCTTAAGGCTGCTGAAAGGTTTGCTTTGGGTCCTAAATCTATAGGAACTTTGTAATTTAAGGTGATTTTTGGGATTGTACATTTACTAACGTTTAATGGGTTTGCCTAGGATTGTGATTTTGCTTAAGCTATCAGATTTAGAATTGATAAGCTTAAAAGGGCTATCATGATGATTTTTCATGCTTATTTAGTCAATTGTGAGAGGTTAGCATTGTCGGGGAAAAAAGGTAAAACGAAAGAGAAGGGCTTTTCTTCTTTTGAGTGTTTCTTTTCCCCTTTCACTTTATTTTGCATTTTTCCATAATAGAGATACATTGCCTAATACAATAAAATCATGTACAATATACAGTTTTCAATCACTGTATACATGCTTATTTGTTATGTTGGATTTGTTCGTCGATGAAGTTCCATTTTTACTTTCGATTCGTTGGTGTTGTTTTTTTCCTTTTTGCTAATTACATTTTTTTAATTCGAAATTACCAATACAACTTGAATTTATACATTTATTTTTCTTTATACATATTTAAAACTATTCTTGCTCTTTTGTTTTTTTTTTTCCTTCAAGCATCTATTATGCATATTGGTTAACTTAGTATTCATTTTATGTTTTAAATTTGATTATAGAGTTGAATTTAATCTTGCCACATGCATTACGGGTGCTATTTTCGCTAGTATCTATATATATGGTATGTTTTCTAGTTAAAAGTTCAATTTCTATTTGGCATCAAAATGAGACTAAACCAAAGAACAAATCAAGCCAACAACATAATAATACAAAACAAACTGATGGTAAAAAAGAAATATTATAGGACATCATAATACAAATAAACTAATGGAGGAAAAAAAAAATACCCATGACGCTGGATGAATTAGTAATTGTCTTCCTAGGCGTGCTGCTGGTGTTCTAAATGGAGGTGTTCCTTGAGTACAAGTTGAGATCAAACCTTAGTAACAAACATGAAGGAGCTCGGATCGATGCTTGGCATGGTAATTGTCCATTTCACTTTGGATTATGCTCTTCACATAACCAAGAGACAAACGTCAACTTCACATGGTCAGGTATAACCTTCACTCCCCCAATTTCATTTAAGAATTGATGGATCACAATTTTAGTGGATAGATAGATGGATGCTTAAAACCCTAGCTTCTTGTGTTTTGTTTGATTTGGGGATTTTTGTGGCTTTCTACTACTACCGAGTGTGAAATATATGGATTGATTGTTTTATTTTATTTGCTGTCTTTTATTTTTTTTTTTCCTTTAGCCATATTTTATTTATTTGTTTGAGAAGGAAAATACATAATGTGATAAGTAAGTTTTTGTGTCTTTGAATTTAACCACTTGAAAACAAGTCATTTAATTATGCTCTTCAATTTTTATTTATATAGGATTTGAGATAAAGAGAATCAGCAAGATATCGGACGTTGAGAGTGGTATGAATAGAATAGGTCAGAATATGTGACCTCTTCTTTTCTCCATTGCTTCCTCCCAAAAACTAGTCATCATGCTCACCTTCAAATTCTTCTTATTTTTATCATTATTTTGATCACCACTATTCTAATCAACCTTATATTGCACTTTGATATTATGCTTTTACCAAATTCAAGAAGTAACTTTAGCTTTGAATTTTTCAAATGTCTTCGACTTGTTTTTAGGGCAATGCTCATGTCTAACTTTGGTATTTGAACCATCTCAACCATAAGCTAATCCAAATAGACTAATAGATTCATCAGACTTCTATTTGATGGTGTTAAGGATGGATGAGTCCTTAATTGGGAGTTTGCTTACAAGGAAGTTTTACAAGAACACTTTTGCTAGTTCATTAGAGCATGAAATGGTATTAGCCTTCAAATGTTTGAACCAGGTGCTTACAACATTCCTTAAAGTGGAAGGAATTGCTTAACAAGCTACAACATCATTGAAGTTGTGCAACTTAGCAAGCATGTGGTAGTACTCAAGATGATCCTCTAGGTGCTTCATTCCGTTATACATCTTAAATTGCAATAGTTTTGCATGCTATAGTATCACTTCCTCTAAGATTTCAAGAACAAAAGGCCTCTTCTTGATTGTAAATTGTCAACTGGTCGTAGCAAAGGCACCAACATGCCATAGCCCGGCATGGTGCACCTATTGTAGTTATTTTCCTTTGTCCACTCTTTTGAGTGTAGCGGTCAAAGTTCTATTCATCGTTCTAACCTACTTTCTTGGCAATTTAGGTAAGTGGCTAAATTATCAAATTCTTCAACACTATCATCTCCGCATGCCTAACTCTAAGTTAGCAAATTATTCTTATGGATAAGATTTAGAATTTCATTATTCTTTTTAGATAGCTCTTGATTTTCTATGGCTAAAGTAGCACAAAGTTATTCTAATCTAGCCAAATAGTCTTTGTTAGGACGCTTACTCCCCCCGTGAATGTATTGGAGAGGAGTACTAACATTACTTCAGTCTTGTAAAAGAAAGAAAGTTAGGATAAGGGGGTACCAGAACTAGTCTAGTATAGCCATTCCGATACTTAAGTCAATCTATGAGTAAAAGAGTAAACAGGTAAGGGAGTGAGTGTTTGAAGAGTGTAGTTCTTATAGTGCTTGTACCTCCATATTTATAGGTGTTTTCTTGATAACCGTAGTATTAGGTCATCTTTGATCATGGGCCATATGGTAGCTCACTAATTTGCACATATGCCTAAAGACATGGAGTAGTAGGTAGTTATATAGTTAAGTCATGTGAATCCTTTAATTGTCCATGCCTTTTTAAAATTCAATTAAATACTTATCATATCTCTAAGACATTTTGCTAAGCTTTACTCGAGATATTTATTTCAAATAAAACCCGATACTTTTCAAAAATTCAGAATTTATCAAGTCGTATATACACAGTTGATTATAAAATTACCTCTCTCTAACCTAAAACGACTTATTAACTCAACTTTGACACTTTTGATTTTTTTTTTCAATTTTTTATTTTTTGTAAACCTATCAAAATTGAAATAAAAAAAAAATAAAACAAAGTAGCAAAAATGAAGCGCCTACTACTACCTATTCTTATGGTGAAGTTTAAGCAAAACTTTACTATAAAAACCAAAGGACATGCCCATTTTTGCCCCAACAACTTTAGGTGTTACTTTGAAAGAATAGATCACTCAAAAAAAATTGTTAGGAGGGTCCGATCTTGAAAAGACAAATATTCTTAAGAGGATAGATCTCCTTAAGAATTTTCAAGGAAGTAATTCTTGCTTCAATTTGTGGGGCTCTCTAAGATGATAGATCTCTTAAGAAACTTTCTAGGAAAACAATCCCAGATTGAATTCGCAGGTATCCTTAAGAGGATAGATCTCTTGAGAATCTTTTGAAAATGGGGCCCTAACTTTAGTTAAGGATATCCTTAAGAAGATAGATCTCTTAAGGATCTTTTGAAGAAAACAGTCTCAGCTTGAATTGGCGGGTGTCCATCACTTGAAGAAAAGTGTTCCACTTAAACTAGTAGGTATCGTTAAGAGAATTAATCTCTTAAGAATCAGTTACTTAAAGGGACTACATTAAGAAACAACCTTAAGAGGATAGATCTTTTAGGTATTTAGGCTACATTGGCAAGTTTCGATAACATTTTTCATTAACTTTTTGTTTAAATTTTTCTCTTTGTTTACTTAGATTCAATGATGAATTTTGCTATATTTCATAGACAACTACTAATTGGTAAACCCTTTATCAATCCATTATAGTTGGGTTAATCTATAAAATTGATCTTTTCTTTATAAATGAGAACATATCATAAAAGAGTATCTAGTTCTTCAAACACTAGTGATCTAGGTTTTCTTCAGATATGATAATCATGCAACAATCATATGTTTAAGACAACGAAAGGAGGATAAGGGAAACAACTCATAAATAGCATGAATTTTCTCACCTGATGTACAATCCATTGTTAACGAACGCCAAGGATATCAACTTTTTTGTAAATGATGAAAAATTAACCATAAACAACTTTCAAAAGAAATGAAATCTCATTAAACTCAGCATTTCAAGGGTAGTACAATTTGACCATATCTGAATTTACAAGGCCTCTTAAGTTTGAATCATCCATCTTTGCTAATACTAATGCACATCCTCACAATTCCTTTTTTACAATGTAAGGGCCTTCATAATTCAATGAAAACTTCCTTTGAGGTCTTTTACATTTGGTATCACATTTCTAAAAACCAAATCACCTTCCTCAAAATGTCTTAGTCGCTCCTTTTTGTTAAAGGCTTTAATCATCCTCTACCGATAACATTGACCATGATATATTGTTGTAAGTCTCCTCTCATCAATAAACTTCAAATGCTCCATTCTTCTTTCTTATCCACTTTACTTCATCTAGCTAAGTCTTTGTTAACACTTGAAAAGGTAGTATCTCTACTTCAATAGGGAGTACTGCTTCAATTCCATACACCAATGAATAAGGAGTTACTTCTAAGGAGGTTCTTACTTATTATCTATATGCCATGAGAGCAAAGGATAGCATTTCGTAACAATCCTTGTAAGCTATTGCCATTTTCTTAATAATCTTCTTCATGTTATTATTATCTACTTCACTTGCTCTATCCATTTATGGTCTCTACGAGGTTAAGCTTCCATGCTTGATTTTAAATTAGTTGCATGCCTTAGCCATTAACTTATTATTCAAATCGATACCATTGCTTGTAATGATGGACTAAGGTGCACCATATCCTGCAATTACATCTCTCTTAAGAAATCTAACTACTATCCCTTGTTACTTTAGCATATGATGTTACTTTTACCTTTTTTTTAAATAGTCAATTGCTATAAGAATGAGTGATAATACTCTCAAATACATGATATTTCCCAACTTAGGAACTGTAGTTATACATAGCCTTTACGATAGGAATACCAACATGCCTATAAAATCTTCTTTTATTATATATTAATCTTAATCTTCTTATGGCAAATTAGGATAGAATTTGATTAGTTATTATACTAAAGTAGTATTTATGCACAAAATGGATCAACCATGTTAAAATTGCACAAATTGTTAAAAAAGATCAAAACTTTGGTTAAATTATCTAAATTGGGAATGTTATGTGCAAGTACACAAGGGCTATCATGTATCGAGTAGCCTTCATTTATTGAACATCATTTGGGAGCTAGGAAAGAAAGAAGAAAATGGATATAGGGGCATTCGACCGGTTGGTTCTAACTTAAATCGACCTACCAATTCAACAAACTCAATGCAACTAAATTTTACACCTAATGATACTACTATAAAAAACTGCGTTCTATAGCTCGTGAAAAAAAGATGCTACACTCTAGATAGTTTTACCCTTTATCTTTCCTTAACTTAGGATTTCATAGTTTAGGTCATCTCTAAATTAGATTTAGTTATTTTTGAAGGATTTCAACTCAAGAATATCAAAGAAACATCATTCAAGCTTGGATTAGATCAAAATCACTCTACATCTAAGTGCTTTCTCCTCCCCATCGATTTCCTTTATTTTGGATTGTTGTTAGACGTTATTTATACTTGATATTCCTTCTATGTATTTCATGAGATTATGCATCTATTGAGGATTATCCTTTGTTTGCTTGTGTTTTTTTTATGTTTTGTTTATAGATTATTAGTTCTTAGTTAATGAGCATGTGTTTCATGTATTGAGAATCCTTGTAGATTAAGATTGTGCACTAAAACATTGGTTCTATTCATTTCTTTGACTAGCTAATTGTCAAGTCTATATTTTTACCCCTTCTTTTTTACTTCGATTTTGTATCACATCTAGTCACTATAATACAAACCACTCGATTAGAAATTAAACGGTTTTTCAAAATCTATTTAGGAGTCATCAATCGATTAAAGTTGGTAAAAAAGAAAAACTAGGAACCAATAGCTATATAGGTTCCTAATCAAGCTACTGGTCTAAATCGAAAAAAAAATCAAGAGTTTGAGGGCTACTAATTTTAAAGCCAAAATGGCTAATTAGATTTATAAATTACAGAATTATTGAAGAAAACATAAACCACTTTTATTAACTATCTAAAGAAATTAATCAATAAAAATAAACTAAGATAAATCAAGAGAACTAAAATTAATAACAAGAACATGAATAGGTTATCAATAACAATATATAGAAAACTAAAACATAACGTATGTCATGATAAAACATCTATCCATACATTCAGTAAATAACATGATCATGACATAACTTAATTATTGACAAAACTATATGCACTACTTTATGAAATAATATATGATACATTCCTATAATGTATAATGTAATCTATATCATATAGGTAACAACTACAGCTATGATGATGATGATGATGATAATAATAATTAATTGATTAACATGTTAATTTACATCATATTTTATTAATTCTTCTTTTACCTATCATTGTTGAACCAATTGTTGGACAAAACATATTATTTACATATTTACATTCTAAAAATCCTATGATTTGCATATTGATATGCTTATATACATATGATTTGAAATAACAACATATGATACACCAGTTCTTATAATATAATATAATCTAATTTTGATGGTATATTTTACTACTATTATGACACTTAGTTAAATAACTTATGATGCCATATGAGTAGACATGCAAATTGATATACAACTTATAATATAAGTGTAATATGACATATTAGTACATTATAATTATATTAAGGACAAATTCTATAATCACGACATACCTATTTTGTAATATACAAATTATTTGAATGAATAGGAATCCGCTACGTTATAACATAATTTACAACAATAACAAGTTTAATTAATTACAATTATGGCTTATTAAAATATATGACATATTGTAATCACTTCTATTTAATCGTACTATTTACAATTAAACTTAAAATTTTTCTATTTATAGTTTTACAATTGAGATGTTTATATGTATAAATCTCATATTGACTAATGGAAACTAATCGTACTATATATAAAGTTGTAACAACATATTATTTTATAGTAAAACTGCGTAACTATGTTGAAGTCATTCTTTTGCTTAAATAACTTATATAACATGTTAGGATAATTATATGTTCTAATAACATGAGAAAATATATTGCAAAGTGTTAACAACATTATGATAATAACATAGTAATAAATTTTATAATGTATATATGTATATATGATGATTATTTAATAAATACAATAATAAGACAATTTTAATATACAGTAACAATGTGATCTATTAATAATGTTATCTTTTTAGGTTAATATGGACAAAATACGTATTTTTCTAATGTGAAACAATGAAATTAGAAAAAAAAAATAGTACAATGGTATTTAATTTCTATGAATTACTATAGCAAATACATTTAACGAGATTAAACTTGATAATTGTATGACATTTTGCAGTAATATGATACAAAACCAGATGATATTTAGTCCATAGAAATGACATGTTATTATTACAACATACTTATATAATGATACGAGTAAGTTCACCTATCAAATTCTAATATCGCAGATGTGAACCCGAGTCGATCCCTCAAAGACCCCTAAATACTAGTACTAATCTTAACTCTATTATTTAATCAAACAAATTCAATTCAAGAACTAAATTATTTAACTAAAATTACAGCAACTAATTAATTTAATAATTAATAAAAAAACAAAATGAGAAAGCAAAATGTTAAATATGAACTTCAAGACTCAATGACATACCTAGATCTTAATTCTTTAGATCTACACATGTGACTTTCACTAAAAATAAGCGAATTAAATCTTTAATTTCCTCTTGATTAGGAGAACTCTCTTTTAAAGTTAATAACTTCCTTAAGCTTATTAAATGTAATCTCTACATTACCTAATAGAATCTCTTCCCCATAACGTAATCTAAGATCACATAATTGTACAACGAAATCTCTTAAAAATAATAAGAAAGACAATATTATAATTCAAAAAAAGTCTTGCAATTCATCTCAAACATTACACAAACTCTTATTAGCTATGTTAGATCTACTTATACAAGAAATACAAGAAATCTCTCGATCTTCTTGTATAATATTGTATTTAAATTAATAACCTGCAAAATTATTAATTTAAAACATGCAAGAACACATAATTGATTCAAAAAGAATAAAGATCTTTATTAAGTCTAGATATACCAATCATCACATGTAAAATCTAGGTTCACAAGACCTAGATATCTACACATCATAAAATAGTAATCTGAAATCAAAGAATAGAAGGAAATAGAAAAAAGAATCATTAAATCCACAAAAGTTTGAATCTTGATGTCTTCTTTTTGCCTTAGTCTCTTGAGTGTTCTTGACTTGAAAACTATTAAAAAGTTGTGCCAAAAGTTTTATCTAAAAAAACCCTAACGAAACTTTATATAGAAAGCAAGAAAAATATATCAATTGCCAACAACACGACTATATCCCCTAGTCGTATCCTTGACTGTGATTGGTTTCTCTCTTTTCTTTTTATTTTAAAAAAATATGGAAACAACACCACCAATATGGTTATGTCACTGGCTGTGATACTTGAAAATAAGCTCTAAATTCACCTGAAAATGACATAGTCATGTCACTCGATTGTATTGCTTCAAACCTTCATAACTTACTTATTTTAGCTCCGATTTAAGTAAAACTTGTTTTTGTCATCTCATTTTTCACGTAAATCATTTCAAAACCTTGAAAACAAAATTTTACTTGAGTATCATTATGTAAAAATAAACTCAAATTTCAAGGGAAAATCATGAAAAATCACTAAATAAAATATATCCAATTTAGAGCTTATCAAATTTCCACACACTTAATGATTTGCTTGTCCTCAAGCAGACAAGCAAATAGATCAAAGAAAAATCAAGACAAAATTTTTAAGTCAAAAACTATCACTACCTAAGAAACCGACCAAAATTTACACTTAACCCAAAAAAAAAATCAACTTATAACTCTAATAAATTTTCTTTAACCAATTTCCATAATTCCATATACTTGATCTTTTTCACAATGTCCAAAGCACACAAAGTACTAAAGTTCATATGCTAATTTATGTAAATTAGAGTTTACTCGGATCATTTAATCAAGGCTTCCTATACTTGGAATTGAATTTAATATTTAGCTAATTAGGAAAAATTTATAAAATTTTTAACCTACTTACCTAAAATATATATAACCCTCTCTTCAATCTCGCTAAGCATCATAATTTAGAGTAAACACATACTACATCCACTCATCTTCTGATCATCCCCTTAGTTCATGCTTTCGTTAGGAAGATTTCAAATTCAATGAATTTATATTATTAATTAAGCACATCATTTAAGGACGATTGTTTTGGTAACAAGAAAGGATCTCACTCTTCTAATGGACCAAGCCCCATCCATACCAACCTAACCCTCACATTGGTAGTAAGAAAGAACCTTGGTCTTTTGATGGACCAAGGTTGATTCATACCAATTTATTCTTTAAGCTTACTTTGGCATTGATAATGAGATTTAACTTTACTCTTCTAAGGAACTAAGGAGAATTCTTTTCAATTTTTCCTTTTTGTTATTAACTATTCATGTATTTATATTATTTTCTACCTCCAACTAATTCAAGCTTTTAGGGGTTCCTCAAAAGATAAATTTCATCTGTTTGTTTGCTAAGGCTTATAGGGCTCTATAGTTATTTAAGAAGAAAGTATACATCGAAATAAACTTCGAAAATAATCATGACTAACTCCTAACTAGTGATATTGCTCTAATCTTAAGTCTTCAAAAATCTTAAGCTAAATAATCCATAAATTTATTCCACACAGATTTTACCTATCAACTCTTACATTGTGTAACTCATCCATCACAGATCAAGTATTCAAATTACATTTAGTTTAACTCATTAGAAGCTATCAATTGCTAAAAAATTGCAAGTCAATAAAATAATAAAATTAGGTTAAATGTAAAAAAAATTAGTCTCCTAAATAGCAAAAGTTTCTATATTCTCTTCCCTGCACTTAAAACTGTATTAAGGATACATAATGGAAAATATATCAATCAAAACAATTATAAGCAAAAGGATATAAAAGCAAGGAAAAGAAAAACTAATAGTCCACTATAAATTGAGTTATCTTAAATGCACACAAGCCATAAGTTATGAAGTAACCCACACCACATTTGCAAATGCAAAAACTGAACATTTCCATCTAAAAAGCTTTGACCTTCCATTATAGCATAGATAAGCAACCAACACTATCATTCTATCAAGACACAAAAGAAAACAATAAAGGAGAAAAGCAAAACAAAAGCAAGAATAAATAAAAGAATCTCGCAAATAAAACCAAGTCCTAAAATTAAAGTACATCCTAAGCCATATCATAAAAATCAAACAACCACACCACAATCATCACCATCCATAAAATCGTCATCATCCTCCTCAAACTCCAAATCTTTGTCATCTGCTTCATCATCAACTTCTTCCGTTGAACTTGCTCTTGGGCCTTGTCCTCTTCTAAACTTTCCTTCTTAGCTCTTTCCTCGTCTTGCTCCTCTTCTTCTCTAGCTAGCTCCTAAGCGGCTTCTTCTTCTAAAGACAAAGAGGGGGGACTTTTGGAAAATATCAAGAACTTTCAAATTATTCAGTCTAATCATGTTGTAAAAGAATCACGTAATGCTATTCTACTTGTCCAACATCTTACCTATTTTATACTCCATCTTGTCCTAGCAAGTACTCAGATTTTTCAACATTTCCTCTATCTAATCAAGCCGAAAATCTGATCTGTAGCTTGCACTAGAACTTGTAGCTATATGTCTCTTGGTTGCATCCAATTTCTTGTGCATGTTCCTAATTGTTTCTTTCCTTAATAGCTTCATCTCCCTAACCAACGTCATGTCAAACAATTGCCTAGTCAAAACCCCCATCCCACAAGCCAACAAGGTCATATATGGCTGAAGTAAATCTTCCCATGTTTGTGAATACTAGTCACCTGCTTCATCAAATAATTTTCTAATAACAAAGCCAAATTAATGGGATATTTCTCAATCATAATATAAAGAGCCAGTAGCTCAAATTTACCAATAATGTCGATACTCTTTCCCCGTCACGCAATTGTATGAGATATAAACCAATGAATGATGCGATACTTGGGGCAATATAGGAAAGAAGCTTTACTGTACTTAGCTTCATAAAATCTACCCTAAGCAATGTCCTGTCAAAACTTTTATTATGTGACTCCATGTGGTAGGTTGATCGAAAGCTTAAGAAACTCCTTAATCTATACATATTCTTCCAAATACAGGCCTAAGTAAACTCATAATTCAGCAACCATGATTGAATGTGAGTAGTCGTTTAGTCAAAATCGTAGTTTCCATTGCCGTCTGAAATTTCCTAAAGGCTTATCTATTTACATCGTGTAAAGAAACTTAAGTATAAGCTCATAATAAATGGGAGCTTGAAATGGCCATAGCTTTTCCTAAGGTTTGACGGAAACCATACCTCGACTTGATCAAGTAAATGAAGTCCCTCAATAACACTCCAATCAAGATATAATGTAACTCCAAAATTACATGATTGGAAATGTTGAAACCAATCCCATGTGGCTTTTAATGAAAAATGCAACATCACATGAACTGTGGGATCGATGGTTGCTAGTAAATTAAGAGATGGCAATAGTTGAGATGATGATGCAATTGCCTTATCTTTGTTCCTTACATTTAGTTTTTGCCTGGGTATCACGATCTACGTAAAAAGAAGTCAATTGAAATCAAGAAATGGTCACTAATGTCACTCCCTGAAGCGACAGAGTCGTAACAGCCCCGCCGTGTAAACTATCCTAAGATAAAAGTTGGCCTTACAACCGCTATCTTAGACCTGATCTATACAAGGCGTCCACAACTAACCCGCTTTGAAGTATACAGTTTGTAATTTAAGTAGATCATTTACCTAAGAAAGTGAGAAAATTTATATATATATATATATATACACACTTTAATTCAATTATTACATTATTTAAAAATGAAAAATAATTCTAAAATAAAAACTTAGACCTTAAAATATGTGTTTTTATTCTTCAATGTTTTTCCTCACTCTCTAGGATGCAGCAGTTGCTAGCTGAAGGGTAGTTGTTTGCCGCTTCTTAGCTAACACCTGTACGACGTCTATAGGGATGTGAGCAACCACAGCTCAGTAAGTTAGGACGGAGGACTTAAACTATACCATATACATAACAAGGTTTTCAATCACTTATTAGATGCAATGCTTATGCAAGCAAATGCCATCGTACGACATTGTCCGACCCGTCATGAGATTAGAGAAATTGCGCCCGCTTTAATCCGGGTTGAGGAGTTGCTGTTAATGCAACAGCTCACGACCAAACCCAGGCTTGTGTAATGGAGACCTTGCTCCTCCCGCGACTACCTTCGAACCACTGTCTTCACCCTCACCGCGACCTCCTCTCCTGTCACTTAGTTCGACTGAGGATAAAGAAGGGACCATTTTGCAATCCTGCGCTATCCCTTTCGAAGGGGTCGGTATTTGGTCGGAGAGTCCTAAGTTCCCCTAACAGATTGCCATGCATGTCCGATTATGATTACTGGTCGTATATTTGATTAAGTCCAGTTTAGGGTGATCAATTATTTCATACAAATCATACAGTATATGCCAGAACAACAAACAGAATCATAGCATCACTCATAATCAAGCACATGCACACATTCAACTAACTAACAAGCACAACCAAGCATAATCTTAAGCCTCCAAAATACAGCATCGTATTAATCCCAACTTACCCCGACTCCTCGCTCACTCACTCGAGGTCGACTTGCTCAGGCCATCACCGATCATCCATATAACACAAATGTGGTTTCAGTTTTTCATATAACCGTTATAGGTTCGTTTTATCCTATAACGCTTATTGTTATGTTTTGTTTAGGGCTTAATATACCTAATTATCTAGGTCTTAAGTCTTTTACAATTATTCTAGGTTTGGGGTTAGGTTCAGGTTCAGTTTCCGCATCAATTTCTAAATTAGGTTTTAGTTCGATTTCTAAGTCCTAAACATGCTCGAATCCTAACGTGAAATTAATCACATTAAGCTTGAATATTCAAATATCCTATTAGGTCTTAATTTAGTATTCTAAGTTATTTCGGTACACGCTAATCCTAATTAGGGTATCGGATTTATCCCCGATATGATAAAATCTTACTTTTTTATATAATTACCTAAAATTCAATCTTAATTCAGCTGTAATATTATTCTAATTTTTACTTTAATATTATCTAAATAACCCTAATTTTTTAGATTTATTAATTTACAATTTCGCATATTACTAATTTCTTATATTAATTACCTAATTTCCTAAATTAACCATACTTAATACTCCAAAGGTTAGGATTTGAGTTCCACATAAGAGATTAACATCCCTAAACATCTAATTACTATCTAAATCAGTAATTAATATCTTAATCACCTAATTAACCCCAAATTACCCAATTCTTCCATCATTTTAGGGCTAAAATTAACTTAAAAGTTTCAAAAATTAATTTTAAAAAAATGGCTTCATAGCACTATTCTATATCACATGACCATCCTATATAAAAAAATTGAGCTCTAAACTACACTCCTAAGCTTATTTATTTTCTATTCTAATCATGCTCGGTTTTGCACAATTTCTTAAGGACCCTATATTTTCAGACGTGATTAAACTAAATCACTATTTTCCCTAAATCTACATACAATAAAACCTCAGAATAACAAGTTTCATAATTTTCTAAAACTATTTACTATTTTTACAAAAATACACAAGAATCGAGCTAGAAATTGGACTCATCAGTCTGGGTGGCTCCGGCCTCCGCCGGCCACCGTGGCCTTGTCGGCCGACCTAGGCGTTGCCACCACCATATGGTGGTGGTAGCCATCCACTCCCAGCTGCCCGTCGGGTCTGGGTTCTCCTTTGTGGCCCTAACTGCACAGTTTTCCTTTTCTTTTTTTTTTCTTTGGTTTTTCTCTCAATTTTCACCTCTCCCTAATTTTCTCTGATTTCTAACTGTCCAAATGAGCTTCTGAATTTTTTTTGCTATTTATAGAGCTTTAGTGTAATTATTGTGCATTAATTAGACATGACTTTGCCCAATTTCCTTGATTTTTAGCTTTTATGTTGTCTAATTTTAATTAGTTAATTTTTATTATGTGGATTTTGACCTGCCATAACCTGATTTGGATCATTATTGATTTTTTTTTATTTTTCTTGATTTTTTCTTAATTAATTATGAATTTTCTTTAATTATTTAGTATAATTTTAGCACATTTCACGTATTTTAAGTAATTACGCGTATTTATACCTACATGTAAATTCATATATAGTATAAATAAATATTCTTAAATATTATTTAGGTTATTTTATAATTTTTAGTATACATATAATTTATCTCTAGCGATTCGTTAAGTATCGGAATGCATTTTCCGTATTTTCGAGAAATAACGAGTTATATACTTAAAATTTGAAAATTTTGTAGTCTCCTATTTTATTACTTATTTTCTTAAATTCAAACTTACGAGATCGGTATACTAGTATTTCTAGCTTACTTTATAATTTAGGCTTGATCGGATTTTTTAACCGATTGAAACCTCGGATTACTAGTTTTGGGGCTTACAACCAATGCTTTCTCTACACTTAAAATAACAAACAATATAAAAACTAAGCACAATTGTAGAAGAAAGCATAATAAAAATCATTGAGGCATTTAAGCAAATACATGGTGGGCATGCCATATTCTTTAAGATTTTGAAGTAGTTACATAATCACATAAGCCCATATTACACAAAGAAATCTAAGCATGACGAAATAGATGATTCTTATGATTTCTAGTATCCAGTGCAACATCTTGAAATTAATTCAAAACCTTAACTAATTAAGTTGTAAGAATCAACATGTATAGAAAGATTAAAGCCCTAACATGGAAGAGGAAATTGCACTTGCCATAAAATGCATTATAATTGACACGATCAAGTCAATAATCATATCTTTTAAAATCTAAGTTTAGCACTTAATTCAAGAACACGATCATGCTCATCATGGACATCACTACCCAACTACTAAAACAAGCAACATTCATCATAACTCATAATAACTAAGCAAAATTGTGCAAAAGCCCCAAGTTAAAACTACTCTATCAATTAGAAAAGTGAAATCCAAGTGAATTCTTCTAAGAAAAATTCAAGAAGAAGAAAGGTATCAAGAATTTACTGAAGTACTTGAAGTGAAGTGCACTTGGAGAAGCTTGAATTGGTGTAAGTGATGGATTATGGATCAACTGTGGTCATGAGCGTGTTGTTTTGTGTATTAGGGCTTAAGTGAGAGAGTGCAAATGAGAGAAGATGTCATGTGTATGTACATGTGAAATAGGAAGTGAGGAAAGAACTTATGGGTCACGGACTTATATAGTAGGTACGACATAACCTGAGACACGACCCTATCCCTTAGTCATGTACTCCATTATGATGCAACCAAATAAGTCGCTTAGGAACAACATAGTCCAAGACATGACCATGACTTGTGACCATGTACCATGCTATGATCGTGGTGTGAAGCACACTTGGAAGTGATACGGTCTAAGACATAACCGTATCTCTAGACCATGTAATAGACCATTATGCCTTTTTTAATTATTTTATTAATTAAGCTTAATCCTAGGTGCAAGAAATTAAATGTAAAAAAAAAAATTGAAACGAAAGATAAATTAAAATATACAAATGCTAATATAAACAATAACTAAATACATAAGTAAAGTGCTAAAAATAACAAAAATAAATAAGTGACAAAGTTGCCTCCTAAGAGCGCTATGTTTAATGTCGATAGCTTAACAGGATATGTTTGCAACTATGATTGTCCTACTGGGTTGAGATAGAACTCCACCCATCCTTCTTGCTAGAAATTGCCACCTAAATATACTTTCAACCATTGACCATTCACTATAAACAATCCCCTTTCTGGATGTATAACTTCTACTGTCTCATATGGAAAACTTTGGTGACCATAAATGGTCTAGATCATCTAGATTTTAACTTATCTAGAAATAAACGAAGTTAAGAATTATGCAAAAGAACTTGATCTCCTTCTTTGAATTGATGACTTTGCTTGATTCGCTGATCATGATACGTCTTCGTCCTTTCTTTATATATCCTTAAGTTTTCATATGCCATAGCTCACCACTCATCGAGTTCATTCAATTGAAGATTTTGATAAATACCTACACACTTGAAATCCAAGTTAACACTTTCAGTTACCTAATAAGCTCTATGCTCAATCTTTACCAATAAGTGACAAGCTTTCCCATATATAAGTCGATAAGGTATGGTCCTTAGTAGGTTTTTGTAAGCAGTTCTATGTGCCAATAAAATATCATCCAACTTCTCTAACTAATATGTTCTATGATGCTCTATGGTTTTGTCAAGGTTTCACTTAAGGTCTTAACTAGCCACTTCTACTTGGCCACTAGTTTAGAGGTCATAGGGGTTATTGGGGTGGCTATCCTATGTATGACACCATAACGTTTCAACACTTGCTCAAGTTGAGTATTGAAAAAGTGTGTTCCCTTGTCAATTATAATAGTCTTAGTAGTCTCAAATCAAGAAAATAAGCCTTTCAAAAATTTCTTTACTACCCTAGCGCCATTAGTGGGTAAGGCTTAAGCCTCACCCCACTTAGAAATGTAGTCAATAGCCACTAAGATGTATTTATTCCCATGAGTTTGAGAAAGGACCCATAAAATTGATTCCCCACACCTCGAACACTTCGACCTCTAAAATGGGATTTTGCGGCATCTCATCCCTTCGGGATAGGTTCCCAACTCATTGACAACTATCACAAGTTTCAACGTGCTTTTAGGCATCTTTGAATAATGTAAGCTAATAAAATCCAACTTCAAGGACCTTATGAGCTATCTTATTAGCATTATGATGGCCCTAATAGGTCGTAAGTGACAATATCTTAAAATTTGCCATCCTTTCGAGTATAATACATACCTCTTAATAGCATAGTTCGTACAAACTTTAAATAGGTAAGGATCATCCTAAAAATAATATTTCACATTAAAAAAGAATTTCTTCTTTTACTGGTGTAAGAGTCCTTGTGGAAGGATTCTAGCAACTAAAAAATTGGCAATATCAGTAAACCAAGGGTTTCTAGATTACTTACTTAGTGAATGGCACATAAACGCTCTTTAGGGAACATGTCATTAATCCCACTCTTGTTGAGCACTTCGAGGTTTAGATTCTCCAATCGAGAGAGGTGATTTACTACTAAGATCTCTATGCCTTTCTTGTTCTGATCTCTATGTTGAACTGTTGTAGCAGTAAAATCCACCTTATCAACCTTAGCTTTGCATCTGGTTTCACCAACAAGTATCTAAGAGCAGAATGATCAATGAAAACAATTACTTTTGATAGAATCAAGTAAGAGCGAAATTTTTCAAAGGCAAAAACTATTGCTAGCAACTCCTTCTCTATGGTGGTGTAGTTCTCTTAAGCATTCATGAAGGTTTTGCTAACATAATAAATTGGTTGAAAATATTTGTCTCTTCCTTGTCCCAATACTGCCCCTATTGTGTAGTCGCTAGCATTGTACATGAGTTCAAAGGGGAGTATCCAATCTGGTGCTACCATGATTGGGAAGATATTGATTTCTTCTTAAGGAGATTAAAAGCTTCTAAACATTATTAAGAGAAGACATAGGGCATGTCTTTCTCCAAAAACCTAGTTAAAGGTCAAGCAATTTTAGAAAAGTCCTGGGTGAAATGTCTACGAAACCCCGCATGCTCTAAAAAGCTTCTAATGGCCTTAACTAAAGTTAGAGGTAGAAGTCTTGCGATGACATTTACTTTTGCAGCATCCACCTCAATTTCTTAACATGAGACCTTATGCCTAAGCATAATACCTTCTTGTAACATAACATGGTACTTCTCCCAATTGAGCATTAGGTTGGTATCTTCACACTAGGCTAATATCCTATCTAAATTATATATGCACTGGTCAAATGAGTTGCCAAAAACTAAAAACCCATCCATAAATACCTCCATGATGTCCTCAATCAAGTCATCAGAAATGGCTATCATGCATGCTAGAATGTAACAGGTGCATCACAAAGTCCAAACGGCATCCTTCGATAAGCGAAAGTGCCATAAGGATAAGTGAATGATGTCTTTTCTTGATCTTCAAGAGTAATGGGTATCTAAAAATAAACTAGCAAGCGATTAAGAAAACAACAAAAGAGATATCTAGCAAGACATCTAACAATTAATCCAAAAAAGGTAAAGGAAAATGGTCCTTGCATGTAGCATCTCTCAACTTCCTATAATAAATATATATACGCCACCTTATAACAGTTCTCATTGGGATTAATTTGTTCTTTTCAATATGGACCACAGTCATCTTACCTTTCTTAGGAATCACCTGCATTGGACTTACCTAGGAACTATCAAAGATAGGGTAAGTCATACCTATGTCAAAGAGTTTGATAACTGCCTTTTCAACTACCTCTTTCATGTTCACATTCAAATGTCTTTAAGGCTACACTATTGGCTGGTGGTTATCTTCCATCAAAATCTTATGAGTGTAAAGGGAAGGATTTATGCCTCTAATGTCTGATATCTTCTAAGCAGTAGCCCTCTTATGCTCCTTAATCACCTTCAATAAGTTCCCTTTCTACTTCTCATCTAAATCAAAAGTAATAATCACCAGTAGTTTGGAATACTTCTCTAAATAGTTAGGCAGTTACTTCAGCACCAATACTAGTGGTTCCTCGATTAAAGGTTTCAACCTCGCTTCTTTTATCTTATCAATCACCTCGAACTCTTTCTCTTCCATGATTAGTTTATTAGCCTCTAACTAGGTTACAACCTTAGATCAACTAGGATTCTTCAAAGCTACTTTTGTAACTGACTATAAGCAATTCTCTAAGGGATCATTAGAGAGAAATTCCTACACACAACTTATAATAGACTTGTTAGTAACATCTAAAAGATAACAAGTATCATCTTACTCTATGGACCTTTTCATAGCTTCAGAAATTTTAAACATAATCTCCTCATCTCTTACTCTCAAAATGAGCTTACCATTACTAACATTGATAACAGCCCTAACAATCACTAAGAAAGGCATACCTAAGATAAGGGATACCTCAAAGTCTTCATCCATATCCACTATCACAAAATCAATAAGGAAATGAATTTACCTACGTGGATTAATACGTCCTCAATAATGCCTCTAGGGGATGTTACAGACCTATCGACTAATTGAAAACTCATACATGTGGGTTTTGGTTCCCTTAGTCCTAGTTTTTCGAAAAATTTATAGGGCATCAAGTTGATACTTGCACCCAGATCGGTAAAGGCATTATCAACTAACAAGTCACCAATTTTATAAAGAATTGTAAAACTCCTTAGGTCTTTCAACTTCTTAGGAAACTTGTTTTGCATGATTACTAGACATTCTTCACTCAAGGTGACTATCAAAAGCTTGTCAAGTTTGCTATTATTAGATAGCAAGTCCTTTAAGAATTTTGCATATTTCAACATCTAGACAAAGCATCGACTGAAGGTAAGTTAATATGAAATTATTTGAAAAGATCAAGGAACTTACTAAATTGCTAATCATTGTGATCCTACTTAAGTCTTTGAGGATATGGAATAGGTGGCTGGTATTCCTTTACCTCAAGTGGCTTAATACTTTCTTTAGCTTTCACTTCCTCGCTTTACTTAGTGGTGTCCCCATTGTCCTTTTTCTTAACCTACAACTCTTTCTCACTTTTAAGTGCCACCGCCTTAACATGTTCTCTTAGATTGGGTTCCGTATTTCCTGGCAAAATACCCTGTAGTCTTTTAGAGATCAACTTTGCAAGCTAATCGATTTGGTTTTCAAGATTATTCCTTGATGATGCCTCGATGTTAGATAACTAGGCCTCATTGCCTTGAATATATTTAGTAAGGAGCTCTTCTAAACCAGACTTCTTCTCTTAAATAGGAGGAGGTAGTGGTCTTTGGAATTTGAGTGGACCAAAAGTAACCTTCTGTTGGACTTGATTCTAACCTCTCCATGAAAAGTTGGGATGGTTCCTCAAGTTGAGATTGTAAATATTGTTGAAAGGGTTATTCTATTGCCGAGGTAAATTTCCTAAGTAATCCTCCTGTTCCATTTGTTCTTGCCTTTCATACCTTTGCATATTAAGACCATTCATACCCAGTTGTGCTTATTGAGGACCAATGAAAAGTGCATTGATTTTCTTGCTCAAAAGATCCACTTTAGCTACTAAAGTAGTGGCTAAGTCCACTTCATGAATTCCTACAGCTCTTTGCCTAACTCTAGTGTTTTCCTACAGATAATTATTCATCGCCATCCCTTCAATCAGGTTCTACACTTGCTCAGATGTTTCTGTATTCAAAGTACCTCATGCGGAAGCATCAATCGTTTGTCTCATAGTCAAATTAAGACCATTATAGAAGGTCTACATTTGCATTTATAGGGGAAAGTTATGGTGTGTGTGGGGTTCGAGGTACTGAACCAACCCAATTACCAAGGCTGAGCTCATCTACTTGCTGACTCATTCTACCTACCAAGCTGAATGACCTATTTCTAGCAAATAGAGTACCGAAAAGTAGAAGGCTGAGATAACAACCGATCCTCACTTATACTTGACTAATCACTTACTCAACATCATGCTTACCGATAGGCTGAGGTATCATGTTTCTGAGAGTTAGATTCACTCGGCTAATGTCTGTCATCAACTTAGTGGCTGAGAGATCACTTTACTGAGTGTTAGATCCACTTGGCATACCCTAAAGAAATTATTGCCGACTAACTTCAAAACTCGGTAATTATGGACAGACCTCTCTGGTGTCTCGGCCAAGCATTACAAGACTACCTCCAAGGTATACCGAATGACTACATGCCAACTTCTCCTTGTAAAATGCACAGTTTTATATTTTTGTGCTTATTTGTCTTTACTTTATTTATGGGCCAATTCTTTAGGATTTAAGGCATTATACATTATTTACAGTCTTATACATTATTTACAGTTTTGTCATTAGGATTTAGGACGTCCTATAAATAGTAACTTTTGTAACAATGCATAGATATATATAGAAGATTAATGAGAAGCCCCCTTTGAGTCTTTTCTCTCGGAAAGTTCTCTCTCTCTTACCAGCTCTTATCAATCCCTTTAGCAAGGATTATGGCTGGTGACCCTATTATTCAGATCGATGCATCACATTCAGCAAGTCTTAGGTCCATGTGTGGTTTTACAGTATGTCATATCTATAGAGTTAGTACGTAGGATTGCTAAACCATCGACTCCCATTCACTTTCTGTTCCTTTAGCAGGATCGAGCTTACCCCCCACATCCAGCCTTATCTGTCCTTGGCCCTGGTCCGTATCAATGTGGGCATCTCCTAAGCAAGTCCTTAAACCACTCTTATGTGTCATATAAGGTTTTAGCTTTTAATTGGGCAAAGTAGGAAATATCATTCTGAAGCTTAGTGGTCTTCACTAATAGTAAATACTTCTCTAGGAATTTCGCTACCAAATCATTCCAAGTTGTGATCAAGTTTCGTGGCAAGGAGTTTATCCACTAATTCACTCTTCCCCTCAATGAGAAACGAAATAATCACAATCAAATAGCATTATCCATGGCTCCATTAATCTTGAATGTATCACAAATCTTTAGAAAACTAGAGATATGAGCATTAGGATCTTCATGTTGGAGACCATCAAACTACACATACCATTGCACCATTTGGATGACATTAGGTGCAATTTCAAAATTATTGGTAGCGAATGTTTGTTCGGTAATACTAAAGTCGGTCTTAGTAAGTGAAGGCCTCAAATAATCAAACATAGTACAATTTGCTTCATCGTCATTATTGGCCATTAGTTTAGGACTTCATTTAGGATCTTGTAGATCAATAACTTAGTCATTCACCTCTTCACCTTCTCCCTTAACTTCCACAACTAACCCATCTTTGATGGTAGCCATTGTTTGTTTCACTCACAATCTCAATTTCTAAATGGGTTGTTCTTTCAATCTTAAGATTAAGCTCCACCAAATCTTTTGGATTACTTTGGGTCATGCATTACAAAGGGAAAAATATAAAAAATTAGTCTCAACTCAAAACATTTAGAAGAAAACAATAAAAAACAAAGGAAAGAATAGTTAAATTAATAAAGCAATGAATGTTCGTAATATCAAAGTCCTTGGCAACCCTACCAAAAACTTAATATGAGGTAAGCACACCAATGAAATTCTAATATAGCGAATGTGATTCTAAGTCAATCCCTTAGAGATCCCAAATAGCAGTATTAACCTTAACTCTATTATTCAACCAAATAAATTCAATTCAAGAACCAAATTCTTTAAACTAAAATTGCAGCAACTAATTAATTTAATAATTAATCAACAACTGAACAAGAAAGCAAAATATTAAAGATTAATTTTAAGACTCAACGACGTACCTAGATCTTGATTCCCTAGATCTATACATGTAACATTCCCTAAAATTAATCTAATTAAATCTTTAATTTCTTCTTGACCAGGAGAACTCTCTTTTAAAGTTAATAACTTCCTCAAGCTTATTAACCCTAATCTCTATATTACCTAATAAAATCCCTTCCAATCTAAGATCACATTACTCGTACAACAAATTCTCTTCAAAATAATATTAAAGACTATTATAATTCTAGTAAAGTCTTGTAATTTATCTTTATCATTGCAAAAACTCTCATTAATTATGCTAGATCTAATTATAGAAGAAATCTCTTAGTCTTTTTATATAATATCCTATTTAAATTAATAACCTATAGAATTATTAACCTAAAACATGCAAGAACAAATAATTGATTCAAAAAGAATAAAGATCTTTATTATATCTAAATAAATCAATCATCACATGTAAAATCCAGGTTCCTAAGACCTAGATACTAAAAATCTACTCTCTATGCATCATAAAATAGCAATCTGAAATCAAAGAATAGAAGGAAATAAAAGAAAGAATCATTAAATCCACAAAAGTTTGAATCTTGATGTCTTCTTTTTGCCTTACTTTCTTGAGTGTTCTTGACTTAAAAAACTCCTAAAATGTGATGCCAAAAGTTTTGCCTAAAAGAACCATAAGAAGTTTTATATAGGAAGCAAGAAAAATATGTCGACTACAAATGACACAACCATATCTCTTGGTCATGTCCTTAACTATGATCGATTTCTCTCTTTTCTTTTTCTTTTCTTTTTCTAAAAAAATAGGAACAACATGACTGACATGGTCATGTCACTAGTTGTGATGTTTGAAAGTAAACTCTAAATTTGCCTAGAAATGATACAGTCATGTCACTTGATTTTATTACTTCAAACCTTCATAACTTGCTCATTTTAGCTTCGATTTGAGTAAAACTTGTTTCTATTTTCTCATTTTTCTCTCGTAAATCATTTCAAAACCCAGAAAACAAAAATTTACTCAAGTATCATTATGTTAAAATAAACTTAAATTTCAAAGAAAATCATGAAAAATCACCAAATAAAATATATCTAATTTAGAGCTTATCATATATCTTATGAAAGATAAAGAAATAAATCAATGTATAGAAGGACAATCAAATTGCTATAATTACAATTCACTGGAATATGCTACAAAGACTTTTAATGGCCTTAATTATAATCCGTTACCAAAATTGAAGGATTTATTACTTATAAGAAACTCTATAATTAAAAATGCTCACATGCATATGCATGAATTTAATTATTAAGTAATAAGAATATAATGGTATAAGACTTTATTATCTTATAAATTTATGAACAATCTCATGATTTATCAACATCTATGCTACAAAACACTAACTTAGTGTGCTACAAAACCAAATTACTAAATCGAATAAATTGTGAAGATAAATAACAATAACTTATGATACAAATGTAATTTATTAAAAATAATTTTATTATGTTAGTATAATAAATTGGTAAGTATACAATGGCTTAATCAGTATATATACAATTACAAGATACTTAAACTAGGAAATTATATTACAACATATTCTCACTAAATTAATCATTCTTTGTGCATCCTAAATTAGTTATAAAATAAAATGTTTGTTAACACATTTTATACATCTTAATAATATTAAGTAAATAGCACACTTATATAATGGTCAATAAATCAACAATAAAAATATTGATATCATGACTATTACTAAAGATTACAAAATTACATAAAAAAAAAATACACTTGACAAATTAATAATAAAGGAAAGAATAGAGGTAACATATAGTAAGAATTCGGTATGGTCAAAATTCACTAAAGTATGTTATAAACATTCTTGCAAATCATAATTTGTACACCTATAATTTAGACATGACACAATTTCATTATACATATGCTAAGGATATATTTAATGATATCATTATTAAAATGGGTTATTTCTAAAATGAATGCTCTCCTTATATGTCATAGTATTATTTTTTGTTTTTATGTGTAATATATACAACACAATCTTGTCATAATGCTAAAAAAATAAAGCACTAAATCATCAATATAAAATAGTCATACAATACCTTAAGGTATATTAGCAATAGAAAAAAGAATGTATACATATGAATATAACAATTTTTACATCACATATATGACTAGTAAAACTACTACTATAAAATTTGAAATGATAAGCGATAATGCAATTTACAATAACACATTAATTCATTACTATAATAACATACAATTTAATTTCATAACAATATACATAATAATATAATTGATATAACCATACACTTTGATAGTAATAATGTATAGTATAACGACCCAACAGTATTGCTGTCGTGATAGGTCGCCGTGTACCGTATAAAGGTCTATTATCAACCCCCTTGCTGATCATAGGTCTTTCATATGACACATAAGGCTCCTTCCACTCTGCGTTGCCACTAGGCCTATAGACAAGTAATATAGAGCAATTTAACTAAAATTACTTCTATGTTATAAATTAACTAATTGTGTGGGCTCGTGAGACCCACACCAAAACAATATTACAAACGAATGCAGTTCATAATGGAACTACACAAAATCTAAGTTATGCATAAATACATGAAAGTATCTAAATATCTATTACAAAATATCCTCTTCGCTCTCTGATCGCTCCAACCCGTCTCTACCCGAGACTTACCACGGGCATGCCTCGGCCTGGATTGACGAAGAGGTTCTCCTGCACCAACAAAAATCTATAGGGGAGTAAGCTTACTCTTAGTGAGATAAATGCCCTCATCAGTACCACACGACAGAAATTTATTAGATGCACAATCATATGAATGCATGAACAAACAGTATGCCACACAACGCATGCAGTGACCTAGGAACTGCATACGACTCAGAATTTTGCCCCCTGAAGTCGGGGTTTGGAGATAATTAACCGACCCAAACCAAAATCCGAGTTCTAGACCTTGGGTTTTATTTCATTCGCACTATCGTGCTCATACCAAAACAAAACTCTCTCTCTCTCTCTCTCTCTCTCTCTCTCTCTATATATATATATATATATATATATATATACTTCCTTTACCAAAATCAAATCGTATCCTTTAAAAATCCCAAGTCTAACGGTGTGGTGGCCCCCGCAGTCCACAAACACACGCCCTAAGCAGAAGCCACAAGACTCGGCCCCTCACCGATGGTTGGCGTCTCCCAGCACCTAGTAAGCTCATCAGCTTAGGTCAAAGACTCAATATATATGATGGCATAGCTAGTGCCCAATCCTGCAAGAAACTCGTATTCCTGTGAGTCCCTTCCCATCTTCTGCGTGAAGCGGCAGTCGGTGTTATCCGTATGCAATATGGGGAATGCATGATTCATTTTGAGTTCTTAATCATATAAGTGATTAACTTGATTTTCAGGGTGATCAACCAATTTCATTCCATACAATTCACAAGTATATATTCATGCAAACAATTCCCATTATTATATATAATTAACAAGTCATCACACTCATCCATAACTTCATACACATGCATCTCCCATATCCCACAAGTATCCAAATTTATAAATATAAGATTAGGTGCATCTACTTTACAAGCACAATCAAGTAAAGAGTCATCGGGAATTTACTCACTCTGCCATGTGGTTCAATCAAAGTAGTCCGAAGGCAAGTCGTCTCCGAAAACAGTGTCCCCTAGTCATTGAAATAATTTTTATAAGGAATTGAAGCAAACTTAAGAAACTATGTAAATTTTCCTTAAGTTATATTCTTAGCTAGTTTTTGTAATTTTTCCGGTTTT
Organism: Lumnitzera racemosa; assembly: GCA_024138005.1. Taxonomy (NCBI): domain Eukaryota; kingdom Viridiplantae; phylum Streptophyta; class Magnoliopsida; order Myrtales; family Combretaceae; genus Lumnitzera; species Lumnitzera racemosa. The sequence continues at coordinate 71,904,610 of JAMXBC010000003.1, read as the reverse complement.
TACCTAAAGTTCAATCGCGTATAACTTTTTTGTTTTAAATCTGATTTTTATGATCTTATAGTCAATCCTCATCATTTTCGAGTGTACTTTGACGTGGTAAGGTTAGATTTTCGAAATGAGGTATGCAATTCTGTCCATGGGTCAGAACAGTAGCGTTCCTCATGTGTTGGAGTGTTTTTGGGCCTTGTTTGGTAAATGGGCTTTTGATAACTTGAGGAATCCTTTGGGCTTGGTCTTTAGATTTTATCATAAGCTTAAAATACTCCTTGAAATTAGATTTACAACTTTGATTTATATTCCTAAGGCTAACAACCACTTCTTGGGCCTTTTAGTGAGCTTAAGTTGTCAAATGGGCTTGTTTTTAGTTCAAACTAAGGTTAATGACTTTGGTGGGCTTATGGGGCCTTAGGTAGATTTATTATGGGCTTCAAAACAAAATTTCTTGGTACTTTAAGATGTTGATCAGATTTTTATTGGAAGCCCATCTTAGAGTTCGAGGCTTGTTTTGGGAGTTTTAAGCTTGGTTTTGAGTTTTAGGCTTTATATGCTCACTATACTTGCTTTAGTTAATCTTTTCACTTTGTTCTTTTACTTTTATCATATTTTTAGGCCTCATTTTCCCATATTCCAGATCTGTTCATGTTGGTCCTAAGGGGTCCTCACTTGGTTTTTCAACTTGTTTCATCATTTCCTTAAGTTTAGGAGGTAGATTATGCACTTAATTACTTGTATACAAATCTTAACTTAAGTTTCCTTCCATCAAATGATCCTTTAACTCATGTTCCACATAAAGGAATAAAAGATCTCATACTTAATACAACTCCCATATCATGGCTCATGTCATACAAAGTTGGTTTCTTCATAAAACTTCATGTGATGGATTTTTCCTTAACTTAAATCTAGATTTGAGCATGTTTAACTAAATGGAAACAAAATCAACATTCAAATGGCCATGGAACCCTCACGTCCAGCATGCATATCCTCCATTAAAGTTCTCATTTCAAGGTTTCCTTAGCTTAAAATCTTTCATTCAAAATATTAAACAAATGTCTTCACAAAACACCAACTTTACATGCTCATATTTCAACTTCATGCAAGGGTTTTATGGTTTGTTTCTTAAAACGATTTTTGGACATTCTAACAACTTAAACCTTTCTCACATCTTCAAGAAATCCAAGTCTCCTAACATAAATATTAACCCACACATCACAAGAAATACTTACTCGTCCTTAACCAAAGTTCGGTGGTTGTGCACTAAGGTTCCTCTTAAGCCTTTAACTTTGCTTCCTCCTTTTTGCTTACCTTTTGAAACCCGAATCTTTTGGTCTTTTGGAAAGGGGTTTATGGAAGATTCTAATGGTCTTAAATGATCTTAGATGATGAAATAAAATGTCACAAGAGCAAAGGAAAAAAAATGCTGTGAGCTGAAGCTTTCAAATGGAAGAAAAATTGATTTTGTGGGGTAAGGTTGTTTCCCCTTTTTATATTTGTTTCAAAAGAGAGAATGATGAAGTGAAAGTAAAATTGAAAGTGAGAGAAATGGGGAAGAGTATGGCCGGTTGGAAATAGAGAGAGAAGGAGTGTTTAAATGTCTTAGAAATGTTGAGCTTACATAAAGTCAACAATTGCAACTCTTGATGATGTAAGCATTAAGGGATGAATAGTGATGTGTAAGAGAAAGTGATCGATGGGTGAATGACCAATGCATGGCCTCCCTTTCTCCCCTTTTTAGATCTACCATTTTAATTCCTTGCATGCCATGGAGTGGTCATGTCTCCTTTATTAAAGTTAAGCTTATTAATTCTTGTGAAAAATTGTCCATATTTTGTATAAGTGAAGAGGTGATAAGGAAATTGTCTTATCACTAGATTTTGATAAGTTATCAATTGATAATTGATTCCAACTCTCAATTGATAAGTTATCTAAGGTGATTGGTTGGTCTACTTATTTATGTGTAAGGCTTATACATGAAAATAAGGACATAGCCTTATAGAAAATTGTTTTAAGATTTCTATCCTACATTGTTTTGTAATTTATGATTTGATTTTTATAAAATTGTGAAATTTTCTAAAGTTGGATGAAATTATTCAAATTAAATTATCGATTAATTATTTAGGGTTAAAATTCCTTAATGGCTTTAAGGTTTACGGTTTTAAGTAGCTTTAGAGCTCGTAGTTCTTCAAGCTTAGGTTTTCTCGACAATTGGCTTTTAAATTGTAAAAATTTAATTCGTTTCTAAATATAAACTTAAGTTTTTAGTTTAGTTGATCTTTAGGAACATTCGGAAAGTACTCTTAATTGAGTCTTAGGCCCACCAAAAGTAGGGTTTACATATAGCATACACAACAAACATAATTTAAAAATATAACATCTATAAAATGACGATACTAATATAATATACATAATTTATGACATACGATATAACAATATATTATATCCATATTCTAATATAAGGTATAATTTGTATCATAGCTCAACTAATGTAACATACGTTGAAAAAATAAATAAATAAATAAATAAATATATATATATATAAAGATAATGAAATGGCTTAAATAATATAAATGAAGAAGGGAGAAAAACAGGTAAGGCAACCCATATGCCAAGTTTGGGTCGTAGGTTTGGAGCAAAGCATGTAGATATGAGAATTGGGCTAACTTACAACAACAAAAGAAAGAGAAGCAATAAGCAGTAGGGTTCTTGTAAAGAGATAGTATAACAACCTACATTCTAGGTACATAAAAACAGTTCGTTACTTCCATTCCTATATTAAAGATAATGTAGAATTTGTATTTTACCTGTCATTTAACAATAACATAAACACTTGGCCCCAAATCTCTTCTTTTACAATATAATAAACCATAGCAGAATTCTTTACATCTATGAGCTAAACTCAAAGTATCACAACTAAATATTCTTATACATGATTTCAATATAAAACCTAAATAACGCTTTTACAATCTCAAAGTTATATTCCATACATATTATGTTGAAGCTTCTTGAAAAGTCCCTTCCAATACTTAAGACAAATCCTATAGCATCTTGATCCTTCTCAAGTGAAACTATTTCACTAAGTGCTCCATGGTCTTCCTACTCCAAAGATGTTCTACCTAAACTTCTTCCATAACCTAAGAATAAGACAACTTAATAGTCCAAACAAATAGTAGTACAAGTAATATCATAGCATAATCATGATGCAAGTTATCATTTCCATCGCAAAACTTAATAGTCCAACTAACCAATGCAAATGCAATAAACATATACCATGTTAATATACGTAATATGCATCGGTATCGATATCTTAACCTAGCCCTAGCTTATCTAGTTGGTCAACTTCAACTAAGTATCTAGACACAAACCACAATCTAAGAACCTAACAATGCAACCAAGAGTTGCTTAACCTAACAACCTAGTAGAAACAACATAAAGTGATTTAAAAGTGCAATTCTATATGAACAAAAATCTAACTATCATAAATCAAGTCACTTACTTGATAAACCCAACTTTCAAAAGTTAAATCGTTTGCTTCTCTTTGAAAACTCAACTTTCATAAAAACCTAACCTAGTAAAATCTCAACTTTATAAAACTTGACCCAAAGGTCATTTTCGTACCATGACATGAATGCATCAGTCACATACCCAGCAATTACCTAGCAAATACCAAACAAGTTTACTCACTTATTTATTAACTAAGCTCTTACTTCGCTCCATTTACATTTTTATCTCTAAAGCCTTGGTATCGAGCTTACTTAAGTGAATACCTTAAGAGCCAAGGTTAATATCTAATCTCTTTGTCAAGTTAATGTAGAATCAACCACAATAAGATCAATCAACAACCCAGCAACAACATATATTACATTCATGAAACATGAATCAACTAGCAATACACATACCCTTCAAATCCAGAATCGTCTCAACAACTCATCAGACAACATGTCACATTCACACACAAGACAAATCAATTAAGTATCGCTAGATAAGTTATGAGTGGATGAAATCTACTTTGGGACCCAAATTTCTGCTTACCTAGGCCACTTATCAAATTCCCAAAGCTTACTCTTGCATTCAAAGCTCGTCCTAAGCCAGCTTCACCTAAACAAAAAGTGTATAATACTTGAGTTAATATAGGTCAAGTGCAAGCAAGATTACTAACTTACTTATGTTAAGGGTCTGGGTCCTAATGTTATTCTTTTATAATAAATCTATAGTTTAGATACTTTATGATACAGTTTCTGACTTCTTCAACATTACATAGTTATTCTTATATTTCATTTCTTTATCACACTACTCTGATTCTAAGATAAAAGACTTTAATAAAACATTTGTTGAATGTCCAATTTGATATAGTACTTTCAATATATCACTTAAGTTAATTATTTAGTTAAACATACATAAGAAACATAGAGAATTTATGTGGACACATATCTAGAAAATATACTAACCCCTACATTAGTTTCTAATCTACATTCTACACATTAAGCTATTTCACATTCTCTTCAGCTATATGTTCTGACTTACGTTTTGACTCACATTCTAACCTACATAAAACACTCTTTAAATTATCAAATCACCAAACTCTCACATCTATACCCTTACTTTCACAATTCATCACTATAACCCGAAACTTCACATCTCAAGTACTATTATATACCAACACTTAGTGACCAAATTACTCAATTAAATACTCTTTTTAGGAAATTTATGCCACATACATGCTAAATGGGAAATATACAAAAATTCAACTTCTAAATTTTACAAAACTCTATTCATGGAATCAAAATAAACATTTAGTAGTGTTTGTATAAAAATTTTGAAATCAAAATAACAACATTTAGGCCTTTGAAAACTAGAGTAAAAAATTGTTTTTAGCCCAATTTCCTAATGATCACATATTTTGACTTTAAATTTGAAAAATCTGGTTTCATTTGTGGATTCGTGAAAATTTATCTAAGGAAACTAAATATCATAATTTTTTGAACTCGTTTGCTACTTTTAAAATAATACTAGAGAAATTGATTAAATCCAAAACTTACCGTCACCTAAAGCTCTGGCTACTATTTGGAGGTAGGGTGTGTCAACCCACCTTAGCGCCACCTCTCCTGTCTGCAGATGGTTTAGTTCCATTTCCAAGTGGTGGCTAGCTAGGAAACCAACTTCCTCCCAATTTTTCCCTATTTCTTGTTGATTTTTGTAAAAATCCTTTTCGATACCTCCTAAGCTCTCTACTATTTTTCTCAACCCAAAATTGTGTAAACTAATCTCCAAAAGTAAGTTTGTGGTTTTGTAGTTTCCCTCATGTGGTGGTGAATTCTCCAAAGCTCAAATATGTTTTTTTTTCCCTTATTTTCTTACATTATTTTATCAATCAATCGCTTCTAAAGTGTTCCAAACCTTACACCAACATTATGCCACAACCTATTCTTGATTCAAGAAAGTCCTCCAACTGTCCTTTAAGTGTTTTCACTTATTTAGCTTATTTATAATACTAACTTAGTTATATTTTATAATATATATGATACTTATACTAGCTATTTTATTCTCAATTTTCTCCCAATAATTACTTTTGTAGGTTAGGTAATTTTATTTTTACACCATTACTATATTTTGGCCTTGCATTTCAAGTATAAGGCAAAAATATTCATTATTGATAAAACTATGTTTTATTAATTTAAATTCTTTTTTGACTTAATTTTACAATTTAAACCTTACTAGAATGCTTCTTTTAACTATTATGACCCAATATTGACTTTTTATTTAATTCTAAGAATATTATCTGAAACCTTAAATCTACCCTTTTTGTTACATCCTAACATAGTACAAAACGCCCCACCATACAAGTAAACCCGTTATAAATAAGCTCAATTCTAACAAAACAACACTTTATTATATACTTAGCGCTTAAAGGAGTTCAGCTATAAGCTTTTGATTACAAATATGCACATCATTTACAAATTCCAAAAACTTGAACACTAAATTTAATTAAACTTCTAAGTTTTCATTGTACTTACTTAGTAGCACTATCACTTTCAAAATAGCTGACTCTATTTAGAGCTCTCCAAAAATCTACCCATACTGCTGGTGATGCCCCAAAATTTTCATCCTAACCTGAGGATAAGAGAAAGCTTATCCCCTCAACTACTATTGAGCTAAGTAAGAGTAGATAACAAGTAACAACACACTAAAGCACACAACACAAGCACATAAGTTTTGTATTTAATCAATATTTAGGCAAGAAATAAGATAATGCAAATTGTATACTATGCTAATGTGCGTAACATGCATCTGTACCGATATCCTAGCAACTCATCCGGTTTGGTCAACTATAAATCCAAGCATCCAGAGAATATATCCAAGAACCTAGTAAATTATCTTAACCTAGCAAAACTACGGATCATGGTAGAATTTTTGGACAATACGAAACTATATGCATAAAAACCCAGTTACGTAAACTTATCCTAGCAAAACCATAAGTTTAAGAAAAAGTAACCGTAGGTCCTTTTTCATGCCATGCCATGAATGCATCAACTAATTCTCAATCAACATCAAGTATAACAACAAGGCTTATCATGTTCATCTTGTCTCTGCTTTAAGTTTTGAATTAGCTTCTGATTTGAATACTCATTATAACATAAGTTTTCGTAAGTTTTACTCACAATGAAGTGTAGAATTCATCACATAAGACATTATCAACATTATGGTCACAAAGTATAGCATTACCAAGTATATCCATCACAAATCCAAGTAACATTTAAACAATCACACCAATCACGGACAAGAACATTCACTATCTACTAATCAAATGAAAGTTAAGTACTTTGCACAACAATTCCAAGTGTCATTCAAACAAACACCACAATCACATGCAAGGACATTCATTTTCCACTAAAGAAATGTAAATCTATACCCTATACATGGAAATCCACTTACCTAGCTAACGGTACAATCTCAATTTACTCATTAGCAAGAACTTCCTCCTCTATGACTTTACCTAGCAAGAGTAAGTACTTCTAAGGTTAATTATAGGTGATGAGTATATATATATATATATATATATATATATATGCCAATTAAATACTCACTTGTTGTTTGTTCGTTCCTCATAAACTCCTTCTCTATGACTTTACCTAGCACAAGTACTTCTAAGGTTAATTACAGGTCGTGACTATATATATACACATATATACCAGTTAAATACTCACTTGTTTTTTGTTCATTCCTCATAAACTGGTTCCTATTCAATTTCTGAGTTTGATTTTGAGTTAACTTTTGAAACAGCTTCTTATTACACTCTCCTCTTAGTTACCCTCTAACTCTATTATCTCTAAAGTGTTTAGGAAAATCAACCTCTAACCAAGCTTCTGAATCCCCTTTTTTTTACATTTAACTCATAAGTTTTTCTTTTGACTCATTCTCTAAGTATCATTCTAATGCAAAATTTATTCACAAAACCTTTGAGTTATCACCTACATTCAACCAATATCTTAAAATTTAATTAATTTACTCACTCTTCTTTCAAGTTACAATTATAGGATCAATTTAAAACCTTAAATAACACTCTAAAAAACTTTTCTTAGCTTCATTATTTCTTTACTCCTTATACATTACATCATGATTCATCAATTTTTCAAATTTAACAAAATAATCAAATACCAACTTCACTTTTTAAGACTAACTCAAAATTTTCTACAACTCTTCATTTTACTACTTAATCCAACCATGCCAAAACAATATAAATACTTCAATAACTAATCTAACTTAGAATCTATGTGAGGTTATTAAGAGAAATAGGTTATTTTTCACCAAAAAAAAATATTTTTAGCATAATTTAGGGCTCAAAAATCAAATAAAAATATAGAAAATAATTTCATGAAAAAATTTTACATAGCAATTCAATATTGTTTAGAATAGTTCACAAAAAAATTTTGAAGTAAAAACTACATCATTAGCCATATTTATTTCTATATAAAAAATTCTCTTATTTCTCCATTTTCTTAAGGATGTATATGATAGCTACTAAATTTGTACAAAATACTATTTCTCCTAGATTCTATGCATGAAAATATGTAGAAATAATTTTTTTTTAAGAATTTTTATATTTTTCCAAAATTACTTAAAATCAAGCTGGAATAAGACCTCACCAGAAAATAGATCTTCAATCGCCTACGGCAGTCTCCTCCTTATTGGTAGATCCAAGCATTGGGTGTGGCTTTTGGTGGTGATGGTGGTTAAACTCCAGCAACTCCCTACTTGAACGAACTGTCTAACTCCTTAAACTACGTATCGATTTTCATATCTTTACTAATTTTAGCTCTTTGATTCTTTTAGCTCACTTAGATTTTTCCTAGATCATTACTTACATGAACAATATGTTCAAGAATGTTTCTAGATTTCCTAAGCTATTTAGATGCTAAAATGGATTTTCTTTCTCTCTCCTCTACATATTTCAAGCTTAAATATCATGGAAATTTGCATACTAATTTCATCTCTAAGGCATCAACAATTGTCTATGCAATTCTACACACCTACAATCTTAATTCCAATTGTTCCTTAATTTTTTATAATTTTTTTATTGATTTTGCTATGTTATTTTGCCCAAAATGTAAATAATATGGTATTTTAGCTAATTACAAGTATACGTATATATTTAAAAATTCTACATGACACATACACATATATTCTACATGTTATTTTATGTCCAATAATAATTTTATTATATATATATAATTTATCTTTAACACCTCATTACGTTTCGAGGCTTAAACGTTAAGCTTCAATAATTAACAAACATACTTAGTAAAAATACGTTGTGTTGAAATTAAATATTATATATATATAAATTATTTTGACAAATTGATCCTACTAACACTCTTTGTCTTACTTTTATGACCTTATTATATTAAAATTTAGCTCAATTTGGGCAAAATTATCCGAACGTCCTAAATCGTTTCAAACGACCTAAACATCTTAACTTCTGCTAGTTAGTTTAGTAACTAGAGTACTTAATCAACTAAGGTCTCACAATTTCTAAGCAACTGTAATCACTTTACGTAATAGTATTCATAAATCATGCTATTCACAACCACTTTATTTCATCATTTCACAAGTCATATTTTTTAAGTTTTACATTTATTTGGAATATACCACCATTTTGTGTGCTCAATAATTGGTTGAAGAGCGGGGTCTCACATTCCACCCCTCTTACAAAAAGTTTCATCCTTGAAACTTTCACATTCCAAAAGAATAGAATTTCAATCTTACTATTGTGCTTCAACTACATAACTTTAGTTTTCACATCACATCAAATCACAATTATTATCTCTTGTTTAAGTCATAACTTCAATACACCTATACCTAAGCATATTCATAAACCTTCTCTCGTTAACTCACTTAGCCATTCTTTGTAATATTCAAGCCCTTAAATCTAAGTTTACACCCTTTTTTTATTCCCTTTTGTGATATAGGGGTCCAAGTTGAAACATTAATTTTACTTACTTAACAAAACCTCTAATGCTTCACATGCTCCCAACACCTTCTACCCAACTTTTAGAGCCTCACGCTTATAGTTTTAGAACTATAGTTTATCTTCTACTTCAATTTCTATACATTCATAACTCAACATGGTTGCCAAAGGTATGACTATTTTACATTCATGTTACTTTCCGCACCTCAATGCTTGTCATGGTTAACCCAATCCTACCTTTACATAACTTTTATATCATTACTTTAATACAATTGATTCCAAACATCCTTTGCGTTAACTTCTATGATATCATATACTTCCCTTATCCTTTGTTAATTTATATCAAGATTAATAGCCATTTCTTCTATCTCTATTTAATTTGCCATCTTATAGCTTTGTGAGATAAACACATCATCTTGATGTAGTTACATTCAAAATCCCCAACAAGATAACTTCTAACATATTTTAGCATAATCAATTCATATATTAGACTTTAATGTCTTAAAGAAGAACATCAGTACATCAACTCCATGTGTTACTATATAAGTTGTGTCAATTTGACAAGTTTTTGAAGTTTAATATCATTTCAACTCAATCCTACTTCTTGTACTTTCCAACCTAGGTTTTAAGTCAATACATTCTCTTATTGTCTAAGCTATAATACTTTTAAAGGTACGTTTTGAGTAATATGAAGTTCAAGTTGTAGCAAGACACATTCTAACCAATCTTCTGATCCTTAATTTAGTTAAGATTCCATCTTCAAATATCTTCTAACTCAGTTTCTACCACCTAAGACATATCTCATTTCGTACCATTACTTAGGATTTGTCATTAAAAAAAAATGTTATTCAAATGTAACTTATGACTTCTCCCTTTCTTTATATATACTTTCTATAACTCTCTAAGTATTTCAACTACATCATAGCTAGGGGCTTAAGTACTTCATATAACTAGCACACAAATAGTATTAAGTATGAGGATGGCAAATATAAACTTGTAGCTAATTTAAACTCAAATGAGATAAAGAATGACTTAACCCAACTAGAGTTGATTTAAACTAAACAAAACTGACACAACTCTTAGACTAAGAAGACATATAAAGAAATTGACCAATTACCGATCTTACAACCAACATGACATAACTAGATCAACAGTATAGATAGAAAACTCAACATAAGAGACATCAGAGTCATGACATTCAGAAGATTGAACAAATGAAAGACTTTTGCTCAATTCATTTCTTTCTTAATTCCAATCATTATATGTCCACAAATTTTCTACTCGATTCCATCAATAAACCAATTTATTATGAATTTACCTGGATTTCCCCCCTTAATATTAGCTTAAGTCCATCAATTTTTCAGTAACTTCTGCGAGACTTTTGCTCAAAACTTTCTTCAATATATGTTACTCCTCATACTTTCTATCTCTTCTTCTTAAATAATCTTGATCCATGCTCTTTGAAAAGCCTTAAATCTCATTTCCATCCTTAACTTGATTATCTAAATCTACATCAATGCCTCGACTATTCTATCTATCACACCTCAAATCCTTATCCATAAGCTAGTCGTGATACTTTAAGGCCCAATTTACAAACCATGCTCTGATACCACTCTATAATGCCTTGCCTTCTAAGTGTCTGCTTAAAATTTTTTCTTAACTTTTTTTACTTGAAAATGATTAGTTACTACCATCCCTGAGTTATGGATAAGGCAAAATTTATACTTCACCTATCATTCAACAACAACATAAACACTAGGCTCCAAATTTCTTCTTTCACAATATAATAAATCCTAGTAGAATTCTTTAAATCAATGAGCTAAACTTAGAGTATCATAATTGAATACTCTTATACATGATTTTAACACAAAACCTAAATAACACTTTTACAATCTCAAAGTTGTATTCCATACATGTTATGTTAAAGCTTCTTGAAAAGTCCCTTCCAATACTTAAGACAAATCCTGTAACTACTTGATTCTTCTCAAATGAAACTATTCACCAGGTGTTCCAAGGTCTTCCAGCTCTAAAGATGTTATGCTTAAACTTCTTCCTTAACTTGAGAATAAGACAACTTATCCCCTCAACTTATAGTAAGCTAAGTGAAAGTGGACAAACAAATAGCAATACAAGTAATATCACAGCATAATCACCAAGCAGATTAAAATTTCCATCATAAAACTTAATAGTCCAACCAAGCAATATAAATGCAACAAATGCATGCCATAATAACGCACATGACATACATCATACCAATATCCTAGCCTAACCCTAGCCTCATCTAATTAGTCGACTTTAACTGGGCATCTAGACATAAACAAAGGTCCAAGAACCTAGTAATGTAACCAAGAGTTGCCTAACCCAATAGGCTAGCAAAAATTACATAAAGTAGTTTAAAAATACAATTCTGTATGCTCAAAAATCCAACTTTTATAAATCAAGTCACTTACTTGATAAACTCAACTTTCAAAAGTCAAATCATTTGCTTCTCTTTAAAAACTCAACTTTAAAAAAAAAAAAAAAAAAAAAAAAAAAAAAAAACCCAACCTAATAAAATCTCCACTTTATAAAACATGACTCAGGGGTCCTTTTCATGCTACGCCATGAATGCATCAGTCACATACCCAACAATTACCCAACACATACCAAACAAGTTTAATCATTCATTTATCAACAAAGCTCTTACTTTACTTCATTTACATGTTCATCTCTAAAGTCTTGATATCAAGTTCACTTAAGTGAACACCTTAGGAGGCAACATTAGGACAAAATCTCTTTATCAAGTTAGTGCAAAACCAAGCACAATAAGATCAATCAGCAACCTAGTAACAACATATATTACATTCATGAAACATAAATCAACCAGTAATATACATACCCAGCAAATTAGGAATCATCTCAGCAACTCATCAAATAACATGTCACATTCATACATAAGACCAATCAATTAAGTATCGTTACATAAATTATGAGTGGATAAAATCTACTTTAGCACCTAAATATCCACTTACCTAACCACTTATCAAATTCCTAAAGTTTGCTCTTGCATTCAAAGCTCGTCCTAAGCATGCTTCACCTAAACAAAAAGTGTATAATACCCAAGTTAATATAGGTCAAGTGCAAGCAAGATTACTAACTTACTTAAACTAAGAATCTAGGTCTTAATGTTATTCTTTTATAATACATCTATTGTTCAGACATTTTCTAACCTCTTTAACATTATATAGTTATTCTTATATCTCATTCCCTTATCACATTATTCTGATTCTAAGGTAAAAACTTTAGTAAAGCACTTATTAAACATCTAATTTGCTATAGTACATTCAATATATCATTTACATTAATTATTTAGTTGAATACGCACAAGAAACAAAGAGAATTTCTGTAAACACATATATATATCCAAAATATCAACCAACCCCTACATTAGTTTTTAACTTATACTCTATACATTAAGCTACTTCACATTCCCTTTAGCTATATGTTCTGATTTACATTCTGACTCACGTTATGACTTACACAAAACACTCTTTAAATCATCAAATCACTTAACTCTAGCATCTACATCCCTACTTCCATAATTCATCACTATGACCTAATACTTCAAGTCTCAAGTACAATTATATTCTAGCACTTAGTAACCAAATTACTCAATTAAACACTCTTTTTAGGAAATTTCAACCACATGAATGCTAAATGGGAAATACCCAAAAATTAAACTTCTAAATTTTATGAAACTCTTTTCATGGAATCAAAATAGACACTTAATAGTGTTTGCATAAAAATATTGACACAAAAACAACGTCATTGAGGCTTTCAAAAATTAGAGTGAAAATTCATCTTGGGCCTAATTTCTGGAGAAACACATATTCAACTTTGAATTTAAAAATTTTAGTCTCACTTTTGGATTCTACATGAAAAGTTACCTAAGGAAACCAAAAATTATAATTTTTAAAGTTCATTGGCTATTTTTAGAAAATTAAAAGAGAAATTGACCAAAATTAAAACTTACCATCACCTAAAGCTTCGGCCACCATCTGGCAATGGTAGTGTGCCGACCCACCTTGGCAACGCCTCTCCTATCTCTAGATGGTTTGGTTCCACTTTTAGGAGGTGGCTAGCTTAAGAAACCCAAATTCCTCCTAATTTTGCTTTCTTTTTTTATTTTTGTAAAAGTCCTTTTAGTTTCCTATCAGGTTTTTTGTAATCTCAAAATATAACCCCCAAACCCTATAGGATTTTAAATCATGTTCTAAAACCCAACCCTAAACCCTATAAGGTATTATTGGGTTTGATGGATTGGGTGCCCTTTAATGACCCGCCCAATTATACCCTCATCAAGCTTTGATGTGGAGGCTTCTATATATTGAGTAGATTAATAACAATTGTTTAAGTGCGATAAGATCTAAAAGGATTTGTTTCCTTAAAGTAATTGCCTTTTTTTTTCATTTAAGTATTACATTTTAACACATTTAAGTTTTATTTTAGAATTGAAATATAAGTATAACCTAATTTATCTTCTTCTTCTTTTTTTTTACGCGAAACTCAATAATTTATGTTGTCATCTTGCATTTTAAAATTTAAACCATCATAAATAACGATTATCACGACTCAATAGTATCGTTGTCATGGTAGGTCGCTGTGTACCATATAAAGGTCTATTATCAACCCCCTTTACTGATTATAGGCTTTTCATATGACACACAAGGGTCCTTCCACTCTACGTTACCACTAGGCCCATAGACGAGTAACATAGAGCATTTTAACTAAAAATAATTCTATGTTATAATTTAGCTAATTATGTAGGCTCGTAAGACCCACACCAAAAAAATATTACAAACAAATGCAGTTCATAATAGAACTGCATTAAATTTGTGTTATGAGCAAAAACATAAATGTATCTAAACGTCTATAAATCTATTACAAAATGTCCTCTTCGCTCTCTGAACGCTCCAACCCGTCTCTACACAAGACTTACCACGGGCATGCCTCGGCCCGAATTCGTGAAGAGGTTCTCTTACATCAACAAAAATCTATAGGGGTGTAAGCTTAAGCTTAGTGAGATAAATACCCTCGTCAGTACCACATGACGAAAATTTATTAGATGCATAATCAAATGAATGCATTAACAATCAGTATGCCAAACAAAGCATGTAGTAACCTAAGAACTGCATATGACTCAAAATTACGCGTCCTGAAGTCGGGGTTTGGAGATAATTAACCGACCCAAACCAAAATCCGAGTTCTAGACCTTGGGTTTTATTTCATTTGCACTATCGTGCTCATACCAAAACAAAACTATATATATATATATATATATGTATACTTCCTTTACCGAAATCAAATCATATTTTTTTTAAATCCCAAGTCTAGCGATGTAGTGGCCTCCGCAATCCACAAACACACGCCCTAAGCAGAAGCCACAAGACTTGGCCCCTCGCCAACAGTTGGCGTCTCCCAGTGCCTAGTAAGCCCATCAGCTTAGGAAAGGCACTCAATATATATGATGACATAGCTAGTGCCTAATCCTGCAAGAAACTCGTATTCCTGTGAGTCCCTTCCCATCTTCTGCATAAAGCGGCAATCGGTGTTATCCATATGGAATATGGGGAATGCATGATTCATTTTGATTTCTTAATCGTATAAGTGATTAACTCAATTTTTAGGGTGATTAAACAATTTCATTCCATACAATTCACATGTATATACTAATACAAACAATTACCATTATTATATATATAATTAACAAGTCATCACATTTATCCATAAATCCATACACATGCATCTCCCATATCCCATAAGCATCCAAATTTATATATAAAAGTTTAGATGCATCTATTCTATAAGCATAATCAAGTAAAGAGTCATCGAGAATTTACTCACTCTGCCATGTGGGCCAATCAAAGTAATCCGGAGGCAAGTCGTCTCCATACATAGTATCCACTGGTCATTGAAATAATATTTATAAGAGATTGAAATAAACTTAGGGAACTAAGTAAATTTTTACCTTAAGTTATACTTTTGTCTAGTTTTCGAAATTTTTCCCGATTTTTTGCCTAAAATTCAATCGCGTATAACTTTTTTGTTTTAAATCCGTTTTTTATGATCTTATAGTCAATCTTCATCATTTTCGAGTATACTTTAATGTGGTGAGGTTAGATTTTCAAAATGAGGCATACAATTCTATCCATGGGTCATAACAGTAGCATTCCTCATGTGTTAGAGTGTTTTTGGGCCTTGTATGGTAAATGGGCTTTTTAATAACTTGAGAAATCCTTTGGGCTTGGTCTTAAGATTTTATCCTAAGCTTAAAATAATCCTTGAGATCAAATTTACAACTTTGATTTATATTCCTAAGGCTAACAACCACTTCATGGGCCCTTTAGTGGGCTTAAGTTGTTAAATGAGCTTGTTTTTTATTCAAACTAAAGTTAGTGACTTTGGTGGGCTTATGGGGCCTTAGGTGGATTTCTTATGGGCTTCAAAACAACCTCTCTTGATACTTTAAGGTGTTGGTCAGAATTTCATTGAAGGCCCACTCTTAGAGTTTTAGGCTCGTTTTGAGAGTTTTAGGCTCGGTTTTGAGTTTTAGGCTTTGTATGCTTACCATACTTGCTTTGGTTGATCTTTTCACTTTGTCCATTCACTTTTAGCATATTTTTAAGCTTCTCTTTCTCACATTCCAGATCTATTCATGATGATTCCAAGGGGGTTCTCGCTTGGTTTTTCAACTTGTTTCATCATTTCCTTAAGTTTAGGTGTTAGATTATGCACTTAAATTACTTGTATCCAAATCTTGACTTAAGTTTTCTTCCATAAGATGATCCTAACCCATGCTCCACACAAAGAAATAAAATATCTTATACTTAATGTAGCCTCCATATCATAGCTCATGTCATACAAAGTTAGTTTCTTCATAAAACTTCATGTGATGGATTTTTCCTTAACTTACGTCTAGATTTGAGTATGTTTAACCTAATGGAAAAAAAATCAATATCCAAATGACTATAGAATCCTCACATCCAGCATGCTCATCCTCCATTCAAGTTTTTGTTTCAAGACTTTCTTAACTTAAAATCGTCCATTCAAAGTGTTAAACAAGTGTCTTTTACAAAATACCAACTTTACATGCTCATGCTCCAACTTCATGTAAGGGTTTCATGGTTTGTTTCTTAAAACAGTTTTTGGTGTTATAACAACTTAAATCTTACTTATATCTTCAAGAAATCAAAGTCTCCTAATTATAAACACTAACCCAAAAATCACAAGAAACACTTACTCGTCCTTAAGCAAAATATAGTAGTTATGCACTAAGGTTCCACTTAAGCTCTTAACTTTGCTTCCTCCTTTTTGCTACCTTTTGGAAACCCGAGTTGTTTGATCTTTTGGAATGGGGTTTATGGAAGGTTCTAATGGTCCTAAAAGATCTTAGTTGGTGAAAGAAAATAACATAAGAATAAGAAGAGAAGTTGTCGTGAGTGAAGTTGGAAAAATGGAAAGAAAAGTTGATTTTGTGGGTAAGGTGGTTTTTCCCTTTTATGTTTGTTTCAAATGAGATGAAAGAAGATGTGAAAGTAAAATTGAATGTGAGAGAAGTAAGGAATGAGTGGCGTTGAATGAGAGATGAATGATGTTTAAAATGTCTTGAAAGTGTGTCTTGCGCTTAAAATAAAGCTATTGAGTGTAAGAAGGGAAAGTGATGTAGAATTGGTTGAAAGACAAGTGTAAGGCCCCCCTTTCTTCTTTGTTTAGATCTGCCATTTAAAGTCTCTTTTGGGCCATAGAGTAGTCTTGTCTCATTTAATGAAGTTAAGCATATGAAATTTTGTGAAAATTTGTCCATATGTAGTATAAGTGAAGGGATGATAAGGAAAATGTCTTATCACTAAATTTTGATAAGTTATCAATTGAAAATGATTCCAACTCTCAATTGATAGGTTATCTAAAGTGATTGGTTGATCTACTTATTGAAATGTAAGGCTGAGGCATGAAGATAAGGGCATGGTCTTATACAAAATTGTTTTTAGATTTTTATCTCGCATTATTTTGTAATTTATTATTTTATTTTTATAGAATTGTGAAATTTTATAAAGTTGAATGAAATTATTTAAATTAAATTATCGATCAATTACTCAAGGTTAAAATTCCTTAATTATTTTAGGGTTTAAGGTCTTACGTAACTTTAGAGCTTGAAGTTCTTCAAGCTCGGGTTTTATTGACAATTGGCTTTTGAATTGGAAAATTTTAATTCGTTTCTAAATATAATCTTAAGTTTTTGGTTTAGTTGATCTTTGGGAAAGTTTGGAAAGTACTCTTAATCAAGTCTTAGGCCTACCAAAAGTAGAGTTTACAACGATGAGCAAGTAACCTTGTTATACAAAGTATTTACCCAAACCTTACTCGATATTGTTGGTATTGGATAAGTATTTATGGTCATAGGGTACTGGTTTCGTATAAGATATCAAGAGGGGAGGTGGAGGAGTGAATTGATATCTTTAACTTTTTGAAAACTTTTTCAGTGTAAGAAAACTAAAATTTACCCCTCTTAACAACATATAATGATGAATAGTTATACTTAACAATTTAACACATCATAATTAATAAAGCAAATTAAAAGAGTAAGGAAAGAAAATATCAAGCAGAGATTTTATAAAGCTACTGCCTCTTGCCTACTACTCCTTTCTAACTTTATTGCTAAGGATCTTATTTACTTTACTAGTGTCATTTCACTTGATTTACTAAATCAAATCACAAAAAAAAAAAATTATAAGCATTTGTCACACGTGGACTTTGCAAAACTCTACCATACCTATCTAACCTCTCTACAATCTAAGCTAATACAGATCTACGAAGTACAAATGTACTTATCTCAACACTTAGACAACAAATAATAATTGCAAATTACATGTGAGAACAAAAGTATAAATCTTAATTAATTTTGCTCAAGATAGAAATTATGAATGTTGAATAATTTGCTTCGGTAGAACTTTCTAAAGAAGTATCTGAAGGACTTTTTGTGACTTTTCAAAAGGTATAATCTTAATCTCAATTTTTTGCTTTACGAGAGATTTTTTCAAAGTAGTCTCTAGACATTTTGAATCCTTTCTCTTTTATCTTGAAATCTTATAATGGCTAAAAATTTAAAGATTAACTTTTTCGTATCTATCCAACCATTAGTTTGCTGAAGATAATCCTTAGATATTTTGAGAAGATCTCGGTCATTTGAATTTCAAAACAACTCTCCTTATTTTGTTTAGATCAAATAAGCTTCAATTCACACCCACCAAATAATCTTTTGATTTAAATTTGTTAAGGAGATATGCCTTATCAGAAACTTTTGGATAAAACTCGTCTTCAAAATTTGCATTTCCATAAAATCCAATTTAAATTTATCCTTATCCATATTTATGCCTATCTTGATTTTTCAAAAATTAATTCACTCAAAAATCCCCATGGATCATGATTCCATCTTAAGTAAAGACAGGATTAAGTATATTTCCCTAACACACTCAATCTAATAAAGCTAGGCCTTGATTAATTTGAATTAAAAAATAATGTCATATGTTTCCATATCAATCTTCTAAATGACCTTCTAAAGAGTGTCAATTCTTCCTTTCTTTAAGGCTTCTTAACCAGCTTCTAAATGATGTGTTATACCACTTATGCTTATAAAGCTTTTGTAATACTTTCTAAAAAATTTTAGACTATTCTCTTTTTAAGTGAAGTTAGACCTTCTGAATAAGTTTCTAAAGACAACTTAGATTTGCAAAATTAAACTTTCTGAGAACCATTTTGAATGGCTACAATCTTAATGATTATAAGAGATATCTAACAGAAGGTAAATTCTGAGTAACAATTTCTTGAAACCCATTTCTACATATAAGGTATAAGCTTGAAGCCACAGTACCATGTACCTACCCTAGTAGCTACACTCTTGTTAAAGTTAGGCCTGCTCTTGATTATTGTTTAACAAGTCTATCAAAAAGGATTAGATGGGTACAATATTTTTTTATCATTAAGAGAAGCTTTTCTAAGGAGAAAATGAAATCTACCATAAAAGAGTTAAGTTTATTTTCTCATGTACTGTTTGTGAAGATAAAAGCGACATATATTAAGATTCCAATTCAATGTTTATTAGAGGGTCCATTATTAAAAATATGCTAGGTTAAATTTATAAGGGAGATTAAAAAAAATTACAGGCCTCATAAGGTACCCTGTACCTTGTAAAATCTATAAGGTGCAAAGTGGTTCTAAGATGCCATAGGATAGATTCTAATTCCAAAAGTTTGGAAACTTACACCTATAATGTAGAGTATAGGTAAAGTTCTTACTTTATCTACCCTATACCTGCTTATACCTAATCATGAGAATATACTTGAATTACTTTTTGGCTAAATAATTTATTAAAATTGTTAACTATCACCCTTCAACCTGGAGCTTCAAAGGCCTAAGCCCATCACTAAGCCTAATAAGGATGGGCAAAAAAATCGTAAACCATAGATCAAACCACAAACCTAATAAAATTGTGAACTTAACTAAATTGAACCAAAAAAATAGTTTTTTTTTCAATAAGTTCAATTCACGGTTCAATTTGATGTATTACAATCAGTTCATGGTTTGGTTTGTAAAGGTGGACCGAACTATTCTATTAAAACTAAACTAAATAGGTAGAAAAGAAAAAGAAAAGACAAGGAGTGACTAACTTAATGAAAACTTAACCTTAGTGCTTAGTTTCACTTTCACTCCTCTCTCTTCTTTCTTTTTACTATACTCTTGTTCCACTTTCACTCAAACACTCGACTCCTCTCTCTTCTCAACTCAATAGCTTGTCTTAGTCTCTCACTACACCACTCCTCTCTCTTCCTCTAGACCCAACAGCCCACCTTAACCTTCCTTGGCTCTCTTTATCTCTTGACTACGACTCTTAATGAGGTTATTTCCTTTTTATTTTATTTTTTTTACTTTAGTCTTTAGTTTAGGTTTTAAATTGGGGCCAAAAAAAAAAAACAAAAGAAAAAAACTTAACCTTAATCTACCTTTTATATGCATCTTATAACCTATAAGGCTCTCCATTCTTATCCCTAAGGAACGATCACAAATCCTAGCTCAAAATGTTTCTTTTTGCCTTCTATTTTCGTTTTCATTTTTCTTTCAATTTTGTTTTTGTTTTCTTTGCTCGATTAGGATTTCTTTGTTAATGTTAATACATAAGGAGAGTAAAATGCAAGAAAGTAAAGATGGCTATGATGTTTGAGAATTGCCAATTTTCTACGAGAATTAACATTTCCTCAATGATTATGTATTACTAATGCCATGGATGTAGTTGAGCTCTCTCTCTCTCTTTATGTTAGTATTTTATTTGCCAATTCTCTCTACTTATCAATTTTTATTATTTAATTTTTTTTAATATATTTCAAGTTGGTTATATGGTTTAAGAAAGAAGATGAAAGAGCCATGATGGGATGATAACATTGTTAGAATCAATTATTTCAACTAAAATACAAGCTTCTATTATCTGATTAAATGCTATTTCTTTTCTTCTAATTTTTTCCATTTCTTCCATGAATTTTCTTTTTTTTTTTCCTTCATTCTAGTTGCATCAATGTTGTTTCAAGTTAAAATGTATTAGGAATTACCGAAAATGCTTTCCATATTCTTTTTATATTTGTTGGAATTAAAGTTTTTTTATGTTAATTAAGTGTCTTTTCCTTCTTCAGTAGCATCTCTCTTTATCTTTTATTATTACTTGTCAAGTGCTACAAAATTTTGGTTATTTCTTTTTTCTACATGTTGTATAGTTCCTATAGTTGTAATTATACACTAAATATAATTGCAAGTCCTGGAGGTGGTTTAATATTACAACTTCTACAGGTTGCAATACTAAATGTTTCAAATTGCAAATGCAATTTCTATAAGTTATTGTCCACCTTTCCATTTCTTATGATTTAGGTAATAAATGCAATGTGTTAGGTCGAAACTTCAAAACTTCTCTTAAATTTAACATTTTTATTAAAAAACGGTTCGAACTATGAGCTAAACCATATTGAATCATTCTTTTTAGGTTCAAAGATTTCACGAACTAAACCATCTAGGTTAGGTTAGATTTAAAAAAAAAAATCGAACCATTAATTTTAAGTTTGGTTCAGTAAGGGAGGCAAACCAAACTATACCCACCCCTAAAGCCCAACCAACATCCCCTGAGGTCTCTTTCACCCCCACCAAACAATTCTCTAACTAAGTGTACAAGCTAGCTTGGATAAGTACGCCTGTACTGCCCTAAGTAAAAGTTCGGGTAGCCTCTAGGCACCTACCACCTCCTAATCCCTTCTCCGTATCCAGATAGTTGAAAGAGCTCGTGGAGCCCTTAGGCAAAACCCAAAACCCCGAGCCCACTTAACCTAAGCTCAGAGCACTCGGAAAGTCTACCTTAATCTACCCATTGTCTGACCACTAAGAAGGTGTACACCCCCTATCCAAAGTATCCTTCAAGGATTACGTTATCAAAAGAGCCAAGCTCCCTTCCTTTCGTCTCTCTCTCTCTCTCTTCATTAAATGCTACATGATGTCCTGACATACAACCCAGTAGTCTAACCGCCAAGCTATGGCAACCGTCCACTCCAATGTGACAAGATCTTTTCCCAAAGCCTACCAACCTACAAAAAGGTGCTTATAGTTTCTCATACTAACAACGTCTTTACCTTAGATTAGACCTAGGCCAATCCTCACATGCCACGTAGTCGAGCAAATCAAGTCCCTTTCTTATAAGTAGGAGGCAAAACATTAGTAAGGGGATTGAATCCTTTAGTTTCCCTCAATTTTACTCTAAAATATGTTCTCTTAAACCAATTCTTTAATACTCTCCCCACTAACTTAAGCATTGGAGGGCCTTCATTGGCAAAGCTATAAGAGGCTTTCTATAAGTCCACCACTATTAGCAGTTTTCGGACCACCAGGAGCGTAGGCAAGATCAGTATTTGTGACATCCATTATCACCAATTGGTGCCTACTATTTATGCAAACCCAACATCATGGTAAGGAGAAAAAATACAAACCTTCACCCATCACTATAAGGTGGTAAAGAGCAATCACCAACATCTGCACTACAACAAACAAATCAACCACCTTTAGAGATGGAACGAATAAATACAATTTTCCATTAGTTGATGGAGGCTAACTAAAAAACCCTCCAAGATAATGCAAACCTGAGATAATAGCTAATAGCTACACAAAAACTCACGGATAAAGTTGACCCCAATGACAAGGTCAATCCCGACAACATGTTTGTTAGCTCCTCTAACAGAATTAGTAGGCACCCTAGGCGTTCAACAACACCAATAGCAATGAACCCTACATGCCCCTACAATTGTGTTCAATCCAAGCGCTGCCCTATATAGGACTTACGTGATTGATTGAACACCAATCACAATGCAGAAGGTTAGGGTAAGCTATTGAGCACCAATAAGATACAAAAACATACTTCTCTAAAGTGTTCACAAAAACAAATAAAAGAAATGAAAGCACAAGAGCTCCATGAGCATATCCAATGTATTTTAAGATTATTCAATCAAAAGCATCTCAAATCCTCTACTCAACAATTAGGTACAGCAGTAAGTAAGAGCCCATTCATACCAATCATCTTAGAAGAAACCCCTCTACAAGGTGTTCAGCTCTTGTACTTGAACACTTATAATGGATCTAGCTACCTAGACAACTACCTAGCACACTTCCACATAATGATGAGTTTACATAACTTCTCCAACGTAATAATGTGCAAAGCTTTCTTGAGCACACTCATAAAAGCAATGTTGGTATTATTTAACCAACTCCTAGATGGTTCCATTTATTCATTCAATAAGTTCGTCACCAAGTTCCAACAACACTTCCTTAATAAGAAGGTATCACGTAAGGAATCGTACACTTTATATAACATTAGACAATGTCCCAATAAAACCCTAGAAGCCTACCTTAAGCGCTTCAATCACGCTAAACTCCAAATTCCTAAGGTGGAGACGGGATAGCCCTTTAGGCCATCATTTATGATCTAGACCCATAATAAGGTCTTCAAAGCCATAGATCTATGTCAACCGAATACCTTCAAGGAATTCATGATCACAATTGAGTAGTACATCACTCAAGAGGACACTATCCAAGCACATATGTCATCTAGAGAATGACATACATCAAAGTACCTTCGTAAAGGATTAACTTAGCCTTCAAGAAGACAGTCCATCTTCATCTAGAGAACGCCAAGAGAGGCAAAAACAAAAATTTGCCAATTGCCCCAGTAATGCTCCATTGAACTGCCCCATTGAAGAAGTCCTTTATGAAGTGCACAAATAGCTACCCCGCAATTCACACATCAGGGAAATCCTCGAAGTAGCAACCTTAGGCAAATTTTGCAATTATCATGACGTATACAACCTTAACACTAATGACTGTAGCCACCTTAAACACTTTGTCGAAGGCCTTATTCGCAAAGGCTACATTAACTACCTTATTTTCGATGAGAGAAATCATTCCCGACTAAAAAGATGTTGCCAAACTAAAGATCACTCACAGCAACCACAACCACAACAAGAAAATCCACCAAATGATATGCACCATAAAGATAGATGAGGATAAGTAAAGACCATAACAAGAGGCTCTAGCCTGTCAAACAAAACTTGCCCTTCGCCACCTCATCTTGAAGTGCTCTCTATCTAGGCGAAGAAGCCAAAAATAAACATTACCATCTCTTTCTCTGATAATGACAAAAAAGGTATCGAGTACCCTCACATCGACTC
The DNA here is from genome assembly GCA_024138005.1 of Lumnitzera racemosa. Taxonomy (NCBI): domain Eukaryota; kingdom Viridiplantae; phylum Streptophyta; class Magnoliopsida; order Myrtales; family Combretaceae; genus Lumnitzera; species Lumnitzera racemosa. The sequence continues at coordinate 71,880,367 of JAMXBC010000003.1, read as the reverse complement.
ACTAATGATCAATGCCAAGATAAGGTACCTCAATGTCCCTCAAACATTTATTGACAATGGGAGCTCAACAAATATCCTATTCTACTCTGCCTATGAGCAAATGAAAGACCAACTAAAGGAACCCTTCTGCCCATACAAGCAAAGCTTAGTTAAATTCAATGGAAAGTCTATCTCAACTGAAGGACTAATCAGACTATCTATTCAGCTAGGCAATGATGAACATATTGCCTCAAAATTGAACAATTTCATCATTGTCGACCACTAATCCGCCTATAGCGCCATCATTAGGAGACCAAGTCTTAACAAATTCAACACATGCATCAGTTAAAGGTGCCTTAAGATGAAGTTTCCAATGCCCATTAGGGTTAGTATCGCCCGCAACAACCAAAAGCTATCTAAAATGCTTTGCAAAAGTGATATCTCATATGATAAGGTGATGTTCATTGAATCGGTCTAGAGAGTACATAAAACCTAAGAAGGGAACCAATAAAAGACACTAGGGTTATCTAATTCGACAACTACCCCGACTAAATTACTTAGATAGGAGCTTCCCTTTTCGTTGAAGAAAGAGAGGACATCATTGCCTTCCTCCATTCCAACTTAGATATCTTACGGCTTAGACCTACCCCTTTGGTTATGTGTGAGCAAGGGTTCCCGTATACCGATAATGGATATAATGCACTAATGCCTCACATGAGCTTAAATCATACTTGATATAACACATAAGTATAGCCGAAGGTCACTCGCCATTAATCTACGCTCAAATAAGCTAGATAAAAGTAGCTCAAGAGTAAGTAAGAGGAAACTTAGCTCAAGAGAAGGTAAGAAGTGTTGTGTATTCTTCTGTATATTCTCGTGGCTATTATATTATGTGATTATTTATAGTAACCTATTAGGGCAAGTTCTACGTTATTGATAATTACAACAATGAATCCCTATTTTCTAAATAAAAGGAAAATAATTTATAAGGAAAATAATTTATAAGGAAAGCATGAAATCGTGTACAGCGAACCTCATCTATCAAAAAAGACAGTATAGTTATCAGAAAGGACAGCGTATGTACATTTTTACTCTAGATTCTGACAATATTGTAATCAGAGTATAGGTAGGCCTTTGTTCAGGTCTATTTGGCATCAGAAGTTCGGTACCCTAACTACCGAGGCTAGACTAGTGTTGGCTTAGGGACAGCTCACAATAGGGTTAGCCTCAGATGGTCATCTCCTAATAGTTATCAACTTGGCCTCAGTACCGTAGAGATTTCTCTATTCAAATTTAGCACTTAAGCTAGTGCACAGCAAAGGGTTTGGTTTAACACATCAACCAGTCACCTTAGCAATGCCTTAGATAAGATGGAGCGAAATACCTCGGCAAATCAAACTGGGACAAGCATTACTCCTCTACGATTAACTCACCTTAAACAGCTTGGCGGACCACTTGAGAAAGCCCTCGGGCTCAAGAGCGTGTAATTGGTCCTTGATCCCTATCATGAAGGCTCTTCAAAAAATCAAAGATGTACAATGACTTACTGGTAAGATATTTGCACTCAACTATTTCACTTCCAAAAGTGCTAACAAGTGTTTGAAGTTCTTCAAATTACTGAAGAACCCATCGAAATTTAATTAGACAAAAGAATATGAGACTGCCTATGATAAGCTCAAGTAGTTTCTCAAGAGTCCACCCGTACTCTCCAAACCAATACTTAGTGAAGAACTTTGTTTATACCTGGCTATAAGCAACCGAGCCCTCATTAAGCAAACGGATGCAAGCACCAGCTAGTCTACTACGTTAGCTACATCCTCCAGGGGCTAAAAGTTAGAGACACATGAGTCAAAAAGTTCACCCTAGCTATAGTGATTGTTGCTAAAAAATTAAGACCTAATTTCTAAGTGTACCCCTTCATTGCTCTCACTAATCAGTCGTTATGAACAATTTTGCAAAATCTAGATGCACTAAGATGCATGGTCAAGTACTCCTTAAAGCTCAATGCCCATGACATCTAATTCCACCCCCATACAAGCTATCAAAGCATAAGTTCTCGCAAACTTCATTAGTAAATATTTCGAAGAGAAGGAAGCACCAACTTACATTGATATTCGATTTAGAATCTTCGTGTCAATGGATCCTATACTTGAAGGGGGGGTGGAGCAAGAATAGTTCTATAAGGACCCTACGATACTAAAGTCTTGTACGTGCTCAAGTTTGGATTTTCCCTTAGCAATAATGAGTCCAAGTACAAAGCCCTTCTCGCAAGCTTTAAGATCACAAAGGACGTTGGGCCTTAGAAACTCAACATCTACTCAAACTCTATGCTAATGGTGCAACAGGTTACAAAAGGGACATAAGACAAAGGGGGATATCATGGTAAAATACCTCCAGGCAGTGAAAGATCTCATGTCTAACCTTATCTCTTAAAACATTATAAAGATCCCTTGAGTAGAAAATTTAGAGGTAAACAAGTTGTCTAAGCTTGCTTCCGTAGGTATGTCCACCACCCCACCCCCTTCCCCCTCCCCCCTCCCCCTCCCTCTTTCCCCCTTTCTTATAAAGCAACAAGCAAATCCTCCTTTAGCATGTGCCATAGCTCACCATCGACAAGCAACCATGCTAGGTCCTTAAGATTCATCCAACATCCTTTGAGCCCTCCTAGATGGACCCGATCTTTAGATACCTTTGAACCGTTACCTTGCTTAATATAATAGAATCCAAGAGGCTCATCTATAGTACAACTAACTACATGATTATCGATGACGTCCTCTATCGACACAAGCACAATATGCCCTTCCTTTACTACTTGAAGATTAAAGAGGGCCTTCATACCTTCAAAGAATTACATGTAGGGATTTACAACAATCATGTCCAGGCTTGGGCCTTATACATCTAAGCCCTTTATCTTGGGTACTGTTGGGCAATAATGAAGGAGGACACAAAAACCTTGGTGTGATGATGCCACAACTGCCAAAAGCATACATTTATTGACTATGCCCTAAGCACCAACCTCCACCCCATGGACTTTCACTTAGTAGGGGTTAAACATCATCAAACTGTTTCTTAAGGAGTCTTCCAGGGCATGCTAATTTGTCTTATTAGTTGTTGATTACTTCACAAAGCAAATGGAGGTTTACGAAGTAGATGAAGGCCCTAGCAGTCATAAGCATAATTGCAAGAGTAGCAAAAGGATTTTCCTAACCAACATGCTTACTAGCTTCAAAGTGCCCTATGCCCTAACTATAAAAAGTGAAAAGCAGTTTGATAGTACACAGTTCAAGGAATTTTGTGATAAACACCACATCAAGCTCTACTACACATCGGTCACTCAACCTCAAATTAACGGCCAAGTCAAAGCTATTAATAAGATAGTCCTTCGCAACCTGAAAAAGAGAGCAGAGCAAATGGATGGTCAATAGGTAGACGAGCTCCCTATGATCCTTTGAAATACCAGACAACGTATAGAACAATGATTAGAGAAACCCCTTTCTGCCTAACGTTTGGTTTCAAAGCTATATTTCTCATCAAGTTAGAACTCCCAATGAGCATATTCCAATACTTTGATGTTGGTGTTGACATAGTAACCCTTCATGCCAGCCTCGACACTATCAATAATGTAAGGGATGCCACTTGAGCCTAGGCAGCCACCTACCAACAGTAAGTGTCTAGATATTATAATAAGAAGGTTAGGTACAAAGTCTTTAACATGTGAACCTGCTATATTAAAAACCCGAAGCTACCAGGTCACAAGAAGGGCAGGATAAGTTGTCCCCAAATTAGGAAGCCTCATTTAGGTCAAAGAAGATGTAGGCAATGGGGCTTACAAATTGGAAACCATGGCCAAAAAATCTATCAAGGGAACCTAGAACGCCAATAACTTTAGGTCTTATTTCTTGTAAAATGTACAAAGAGCCAAATGCACTCTGTAAATGTTTTGAAAATGTAATGAAAAGATAAGTTTTACACTTATCTATCCTACCCTATTAAGTTGTCTCGCTCTAACAAAACTTGACCACCATCGAGCCCTACCCCTTGTCAATTGATGAGGACAAAAAGCATAGGACCAAATCAAGTTGATCCTCATCTTAGATGTACAAAATTTACACTGGCAATAAAGCTTGAGAACCTAAAGCCTCAAGCACCTAATAGGTTTCCACACCCAAAGGGTTGCCTCAAAGTGACCACATCGACCAGATTGATATGCCTAACTCCCCTTATGATAGGTTATCGACCCTTAGCCCACTTATTTACATACACCTTAGAAGCCCCCAATCCCTCACCATGAGATTCACTCTTGTCATCTTGCCAAGGATAAGAAATAGTATACGGAAGAATATAGTTGAACTCCTTGAAAGCTACAAGTGGGTATACCCTGTTTTGCTTTATTACTTATACCAAATCCAACTACTTTCCTACCAAGGACCCTTTGCCAAGTGATGAGAACTGAGGCCTTATGCTAATTCCTACTCCGACCTCCAGTTGTCGAGAGCTTCCTACCGAGTGATAAGACACAAGCTTCTGCAGCCGAGTACTGATCTTTCGACCCCTTACTTCTCTTTTAGCATCCCTTACTCGTCTTAGTAACTCTAAGGCCGCTACATCATGTTCCAGCTCAGCTACTGCAGCTATGGATTCCTTTGTATAGATCTATTAATGAGCTACCATCTGCCCCTTTTACTTAATATTGCACTTTTATTCCTTTTGTCCTTTATCCCTTTTACCCTTTTCATATGCACTAAGAATCTCCTTTTTATGTATACCTTTTTGTAATTTTCTTCATTTGAAATGTTGCCCTAGGGACTTACTATAAATAATCCCTTCTCTTTGTAAATGGAATATCTATCATTCCTTACAGACATATTAAATATTGTTAGTCCTTAAAAGACATTCTCTCCAAGTTCATTTTCATACACTCTTATCTAGTCTTACCTAGTAGGTCAAGATTAGTAACAAGTAGACTTTGACATTAACTTGTACATTATATCAAGTAAAGTACCAAGTCGTATTATGTTTATAGGTAAGTCATATCCTCCGAGCAACTTTACGTCAGTTACTGCATTCAATTTGCTGACCTTACCATTCTATTTTCTTCAATACTTCAAAGGACCCATTTTGTTCCCTTCTCTTACAGTAAGTTGATAGGAATCAGCTTGTGATCATCTCCAAGCCAAGACCGAGCTGAAGCTAAAAGGATGAAAGGTAGAAAAAGAACTACTCAACAACAAGTCTATCGTCAATTGAGTTGTCGAGAGATTACATTGCCAAAGGATGGATCCACTTAGCATAGCACGAAAAGACTACCGTTGACTAACTTTGGAACTCAACAATTATGGGCCAACCTTTCAAGTGTATTGGCCAAACACTATGATACTCTAGGGACTCCTCCTTGGACTCAAACATCTAACTATCGATCCCGTTTAGTTCGTGTCTGGCTCTTTCCAGGATTGGTTGAGTGACTGCATGCCGACTTCTATTAAACATACAGTTTTGTATTGTTATACATGTTTTTCTTTATTTTATTTACGATCCTAATTCTTTAGAGTTTAAAACCTTGTACATTATTTACAGCTTTGCCACTAGGGTTTAAGAGTTGCTATAAATAGCAACATTTGTAATAACATAAGGGATAGAAATATACGGACAAAGACAATCCTTTTTTTACAGTAAAACTTTCTTCTTTCGAGTAAGGTCACACTTGAGCTCTTAAAGCTTGTTTTACCAGATTATTAAGTGTTAAACAAACTCTTTAATCTTTCCCGTGTTCTTATCAATCTTGTTCTTAAGATTGTGGTGAACCTATCATTTAAACCGGTTAGTGAGTTGCGTCTAACCCTCATTTGAATCCTAAGTGACATTTAGTGTTCGTGAATTATATCAAACCCTATTTTAAGCTCAAACTCCTAATTGTGTTTATGTCTTGGTGTGTGATATCCATATACATTTATCATCAAAACCCTCATTTTACTCCCTATTCTTCATACCACTCTTGAACCCCAAATACCCATTCTTGGTTTTGAGACCCATTGCCCATTATACGTATCAGTAAGTCCTAATGATAACTGAGCTCTTAAGTACATTATATAATTCCTGGTATCAGAGCTTGAGGTTGTAACCAAGAGCTATGTTGTAGTAGTTCTTACTAGTCTATTGTTTATTACACTCTATTTTCATTTTGAAGAACACAGTAAGTTGCAGTTTACTGTTCGATTGGTAATTTCTATATGTATGGGAATTTCTTGCATGAAGAGTGTTTTCTGAAGCTTTGTTGTGAGAATATTGAATGCTAGTGTCCAAATAGAGATTAACGATGCCAAAAGTGATGCTTAAGGTCATGGTCATGTTAGCCAACAAACACCATGCACTACTAATGAGCAGATACAAGATCTTGTTGCTATTGTAGCCAATTTAGCTGTCTCAATGCAAAGAGTCTTACAGATTGAGCCGCGAGAGAGAAAGTTGTCATTGAATACAATCAAGAAGTGACAGATAAGCCGAGAAGACAAATAGATGAACAACAAGCTCTAAAGCTGATTCATATGAACCAAGCTCCACCCTGTCGTGCCAATAAAGTTATTAGAAGAAGACTCAAGCTAGATGAAGTCAAGGAATTTGATAAGGAGGAACAATACAATGTTGAGAAGTTTGACCTAAGGGCACTCCGAAGAGCCGAGTAGCTTAAACTACAGATTCCAAGCTTTAATGGATCTAATAGTGCTATGACCTCTTAGAATAGTGCTATGACTACTTAGATTGGGAGGAAAAGATCAAAAAGATATTTGACTTCTACGGCTATGAGAATGATATTCGTATTAAAGTAGCTGCATTAAAGTTTTCTAGATATGTAGCAATGTGGTGGAAAAAGTTGTAAAACACACGCCAAAGAGCACACTAGGAGATTTGAATGTAAAATGAATTGAAGAGAGTTCTAAGGAATCAGTTTGATCCAAAGTACTATGAACAAGACACCTTCTAATGCCTCTAAGATTTAAAGCAAGGTGGTAAGTTAGTAGATGAGTATGTACGAGAATTACAATTGCTAATGATTCGATTGATGTTAACAAACCCGAAACCTAAACCATAGCTCGATTCATTTCTAGACTCAAGACTGAGGTTGGTCATATTGTGAAGTTGTAGAGACTTAGAAGTCTAGATGAGGCCATCTGAGTAGCACAAAGGGTTGAGAGGTAAAGGTGAAGTTAGCCTAGCCGACTAGGATTGTTGAGTTAAAGTAGCATGCTAAGCCAATCAAATTATGGCCGTACACTAAACAGTTCCAAGGTAAACCGCTAAGGACAAGTCCAAAGTCGACCTAAAGAAGGCTAAGGTAAGGGCAAGGCCAAGGAACCTCAAGTCCGAAGAGACTAAGATCAAAGCTCTAGAAGGAAGGCCCAAGAGATCAAATGCTTTAAATGTCTTAGTTATAGATATGTAGCTAGTCAATGTCCGAACTAACATGTCATGATGATCAATGGAGATAAGCCTCAATTCAAAGTGGATAGTGCTAATGAAGCAGAAGAAGAGGTTGAAGTTAACCTAACACCAGAGGAGTTTCAAGAAGACCACGATGCCCTTATACCCCCTAAAGTAAGAGCTAAGTACTATTTTGTTGTATGTCGATCTCTCAACACTTTTGTAGCTAATGAAAATGCACAAAGGGAGAATCTCTTCCATACGAATTACTAAGTGAATGGTAAGCTATGCACCTTAATTATTGATAGAGGAAGCTATACCAATGTTATAGCGCAGGGAGTAGTAAAGGCCATGAAGTTACCCACCCTTCTGCACCTTAAGTTATATAAGATTCACTGGCTGAACAAGAAGGGAAGTTTGCCAATTGCCAAGCAGGTTAAAGTGCCGATTGCCATTAGCAATAGGTATTAGGACGAGGTTTTATGTAACGTCCTACCTATGTACGCTTCGCACATCTTACTCAATCGACCTAGTTGTTTGACTTAAAGATATTACACGATGGGTATAAGAATACCTACATTTTCTAAAAGGATGGGAAGAAGGTTATATTGACCCCTATGAGTCCTAAGAAAGTACAGGATGCACAAGAGAAGGTTACCAGATCACTATAGCAAAAGTCCGTAGTGATTTCCTAAGCTCAATTTGCCCGTGAAGTCAAGGTCGAAGAGTGTGTGCTCCTCTTAGCAAGGAAACTTCTGGAGTTGAGAAAAGCCAAGAACTTACATATCGAAGTGAGAACTCTATTAGAAAAGTATGCCAACCTATTTCCTACCGAGATGCGAAAAGTTTTCCACCCATAAGAGGCATTAAACACTACATCAACCTTTAGCTAGGAGCAGTACTACCGAATAGACCTACTTATAAGCTTAATCCCGAGTAAGCATCCAAGTTACAAAAACAAGTCGATGAATTGGTAGATCATGGGTATGTTTGAGAGAGCATGAGCCCATGTGCCGTGCCTACCATTCTAGTACCTAAGAGAGATGGGACATGGAGAATATGCATTAACAGTCATGCCATCAACAAGATTACTATCAAGTACCAATATCCGATCCCACAATTAGACGATATGATCGATGAGTTGCTCATATTTTTAAAGATTGACCTAAAAAGTAACTATCATCAGATATGAATGAGGCCTAGCAACAAATGGAAAACTACTTTTAAAACAAAGGATAGTGTATTCGAGTGGTTGGTGATGTAGTTTGGTTTGATAAATGCACTAAGTACTTTTATACGGCTCATGAATCATGTCCTGAGGAAACTAATTAGCAAATGTGTTATAGTTTATTTCAATGAAATTTTGGTCTACAATGCTAACCTCATCACCCATGTTGATCATTTAAGATTGATATTCAACATCCTCCATACTAAGAGATTATTCAACAACCTAAAGAAATACGTATTCTACCAAAGTAAGATTATATTCCTTGCATATATTGTTTTAGAGGAAGGAGTCCGAGCTGATGACAAGAAAGTTAGAGCTAATCTTAAGTAGCCCATGCCGACTAATGCTATTAAAGTCAGGACCTTCCATGGTCTAACTTTGTTCTACCAAAGATTCATTCAGAACTTTAGTTCCATAATAGTGCCATTAATCGAACTAACCAGGAAGAATTCCGAGTTTAGGTAGTCAGAAAAAGCTCAGAAAAGTTTTGAAGATGTAAAATCTAAATTGACGTTTGCCCCAGTACTCGCCCTACTAGATTTTGAGAAAGTTTTTTAGGTTAAATGTGATACGTTTGAAGTCGACATTAGTGTTGTCCTTATGCAAGAACACCTACCCTTTGCCTACTTCAGCATGAAACTCAAAGGAGCTACACCAAATTACTCAGCCTTTGACAAGGAGTTTTATACCTTTGTCTCAACACCACAGAACTGATAGCATTACCTGTCGCCAAGAGAATTCATCATCTACTCAGATCATAAATCTCTCAAGCACCTACAAGGACAACAAAAACTTTCTCAACGTCACACCAAATAGGTCGAGTTCTTGGAGACTTTCTGCTACATCATCAGATATAAGAAGGAGAGTTCAAACACCGTGGTTAGCGCTCTTTCTCATCGTCATACCCTCATCATGACCATGTAGGCCAAGGTACTAGCGTTTAGCACCCTACCCAATCAATATGAGCACAACCTGTGTTTTAGGCCCATAATAACCAAATGCAACATTAAAAGAGTTGTTGGCAGATTCTACTTAAGCCAAATGTTCCTAATGAAAGGGAAGTAGATTTATATGCCAAGTGGTTCAGTTAAGGAGTTACTCATCAAAGAAGCTCATGCTAAAGGCTTAGCTAGCCATTTTGGAGAAAAGAGAATGACTAAAATATTGAAAGAACATTTCTAATGGCTTAGGATAATGAAGGATGTGCACCGAGTTCTTGAGAAGTGCAAGGTGTGTAAACATACAAAAGGAAGGAGAGAGCTGCATGGAGAGTACACACCCCTACCCATACCTGGGCACCCTTAAACTAACCTAAGCATAGATTTCATGCTCGACCTTCCCCAAACACTGAGAAGACATGACTCAATTATGTTGGTAGTTAATTAGTTCAGCAAAATGAGCCACTTCATTCCCCGCCACAGAACTAATAATGCTTTATTTGTCACTAACCTCTTTTTACAAGAAATTGTGTGATTGCATAGAGTGCCCAAAAGTATTGTATCTGACCGCAACTCGAAGTTTACTAACTTCTTCTGGAGGACACTATGGAAGAAGCTCGGCACTAAACTTATGTATGGTACTTCTTACTACCCTCAGACAAACGGTTAAACCGAAGTAGTAAACTAGACAATGGGCAACCTCTTGCAAGCTAATGTTAGGAAGAATTTACATGATTGAGGCATATGCCTACCTATTATTGAGTTCACTTACAACTAATCGGCTTACAATTCGATAAGGAGGTTACCTTTTGAGGTGATCTATAGACTTAAACCGAACTTATCCCTAGATATGGCTATCAACCTAACCATTCAATAGGAAAGTTGACCCAGCCTGCAGCACGCCGAGAAATTCCAAAGGTTGCATCAAAGGGTTACTGAACAACTGGCATAGACTGTAGCTCTACAAAAAGAATAAGGAAGCTGAGGAAGGAAATGAATGGTATACAGCCCCAAAGACCTTATCTAGGTCTACCTCAATAAGGAGCGTTTCCCCAAGAAGAGGATAAATAAGCTTTCCCCCAAATCGGATGGACCTTTTAAGATCCTTAAGCGCATCAACAACAATGCTTATGAGCTTGAGCTGCCTGACAAATATGGTATAATTGCCACCTTCAATGTCACTGATTTGACGCCCTACGTACTCAACGAGGAAGAGGACCAAGATTTGAGGGAAAATCTTCAACAATCCTGGGGAACTGATAGGTTACTAACCCCTAGCCCACTCATACATGCCTTAAAGTCCTCTGGTCCCTCACTATGAGAATTCTCTCTCATCATCTTACCAAGGGCGAGAAACAGTACACAGAAGAATGGTGGCTGAACTCCTTAAGAGATACGAGTACGTACACCTTGTTTTGCTCTATTCCTTGTACCGATGCCTACTACTCTCCTACCGAGGACCCTTTGTTGAGTGATGAGAATTAAGGCCCTATGCTAATTACTGCTCTAACCTCCAACTGCTGAAAGCTTCTTACTGAGTGACAAGACACAAGCTTCTATGGCTAAGTACTTATCTTTCGACCCCTTACTTCTCTTTTAGAATCCCTTACTCGTTTTGGCAACTCTGAGGCTACCACATCATATTCCAACTCAACAATTACACCTATGGATTCCTTTATACGAATCCATTAATGAGCTATTACCTATCCCTTTTACTTTATATTGCACATTATTCATTTTGTCCTTTGTCCCTTTTACCCTTTTCATATGTACTAAGAATCTCCTTTTTATGTACACCTTTTTGTAATTTTCCTCATTTGTAATGTTGCCTTGAGGATTTACTATAAATAGTCCCTTCTCCTTGTAGCCGAAATAACTATCATTCCTTACAAACATATTGAATATACTTGGTCCTTGCAAGCCATTCTTTCCAAGTCCATTTCCATACATTCTTATGCAATCTTGCTAAGTAGCTCAAAATTAGTGGTGGATAGACCTTGGCATTAACTTATGCATTATATCAAGTGAAGTATCAAGTCATGTAGTATTCATAAATGAGTCATATTCTCCAAACAGCTTCACACCAGCTACTACATTCAGTTGGCAACCTTACCATTATGTTTTCTTCAATACTTTGAAGGACCCATTTGGTTTTCTTCTCCAACAATAAGTCTTAGTAATAACTAAGCTCTTAAGCACAATACTCTGTAAAATAAAGCTTAAGCCCACTTGATGTCCCTGCCCAAGCACCACTCTAACTCGCATTCCCAAGCCTGTAAACATTACAATGTGGAAGGTACTTAGTTGAGGACGTTTATACACTTAACCAATATTTTCTAATCATGCAAACAAGCACAAGCATTTAGGAAGACATTCAGTAGTAAACAATAAAACAAACATTTATAGCAAGGAAAAAATTAAATGAGACACTTTCCATTACAAAGTATCCATCATTAGTACAATATGATAAGATTGGTATTCCAACCTACACACTAAAAGCCACCATCTAGGGCTTAATACAAAAAAAAAAAAAAACAAACAAACAAAACTTATCCTTAGACCTTCCCAACTTGACCATCCTCCACATTCTCTTTAACCTCATCTCTAGTAGGGTCAAATTCTACTTTAGCCCCTCCGCCACCAATTGGGGCCCCCTCATTTAACCAAGATAGAAAATTGAGATCAAGGTAAGGAAATTTCTCCTACACCTTATCCATCACCACTCTCCCCCCATTTAACCCAACCTTGTCGTAGCAGCCTTAAAGTTGTCTCCCTCCTTAATCTTATAAAACAATTTTTCCAACACTGCATCAATCAAGTCACAGCCATCCCTAAGCTTAGCTTCCCACTCTTTCAATTAGACTTGGGCCTCCTTGAGCTCTTTCTTAGCAACCTTGGTTGCCCTTTTTGCCACCACCACCTCCTTATTAACAGCATTATCAAGATAAGTTACTATAAGGTAATTCAACTTCCCAACTAATCTCATATACTTTTCAAGATCCTTGAATAACTCTCCATCCTTGGGTGAGTTGAAAATTAGATGTCATCGAGGCACTATATGGTTTTGCACCTAACTTTCCTATCTTGAATAACAGGTCAATTAAATATTTTCGTTGAGGTAAGAAAACACCTTTCTTATTCTTCATTGCCTCAACTCCTAAAAAATACTTCAAGGACCTTAAATCCTTTGTTCAGAATTAGCCATGAAGAAAATCCTTTAAAGACGATATTCCTCTTACATCACTCCCAGTAATGATGATATCATCCATACAAACAAGAAGAAGAATGATGCCAAATGAAGAATGCTTATAAAACATTAAGTGATCAAACTTACTTTTGGTCATTCCAAAATTTTCAACTGCTTGGCTAAATTTTCTAAACTAAGTACGAGGACTTTGCTTCAAACCATATAAAGATTCCTTCCCCCCCCCCCCCCCACCCTACCCAAGCAACAAACCCCGTTGGTTATTCTATGTAAACTTCTTCTTGAAGATCACCATGTAAGAAGGCATTTTTTTTATCCAAAGGGGCCAATCATAAGTAGCTACCATAGAGATAAATAACCAGATGGATGTCAATTTAGCTACAGGAAAGAAAGTATTAGAATACTCAACCCCATAAGTTTGGGCATAGCCCTTAGCAACAAGACAAGCTTTAAGGTGAGCAGTAGATCCATCATGATTCACCTTAACTACAAACACCCATTTACATCCAATAACCTTTTTTCCTACAGGTAACCTTGCCAAATCTAAGGTACTATTAGCATCTAAAGCATTCGTCTCCTTTATCATCATTGCACACCAACCATAATGAGATAAGGCCTCATGAAGAGTTTTAGGAATGGATATTATATCAAGAGAGGCAACAAAGGAACATAAAGAAATAGATAATTGATCATATGATAGAAACGATGAAATATAATAAGCACATTGTCTTTTACCTTTACGAAGAGCAATGGGCAAGTTAAGATCATTATTAGTTGGATCTAACTCCAAAGAAGAACTTGGTGCTAAACATGTGATGGGAGGATTCTAACATTTGGTATACACATGGCGAATTGGTGGAGGAAGTGGTTGTGTAATAGACATAACATCTACTAACTGATAAGTAATGTGGTATACTAATAAATTATATTCTCCCCCTTACTCTCAATGTGATTAGAAGAAGCAGAAAAGAAGGGACATTGCTCCAGAAAGGTGACATCAACAGATACAAGGAATTTATTAAGATTAGGACAGTAACATAGATATACTTAGAGTAACCTAAGAAAACACATTTTACTAACTTAGGATCTAGCTTCGTGGTCTAAAGGTGAACATCTCAAACAAATCATGTACTCCTAAAAATGGAAGGTTCAATAAGAAATAAAGGTTTTTTTGGAAAAAGAATACTATAAGGAACTCACCTTAAAGAATGGATAAAGGCATATAGTTAATGAGAAAACAAGCTGTTGAAATAGCTTCTACCCAAAAGTTTTAGGAACATGAGTTTGAAATAAAAGTATCATAGCTGTTTCAAGAAGATGCTTATTATTTCTTTCAACCACACCATTTTGAGGTAGTATATCAACACATGAAGTCTGATAAATAATGCCCTATTTAGTCATATAGGTTCTAAATACTTCAGATAAGTATTCTCAAGCATTATTACTCCTTAAAATTCATATAGGAACATTAAACTAAGTTTAGATTTCATCACAAAAGGAAGTAAAATGAGAAAACAACTCATAATGATTTTTCATTAAACAAAGCCAAGTCATACGAGAAAAGTGATAGACAAACGAAACAAAATAGAAAAATCTTGTTTTATATGTAACTAGACAAGGACCCCAAACATTTGAATGTACTAACTCAAAAGGAGTACTATCTCTTTTATTGACATAAGAAAGATAAGACTGATAATGGTGTTTTGCAAATTGACATGACTTGCAATCGAAAGATAAGATACTATGGAACTGAGGACACACTTTCTTCGAAGTAGAATGAGAAGGATGGCCAAGTTGATAATGTACTTTAAAAGGAGTTAGGATACTCGAGTAAGCAACGAGTTTAGGAACATCCATTTGAGAATCCAAAACATAAAATACTCCTAAAACATGCCATTTATCGATACTGTTCTTGGTCATAAGATCTTGAAACAAACAATAATCAAGGAAGAATGAGACACAGCAATTTAAGTTACTAGTAATCTAACTAATTGATATGAGATTAAAGGAGAAGTTTGGTAAGCTTAAGATGGTAGACAAAGAGAGTGATGAAGTAGGATTTATAGTGCTAAAACCAAGAACGGATCATGTAGAGCCGTCTACTAAAGGGACTAGCAATTAAGTCAATGATCCACTATGATTTGGAGGAAAAAAGGTACTTATCAGGATTACCTAACTCAATAATAACAGAGATAGATTGAGATGAATTTTTTAATGCTTCCTATTACTAACAAAAATGGGCAAACTCATTTGAAAAAATTGTGACTATCTATTTAAACAATGGACCAGATGTGCCAATAGCTATTATAACGTAGGCTAAATGAGATTTATGGTATTTATTCAACAATTTTCGACATGTACATTTGGTGTGACCACACTCATGACAATAATAATAGTCAACTCCCCCTAGCTCTTGGCTTCTATTATTTCCTTTCTGATTAGATAACTTTGCAGCTCCTGATCCATTACAACTAACAAATGAACTAGAGGTTAAGGCAAACAGAGTAACAAAATTACTATTATATGTACAAAGTACTTTAGTAAATACCTCATGTAAGGAAGAAATGTCAACTCTAGATAGAATCTGAGATTTTGCATTATCAAATTTAAAGTTAAGTCCTACTAGAAAACTTACGATTGCCATCTTCTCTTGTTGCGATTGTTATACTCTTATATCAACACTAAATGGCAACAAAACATTTAACTCTTCATAAATCTTTTTAAAGTTCATAAAATATGCTTAAAGAGGTTGATCATTTCATTCAAGACGATAAAATTCCTTTAAAACTTCACATATATGAGAAAGATTCTCTTTCCCAAAGCATAAAAATTCCAAATACTCCATTATTTGCTTATTTGCAAACTAACCACTTCAGTATCAATAGAATTCCTTATTTGCAAAAATAATGTGGCATCATCTTTTAACCACTCTCTACGTGTATCATCAGTAGGTAGGTTATTAGTAAAATGATGATATCGAGAAATACTTTGCAAATATATCCTAATTGTTTTACTCCATTCTATGATTTTAGACATTCTTGGAATAACGTCTACTACAAGAGTTTTTTATCTTCAACCATAAAATAACATAAAAAAGACTTCAATAATATCTAATAATATAAAACTCTAACCCTTAAAGTCCAAATTATTACTAATCAAAGAAATAAAACAATG
This sequence comes from Lumnitzera racemosa, assembly GCA_024138005.1. Lineage (NCBI taxonomy): Eukaryota > Viridiplantae > Streptophyta > Magnoliopsida > Myrtales > Combretaceae > Lumnitzera > Lumnitzera racemosa. Next base: position 71,864,427 of record JAMXBC010000003.1, on the reverse strand, counting down.
GCAACAAATAATTAAAACCTAACCTCCACACAATGGTAAACTTGCAAACTTACTGTACCAAAAAAAAAAAATCAGCCACTTGCTCAACTTTAACAAGACACTACATGTCAGTTAATAGTTGTAGCAAATAGCAACCAACAACTCCAAACAAACCCAACACCACCACTAACCCTTGCACTTATAACAAAATGAGAGAAAACACCAATTCAAATTTTAAGGTGAACCATAAGCTACCCACAACGTACAAACAAGACTAATAGATCACTCAAACATAATGGTCTAGTTAAATAAAGGTAAGCACTCAAAGAGTTTTAGGAATCAATGCCATGATACCATGTAGAGAAATATAAGAGTAGAAAAATATAATATGATTGTATATTGATGTGTATTTTCTATACATACAAGAAAACAATATATTCCTAACAGTTGGTATACCAACTCCTACCTAACATTGCATTAATTACACTATCTTGTAAATATAATATTATTTAAATACTTATTTTATAACAAAGAAGAAGAAGAAGAAGAAGAAGAAGACAGAAAGGAATAAGGCTATACCTGCTTAAGTAAAGTACACCAACATAAAAACGCATATCTGCACAAGCTCATAACATCTTCAAACCCTACCAGAGCGATCAGTACGCTCTCATTATACTCCTTCCCTTAGAAAACTATGGCATGCTCCCTCTTCAAGGGCCATTGAGGAATGATTGGGCCCATTTGTTGACTAATTGACATTTTAACATCACCACCTACATCGTCGTCCAAATTGATAACATGGACAATGCACCCTCCTACCAGTCCATCCATTCCTATAGCTTCCCCAAGCTCCTATCCCTCAGGTATTCCTTAGGCCCCCATAACAAACCTACCTTCTAAGGCCTTACCTTGAACCCCGTCCATTAGAGATAAGTCTCTCCAACTCCTTCTCTACAAGCACCTCATGCTTGAGCAACAACCTAACCAAGCCTACCCTTAAAGTCACTCCTTCCTCAACAACAGCCACCAATGGCACCCTAGTTCAAACATCTTGCAACTCTTCCACCACAAATGGCCTGCCCTTTACAAACATTCCTATACCATTCTTATGCCTGCTCCTCTTAGTCAAATGGGATGTATCCTGCCCCTCAACAGGCATCTTCCCCTTCTCTTGAAGCATCTACTCCCTATAATGCATCATCATGGCCTTAAATGAGTCGATACACAAGTTACAAGTTGTAAGCATAAAACATCAATTAGCATAAGCAAAAATACAATAATAAAATAAAGTATCTACTGAAGACAAGCAACCTCTAACTCTCCCCTACCAATGGCCAATGGTAGTGAACTCCTAACTACTCCCCCTCGGCTATGTGTACACATGCCTTTACTTATCTCCCATCCACACAACACCTCCTTCCGTAGATAACATCACACAATCTGCTCCAAATGGAAACCCTGGCTTAGCTAATATACTACATCGAGCATCTAATCCTTTGCCTCATCGTCCTTGGGAACAAAATAGTTTACACCAGTCATTTAAATTAACTTATTCCACTCAGTTGGAAAATCAAGCTCATGCAACAACTTTACCCAATAAAACCAATCCTTCTAGTCATTTACCTTTGACCTTCTCCCATGGAAGATGTTCACATGCTTACCCTGGCTAGAAACATACACCCAACCTTCCTAGTTCCCTTTAAGTTGAAAGAAGTGATGAAAAAGTTGTATGGAAAATAAATACTACCTTAAAACCCAATAACACCAACCACACAATCGAGTAAAGGGAGCCAAGCGTTACTAGAAAGTAATTGAACACTTCTTGATCGGCTTGAAGCAAGTATACTTAGTCAAGTTATAATACATACTAAAACAAACATGAGTTTAAGTGTTGATCCCATAAGGAACTATGTATAGGAGAACCTAAGTTACTAGCAATTTACCCTAGAGATTCTAATTATCTAATTTTATAATATAGGGATGGTTTTGATTAAATAAGAAAGATGAATAAGGGTTGATAAAATAAGAACAAATAAAATTATAAAACTAAAGCTAATTAACATAAACAAGCATAATTCAATAAAAAGCACATGATCCTTAGTTAATTGTGTTATTTACTCTCTAGTTCCATACAACTTTTTAATCTCAATTATTTCTTGGAACGTGGAGATTCCTAATCTTATTCCTATGGAATTCGAGTTCCAAATTAACCAAACTCATGTCTCTAATCTCTTCCTAATCCTGAGACCCTCTCCAATCGAATCGCTTCCAAATAGAGCATCGTAAGATTGCATTAGGAACTTAGATCTCGCTACTAGGTTAGCCACCCTCAATTACCCTAATCCAAAGAAATTGAGTACTTAATCTCTTAGCATATTAAACCCTTTCTAATCACACCTGTCTATTTAATTGCAAGACTTACGTCTCTATAACAAATTCATACATAAATTAGGCAACCTAAGTAAATACTAATTGACGATAATAAGCTCTATATTAGTAGATCGTCAAAAAATAAAATCACATATTAAAATAGAAGTTTTTGAAAGAAGAACTAGATTTTAATAATAATTTACTAAGAATAATTAGAAGAGTGACATAATGAAAGGAAAAGAGAAAGTAGATTTGAGAGACCCCCAATACAATACTAAGCTATAACTATACCCAAGAGAGCTTTCTCTAAAAATCTAAGCCTAAGAGTATATATATAGGGAGTGGGACTAAGTTTTATAAAGAGAATTTAACAAAAATAAAAGATTCACTCACCATAAGATGTTTACGCCCTAAGTACACAACCTTCGAGTGTAAGCGTATTCTTGAGCTTCATGCGAAAACTTTGAATTTGATGAAGTTGCTCAACGAATGGAATGTAGGTGGGCACCACAGCCATGGTCCTTAATTTTAGCCTTTACTAAGCTTCATTCCTCGCTTGATTCTTCGTCCACATCAATATGTAATCAATGATTTTACTTCAAAAAGCTAAAAACCTTCAAAATTCCATGAAATGCTCTAAAAGTCCTTAAAAATGAAATTTAAATGGATTTAGCTCAAAATAGAATAAAATTAACTTAATTAAGGCCTAAAATAGTACCAAATAACTATAGAAAATGTATGCCAAATTCGTGTTATCACTTCCATCGAGAACATAGAGAAAGGAAGCTGGAGCCCTACATCCAACTCTTTCCAGTATAGATAGAAAGTATTCTTGCTACCTAAGTCATTCGCTCAATCACTAGGCTAGGGCATTTCAACCTCTCAATAGTCCATCTTCACACGTACCTCCCAGTAGACTCAACGCCATCACTCCTCATTATGCTTGCATGTTACATCAGTCATAAGTTGCGGCTTCTCCATGATGGGGACTAACCTTACTTCGCTGACACATCTTCATAATCAAGGGCATACTCCTCTTTGAAGCATATTATCTACAACTTTTTTCCTTATCCTTATGTCCATCAACCTCCACCACCGAAGTTTGGGGTAGGCGAACAAGGTAAGGGGTATGGGGTTAGGCATGAACTCCCTTTGGTTCTCCTTGGTAGTAATAGCCTCAGCTTCAAATCGTCATGATCTTTATTTAGCCATTCTTACTGAAATTATGAGAAAGTACAACGAAAATGCAAAAAAAGGTTGTCTGAAGAGAATTCAACAAAGTTTTGAGAAAGCAAAAGTAAAAGTAAGGAATGAACTAACCTTAAAGGCCACTACATAAGCACACGTGGCCAAGTGAACCATCACCTATTGAATCCTTACCATAGCCATCCATGTGTTATAGTAGAAGAATCGATGGCTTAGATCCATCGAACAGGTGGATTGCCAACTCAGTACCCGTTTGTATGTATGAAAAAGTCATGTCGGCCCTCAAAGGCCTCAAACATCCTAATGATCACACCAATTACACCAACTGTCACATCCTTCTAACAAGCAATTAATGACGGCATACCTGAGTTGATCCTCCAATGTTTAGCTAGCTACCACATTTAAAACGGTTCCTAGAAACATCTAAGCTTAGGTAATCATCCCATGTACTCAGGAAAAGGTACAAGTGCTCGACTATGGTCTCGGACACTGAATACACAACAATAAAAAAAGTAAGCAAGGTAACGAATAACAGCAATGAACAACAACAAAAGAAGAATCAGGAGAACAAACGGGCATATCTATAAACTTAATTTCATTTATTCAATCTGAAGATTTACAAGGCTTTAAGGGATGGTATACCAAACCCAAGTACAAACAAAAGCAATGGTATAACAAAAAGCAACAAAGTGATGATCAATGCGCCTTCATTTAGTTCACACTCAATCACCTCGCTTTAAAAGCTTCTCTATCTCTTTGCTCGACTTGTATGACTAAGCCTATTAAATTCATTGAGTAGAGATCCAATCTCATCTAGCAATACGTGGTAGTGAGCTCTTCCTTTATTGCACCTAAGCGAACCATATTTGATGTTGGCAACTTTAAGGTGAATTCTTACCTATTAGAGTAATCAAGGAACAAGTGACCTATTTGAGAGACTTATTCAACTCTCGAGGAACTTGCTTGATTGAAGTGCCCCGGACACTTGAGAGCGCCCATAGCGACTATCATTGAACCACTACCACAGGAGCTCACAAACTTATATAAGGGAGGACCCAAGTCTACTCATCCCCTTCACAACTATCATGCTCCCATAGCCTAAAACCCTCAGAAGCCCTAGAATAATCCCTGGTTAGGTACCCTTGAACCACTGGAGAAACCTCCTCTCAACCTCCAAAAACACCACATATGACATACATGCATAAGTACTTCAGCGGCAATACACGATCGTTTATTGAAGTAAACCTATGCATGCGAGCACATCCATAATACTACCTCCACCATGACTAGAGGATGTACCTCTAACAATCCCTCATCATATAAACTCACATAGCTTGGTGAAGGACCTAACCGAGAGGTCCACATATACCCTCAGTCAGCATTTAGAGACTACCCCCCACCATAAAGCGATCCTTTACACCCTTTGATCAACACTTAAGAGCTTCGCTTACCTACAGTAGGAGTGCGGGCCAAGCTTATATGCTCTCCCCAAAGCCTAATCTTTCTTAATTTAGACATCCCTCATAACTCTTAATACTAAGAAGGGTTTTTCTACAATTCTATGAGGATTCAAAATTAGTCAAATGAAATGCTAAGGCAAGAATGAGCTCGTCGGACCTTTATATAAGCACCAAAGGAAAAGTTCGAGCCATATACGTGTCATCATCGACCTATCCAACGATGATAGTAACATAGCAATAAAGATTGCCATTAATACAATGATTACCTTATAATTAGAGCATTCCCAAGGCGCATTAATGGTTACATGTACAACATACTACCCCCATGTGCTATCACTATGCTTAGGTTAAGACTACCTTGGGAAAGACCAAACTGTATAGTCCTATCAGCAATTATGTTACACAAGCACTCAATAGCTTCCTTCATCCCAACCATCCAAAGCCAAGCACACCTTTCCCCAAGATGTATCCAAAAAAGAAGCTTTTGCCTCCAAAGCTCAAGCATATAGCACTCTCCTCGACACTTCAACGCCCAAGAGAGTATGGGGGGGCAAATGTTGATGATCATCCTTCAACCTAGAGCTCTGAAGGCCTAAGCCTATCACTAAACCCAACCAACATGCCCTAGGTTCTCTCTCATGCCCACCAAACGATTCTCCCACCAAGTCCACGAATCAGCTTAGATAGGTGCACCCATACTACCTTAGGCAAAAATCCAAGTAGCATTCGAGCATCTATGCCCTCCCGATCCCTACTTTGAATCTAGATAACTAAAGGAGCTCATGGAGCCCCCAGATGGAACTTAAGACTTCGAACCCTCTTAGCTTGAGCTTTAAGCACTCAAGAAGTCTACTCAATCCAATGGCCCATCATCAGACCATAAGGAGGGGCTATACCCCCTATCTGAAGTTCCCTTCAAGAAGCATGTTATCAAAGGAGCTGAGCTCCCCTCCTTCCATCTTTCTCTCTTCATTAAGTGTTATATGATGTCTTGACGTACAGTCTAGGAATTTAGCCACCAAGTTATGGCAGTTACCTACTTCGATGTGATAATCTTGTTTTCTAATACCTACCAACCGACAGAAAATTGCTTCAACTTTCTCGTACTGACAACTTCCTTACCTTAGATTGCACCCAAGCCAATCCTCATACATCATGTAGTAAGTAGGTCAGCTCCCTTCCTTATAAATAGGAGGTAACTCTAGGTAAGGGGATGGAATCGTTTAATTTCCCTCAATTTACTCTTAACTATGCTCTTTCAAACCAACTCCTTAATACTTTTCCCATTAACTTGAGTGTCGAAAAGTCCTTATTGACTATGCCATAGGGGGTTTTTTACAGGTTCACAACTATTAACAACTATCGAACTACTAAAAGCACAACCAAGACCCATATTTGTAATATCCACTATTACCGAAAATCATTGAATGTAAGGGTAGCATTGTTTCTCCTAAAACTTTGGGGTTTTTATTATTATTTTACCTTTGTCCTTTTATTTTCAGCATGTTGTCTATATAATGATATGGTAATAAGATATAAAGACTTGTTACAAAGGTTGTCACATTTGCATGGTAAGAGGTAGTTGATGCCTTTAATCAATTAATGTGGTAAATTGTAAAGAGATTATTTCCTTCATAGTAATGAGACAAAAAATTTGACAAAAAGTGCCTTCCGTTAATATGTTTTTTATTGGCCTCATTTTTACGTGTAAAACCATTTTTTTAAATAATAATATATGTAAAATATAATGCTAAGTGGTATTGCTTTAGATGTTCTTTTGTTTGCTAACTTATTATGATTCATGTGCATAATAGAAAGCTCATTACCATCCTGTAAATGATTTTTCACCTACGACATTATTTTTGAAAAACATTTTATTTGTTTTATAGCATCGTAATAGCAAGATGCAAGTAGCAATGTATATGCCATGATATCAAGATTTATCTAAGTAATTAAGGAAGAGTTAATGTGACAAATGGTTTCTAAACCTTATAAAAGTGTGCAATTTACTAACTGTATTTTGACAAGATCAATTTGCTACATAAATAAAGTTTTCCTGATCATCTTTGTTAACTGAACTAAGTTTATCGAGTTTATTTACTAACGTCAATATAAAGATAAACCAAAAATTGACCCATTATCATTAATAGGTCAAACGACCTACATTTTAAAGTGGATCACAACCCATTTTACTTTAAACGGCCACTCCAATCACCCTAATGGTAGGAGATGGTCGGTGGCCACTTGGTGAGAAGTTGTGTGATTCCATATAGGTGACCGTTAACCAACCTTAGCCTTAAGGTAGTCAAAATGCTCAATTTCTCATTTACCCTCATATCTATATCAGTAAATAAATTTAATAGAGTTAGCTCAAGTAATAAAAATTATCAAAGAAACTTTAGTTAGGTAGTAAATTGATATTTTTAGAGTATAAACAATAAATTTTACATTCTAATAAAATTTATGTACCATTCATGATATTAAATTACGGAGAAATATATTCAAGTACAATAAATAAAAATATCAGAGGTTAATAACTATTTTGAAGCAAATTCATTTATTTGCATTTTTCAAAAACATTGGTTATATTCACAATTGTCAACCCTTAAAGTAAACTAGTTTTTAACTATAATTAACAAATGGTACAGTGGAAAAATATCTAGATAGATTTAAATGGTACGGTGCAAAAATATCTAGATAGATTTAAATAATATAAATATATTTAAATAAATATGTAAACATCTTTTTCCACTTAGCAAAGATTTTTGTATATAGAGTCTACTTAGTTATATTTTTATGTAACTAAAGTGCGGATAATCTATATATATTCTTACAAAAATCTCAACAATGGAGATCAATTATTTAAGAAATGTGCCAACATAAAGTTGACGTAAATCAGAAAAGCAAACTTAATGTGAAACACACCAATAGTTTCGAAAAGAGAGAAGAAATTTAAAGGGGATTGGTGCATTTTTAGTATTTATGAAGAAATTTATGAGAAATAGAAATCAAATGGAGGGAGAGATGAAAAGAAATAGTGGGAAAATGCTAATTTTATTTATATAATAATATATTTGTAGTTCTAAAAAGTTATTTTAAATAGTGATTTTTTAATTTAAATTTTAATTGAAGATTTAAATAGTAATTTTAAAATGCTGTAAACTAAGTTATATTCAAGTTTAACTTCTGATGTAAAATAGTCAAATTTTGATATTTTTGAAGCCTAGAAAGTCTTATAATATATTAGAAAAAAAGGGTTTTAGTGCTCTGAAATTAAAAATAGCATATTGCAATTAAAAAAAAATGTTTCTGTTCATAATATTCTCTACACAATACTACTGTATTCTAAAACTATAACTAGGCTATTGTATATTCTATTCGACTCTCCTACTGTATAGCCTGCAAAATAAAAAAAATTCTCATCTTCTTCTTAAGCCCACAAAAGCTCTATCCATGAAAAGCCCATGGGAAAAGCGATTGAACCAACCCAACTCAACCTTCATTTTCCTCTTCTTTTCTCTTACCTTCTGTACTTCTCTCCCTCACGCGCACGGTCTTGCAAGGGATTGATTAGCTGAGGCTGCAACCCAATAAGTCCATCTCTATGAACTGTGTCAGCAGTTCCAAATTTCCCTTCTATTTTTATTAAAAAGGTCTGCTGTTTTCCTTTCTGTCAAAATTGAATTCCTGTAATTTCACTTTCTTATTTTCATTTGTTTTTCTTTTCCCTTATAATCAACCTGTATGTCACCGATTGCAATGTAATTTGTACTTAATAGTAAAATTTATGGACCTCTGCTATTATCATTATCTGTATATTTCATAAATATGCTAAACTAAAATGTTATGCCTTGAATTTTCAGTATTGCTTCTAAAGTTGTAATTCAAGCTTGTGCCCTTTATTTTTTTTCCCAGCTGTACATTTTATTGTTTGATGATATTTTAATTGAATCATCAGAATTTGTTTTAATTTTTCTGGGGGTCTAGTAGAAAGGTTCTTTTTTTTTTTTTTCTTCAATTAATTTTGAGTAGGAATTATTAACGACAATAATTATTCTTTTTTTTTTGGCCAAACAATAATTATTCAAGTAATTAGAAGTGTTTGTTTGCTTTCTTTGTATCATCTCAGTAACCAATCGCGGGTAACTGTCATGTTTCTGTTCTTAATTTTTACCCATTGAACTATACACACTTAAAAGAGAAACTTCGATTCAGGACCAAGGATGTCTCAATAAGTAGATGTTCATTTTCCTAGCACTATATTGAAGTTTATATTGTTTGGTGCAGGTTATGGTTGAAATTTCATTATCTGTCAAGGGTCAAGGGGCTTAGCTTTTTTGTCAACTGCTTTTGAAACTGAATCTTTTCTACTAGTTATATGGAGGATTGCTATGTAGTTTAAAGAATTGAGTAAAGATGGTTTTCTTGAGACATCGACATAAATATCATGATAACACTGAGAGAAGGTTGAGCAGATTGGTTTTGCAGTCACCCTGCTAATTCGTCAATAGCTATTACAAGACCTTGTCTGGATTGGAATTGTCCAATGTTTTGCTGCTTAGGTTTGAGATTTGTAAAACTTGATGGACCCTCTTGCTTGTTACTTCAACTTAATGTTGTGAATGTGTTCTTCAATCAGTGTAATTTTTTGCTTCTGGTACTTGTTAGAAGGTTCTGTTCATGATCCACAGGCATGCTTGCATCCCTTTTTTTTTTCTTTCCTTTTTGGGATGGTAAATTGTTAATTCATATACTCACTGTTACAACCGTGTGGTGCTTCTTTCTTGTCTTTTTGCAATAGAGCTCCTTGAGGGTTGATGCGAAAACCAATCATGATATAAATTATAATTGAAGGATGCCAATTTCCTGATGTAAACTTTCAGAACTTAGTCCTCATATGAGGAGAAAAACCTGACTGAAAAAAAACTCGGTTAGCTATGATGTCAAATGTCCTTTCGGGGTCACAAAGTGGTCCTCCCTAATTGTGGCTCTTGCATGAGTGTTTTTCTGATGTTGGAATAGGAACTTTGCTTTAATGGAAAAGTACCTATACCGTATTGTTTTTAACGAGTTAAGTTCTCACCGAAGGGTGGTTTATTTGCCGATTCTCAAGAATTGAAACAGATGTAGCATACTTGGGAAGTAGTTCATCAATCAACATTGCTGAGTGATTATTATACAATGCAAAATTGAACTGATGAATTGGGAACTAAGATTGTATCTATTGAATGAATTTGTAAAATGAATGTCCAGTTCTTGTGAAAGGAGCTAGCAGAATTTTACATAATGGGGTCGGAGTCTAAAGGATGGAGTAGAGCAGCAAGGGGGCTAATTATAAAGACACTGGTGCTAGCAGGAGGGGCACTGCTACTCAAAAGACTAACCAAGTCAACAACCCGCTGGGACCATGCTCATTCTGTTGCTCAATCTCTCTCAGGCGAGAAGGTCTCTTCCCTTCCCATTTCCTTTTACTGCTTATGGATATATACTTTGGCACAGTTCAAATCTTCTCTTCATTTTTCATTGCAAATCTTTTCTTGAATAAATTTGGTGGCTCTATTGTAGTTCTCAAGGGAGCAAGCTTCCAGATATCCAGATAATTATTTCAATATCAGGTGCTTTTTCATTGCCTTATTTATCATCTGTAGGAAATTTCTCTTATTTGATCAACTGCTCTCTTGCCTCTCTTCAATCATCATCTTTGCTATATTGACAAACCACACTTTTAGAAGAACTTTTTCCGCTTTATTATATATGCATTTCATATTTAGGAGCATCCCAAGGTTGGACTCTGAAAAGTTTTAATTGTACGAATTGTACATGAAAATGTTGATTGAACACTGCTTATAGAAATAGTTGCTACTTATCTGAATAGAGAAAAGAATCATCATGTATCTGCTGCTCTTTTCACCTTACAGATGGCTTACATGCCCAGCTGCAGAGATGGCTGATGGTTCAAAAGTTTTATATTACGAGCAGGTCAGTTTTGCCAAGGACTGTAAGGTACCATTGCTAATTCATCTTTTTATTTGTGATTTATTCTCTCATATTGCTCCTGTTCATATTATATCTCAGGCATTTTGGAGAACTCCTCAAAAGCCTTTTCGGCAGGTACAGCATGTGCTCTGTGCCTATCTGTTAACTGTGGTTCATTCTTTGACTTAGCAATTAAATGTGAGTGAAAACCTTTGCTTGAAGTTTTCTGTCCATGTTGAGTAATGGATTAGGTAGTAACAAGTCTAGTCAATGAGCTTTTAGTTATGCTTGATGTGCTGATAATGCTATCAACTATTGGATTCTCCTGATGTGCTTATAATAATCTTCACCTGTGCAGAGATTTCTTTTGGTGAAGCCTTGCCCGAAGGAGCTGAAATGTGATGTTGAGGTGTGAACATAGGGTTTGCAATTTGATATTTACCTTTAGTTATTCAATAAGCTCTATTGTTCCTCATACTCTAGTGGTGACATATGTTGCAAGCATGAGAAGATGCTTGCTGTTGCTTTAGTTGAGTTTGCCTTTCTGATTAACATGACCTGATTACTGTGTGATCTCTTTAGTCTCTCCACCCCATTATAATTTTCATTTGAATTCTCTTGATTCTTCTCAAGAGCTCCTAGCCCTGTGGCTGTAATTTTCTTGCATTTGTAAACGCATCGGTGCTGTTGAAAAAAATTTACTTTGTCTTTTCATGCAAGGATTTATTCTTTACCAACTTAAATCAGAATGCTCTTTTCATTATTATACCATGATCATTATATCTTGATCTTTTCACAGGTGAGTACATTTGCTATCAGGGATATGGAGGAGTACAAGAATTTCTGCGATCGCCCCAAGGATCAACGGCCCCTACCTGAAGAAGTTATTGGTGTGAGTCTGTTCTGTTGCTTTATCACTGTCAATGTCTCTGATACCAAGCATCTGCACCTTCAGAAGCCAATTTCTCTTATTCTCTTATTTACACCCCTCCTTGAAGGTCATATACTCTCTTGTTTATCAGCCTCTGTTTTTGTCTTTGTGGTGTGTGCCCTTTTTACTGCTTGCCGGGGCTGTTTGAACACCCTTATCTAGAAGTTGCATATGTCATTTCTTGGAGTAAAAAAGGTTCCATCAAGATCCTGTGAAACTGATCTGTATCTCAAACTCCCATTCGTACTCTTTAATAGAATAGATGACTAAACAATGACCACTCTTGTGTCTCTGCTGATTGGTCATCCTTTTAAAAAATAACTTTGAGGTTGCTTATGACCACTAGGGGGATATGGACAAACACACACAATTGACTTCTTCAGTACTTTCAATAAGCTCAGAAGCACTGTAGTTCTTCCATTTTACCAAACTATTCAAACAGCGAGCAAGATTCAAGATTTTGACCGGAATCTGGTCTTCTAACCAAACTTGAAGAGCTCGAGGAGAAACTTAGAAAGACATTTCCATGAATAACTCATGTCCTCATTTTCTTCAATTTACTGTAGCTTGTGCATTCGTGGTTTCCTCATGCTCCAGAAAACAGAAACGTGCAATTTTGTATCATTAGTAAGACTATTATGGGCAATTAGTAGCCTAGAGGCGAAGCAACATCCTTGTCCTTGTGTAGAGTGGGGAGCTTTTATACTTCACCATTTGTTGAGGGCTTCTATCACATCTGAATTCAGTCAAGAGGATTATTTCATTTTCACCAATCAAATTGAGTGCTTATCACAACCCGTTTTGACTAATAAGTTATCAAATATGCCAGGGAATTTTTGGGTGACAGAAAGGATTCTATGAAAATTGTAGCTACGTGATAGGTTATGAGTTAAAGGATGCTCTTTTTCTTTTCTTTTTTAATAGCATAAGCCTCTATCTTATGTCTTCCACTGTTATTATTTTTTTTTTTTCCCCTTTCTAAATGCTTTTGACATTATGAAGCCATCCTACATCCAAAAAAGATTAGTTCAACTGTTTTTCTTTTAGCAATGAGCTCACAGTCAAGCTCTTCTCGTCAGTATGATTTCACTTTAGCAGTAACATTGTTTCTGACACCAAACATTCCCTGTCCTGTTATCACCCATTTTCTATTTCTGCATCAGAAACTGATATTTTCACAATCATAACATTACATTCTTTTTCAAATATAATTACAACATACTGAATGCTAGAATATTATTATCTCAAAAATTAAGGTTTTTTTTTTTTTTCCTTTTAATAATTAAAGTTATGGATAAATTGCTGATCTTGCTATACTGCAATCAGGATATTGCAGAACACTTGACAACTACATATCTCAAGCGCTGTGAACGAGGAAAGCGCTGCATATATGAGGGTGCAACTCCACCAAGCGGATATCCTAATTCATGGGTATTTAGCTCTGACACTAACTTTATTAGCTCAGGAAAAAGAAAATAGATTTCTGTGCATGCATTATCTAGTTTATTAAAATCCAGAGCTATTTGTTTATTTTCTCCTATTCCTTTGTACAGAATGGTGCTACATACTGTACTTCTGAACTCGCAGTTCTGAAGAACAGTGAAATACATTCGTGGGATAGAGGCTACAACGATGATGGGCAACAAGTCAGTTCTTTGATCTCTATCTATAATTATGTGTATACTTGACATGCATTGATGAGCTACATCTACGTTCACTTTGTGCACAGGTTTGGGGACCAAAGGCCGGACCATATGAGTTTAAGCCAGCTCCTGCCCCCAGCTTCAACGACATGCTTTCCTTGACGTTTCCACCCCTGCAGTCCATGGATAAAAAGATAGAAGGTTCGTTTGTCTTGCAGGAATAAACCCATGGAAATTGTATAATGTCGTAGTAATATTCATGTGTAATATATCAAACATTGCTGATCGAAACGATTATCTTTGTCAATTTCACTTATTTGTAGTGTAATGAAATAGTATCGTACACGAGGAACATTCACTAGTAAAGTTTTTCCTTGTTTTAGTATGGCAATTTTGCTGGTCGATGAGTTCGGAAAAGATACTAAAGATTGACTTTTGATGGGGTTATATGTTAGGAACATGGATTTCTAAATGGTTGTCAATGCGGTTGTCTAAGAAGACAGAAACACTTCTTACCTGCTCGTGCTAAGATAAAAGAATTGCCTTTTGATATCTGTTTTACAGGTGTCAATTGGATTTACTTAATGGCGCGTTTGGTAGGCTGAAATGGCTTAGAATGGAAAGTGATTCCGGGTATCATTTTGTTTCCTATGTTTGGAAGTACGCTTCGAAAGCCATAATCGATGATTCTTGTAGCCTTTTTAAAGCTAAAACATGGATATATTTTCATTGGTATAACGACATAATACATTTACCTTACACTATGAGAGCATATCCCGAAAAGTTGATATCCATAAATCACTTTATGACCTTCAATATTTACCTGAAATCCATTTGGTCAGGTAGGATATAAATGGATCGCTTTATGATAGAATTACTTAGCCAACTCTAAATAAATAAATATATATATATATACTACATTATATGGTATTTTGAGTCCCTAAAATTAAGTTTAGGATAACCGAATTTAAATTTAAAGTCTTTAAAAAAAGTTAACCGATTGAATTCAAACATTACTATTAAGATAAAAAAGTTAAACAAAGTGATATATTGAAGTTAAATTTTGATTTTGCCTTTAAAAATAATTTTATTTAATATAGTACCAAATTACTTGAAATCCCTAAAATTGAACTCAAAATGTAACAAAAACTTAAAAATAAGTTAATTATACTATAAAATGAGATAATATAATATAATTTACAATATGAATATATACGTATTTTTATAAGTATACTCGGTATAAATAATAATTATACTCATAAATTAATCCTAAATTAATTAATTATAAATATTACGTGTTGAATTTATGAAAATAATTAAAAAATATATCTTAACAATAAAAGAGATGTTAGAATCGTGAATATACAAGTATAGTTATGTATTACACATGATATATACATAGGATATATATACTCGTATATTAATAAAATAACTAAATATTAACATAATAATAATAATTAACCAAAATATCTATAAAAGCTTATCAAAATAGCTTCAAAAACAGCTAGAGATTGCTAGATCAGCTAGAGAATCTCCGTAGCTCTCTCTTGTAGATTTAATAAGCTGAATCAAAAGCTTCAAACCCCTCCAATTGACACCTCTTACTTGGGAATTTCAATGAGATAAAGAGAAAAAATTTACAAACAAATCATAGCAACCTTCTACTGACTAAAACCACTATATATAGGATTCCTAATGTTACTTTAGACATTTTAGGTCTCTAAACTATAGAAAGAAAAATTAGAAAAAAATCATGGAAAAATGGAAAAAAAAATATAGGAAAAACAAGGCAATTACCTTTTTTAGCTAATTTCTAAGGCTCATGTTAATCTACTATTAAGCTACTTCTCTAACAAGGAGTACCTCCAGTATCTAGGCATTCCAACAAAGCCCTATCACCCCACAACTACCGAAGCATCCAAGAATACAGAGGTCAAAATTTTGCCCTATTTTTTAATAAATTATAAAAAATATCAAATTCGACCAAAAAATTAAGAAAAAAAATTAAGTTAGGTTATTTCAAACATGTTTTCATGTGATATTTTTATTTTTGAAAAATTCATAATATTTAATATACTTACTCAAGAAAGTTATTGTTCATTCAAAATTTAATTTGCAAAATAAATGTATCAATTAATATTGTTTCTAACTCAAAATTTTTATGTAAGATGTTTATGATATATATATATATGTGTGTGTAATTGCTATGTAGCCCTAATTTTGATTTGAATATTTTTAATATTTATTGCATTTTGGCCTAAAATAGCTTGAAAATAGGCTAAAATTATGAAACAAATAGGAAATTATGAAATTAAATGATGATATGGACCTGTACTGATCCCTATTGAATAATAATAATTTTAGGATAAGTTGAAATCAATTTGATGCAAAAAAGATCATAATTGGTAATTTAGGATAATTCATCGATAAAATTGCAAATAAGAATATATAGAAGATAGATCAAAAACTTGAAATTAACTAATAACTGAATTTCCCATATTTTTAGGAGTTTATAAAAAATTTTGAGAAATTATTTGGTAAGCCAAGCTAATTACACGAATTTACATAGTAAAATAGCTTAATTTATGAATTGAGACATATATTTAGTAATGATAGGCTGAATATGATAAATAATACAATAAAAACTACCTATACATATGTTAGTCAAATTTGATAAAAAAAAAAGAGAGAGAGAGAGTATATTTTTAGTATATTTAATGATATTTTTATAACCCAGATATATTATATATGTATTATGGTTAGATAATACTTCTATGATAACATTATATTAACAAATTAGGTAAATTACAATTTAATAACATAAATTACATATAATATGATAATATTTATTTAAATACGTATAATTGTATTAAAATGTTGAACTATCCATTAAAAGTTATCTCTAGAAATAGAACCCGTAACATGTCTCACTAGGTCTATACGAACCTAACGATACTAATTTTATTAAAATCGGACAATTTTAGGTAATATAACTTATAACTTGATAATATTCTAGAATATGCATATTGCAATATCCCTACTGGAATTAAAACATAATTTAATCAATTAAAAGTATGTTTTGATATGATAGAAATAAAATATGATACATAATAGTATAAATTACGTATATTATCAATAATTAATAATTTAACTCGATATATATAACAATAATAATAATAAAACTATATATTATAGTGATAATATATTCTTATATATATAACCGTTTTAGATAAAACCTTAATATTTTCGTAACTATTACAAAAATTGAGTTTGAGTTTTGTGTATATAAGATTTCTTAGTAGTTAGATTGTTAATAATCCGAGTCTTCCATAGTGACCTTCTGGATAAATAAGTTGGGATTTGTAGTTTCACTACTTGTTAGGATATTGTATTAAAGTATTTAGAGACTCAAAAGTACTTTTAGTTGTGTTTATAATTAATTATTTGTACGTATGGCATATGTATATATGATACTCAGTTGTAATAGGAGTTGAACTCCTTAATGTGTTGTTTTGCATGTTTACATTATTTCTATATTGTATGAACTTGTTTGATCACCCCTGATGATAACTAATGATTATTCGACTACAACGAAACGAGACATGTTCGAGTTTAGTTTGATTTGAGTCGTGATAAAACTCCTTTATTCGAGTTCGAGTGGATATAATTTCTCTAACCTCACAATAGATCGGAGAATATTGTACGATATTTCATTTGATTGATTATATGCCATTTTATCATAATTAATAGCTAACCTTATAAGATTTTCTTCTAACTCCGTCTCACTTATTAAGCTAATTACGCTCATATCTCCATAAACTCTTTTGCAAGTATTGAGCAAAGACTAGGATGTTCCAATACCACTACCCCTAGGTTAGTATGTTATTGATCGGGAAAGTGAGAAACGAAGAACCAACTGAACCTGGGCTTTTAAGAATTCCTTAAGATACCTACTAATTTCTTAACTTATTATAAATAGTCTATGAAACCTATGGTTTTTTGTAAGATCTGATTATATATTATAACTCTAGATATGAAATATTTATATAAATACTGTTGTGCTATGAGACAACAGGTTATATAAACAAATATTTTGTAAAGTTATACCACAAGTTTGATTATTCATAATTATCAAATGGATGTTTTAAGCTCGTTGAGTTATGCACTCCTTATATAGACTATATTTACGATAGCAGCTGTAAGATCAACTTCTATCTTAGGTTGGTTTATACAATAGGATTGTTATAACTCTTCTTATTCGAGGTATGACAAGCATTACCATCTATAAAATATACTCCACTTTGGTTTAAATATTCTATAGCTAAGCATAGTAAATGAAATAGATTACTCTATGGATATTTATGAACATAAGATTAGACCAATCATTTCGTTTTTTATTACATTCCATTCCAAATTACTAATGTATACCAATAGACTTAAATATTTAATAATTTTCATGAGACACGCTATTTGAAATTACATAATTTTTTTTTCAATATAAACATATTGTTGCAACTTTATTAAAATATTTGGAATGATATTTGAAATGGTTTAAGATTCAATCTAAAAGTTGTTCAATGAAATTTGAAAGTAGATCATTAAAATTTTATATAAGAAATGAGTGAAAAAATTATCAATTTTATGTGTTTTCCTATTTTTAATTTAATTTTGATAATATGATACATCGAGTTAGATAGCCATCCAACCTGGATAAACTTTATTCAATTAAATTTGAATTTGAGCTTCTAACTATATGTCTAAATGAGCTTCCAAGGTTAATCAAAATTCAATCAAGGTGAATTGTATTCGTTCTATAATAATGAGCTTAAATAGTTTATTTTGATTTGAACTTGATCTTGTGAGAAGACTTTCCCAAGCTTAAGGTTTCAGTCCATGTTCTTTATGATATGTTTGAATTGAGGGAAAGAAAAGAGAATTCTCTCCAATCTCTTCCCCTTATTTCAAAAAACAAGAGAAAATGGAGTGAAGAAATTTTTAACATAAATTTTTCTAAGCTTCATAAAAAACCATTCTTTTTAATATGGAGACCTAAGAGAAAAATTTATAAAAATTTACTTAAATACCGTTTTAGTTAAAAGACATTTGAAATTTTAAGGTATTTTGATACTTTAGCAAGTTACAATAAATATTTAACAACATTTTGTCCATACTTATTGTTTCCTTTTTCCTTCTTATTTAAATAAGTATTTTTCCTATATTTTATTTCCTCCCTATTTCTTTTATTTTACTTTTCCTTCTTATTTCTTTTGTTTGTCCCAAAAATAGTGTTAGTATTCTTATTCACTTCAGTTTCATTTGTTTATGCTCCTAATAAAGTGGATGTTATTGATTGGTGTTTTTCATTTCGATGCGCAAATACCTGCAAAAAGAGAAAATGGCTACGGGGATGCTTGATGGTGCTCTAGCACGGCCACTCCGATATTTAAATTAGTTCTCTTACGATATAAAAAATTGTTAGTTATTGTGAAGAGTAAGAGAATGGAAAAGAGTCCTCTTACCTAGGAGTCTTATATGGTATTTATAGTGGGTAAGTTAATGCTTATACCCAGATGGACCATAGGAGTTAGACATAAGTCTCAATGTTACTAATTTAGGCATTCGACCTATTTTACTAAAAAATACTATCAACGTTTGCCCCTTACTATCTTTAGTAACAAAGTCAGCAAAAAAAAGTACTTAGGGAGGTTGATTTTGTGAAATCTTTAGAAAATCTTGCAATACAAGGCCAAAAAGGCTAAAATGATTAAAGAAGTAAAGGCCTGAAGAGGTGAAAAGCGAGAGTGACTAAAGCACTTATAAATATTGTTATGCCTTAAAAAATGAAGGCTTAAATAAGCTAAAATGCTTGAAGAGGCAAGAACATAAAGAGGCTAGGCCTAAAAGGGCATGTATGCCTAAAAAGGTGAGAGCCCAAATAGGCTAAAACACTTGGATAGGCAAAAGCTTGAAGAGACCTATGTGCCTGAAAAAGTTGGGGAAGCATGTAGATCATCCAAGTTGAGCATGATTTATGCTAAGTAAAGCCGTAAAATAGGTTAGTTGGCATCTAATCCATTAAAATATAAGACTTTGGCTTATCTATTTACCATATGTACAAAACATCAGATTAAATTATTTAACTCGTCATCAATTAGTGGCTTAAGGTCTTTAAATAGCTCATCATCTATAACTTACACTTAAGCTTCATGTCTTGTCGTTCGAGCTCATTTCTAGACTTAGAGATTCGTAGGTATCCCTTTCTCTTCCTCCATCAAATATAGGACCTAGGGATTAGCGCTTTATGATTTGTTCATCACCCATAGTGTATAGGGCTTAAAACTATTAAGAAGTAGTCCATTAGCGAATTATACTTTGCGTAGACTAAAAATAAAGAGCGTTTGTCTAGCTCCGATTTGTTTTTAAATCCTCATTTCTTTAGCACAACATAAAGCTTACATCTTAAAAATAAATAATTGAATGAATCATAAATAAAAATGGAGAAGTTTACTCATTTTTCATTAGTGAGAACGTCACAAGAATGGGGCTAAAAGCTTGGTTGCTTGGTGTCGATTATTTAGGACTACTACTTAGTAGTTGTTGGCTGTAGGGCTTTACTTTATATATACTTGTATATTGATTTATTGGTTGCTCAACATGCCATTTGCCACAGCCGCTTATGTGATCGGATTCTAATTGATCGCTCTTATCTTTTGCTGCCATTTTAGTATAGCTCGGCATGGCATGCAATTATGAGTTCGGCCAAGCAAATTTCCGTGTTTTCGAGCTATTTGAGCTGCTATGTAAGCCACCACGAGCTCGGCTTTATTTGGTCTTGTATGGCTGGTATAAAGAGCTCAATTTTATTTGACATTGCCATTCTTCAGCCGGACGCCGTGCTTCTCCTTGCACAGTAGACCATACTTGAAAATTGTAAAGCTTGGATCATGCTTGAAATGAGAAGCTCGGACCCACTTGGTTACGTGCAAGCTTGGATTTGCGCACATTGTAGATGATCGAATTGCTCCAAGATCCAAACAACTTTCGATTTGCTTAATTTCCCTGCCCAAGGGGTATAATATTCCGATACGGTGGCAAAGAACTTAGATAAGATTTGCCGACAGATAAAATCATCAAGGATGGACAACTAAGATAGATCGGCCATCCATAATGTACTATAGATCGAAACTTGGAGCTCGGCAATAAGTCTCGAAGGAATAAGTTCGGCTTGACTTTTGTGAGGCTCCATTGTTGTGAACAGTTCTTGGCAAGGAGATGAGTATTTACTAAGCATATAAATAGATAACTCAGCTTCCCAGCTATTTTCATAGGTAGGGAGCACTTACACAGCAAGTTTGGAGTATAGTCGGCCGTGTTTTTGCATTTCAAGTATACAATGCTTGAGTGATATTTCTAGGCAATTTGGCACAGGCTTTAAGTTTCCGTTTGGCGAAGTACAACTCGGCCAAGTTTACTAATGAAGATGTTGGATAAATCCGTAGGTGAGCTCGTCTTCGACTATCATGCTTGGTTTGAGTTGGGGTCATCAACTCACGTCACAACTGCGGCTCTTATATTCGCGGTAGAAAGGAACTCAGAAATTGTAGCTCGCAACACTCGCCGTGACAGTTCGATAGAACTTGGATCGGGCAGTTGCTACAGGGATCGTTTCCCACAAGTGCTTTTCACAGGTGATAATTGCTAAAAAAATAATTATTAAGCTTGGATTTCATTTGTTCCGGTTACATTGAATCCATTCGTGAATAGATTTCACTAGCTTAATGATTAAAGTTTGAAGCTCGCTTGCTACTGGATCTTTTAGAATACAAGCTTACACGTTATACAAATAAACAGGGCCGTTCCCACCAAAGTCATGCTTGACTTCTATTAAGTCATTCACTGTTGAGCTCAGCAAAGTTCAACTCAATCTGCTAGACAACATTCGTCTCTGCCGATCAACAACAGCTCGGACTTCTTGAGAGACCAAATGCTCGGCATTTTGAACTGTTGGAATGCAATATAGGATAGGGTTTGATTCAATCTTGTCACTGAGTAGCTCGGCATGGATATGAGCAGTTGTTCAGCATGAAGATGAGCAGTTGCTCGGCATGAGCTTAATTCTATAGTTTTTCATGCTCATATAAAACGTATGCTGCACACACAAGAAGCTCGGACACATAGCCACAACTCAATTAGATGTTCAAGTTGTTTGTATGCGCAGCATTATGAGAAGTACAATTATTATACTCAGCCACAAAAGTATATCGGCATCTCAGATAAGTTACTACTCGGAGTGAATCGAAGTTTTCGATTTCACTTACTTTTAGGATAAGTTCTCGATTGTGGATAACTCGGATTGCTGAGTTTCTCGGCATTCCACATAAGTATCATGGCATGCTTATTCCCCACATTGGAAAACAAATTGGATCAAGTGCTTTAATTAAGCTTTATACGATGCCTTGCTGTCATGTTCAACATGTCGTAAGTCGGTAAAAGTTGCTTGACATGTAGATGGACTGCAACTTTGGGCTTTTATTTTAGTACATGTCATGATATAGTGGACGCTAGACTACATTGTGATGGCTTGTCAAATGTACAACTCTGATGGCATAGACTCAATTAGGGAGAGCACAGAAGTGCTCGGATATGCTTTAAAGTTCAGAGTTGCCCAAATCATCCCATGGACTTAGAGTTACTTTTCTATCGTGGACCGTCTTGCTCTCTTTGTATCACAGCTGCCCACCGCTCAGAGCTCGGCCAAGAAGACTCTTATTGTGAGGCTCGACGAAGTACAGGAGAACAGCTCGTTTATTTATCGAGCTTTGGTTGGCAAGGAAGCTTGGACTTCACTTTGTTATTGTGGAGTTCCATTTTCAAGAGAAATAGATCAGATGGTCGCTATGAGCACAGTATCTTGTTGACTAGCTATGGTATAAAACATGTCAAAGTTATTTGGCACAGTGTTGTACCGTGCCGCCGTTGAATTCAGTCGATAATGGGCTTCTCAACGACAATAACTCGGCGTTTTGAGCTTTTCGGCTGTAATAAACGAGCTCAATCATGAGCAATATTGCTCGGCTTGTAATAGCACGGCGGGGTGCAAAAGTTGTTCAGTTCGGCATCATCTCATTACTCCCGGAGAAAGCCTCGAAATTTTTAAATGAACAATCTGTAGCTGCTGTTATTTCGAGAAACTTGATTCTACCACCTGCGAGAGCTCGGTTCGATGATAAGTCCAGCTGATACTCTATCAGATAATCTAACATGTAAGATAGTAGCACGAGTACAAAGTTTCACTCATTCAGCTTGAGTTATAGCAAATCAACACGAACGTTGGGATACCTGTTGGCAAGAACTTAGTGACGAGAGCTTCACTTGTTTAGCCTGGTTATAGTAGATCATAAATCCAACACGTACTGACAATTTGGGAAATCCTTGCTTAACACCTCCTACTTCAAGGTCAACGAGAGCTCGGTGGCACAGCATGGAGCTGAGTTGCTCCGCAACTTCTAAATTTAGACAGCTCGGCACTGACGCCAAAACATAGCTCGGCCCTCTACGGGCTTGAAACTTGATGGTATAGGATTGAAGCTCGGCTCCTGTACATTCAACTTGGACCGTGAGTGGCTTACGAAAGTTTCGATACTTGTTTTTCATAGTTTGGTAGGACAATACAAACAAAGAAATTTAATTTCACCTTTCGGCAACTACTCTGAAGAAAGACAGTAGCTCGGTAACCTTGGGACATCTTTCTCAGTAGGGAATTCATTCTTATTCCTGAAACATGAAAGCTGCCCTAGATAATCACACTTACAAAGGAGAATATCTCTCTAATGCATTTCATCGTAACCATACATGCATCTAGCATATCTTGATACAACATGGCATCAAAATTAGTGCAAATTGTCATTATCCATGTACAACAAATGTTTCTTCGAGAGTGCTATTTAACATTTCGCACATATTTATCTTGATAGACTCAGTGTTGTATGAGAGATTTAGGGTTGTCGTTATAGCTTTTTGCCCACTTCATAATCACTCAAATCAGATAACTTCAAATGAAAGTGGCGATTACTAACCAATCGATGTGTGAAAAGTGTGGCGATTACATAGCAGTTTTCGACTTTCATGCCAAAGGCAAGTCTTAAAAAAAATGTTGAAAAGGAAAAGAAATACATCCACAGAATTCAAGGAGAATAACAATGTCGTCTTATGGTAGCCTTTACATATGGATAAAGCAGGAGTCGTTAAGCATAAGGATATATGCTCATCAAGATAGAGCATGTAAAGTAGAAATCGTAAAACGTCAGGAACATTCCAATATCGTGATACCAAAGTCAAAAAAAAAAAAAAACAAAAAGGAATATTCGAAAGAGGAAACACCGATATCAAATTTCAACACTAGAGGACAGAGAAAAATTCTAGACTTCTAAACAAATTGGTAGACCATAAATAAATCCACTTAAATTGTATAATCTTGAAGAATTGTTATATATTCTCATAATGGGTTGATTTTTTTTCTCAATTCTATAGTGCCAATTTTATATTAGTGATTTTCGTTCCAGTATGCCAACACCTACATGACTATAGAGGGTGCCAAAGAGTATTCCGACATGGCCACTTTGATAGTTAAGCCAACCCTCTTATCATGTAAATAAAATTATAAGTTATTATGAAGAGTAAGAGAATAGAAGAGAGTCTTTTTACCTAAGGATTTTGTATGGTATTTATAGTGAGCGAGTCAATACTAGTACCAGGATGGACCATAAAAGCTAGGCATAAGTCTTAATGTTACAGATTTAGACATTCGGCCTATTTTACTAAAAAATGCTATAAACAGATGTGATATCACAAAAATTAGGATATATATAGATTATAAATTAAGTAGAGCGTAAGAATGAATGATTTTTCTTGCTTAATTCTTTATTTTCCTCACTCTTGGATTTCCATTACTTACTTAGAGGTAATAGAGAAAAATAATTAGGAAAAAGATTTGTTCGTTTACTTCAACGCATGGAATAGATACATAATAAAATTAGAATTCATTAGTAATTAAAAGCTTGCAATTTGTATTATATTGTTCTCTTAGAAAAAAAAACGCATACACACATAAGTAATAGATATAGAATATAATCAAAATGACTAATTTATCCTCGTCTTCAGTCCTCTCTCTCTAAATATAATCTTAACCTAGCCTATTATTATCTTCATCTTCAATAAGATGTGCATCTTAATACAATACAATTAGACACGTATCTTCATGGTTCAACAAATCTAAAAAATATAAATCATACATCTTCTGTCCTCTTGGGACATATGAATATCATCCTTCGCTAACTCTACTCTAATTATTGTACTGAATTATTAACAATACAAAGGTAAAAGCTTTGACATGAGTGATATGAAATGTGGATTGGACTTATACAACGGTCGCAATCCTCAACCATCTTCTAGTGGTGGAGAAGAATGATGGCGAGAGAAAACATAACCCTATGAAGGTGTGTTTAGGCGATGGTAGTAAATGATGGGGCATGGTCATATGGTTTGGAGTTGTGGTTCGAACGAAGTTGTAGCTAGGTCATCGATCTATGACATAAGTACGGAGGTAGTCTATGTTGTAGTAATGGTGAAAGGTAGTGGTGTTCAATAGTGCTTTGCACACGTCAGTGGTGATTGGTTTTGAAAGGAGAAGAAGAGAAGGGTTTGTTATGAAGAAGAAAAAAGGGTAAAGTGTATGTTTCTTATTTAAAATTAGGATTCTTAACTTTCCTTAAGGAGTCTCAATTCCTTATTTTTAGAAATTGGGA
The DNA here is from genome assembly GCA_024138005.1 of Lumnitzera racemosa. Taxonomy (NCBI): domain Eukaryota; kingdom Viridiplantae; phylum Streptophyta; class Magnoliopsida; order Myrtales; family Combretaceae; genus Lumnitzera; species Lumnitzera racemosa. Next base: position 71,839,058 of record JAMXBC010000003.1, on the reverse strand, counting down.
TTCCTTAAGAATTGAACTACGGGAAATAAAACACGGATAGAGGAAGAGTAAGGAATAAAGGGGAAACGGAATTGCCGTTCCCCTCAAGTGAACATGCCATTAATGGGTATTACCACCATGTATATATGTGTATATGCAGTATAACTACCAATCATATTAGGACACTTGACAAAAAAGGTAATACTTTGTTTTAATTAATAACTATCATTATCACGTATTTGAATATAATTGGCAATTTATACTATGTATATATACATATGGTGTATATTACCTACTAAATCATTTCTTGTACAATTATATTTTCAAAAAAAACTTCTTAGTTTTTATTACCTTATTTTCTTGCAAATGGTTCAAGAATTTTAATTTTTAGTAATTTTTTTATTCCCTTTATACAAGGATAACTATTACCTTTATAAAGCGGTATCATTTACTCCCTATTCATAGGGAATAAAAAGTTTAAGTGATGGGACAACCACATTCTTAGAAAATAATTATTGGTTATATTTCAAAACAACTTTATAAGAGCATATTGGTAATTCTGATCATATTTTTAACTTAATGCTACATTTAATTAGGTGAAATAAACAATGAAATAAGCATTCCTTATAATTAAAATTTACATAAAGTAAACGTTAGATTGTAAATTTCTAACCTATTGTTGGTAATAATCATTCCCAAAATATAATTTTTTTATCCTTATTTATTTTATTTCAAAAAGTAAATGGATCATAAATAGTTTTGATTGTTAGAATTTAGTTATACTATCATATGATTGCGAATGTGAAGATTATCTTGCGTGAACCAAGAGATGAACAATATCACTATCAAGAATCAAACAATGATATAGTATTGTTTTGTATTGATTACTCAATAGTCAAAAAACAAAGACGAAGAATTATTATTCAAGACTAATCAATAAACTAACTACCTTATATATATGTACATAGATATATACATAAAAAGATACACATACACACCTAATTGTGCTAACTATTACACAACTCACAACTAATAAGTTAATATCATCTATCAAATAATTCATACCACTTATCAATATATCCACATCTCACATGCTCACATTGCTAATCCCTTCCTCCCACCCCCTCCTTCTAACTTATGCTCCCACCTAAGTTGGAGCCATTTGAAGACCCAAACTACTACATAAAAATTGAACTTGTTTTTTACTAAAGGCTTTAGAAGATCAACAAGTCCCAAATATAAAGGAACATGGACAACTTTAAGAAAGCCTCTTATACTATGATCCCTATTCCCTTATAAAATGTATGTCAATCTCTATGTGTTTGATATTTGCATGGAGACATAGATTATTAGTGATCATGATAGTTGACTTCTTGTCACAAAATGATGAAATTGGTTACGATGAATGAATCTACATATAATTGAACACATAAGAAATTTAAAGAAGTTCGCTAGTTGTGATTACCATGTGTCTATACTCCACTTCTGTAATAAAAGTTGCAACATGACTTGGTTTTTAATCTCCCATGATATAGGGAAGGATCACAAGAAAACACAATAACTCGAAATTGATTTTCTACCAATAGTATATGCTCCCCAATCTAAATCAAAATAAGCAACTAGCTGAAGAGAATTATTATAAGGATAAAATAATCCTAACAAATGAGTCCCTTTATGATACTTCAAGACATAATATAAAGTAATAGGATGTGTAAATCTAAATGATGAGAGAAACTGACTTAATTAATGAATTGAGTAAGAAATGTTCGACTCGGTTAAAGCAATTTACCTACAATGTGCCACTATATGTTTAGATTATCAAGAAATTCCTTTACTTTATTATCTAATTTAAGAGCTATTGGTAAAGGACAACCAGTAGGGTTGTAGTAGTTAACCTACTTTAAGCAGCATGTCAAGGATGAATTTACGTCGATTCAACAAAATTCCTTGACTAGTGTAATAAATTTCAATGCCTAGGAAAAAAACATATAAAGTCAAGATCTTTAATTATGAATTTTGCATCTAGTTTATGCTTGAGAACATTGATAAATACACTATTTGAACCCATAACCAACATATCATCAACGTATAAGCATATAGGAATAAAACCAATCGAATTTAGTTAAGTAAACAAGAAATAATCATTCTTTGATTGATGAACACCAAAATTAATGAAAAACTTGGATATGTTAACATTCCATTAGCATAAGCTTTATTTAAAGCCATAAAGAGACCTTATAAGTCTACACACTTGCTTTAGTTTTGGCTTAATATATCTTTTGAGGGGAGACATACATGTAAAAAATAATTGTTTATATTTATTTGGTACAAAGGCTAGCTACGAGCAGTTGAGAATTCTATTGAAATTTTCACTATACTCAGTTTTGACATAGGGGAAAAAGTATTATGATAATCTACACATTCTATTTGATTATAACCCTTAATTATAAGATGAGCCTTATATCACTCTATATTACCATTCGGCATATACTTTGTTTTAATCATCCACTAAGAACTTATGGCTTTCTTTCCTTTAGACAAACTAGTAAAGGTCCCAAGTATTATTATAGTTAAGAAGATATAATATTTTTTTTGGATAGCTTTTACCCACTCTTCTTATTTAGAGGCCTATAAGTAATTAGGTGGTTTTTGTATAACTAAAACATGAGTTGAAGATGCAACATAATCATGAGTATATTATTGATGTGTTTAGATCAAATAATGGGTATAATGTTGTAGATGAATGTGATGATGTAGTATCAAGGTAAAACATTATGTATACCATGCACAAAATCATTAAGTCATTGTGGAATTTTTCTTTATCGAATTGATCTTTCTAAAAGAATAAAATATATGGTATTAGAAGAAACAGGTTGTTAATATGATTGATCGAAATATTGGTTATGTTTAAAAGGGAACATGCTAAAAAAAAGTGTTTCAAGAGCATCAAAATAATTAGGATAAAGAATAGAAGTATCGAAATTTGATAGCACAAACCTTTGTTGTTTAAATGGAAAAGGTATCTTCACATAATACAACATCTAAACTAAAAGTGCGTTATATGGTAGTAATATCAAAAACCTTGTACCCTTTTTGTCCATGTACATAGCATAAGAAAATACACAAATTTTCCCTTAGATTAGATCAAATTTATCTTAGTGAGCTTTCATTGTAGTACCAAAGTATAAACAACCTATTACTCTTAAGTTACATAAATGAGAGGCTTCCTAAATAAAATGTTATGTGGAGCTTTCAGTTTAAAGGTGAAATTGACATTTTGTTTATAAGATAAATAGCTGCAAGCAAACATTCTTCCTAAAATTCCCTTAGCAAATTAGCATACAACCATAAAGCTCTTAAAGTATCTAACAATTTTCTATGTTTTCTCTCAACTTTGTTATTTTGTTATGGTGTATAGATTATGTATGCACTATTCTTAAGCTATTGAACATGGACTAATAGTGTTTAAAAAAAAATTCAAAACCATTATCAGTTCTAATGACTTTAGGTGTAATAAAAAATTAATTAGAAATGTAATGGAAATATTGAACAAGAACTATATGAACTTGAAATTTGTGAGCAAGCAATAAGTCCAAGTTAACTTAGAGAAGTCATAAAAAATTATCATGAAATAATGTGCTATAGACATAAAGGCAATATGATGAAGCCCCCAAACATCAATATATAGCAATTAGAAGGTAAAATTAAAAGTTGAAACACTTTTATAAAAAAGGAAGCCTATGCAACTTAGCGACATGACAAATATCACAAACATACTTATACAAATCTAAATTTTTACAAATATCTAAATTTTATAGTTTAGAAATAAAATAAAAAGTAAAAGATCACTTTTATAAGAGTTTACAATGTAAGAAGCTGCATTGTAAGTAAGCTAATCACATGAAAGAGACATGATGCTAATGGACATGAGTACATACAAACCATTACATGCCTAGTTTCTACTACCTATAAGTTATGGTTCTAATTTTAAAAGTGGCAACCATTAACATCAAAAACAACTAATTTCTAGTTTAGATGAGCTTATTGACAAACAAGAGATTGTGTATAAACTATAATATAAGACATTAGTTATAGTAAAATGAGGGTTAATTTGAACAAATGCAACTCTATCCAGCAAAAAAAATGCTTCTATCAGGTAATTTCGATTAAATAAGATGAGTAAGTTTAACAACATCATGAAGTATGTTTAAAAAGAGTCTCATGTGATTTGTACCCTTGTATCAACTATCTAAGAATTCAAAGAATTACTGATAGTATTAAAACAATAAAAAGAATGAATGTTACATACAAAATAAACTGAATTAACTACTAACATGTCACGTTGCTCTGAATTCTTCTCTTTCATCATGCAATACACTTCTTGACACACATTTTACATCAATTATTTATTTTTTCCTTTATCCAAGCCACTTTATTCTACAACAAAATACTCATTTGCAATATGATCAAGTGGATTTTGCATTCTAGTATCCACATTAGACACATGGCAATAAAATACTTTTACCATAATATTACTTTTACCATAACACTACTTTTACAACTACTCCTTCCTTTGACTGCTTAATTCCCCTTTTACCATTCTGGATAATCAATAAGTTGAAAGCAAGATTCAATTGTGTACCATTCATTTCAACAAAATGTTTAGAAAATCACCTCCCTTCAAAGTTTTCAAACCTCCTTTTATTTATCTAAATTCAGCCCATTTCACCTTATTTGCTAAGGAAGCTAAACTTTTTCATGCATTAAGAGTAACTAAATTTACACTCTAGTGCGAATCGTAACTAAGAACAGACAAGGTCGGTCATTGAATGGGTTTAAGCTTGTCAAAAGCTTGAGAAGGAAGTAATGAAGAATGTACGATAGGATGGATGTAAATGAGAAAGTAAGCAAAAACCCATAAACAGCTCCAATAAATATGATGCACTAATGGAACTTTTGATGACTTACAGTGCAATTAGATATGACATATGAGATAGTTCGATGAGGTTACTTGCCTCCTAGCCTTACTTAAGGGTTAGGATATGAGTGAAATAAATGTAAACAAAGTAATGTTTACGAGAGACAAATATCAAGTGTATTAATGTTCAATCCAATGTTTATAGTTACAAATATAAAAGGTATTTATAGTCGAGAATTTAGGGCAACATACCTGAAAAGGAAAAGACAAAAAGGGTATTATCTCTAAGAACTAATGCATAAGAATACAAAAGGGTAAAAATAAATATTCAAGAAAAATAATCATTAGTGTAACAGATTCTGTATAGGCTCCTGTACATGTAGCAAAGATGTATTGGCAATGCCATTAGAGGAGGTAAACAAAAGAGTATGGTCAAATGGTTTATCTAAGTAAGGGTGGCTGTGTCAATCTGAAGTCTCTCTCTCTTAGTCTTTCAGCAAGAGTGATGTTGAATAAGTAGTTGGCTTGGGCTTAAGTGAGCAGGCACACGTAGTTTGGCAGGTATCTCAATCAAATGGTTTGTCCAAGCAGGAGTAACTGTGTTAGTCCGAAGTCTTTCTCTCTAGGCTTCTCGGCAAGAGTGATGTCGACCAAGTGGTTAACTCAGGTTTGAGTGAACAAGTGCACATGGTTTGGCAAGTATCTCGGTTAAATGGTTTGTCCGAGTAGGGGTGGCTATGTTAGTCCGGAGTCTCTCTCTCTTAATCTCTTGACAAGAGTAATGCCGAATAAGTGGTTGGCTCAAGCTTGAGTGAGTAGGCACGCATGGTTTGGCAAGTATCTTAGCATTTTGGCATTTGGCATGCAATCTCCAAGAGATGGGAAGTCATACAACTTGGCATGTGGAGTTGCTCGACAAAGAGATACTCGTCTTGGTAAGAGTCAATTAGAACAGGAGGATCTACCTTACCAGTCTTTCTAGTCCTCAGGCTTGGCTATAGGTTAATGGTCTAATAGCCTGATTCCCATCATTCCCTTCAAGTTGATTTGGATTTAGCATCAAATCCATACAATCTTCTATCAGCTTTCCATCAGGGTGATAAGGACTAAGGTCGACAATGTTAAAGGTGTCAGATACCCTATAATTATTGGGTAGTTCCAACCTGTAAGCGTTATCATTGATCTTTTAGAGGATCTTGAAAGGTCCTTTAGCTCTTGTAGAGAATTTGTTCCTCCTTTCACTTCTAAACTGTTCCTTGCTGAAGTGTAGCTATACCAAGTCTCCTTATTGAAATTGTTTAGCTATCTTACCGTTAGCCTTTTCTCGCATTTTTCTAGCAGCTTGGTCAATGTGTCGAGTGATTTTGTCGTAGATGTACTGAAGGGATTGTACTCTAGCTCTTCTATTTGGGTCTTCTTACTTAGATTTCAGCATCGGGGTATGATCAAGGGGTAACTCAAAATTAAAGCCATAGACAACTTCAAAGGGGAGCCTGTTTGGTAGTGTTATGTACTATCTAATTGTAAGCGAATTCAACCATTAGCAAGCAGACGTCTCAATCGGCTAAGTACTTGCCTATTATAGCTTAGAGCAATGATTCTAAAGTACAATTAACCACCTTTACTTAACCGTTAGTTTAGGGGTGACAAGAGGTACTAAATAGTAATTTGGTCCCTATTCGACTCCATAAGGTCTTCCAAAAATGACTCAAGAATTTTGGGTCTCTGTCGAAGACTACACTTTTCAATACGCCATGTAACCGTACAATCTCTTGCAAAAAAAGAAAAGTAATAGCTGAAGCATCATTAGTTTTAGCACAAGGTACAAAGTATACCATCTTGTTGAACCGATCTACGATAACCATTATAAAATCTTTGCCTCAAGTAATTTGTGGTAATTCGAGAACAAAGTCCATACTCAACTTAGTCCATGGTTTCGTCGAAATAGGCAAAAGCATTGGTTTCCCTTGCTCAACTCGGCATTTGGCCTTCTTGTACATGGTATAGCTTTCAACAATTCAATGCACATCTCACCTAATTCTCAACCAAAAGAATTGACAACTCAACAATTCATGTGTCCTTTTCTTTGCAAAATGTCCAAATAGTCTTCCATTATGGGCTTCCCTGATTAGCAATTCCCGTAGTAAACAAATTGGTACACATAATTTTGCCCCTCGAAATACGTAGCCATCTTTTACATGGTACTCAACCACTATTCTTCCATTGGCACATCTTACAAACACCGGTCTAAAGTGTGGATCCCCAAAGTACTGCTCTTTGATGCTTGCAAACCTAAATAATTTAGTTTGTAATTCACTTAGGAGTACATGTCTTCTCGAAAGAGCATCGACAACTACATTGCTCTTTCCTTATTTATATTTTATTACAAAATTGAATCCTTCAATGAATTCAACCCATCTTACCTACTGCTTCAATAACTTAGTCTAACTTTAGAGGTACCTTAGGGACTTATGGTTAGTATAGATGACACTCTCTCAACAGTAAATAGTACTGCTATACTTGCAATGCTTGGATCAGCACTAAAAGTTCTTTGTCATACACGAAGTAATTTAACTGAGGTCCCCTAAGCTTCTTACTATAGAAGGCAATTGGTTGGCTTTCCTACATTAAGACAACGCCTATTCCAATACTTGATGTGTCATATTCTAGCTCAAATATTTTCTCAAAGTTAAGTAAAACTAACACCAAGGTGGAGGTCAATCTTTCTTTTATCTTGGTAAAACTCCTCTCTTCCCTTTCTCCCCATTGGAAGTCGATGTTCTTCTTTGTTAGCTCAGTAAATGGTGTAGCAAGGGTACTAAAATTTCTAATGAATCTTCTATAGAATAAAACCAATCCATGGAAAATTCTCACATCAGCACAAGTAGTAGAAGTTAGCCACTCAACAATTACTCGGATTTTCTCGTCATCTACTTGTAAGCCTCCTCCACTTACTACATAACCTAAGAATACCACTTCCTCCTAACAAAAACAACATTTCTTGAGATTACCGAATAATCTCTCTGTACAAAGGATAACCAGTACGACTTGGAGATGTTCATAGTGACAGGCATGTCGACACTATAGATAAAGATGTCATCAAAGTACACTATGATACACTTTACTATCAAATGTCTCAGCGCATGGTTCATCAGTCTCATAAAAGTGTTCGGGGCATTCGACAAGCTAAATGGCATGATCATTCGTTCATAAAGTCCATGTCGAGTCTTGAATGCAGTTTTCCACTCATCTCCCGGCCTTATGCAAATTTGATGGTAGCTAGATTTCAGATCAATCTTGTTGAAAATCTTGGCTTCGCTCAATTCATCTAGCATGTCTTCTAGCTTCGGAATAGGATACTTATATGTGATTGTAACTTATTCACGGCTCAACTATCTACACGATTTGCTAGGTTTCATCCTTTTTCGATAATAAAAGTGCCGATACAACACAAGGGCTAAGACTTTCCTTACATAACCTCTCTTTAGTAACTCATTTACTTTACCTTGGAGCTCAGAAGCCTGTTCGAGACTCATTCAATAGGTAAGCTCATTCGACAGCACAGCGCCGGGTATTAAGTCAATTTAGTGTTCTATGCATCAAATTAGGGGTAACCCCTTAGGTAACTATTCTAAGAACAATTCAGCATATTCATCCAGCAACTCTTTTATTTTTTAGGGTAGTTCACCCCACTCCTTCATCTGTAATATGCGCCTGACCAAAATGAAGGTCAATGTATCAGCTTTAACGGTCTCTCAAAGCCTGGCTTTACTCATCACCAAAGCCTTCTTCGATTACGAGCAAGTTTAGCCTACAGTTTATTAACTTCACTCGGCGACATCGAATTCAACATGATCTTCCTACTATCCTTCTCGAACGTATATGTGTTCCGATATCCATGATGGATAACTCACTTATCCAATAACCATGGTCTACCTAGTAATACATGGGACGCGCACATAAGTAGTATGTCACAGAGAATTTGGTCAGAGTAATTTTCGATAGTAATTAGTAATAATACTTATCGAGTGACGTGTAATGCTCTTTTCTCACTCAACCAGTGCAACTTATGTGTCCTTGGATGTGCAAAGTCGGTAGCTTTAATTTTGTGATGACATCAGTTGATGCTACATTGATGCAACTTCTACTATCCACAATGAAGGCATACACCTGATCATTCACCTTACAAATGATATAAAACAATTCTCTCTTTACTCTTCCTCATGTGAAGGTTCTGTATTCATTTTGCGTTGGACAACCATGATCAACTGGTCCAAATCCTCAATAAATACATCCTCTTCAATTTGTTCTTTATCGGCATCTTCTTTCTTGATAGTGATCTTCTCCTCCTCAGGTTCCTCACCAATACTTTCTACTTCTAGCTTCAAGACATTTCCCTTGATGACCATTGTCCTTCAGTTTAGGCACTCAGTAACCATATGTCCAAACCCTTAGCACTTGAAGCACTTGATATGGCTCGTCTTCTTACCAAATTCTTGCCTTTTCTCATAAGTTCAAGTTGGTACGTCACTGTCAGGTTGGTTTTTCTACTCAGCTCAAACATCCATCTTTTAGGTCAGCTCGATACCTGAATGAGCTCGGTGACTTCCTTATCCGGGTCAACTAGTTGGCATTCTGGTTGGTACTTGACTTCTTCTTTGCCTCTCTACTGTTGGGCTATTCTAATGGCTTCATCCATTGTGGTAAACCGTTGGAGTTCCATAATGTCTCGAATGTCACCTCGCAACCCAGTAAGGAACCTAGATATTATTCGTGCTTGTGGTTCCTCCACCTTACATCGATTCATTAGCATTTGGAATTCCTAGACATACTCATCAACAGTTCAGCCTCTTTGCCTCAACTCCTAAAGCTTAGTAAAGGTATCTTACAGATAAGTATCTAGCACGAACCTATTTCTCAGTATTTTTTTTATTTCAAGCTAAGTATTAATCTCTTGATAGCCTTCTCGCCTCCTCATAGCTTAGAAATTCTTTCACCAGATGGCAGCATACTCGGCAAATTTAATAGTAACAATTCTCACTTTCTTGTAATCTTCGTACTAATAATGGTAAAAAATTCACTCTACTTTCACTTCCTAATCTAAATATTCATCAACACTTCTAAATCCATTGAAGCTCGAAATCTAAAGCTTCACATGGTCAAATGCTTTGGGGACTTGAGATTGCTCTTCTTTAAAATACTCTTCCTCGTCCTCTTCATCTAGTTCTCTTAAGTCTATCTTTCATCTTACTTGTCTACCTACCCCTTCACCTTGAACTTGTCGTGTTAGGTTTTTACCTTTAATAGGTTAAGTAGCTTGTGGGGTGTTTTGCTCAGCCTTAATCGGTCAGTAAGCCAACGCATGAATAACTTGGGTCAAATCTATCAAGAGGTTAGCCAACTCATCAAGTCTCTCATCAATACTCCTAGAGGTTCTCTGAGATTGTCAGCTATGATGGACAACTCTACTATTGTCATCTCCATCACTAACATTTACATTTGGATTCGTCATTTCTTTCAAACCAAAAACTAAACAGCCAGTAAACACAACAGCTAAGATGAACATAGTAACTTGCTCTGTTTCATACATACAAAATAGAGTGTAAACCAAACTTCAAAAATAGACTACAACTCAAACAAAAACCTCCACTCTAATACCAAGATGGTGCGAATCGTGACCAAGAGTAGACAAGGCTAGTTATTAAATGGGTCCAAGCTTGTTGAGAGCTTAAAAAGGAAGTGATGGGGAATGTGTGATAGGATGAATGTAAATGAGAAAGTAAGCAAAAACCCACAAACAGCTCCAATTAATATGATGTACTAATGGAACTTTTCAAAGACTCATGGCTGATGGGAATCAAGCTACCAAACCTTTAACCCAAAGCCATTCTCGAGGACTAGAGAGGCTAGTATAACGAATCCTTCTATTCCAACCAACCCCTATCGAGGTCGAGTATTCCCTTATTGAGTCACCTTTAATGACATGCTGTATGGCTACCCATTTTTCTGTGGTATGCCGAGTTAATAATTACTCTCTAGCGCTGAGCTGACCAACTACTCAACATCTTCCTTGCCAAGAAGTTGAAAGAGAGTCTGAACTGACTAAGCCATCCCTACTCGAACAAGCCTATCTATCTGTACTTTTTGTCAACATCTCCTGACAACTTCACTAATGTAACATCGCCACGTATACATTATCATATGTAGAATGTATAGCACTAATGATTGTTTTCCTTGTATATTCATTTTTACCCTTTTATATCGTGTAGATTGCTTCTTTAGGAAATTTCTTTTTTGTTTTTTTCCTTTTGGGTAAGTTACCCTAACTTACAGGCATAAATACCATTGTACTTGTAGTTGTAATATATCAGATTATCTTCAATATACTCTTAAGTACTTTTTTTTTTACGTAAACACTGTTATTTACTCTCGGCACCACTCTTATCATTTTCCTTAAGTAAGGTTAGGTGGCGAGTAACCTCATTAGACCAATTCGTACATCATAAAGAATTGTGTCGTAAATCCTTAGAAGTTCCATTGGTGCATCATATTTTCTAAAGTTGTTCATGGGTTTTTGCTTACTATTTCATTCATCATTTTTGCCTCCTTTCGTACCTTTCCCTATTAACCCTTTTCGAGCTTTCTACAAGCTTAGACCCATCCAGCAACCGGCCTTGTTTATTCTTAGTCGTGGTTTGCAACAACAATACAACTCGATATGATGCACAAGATGGTTCAATATGATAACTAGTTACTGATAACTCTTATTTTAAACATATTTCACATGGTGATTTTATAATATTTCCCTTATATTTTTAGTTTTCTTTAAAGAAATTGATATTTAATTGAGTAAAATTTTGATTTCAAGATTTGAACGCATTCTTGAATCGAAAATGAAGAAAAGGAATGAAGTTTCACTCAATTCGGAGTTCAAACGAAGAAGTTATGAAGTTTTGAAGTTACACAATCTAGGATATGACCATGTCCCCAGGCTGTATCCATGCGGGGAAATTTGCCAGGATCAGAAAGTTACACGACCTGGGGACACGGTCATGTCCCAGGTCGTGTCTGGTAAAGAAAACGAAAACCTTATAATATAATATAAAAAGACATATTAGGTTTTCACAAGACACAAGAGAGATTAGAGAAGAGAAAAAACTTGAGGAGAAGGAGAAGAAAAAGGCGAAAGTAACACCAACTTCAAGATTGGAGAGATTTTTAATCAATCAAAGGGGGTTTTCATGTTTTATTTTATATTTTTGATGGAACTCGTTTTTAGTTTCATTATGATAACCTAGAATTCGTGTATTTAGGATTATGGAACCTAGGGTTTCATGTGACTCTTGGGTTGATTTATAAATTTCTATAAAGTTTCTATCTTTGCTTGATTCAATTATGTCGTTTAATTGTTGATTGATATTTCTAGAATATCAATATATGATATTATGTATGTTGATTGAGAAATTGCATGTATAATTAGATCTTTACATAATTGGAGAGAATTACATGCATACTTAGAGATAAGATACATGTTTCTTCCGGAAATTTAATTATTTGTGTAGGAATTTATTATACATTAATGCAATTCTAAGTTATATTACTACGTGAAGAGATTTTGGTAAATAATTTAGGATTAGGGTTAATATGCTTGAAAAAGGTATTAACTTTAATTGTGAATCCCTCCGGTCAAGAATAATAAAAATTAAATTGAATATATTTTAAGCGGTCACATGTTAAACACTAGGGGAAATAATTCTTAAATACGTTATTGCATACTTGAAGTCGTTGTTAGTTTTATTGATTTCTAAATTGCTTAATCAAGTCCCATAATTAGTTTAGTTTGTTAATTTCAATATTTTTTATTCATTGAACTCATCATAATTTTCCGGTTAGATAATAAAGCTAAGGTTAATATTAGTACTCGAAGTCTCTGAGGGATCGACTCGGACTCACATCCGCTATATTAGAACTGATAGGTGCACTTGCCTGATATCAAGTTTTTGGTGCCGTTGCTAGGGATTTTCGATATTAAGAACACTAGTTTCTTTATTACTTTAACCATTTCTTTTTCTTTTGTTTTCATTGTTTATTTTCATTAGCTAGAGCTGCAATTGATTCTATATTTCTTGCCCTTACAGCGCATGACTCGAAGCAACCCGGAAGATTTGGTAGAACTTGATCCTGAAATTGAGAGAATTACCCTTCAAAATTTGAGAGTGCGACCTAAACAAATTGTGGCTACCATAGAAGACGAGTCAATCGTTGAGATTAAGGAAGAGGGTGAAGAGACCAACACTCAATTCATTGAGCAAGAAGATCCACTACGCATAGCTAATAATGGTAATGAAGGTCGGACCATGTCCGACTATTCAAGGCCTACACTTATTGGAGCTGACTCTAGCATCGTAAGGCCAACCGTCGCGGCTAACAACTTCCAAATTGCACCTACCATTATACAAATGGTGCAACAATATTTTCAGTTTGACGGTCTTCAAGATGAAGATCCTAATGCCCACATCTCTAGCTTTCTAGAGATTTGTGATACATTTAAAATCAACGAAGACACGGATGCCACGGATGATGCCATCCGACTGCAGCTATTCCCTTTCTTCTTGAGGGGTAGAGCAAAACAGTGGTTGAACTCTTTACCACGAAATTCAATCACAACTTGGAATGAATTGGCAAAGAAATTTTTGGAGAAGTATTTCCACCTGCAAAGACCGCTAAACTTCGGAATGATATTTCTTGTTTTGCTCAATTGGAAGCGGAGACTCTATATAACACTTGGGAACGATTCAAGGACTTGCTCAGGAGGTGCTGTAGACACCTAATTTTTTCCCATAATTTTTATTTTTACAAAAAAGGGTCCTAATTCAAAAAAGAGATAAAAATAATAAAAGATATTAACAAATAATGAAAATACCAAAAAAAAAAGGGAAGGAAAAGTTATAAAAATTTCGTAGATTTTTAAGAAGTAATTTATATTAGGAATAATTAGTTTTAGTGTTAGTTTTAATTTTAGTTTAGTTAAAAATTTTATTTTAGGGAATCGGATAGTTTAAATATAATTTAATGGTAATGAATGTTAAGACACAGTCCAACAGCCTAACGGATAAGTAACAGAGTATTTGGGTGGATTTAGTTGGAGGTTACGGGTTCGAGTCTCAGTAAGCACCTATATCTTTATTTTTCTAACTTCGCAGAAGCGAGACAAAAATCAGTTTCATATCTAATCAAATCATATGAATATTAGTTAAATCAAATTTGAACAGCAGCAATACAATTAAAAATAAATAAAAATAAAAAAAGAGAGAGAAACAAAAATAGAAACAGCAGCAGCAGCAGAACAGCAGCAAACAGTAACCCACGACTCCATAACAGCAGCAGCTTCGATATCAATCTCCAGCCCGATGATCAACGCTCCAATAAACGCTGACTCAACCGAGCGCTGCTGTCCACGCACAATCGCTGCCGACCGATCGTCTACGAACACTACTGTCCACGCCTAGTCATCTGCAGCAACCTGACTCAACCGAACGTTGCTGTCCACGCACAATCGCTGCCTAACCGAACGCCACGCCTCATCGCATGCTGTCAATTTCTTCACCCTTGTTGGACAATCGAATTCTGAACAATGTGCTATCGATTTCTTTACCTTCACCTGATACTCGCTGGTTAATACCCCTGCTACGCAACAATTCCCAACCGACAATGCCCCAGATGCTATCCTAGTCCATGTCCCCATCGCATGTGTTGACCTCCTTCATGCCAATGTAGTCCAATTGAAATTCCAACGTCTAATACAAGCCGCTGCACAAACCATTTGCTATCCACGTTCCTATACGATAACACACAGCATAGTTCGCAGTATTATACGTTCGGCTTCACGTCCACGACCAGTCTCCGTCGCATGAACACGAGCGGTGATTGAGTCACAACTTCATGATCAACGCCAACACGACGACTAGTCCTCGACGTCAGGTTCGGTTTCTTTAGATTATTATTATTATTATTATTATTATTATTATTATTATTATTATTATTATTATTATTATTATTATTATTATTATTAGTAGTAGTAGTAGTAGTAGTAGTAGTAGTAGTATTTTGTCCTGTCTTTAGATATTTTGCATTGTATATACATGTATGTATATGTATATGTTAACAATAGTTTTCTCTATTATATATATTAGATAGTGATTTATGTGAATGGTTATTTAGTAATAGTTATATGAGTATAAATGTATATATGTATTAGTTTAGGGGTAATTAAGATTTTTTTTTTTTAGTAAACATAATATATGATATGACTTTAGGAGTTTTAGTATTGGTTTTTATATAAAGTGTGTTATATGGAATTATTTTATTTTGTTAGATAGCTATATATATTAGTTTAGTAGTTGCTAAAATTAATTATCTTTTTAGATTTGGCTTTACTCAAGGATTTATCATATAGAAATTGTTTTTCTTTAAATAAAAAATTAATAAAGGATCTTTTAAAAATAAGATTTTTAGAGCATTTTTTTAAAATAACAACACCCAAGAGTTAGAACCCTTTAGGTTTTTTTAAAATAGACTGAATAAATTAAAACGTAAACTTGGATGGATTTCAAAATTAAGATAAATCAACACATTAAAGATTTTATAAAAGAACTACGATCGTCTGATCCCGGCTAATGGATACGTAGGCACCTTCGGGGCGACGATAAAATATGTTAAACTTAGTTTTTTTTTTCTTTTGATTTTATTTATTTATTTATTTTAAATATTATAATTAGAAAAATAATCCTAATTTCGATAATAAATAGTGGTACCCGTTAAGGGTTTAATAGGTTAACCCCCGAATTCGGAACCCTTTAGTTCTCTATTAAAATCCAAATCAAAGACTGGTAGTCAAATCGTAACCAATCCACCCAATTGGTTACGATTTTTTTTCTTTTCCCGACTCCGGTCGGGTTATGACTCCAAAAATTGTTTTTAATAAAAACCAGAATTTCTCAACTTCTTTAGTCGAGGATTAATGTTAAATGGGTTAGGGTTTAGTATTAATCAAGAAATGAGAAATCAATTTTAAACAAAAATCGAAAAATCAGACTTGACAGTTTGGCGACTCCACTGAGGACCAGTAGAGGGCTAGCCACTAGAAGTTGTCGAAGATAGGATTATTTTTCAAAAAAAAAATGGAATAATAAAAAAAAGAACTTAGGTATGTTATTTGATGTATTTGTTTATTTTATTTTTTATTTTTTTACTAACATGTTTTGATGTGGCAGTTTATTTAAGGGGAAATTTCGACGGGTTTTACTTTTATCTTTTACTTATTTATTTATTTATTTTTATTATTTTTTCTTTTCTACATCATAAATGCATAATAGACACGGTCAGAACTAGGCCGTCTTAGGACCTTAGGAGGGGAACCATTGTGTAAGCTTCGGATGTTATGGGGTAACCACCTTCCGAGGTCGATCAGGCTACCCCACTCAAGTTCAAATGCGACCACGGAATTGTTGCTTTGAAAAACGTAGTGGTTGCAAAACTTGAGGACCTTTAGAACACACCCGTTGCATCACATGGAAACATTTTTCTTCTTTCAAAAAATTTATAAGAACCTATGATGTAGTAAACCTAAATGGATAAAGGCAGTTGTGAAGTTGTAATTGTAATTTTTCCTTGTACATAATTTGTAATAATTTTATGTAAAGTTTAGATTACATTGTAATTGTAATTTTAATTTTGATTTTTATCAGTCATGGCTAGATCGAGTCAAAAGAAGTCTAAACAAATCCACATCTACCCACTTCATTGGCCTTAAAAGATACTCTAGATATGGATATAACTTTTTAGCCCAAATAAGTAAAAATTCATTAGGAACAAGATTGGGCTCGTCTTACCCCTATAGAAGAACCCTATAAATATTACTATAGTAAGGGCTTTAGTACATCTATTAGGGCTTAAATCTATTACTTTGGGCCCACATCAATTGAGCCCAACCTTCACGGAGTAAATAGAAGACAAAAAATAAAAAATAAAAATAAATAAAGGAAACAAAACGAAAACAATCAAACCTGTAAAATAATAGGTAGTTGTCATTGTGCCTAGTATTCTACCAATCAGAAGCATTCATTCTTTTAGGTAAATTCAACATTTTGCAGATAGCCCTTTTCATTTGGAATAAATAAGATTTAGATATTTTCTTTGTTTAGTCTTTTTTTTTTTCTTCAGAATTCCTTATTTGTAAATAGACCTTCAGTAATGTTGTTTTAGGTCTGTATATAAAATTCTAGTAAAGCAACCCTCCATTCATAATTCCATCACTCGGTCTTTGTAGCATAAAAGCCCTAACTTATCCTCTCTATCTTTCAAAAAAAAAAAAAAGAGAGAGAAAAGAAAGAAAAAAGAAGGAAAGGAAAGAAAAAGGAAAAAAAGAAATTTGCTAACAGTTACAAATCCTTATAGGGTTCGGGACAAACACAATTACTTGGCTCATTAAGGCAGCTAACCTAAACAGACCCACTTGGCCCGAGAAAATAACCAACCAAACCCGAACCCTAGCCCTTCAAGATGATTCAACCAACTCAATGCCCCTGAGCTATCAAGTCCAACCATGAACCGAACCAAAACATAAAGCTAATAAACACTATCCTAAGCTTAATCCTAGGTACAAACAAAAAGGGCAATTCATTAGTCTCATCTACTTCAAAAGTTGTTAGTTCCAGCCTATTCAAACTCTAAAGAACCTAACCCAAAGTTACATTTGGAAGTTTAAGGGCTTTAAGACCTATAAGTCTGGGGCATGGGGCATTTAGTCTTTGAAATTTCACAACTACAGCATGTTCCAAGGAATTGGGGAGTAAAGTCAATACCCTAAGGTCAATTAATCCCTACGTAAGGAATTGGTAACTCACTTTTAAAAGGTTTTGAATGAAAAGAGGCAGGCTATATCCTATACACTAACCCTTAAACACTTTAAGAGTTAAGAGACATCATTGTGAGGATATTTTAGACTCATTCCTTAAAGGAGGTCCATTTTGAATTTGATACGCAAATCGAAATGAAGTTAGGCATTCATTTTCAAATTCCAAACACAATTATCCTTTAATAACCTCATTGGACTGATCTGGAGTTCATTTCAAATGTAAACCCTCTCAAGAACCATCCTCACAGTGGGGCAATTCGAAGGTTAGGGTCATTAATTAGGAGAGAAGGATAAAACTGATTTGTGCTTACCCTAGTAATAACAATTCAAGGATAATTTTTGTTTTCAATAAATTGTTCCCTTTGAAGAGGGGCTAACATTTTTTCCAAATACCCCAAAGGCCATATATACCTTACCTAAGCCAATGCACTCTGAACCTATACCCATGGATTTAGGGCCTTGATTCATCCAAAGACAAAAACTTGACAAAAGAGATAGTTATTTTGGGGGAGGTCCATTTAGGAATTTGTATCCATTAGCAAACTTTTAATGTAAAAGAAAAAAAATGAAAAGGAGAGAGAGAAAGTGGAGGCTTGTTACAAGTTTTTCCATTCATTTTCCAGTCCATGGTGGCCAAATTTTCAATTCATGTTATAAACAGTTTTCACCAAATCCCTCATTTGTAAAATTCTCAAATCAAGAGTTTTTTTTTTTCAAGTTGGCTATGTTCCTCAGTGTGCTTTCAACTCTCAATAGAGCTTAAGCGAATCTGAAACACGCTTAGCCTTTATCTATTTTCTCAAGGATATAGCCAACTCATAGTGTACTGTTCCTATCCATATCTTCCTTAGCACTTCAGTCAATTTATGGAGCGCTATCTGGTTCATATTTTCATTTAAGGATCTAGCTAGTTCATAGAGCGCAGTCTTAATCTAAAGTTTCTTAAGCTTTAGGCTGGCTCCCAAAATACAATTCCAATTTATAATCTCTTAAGGAGCTAGCCAGCCCGTAAAGCGTAGTCCCAATCCAGAGTTTCTTGAACTCCCAATCGTTTAACTCACATAACATTACCCGACTCAAAATTTCATCAAGGGATTTAGCAAGCTCAGAAAGCGCTATCCCAATTCAAGTTTTCCTTCATGGGGCGCTTTAACCACCACCTTGGAGAGTCAGCTCATTAAGGGCACCATCCAAGTCTTCTTCATATTTTTAAGTCTTAGCCAACTCATGGGGCGCTTTCATCGCTATGGAGAGTCAGCTCATTAAGGGCACGATCCAAGTTTCCCTTCAA
Organism: Lumnitzera racemosa; assembly: GCA_024138005.1. NCBI lineage: Eukaryota > Viridiplantae > Streptophyta > Magnoliopsida > Myrtales > Combretaceae > Lumnitzera > Lumnitzera racemosa. The sequence goes on along the minus strand of JAMXBC010000003.1, from coordinate 71,819,954 downwards.
ATTTTTTTAGGTCTTAGCCAGCTCATGGGGCACTTTGACCACCTTGGAGAGTCAGCTCATTAAGGGCACGATCCAAGTCTTCTTCAAATTTTTTAGGTCTTAGTCAGCTCATGGGGCGCTTTGATTGCCTTGGAGAGTCAGCTCACTAAGGGCACGATCCAAGTCTTCTTCATATTTTTAGGTCTTAGCCAGCTCATGGGGCGCTTTGACCGCCTTGGAGAGTTAACTCATTAAGGGCACGATCCAAGTTTTCCTTCAAATTTTTTTAGGTCTTAGCCAGCTCATGGGGCGCTTTGACCGCCTTGGAGAATCAACTCATTAAGGGCACAATCCAAGTTTTCTTCATATTTTTAGGTCTTAGTCAACTCATAGGGCGCTTTAACCACCTTGGAGAGCCAGCTCATTAAGGGCACAATCCAAGTTTTTCTTCAAAATTTTTAAGTCTTAGCCAGCTCATGGGGCGCTTTGACTGCCTTGGAGAGTCAGCTCATTAAGGGCACGATCCAAGTTTTCCTTCAAATTTTTTAGGTCTTAGCCAGCTCACGGGGCGTTTTGACAGCCTTAGAGAGTCAGCACATTAAGGGCACGATCCAAGTTTTTCTTCAAATTTTTTAGGTCTTAGCCAGCTCATGGGGTGCTTTGACCACCTTGGAGAGTCAGCTCATTAAGGGCATGATCCAAGTCTTCTTCATTATCTTTAGGTCTTAGCCAGCTCATGGGGCGCTTTGACCATCTTGGTAAGTCAGCTCATTAAGGGTACGATCCAAGTTTTCCTTTAAATTTTTTAGGTCTTAGCCAGCTCATGGGGCATTTTGCCCGCCTTAGAGAGTCAACTCATTAAGGGTACGATCTAAGTTTTCCTTCAAAAATTTTTGGTCTTATCCAGCTCATGGGGCGCTTTGACCGCCTTGGAGAGTCAGCTCATTAAGGGCACGATCCAAGTCTTCTTCATATTTTTAGGTCTTAGCCAGCTCATAGGGCGCTTTGACCGCCTTGGAGAGTCAGTTCATTAAGGGCACGATCCAAGTTTTCCTTCAAAATTTTTAGGTCTTAGCCAACTCATGGGGTACTTTGACCACCTTGGAGAGTTAGCTCATTAAAGGCACGATCCAAGTCTTCTTTATTATCTTTAGGTCTTAGCCAGCTCATGGGGCGCTTTGACTGTCTTGGTGAGTCAGCTCATTAAAGGCACGATCCAAGTTTTCCTTCAAATCTTTTAGGTCTTAGCCAGCTCATAGGGCGCTTTGACTGCCTTGGAGAGTCAGCTCATTAAGGGCACGATCCAGTTTTCCTTCAAAATTTTTAGGTCTTCGCCAGCTCATGGGACGCTTTGACCGCCTTGGAAAGTCAGTTCATTAAGGGCACAATCCAAGTCCTCTTCATTATCTTTAGGTCTTAGCCAGCTTATGGGGCACTTTGACCGCCTTAGAGAGTCAGCTCATTAAGGGCACGATCCAAGTCTTCTTCATTATCTTTAGGTCTTAGCCAGCTCATGGGGCGCTTTGACCATCTTGGTGAGTCAGCTCATTAAGGGTACGATCCAAGTTTTCCTTTAAATTTTTTAGGTCTTAGCCAGCTCATGGGGCACTTTGCCCGCCTTAGAGAGTCAACACATTAAGGGTACGATCCAAGTTTTCCTTCAAAATTTTTTGGTCTTATCCAGCTTATAGGGCGCTTTGACCGCCTTGGAGAGTCAGCTCATTCGAGCACGACCAAGATTCTCGTTATTCTTTTTTAGAGATTTTTCCCAATTCACAAAGGCACTTCCCATTCCTTAGGATAGAGTCATCTTGAGGCAAAAAAGGTGTCTTTTTTGTCTTTGTAGTAAAGTTTTGCTCAAACTTCACCATAAAGAGGGGCAACTGTAGACACCTAATTTTTGCCCATAATTTTTATTTTTACAAAAAAGGGTCCTAATTCAAAAAAGAGATAAAAATAATAAAAGATATTAACAAATAATGAAAATACAAAAAAAAAAAAAGAGAGAGAAGGAAAAGTTATAAAAATTTCGTAGATTTTTAGGAAGTAATTTATATTAGGAATAATTAGTTTTAGTGTTAGTTTTAATTTTAGTTTAGTTAAAAATTTTATTTTAGGGAATCGGATAGTTTAAATATAATTTAATGGTAATAAATGTTAAGACACAGACCAACAGCCTAACAGATAAGTAACGGAGTATTTGGGTGGATTTAGTTGGAGGTCACGGGTTCGAGTCTCAGTAAGCACCTATGTCTTTATTTTTCTAACTTTGCAGAAGCGAGACAAAAATCAGTTTCATATCGAATCAAATCATATGAATATTAGTTAAATCAGATTTGAATTAAATTTGAATATAATTTAATTAACGAATCAGATATAATTACATAAGATATGATTGAGATTATATAAACATCCATACCTGCAACAGCAATAGAATTAATAAAAAAAAAAAAGAGAAACAGAAACAGTAGCTGCAGCCAAAGAACAGCCTGTTGTCCAACCTACACACACCTGCAGTGGCAATACAATTAAAAAAAAAAGAGAAAGAAACAGAAATATAAACAGCTGCCACACAGCAGCAGCAGCAGCCACATAGCAGTAGCAGCAGCAGCAGCCACATAGCAGTAGCAGCAGCAACAGCGACACAGCAGCAAACAACAGCCCACGACTCCATAACAACAGCAGCTTCAGTATCAATCTCTAGCCCAACGATCAATGCTCCAATAAACGCTGACTCAACCGAACGCTGCTGTCCACGCACATCGCTGCCTGACCGAATGCCACGCCTCATCGCATGCTGTCAATTTCTTCACCCTCGCTGGACAATCGAATTCTGAATGACGTGCTATCGATTTCTTTACCTTCGCCTGATACTCGCTGGTCAATACCCCTGCCACGCAACAATTCCCAATTGATGGTGCCCCGGATGTTATCCTAATCTACGTCCCCATCACATGTGCTAACCTCCTTCATGCCAATGTAGTCCAATTGAAATTCCAATGTCTAATACAAGCCACTGTACAGACCATTCGCTATCCACGTTCCTATACTACAACACACGGCATAGTTTGTAGTATTATAGGTTCGGCTTCACGTCCACGACCAGTCTTCGTCGCATGAACACGAGCGGTGATTGAGTTACAACTTCACAATCAACGCCAACACGACGACTAGTCCTCGACATCAGGTTCGATTTCTTTAGATTATTATTATTATTATTATTATTATTATTATTATTATTATTATTATTATTATTATTATTATTATTATTATTATTATTATTATTATTATTATTATATTATACTATATTAGTATTTTGTCCTGTATTTAGATATTTAGCATTGTATATACATGTATGTGTATGTATATGTTAACAATAGTTTTCTCTATTATATATATTAGATAGTGATTTATGTGAATGGTTATTTAGTAATAGTTATATGAGTATAAATGTATATATGTATTAGTTTAGGGGTAATTAAGATTATTTTTTTTAGTTAACATAATATATGATATGACTTTAGGAGTTTTAATATTAGTTTTTATATAAAGTGTGTTATATGGAATTATTTTATTTTGTTAGATAGTTATATATATTAGTTTAGTAGTTGTTAAAATTAATTATCTTTTTAGATTTGGCTTTACTCAAGGATTTATCATATAGAAATTGTTTTTCTTTAAATAAAAAATTAATAAAAGGATCTTTTAAAAATATGATTTTTAGAGCATTTTTTTAAAAATAACAACACTTAGGAGTTAGGACCCTTTAGGTTTTTTTAAAATAGACTGAATAAATTAAAACGTAAACTTGGATGGATTTCAAAATTAAGATAAATCAATACATTAAAGATTTTATAAAAGAACTACGATCGTCTGATCCCGGCTAACGGGTACGTAGGCACCTTCGGGGCGACGATAAAATATGTTAAACTTAGGTTTTTTTTTTTCTTTTGATTTTATTTATTTATTTATTTTAAATATTATAATTAGAAAAATAATCTTAATTTCGATAATAAATATTGGTACCCGTTAAGGGTTTAATAGGTTAGCCCCCGAATTCGGAACCCTCTGGTTCTTATTAAAATCGAAATCAAAGACTGGTAGTCAAATCGTAACCAATCACCCAATTGGTTACGGTTTCTTTTCTTTTCCCGACTCCGGTCGAGTGACGACTCGAAAAATTGTTTTTAATAAAAAACCGAAATTTCTCAATTTCTTTAATCGAGGATTAATATTAAATGGGTTAGGGTTTAGTATTAATCAAGAAATAAGAAATCAATTTTAAACAAAAATCGAAAAATCAGCCTCGACGGTTGCCCACATCATGGCCTTCCATTATGGATGCAGATTCATACCTTCTATAATGGTCTCAATTTATCTACGAGATAGATGATTGATGCATCCGCAGGGGGTACTTTGAACACAAAGACACCTGAGCAAGCACAAAACCTGATTAAAAGAATAGCGATGAACAATTATCAGTGGGAAAGCACCAGAGCCAAGCAAAAGGCTATGGGAATTTATGATGTGGATTCGACCACTGCTCTGGCAGCCAAAGTGGACCTATTGAGTAAGAAGATTGATGCACTCTCTGTAGGCCCTCAACAAGTGCAATCGGATGTAAGTAACTTTAGTATGCAGGGTTACGGAGCACAAGAACAATTAGAACAGGTAGATTATCTAGGAAATCTACCCAAGCAATAAAATAACCCCTACAGCAACACTTATAATCCCGGATGGAGGAATCACCCCAATTTCTCATAGGGAAATCAAAACCAAGGCCAGCAGAAGACCAACTTTAGCCCACCTGGATTTCAAAGACCATTCCCACCTCCTTTTCCTTAGGAAAAGAAGTCTAGTGTGGAAGAACTTCTCACAAAATATATTCAAGGCAATAAGGCTCGCTTATCCAATATTGAATCATCATTGAGGAATCAAGAGGATTCCAATCGCAACCTTGAGAACCAAATTGGTCAACTTACAAAAATGATCTTTGAGATGCAACAAAGGACACTCCTAGGGAATACCAAGGTCAATCCTAGGGAACATGTTAATGTAGTGACCTTGAGAAGTGGTAGAAAACTGCAAGTAGAGAAGAAGGATGGTGAGGAAGTAGTTGAGAAAGAAGTGGAAGTCAACCGTAAGGAAGATGTAAAGCCACTAAAATCAAAAGAAAGTATGGAATCACCGAAAGTGAAGGAGTACAAGCCTCCCATCCCTTACCCACAGCGCCTTAAGCAAAGTTACACTGATCAGAATAAGAAATTCGGTAAATTTCTTGATGTTTTCAAACAATTACACATTAACTTACCTCTTGTTGATGTCATCTTGCAAATGTCAAAGTATGCATAATTTCTAAAAGATCTTCTATTGAACAAGAGAAAGTTGGAGGAGCTTACAACCGTCACATTGAACAAGGAATACTCGGCACTTCTCCAGAAAAAGTTGCCACAAAAATTAAAAGATCCAGGGAGTTTCACTATTCCTTGTATGCTTGGCAATTTGTTAATAGATAATGCTTTGGCAGACTTAGGAGCTAGTATAAATTTGATGCCATATAAATTGTTCAAAAAGCTAGGGTTAGGAGAACCTAAACTAACGCACATGAGTCTTCAATTAGCTGATAGGTCTATCACATACCCTAGAGGCATCATAGAGGATGTTTTAGTGCAAGTAGACAAATTCATCTTTCCTGTGGATTTTGTTATACTTGATATAGATGAAGATATTGAGGCGCCAATCATTTTAGGTCGACCCTTCCTAGCCACTGCTAAGGCTGTTTTTGATGTTAGTGAGCATAAGTTGATATTACGGGTTGGGGATGATGAAATAGTTTTTAAAACTCTAGAGGCAACAAACAAATTTCTTGACTCAGAGGACATAAGTCACAATGTTAATGCCACTAATGTCGTTACATCTACATGTGTGCAGGAAACTCTTGCTGAGGATTCCTCAAGCTATTGCTTGCAAAAGGGAGATGAAAATTTGGTGACTAACCCCAATTGTGTAGAAGTGGCAGCTCAAATAGAAGTTTATGAATCCATTGTGGACAAGAAGGGGATTGATCCACTCCACAAGCCAAAGGATCTTAGGTTAAAATCTTTCAAAGAGAAGCCACCAATTTTGGAACCAAAACTGTCAAGAAATCATTTAAAACATGTATTTGTGGTGAAAAGTTCAAAACTCCCAATGACAACCGCATCTAAGCTAAAAGTAGACAAAATGAAGAAGTTTAGGCTACATGAATTTGATAAGTGGCATGATAAGGAGAGAAACTATGGAAGTTATGCACTAATGAAATGGAATTGGCAAGGTCGATGGCCGAAGGGTAAATTTACACTTGTATAGAGGGTGCGAAAGCGAGATACAGGAGAAGTCCTATCTCTACCTAGATGAAGAATCATGAATTACAAGATGTATCCCGTCAAACTATTAACGTTAACTATAGCGCTTCTTGAGAGGCAACCCATGTCTAACTTTGCTTACACTTTAGTTCTTTAAGTTTATTCCATTTTTTTTTTATCTAACTTTGCTTTACTTCTTTTAATTTGCTTTAATTTTAGTTATAGGCTTTTCTTTTTAGTTAAAATTTTTTTTTCTTTAGTTTTCTTTGTCTTATTTTTCTAGCTTAAGTATTTTTATTTCTTTAAGGTTCTTTTATTTTTAAATTCATAAATTTAGGCTAAGCAAAAAAAAAAAAAAAAAAACAAAAAGTTACACGAGCATGGGCCATGGTCGTGTCCCAGCCCGTGTCCACTCAGCCTAAATGCAACACCTACAGAAAGATACACGGGCGTGGGACACGGTTGTATCCCAGCCCGTGTCCGCCCAGGTAAACACTACCAACATAGGAAGTTATACAGGCGTGGGACACGGTCATATCCCAGCTCGTGTCTGCCCAGCACCCACACAATTCAGCACACGCCCTATTTATTTAAACACACGCACACTCTCTCACACACTTCAACACATATTCCTTTTCTTTTCTCTTCATCTTTTCCTCACGTTCCTAATCCAAGTAAGTTCTCCTCATTGTTTATGCTTTATCTTCTTTATTGTTTGGGCATGTTTAGCTACCTGACGTTTAGGACTTTTGTGAATTGGTCTATGACATTTGTCTGCGAATTTATTTATTTATTTATTTATTTCATGATAGATTTACACATTTGCCTTGTGTTGATAGATTTTGATGCCTTTATGATGCCTCTTCTGGTTAGATATTCCTGTAATCGATGGAAAATCGTTCAAAGGAGGTCCAAATTTGTTACATCATCTTTCACTCATGAGGGCACTTTTGTTGAGCTACTAGCCACCCTTTCTCCACTAGAATCTCTTATGCTTCAAGGCAAGGAAGTATTAGTTTCTTTTTCAATACATGTATTTCCTTTTTCCTTCTGATGTTTTTTCTTGTTTGATATCTTGTTATTGTGCTTTCTTAGTCGTACATTGAGGACAATGTACGTTATTAAGTGTAGGGAAAGGATATATATGAATTTGTTACTGTTTAGGATACCAATTATTCACATTTGACCCAACTAATTTTTAAGTTAACTTACAATAGGTGATTAACAAGTGTCGAGCCAAATTAACTGTGTCATCTTGATTATTATTAATCTTATTATACTTTACTAAAATTGATTAGTCAAATTTTTGGAAGGCAAAGTTACGAGTTATTTAGCTTAGGACTTTAAGACTTGAGATTTGAACAACATCACTAGTTGAGAGTTAGTCATGATTATTTTTAAAATTTACTTTTATGTATACCTTTCTTTTAGAAATTTTTAAGAGTCCTATAATTTTTAGCAAACAAACAAATGAAATTTTTCTTTTGAGAAACCCCTAAAAAATCACAATGATTGGAGGTCAAAAGTAATAATAAGTGTATGAATAGAAAAAATTGGTAAAGATTTGTCTTGTTCTGTCAGAAGAGCAAGGTTCTTTTCCGCTATCAATATAAGGAATAAGTTAGTATGGATCAGTCTTGGTCCATCAGAAGAGCGAGATTCTTTCCCACTACCAACACAATTGTGCTTAAATAAGGTAAATTTAAAAAGACCTCTCAACAAAGCATGAACTAGGAGGACGATCAGAGGATGAGTAGATATAAAATGTGTTTGTTTTAGATTATGGTGCTTCGTGAGATGGAAGAGAAAATTGTATACACTTTAGTCAAATAGATAAAAAATTTTATGACTATTTCTCGGTTGGCGAGATGTTAAATCCAATTTTTAGTTTAAGAATTCTTGGTTAAATATCTTGGGTAAACTTTGATTTTCATAAATTAACTAGTGAACTCTAGTATTAAGTATTGTTGGAGCATTCGAATATGGTTAGATGAAATTGGTTGACTTTATTATTTCAAGTTAGTTGAGAATGATTTTCTTACTTTTCTACGGGTCAAGTGTATTCGTTCACCGGTTTCCTAAAATAGTGATAAATTTTGTTTAGTGTTTCTTGTCCCGAAAGTTTTGTTTTGATTTATTTGCTTGAGGACAAGCAAATGCTCAAGTGTGGGGAAATTTGATAACTCTGATTTTAAACATATTTCACATGGTGATTTTATAGTATTTCCCTTACATTTTTAGTTTTCTTTAAAGAAATTGATACTTAATTAAGTAAAATTTTGATTTCAAGGTTTGAACGCGTTCTTGAATCGAAAACAAAGAAAAGGAATCAAGTTTCACTCAATTCGAAGTTTTAACGAAGAAGTTATGAAGTTTTGAAGTTACACAGTCTGGGACATGACCTTGTCCCCAAGCTGTGTCCATGCAGGGAAATTTGCCAGGGTCAGAAAGTTACACGACCTGGAGACACGATCATATCCCAAGTCATGTCTGGTAAAGAAAACGAAAACCTTATAATACAGTATAAAAAGACATATTAGGTTTTCACAAGATACAAAGACATTAGAGAAGAGAAAAGACTTGAAGAGAAGGAGAAGAAAAAGGCGAAAGTAACACCAACTTCAAGATTAGAGAGATTTTTCATCGATCAAAGGGGTTTTTCATGTTTTATTTTATGTTTTTGATGGAACTCGTTTTTAGTTTCATTATGATTATTTAGGATTATGGAACCTAGGGTTTCATGTGACTCTTGGGTTGATTTATAAATTTCTATAAAGTTTCTATCTTTGCTTGATTCAATTATGTCGTTTAATTGTTGATTAATATTTCTAGAATATCAATATATGATATTATGCATGTTGATTGAGAAATTGCATGTATAATTAGATCTTTACATAATTGGAGAGAATTACATGCATACTTAGAGATAAGATACATGTTTCTTCCGGAAATTTAATTATTTGTGTAGGAATTCATTATACATTAATGCAATTCTAAGTTATATTACTAAGTGAAGAGATTCCGGTAATTTAGGATTAAGGTTAATATGTTTGAGAAAGGCATTAACTTTAATTGTGAATCCCTCCGGTCAAGAATAATAAAAATTGAATTGAATATATTTTAAGTGGTCACATGTTAAACACTAGGGGAAATAATTCCTAAATACGTTATTGCATACTTGAAGTCGTTGTTAGTTTTATTAATTTCTAAATTGTTTAATCAAGTCCCATAATTAGTTTAGTTTGTTAATTTCAATATTTTTTATTCATTGAACTCATCATAATTTTCCGGTTAGATAATAAAGCTAAGGTTAATATTAGTACTCGAAGTCTCTGAGGGATCGACTCAGATTCACATCCACTATATTAGAACTGATAAGTGCACTTGCCTGATATCAGTCACCTAGCCTTGTATAAGGGTTAGTGATAGGGATTAAGGACCGATTATACGCTCCTGAGCCTGAAGACTCTCTTACATAGTTCGCCAAGTAGTCTAAAGTGAGTTAAACGCTGAGGAGCAGTGCTTACCTCAATCCGATCTGCCAAGCTATTTTGCTTTCTATGCTATCCAAGGCATTGCTGAGGTGACCAACCGACATGCTAAACCGAACCCTCTGCTATGCACTAGTCTAAGCGCCAAATTTAAATACAGTAATCTCCACAGTGCTGAGGCCGAGCCTATAACTGTCAAGAGCTGATCATTCGAAACCAACCCCATTGTAAGCTATCCCTAAGCCAACCCTAGGGTGCCGAACTTCTAATGCCGAATAGACATGAATATAGGCCCACCATTGCTTGGATCATACTATTGTCAAAATCACATAGTAAAAATGTGTGTGTACTGTCCTTTCTAACAATTGTACTATCCTTTTTGACAAATGACGTTCCTTACACATGATTTCGTATTTTCTTTATAAATTATTTTCTTTTTATTTAGCAAATAAGAATTCATTTTTGTAATTATTTATAACATAGAACTTACCCTAATAAGGTACTATAAATAATATCATACTATAACAATCGTAATAACATACAGAAGAATACACTTAACTTTTACCCTCTCTTGAGATAAGTATCATCCTACTTACTCTTAAGCTATTCTTATCTAGCCCATTCGAGCGTGGACTAATGGCTAATGACCTCCAACCATACTTGTATATCATATCAAGTGTGACCTAAATCGTATGAGGAGTTGGTGCATCATACCCATCGTCGGTGTACGGGAACCCCTTGCTTTCCCTCAACTATCATTTACTTTTCGAGCCATCTTGTAGCTTGAACCCACTCCTTTAGTTACGTGTAATATTAGATTCATATGTTCATCCACGAGTCCATATCATCTTGGTATCAGAGTCTGGCTATGTTCAAAGCTGGATTCTGCTACTATGTTTTTTTAATAGTTTATCACTACTTTCGTGTGATAGTAATTATATTGTTAGCTTTGAAGTTTAGTAGTTGAGAAGTATTTTGTACTCTATTTTTCCCTGTTTTCGATACACCAAAGTAGAGTATGGTTGACTGTGTGCTTGCGAAATTGCCATTGTAAAGTAATCATCAATGTCGGATTCAAGTATGCAAGGAGCTTTGGGAAACCAAGAAAGTGGTACTCAACATGGCTAAGGGTAAGAAGGAAGCTTCTCACCTCAATCAATGGGTAACCGCTTAGATAAGTGTACCAACTTATTACCTAGTCTAGTGACTATTATCCAAGAAGGCAGGCAATGAACTACAAATAGCCCCACTACGGAATGCGAATAACAACAGGGAGGCAATTGACAGTTTAGCTGAGTTAATGCCCCAGATCAACTATCTCGAGCTGAAAGAGTTGGTAGGGACGTTAGATGAAGGTTAGCGCTTGAAGAGATTGGAGAGGAAGTAAAAGGAGATGATGAACTAGAGAAGTACTATAAGCTTGAGGAAATAAATGCATGAACCCCTAGAGTTGAAAGATTAAGGATGCGTATTCTAAGTTTCTCTGGTAGTGGTGATGCCGAGGACTACTTAGATTACGTAGATAAGATTGAAAAGCAGTTTAAATGCACCAAAGTGCTTAATAATACAAAAGTTAGACTTACTGTGTTAGAGTTCATTAGTTATGCTGCCTTATGGTGGAAGAACTTGCAAGCTACCAAAAGAAGGGAAGGAAAACGACAGATTAGGAGTTGAGATGATATGAAGAGAGTTATGCAAAGAAGGTTTATACTGAGCTATTATTTGCAGGATGCCTTCAAGAGACTATAAGAACTAAGGCAAGGAGGATCAAGTATGGACGCTTACATTAAATAATTCCACATGTTAATGATCCGATGTAAAGTCATAGAGCCCAAAGATCAAACTGTATCTTAATTAATTGGTAGGTTAAAGTATGAGATTAGAGATGTCCTAGAAACCTTAGACGTTAAAACACTTGATGATGCAATCCAAGCTACCTAGAGGATAGAAAGCACCGAACGGGAAGAATCAACCCCCTATTGGTCGACTAGGAAGTAACCGAACTATTCCGAGCAGACTAGTACGAACGAAACCAAGTAAGGTTGTCAAGACCTAACCCATTCCAACCACCCAAAATAAGGAGAAGGAACCCTTAAGGAATTTTAAGAAAGGCTAGAGTTTAGGGAGGAAGACGAGTAAGATCAAGTATTTCAAATGTCAAGGATTTTAACACATGGCCGCTTAATGTCTGAACAGGCGAATGATGGTAATCCGAGACGAGGCGCTAACCATTGTGGTCGATAATACTGATGAAGAAGTAGACAAGCTAAAAGAGGATGGATGAACTAAGCTGTCCAATGAGGAAGTCATCTTTAATGAGGAAGGCAACTTCATGTTGACCACTCTAGCATTGAAGAAGACAATGAGTGTCAGCCTTGTACCTGAAAATGAACAAAGAGAAAATCTCTTACATATTGGATGCAAGGTGAATGAGTTACTGTATGCGCTGATTGTTGAAGTGAGAGTTGCACTAATACAACCTTTACATTTATGGTCCAGCAGCAAAAATTATCGACCATGCCTCACCTAAAACCTTATAAGCTTCATTGGCTTAATGATAAAGGAGCCCTATAAGTAAGTAAACGGGTGTTTGTGCTGATCTATATTAGCAAGTATCAAGATGAAGTGCTCTGTAATGTGCTATCCATAACTGCATCCCACATTCCACTTAGATAACCATGGATGTTTAATCGAGCAGTTATGTATGATGGCATGAGGAACATATGTTCTATAGAGCATGAAGGAAGAAGGTTGAAATTGAGTCCCATACCTGAACCAGATTTGATCCTAAATCTCAAACAACCCTTAGGGGATGATAGGGATTAAGGACCGATTATACACTCTCGAGCCTGAAGGCTCTCTTAAGTGGTCTACTAAGCTATCTAAGGTGAGTTAAGCGCCGAAAAGCAATACTTGCCCTAGTTTGATTTGCCAAGTTACTTTGCTCTCCATGCTATCTAAGGCATTGCCAAGGTGACCAGCCGACTTGCCGAACCAAACCTTCTATTGTGCATTAGTCCAATAGCTAAATCTAAATACAGCAATCTCCACGATTTCGAGGCCGAGTTGACAACTATTAGGAGCCAATCATCTAAGGCCAACCCTACTATGCGCTATCCTTGAGCCAACCCCAGTCCAGCCCCGGTAGTTATGGTGCCGAACTTCTAACGCCAAATAAACCTGAACAAAGGCCCATCCCTACCCAGATCACACTATTGTCAGAATTACAGAGTAAAAATGTGCATGCATTGTCCTTTTTGACAGATGACATTCATTGGGTACGATTTCGTGTTTTTCTTATAAATTATTTTCCTTTTATTTAACAAATAGAGATTCATTTTGTAATTATCTGTAACATAGAACTTACCCCAACAGGATACTAAAAATAATCACATAATGTAACAGCCGCAATAACATATAGAAGAATACAGTTAACTTTTACCCTCTCTTGAGCTATATGTCATCTTGCTTACTCTTGAGCGATTCTTACTTAGCCCATTTGAGCATGGATTAGTGGCAAGTAACCTCCGACCATACTTATGCATCATATCAAGTTTGACCTAAGTTCATATGAGATATTGGTGCATCATATCTATTGTCGGTGCATGGGAACCCCTTACTCATTCTTGATTATCATTTACTTTTCAAGTCATCTTACGGCTTAGACCCACCCCTTTGGTTATGCGTGATATTTGGTTTGTGTGTTCATCTATAAGTCCGTACTAGTTAGGATGAGAATGAAATGAACGTAAACAACATAATGTTTACGAAAGACAAATGCCAAGTGTATTAATGTTCAAATACAAGGAGTATTTATACCCAAGAATTTAGGGCAACATACCTAAAAAGGAAAAGAAAAAAAGGGTACTACCTTTAAGAAGTAATGCTCAAGAATATAAAAGGGTAAAAATGAATATTCAAGAAAAATAATCATTATTATAACCGATTCTATGCAGGCTCCTATACATATGGTAAAGAGGTATTGGCAATGTCATAAGATGATGTAGACAAAAAAGTACAGTCAAATGTTTTGTCTGAGTAGGGGTGGTTGTATCAATCTGAAGTCTCTCTCTCTCAATAAGAGTGATGCTGAATAAGTAGTTGCCTCAGGCTTGAGTGAGTAAGCGCACGTAGTTTGGCAATTATCTCGGCATCTGGCATTTAGCATACAATCTCCAAGAGATGGGAAGTCATGCAGCTCGACATGCAAAGTTACTCAGTAAAGAGATACTCAGCCTCTATAGGAGTCGGTTGGAACAGGAGGATCTGCCTTACCAATCCCTCTAATCCTCGAGCTGGGTTGCGTGTCAATGGTCCAATAGCTTGATTCCCATCACACTCCTTTAGAGGCTTCATTAAGCCCCTATCAAGAATTGTCTTAACTTAATATGTCATCAAATTCTTGAACTCTTTCCTTCAAGCCACATGTACAATAGTCCATTCTATTATAACAGCACATAGAATAACTATGTAATGATTGTAATTTATCTCAATATCTCTTAAGTTTATGGTAATAAGTTGTAATAGATTAACTATTGTTAGTCCTTTATAAGATATCAAGAAGGGGGTGAATTAATATCTTTAAACTTTTGAAAACTTTTTCCATATAAGCAAAATAAAATTACCCCTCTTAACAGCTTATAATGGTGAACAGTGGTAATTTAATAATCCAACACACAATTAAACAACAGTTAAATAACACAAATTAAAATAGTAAGGAAGGAGAAAATCAGGCAGAGATTTTATAGAGCTTTGACCTTCTACCTACTACTTTCTTCCAACTCCATTGCTAGGAACTCGATTTACTTTACCAATACCGTTTCACTTGATCTACTTAAACAAATCACAAACAGATTACAAGCATTTGTCGCAATGACTTTATAATACTTTGCTCTATCTATCTAGCCTATCAACAATCTAGACTGATACATATCTATAGAGTACAAACTATCTTTTCCCTACAATAAAGTATAGAGATTATAAGTGAGAACAAAAATATAAGTCTCAAATAATTTTATACTTAAAAGAAATAACACTTGTTGTAGAACTTTGATTCATTATAGCTCTTTGAAGAAGTATTTAAAGGACTTTCTAAAACCTTTTAGAAGGTAAAAACTTATCAAGAATTTTTTGTGCAACAAAATTTTTCTTCAGAGTTGTATATCGACATTTTGAATCCTTTCTCCTTTTATATTGAGTTTTTCTAACGGCTAAAATTTTAAAGATTTTATTCACTTCCATGATTATCTAACCATTAGATATTTAAAACAACTCTTTAGATATTTTTAGAGAAGATCTCAGTCATTTTGAATATAAAAATCAATTCTCCTTGATTTGTTCACATCAAATATACTTAAAATCATAACCACCAGATAGATTTATTAAACTTAATGAAGAGATAATCCTTATAAGATATTTATGGATAAAGTTCATTTTGAATTTCCCCAAAATTTGAATTTACTTTATCCTTATCTATATTTGTACCTATCTTGATTTTTCAAAAATTAAATCGTTCAAAGATAATCCCCATAAATCTTAACTCCATCTTGAGTGAAATGGAATTAAGTGTATTTTCCTAATACACCCAATCTAGTGAAGCTAGGTCTTGATTAATTTGAATATGATTTACAGCTAATTTCAACGTCATACTTCTAGAATCACTTTCTGAACAAGCTTCTGAAAAATATCAACCTTTTGTTTCTAAATAAGCTTAAACTTCTGAAGTATTGTACAAATTCTTCTTATAAAAGTTTTTGAAATACTTTCTAAAGATTTTCTAAACTAGTATATTTTTTATCAATTCAAAGCTTTTGAATAAGCTTTTGAGTGCAACTTAATTTTGTGAAATTAAACTTTCTGAAAATCCTTTTGTAAACCTACACTCTTAAAGATTCATTACTGTTCTTCTCTTATTTTGTCATCATCAAAATCCATGAAAGATATTTGACATTTCCCTCCTTTTTGATGATAGCAAAACATACCTACATTAAAAAACATGTAACATTTCAACGTTTAATATAAATGATAAGAAAGAAACATTATTCGACAATAATGATATATCATTCAAACTATTATGTTGTTACATTTGTTTGCTTATGTTCAATACTTAATTGTTTTTGGCCTTTCTTCCCCATTTTGTTATCATCAGAATACAACTAAATATTTTTATAACAAAGTTTTTGAAAACTTTTCTCCCCCCTTTTTCTTTGAGAAGATAACCAATTTTATAAAGGAAAAATAAATCATATGACTTCTCTCCCTTAATAAAATAGATCAAAGCCATGTTTTTCTTAAAAAGAAACAAATTTCAATATCTTTCTTTTTCTCCTTATAAAAGCATATTTTAGAAAAAGAGCTCTCCCTTAAAATGATACAAATTATTTTTTATGATCAATAACGAAATAGAACGTGAAGAAAAAATTAAAAAATAGAACAAAATTACTATTCATTCCATACTTTCGTTTCCAATGGACATTATTGATTAAAAATTACCTTCAATTAAATTTTGCGTCATGACCTGCAACCACTAAAAGAATGATTAGACATTCTTAGGAACCCAAACAAGCTTGGGTCCTTTAAAATTCAACCTCTTAATATTATTTACATTTACTTGGTTTTTACGGAGCTTGCAATTTTTATAAAAGCAATACTTTTCAATATGACCCAACTCTCATCGATTTTGATGACAACAATTATATTGCTTTAAATTGCAAAATTTTTGTTACAATTAGAAAACCAATGGCGCATTCGCAATTTTGTATTGCTCTTTAATTTCTTTCCATCACTCATATGATGATTGAGTGTATACAAACTTTTGCAAAAGATCATTTGTCATTGAGTGTAATATCCGACAATGTACCACATAATCACATCTTACCCACTTGATTAAATCTGGTGAATTTTCTATAGCTTTCACAATTATTCCTTTGATAGACCCTAATTTTATCTTTGCACTCATTTCCATTTAGACGAACCTACTCCATGTTAGATACTTCTTCCTATTGAAAATTAAGTTCCCTATTGACATTTCATAACTATTCTAAACTAGAAATGTAATAGGCTTAGGAGAAACCCAGCCCAATCTCTTTTTCTCTTTCTCACGTGCATAGAAATGTAATGGAAAATCTCTTACCACTCACTCTTTGTCTTGCATTTGAAAAGGTACTGTCCTCTCCTTCTTTATTGAATTCCTCTCTTGAACCTTCGTGTTTTTAATGGCAAAAACTAAGGTTTAAAAATATAGTTTGATTTGCTTAGATTCTAATGAATCAACTATAAATCTTTATGTATCTCAATCAAATCTCTCTTGTAATACTAACTTTTTCTTGTTTGGTTCTAATTTGTGAGGTTATCACTAATGAAGGTTAGGGTTTGTAAGTATGGACACTTTGAGTAATCAGCAGTTCCTATCAATTGCAAGGAAGCAATTTTCAAAAAGAAAAACTCTCATATCGTTATTCTTCATTCCTATTGCTATTTATACATGTTATACATTCTATTACTCCACAGTTGTATTCTATTATTGATAAATAGATTTGTTATATCTGTTGATGTATAAACTATGACTCCTTTGTATACCACATTACTTAATTATCTAACGTAGACTCTTAATATCTAATGTATCCTCTAAATCTCTTGTTCGATTTGATGTTTTTCTTTGACCTTTTCAATCTTTTGTTGTTCCTTATTTTCTGTCATAATATTTTCCCCTATTAATGAAACATTGACCTTATCCTTAAGGTCAAAGTTAGGGAAATCCCTTCTAAATTCTGAAATGTCTACCCAAGTAGCTTCAAAAGGGTCTAGTGACTTCCATTGAATAAGAAGTTGAATCACCTTCCTCCTCTGTTGAAACACTTCTAAAGTATCTAGAATAATTAGAAGCTTTACTATAAGATAACAAAAAACAACTTCCTTTGGTAATGTCCTCTATACATCAATGTTATCCTCGGTTTTCTTCAATAAGGAAATGTGAAAAATCGGATGTATCTGAGATGTTTCTAGTAGAGCTAATTTATAAGCTACTGGTCCCACTCTCTATATAACCTATAATAGTCCATAATAGCGCTTGGATGCAAAGTCTGTTGGCTAATAAAGTTTTCCTATATGGTTGCAATTTGACATAGGCATAGTTTCCTACTTGCAACTCCTTATCAGGTCTATGTTGATCTACAAAACACTTCATTATCTGCTAAGTTTTATTCAAATTATGTTTTAAGGCTTTCAAAATATCATCTCTAATTATGAGCTCCTAGTCAATAGCTTCAGTTGAGATCAAATCCCTAATATAATCAAGTAATATAGGTGGTTCCCTCCCATGTAAGGCCTGAAATGGAGATATTTGAGCACTAGTATGAAAACTAGTGTTGAAACAGAACTCTACCCAAGGTAGATACTTTGGCCATACCTTCAGATTATCCCTCACATAAGCTTTCAGACAGTGTTTAATACACTTGTTTAACACCTTAGTTTGTTCATTTGTCCAAGGGTGATAGGTAGAGCTCATTCTCAATTGAGTCCCATTAAACTTAAAAAGTTCTTACCAAAAGCAACTCACAAATACCCGATCTCTATCACAAACCACTTTTCTTGGGATCCCATGCAATTTCACCATAATTTCAATGAACAATCTAGCTATTGAAATTGTTGTATAATTCGTTGGTAGTAGATTTAAGTGACAATATTTAGTCAATTTATCAATAATTACTAATATAATTGAATACCCTTGTGTAATTCTTAATCCAATTATAAAAATCTATCGATATATCCACAAAGGCTTTTTGAGAAATACGTAAAGGTTGAAGAAGTCCTATTGGATTGTTTGTCAAATATTTAATTTGTTTGCAAACATGACACTTCTTCACAAATTCCTCAACATTTATTCTCATCCCTTTCCATTAGAAAGATGCACTTATCTTTTGAATGTCTTCAAAATCCTTATGTGACTTCCTACAGGTGTAGTATGAAACTTCATTAAAACGGTAGAAATTAGCAATGAATTGGTAGGTATATAGATCCTTTGACTAGTAAACAGCAAATCATTTTTATAGGTTAAAGATAATGAAGTTGACTCCCCTCTATTGCACTACTCCTTTATCTTTATCCATTTAACATTCTTATGTAATTCATGTTTAAGGAATGTAATGAAAACAGAAGATGGTAATGAGAGTGCCATCAATTGAAATTTCTTATCAAATTGCATGGAGAAGGCATTTACCACTTTATTTTCCACCCTTGGCTTATATTTAACAAGATAATCGTATCCCATCAATTTAACCAAGTATTGTTGTTGCTCGAGTGTTTAAATAACCTGAGTCATGATTTCTTTCAAACTTTTCTAATCTATCCATATTACAAAATGATATCCCAATAAGTACTGGTGCTACTTCCTTATTACCTCTACTACAACTACCAATTCCCTTACATATATACCAGATTTTTGTAATCTCAAACTTAACTTTTTACTTAAATATACAATTGGATTTGCTCCTTGATGTAAGACAGCTCATATTCCCAATCCTGAAGCATTAGTTTCTACTATGGATGTCTTTGTAAAATCTGGTAAAGCAAAAACAAGCATTGTTATTAAAGCATTTATCAAATCTTTAAATGCTTTATAGCTTCTTAAGTCAAATCAAATGCATCATTTTTTAACAAATTTGTTAATGGTACTAAAATCTTGGAATAATTGCACACAAAATGCCTATAATAGCCTGATATTCCCATAAAACCATAAGTTGCTTAACATTTGTTAGCTGCTACCATTCCCTAATGTCCATTAATTTGTTCGAATCTTATTTTAAACCTTGCTTACACATAATGTGGCCTAACTACTCTATCTCATGTTGGTCGAAAAAACATTTGGACTTTTTCAAATAAAAGTTGTGTTCTCTTAAACAATTAGTACTTATTCCAAATGTCTAAGATGCTCTTCAAATGTCCTGCTATAGATAAGAATATCATTAATAATAAAAAAAAAAAAAAAACTACTATGAGCTTCTACAAATAAGGTTTAAATATGATGTCATTATTGCTTAGAATATGGTTAGTTCATTTGACAAACTAAATAGTATTACCAACTAATAATGCCCCTCATAAGTGTGACAAGCCATCTTATGAACATTTTCTGGGTACATTCTTATTTAATGATTCTCGGCTCTCAAATCCATCTTAGAAAAAATAGTGACTCCTCCTAACTCATCCAACAATTCATCTATGGTGGGAATAGGAAACTTATCTAATATTGTGGTTTGGTTTAGTGCTCTATAATTAATGCAAAATCTCAAAGAGCCATCCTTTTTCTTCACTAGTAATATTGGAGAAAAAAAGGCGTTAGTACTAAGCCTTATGTTGCTAGACTCTAACATTTCTTGAACAAGTTTCTCGATTTCCACCATTTGAAAATAAGGATATTGATATGAATGGACATTAACTGCTTTTTTATTATCCTTAAGACAAATGTGATGTTGGACTGACATTAAGGGTAGCAATGATGATGGAGTCATGAGTACATCCTCGAATTTGCCCAATAACTCTTCTATAGAGTTATTGCTGGTAGTATAAATGGATGAATTACTCTTTTGAGCCACTAAATGAAACAAACAAGCAACATTGTTCATTTCTATCAACTTCCTCAATTGATTATGTTCAATTCTCCTTACTATTATGTCACTTCGACCATGTTAATATACTATATTCTCATTCATATAAAATATCATTGTCAACTGCTTATAATTGAAAGTTATCGGTCTTAAGCTAGTTAACTACTGTATCCCTAGGACCAATTCTGCTCCTTAAATTGCAAATATATAGAAATCCAGCGAAAATGCAATATCATTCGATACCAAAGGAATAGCACTACACATAGATAAACATATCAACTTATCTCCATTTCCAATCATTATGAAAAACTCTAGTATAGTAAGAATTGGAAAGTTTAATGATTTAGCTACACTTACCTGAATAAAATTATGTGTGCTTCTCGAATCTACCAAAATTGATATTTCTTTGGTTTTAAATTTTCCTTTCAACCTTAATGTTTTAGGAGCTAAAACTTCTAACAAGGCATGATAGCTGATCTCAACCAAATCAGATACTTATCTTCCACTTCCACTTCTACTTCTTGTGACTCTAATTCTTTTACTACATCTTCAACCTCCATTTCTTCTAATTGTATTATCATTAAGCATTTAGCTTTGCACACATGTCCTTTATGAAACTTCTCATCATGATTATAGCATAATCCTCTTTCCCTTCTTAAAGCTAATTCAGCTACTGTCATTTTCTTTATAGGTAAAGATTTATGGTTGGAAATTTGGGATTGGTTTTATTATGAGTGTTTTGGCTATTTGATTTATTTAAGGCTTGTGATGATGTAGTAGAAATGGTAGGTCTTTGAAAAGATGATTGATAATATGGTTTTGAAGAAAAAGATGGGTTTAGATTTTTATTTGAAAAAGACGTGTTAGAAAAAGATGGTTGGTATTGAGATTTTGTATAAGAAAATGACTTATTGACAAGTCTTTGTAGCTTGAACTCGTGCAATTTTACTAAATGCATTGCTTCCAAATAAGATTATGGCCTAGCTAAAATAACCTCTGCCTGTATGTTAGCTTCAAGGATCGACACAAAGCAACTTTGAATGAAACTATCTGATAACCTAGAAATATGATTGAGTAAGCTCTTGAATTCATTTTGATATTCTAAAACTAATATTTTTTGCACTAATTTAAACAATTTGCCCCGATAATCTTAAAATATTAAAGGTCTAAACCATGTTTTAACCACTTTCTTAAATATTAACCAAGTATTTAACAAATCATTCTTTATTAACCATTGTAAGGCTTTATTCTCCATGGCAAAAGAAGGCATTTTTAACTTTTGTGATGGTAATGCTTCATGAAATTCAAAGAACTAATTGACTTTAAAAACTAAGATTTAGGATCTTATCCAAAAAAATTTAATAAATCCAATTTAATGGGTCTATAATACTCATGCAACTCTTATTTAATATGTGATGAAAATAATGAAGAATCCTCATTTGCTCTTGGATTTTTCTAGTTCTTTTTTGAAGGTTGAAAAGTCTTGATAAAGTTCTTGAAGCTTTCTATCATTTCTATCATCATGTTCTCCATTTTATCCATTCTTGATTTCAATGATACGAACTTAGCATCATGTTTCTAAATGTCTTCTTATAAAACTGATATTCCTCTTGCATTGTTTGCCATGTGAACTATACTACAACATCAACTTACAATCAATGAGCAATGAAAGCACTAAATAATAGGCCTATGGGAGGCTTAACCCAATCTCTTTTTCTCTCTCTTATGTATACAAAAATATAATGGAAAATCGCTGGCAACTCACTGTCTCTCCCACATTCGAAAAGGTACCTTCCTCTCTCTTTCTATCTTGAATTCCTCTCTCAAACCGTCTTGTTTTCAACAGTAAAAACTAGGGTTTGAAAATATAGTCTGATTTACTTAGATTTTGATGAATCAACTACAAATCTTTATGTATCTCAATTAGATCTCTCTTGTGATACTAACTTTTTCTTCTTTAGTTCTTATTTGTGAGGTTATCACTAGGGAAAGTTAAGGTTTGCAAGTTTTGACACAATGAGTGATTAGCGGATCCTATCAATTTTTAAAAGGAAAAACTCTCGTATCCTTAATCTTCATTCCCTTTACTATTTATACATGTTATACTTTCTATTACCATATAGTTGTATTTTGTCATTAATAACTATATTTGTTATATATGTTGATGTATAACAAATTGTGACTCCTTTATATACTACATTACTTCATTATCTAACGTACACTGTAAGACCTACAATAAGGTATTAGGGGTTTGGCTCATAAAATTTAGAATGATCAAGCCAATTATCTAATTCAACTCACATTTTACGATGGAGTTAGAAATATTAGTAAAAGTGATCCCGTGAGTTTGGATTTAGAAATATAAGTAATAAAATGATTAATTAATATAATATTGAATTTTACATAAATTATTCATTATTTATCGGAAATGCTTAGAACAAATTCTAATAATTAATGAATCAATAGAAATAAATTATATATATGCCAAAAATCATAAAATAACTTAAATAATATTTATGAGTATTTAATTATACCATATATGTATTTACATGTAGATAGAAATACTTGAAATTATTTAAAATACCTGAAATATACTAAAACAATACTAAATAATTAAAGGAAATTCATAAATAATTAAGGAAAAATAAAAAACAATTATAGAAAAATATGGAATTGTTTAGAATTGAGATGTGGTAAGCTAGAATCAAAGAAATAAAAGTAACCAATAAAAATGATCTCACTAAAAAGTAAAAAATGGAATAAGATAAGATAATTGTCACCTCAAATTAATGATAAAAAAATCTTAGGCAGCTCTATAAATACCCAAAATTTTACCAAAGCTCATTTGGCCTGTTTAGAGTCTAGGAAAATTGCAAAGAATTGAAATAAGAGAGGATTAAGGTTTTTGTCAAAAATTTCAAAAAATTTGTGTAATTAGGGTTTTAAAAGGAAACTCACACCCAACAACCACCTAGAAACAAATGGCGGCCACCACACCACACTACCCTCACCTCCCAAGGCTGTTGACAGGCTAATCAATTAAGTAAGTCAAATTCCAACCCGATTTTGTTTAATTTTTTTAAAATATTAAATATACTTCAAAAATTATGAAATTTTTTATTTTGAGATATTTTAGTATGTAGATTTAGGGAAAATTTTTAGTTTGATGAATTTATGTGTGAAAATGTACTGTCCTTAAGAAATTGCGTAAACTCGAGCATATTTTAATTTAGAAATAAAAGACCTTAAGAGTGCAATTTTAAGCTCAAAAATTTTATGTAGACTACTTAGATGATTTAGAATAGTGCTATAAAGCCCTTTTTCATAAATTAATTTTTCAAAATTTTAAGTAATTTTTAGGCCTTTAAAATATATAGATAATTAGTGATTTTTGGGTTAATTAATGGTTAATTGAATAATTACTATTTTAGTATGTAATTATGTGTTTTAGGATGTTAATTGCTAATGTAGTATGATATTGGTAGTATTTGGAATATTAGAAGCATGTATTATGTGTATTATGTGATGAAAATAAGATAAATTTGTATAATTAAGCTAATTTTATAATTTAGGATTAATTAGGTGTAATTTTGATTTAGGATATAATTACATATTTAATATGTTATGGGATGATGAAGGATGGTATATGTAGCATTAGAAGTGTTAAATAGGTAAAATAAGTGAATAATGAGTAATAATACATAATAAGTGAAATTGGAAATATAATAAATAGAAAATATTAGAATAAAATTAATAATAGAATTATGTAATACATCTAGTAAAAAACTTAAATTAGGATAATTATATGAAAAATATAAAATTAGGATTAAGATGCATAGCATGAACTAGAACATTAGTTAGGAACAAAAAACAATATTTAGGATACTAAAAAGTAATGTGATTAATTTCACATTATGGATCGGAATAAATTCCTAAGGTTACGTATAAAATCTATAGTCGAAAACTGAGTTAAAACCTAATTTAGAAATCAATTAGGAAACCAAATTTAAACTTAGCTTAAAAATTAAGAATCATTGTAAAAGACTTAAAAATTCGAATAGTTAGGTATAATAAAATCCTAAACTAAAGATAAGAACAAGAATTTCAAAACAAAAACTAATTTATAACAGTTATGTGGAAACTGGAATGATATTTGTATTATAGGGAATTATGGGTGATGACATGCACAAGTTGCATTTTGAATGAGCAAGCAAGGAGTTCAAGTAAGTTGGAATTGATAGATTACTGTATTTTAGAGTATTAATTTGTAGAACTCGAAGGCTTGAAATTATATTTAATTGTGCTTATTAGATAGCAACTTTGCGCATGTGCTTATTTGTAAGTGATGTTATGATTCTGATTTGTTGTTTTGGCTTATATTTACATGAATTATTTAAAATGATTCAACACTTTAAACCGGATTTAACTAATATATGACTTATAATTCTAGATTGGATTTACATCACAACCCATTAGGAGAACATTAAGATTCTTCGGCCAAATACCGATCCCTTCGAAAAAGATAGCGTTAGATAACATAATTAGTCTCTTCTTCATTCTTACTAGAACTAAGTGACAGATAAAAAGGTCATTGCAAGGGTGAAGGTAATAGTTAGAAGGTAGTTGTGAGAGGAGCGGTGTCTTCATTGCGCAAGCCTAGGTTTGGTCATGAGCTACTGCATTAAATGAAAACTCCTTAACTAGGATTAGAACAAGTGCAATTTATCTAATCTCACGACAGATTGAATAATGTCATGCAATAACATTTACTTGAACATATATTATATCTAATTAATTTGGTTGATAACTTTACTTGTATTTGATATATAGTTTTAAGTCTTCATTCCAACTTACTAAGCTGTGGTTGCTCACATTCTTATAGACATTATTATAGGTACTAATTAGGAAGTAGCCTATATTTACCTTGAAACTAGTAACTGTTAGATCTTGAGGAGTGAAGATATAAACTGAAGACTAGATATACTCTTAAGTTTAGATTTATCTTTAAAGTTTTTAGTATTAATTTATGAATTATTGAAGTAGATTATGTTAGGTTGCTAAATCTTGTAAATATAATCAGATTATTTTAATATAAGTATATATTTTTCCTAAGTTCATAAGTAAATAACATGTTTAATTTATGAATTATTTTCTTCAAAATAAGTTAATTATGGTTGCCTTATATAAGTTATATCTAAAATAGCGGTTATATGGTCAGTTTTTATCTTAAAATGGTTTGTACGGCATGACTATTAAGATTTTATCGCTTCAGGCATAACATGGACTCTTAATATTTAATGTATTATCTAAATCTTGTGTTTGGTCTAATGTTTCTCTTTGACCTTCCAATGTCTTGTTGTTCCTTATTTTCTGTCATAACAAAATGTATAAAGGATACGTAATAGATGTTCTAACATTACTTCTCATTTTCGATGGACTAGTGACTTATATGAATATCAGAAAGAATGAAACTTGACAAATTAAAAGATTGTGTGAATTAAATTAATACCTGTTAAAGCTTAAGAGATGAGCGATATCAAGAATCTAGTAATGAAGCAATATTATTCTATATTGAATGTTTTGTAGTTAAAGAATAAAGTCAAAGAAGTATTATTTAAGACTAATCAATAAATTGACTACTTGATATATATACAATATGCTAAGTCCTTCTCAAATAATAAGCTATGTCATCTATCATAGTGTCTACATATCACATGCTCATAATGACTTATGAGTTTAAACTTTGTCCTTGTAAATAGATATTGGCTTTTTATATTTATTATTTCATGCACATGTTCTTATTCAGTAGTAAACAATTATTAATTATTCACTTTTTATAAATTGACTAAGTTTATATTAAGTGTGACTTTGTTTGAAACTTAGAAAGCAAACAATTTACTATAATAAGAGGTTAATCACCGGTACATTATTCAAACTATGTACCTTCCATATTGAAGTTATAATTTAGTATTAAATATAAACTTTTAATATTTATTATTTGTTGGCAAACAAAAAATAATTATTCAACACTTAGTTAGAGTTGATAATTTGTGCTAATTTGTTTGTGTCGTGAAATCATTTATTGATTAAAAAGTTGTAACTAAATGTACAAGATAGTTATAAACTCAAAGGAAAAATGACGATTATAAAATTAACACTTTGCAAATAAAAATGATATAGTTTTAATACTTATAGATGAAATTAAAAGTAAAATCCAATCAAATATAACAAAATTAAACACTAATTGATTAACAAATATCTTGATATTAAGTTGAATTATGTCGTAATGGTATATTACTGTGAGTGATAATTTCCTTAGAGAGAAAAACAAATAATTTATACATAAAAAATTGTATTGATGAAAAATAAATGATGTTAAAATATTTATACAAATAATTTACTTTATTATATTTTTCATAAAACTAATCATCTATACATAAAAGAGTTTCCATAACTTCTAACTTTAATGAGCCATTGTGCCGATAAAAAATTTGACTTCCGTACCAAATGCATGTGTTGAAACGTTATCATAAATATAAATATGCCTAAGATATTATGTGTTATTTTTGCAGCTTAAGGACATTGAGGTCAATTAGTATTTTAATAACTCAACAGAGTTAATTTAATAATCATGTACCGGTTCTCGTATAAATATATCTCTATTTCAAATTTATTATTACCTTTAAATGTTTGCATGCTTTTTAAAAATTGAAATTCTTAGATAAAGTAAAGATTATAAATATCATAATAATTGAAATAAATTTAATTTTATTATAAGAATTTGTAAAGGGTAAAGTTACTTATAAATCATCTACTTATCTATCATTAATAAAATTATGAACTCTAGACTTATTGCTACTAATACTTAAGCTTCTACTCGTTCCATCGTTAGATAACGCATTCACGAAAAAAGAGAAAACATTAATCTTTTAACTTTCAAAATAATAACTATTTGAAAATTAAAGGCGTTTACAGGTAGAATATTTGTTATGTTTATGAAACCTATTTGTAAATAGCTTTGCAAATTGAATTCGAACTCGAACTCGAACTCGAATATGAATTTTGTTGTGTTTAAACGAATTTGATTTATTTGTATATTGTTTTAACTTTTCCATAAACAAACTCATTTATAACTAAATCATATTATGTTCAAATTGATAGATCACATTCTAAATTGCTAACCCTACATCTAACCATCATAATCATATTTGGTATTTAGTTATATGCATTCATATAATTATAAGTTAAAACCCTAACGTCTCAACTGTTAACATGCATTATCTAAAATAATTGGGAGAAATTTCTTAATAGGTGAAGTTAATCCATGAACTTCTCTAGCAAGGATATTAGTTCTATCAATGCCAAAAGTAACATATACTGTGGTTTAAAAATTAATTGTCGTATTTCATGTGTATGAAGATAAGCTAATAGATATTATATTACATGTATAATATAATTTATAAGAAAAGGGAAAGAAAAATAATTTAAAATTTATTGAAAAAATAAAGAAAAAAAGAATGGCAAATGGTGCAGAAACCTAGCCGTTGGATCGCGCTCCAAATCCTTTGTACACAAATCGCAAGGCGAAATCATACTCTAACATGTCTCCCTCAGTTCCACTTCCACACAAACATAAAATTTTGGAGGTCTCGTGCAGCCAATAGCACTTATTAAGTGACAATTCTTCGTATTTATGTTTTTATGACTTACTTAATGAATATTGAAAAATTTATAAAAAAAATCCTATTTAGATGAGTTATCTTATATTTATTAATTGATAAATAATCATTAACAATAATATTATCACCTTAGGAAAAACTAAATGAAAAAGTAAAAAATGATTTCTTATCTCCCTTTAATTAATGTTTTTAAATATTAAATCCAAATATTTAAAATTTAATTTTCTTTTTCTCTTCTCTTTTGAGGGGAGGAAAGACAAAAAATCATTTTCCGCTGCTTTTCCAAATTACTGTCTACATGCTTTAAATAAACATAACATCATTGGCAATTCACGGCTGGCCTGTGCGTAACAAGCCAGTACAAAACGCAGGCCAAAACTATTTAAATAAAGAAAACATTTCATCATTAATTTTTTTCTTTTAAACAACACGAAAAAACCAACAAAACAAACAAAACAACGCCCGAAGCTAAAATGTTGTTGCTTCGTTGCAATTCGTAACACGTTAAAGTAGTTAGCATTAGAGATTCTGATTCGTGACATGGTGGACTGCTTCCGTGTTCTTTGTAAGTAATCTCTCCTCTTCATTTTCCACTTATTCAACTTATCATTCGATCTGTTAGTAACAACTATATGTCGAATGTTTTTAATGTTTTACTTCTTGTTTCATTTCATGGGTTCTTAAGTTTTGGAGCACTCGTTTTGTGGGTCTTTCTTCTTTTTTATTCTTGCGTTTGCAAATTTGAGTTTTCGGGATTATGGGTTTTGCTTTTGGAGGTTGTAATTTTCTAGGGTTTTGAGTAAATTTGGGATCTTGGGCCAATTCATTCGGTTTTTGCGTGGCTGAAGTTGGATTTTTTAATTTTAAGTTTTTACTTTTGGTGGTAAAGGAATGTGGGTTTTTTTGGAAGTTGGTGAAAGAGGGATGTTTTCGTTTAGGGCTTATACGGTCATAGTTAAGTGAAATTGGGAAGTCATTTTGTATATCAGCAGATAATACTGAAGCTTTACTTAGAGAAAAGTGATGGATTTTTTATTAGAAAGGCTACTCAGTTCGGACTTTCTGTGAATTTAGTATGGATATAACCTGACTTTTGGAGGGTTAATTTTTTGTCAGAACTAATGAAGTGAAAAGGCCAGGTTGCTTGAGCTCTGCAGAAGTTCTGATCACTGATGTGAGTGTTTCGTGTTGGGTATTTTTGCTCTTAGCTCTACGCTCTTGATAAATTTGTCATAGAAAAAGCTAAGCTTCTAAGTTCATATTATAACAATTCAATGTCTATTGATTAAATGTGTTTTCTATGTTGTATTGTGAATCCAGAACCCCCAAGTGAAATTGTTCAACAATGGCTGATGGTAGCTCTATTGATGCCATTCTTGATTTTCTCCAGAAAAATAAGTTCACCAGAGCAGAGGCTGCTTTACGTAGTGAGCTGAATAATCGCCCTGATTTAAATGGCCTCTTTGAGAAACTTAAGCTTGAAGTTGAAGAGAAGGACTGTGGTAAAGTACCAGAGCAGAATGGTGATAAACCAGTCTTGGTAAGTCAAGGCTCAAGTTCTCGTGGGAGTGATGAGGCTTCCCAGGAACTTATTGTAAAGGAAATAGAGTGTGGCACAGATAGAAGCACAGTGGACAAGAGGAAAAATCACTCTGCCAGTGGTGAACACAGTAGGACCAATGAACCGAGAGGGGTTAGTGATAAGAGCTTCACCTTTTCTAAAGGTTCCAAAGATTCATTGCTGGATCTAAACTTGTGGAAGTCTGCTCCTAGCAATGGGCTTACTGATCCTCAGGAGGATGATGTTCATAACAGCATGAACCACTTTACAAAGCTAGACATATCTGAAAAGCGAAAATTTGTTCCCTCAGAAGAACCAGGTACCAGCAGAATTGATCTTATGCCTGGAGAAGAAATAATATTTTCTGGTGAAAAGGGAAACTCATGGATTGGCAGTACTGGTATGTCTCATTTAGAACCCACTAATGTATCAAAAGGAATTGAAAAACCAGGCAAGAATGCTGCTGCGTGTGGCATGGATGATATCCGGAATGAAACATGGTTTGGACATGAGGAACCTGCAACTTCATCAGCAGACACATGGAAAGATTGTTCTGTGAAGACTGTCATTCCATTTGGGAAAGGAGGCAGCAACACATTTATTTCAGCTGACAGAATAGAAGAAAAGCGGAGAATTCAAACAAATGATGTTAGAGCAGCTATCAAGGAACAGGTTGATGAAGTGGGTCGAGCCTTGTATTTTGCTAAATCAGAAGGAAACTCCAACCAAAACAGCTTTAGCAGCATAGGGTTTCCACTTGCATTTGAGAATCCAAGGGAGGAGTTGCCTCGGTTGCCCCCTGTCAAGCTCAAGTCAGATGACAAGTCCTTGATGTATAAGTGGGAAGACAAGTATGATCATGATGGATTGGGGCCTAAGCTTGCCAGTATTGATAATGCCTTCTTGATGGGGTCATATCTAGATGTTCCTATAGGGCAAGAGATAAATGCCACAGGTCAGTTTTCATGATAAATCTGCCGATTATATCATGTGCTACCTTTTAGCCCTGAGATTAGATGCTTATTCTGGATCTCTTACCATGAGATTGTGACCTATTGCATTCCTTTTCAATATGAGCTGCCATTGTCATGATTATTTTTTCAGTCGAGTAGTAGCTGTTAAATCATGATCAGAAGCTTAGCCTCTGAAAGGGTGTAAAAAAGCTGCCTGGGTAGAGTAGTTGCTGTCAAAATCAGGATTGTGTTCTTTTAAAAATGTGGTACTCTTGTAATTTTTGAGATAAATCAGCCCTTGGCTGTGTTTTTTATTGGTGTAATTTCTTTTCTATGCTATATTTTTCTCATTACCAGGGCTTTTACATGGCGGTTGAGTAAAATAACTGTTCCTCGAATGCCCACAATATCCATGATAACCCCGGTGACCATCCACTGCCAGCTCCTCTACCCCACTACTTGACCAAAATCAGCAACATAGATGACCACAGCCAACAGAAAATAAAATCAAAGAATTAGAAACAAATATGCAGAAAAACAAATCATGGTCTGCAGCCGTCATACAACATACATAATTACAAAGACAATACATAAAAACATAAATCACTTAGACAACCACCAGTATTCTGTAATACTCAATAACTCCTATTGCTACTGTTTCTTAACATTACTCCCCCCATTCAAGACACGGTTGACAATAGGTGCAAGTGCCCTTTGGTGCGTTCCCTACTTTTTTTTTTCTTTTTTCCCTCTGATATTTTGGGCTCTTGTTCATCTTTTTCCTTAGAAACTTCTGAAAAATGGGACCTCTCATGAGCTGAGTGAAATATTTGCAAGCAGATATGGCACTCATGTGCCAGGTTTTTTCTTAACTAGAATGCTTTTCAGCAAAATATTAAGAAACCTCTTGATTATTTTGTCATTGCCACACTGAAAGTAAAAGGTTTCATCGATAGGATTGAGAGCTGGAATATTTGAGGAATCAGTCTCGTGGTTGTTTGCAATGATGCCATCTTTCTAACATAAGTTGCTGTTACTCCCATTCAACTTTGCTGTTACCCCTGCCCTCAAAGTTGACATCACTAAAGCTTATGACACACTTAATTGGGTCTTCTTGGAGAAAGTTCTCTCGGCAATGGGATTCCTATCCCCCCCTATTTCCGCCAACTTTTGAAGTAATGCTATTCCTTGCTCAAATTCTCAATCAACATAAATGATGAACTTGTGGATTTCTTTCCAAAGATAAGGAGACCCGATCTCTCCTTATCTTTTTGTCCTTGCTATGGAGGTTCTCTAAGGTATTCTTAGACAAACAACAAACTCTGCTGGATTTTCTTATCATTAGAGATGTAAAGAAGAGAAGATCTCCCATCTATCCTTTATAGATTACCTTATGATTTTCTGAAAAGGCGATTTTTCCTCTATTAGGCTTGTTAAAAAAGCCTTAGATGATTTTGAGAGTTTTTCAGGTCGAGTTTCAAACTCTCTAAAGAGATTCATATTCTTTAGTAATGTCTCTTCTCAAGTGAAAAATGACATCTTACACATCTTGAATTTTTTAAAAAGTATTTTCTTAGTGAAGCATCTTGGTGTTCCTTTGATCTTAACAAAATTGAAGATAGAGCATTGTGATGCTCTAATCTCTAAAATCTTAAGCCGCATTAAAGTTTGGATAAGCAAATATTTCTCTTATGCAGGAAGGCTTCAACTAATTAAATCAGTCAGTCCTCTTTGCCGTGCAAGTTTACTAGGCCTCAGTATTTATCCTTTCTAAGAAAATCATCAAAAAGATTGAGCAAATGATGAGGAATTTTCTATGGAGTAGACGTCCTACCTTATCTACTACCACGCTTAAATATATGGAATAAAGCGGCCTAGCTAAAACACATTTGGAATCTTTTCAATACTAATCATAGGATCCTTTGGGTGCATTGGATCAAGTCAAATTTCCTTAAAGGCAGGAGCTTTTGGAATGCAAAGTGTCCCTCTAGTTGCTCATGGATGTGGAAAAAACTTCTCAAGCTATGGAATTTAGTGAGGCCTTGCATATGTTGAAAAGTGGGTAATGGGCTTTCTATCTCCATTTAGTCAGACTTCTGGCTTCCAATAGGTCCTTTGGACACTTTTACAGTGTAAGAAAAATTACTACATCAAGTATACCTTTACATGCCGGATTATGTTCCGTTATTGAAGAAAATGTTTAGACTCTCCCTACGGGTGATCTTTGGGAAAATATCCATATCTCAAATAATATTTATCTGGAAAGCTCTCAGAGGGACTCTCCATGTTGGGCTCCGTCCAAGTTTTCTTCCTTCTTCATCAAGAGTTCATATAATACACTTTGAATAAGTGTACCAAAAGTATCGTGGACCAAAATTGTCTGGTGCAAATCCTTCATACTGAGGCATCCATTTATTCTATGGTTAGCTTAGAACAAGAAGCTCTATACTATGGACAAACTCTGTTCATGGGGTATGACAACTCAATCCGCTTGTTTCCTCTGCAAGACCCATTCTGAAAATCGTGAACATCTCTTCTTTGCTTATGACTTTACCAAGAATGTTTGGCAACAAGTTCTTCAACATAAGAGCCTCCCACAAGTCTCTTTACCTTGGCAAGGAATGGCCTCTTGCATCACAATGGGTTCCTTGCCTTCCTCATTCAACTCTTGTGCCTAGGCCCTCGCTGCTGTTGTGTATTGTATTTGGAGAGTTTGCAACAACGTTAAGCTTAGAAAAACCCTTTCCCCCACCCATATGGTTGTTAGGTTGATCCTTAGTTACTTGGATGTATTCTAGTTTTGTACTTTGAGTGGTTCTCTCTAGTTTCCTTTTGAGGGCTTTCCTCCCGCTTTTAGTGGTTTGTACATTCTTTTTCTTTAATAAAATTTATTAATTACCCAAAAAAAAAAAAGTTTGCTTTTGAATGACTAGCCTTGTGACCACACAAGGCTTTCATGTTTTGAAACCCCTTACCATGTCTTTACACTTCATTATTTTCTCCTCTAAAACTGTACCAAGCAACTCTCCTGCAAATCTCTTAGTTTTCTTTGGATTCTCTCTAAGACCATAATGAAAGCTTTCACTACACCATCTTCAAAACCCAATTTCCTCTTACTCTTTTCTTCACCAAATTGACTCCATTTCATCATCAGTCTTAATCATGATTCTACCCTTTTCGCCATCATCATTAAGAGACTTTTCTTTTCCTAAATCATCTGCTTTGCCACTTTTTTTGTTGCTGGGTTTTCCCTGCTCCTTGTCAATCATTCCTGTTGTCATCACATCACACATCAAAGGTCCAAGTTGGGCTGCCTAATGTTGTTGATGTGCTTTGCATTGCGCTCTATCCTCTTTGTACAGGGCAAAAAAAAAAAAAAGCTTTGAATTGCTGTTGAAGTTTCTCAATTCCTCTATGAAATGTAGCTCTGATACGAAATTGTTAAGAGGGTCGGTTTTTCATAATTCCATTTCGGGCTCATTATAGAGAGAACTCAATGATCTCTTTTATGGTCTCAATTAATGAGAGAACCCAATGATCTCTTAGAAGACTATGTTCTGAAACTTTTTTGAGAAATTCTGCACTAGTTTCATCGATGGAACCAGAGCTCTATTTATCTACATACATGGCAATTGAGTAAAATAATTGTTACTCAAATGCCCACAATATCTTACACACTTAGATGACAACTCTAGTAGCTGCCCACTACCAGCTCCTATACCCCACTACTTGACTAAAATCAGCAACATAGATGACTGCAACCAACAGAAAATAAAATAACAGAATTACAAACTCATCTGCAGAAATACAAATCATGGCCCACAGCTGACATACAACAACATACATCGTGACAAAGACAATACATAAACACATAAACTTAGACAACCACCAATTTTCTGTAATACTCACCAACTCCTATTGCTACTGCTTCTTAACAATTACATTAATCATCTATTTTCTGGCTTGCTTCATGTTGCAATATTGGGTCTGTGTAGATAGGTTTCCACTTCGATCTTCTTCTCTTCTTCTTCTTCTTTATAAATTACTTGAAGCAGCTAGGTTATGGACCCTTTGGAGCATCGCCAATTAATTACATGCCAAAATCAGATCTATTTGGCTTCTTGTAAATTGCTATAAGAGTTGAATGTGAATTCTGGAAATAATTTATTGATTATTGAGTAGTGCATTTTTTTTCGCTTTGTTTTTGACCTTCTCTATTGGTTTCAACAGCTCTGGAGTCTTTGAATGTGTTACTAACACTTCAGATGGGTAAACCCTGCAATGCTTTTTCTAATAAATAAATGTAATTGTATGTATTTGATGTGTATAGTACTGCTATATGTGTCTCTGGTTTCTGATTTTCTCTTAATGTGGCATTACATACTCACTCATCCATCATAATTTCCATGGTATCTTTTAAGACGGGCATCATATTTCAATTCCAACTTATGATTCAGGTGGGAAGCGGCTTGCTGGAGGTAACTGGCTATCTGTTAGTCATGGCATTGCTGAAGATACTTCAGATCTGGTATCAGGTTTTGCAACTGTTGGAGATGGGTTGAGTGAGTCCATTGACTATCCAAATGAATATTGGGATTCTGATGAATATGATGATGATGATGATGTTGGATACACGAGACAGCCCATTGAGGATGAGGCCTGGTTCCTGGCCCATGAAATTGACTACCCCAGTGACAATGAAAAGGGAACTGCCCATGGGAGTGTTCCAGACCCACATGAAAGAGGCCCAGCTAAAGACGAAGATGATGATCAGTCTTTTGCCGAGGAGGACTCGTATTTCTCTGGTGAACAATATCTTCAGGGCAGAAATATTGCACCAGTTAGAGCTTCAGATGATCCCATTGGGCTGTCAGGGAAAGAAGTTTATGGCCATGCTCCTGATAATGATTTAACTGCTCAGTATGATGGGAAACTGATAACTGAGGAAGAACTGAATTTCATTCTTTCTGAACCTGTGTGGCAGGGTTTCGTCACTCATTCAAACGAGCATGCTATGTTAGAGGATGGGAAGGGCTTACATGAATCCATGAGACCACGGATGGATGATATATGCATAGATGATGATCAGCATGGTTCTGTTAGATCTATTGGTGTTGGCATCAATAGCGATGCTGCTGATATTGGCAGTGAAGTTCGAGAAAGTTTAGTCGGAGGAAGTAGTGAAGGTGATCCAGAATTCTTTGATCATGAGGTTGGAATTTCTGGGTCCAGGCACGCTAAGAGTGAAATGAAGAAGAAAAATATTGACAGGTCCAGTCGAGACAAGAAGAAAAGTGACAATGACTGCTCCAATAAGTATCTTGTTGGGAACAACAAAGGGGTACAAACACAAGTAAAATGTCAAACTGAAGGAGGATTTTCTTTTCCTCCACCATTGAAGGACAAGCAGTTAATTCAGGCAGGCTCTAGTAAATCACTGCAATCAGACCTCTCCAACACTGCCATTGCAGGTAGAACTGGGGAGAATTTCAATGCTTTGCTTGGTGCTGATGACATGCTTACAACATGGAAACGAATGAGTAGCAGTTCTTCAACTGTTGAGAGCTCAAGAGATGGAAATAATGAAAATGATGAACGTTCAGAAAACTCTTCACCAACCTCACTTTCAAATTATGGTTTTGCTGAAAGAGATTGTATGGTAAAAGGAGAGGATGGAAAAGTTGATGAGGTGAGGGAAGATGAACCAGGGGCTTTGCTTGAGGATGAAGAAGCAGTTGCTGTCCAGGAGCAGGTCAGGCAAATCAAGGCCCAGGAGGAGGAATTTGAGACCTTTAACCTAAAAATTGTCCACAGAAAGAATAGGCAAGTTTAGCCTTTAATGTAGCTTCCTTAATTTTTTCAGGTCCTCATAGTATTGCAGACACATTTGTCTGTATATTCTCTTAATTGCTATGGGAAAATCTTACTTCTTTGTAGTGTAGTTACTTCATTGTTTTTTATTTGGCCAGTTACTGTACTTTATGAATACTGAAATGTCAACATTTTCTTCAAAAAGTACTCTTGTTACTCAAGGTGAAGAAAAGCTTTTCTACATGTTCGTTCAATTTTTTAACACTGCTGCATGGTTTGATCCAACAATTGACATAATTTCTCACCGTTCAGGACTGGCTTTGAGGAGGACAAGAACTTCCATGTTGTTTTAAATTCAGTCATAGCTGGAAGGTATCATGTTACAGAGTATCTTGGTTCTGCAGCATTCAGCAAGGCTATACAAGCACATGATTTACATACAGGCATGGATGTCTGTGTCAAAATTATAAAGAATAACAAGGATTTTTTCGACCAGAGCCTTGATGAGATAAAGCTACTCAAGTATGTCAATAAGCACGACCCTGGTGACAAGTACCACATTCTTCGATTGTATGATTATTTCTATTACCGAGTAAGAGAAGACCTTCAATTGCTTTGTCTTTCCTTTTTGAATAATATTGTTGTTTCACTTATGTCTAATTTGTTTTTCTGGAATGTTTTCATTACTCCCCCCATCTCCCCCTGCGGCGGGGGGGCTGCTGGTGTTGGTTTTTTGGCTTATGTAGACCAAAATGGGGGGAAAGAATTAATCATACTGTTGAGTCCTGGTCCTGGAATAAGACCTTGTTCGTGGAACTTTTCTGCATCGTTTTTAAATGTGATTTTTTCCAACTACCAATCACCTCACTCTTCCAAATTGTTAGTAATTCTGATTCATTTAGGACCTGTGACTCCATTATGAACCTTCTCTCTAGGTCATGCTATTCTTGCTACTGTTTCTCTGATTGGATAATTCTACAATATTTTTACAGAAATTTCAATTTGGTGATGCATAGCTCAATGGGTCCAGTAGATCCAAATTATTCATATCTTGTTGATCTGTTTTTGAATATACGGTAACAACTAATTACCTCAAAAATCTGAAACATCTTATGAAAGATGGATCTGTCATAAGTTTACATTATTTTTGAGCTTGCAATAACTTTGTTTGTTACTACCATTACCTATGCTTGCAAAAGACAGTAAGTTGATGCTCATAAGGGCCCAAAATATTGTCATCCTTTTATCGTGTCTACTCTTTGGTAGCCTTCTTGCCTAGACACAAGGATCGGAAACCAATGATATGTTTACCATTGTTGTGTTTAATAATGTGATATTTTATCCTGAAAGGAGAAAGTTAAAATGCATCTAATATATGGATGCAAATTCTCCAACCAGGTGTGCAACTATATGCATGCTCTTGGCTACTTAAATTAGGTTTACAAGAGCAAACTCAGTGCATATTGAATGATAACATTGTTTAAATTTCCTGGAATTTTTGTGCAGGAGCATTTGTTGATAGTTTGTGAGCTTCTTAAGGCAAACTTGTATGAGTTTCACAAATTTAACAGAGAGTCAGGAGGAGAGGTTTATTTCACAATGCCGAGATTGCAGGTATGCAAATTTTTACATATCAAGCTACACTTTCCCTGCTTGTTATTTGTTATTAGTGTTAAAAGGCTTATTCTAACTTTCTGTGCAGTCAATAACTATTCAATGTCTGGAGGCAC
The DNA here is from genome assembly GCA_024138005.1 of Lumnitzera racemosa. NCBI lineage: Eukaryota > Viridiplantae > Streptophyta > Magnoliopsida > Myrtales > Combretaceae > Lumnitzera > Lumnitzera racemosa. Next base: position 71,781,805 of record JAMXBC010000003.1, on the reverse strand, counting down.
TTCAGTTCTTGCATAGCCTTGGACTCATACATTGTGATCTGAAGCCTGAAAATATATTGGTGAAAAGTTACAGTAGGTGTGAAGTCAAGGTAATTGATCTTGGGAGCAGTTGTTTTGAGACAGATCATCTCTGCTCCTATGTTCAGTCACGGTCTTATCGTGCACCTGAAGTTATACTGGGACTCCCATATGACAAGAAGATAGACATATGGTCACTCGGTTGCATTTTAGCTGAACTTTGTACTGGCAATGTAAGTTAATACCATAATCAATGTTCACCCTCCCTCTCTGACTACCATCCGTGGGCATTTTTTCTTATGATATCGCCTGTCAGGTGTTAACGTTTTTTTTCCTTCAATTATGACAAACTTTTGTATTAATGCCTTGCTGATGATGGAGTTCGATACATCAATAAATCCTGCCTGTTATGAACAAAAAGTCATATTGAATGACTGACATAATTCAGAGTATTCTATGTGATGATCTAGTTTTTGAGCATATATATGAATCTGTAAATTGTGTTCACAAGTTTACCTGTCCAGTTAAGTGCATAACATATGATTAACCAATAATTTATCTGATTTATGATGGTTTAGCCTAGAATTGCAATACTTATAAAGTTATCCCACATAATGAATATTATTATTATTTTTTTCTTTTGCATAGCTGTACAAAGAGATGCTGTTTTTGGGAGACAAAACAGCTCTTCTTTCCTTTAAATTATGCCTCTTAGGAATTCATATAGTACAATAATTGTAACTCAAAGGAGTAACGGTAAGTAGGCGCTCCTTTTTTCTATATTGAGGAGGCTAAGGAATTTGATCATATACATGCTAATCTCTCATTGTTTGTGGAGAGACTTTGATGCAGCTTTGTTTGGAAGGAAATTCAAAATGGTATGATAATCTAAACTTGGGTTGCTATCTCACATATAATTATATTTATTTCCTTACCAGAAGAAAACAGTAGGGTTGATATGTTCAAAACTTTATATACCTCCACCATATATGATATATTCCTCCTTTTTTTAAAATTGAAATATTATTCATGAAAGTAAATCCTACCATCAAGTGATTGTCTTTGGTAAGAGAGACTTAAGTTGCAAATCTATGATATTGATTCATCGTGTATTTGAATTAACGATGTCCCCGTTGAATACTATGGGTTCACTCTATTAGAGCAAAGAACTGTTTAGGCTAATAAAACACTTGCCTTACTGGATTAACCCCAAAAGTGGACCTTGAAGGGAGCTTGTGAAGAATTTGTTTGGGTATATTAAATAATAATCACGCAGCAAATGGCATGGGAAATCACTGAAAACTGAAGTCTGACCATCCAGTGTATGTACACATTGCAATTGGTTAATCTGCTCTTGAACTCCAAGGGGTTGGCTTAATTTGGCTAGGTCCAGGAACTCAAATTTTAAATTCCTTGGTTGAACTTAGCTACTTAGCGCACAACCACAAAAAACAAAACGCTGGACTTAATTGGTACAAGTCTTGTAGTGTGTTTCATCTGTCTAGAGGGAACCGCCAGGTTTAATTATGGACTGCCCCTACTATGAAAAAGTGGATCTGCAGTTTGGTTTTGCTGCATTAGTTTTTGACTATTATATCAACTAAAAGCCTAACATATTCATAAATTTCAACAAGCATGATAGACTTGTAAATGGGGTTTCTACTCAATGAGCTGTATTATAAAGCTGTTAAAGAAGAAATAAAATAGAGACATCAGAAAGTTTTTGACATACAGATCTAGTTTACATATTTTCAGCCAGTTAGGAGGCAATGTTGATTGAATATCGTGATTCATGAAAACTGGCTCACAGTAGTACTCCATGCCAGTTATACACATGAAGCAATAATTGTTACCATAATTTGTTTGGGATTGAGAGTCAGTTGTCTTTGAATTTGGTATTGATTCTATCCTTTTAATTTCTTCAGTCTGGATTCTATTGCAAACATGTAATTGCACAGGCGCGTGTTATGAATATTTTTTATTTTTTATTTTTAAAATGCTTGATGACAGAACATGATGTGGCTTTTTTCTTGTACAGGTTCTCTTCCAAAATGATTCACCTGCAACATTACTGGCACGTGTTCTTGGGATCATAGGTCCTATTGACCAGGAAATGCTAGCTAAAGGAAGAGATACATACAAGTATTTTACCAAAAATCATATGCTCTATGAGAGGAATCAGGTAACAAATTTCCTGTTTGGTGAAAGATCATGCTTCCATTTCTTTGACCTGATTCCTCAGCCTTTCATTAATCATGTTTCCATAAGAACTATGCTGAGATGCATAAGAGAATTTGCTTTAACTACTCCCCAGAATTACTTTTCTTCTTCTTCTCTCTTATTTATTTATTTATTTTTATTTTTTCCTTTTTGGTTGCATTGCAAATACTTGGATATAGAAAGAAGACTACTTATTGTTCTCCACATACAGTATAAATTCTTGTTATCTCCTCTTTTATTTTTGATCCCTCTTTGTTAATTGATTGGAAAAGGAAGATAGGACTCATTGAAGTGAGTGTTAGCAGTGTACTGAGTCTTTTCTAGGTGCACAAAATACAATTGTTGCTGTTATTTGGTCCTTTGTCAAGCAATTTTTTAGACTGTATCATGTTGCTTGAATCCAAGCAGAGCTTCCTTTTTGGCATTTACCTTATCCTCTCGTATGCATATTTCTTATTATGAAAAATTTCCTTCTCCACTAGTATGGCTATATGGCTAACTCTCCCTGTCGAACACTTGTGGAGACGCTCTGCCAATTGAGCCCTAGATCCTCTAGCACATATGCCATTTTTTTTTTATTTATTTATTTTCAAGCTTTTCTTCCCAGGATACCAACAGACTGGAGTACCTTATTCCAAAGAAGACTTCTCTACGGCATCGACTGCCAATGGCTGATCAAGGTTTCATTGAGTTTGTTGTTCATCTCCTTGAAGTAAACCCAGAAAGGCGTCCTTCTGCTTCGGAGGCTTTAAAACACCCATGGTTATCTTATCCATACGAGCCCATATCATCTTGAGCAATTTGAATGCATTGGTGGAGAAGATATGACCTGTGATAATTCTTTGTGGGCTTTTTTGTTGGGGAGTGGGGCCGTAGTGTGCCCTGTCCAAAAAATTGATACATGTCTGGAGTACACCGATACTTGCTCAGTCGATCCCTCCCCCTTTAACAAAAGCTCCGTTTAAATTTTCCAAGTGAAGAAGCTGTAATTTTGCACGGATTATATAATTAGCTTTCCTTTGTTTTTATCTTTCCATCTTTATTTTGCTCTCTTGACAGGAGAGAACTCTGGAATCCTCTGTACATGCTGTGTGGTGATTCTTTCTAGGTTATTTAGGGATAGCATGTGAAATATCTGATGTTAGCGGCTGGGTTTCTTCTATTTTTAGTTTTCTCCCTCCTCTTTCCTTCTCTCTCTCTCTCTCTCTCTCCCTTCGGGTGACGGACGGTTCCGAGTCTGAGTATGTCTGCTATTCATTGGGGTACTCTGTACTTATTCCAGGACATTCTCTTGGAAGCTATTTGCCTTCATCTTAATATATGCTATGGTTCTTGGAATCAACTAGTAAAACCTTTTTTGAGTATCATTTTAAACAGATCCCCTGAATCATTTTAAGCTCCTTAAGACTTGTTTTTAAATTGCTTGCGTAATATTTTCGCCCAAGAGTTTTCATAAATGGAAAAACAGATTTATCGTTCTTAATTCAGAGGAAATCAAGAACTCACGAGTCTAAAGAGAATAGAGTCTCCTGCATTGAATATGAAGACCTCAAAAGGACGTTCAACCATATTAGTGGAACGATGAGTAAATGAAGAGAAATCATGAAAAAGGATATTCAGATCATGATACTTCTCTGTTATTGACACGAGAAAATTAACAATGCTCAAAAGCCTGACTAAACTTTAATGGTTAAGCACTGGAAATTCCTAAAACTTCAACGCAATACGTCATCCACTCTTATTTTATTTGCTAACCTAAAGATGGAACGTCTAAAGATATGCACTAAAGACGGAGGAACAAAGAACTAACAACCTAACTGAAGCAAACTAAACTCACAAAGCATTGTTATCAGCAAAAAATGTAGACACTTCACTGCATGCCGTTGGTATGTTGAACCTCGTTGGTATGTTGAACCTATATAGACGGGGGAATCAATCCACAGCCTCCGTGCTCCTCCATCGTGGCACAGGTCCGCATTGCTGCAGTAGCACTCGTCTGATTTGCCACGTCTATACCGCTCATTTCTGTATGATCTACATTAACCAAACCAGTAAGGGAGGCAGGATTAATATGAGGAAACGGCAAGAACAGCGAATGCACGACAATCTTTAAATTCTTCATGATCTCCGGTATCTTGATCCTCACGTAGTTGATTCTCATTGTTGCCGGTCCTCCAGAGGTGGTAACCACCAGAAACTGTCCTCGGTCAAGCGTTGGGACCACTGTTCCTACTGGAAGCTTCTCCAGATCAGGTGTCTCCAGGAATTGATTAGGTACGATGTGGAACCTGACATTACTGACGTAACTGTGCGCTCCGGTGAAGATCGAAGCATCATCAATCGCAAACACCGTCATGTTCTGGAGATTCACGAGATCCGGATACTTGATTTTCATCGCCAGGGCGAGAATTCCGAATCCGCTGGAACGAAGTCGTAACATTGCGTCTCGCAGCATTAAACGCATCACCGGAGAGGGAACTCCAGCACTTAAGGGCGGGAGAGGAAACGACAAAGTTGTCATCCGATCAACGCTGCAGGAAAACGGCGATAGCGGGGAAACGAATCCGTCCAGTCCATGAACAACAACGATTCCGTTGTTAAACATTTCCGGATGAGTGATTTCAACTCCATTGACGAAAATGCTTGTAGCATTCGTACTCTTATTAGTCGCTGAGGTAATCGTGAGGCAACGACCGGGGCTCATACTTTCGAGCTTTGTTCCGAAAGTTAGGGATTGGAGATAGGGGAATGAGAAGAGGCCAGGGACGATGTGCTCTCTGAGGATGCGAGGAGTGGAGCAGGAAGTGCATGACCGGAGAGAGGAGTCGGAAGGAGCGAAGAGAGTGGAAGGACCGTTCCAGGTGGTGAAGGAAGGAGAGTCAGTGAGAGAAGGTATGGCGAGAGAGAGTTCATGGAAGCCAAGGTGAGAGAGGATAGGTTCGTAGAGAGAGGTTGGAGAGAGAGAGGAGGTTGTCGTGGTGGTGCTTGGAAGAGAGGAGTGCGGTGGCGTATGAGGTGTGAAGATGAGGCTGTCGTCAATCGTGGTGGAGGTGACCGTGAGAATGAGAGAAAAGAGGAGGAGGTAGAGAAATGGTGGTTTCGCCATTAGAAGTGTATGGTTGAATCTTGAATGGTGAATGCAGATGAAGAGCGTTTATAACGAACTTTATACTGGTTAGAGAGAGAGAGAGTGCGTGAGAGTGGTCAACTGTGAAGTGATTTTTCAGTGGAACGAAGTGAAGTCAGTCGGAGTCTAAAAGCGATGGGCGGAATTTTTGAAACTGGGATTTTTAATTTTTATGTTTTTTAACGGAAAAACGGAAACGGTTAAGGAAGTTTGCTGGTGGTGGAGTAGTTAACACCCGATAGTAAAGCGCGTGGATACTGGATATTGGATTGGGCCTTGGCGGGAAATTTGATGGCATGATTGCCACTGGAGTACCTGATGGAACGGCCGTAAAAAGCTTCTTGGTCTTGATATGTCGTTTCGCGCTTTATTTAGGCGTTTTATCAACGATACGAGCCACTGTTTTGCTTGTAGTGCCCATATCTTATGGAAATGTGACGGGATATTTTGGAAAGAATAAATTAGACTGGTTAATTACGTCATCAATAGTTAATTTACTTTATAAAATCGTCAATTTCTATGTACGTTACATTTATATCATATTTTATTAGTTTATGTGATGAAATAGAAGCTGGAAAAGAATAGTATTTTTTTTTTATTGATAGATAGCATTATAGAAAACATTCATATAAATTGACAAGATTTATCTAATTAGTGTACCTGTTTTTACCTAATTGATCTTCTACTTACTACCATTTATTATCTTATCTAAAAAATAATAATAATATTTATAAAATATTACAACTCATTTAGACTTCAACACTTCTCTTCAAGTTGATGAATAGTATCTTCCATTTCCAACCTAGATATCGAATAATCAAAACTTTAGTTGTTTAGCCCCTTTGCAAATACATCAACTAATTGACATTTTGATGGAACATGATATGTACAATAATCCTTCCTCTAATTTTCTTTACTATAGTGTTTATTAATTTCAATATGCGTAGGTCTATTATGTTATATAAGATTATGAGCAATATTAATAGCTTACTTGTTATCACAATAGAAAATAATAGGACATTCCCATTTTACTTTCTAATCATTTTCTAGAATGCCCTTCAACCGAAGTAGCTCACATAATCGTTGAGTAATAGTTTTCGATTTTGATTCTACAAATGACTTTGCTACCACATTTTGCTTTTTGCTTCTCCATGTCACCAAATTAACACCAATAAAAGTATAATAGCCTATTGTTGATCTTCTAGCTATTAGGGAGCTTGCATAATTGTCATTCATTTTAAACAAAATTCCTTTCCTTAGATTGCCTTTCAAGTAATGCAATTACCTATAAATAGCTTAAAGATACCATTCTCTACGATCATACATGCACTGATTAGTAACTCTTACTGAATGGGATATGTCTGGCCAAGTATTAGTACGATATATAAATGTGGCAACCAACCTTTGATACATTCTTTCATCAAAACTTGGTCTTGCTTCTCCTAACTTGTGGTCTAGATCCATTGGGGTAAAGACTGGTCCACACCTATTCTTTCCTATCTTCACTAATAAAATAGTTACAAGCTTTGTTGAGACACGAAGTTCTCTTTTCTAGAATATGTCAATTAAAGACTAACTTTAATTTTCCTAGTTCCTTTATTTCAATTCTTTTATTAGTTTCTTGTTTAATTTATATTTCTCTCTCTCATCATCTCTAGTTTTTTTAATATCACTTACATAGACAAAAAGAATAGGCACTCCCCCCTGTAGCAGAATGTTTAAAGAAGAGACTATGGTCACCTTGACTTTGTCTATATCTAAACAAATCTCCCATAACAAACTTTAGGGAATTGTTTTTGACCTATGGATGGCCTTTTTCAACTTGCACATCTTGTTACCAGTATTAACTTCAAATCTCAGTTGGAAATTTATGTAGATTTCTTTATGTAACTCCATAGAGAAAAAGAATTTCTAACATCATAATGCAAGAGTTTCCAATTGAAGTAAGTAACTAATGATAATAAAATTCTCATGGTATTCATTTTTGTAACTGGAGCAAAAGTTTCCTAATAATCTACCCTATAAGCTTGAGTGTACCCTTTAGCTACTAACCTTACTTCATATAACACATACACACACAAACATATATTTCAGAAGATCCATTGGCTTGTATTTCAATGCAAAAGTTCACTTACAATTAATAATATTTTCCCTTTAGATTTATCAACAATCTGCAATGTTTTGTTCTTTTTTGAAGCATTCATCTCCTCACTCATGGCATCCCTCCATTCCCTTTCTAATGGAGCCTCGAAAACAGTTTTCAACATGGTAAGGGTGTTTAAACTCAAAATGAAGTTTTTGTGAGTTAGTGATAGGTGCTTAAGAGAGACATATTTAGATACTAGATAAAGTGGTTGTTTAATGCATTCTCTTGTATTTTTTCTAATAGTAATGGGCAAGTTTAAGTCGTTTATTGGGTTAATGGATGTTCCTATCAATTGTGTATGTAAAGGTAGGTTAGATCTTACCGTAATCTCATTTTTAAAGTTTGAGTAGGATTTTTGGATTTGTGTTACTTTTGCAACAACCTTTCTCCTTAAATACACCTAAGAGAACATTAAGAAATTAGGAGTAGCATCGATTAGGATAGGAGATGTCACAGATTTAGTAGAAGAATTAGGTGACTTAAAAGTGATTGGCTTAAAGGATTCAACAATACGAGCTAGAAGCTAAGGACGATCAAGTTTTTGAAGTAATTCAAAGGACTAACAAGAGAATACCTACAGAGAAAAGGTTAATTTTCTATAAATTTGACATTTGTAGCGATGTGGAATTTTCTGGATGAAGGGTTATAATTCCAACCAGCAAAGACATTTGATGGTTGATATGAGGCAAGTGCATTTATCAGTTTTAATATAACGGATGTGAATCCGAGTCGATCCCTCAGAGACTTCGAGTACTAATATCAACTTTAGCTTTATTATCTAACCGGAAAATTATGAAAGTTTGAATTAATTAAAAATACTAAAATTAACAAACTAACTTAATTATAAGATTTAATTAAGCAATTGAAAAAGCGATAAAATTAAGAACGACTTCAAGAAAGTAATAACGTATTTAGGAATTATTTTTCCTAGAGTTTAACATGTGATTGCTTAAAATATATTCAATTCAGTTTCTATTATTCTTGACCGGAGGGATTCTCAACTAAAGTTAATACCTTTCTTAAGCATATTAACCCTAATCCTAAATTATTTACCAGAATCTCTTCACTTAGTAATATAACTTAGAATTGCATTAATGTATAATGAATTCCCATACAAATAATTAACTTTCCGGAAGAAACATATATTTTATCTCTAAGTATACATGTAATTCTCTCTAATCATGTAAAGATCTAATTATACATGCAATTTTTCAATCAACATGCATAATATCATATATTGATACTCTAGAATTATCAATCAACAATTAAACAACATAATTGAATCAAGAAAAGATAGAAACTTTATTGAAATTTATAATTCAATCCAAGAATCACATGAAACCCTAGGTTCCATAATCTTAAATACTCGAATTCTAAGCTATCATAATGAATCTAAAAACAAGTTTCATAAAAAACATTAAATAAAGCATGGAAAACCCCTCTAATTGATGAACAATCTCTCTAATATTGAAGTTGATGTTGTTTTCGCCTCTTTCTTGATGTTCTTCTTAAGTCTCTTTCTCTTCTCTTGTGTCTCTTTGTTTTTGTAATGTCTCCCTTCTTTTAAACCCTAAGATATCCTTTTATATGTGTATTACAAGGATTCTGTTTTCATCACCAGACATGGCTTGGGACATGACCGTGTCCCCAGGTCGTGTAACTTTTTGCATTAAGGCAAAATTTTCTGCACAACTTCAAAACTTCTTCATTTGAACTCTGATTTCAGTGAAACTTGATTCCTTTTCTTCGTTTTCGATCTTAGAATGCGTTCAAACCTAGAAATCAAAATTTTACTCAATTAAGTATCAATTTCTTTAAAGAAAACCAAAAATGTAAGGAAAATACTATAAAATCACCATATGAAATATGTTTAAAATCCGAGTTATCAATGGTTTAGGGATCTAATTTATCTATTTAATGACTACGCACATGAATAAAGACAATGCATCCAAATACCCTATGTGTGAGGTCATTTGAGGTTTTGAATCAAGAGTAGAAACTATTAAGAGTCTCTATGAGACTTTTGTCATCTAAAGCTTAGGAAGGAATCTATTTAACATGTATTTGGCTATAAGGAGTTTCTTCCCCATTAAGACTTAGAGACATTTTCTTAAAAGGATAAAGCTCAAGTTATGTTAAGTAAATATCCATTTTCCCTTTTAACTATCCCATTTTGTTGAGGTGTGTTAACACATTATGGCTCATGGATTATGCCTTTTGATTGAATGTATAGTGACAAAATTTCTTTTAAGTAATCCTTAGAATTAATTGTAATACCCCTTACATGCCTAGAGAGAGGAACTCTAATCATTAAGGTGCCTTTTGGTGTAGAGGCTTAGGGTACATTGAAACGCCGAAGTTAAGCGTACTCATGTTGAAGAAATCTCAAGATGGGTAACCTCTTGGAAAGCAATTGCACCTGAGGATAAAACTGTGTGATGTTTCATGCCAAAATGGACAATACCTTAGTAGAAGGAGTTCTGGCTAGGTCGTTACAGAATGGTATTAGAGTAGTCTACTAGCCAAAAGGGCGAGGCCCTGCCTGGTGGTTGTCTTAAACCTATATAGCGAAACTGATGAAGGTGTCAGTTCTGTAAGGGGTATGGATTATAATACCCCTTACATGCCTGGAGAGAGAAACTCTAATAATCGAGGTGCCTTTTGATGTAGCAGCTCAAAGTACATCGAACTCCGGAATTAAGTGTGCTCATGCTGGAGCAATCTTAGGATGGGTAATCTCCTCGGTAGTAGCTGCACTAAGGAACAAAATCGTGTGGAGTTTCATGTCAAAGCGGACAATACCTTAGTGGAAGGAGTTCCGGCTAGGTCGTTACATTAATCCTTAGCATTGTTTATCTGTAACCTTTTTATTTTAATCCCAAATTGGTTTTCAATCATTGAGTGAAAGATAGGTATAAAAATGCCAACATTTGTTTACTAAGAAAGAGCCATGTAACCCAGGTGCGGTCATCAATCAAAGATATAAGCCAATGAGCCTTAAAAACATTATGTATGTTGGAAGGACCTCATATGTCACTTTGTACCAAATGAAAATGATGGGAACTTACCCGAGTATGTTTTGTTAATTTACAAATATTACAATGGTAGATGTAATCCACTTAAAACTTACTCAAGATATCTAATCCTTCAAATAAGCGAGAAAATATAACCTACAAGATTCTAAAAGATATATGCCCTAAGCATAGATGATGCAGCCAAATGGTATCCTCATTTTAACTGAGAAATGAAAAAGAAAAATTAGTTTTAGCTTTCTAAGATGATTTAAGATGATAGAGGTCATTTCTTTCCTTAGTAAGTCTAATCCCTTCCTCAAAAACTTAGTCCTAAGAAACACAATAAGAAGGGGAGATGGTAGCATGACATTTAAGAATATAAGTGAGCTTTTAAATGAAATGATAGTTTTAGAACATGAAGAACGTTTTTAAGGATAATGATAGATGTAATCGGTATATCACTAAATCCTACAACAATAACTAAAGAACCGTAGGCTATTATAATTTTCCTGTTACTTAAACATGGGGTATAGGTATGGAAGAGCTGAGATGTGGGGTTATGTGATGATAGTACTAGAGTCTATTATCTAAGAGTTGGTATGAAGATTTTCTAAAGCATTCATGCAAAAAGGGAATAGAGATTTACTTGAAAGGGCTAAAGAATAAGCTTCAAAAGACTTCTCAAGAGATCCCAACAAGCTTTTTAGCTTTCCAATTTCTTCACTATTGGAACCTTGTATTGTTGAATTTTAGTCAATTTTAGACTACTTAACAATGTAATCTTGATGTCTTTATTTCCATTTTGGTTTCTTACTATCAACTTGGTGGCTTACCATTTAATTCCACTATTTCTCTTTCATATACCTTGGTTTCTTACTATAGATGCACCATAGAGTGTCTTTATTCTCCTTCCATCGGTTCTCTTTATCTAGGTGTTTTGGTACACCACTCTTTCCTTTACCCCTTATTTTGTTTTTTCCTACTAAGGTTAATCCATCCATGGTTTGAAATTCAAGCATAATATTCATTTAACTTTCTTCTACTCGAACTAAATAAATTGTCTCTTCTAAAGAGAGTATGTCCTCTTTTCCAAAGATTTGAATCTTCCCTTGACATTAACACAATCATTTTCAATGAAGCTCTTCAAGATGGTGGCATCTTTGGTGCATGATGTAGCCTAGGTCCAGGGGTTGAATTTGGATATCTATTAGTATCATACAATCAAAGATTCAATCTTTTGTATCGATTTAGAGTTCAAATAATGAAAGGAAAATATCTATGGGTTTTTCTATATATATGATAACAGAAAAATAAAAGATATGGATGAAAATTAAATTAGATATGACTTAGTAATTCAATGATCAAACTAGTTTTTGATTAAATCTTAGAAATGATATGACTCACAAATGTGAAAATCAATCAGTCCACAAATATAATTTGATATGACTCATTAATTATAATACATAGGTTTTCGAACAACATCTAATATAACATACAAATGAATAATACAAAGGGGATATTATCACTATAATCTAAAAGATAGATAAGATAGAGGGGAATTGAGAAACAATTAAAGTAATTTCATTATCAAATACTCTTTGAACATACAATAACATTGCTTACAATCCTTAAATAGTATGTTACTAGGGGTAACAATGGTAAAAATATAATTAAGGAAAAAATACAATGTAATTAAATAAGATATAGAAAATGCAAAGTCATCACAAACATATACCCGTATAGATGGAAAGCATGCCCATGTTATTGAAGAGTACACATGTATACAATGCCTCTGTATCTCTCTAACACCATCCTCTTGAATAATATCTAAAGAGCAGGTCCAAAAAATATGGCTATGTATATGAACATACTAAAGGACATGGTCATTATGATCCATTAGCGAAACTTGAATTAGATCCTTAGGTCTTGATTGCATAAATCAATAGGTACATTATCCCCTCCTTCTTAAGGAACCCCAAATCTTAGGTTGGTGATCCTTTTAGATAACAAATAAGTCTGCAAAATCCTAAAATAACCAAAATGGTGCGGCTTAGAAAAGTTTGAAACATCTGCCACTCACACTCCGTCCATTCATCATGGATTTTGTCAATTTGAATCACTCAAGCCCTATAATGGTGATTTAACCATAAAAGAATAATGTCTAGAGTGTAGCCCTTAACATAAAACAATGGAACTTGTGGAAATTAGGCTAGTGGAAGCTCGATGACATATGAATCTAAGTATTAGTGGTGAAGATTCTCATTCTCTTCAATTTATATATCATTTGGTTCCATGGCTAGGATAGATTTTGCTTTGTTGATACAGGGGGCTTCTTATGTGTTTTTCAGTATGATCTTTTCTTCTTCTTCGATCTCTAGCATCTCCATACCCTCTTTTACACCATGGCCTTCAACTTGTTGACTCAAACATTGAACAGCATATGTTCATATTCTAAACATCTGAAACATTTCTTCTTTGTTTACTTCTATTTTGCATGTTCAAAATTCATTTCACTATGATTCTATTTAGCAGAACTTACATTTACTTCAATCTTATGACAAGATCACTCATCAACTCTTCACTACTGCACTGATTCCCTAACTGCCTTTAAATCCTTTTATATTCTCTTGGTGGATGCAAGAGATATCATAGTTAATCTTTTCATGATTAGATAGTAAACATTATTAGATGAATTATGCTAAGCATGATATTTAGATTGCCAAGGTTCTCCTAAGCATATGTGACAATCATTAATGTCAACAATGTCATATAAAATTTCATCATAGAACCTATTATTAATCGAGAAGCTAATCTTGTTTGCTTCATTACTCAAATCACCCCATTATGATGAATAAAACATTAGTATGGATGATTAATAATTTCAAAGCCTAATCTGCCGACACTAGTCTATAAAATTAAATTGACTAGGTAGTCCATAATTTGAAATAATAATTTTCTCTTATTAATTCATCCATGAATGTGAAATTTCCCAACCATCATTGCATAAAATCCCCATAAAAAATTTTTTGTACATAAACCAATAAAAGATGCCAACCTAAGCCACCAATCAAAACAATCCTTAATAAACATTTTTCTAATCACAAACCCTAAATCTCCATAGTCACCATCCCAAATAACTCAATAGAACAAAATCAAAACCAAAGTTCAACAAGTTGAGATGTGAAAAAACTTACTATTAGTGTGTCACTCCATAGCTCTGATATAAAATATGACGTGACCTAAATCAAAGGGTTGAATCCAGACATCTCAGTATCACACAATTGGTTAAATATTCAATCTTTTATGTCAGTTTACAGTTAAAATAATGAAAGGAAAATATTTTTAAGTTTTTCTATGTATATGATAGTGGAAAAATAAAAGATATGGATAAAAATTGAATTAGATATAACTCATTAATATAATAATCAAATTAGCTTTAAGTCCTATAAATGATATGACTTACAGGTCTAGAAATCAACCGGTTCACAATTATAATTTGATACGACTCATGAATTTTAATAGCTAGATTTTCGAATAAACATTCGATATGACACATGGACCAATGATACAAAAGGGGATATTGTCACCACAATCTAAAAGATAAATAAAACAAAGGGGAATAGAGAAATCTCTTAGAAAAACTATAAACCCTACTTTTAGCGGGCCTATGATTCAACTAGGAGTACTTCCTGAACATTCACAAGGATCAACTAAACTAAGAATTCAAGTTTACATTTAAAAACGAACTTAATTTTCCCAATTCAAAAGTCGATTATCAATAAAACCTAAACATGAAGAACTGCAAACTGTAAAGACACTTAAGACCCTAAACCTTAAAACAATTAAAGACTTCTAACACTAAACGACTAATTGATAATTTAATTTGAATAATTTCATTCAACTCTAGAAATTTTCATAATTTTATAAGAATTAAATCATAATCTACAAAACAATTTAAGAAGTAAATTATAAAACGATTTCCTATAAGATAATTCTCTTATCTTTATGCCTAAGCTTTACATGTAAATAAGTAAACCAACTAATCACCCTAAATGACTTATCAATTGAGAATTAGAGTCATTTATCAATTAATAACTTATCAAAAACTAGTGATTAGACGTTTTCCTTATCACTCCTTCACTTATACTACATATGGACAAAATATCACAAAATTTCACATGCTTAACTTTAATAAAGGAGACAAGACATTTCCATTACCTAAAGAGACCCTAGATGGCCAATTATTATAAGCTAGAAAGGGAAGGGAGAGGGGTGGGTGGGGGCGGGTTACTATTCATCCCTTAATGCTTACATCATCTAGAGTTGCAATTGTTGACTTTTGTGCATGCTACAAGATAATAAAGTCAAACTTGTTAAACACACTTTCCACTCCAATTGCAACCGGCTACTCTTTTTCCATTTGCTCTCACTTTCAACTTCATTTTCACTCCCTTTTCTCTCACTTTGAAAACAACTCAAAAGAGGAAACATAAAACCTTACAAAATCTCATACTTGCTGCTACCTTCCAAGCATCCACACTCACATCACTTTCAATTCCACTTGTGTCTTACATTTGTCAACATTCAAAGCTCCTTTTAGGATCCTTAGAACACCTCCTAAACGTTACTCCAACAGGCCACAACTTGAGTTTCCAAAAAGGGTGCAAGAAGGAGGAAGTAAGACAAAGAGCTTAAGTGCACAACTACCATATTCTTGCTTTGTGGATAAGTAAGTCTATCTTGTGTTAGTAGTTTAGTATTCATGTTAGGAGACCATGATTTCTTGAAGATATGAATATGATCATAAGTTGATGAAACACTTAAGACTACTTTAAGAAACAAACTCATGAAACCCTTATATGAAAGTTGAAATATGAGCATGTAAAGTTAGTGTTTTGTAGAGATACTTATTTAACACTTTAAATGGAAAATTTTAAGTTGAGAAATTCTTGAAATGAGAACTTAAATGAAAGGGAAGCATGCTTGATTTGAGGATTTATAAGTCATTTGGATGTTGTTTTCACTTCTATTAAGTTAAACATACTCAAATCTAGATTTAGGCAAAGGAAAAATCCACCATATGAAGTTTTATGAGGAAATCAACTTTATAAGACATGAACCATAATATAAGAGTTATGATAAGTATGAGATATACTATTTTCATGTAAAGTATGAGCTAAATAATCATCTCATGGAAAGGAAGTCAAGTTAAGATTTTAATATAAGTAGCTTAAGTTCATGATCTAACACATAAACTTAAGTAAATGATGAAATAAGTTGAAAAACTAAGTTAGAAGCCTACACACCAAACCGACTAGATCTGGAAATTTATTAAAAGACATTTAAAAATATGATAAAAGTAAGTAAACAAAGTGAAAAGACTAACTAAGGCAAGTACGATTGTAAACCCCTGAAAATTTCGATCTAGTTTTTGAAATAGACTCAACTATAGTAGACAATTTAGGAGTCGACAAGGCTAATTAAAGTGAAAATCCTAAAAGACTTAATTAATCGCGTAAAGAATTTTTCTACCCTAAATGTTTCTAAAAGCTAAAGATTCCATTCAAAAGTGATAAAAACCTTAAAAATGATTTCATTAAGGACATATGTACACCAATCCATCATGATATACCCTAAAACCCTAATTGAAAATATAATGCTTATATTTTGCAAAATCATTAGTAAAAGGTTAGAGATAACCCTCATTCTTACTTATATGATTCAAGTTCTCAAGTAATCCATTAGGAACTAAGATAATGAGTCATAGATTATATTTATTCCTTAAATATATGATTAAGATAGTCTTACTTAGGGTTAGGGTTATAGTTGAAGATTAGGTTACATATAGTGAACTTTAATGCCCAAATTAGCACTTTTTACACTTTATCCAAAGTAGTTTATCAAATGAGATGTATGGACTCTAAAGACCTAAAGTAAGATCTCATCAACCACATTTACACATCAAGGCATCATATACCTCAATTCTTCTCATTTCCTTCATTTCTCCCCTAATTCCCCTTAATTACTACATTATGTGCACAAAATTACACATACTTAAGGAATGTTGACTAAGATAATACATGTTGACCAAATTTCAAATGTTGACCAAGTCAACACATGTTGACTAAAGTCAACATTTTGAAAAGTCAACAAAGGTTAAGAGATAAGAAAAATATCTCTTATGTAATGATGTCTTCCTTTTCTTTACTTTTTGTTTTTTCTTTCTTCCTTTGTTTCCATTGTTGCCGTCCACTAATTGTCCCCTTAACCCTACCACATATTGTCTTCCTTAAGAGAAACAAACAAAAGAAACAAAACAAAAATTCCTCTTTCATGCTGTGAACTCCCCTCCCTTCTTTCTCTTTCATTTCTTCCCTTTTGTCTCCTTCATTTCAACATCATAAAAGGTATGTTTTTAAGTGCTTTACCTTACTTTTTATTAGTCATTAGTTAGTTAATTAGGTAGATTAGATAAGTAGTTATATGGTTAGTTTTGTCTTGAAGAAGAGGAAACAAAGTTTTCTTCTTTAAGTGTAGAAACTTGAAGTTTGAAAGAGAAGAAAGAAAGACATGAGGATATGCTTCTATGTATGCATACATAAGGAAATACCAAAAGAGTATAAGTAGAAGAACCTTTGTACATGAGTATTTAACATGTACATAACCTAATTTAAGATCAAATCTTACTAAACATACCTATACTACACTAAATATGTACATAAGAACACAAAAACATGGAATTGGAAAGCTTTTCTTAAGAAAAAAACTTAGGCATACGAAATTTTAGTATAATATACGTATCCAACCGTATAGGTATACGGGTATGTATACATGTATAACTACGGTATATACCTTAGTATAGGTATGAGTATAAGTATGTATAAAGTATATGTACATAAGTATAAGAGAAAGAGATAATATATACATAATACATATGCATATGACCTAAGCATGATGAAAGGCTTATGTAAGCATATGATGAGGTAAGTGATGACATAAGCATATGATGACATAAGCCATAACATAAGCAAGTGATGACATAAGTAAGTGATGATGTAAGCGATGACATAAGCATAAGATTAGAAAAAAAAGAAAAAAATTAAGAAAAGTGTAGGTAATTAGGTAACTAAATTAGTAAAACCTAATACACCTTCTAAATTAGACTACACCTAATTCAGTACATGAATTAGTAATAGCAAAGTAAAATTCTTTCATTAGAAGAATTTAGGGAATAAAAGATATAAACATAAGTAATAAAAGTATTTAGGTGTTCATAACTAAAAATTTCTATAAATTTAGCTCATAACATAAAATAGAGGTCTTAATATCCAAAACAGATATTACCATGTGAAAATATATTCAGAAACGATGAAAAACGATTATAAATTCATAAATATCAAAAATAAAACGGAAAAGTTACATACGATTGAAATTAAAGTCTTACCAGGTAAAAGTTAATAGTAATTTAAGTAGAACTAGGTAATTAGTTGTTTAGAATTAATAGTTAATTCAAACATTCATTAGCATTGTTATCACATAATGATCAGGTGACTCTGAGGTAAGCGAGGACCTCCCGATCGATTACTATGATTAGGGCGAACCGCTATGGCCGAGTGAGTATTTATCCAGTGATTCAATACTTGATTGTGTTTGTAGATAGTGGACTTAAATATTATTGTCAATTAACTACTGTGTGGGGTTCGGGAAATGCTTGTGTATGTAATTGTATGTTAAGTTGTAAATTTACCTTAAATACATAAAATGCCTTGTTTATTGCATGGTAGTATAGAAAATGATTGTGTGTATTATTGGATGGTCACAGCATAATTTGAACTAAATTATACTCGGCCTATAAAAAAAGGAACTGGAACATGCATTAACATGCATAGCATGGATATTATTCCGGCCGTCACATCACATGGAGGTAAAGAGAGGCCATTCGGGGGTTGATATTATTGATTTATTTGGTTATGTACGGTGCACTCGTACAAAATGACCTTACCCTGACCCGCTGGAACACTAGGCGTTGGAGGCGCCAACCGCCTGGCTAAGGGTCGAGTCTAGAGGCTTCCATTTAGGGGTGAGTGTGGACTGCGGGGGCCCACTCACAATTATACTAGAACTTGTATTTTTCTAAAAATAAAAGAGTTATTTGTTATAAGTACGGAACATGGAGTTCCGTAGTAAAGTAAGTTCTAGTGTAATACCCGGATCTGATTAGTGCCGTGTAAACTCCAACCCTGACTTCGAAGTGCGTTAAATCCGAGTTGCGTATATGAACTAGTTAAGTATGCGTATTATTTGGCATTCTGTTTGATCATTCATTCATATGCGTGACTATAATGTACTTATAACTTGCTTATTGTGTGGCTGAGGGTTTTACTCACTAAGCTTAGGCTTACACCCCTTTAGACTTTTGTTGTAGGATAGCTTATTCGTAGAGATAGGACAAGGGATGCCACAGGTTAGCCTGGGGACTTGGGCAAGAGCGAGGTGTCCTGTATGATGAGAGGAAAACAGTTTATGTAAACTATTCCTCATGTACTTATGTTTACCTTATTATTATGAACTTAGACATACATAAATACTGTGTAATATAAACTTTTGAGCTTAACTTTTATATAAATATGTTGTGTGGTGATATCATGTGAATCTGGATGTACTTTGGAACTAGTAGTTGTAGAGCCTTGTATATTGTGTGAAGAGTTTTTGATTGGAAGGGTAACCAATCAAGGGTTCTTCATACAGTATACGGTATCTGCCACGATTAGGCCGTCCTCAGTTCGTGACAACGATAAGCATATTAAGCCTAAAACTCAAAATCAAGTTTAAAACTTCCAAAACGAGACTCAAACACCAAGTTGAACTCACCTTAAGTTTCTGATCAACAACTTAGCACAATAATGAAAGTTGTTTTAAGATTCTCAAGAATCCCACAAGACACCCCCTAAGCTTAAGAGAGTAACTATCTTTGATTTGGATAAAAAACAAACACATCTGACAACTTAAGCCCACTTAAGAGCCCAAAAAGTGGTTGTTAGCCTTAGGAGTGAAAATAGAAGTTGTGAATCTGATCTTAAGGAGCATTTTGATCCTAGAATAAGATCTTAAGCCCAAGCCTAAAAGATTTCCCAAGTTACCAAAAAAGCCCATTAACCAAACAAAGCTTAAAAACACTCTAAATCATAAAGACTGCTACTGTTTTGACCTATAGGTAGATTTGTATGCCTCATCTCAAAAATCTAACCTCACCACATTAAAGTACACTTGACAATGATGAAGATTGACTATAAGATCACAAAAATTGGATTTAAAATGAGAAAGTTATATGTGATTGAACTTTAAATAAGAAACCAAGAAAAATACGAAAACTAGTCAAGAGTATAACTTAAGGGGTTTTATCTTAGTTTTCTAAGTTTTTATTTCAAATCCTTATAGTATTATGATTATGATGCTCAAGGGACCCAGCGTTCAGAGACAACTTATCCCCGAACTACTTCGATTGACCTACATAGCAAAGTGCGTGAATTCTTGATAACTCTTTACTTGATTTTGCTTGTAGAATAGATGCACCTAAACTTACATATATAAATTGAATGCTTATGGGATATGGGAAATGCATGTGTGTGAGTTCATAATTGAATACTATGGCTTGTTAATCACTTAATAATAGTATTTTCTTACAACAATTTATACATGTGATTGTATGAAATGAAATTGTTTGATCACCATGAAAAAACGGATTAATCACTTATATGATTAAGAAATTCAATGAATCATGCATTCCCCATAATTGCATTCGGATGACACTGACTGCCACTTTATGCAGAAGATAGGAAGGGATTTACAGGAGGAGGGCCTCTTATAGGATTAGGCACTAGCTACGTTATCATTTATATTGAGTTTCTATCCTAAGCCGATGGGCTTACTAGGTGCCCAGAGATGCCAATCGTTGGCGAGGGACTATGTCTTGTGGCTTCTGCTTAGGGCGTGTGTTTGTGAATTGCGGAGGTCACCACACCACTAGACTTGAGATTTTGAAAATATAATTTGTTGTTCAAGGAAAAAGTTATATTATATATGGTTTTATTTTGACTTAAGCACAATAGTACAAATGATATAAAACCCAAGGGCTAGAACCTGGATTTTAGTTTGAGTTGGTTAATTATCTTCAACCTCAACTATAGGGGACGTAATTATGAGTCGTATGCAGTTCCTAGGCCATTGCATGCATTGTTTGCCATACTAATTGTTCATACATTCATATGTTTGTGCATCTAATAAATTTTTGCCATGCAGTATTGACGAGGGTATTTATCTTACTAAGCTTAAGCTTACATCCCAATAAATTTCTTTCGTTATAAGGGAACCTCTTCATTCATTCAGGTCAAGGAATGCACAAGGTAAGTCTCGTTTGGAGACAGGTTAGAATAATTAGGGAGTGGAGAGGAGAGGAGATTTTGTAATAGTTTTTGTAGATAACTATTTATGTTTGCTTTTGTTCATATTATAGATTAAAGTTTCTAATGCAGTATCCTTTACGAATTGCATTTTTTTTTTAATATTCTTTTGTTGTGGAACTTAACGAGTCCACACGTTTACTTGATTAATTTACATCATAGAAGTTAATTCTAGTAAATTGCTTTATATTACTTGTAAACCCCTAAAAGTTTTGATCTAGTTTTTGAAATAGACTTAACTATATTAGACAATTTAGGAGTCGACAAGGCTAATTAAAGTGAAAACCCTAAAAGAATTAATCAATCGTGTAAAGAACTTTTCTACCCTAAATGTTTCTAAATGCTAAAGATTTCATTCGAAAGTGATAAACACCTTAAAAATGATTACATTAAAGACATATGTGTATTAATCCAACATGATATACCCTAAAACCCTAATTGATAATATAATGCTTATATTTTGCTAAATCATTAGTAAAATGTTAGAGATAACCCTCATTCATGCTTATATGATTCGAATTCTTAAGTAATCTATTAGGAACTAAGATAATGAGTCATAGATTATATTTATCCCTTAAGTATATGATTAAGATAGTCTTACTTAGGGTTAGGGTTATAGTTGAAGACTAGGTTACATATAGTGAACTTTAATACTCAAATTAGTACTTTTTGCACTTATTATCCAAAGTAGTTTATCAAATGAGATATATAGACTATAAAGACCTAAAGTAAGATCTCATCAACCATATTTACACATCAATTCATTATATACCTCATTTCTTTCATTTTTCCCCTAATTTCCCTTAATTACTACATTATGTGCACAAAATTGCACATACTTAAGGAATGTTGACTAAGATAATACATGTTGACCAAAGTCCAAAAGTTGACCAAGTCAATACATGTTGACTAAAGTCAACATTTTGAAAAGTCAACAAAAGACTAAGAGATAAGGAAAATATCTCTTCCTTAATGATGGCTTTCTTTTCTTTTCCTTTTGAATTTTCTTTCTCTCTTTCTCACAATTGTTGCCGTCCACATCCTCCCTTCTAAACCCCACCACATGTTGTCTTCCATTAAGAGAAACAAACAAAAGAAACAAACCAAAATCCCCATTTTCATGCCGTGAACTCCCCCTTCTTCTTTCACTTTCATTACTTTACTTTTGTCTCCATAACTTCAACACAATTAAAGGTATGTCTTTAAGTTGTTTTATGTTACTTTATATTATTCATTAGTTAGTTAATTAGGTAGATTAGATAAGTAGTTATGTGGTTAGTATTGTCTTGAAGAAGAGGAAACAAAGTTTCCATCTTTAAGTGTAGAAATTAGAACTTTTGAAGAAGAAGAAAGGAAGACATGAGTATATGGTTATAAGTATGTATACATAAGGAAATACCAAAAGAGTACAAGTATGTGAACCTTTGTACATGAGTATTTATCATGTACATAACCTAACTTAAGATCAAATCTAACTATACATACCTATACTACACTAAATATATACATAAAAACACAAAAACATGGAATTAGGAAGCTTTTCTTAAGGAAAAGCTTAGGCATACGAATTTTAGTATAAAAATACGTATCCAACCGTATAGGTATACGAGTATGTATACTCGTATAAATACGATATAAGTCTAAGTATAGGTATGAATATAAGTATGTATAAGGTATATGTATATAAGTATAAGAGAAAGGGGTAACATGTACATAATGCATATACATATGACATAAGCATGAGGAAAGGTTATGTAATCATATGATGAGGTAAGTGATGACATAAGCCCATGATGACATAAGCCATGACATAAGCAAAAGATGATGTAAGCGATGACATAAGCATAGGTTTAGAAAATAAGAAAAATAGGAAAAGTGTAGGTAATTAGGTACTTATATTAGTAAATCCTAATGCACCTTCTAAATTAGATTATATCTAATTCAGTACATGAATTAGTAATAGCAAAGGAAAAAATCCTTTAATTATAAGAATTTACGGAATAAAAGATATAAATATAAGTAATAAGAGTACTTAAGTGTTCATAACTAAAAATTTCTATAAATTTAGTACATAACGTAAAATAGAGGTCTTAACACCCAAAACAGATATTACCATGTGAATATATGTTCGAAAACGATGGAAAACGATGAAAAACGACTATAAATTCATAAATATAAAAAATAAAACGAAAAAGTTACATATAATTGAAATTAAAGTCTTATCGGGTAAAAGTTGATAGTAATTCAAGTAGAACTAGGTAATTAGATGTTTAGAATTAGTAGTTAATTTAAATACTTACTAGCTTTGTTATCATATAATGATCAAGTAACCCTGAAGTGAGCGAAGACCTCCCAATCGATTACTACGATTAGAGCAAATCACTATGGCCGAGTGAGTATTTACCCTATGATTCCATGCTTGATTGTGATTATAGATAGTAGACTTAAATATTATTGTTAATTCACTACTGTGTGGGGTTCGGGAAATGCTTGTGTATGTAATTGTATGTTAAGTTGTGAATTTACCTTAAATACATAAAATGCCTTGTTTATTGTATGGTAGTATAGAAAATGATTGTGTGTATTATTGGATAATCACAGCATAATTTGAACTAAATTATACTCGGCCTATAAAAAATGGAACTGGAACATGCATAGCATGGATATTATTCCGGCCGTCACATCATACGGAGGTAAAGAGAGGCCATTCGGGGGTTGATATTATTGATTTATTTGGTTATGTACGGTGCACTCGTACAAAATGACCTTACCCTGACCCGCTGGAACACTAGGCGTTGGAGGCGCCAACCGCCTGGCTAAGGGTCGAGTCTAGAGGCCTCCGTTTAGGGGTGAGTGTGGACTGCGGGGGCCCACTCACAATTATACTAGAACTTGTATTTTTCTGAAAATAAAAGAGTTATTTGTTAGAAGTACGGAACATGGAGTTCCGTAGTAAAGTAAGTTCTAGTGTAATACCCGGATCTGATTGGTGCCGTGTAAACTCCAACCCTGACTTCGGAGGGCGTTAAATCCGAGTTGCGTATATGAACTAGTTAAGTATGCATATTGTTTGGCATTTTGTTTGATCATTCATTCATATGCATGACTATAATGTACTTATAACTTGCTTATTATGTGGCTGAG
Organism: Lumnitzera racemosa; assembly: GCA_024138005.1. Taxonomy (NCBI): domain Eukaryota; kingdom Viridiplantae; phylum Streptophyta; class Magnoliopsida; order Myrtales; family Combretaceae; genus Lumnitzera; species Lumnitzera racemosa. The sequence continues at coordinate 71,757,676 of JAMXBC010000003.1, read as the reverse complement.
GATTTTGCTTACTAAGCTTAGGCTTACACCCCTTTAGACTTTTGTTGCAGGATAACTTGTTCGTAGAGACAGGACGAGGGATGCCATAGGTTAGCCTGGGGACTTGGGCAAGAGCGAGGTGTCCTGTGTAATGAGAGGGATTAGTTTATGTAGACTCTTTCTCATGTACTTATGTTTATCTTATTATTATAAACTTAGACATACTTAAACACTGTGTATTGTAAGCTTTATAACTTAACTTTTATATAAATATGTTGTGTGATGATATCATGTGAATCTGGATGTACTTTGGAAACTAGTAGTTGTAGAGCCTTGTATATTAGGTGAAGAGTTTTTTATTGGAAGGGTAACCAATCAGGGGTTCTTCATATAATATACGGTGTCTGCCATGAGTAGGCCGTCCTCAGTTCGTGACATTACTTGTCTATAAACCTAGTGGTGACGTATAGTAGAAGGAGCTTTGTATGTAGTATGAAAGGTCTGCGATCAATAAGAGGGTTGATAGTAGACCTTTATACAGTACACAATGATCTACTACAACAACGATGTTGTTAGGTCGTGATAAAAACAATTTTATTTCCAAAAACTCTAATTTTACAATAATGATGTTTACAACCCTTAACACTATGTTTAGATTGAAGGAAGGAATGGGTGGAAGGGGAATGAATTAGAAGGGGAAAATGTACATTTCCCTTATTTAAGGGATAAAGAGTAAAGGGAAGGGAGGAAGGGATTTGTATGGGAATGTTTCCATTAAGCCCACAAAAATTACTCCCTCCAAATATGGGGAGAATGTGTAAGGAAATCATGTAAAGTTATTTAAATGCTTTTTTAATGATAAGATTTTTTTGATTTTCAAGTATAGATTATTACTTTAACTAGTTTTTTTTTTTTCAAAAATTTAATTGACATTTATTTCAAAATCATCCATTTTCATTCCTTCTCATTCTAAACAAGATTTTTCTACTCATTTCCCTTCTTAGCTCTTTCTTCTCACTTTCTTTCGTCCTTGTTTCTTTCCTTCATCCCAAATATAGTGTAAGTAGTATGCTACTAGGGCTAACAAGAGTAAAAGTACAATGAAGGAAAAATTAAATGTAATTAAATAAGATATACAAAGTTATGAAATTGTCACAAATACCCATTGTCCATGTTGTTGAAGAACACACCCATGTACAATGCCCCATATATTTCTCTGGCATCGTCCTCTTGAATAACATCTAAAGAATATGCCTAAAGAACATGAGCCTTTGAATATGTGCAACAAATGAATTCCCATATCTCCTAAATTGTAGATAAAACCATATATATGTCTCAAGAGTAATTTGATCATTTTTCCTCAATTGTATCAATACTAAGATCAGCCTACTTAATGTAGATTATTTGATAGTAAAATTAAGCAAAAAAAAAAAAAAACTTAATTTTAGAAAATTCTTTTCAAAATAGGAGTTGCCACCAACCTAAGTTGGAAAATGGAAACATTAAGACCAATCGAGTGGATTAATCCTAATTCCAACTACTAGTTTGTGAATTTTTTAAAAAAGACAATTTATAGAAAAATAAAAAATAAACAGAGAAAACAGAGGTTCATGGGCCAATATTAAAACTCTAAGTTTATCACATTGGCTTTTTCATAAGATTAATTAAGAGGCTTAAATCTAACATTTCCTTCATTCATTTGACCATAAATAAACAAATGAAAAGTCATTTTAATTTTTTTGAGAAAATAACTTTTATTTTTTTCGTTTTTTAGGAAAAATATATATTTTTATATTTTTGAGTCATCTAAAGTGCCTACATACTTACTAATAAGGATTAAGCCCATGTAGTTCCTTTTTTTTTTTTTATAAAACTTTACCATGTTTATCAAATTTTATTTCCAAAAAATCGCTAGTTTTATGTTATTAGCAATTTATCTTTATTTGAGAAAATCTTAAGAAAACTATGTTTTATTGTCCATGTTTTGGAAAATCTAAGAAAGACCCCAATTTTGAAAAATAAATCAATTAATATTTTATTATTCATATAAAAAAATTAATATTTTATTATTTAAGAGAATGGTTTTTCTAAATGAAAAAGAAAATTTATGATAAAACTTTATTCCCTATGAAAAAGAAACATATTTTTTCTTTTTTTAAAAGACATCTAGTATGGGCCCTAATTATTTTTTAGTAGTAGTCATACTACAACACTTGAAGTCCACATAAGAGCACTTATCCTAATTTATTTTAATCATGACACCCAAGCAAAATGAAAAAAAGACAAAAGAAAACCTAAATATTTTAATTATTTTATTTGATTTAAAAAAATTGCAGCAAAGTAAAAATAATAACGAAGACAATTTTCTTTTTCATTTTTTACCTTTTCTAATATTTTTTGTTTCACCCCCTTTTTTAAAATATTTAATGATAAACAACATAAACAAAAGCAGAAAGAAGAAGAACCCAGCCAATAGGTTAGCTAACGGGTAATGCATCGAGTTATAGGGTTGTAATTGGATACAAATGGGCTTTATGCGTTTTGGATGTAAGGGGATGCAAGAGCGAATAATAGTTGTATTTATTGGTGGTAGCGTCTCTAGCGATTGTTGAAAGCAATCTAAGTTTTGTGCCTTAAGTTTTCAAGCAAGAGGAGTCCATTGGTGGCCTTATTTTTCACCTAAGCTGTACAAAAGAGGGTGGTCCAATAAGAACAATGGTGGCCAAATTTGAAGCTTCAATTACTCGATTTCAATCCAAACTAATTAAAATATTGCCTTTTTACTACTCTAGGTAAGTCGGAGAATCTATTAGCAACTTTATCTTAGTTTGAAGTTAAGTAATGGTGGAGATATGGTGGAGGTAGTTGGCATTAATGAAGGTTTGTTTTGTTTGATTTAATCCAAATCGATGAAAAAGAAGTGTGTTTTTTTAGAATTAGGACTTCTAGAAACACAATGTTAGTAGTGGAAGGCTTTAGTGTTATGTGTACAAAAGGAATGCTTTCATGTTTTGTGTACAAAAAGGACTAGTATAGAGAAGGTGTAGGTACGGTGCTAGTGGTATGGTAAGAGAAAGTGAGGCTTTATGTGCTACTTATGGGTGTTTTGGTGAAATTGAATGTACTAAAGTGTTTTTCAAGCTTTGCTATTTGTAGGTGTGTAATTCGAATCTAATTCAAAGCTTGGATAAGCTTGTATGGAGCATACCTAGTGAAAACATAAAGTGTGAGTTTATATTAATCCTATCAAATCTTTGATTTAAGTTTGTCAATGCGAATCGTAAGTCCTACAATTAGGTGTTCAGGATTTGGTCCTTAAAATTTAAGGTAATTAAATAAATTGTCCAATTGAGTCCAAATTTTACGACGAAGCTAGGCATATTAGTAAAATTGCTCCTATAAGTTTTTATTTAGGAAAATAAAATAATTAACTATTATAATATTGAATTATATGTATATTATTCATTATTTATTGAAAACGCATAAAATAAGTTTTCATAATTAAAGAATTGATAAAAATAAATTATATAGATACTAAAAATTATAAAATAACTTAATATTTAAGAGTATTTGTTTGTTCCATATATGTTTTTACGTGTAGATAAAAATACTCGAAATTACTTAAAATACTCGAAATATGTTAAAATAATATTACTTAATTAAAAAAATTCATAAAAAATTAAAAATATATAGAAAAATGAAGAAAATTCTAGAATAAGGGCACAGGATGCTGGGATTTAAAGGAAAAATAACAACCAATAAAAATAGGCCAAATAGAAAGTGAAAAAAAAAAGAGATAAAGGGCATATGACACTTAGAAAATTAAAGGAAAACCTTAACTGCCTCTATAAATTCAACAACCCTCCATCAAAACTCATTTTGGCTACTTTAGCAACAGAAAAAAAAAAAAAAAAAAAGGAGAGTAGCGAAGAGAGGAAAAATCAATTTTAGAAAAATTAGACAAAATTGGATGCACTTAGGGCTTATAAAGGGAAACCACATCCAATGACCACTTGGAGAGGAAAAACCACCACCACCAAACAGTGGACCCTACAACTGGAGTTATTAATAATGGTGGAGCCACCACTGGTGGTTAGAAGCCCTTCAACTAATGAGTTTCGATTTTCTTTCTAAATTCGTTTAATTTCTTAGAAATATCAAACATGTTTGGAAAATTATGAAATTTGCTATTTTGAGATATTTCAGTATTTAGATTTAAAGAAAAATATCAATTTGATAAATTTAGGCCTTGAGATATACTATTCTTTAAAAATGACTAAACTTGAACTAATTTTCAATTTAGATTTAAATGACCTTAATGATGTAGTTTTGACATTAAAATTGTTGTATAGACTACTTAGGATATATATTATACTGTTATGAAAATTTTTTCTTAAATTTAATTTTCTAAATTTTTACTTAATTTTTATATCCTAAAATCATGCATAAAAGGCAATATTTAGGCTTAATTTTGTAATTTAATGTTAATTCGGTAAAAATTCTAATTTAGTATGAAATTAGGTGTTTTATGATATTAATTGCTAATGTAGTATGATATTGGTAGTATTTGGAGTGTTAGAAGTATATATTATTTGTATTATATGATGAATAATAGGTAAAATGGTATAATTAAGCTAATTTTGTGATTTAGGGATTAATTAGGTATAATTTTTTGTTTAGAGAATAATTAAGCATTTTGATATTTTATTAGTAGTGAAAGATGATATATGTAGTGTTAGAAGTGTTAGATAAAAATTAAATATGCATATATAGAAATTAAATAGGTAGAAAATGTTAGGTAAAAATTTATGATATTATAATATTAAGAGTATAATAAGAATCTGATATGAAATATAAATTTAGATGATTGTATGAAAAATGTAAATTTTTTTCACATCGGGGGCTAATTTGGTAGTTAAATTTGAAATTGAGTGTATCATATGAACTAAGATATTAGTTAGAGGAAAAATATGAGATTTAAGATACCTAAGTATAATGTGATTAATTTCACATAAATGTTCGACATGAGTTCCTAAGGTTTGCATATAAAACTCGTAATCAGAAATTGAATTAAAACTTAATTTAAAAACCAATTTAGAAACTGAATCAAAACCTAACCTAAATTAAGAATAATTGTAAGAGATTTAAAAACCTGAATAATTAGGTATAATAAAACCCTAAACTAAAGATAACATAAAGAATTGCAAAATAAAACTTATATAAGATAGTTATATAAATACTAAAGCAACATTTGTATTATAAGAATTATTAGCAATAGCCTGTGCGAGTTGCACCTTAAGTGAGCAAGTGGGAAGTCTAGGTGGGTTGGGATCAATACTTTATTGCATTTTGGAGTATTGTTTTACTTGGAGGTTTGAGACTATACTTGGTTATGTATATTAGATAGTTGACTATATACATGCTTGTATGTACGTGTTTTTAGGTTTGATGGTATGATTTTGGTTTGATGTTCTGTATTGAAATTTCTATGATTTGTGTGAAATAATTGAACATCTTAAACTGGACTTAACTAAATATATGACTTATAAGTCTAAACGGATCTATATAGCAACCTATTAGGGAAACGTTTAGAGTTCTCCAACTAAATGCCAACCCCTTTGAAAGTGATAGTGCTAGATTATATAATTGGTCCCTTCTTTATCCTTAATCGAAATAAGTGATAAGAGAGGAGGTCATAGTAAGGGTGAAGTCAATAGTTCAAAAGTAATCGTGGGAGGAGCTATATCTTTATTACATAAACCTGGGTTTGGTCATGAATTGTTGAAATGTGCGCTAAACTCCTCAACCCAAATTAGAACAGGTATAATTTCTCTAATCTTACTACTAATTGGATAACGTAGTGCGATAGTATTTTCTTGTACACATATTCATCTAACTAATTTGGTTAATAATCCTATTTATATTTAATGTATGGTTATGAGTTTTCGTCCTAACTTATTGAGCGGTTAGTTGCTCACATCCTTATAAATGTTATTGTAGGTGCTAGTTAGGAAGCAGTTTTATAATTATCTTAAAGCTAGCAATTATTGGATCTTGGGGAGTGAGGAAATAAATTTGAAGAACAAATATATTTCTAAGGTCTTATTTCTTATTTTAGAATCTTCAATTTTCAAACAAAGTATTACTTCGGTAATATAATACAATAAAATCTTATAAACATTAATTATAATATTTGAATCCTAGTATATATCCTTTTTATACTTTCTTAGGTAAATAACTTATTTAATTTGATGAACTGTTTATTTCAAAGTGGGTTAGTTATGGACGCCTTGTGTAAATTAAGTCTAAAATAGTGGCTGTAAGTTTAATTTCTATTCTAACTTTGATATTTTTTATACTTTTTATTTTTCTAAATTTTATATTTTTCATAAATTTAAAATTTTATTATTTTTATATTTTTTCTTTTTTTTCTTTTATATTTTTCTATAAACCTAGCAAGAATAAAATAAAAGAAGGCAAACATAGAGTATCTATAACATGATCATTAGATCTATTGAATCCCATCTCCATGACATTATCATGGAATCCTCCTCATCCTATGCTTTAAATATTAGGTCATCCCTTACTGTCTAGTTTCAAGAAGATGAGATAGAGATGACTATCTATTGTTGAGCCTAAATTTTTCGATTTTTTTGTTTTCTTTAATTTGATTTAAACTAAACTTTATGCCTATTTAGTTTAAACCCTGAACTAAAATTAAGTAAGAATCTGTTTCTTTATTTTTGAAAAGGATTTAGAGCCGCCACTAGGGAAAAACCAGCAAAGGTGATTAAATTAGAACCAATTAAGCAAATTGGTTCTAATTTTAATTGGTTCTAATTTAGCCACTAGCCTGCATTTTGAAAAAAATTTTAAGAAACTAGATATCATGAGTTTGGGAGCTATCATATTAAATCATGTACAGATACCATCTTAACCTTCTAAATTTAAATTAATTTTTTAATAGACCTTTCTAAATTGAAAGAACAATTTCTATTTTTAAGTAAAGAAGTAACAAGTTATATTTATTTACAAAAGAATGAAAAAACTAATTATTTACAAATGAAAAATATAAAATTTTTCTTATTTCAATTCGCCTCATAATTACGTATGGACGACTACATGCTCATTATTTGAGATTAGGCTTATGTAGTTTGTTCCTTATAAAACTTTAATTTGATGGATTATTTTAGTTTTGCAAATTGGCTGAATTTATGTCCCATAGCCATTTTATTTTTCATTTTAAGAAAAGTTTCTAAAATGGGTCTCAATTTTTCAAGGGTTTATTTTCAAAAGAATTTCTAAATTTGAAAAAGGGTTGTTTACTTTATTTATTTCAAAAAAGGATTTCTCTAAGTGATTAAACACATTTTTTTTCTTTTCAAAAAATTTCTTAAAAAAATTTTCTTGTATTTGGAAAATTTTGTAGAAAAAAATGCTTTTATTTGAAAATTTTAAAAGACCTTTCTTTTTCCTCTTCTTATTATCTCTCTTTTTTTAACTATTTTTTTATAATGGGAATAAGTAAGTAAAAGAAAAGAAAAAAATTAAAGAAAAAGAAAGAAAAAGGTCAAACCAAGATAAAGAAGGTAAATGCCTTCTTTTAAAAAAAAAATTTTGGGGGCGCCATGGCTTAACGTGATCGCCATGTTAGCAATTTTTTTTAATTTCCTTTTTTTTTTTGTACATATATCATTATTATTTTATTTTTCTCTTTTTTTTTTGTTCCCCTACCCACCCTCTCCTTCTTCTTGTATTTATTTAGAAACTTTCAAAAGTTTTATTTTCTAGGTTTCCTGAAAATTAAAGAACATCCTAATTCATTTTGCAAGTAAAAATGAGGTGTCTATATAATATTGTGAATTGGGGCTTTGGTAAAATGTTTGTAAAAGGGACTAATGAGAGAGCCTATTTGAAAGACTTACTTATTCAATCAGGGTTTATAAGTTAAGAACTTTTTAGGAAAAAGTTGAATTGTGCTTGCCCCAATTTCAAAAAAATTTTTATTTAAGATAAATTATTCCTTATGATCTTGAGTGTGGGTGATATTGTAGGTAGGCCAAGTCTTATGTTTTGTGGTTTAAGATGGACAAGAAGGTATTGTATTTGTCGTTTGGACTGTGCTTGAAGGCTTTGTGATTTGGGAATCAAAAGGGGATTAAGGATGTTTAGGCTTTGATTCCAGGCTCTTTGGATGAATTATGTTTAAATTTGCTTCTGTTGTTGAGATAGGGTATACCTTCTAGGGCCTTTTCATTACGTTTGAGCCTAATTTCCAAGCTTCTCTTTTTCTTTTTTCTTATTTTTTATCTTACCACATTCTCTTATTGTTTCTTCCCCTTTTTCTTTTTCCACCCAAAAAGTGATTGTCTTCCCATAATGTTTAGTTTGTGTATATAAGGTTCCCGTAAGCTTTTCTTTGTTTTAGGGAAAATAAACTACCAAAAATAAAAATTATCTTTGAATTAATGCCACTAGGGCAAACAAAAACCAGCTTTTATCCTTTTCTCCTAATTAATAACCCTGACATCTAAATTGCCCCATCTTAGAGTGGTTCTTAACAAGGTTTAATTTTGAAAACACTTCCAAATTGGCTCAATGAGGTTAGCAAATGATAATCATGTTTGGGATATTGAAAATGAATGCCTAACTTCATTTTAATTTATGTATCAAGTCTAAAATGAACCTCCATTAAGAAATGAGTCCAAAATATTGTCACTATAATGCCACTAAACTTTTAAAGTGTTTAAGGATTAGTGTGTAGGATATAGTTTGTCTCTTTTCATTCCAAACTTTTTAAAAGTGAGTAACATGTTCTTATATAGGAGTCCATTCAATTTGCCATAGGATGGAAATTGACCTACCCTCCAATTTCTCGAAATATTCCTTAAAACACGTCCCTATGTGAAACGATACTTTTCTTTTGATTCGAGTTCAAAATTAAATTTCAAAGAACAAATGCCTCAAACCTTTGGTGTTGTTGATGGCTTAAGTAGATAATTGCCCCAGACTTGTAGGTCTTAATGTCTTTTGGCTTTCATGTTTGTTTACGAGCCTGATTCTTTAGAATTGAATAGGCTAGTATTGATGTCTTTTGAGGTGGAGCTATGAATTGTCCTTTTGTTTAGATCCGAAGTTAAGCTGAGGTTGTATTTAACTTCATGTTTTGATTCCATTTATGGTTGTGCCTGGTTTTCTCAATGGACCAAGGGTTTTAGGTTGGTTTGGCTACCTTAATGGGCAGTAATTTGTGTTTGGGTTGGCTGCCTTAGCACTTCGAGAGTTCATGTTTGGGTTCATTACTTTAATGAGTTGAGGATTCTTGTTTGGGTTGGCTGCCTTAACTGGTTGAGGATTCATGTTTGGTTGGCTACCTTAATAGGCTAAAGGTTTTAGGTTGGCTACCTTAACTGGCTAAGAGTTTATGTTTAGGTCAATCATGGGGCCTTTCCTTCTTGATTTAGGTTTTCTTGTTCTCATCTTGAACCTAGTATGGATTTGCAACTACTAGTTGTTTTTTTTCTTTTTCTTTTTTTTTCTTTCTTTTCTTTCGTTCTTCTTTTCTTTTCTTTTCTTTTTTTCTTTTAAGAGAGATTGAAGCTTTTATTCTAAAAATTGAAAAGCTTATTTGAGGCTACTTTCAAAGGAAAAGACTTTTAGCTAAAGGGCTAAAAGGAAACTATCAGCTAACAGGACATGATGAGATCAAGGAGTGAAAGCAAATCAAGTTTTCATGTCATCAAGGCTATTTACAAGACTAATACTCATTTATAAAGGTGACTATCTTAAATTAAACTTACTAAATAGAGCCAATGATTTATTAAAGTAAATGACTCGAGAATTGAATGATTATAGAGAAAGTTTTGAAAATTCATTAGAAGACTAGAGTTACAATCAAGAGAGACAAAAAAGACTAATGAAGCTAGTGTATCAAACATAAAGTGGACAGAGATCAAATGTTTTGAAATAAGATAAATAACTATAAGTGGAAGGATTAACAACCTAGCTAAACAATCGAAAGCTAATTCACACAAGGGATAACTCTAAAACCTAAAGAGGAGTTTTAGCCTAGTTGAAAGGAAAGAGAGAATCTATAGTTTTGAAAAGTATACTAGGGAAAATCAATGACAAGTGATTAAATGATCAATGATCTAACTATGCTTCCTTGGAAAAGCTAAAGATGAGCATCTAAAACTTTTTTTCTTTTATTTATTTATTTTTGCCCATTTTTTTTCTATATATATTTTTTTTCTTTAAAAAAGAGAATAATTGCTAAAATAAAAATTGCAAATGTAAAGGAGGGAATTGGCAAATAAACCATAATGTGGCAAGAAATGAATTTTTATTAACATTGTAACTTTAAAGTTTCCAAATACATAATTTGACTTCTTCTCTCTCTCTCTCTCTCTCTCTCTCTCTCTCTCTCTCTCTCTCTCTCTTTTTATTACAAAAAAAAAGATAATCCTAGAGACTAGTTCCTCCTCTTCATATGGTATTCTTATTCATCTTCCACCCATTTCCTCTTCTTCAAGCAAGGTACTTCTATCCATCTTGCAACTCAGGAGATGTCTTCAACATGAAACTTCTGAAAGACTTTAACCCAACAATAAGTATTGATACCTTCAGGAAGGTCGATCATAGTAGAAAAGGCTTCAATGGGGTTCATGTAAACCTCAAAATTTCTTGACCTAACCTCTGAAATAGACTTAAGTGTGTTAAATAATTTAGGAGTTGATAAGACTAATGAAAGTGAAAACCCTAAAATAACTAGTCAATCGCATATTTAATTTTTCTACCCTAAACATATGTAAATACTAAAGATTTCATCCGAAAGCGATAAAAACCCTAAAACTGTAACCTTAAAGATATATGAGCACTAATTCATCACAATTTACCCTAAAACCCTAATTGATAATATAACCTTCGTATTTTGCCAAATCATTAGTGGAAGATTAAAGATAACTTTCAATCATGTATACATATTTAGAAACTAAGATATTGTATCATAGATCACATTCATCTTCTAAGTATATAATTAGGATAGTATTACATAGAGTTAAGGGTTTAGTTGATGTTTAGGTTACATGTAGTAAACCGTAATACCTTAAATGATACTTTTCATACTAGTTATAGTAAGTAGCCTACCAAATGATGTATCTAGGATATAAATACCTAAAGTAAGATCTCGTCATCTATTTTTACTAATCAATTCACCAAAATGTCTTATTTCCCTAATTTTTCTCTTAATTTTCCTTAATTACTACATTATGTATACTAAATGGTATATGCTTTTGGAAAGTTAACCAAGATCAAAAAGTTGACTAAGTCAACATGTAGAAAAGTCAACAAAATATCACTTTCACTATAGAAAATATCCATTCCTTCTAATGATTTCTTTTCTTTTACCTTTTTTCTTCCCTTTCCTTTTCCATTTTGCCGTCCACTACTTTTCCCTTCTAGACCCCACTTTCTTCTTCTTTTAAAAAATAAGGCAAAACAAAAATCAAGCCCCTTACCCCACCTCTATAGTCGTGACATCCCCTTTCCCTTTCACTTTTCTAATTTTTCCAAAGTTTCATCCATATTTCAAGTGTAAACTAAGGTATGCTATTATGTTATTATGTATTGCTTTATATTATTTACTAGCTAGATGAAGAGGTAGGTTAGTTTAAGCAATTTAGGTGTTGTGTACATCTATGTTGAAGAAGGCTTAAAGTTTCAATTTTTATGTATAGAAGAGTAGGAATCTTTATAAAGTAGAGGAAGATGCATGTGTATATGTTTTTAAGTATGTGTACATAAAGGTATACTAGAAAAATACAAGTATAAAGACCTTTTTACATAAGTATTTATTATGTACATAACCTAAACTAAGACATATACTAACTATACATACCTATACCATGCTAAATATACCTTAAAAACACAAAAAGAATGAAATTAGAGAAGCTTTCTTAAGAGGAATTTTAGGCATACGAAAATACGTATAAAAATACGTATGTCACGGTATGTGTATACGGCTATATGTACAAGTATAAATACAGTATAAGTATAAGTATATGTATGAGTATACTAGTATACATACAAGTAGAGTAAATGTATAAGTATACACTTAACATATGTATAAGTGTACATAAGTGTACATAATACACTTAGGTATGAGGTATGGCTTATGTAAGCAAAGGATAATGTAAGCAATGATGTAATTACATGATGACATAAGCCATGACATAAGCGAATGATGACATAAGCCATGATATAAGCGAATGATGACATAAGCGATGACATAAGCGATGACACAAGCAATTAATGACATAAGCGATGACACAAGTAGACATAAGTGATGACACAAGTAATTAATGACATAAGTGATGACATAAGCATAAGTTTATAAAATAAGAAATAAGAAGAGTACATAAGAATTAAGTACATGAATTAGTAAAACCTAATACACTTAGTAAATTAGATTAAACTTAATTAAGTACATGAATTAGTAATATCAAGGTAAAATTTTCTAAGTGTGAGGATCTAAAGACTAACTAAATCATTAAGTATAAACATAGGATATAAATATAAGCAATAAGAATAATTAAGCTTCAATAGTTAAAATTTCCATAAATTTAGTCCATATCTTAAAATACGGGTCTTAACGTTTAAAACAAACATTACCATGTGAACGTGCATCCGAAAATGATGAAAAACGACTATAAATTCATAAATATTAGAAATAGAATGAAAAAGTTACATACGATTAGTGATAAAGTTTAACCGGATAAAAATTGACAATAATCTATGTAGAATTAGGTAAATAGATATTTAGAATTACTAGTTAATTCAATTACTTACTAGCGTTATTATATCGTAATGATCAGGTGATCCCGGGATGAGCGAAGATTTCCCAATTGATTACTACAATTAGAGCGAGTCGTCATGGTCGAGTGAATATTTATCCTATGATTCCATGCTTGTATGTGACAGTAGATAGTGGACTTAAACGATATTATTAATTGACTATCGTAGGAGGTCAGGAAATATTTGTGTATGTTATTATGTGCTGAGTTGTGAATTTACCTTAAGTACAAATAATACCTTGTTTTTTGCATGGTAGTATAGAAAATGATTGTGTATACTATTAAATGGTCACGTCATAATTGGACTTAATTATACTCGGCTCATAAGAAGAAACCATTACATGCATCAACATGCATTGCATAGATACAATCTCAATCGTCACATCACACAGAGGTAAAGAGAGGCTATTTAGGGGTTGTTATTATTAATTTATTAGTTCTATACGGTGCACCCGTACAAAATAACCTTACCTTGGCCCGTAGGAATACTAAGTGTTGGAGGCGCCAACCGCTTGGCTAAGGGTCTAATTTAGAGGCCTCCATTTAGGAGTGAGTGTGGACTACAAGGGCCCACTCACGATTATACTAAAAACTTGGTTTTTATGAAAATAAAAAACTTGTTTGATTTAAGTATGAAACGTGGAGTTCCATAGTAAAGTAAATTCTAGTATAATACTTGGATCTGATTGGTGCCGTGTATACTCTAACCCTGACTTCGGAGGGTGTTAAATCTAAGTTATGTATATAAACTAGTTAACTATACATATTGTTTGGCATTCTATTTGATCATTTATTCATATGTGTGAATATAATGTATTTATAACTTGCCTGTGGTGTAGTTGAGGGTTTTGCATACTAAGCTTAGGCTTACACTCCCTTAGATTTTTACTGCAAGACAACTTGTTCGTAGAGGTTGGCTGGGGAATGCCACAGGTTAGCTTGGGGACTTGGGTAAGAGTGAGCCATCCTGTGTATTGAGAGAGAATAGATTATGTAGACTCTTACTTATATACTTTTATTTTATCAGTAATACAGACCTAGATATAATAAATTACTATGTATTGCAAACTCTGTAGTTCAAATTTTATATAAACATGTTTATGTGATGATATCATATGGATCTATATATTCTTGGGAAACTAGTGGTTGTAGAGCCTTGTATATTTGTGAAGAGTTCATGATTGGAAAGGTAACCAATCAGAGGTTCTTCATACAGTATACGGCATCTGCCATGACTGGACCGTCTTCAGTTCGTGATAGTTCATCTCTTGAACAAATTTCCTATGGATAAAATTAAGTCTATAGCTTCACATCTAGTTAATGAGCCAAACCATGAGAAGGGTCATGTTAGTTTTCAAATCACCATTCCTTTCTTCCTTAAGAGATTTGAGAGATTTGGTTTTTTTATCCAATAACATGAGGTGTAGGATTTCCCTTCTAAGAATTGGATCACCATTTCTATAATCTTATGATGTATGTGAAATATCTCGTTAGGAAATAAAATGGTTCCAAAAGCTGCTAAGATATAAGCACTAATTCTATATTGTTGCCAATTTTCAGAGTTGAGAAAAAGAGTTCCTAGTTATAATTGGAAGTAGTTGCAAACCATGTAAAAGGATCATTTATCCTAATAATTCTCTTTTCGTGATCTGCTTACATCTTGCAAATTACAAACTTACGAAGGCCCAATACTTTATTGAAAATCTTTGCTAACCCAGTTGTGATATCTAGAATGTACCTACTCTAACAAAGTGGACTCCTGATAGATAGAAGTATTCTTCAATAGTTGGGCTTAGTCAACATAGGCTAAAACAAAAAGATAGCATATGAGGGTCTCAAAAGTAAACTAAAGCCTATACATGTTAACATTAGCCTAAATCTTAACTAACAAAAGGACAAGCTCAATATTATCTTGACTTGTCTATTGCCAAGTTGGGTTGAAAAAATGGAACCATTTCTTGAGTATCCCTTGCGGTTCTAAAGGATGGTGGATGTAAATTTCTTTGAAGAGGGATGGTGTAAAGTAACTAGCCATTTCCACAAAAGAATAGGAAATGACATCAAATCTATCTTATTTATATGGACATTACATCAATATTTTACAAAAAGAAAAATTTTATGAGGGAAACAAGTCAAGAACTTCATGGTTGCGATACCTTCTTCTTTCTTTTTTTTTTTTTTGGACACCTCATGTTCTATTTGCTAATTTCGGGATAAGGTTCATGAAATGCAATCAAGGTAAGATCTCAAGGTCTTTAAATCCTGTGATCTCATACGTTTTCTAAGAAACAACCCATTAGTCACATTAAAGTTTAAGTGGGGTAACCTAATCAACTCTAAACAGCGGCTACACCACTACACTTAAAGCCTACTTAATGGACTTCCATCCTAAGATTCTAAGATAGCCTGCATCTAACCATATCTGCCCTGTATCCATGCTGTAATCAATAACCCTCTAAGATCCCAATGCATTAGTTGCATGCAAAAGTTTATATAACAATTTAAAAAATTATTTTCAACAAAAGAATCATAAATTAACATGGATATTTTAAATGATAATTGTAATTTCGAAAGGTTTAAGTAGCTAGCCCTCTTAACGTTATCCAATTGAGTTGCCAAGCCGTCGAGCTTGAATTTTTCGTTATTCCATTTTTCTTAATTTGATTTAAATAAACCTTATGCCTATTTAGTTTAAACCCTCAACTAAAACTAAGGAAAACCTAGTTTCTTTATTTTTGGAAATGACTACCTATTGAAAATCAGGAAAGGTGATTAAATTAGAACCAATTAGGTGGATTGGTTCTATTTTAGCCATTAGCCTATGTTTTGAAAACTTTTTCAACTTTTTCAAGAAACCAAATATCACGAGTTTAAGAGCTATCCTATTAAACCTTATACGGGTACTATGTTAGCCTTGTAAATTTAAATTTATTTTTCCACATACCCTTCTAAATTGAAAGAGCAATTTCTAGTTTACAAGTAAAGAAGTAATAAATTATATTTATTTATAAAAGAATGAAAAAAACTAATTATTTACAAACAGAAAAAATAAAATTTTCATTATTTTAAGTTGTCCTGAAATTGCATGTGGGTGCCTATGTACCCACTATTCAGAATTAAACTTTTATAATTCGTTCTTTATAAAACTTTAATTTGTTGGATTATTTTATTTTTCAAAATTGGTTGAGTTTACACCTCTTAGCCATTTTATTTCTCATTTT
The DNA here is from genome assembly GCA_024138005.1 of Lumnitzera racemosa. Taxonomy (NCBI): domain Eukaryota; kingdom Viridiplantae; phylum Streptophyta; class Magnoliopsida; order Myrtales; family Combretaceae; genus Lumnitzera; species Lumnitzera racemosa. The sequence continues at coordinate 71,741,625 of JAMXBC010000003.1, read as the reverse complement.
AAGAAAATTTTTTGAAAAGGGTCCTAATTTTTTAGGTGTTTATTTTTTAAAGAAGTTCTAAATTTGAAATAGGGTTATTTACTTTATTTATTAGAAAAAAAAAGGATTTTTCTAAGTGATTGAATACTTTTTTTTTCATTTGAAAAATTTTCTTAAAAAATTAAAAAAATGCTTTTATTTAGAAATTTTAAAAGACCTCTCTTTTGGAAAAAGAAAAAATAAAATAAAAGACCTCTCTTTTTCTCTTTTTATTTTTTATTTTTTTTCCATGGAAATAAGTAAGTAAAAGAAAAAAAAAAGAAAAAGGTCAAACCATGATAAAGGAGGCATAGGTCAGGACGTTGGGCTAAAGCACAAATTCGAGTCAGATCTGGACCTTGATCAGTTTACACGTCCCATACACACGTCTAGGTGAGGAGAATGGCTCCAAGAGACATTCGTCATATTATAGGTAAGTAGGGAATGTGATTTTCATGTGTATTTTATCAATGATAGGGGGTATAGGGAGAGTGCCACCAAGTTTGGTGGCCATTTGAGGGTGTTTTGGAATTAAATAGTGGTGGTGGTGGTATGGCCGCTGCCACATGGTGGTTACTAAAGTCGAATGGGTGATTGGGTCTTCAGTTTTTTAGTGTAGGGAGTTCGACTGTGTGCTTGGTTTGGCTTAAAAGGGCTATTATGATAGTGGTTCGAAGGGGTATAAAGGCGGCAGTTAAGGTTTGAGCTAAAGCTCTATGGTAGCGCTACTAGAAGCTATGGAGTATGAGAGAGGTTGGGTTTAGGAATTGAGGACTTGGGCAGTCTAACTGTGGTGTTGGACTAACTCTAGGAGCTTAAATTCAAAGCTTAAGCTTGAGAGAGGGAGGGTGGCCATGACTATCTACAGAAAGAAAGAGATTAGCATTTTTTTTTCTTTTTGTGTTTGTTTTGAAGCTTTTTAATGATTGAAATGAATCCTAAACCCCCTTTTTATATTGCTTAACCTTTGATTCAACTTAGAAATTTCAAAAATCAAAATAAATTCGAAGGATTTGCTCAAATGGGTTTTGATTGCAAATTTCTCAAATTTATTGCGAATTGTTGTGATTTAGGAGTGACTATTAGTAAAAAGGTTTCCTATATGACTATTCTTTCTCAAAACACAAAAAGAAAGTTTCGAAAATCCTTAAAAGAGCTTGAATCAAGGAAATATGGATTTGGAGTCAAAAACATACATTTAATGTTTCCTCAAGTTTTAATTTGATTTTTGAACTCTTAGGTGTACGAATTTAGACAAGTATTTGGCACCAATATTGTGTTTCCCAAACATGCTTTCTATTGCTTATTCCAAGCAACAAAAAGTGAAATGTGCATTGTGCATCAACTAGAAGAATCAAACTTACAACCTTAAATGAAAATAGCTCGTATCCTTACGAGTTATATTAGCTTGTTTCTTAATCACTATATGCATAAAATAATAATTAAGCATAATGAAGCTTACAATTGTTTTAGCCCCTCAAAAGCTCTAATTGATTGCCTCCCAAAAAAATTAAAAACATAAATAACTTCTTTGAGAAAGTCAATTACATATATGTTAAAATTATTTTACAACTTGAACCCAATTTAATGATTTTACAAGCTCCGATTCATTAATTGTATGGTCAATTCAAAAATTAATTTTTTCGTAAACCAACCAATTTAATTCCAATTGAAGCGTTACTTAAAACTATGATTAACTCAAATTGATTTCATTTTTATGACTCCAAAATATCTAAAATTAACCATTGTCCAAATATGAAATTTTCAAAAAAATTTAATATTTTCGAGTATAGCTTAAAATCGTTAAATTGAGTATGTATACTTTGACTCTATTTGGCCTTAAAATGAGATGACCATCAAACGACTCAAAGACCCTAGAATTGACTTGAGACTTCTATTTTCCTTAATTTTTTTTTATTTTTGCATTAAGACCCCTTTCTTTTATTCTAAAAAGTAATAAACCATAACGTAGCAAAAATATGGTGTCAACAGCTGTATATTTAAGTTATGCATGAAAGCTAATATGGTTCAAGAGGAACTAAATTGTTTGATTTTTATGTTTTTGAGTTTCATGTATTTTTAGGGCTTTTGTTTGAGAAGAAAGTAAAATAAATAGCATGTGGACAATTTAGCTATAGGATATTATGAACCAATAGATAAATTGAACTAGGTTTATTCTAACTAATATTATGCACAATTAGCATTAAATGGAATTTGACTTAATTGACTAATATTACATCTAATCAATTAAACTAAAGGTTTGTTGCCATAAGCAAAAGTAGATTGATAATATAAAAGGCTTGAGATTAATATCTTAGGTTTTCTAAATTAAATAGTTTGATTGTCAAAGTCTCATAATAAGAGTATTTATAACAAACTTGACATCTCTAAGACAAGATAGGAAAAGACTAATAAAGATGCGATCTTAGCTGTAGATGACTAAATATGAAATAAACTAATAATTTGAATACCATAATAGATCAAATAAACATAAACTAAAATAAAATAAAAGACATATATGGATTAAAAATATTTCTGCTAAAAATAAGAAACTCAATTCCTATCATATTCTTAGGTGAAAGCACCTACAATGATCAAATTGAGGAACTATTAAGAAAATACGTTGAACCACTATCTCTAGAGTAGTCATTAACCTCATAGTTTTGATCAAATACTCTAGAAAGCCCCACTGAATCAACAACTCCCGTAACTCCTCGTTACTAACTCCCAGAGCATCTCTTCTCAATAACATCCTTTAAAACATCTAATTCAGCAACATCATCTTTATCATGCCCATGCCATTCATCCATAGTCTTATCAACGAGCTCTTTTTTTGGCTATGTATTACCTTAAGGACATCTTTACTATCAGTAGGACTCACAAGTTGCAAACTAATCTTCTTCCTATCTTTCTTGACAAAGTATGTATTATGGAACCCATCATATAATTCATCTACCATAAAGTCATGATCTCCTTAGAATAATATGAGATGTAGTCATCAGTACAATACTACAAAGGATTTCATCTTCACAATTACCAAAAATCAAAATGGGAACTACAACTTGCTTCTCTTCTCTAACTCTTCCCATATCATTAAACCACTCTAATCTGGAAAGTGCAAGATTTTTAAATGTCAAAAGCTTCAATTTCTCAACCATTGCCAAAGTAGCTATGTTCATACGACTTCCATCATTTACTATGAAAGAGCCTACCACACTATTAACAAGACATTCATTATAGAAAGTATTTTCTCTTTGCTCTTCCCCAAGTGACGGATTAATACTCAAGATCCTCCTATTAACTCATAATGGACACTTTTATAGGTCAAGAGCCTCTACCTCATCCCCATCATCATGTTCTGCTCCAACATCTACCTTATCCTCTATCTCATCCTCATTCTGAACATAGTCACCACATCATACTATAATCTTGTGGTTAAGGCATTGAGAAGCTATATGCCTAAAACCTAAATATTTGAAGCATTTGACATCTCTACTTCTCTTTCCACCTATTTCAAACCATTGTTTTAGTATTACCAACTTTAGGAGTAGCAACAACCTTCCCTCTTTCATCATGTCCATCTACATGTTTCAACTCCACTTTTTTTGCCTTTTCAACTACTCTATCAATGTGATTAAGATACTCTATCAATGTAATTAAGCCGATCTCTTTAACTATCTTTAGAATAAACAACCTTAGGAGGATCAAATTTAGAGGTTACCTAATGCCTATGTAAAATCCTTCATCTTTATCACTTAATTTTGATAGCCAACTATAGATACCTCATTTTTATCTCACTTATAGTTTTAATTTTTCTTTAGAATAAAGAAAAGAGTCTTAATTTAGAAAAAAAATTAAAAAATAAAATAAAATATATAAAATTACAAAAAAATTAAAAAACTAAAAGAAAATAAAAAATTAAAAAATTTAGAAAAATAAAGAAATTGAAAAATGAAAAAAAATGGAAAGATTTTTTGGGAAAATAGAATTTGTTTTAAGAAAATAGAATGTTTTAGGTAAAATAGATTTTTAGGTAAATAAAATATTTTTAGGAAAGTAGTTTCTTAAGAAAAATAAGATTTTAAAGTTATATTGGTCCATTAGGTAGATTAATTTAATGCAATGGTTTTTTATAGAATAGCTCAGATTGTTTTAGGTTAAATATGATTTGGTTGCAATAGAAATGATGGCATAGGCCGACAGCTCATCTAGTACTACACTTGGTCTTAATCTTAGAATGTGTTAAAGGTCTTGGGTTTAATTCTTGCTTGGCGTAAATTGCATATTGTTGGTTAGGTTGCATGGCTGATATGGCTCCGTGTCAGCATTTTTGCTTTTTATTTATTTTTTATTCTTCTTTCCTTTTCCTTCCTTTTCCTTCCTTTTCCCTTCTTTTCTCGCATAAGAACATGCTTAGTAAGCTCACTTTGCATTCATTTTTTATTTGATTTTCTTCGTGATTTTACCAAATTAATGGTACAATCGTGAAGTAGACATGGAATACTGTGAATTGATGCAAAGAAACATGTCTAAATTCAGTCTTTAGAGGATTAAAATGGGGTTTGAAAATTGGAAAAAATCTTAATGCGGGGACTTTACTTAAGATTAATTCTTGCTGCATTGATGATTTTAAAGCTTTTATCTGTTAGATTTGGCAAAGGCAAACATCTTGGACATGGTTTTGACTAGTTTTGCTCTTCAATTCCAGCCCGAAATCAAAATTGAATCCCAAATCCTTCTCTTCTATTCAAACTTAAAGGCATTCAATGGGTTTCCACGTTAATCTAAGCTAAGATTAGTATAAATAGTTGCTGCTTAGGCTTGATCACTCATTAGCATCCATCCTCTTTCACTTAAAACACTTGTAAACCCTACTTTTAGTGGGCTTAAGATTTGAGTACGAGTACTTTCCAAACATTCCCAAAGATCAACTAAACCAAAAACTTAAGTTTATATTTATAAACGAATTAAATTTTTCCAATCCAAAAACCAGTTATCGATAAAACCCGAGCTTAAAGAACTGCGAGTTCTAAAGTCACTTAAAACCCTAAACCCTAAAATAATTAAGGAATTTTAACCCTAAGTAATTAATCAATAATTTAATTTGAATAATTTCATTCAACTTTAGAAAAATTTCACAATTTTATAGGAATCGAATCATAAATTACGAAACAATGCAAAATGAAAATCCTAAAACAATTTTCTATAAGGCCGTACCCTTATCTTCATGTATAAGCTTTACACATAAATAAGTAGACCAACCAATCACCTTAGATAACTTATCAATTGAGAGTTGGAATCATTTATCAATTGATAACTTATCAAAATCTAGTGATAAGACAATTTTCTTATCACCCCTTCACTTATACTACATATGGACAATTTTTCATAAGATTTCATAAGCTTAACTTTAATAAATGAGACAAGACCACTCCATGGCCCAAGTAGACTTTAAATGACAGATTTAAACAAGAAAGAAAGGGGGGCCATACTCTTTTCTTTCAACCATCAATCACTTTCTCTTACACATCACTATTTACCCCTTAATGCTTACATCATCAATAGTTGCAATTGTTGACTTTTGTGTAAGCTATAAGACAATACTTTCAAGACATTTAAACACCCATTCTCTCTCCATTCAAACCGGCTACTCTTTCCATTATTTCTCTCACTTTCAATTTCATTTTCACTTCATCTTTCTCTCATTTGAAACAAACATAAAAGGGAGAAACCACCTTACCCCATAAAAACAACTTTTCTTCCATTTTTCCAACTTCACTCACTGCAACATCTCTTCTTGTTCTTGTGTTATTTTCTTTCACCATCTAAGATCTTTTAAAACCATTAGAACCTTCCACAAACCCCATTCCAAAAGACCAAATGATTCGGGTTCCAAAAGGTTGCAAAAGAGGAAGCAAAGTTAAGAGCTTAAGTGGAACCTTTGTGCACAACCACTATATTTTGCTTTAAGGACGAGTAAGTATTTCTTGTGATTAGTAGGTTAGCATTTATGTTAAGAGAATTTGATTTTTCAAAGATATAAGTATGATTTAAGTTGTGATAACGACAAAGACCATTTTAAGAAACAAACTCATGAAACCTTTACACGAAGTTGAAGCATGAGCATGTAAAGTTGGTATTTTGTAAAGACACTTGTTCAACACTTTGAATGGAAGATTTTAAGTTGAGAAAGTCTTGAAACAAAAACTTGAATGGAGGATGAGCATGCTGGACGTAAGGGTTCCATAGTTATTTGGATGTTGATTTTGTTTCCATTAAGTTAAACATACTCAAATCTAGACTTAAGTTAAGGAAAAATCCATCACATGAAGTTTTATGAAGAAACTAACTTTGTATGACATGAGCTATGATATGGAGGTTGTATTAAGTATAAGATCTTTTATTTTTTTTTGTGGAGCATGAGTGAAAGGATCATCTTATGAAAGAAAACTTAAGTTAAGATTTGGATACAAGTAGTTTAAATGCATAATCTACCACCTGAACTTAAGGAAATGATGAAACAAGTTGAAAAACCAAGCAAGAACCCCTTGGAATCATCATGAACAGACCTGGAACATGAAAAAAAGAGGCTTAAAAATATGATAAAATTGAATGAACAAAGCAAAAAGATTAACCAAAGCAAGTATAGTAAGCATACAAAACCTAAAACTCAAAACCGAGACTAAAACTCTCAAAACAAGCCTAGAACTCTAAGTTGGGCTTTCAATGAAATTCTGACTAGCTCCTTAAAGTATCAAGATAGGTTTTTTTAAAGCCCATAAAAAATCCACCTAAGGCCCCATAAGCCCACCAAAGTTACTAACTTTAGTTTGAACAAAAAACAAGCCCATTTGACAACTTAAGCCCACTAAAGGGCCCATGAAGTAGTTGTTAGCCTTAGAAATATAAATCAAAGCTGTAAATCTGATCTCAAGGAGTGTTTTAAGTTTAGGATAAAATCTTAAGACCAAGCCCAAAGGATTTCTCAAGTTATGCCCATTTACCATACAAGGCCTAAAAACACTCCAACATATGAGGAACGCTACTATTCTGACCCATGGATAGAATTGTATGTCTTATTTCAAAAATATAACCTTGCCACATTAAAGTACACTCGAAAACAATGAAGATTGACTATAAGATCATAAAAATCGGATTTAAAACGAAAAAGTTATACGCGATTGAACTTTTAAGTAAAGCTGAGAAAAATTATGAAACCAAGTCAAAAGTATGACTTAAAGGGTTTTAGCTTAGTTTTCTAGATTTTATTTCAAATCCTTATGGTATCATATTTGCGATATCTAAGGGACCCGACTTTGGGGAGATGACTTATCCCGGATTAGTATGACTGATCCGCATGGCTAAGTAAGTAAATTCCCGATGACTCTTTACTTGATTGTGCTTGTAGAATAGATGTACCTAAACTTATATATATATATAAATTTGGATGCTTGTGAAATATGGGAGATGCATGTGTATGGATTTATGGATGAATGTGATGACTTGTTAATTATATATATAATAATGGGAATTGTTTGTATTAATATATACATATGAATTGTATGGAATGAAATTGTTTGATCACCTTAAAAATCGAGTTAATCACTTATACGATTAAGAAATCAAAATGAATCATGCATTCCCCATATTGCATATGGATAACACCGACTGCCGCTTCATGCAGAAGATGGGAAGGGACTCACCGGAATACGAGTTTCTTGCAGGATTGGGTACTAACTATGTCATCATATATATTGAGTCCCTATCCTAAGCTGATGGGCTTACTAGGCACTGGGAGACGCCAATCGTCGGCAAGGGGCCTAGTCTTGTGGCTTTTGCTTAGGGCGTATGTTTGTAGACTGCGGGGGCCACCACACTACTAGACTTGGGATTTTAAAATATATTATTTGATTTGATTTTGATAAAGGAAGTATACATATATATATATATATATATAGAGAGAGAGAGAGAGAGAGAGTTTTGTTTTGGCATGAGCACGATAGTGCAAATGAAATAAAACCCAAGGTCTAGAACCCGGATTTTGGTTTGGGTTGGTTAATTATTTCCAAACCCCGACTACAGGGGGGTAATTCTGAGTCGTATGCAGTTCCTGGGCCACTGCATGCGTTGTTTGGCATACTGATTGTTCATGCATTTATATGATTGTGCATTTAATAAATTTCTGTCATGCGGTATTGATGAGGGTAATTATCTCATTAAGCGTAAGGTTACACCCTAACAGTTCTTTTCCTTGCAGGTTGATTGATAGTTAAGAATGAGATAGGAATCGAGTGCAGAATGCTACCATTGAATCAGTATGATGAAAAGCTTGTGTAGTATCTTTAGTAAGTTTAGAGTTTTCTAAAATTGTCTATCTTATTTTACTATTTTGGTAAAGGATACCGATTCTCTACGGTTCTGAGGAACTGTGGAAAAATGGATATCCATAATTATTTATATTATATAATGAGTCGATGAACTAAAATTGAAGACCCTAGCAAATAACTATTTAAAGTCTTGCAATTTCTGACTTGCAAGGCGATTTTTTTATCATGGGTGCACATGTAATATGGAAATTTTAAGCAATACTACTAGGCCCCTTCTAGGGTCGCTACAACACTCATTCAGCCTCCTTCTCTCTTTAGCTCACAACATCTCTTTCTCTAAGTTTCCAAGCACTACTGTTGTTTTCAAGATAAGTTACCATACCTAAGAGACTCCCCACACTCCAAGCTCTCCAATGCCACAAGCTTCATTGACCGCCATGCCTTCTTGTCGCTCTCCCAACCCAGCCATATATAAACCCTAAGCTCCATCAACTACCATTACTAAACACCACTAACCACCTTGTTTTGGAGAAAACTAACACTACGGCCAATCTCATAGTGTCCAAAACACAAGACCCAACCATCCTTATATGCTCAGTAACCACCACGCGATGCCAAGTATCACCACCATCGGCTACCAATTGCAAACCATTACCAAACACCACCTTTTAGCCAAGGCATTTCTCTTAGACCTCCTTAATCCAATAAAACATGCATAAAGATCCCTTCCTAACTCGTTTTTGAGCCTGCATCAAACCGCGAAGCAGCCCGCTACGCTACTACCCTTCTTTCCCTTCGACCTGCATATATGACCAAGACTGGATCTGAACTTGACCAACATCCTGCTCCAAACCAATTGCATGCTGCTATCTAGGGTCTGGTCCTTACTAAGACTGGATCTAAACTTGACCTACATCCTGCTCCAAACCAATTGCATGCTGCTATCTAGGGTCTGGTCCTTCTTCCTATACGCTTTACTATGTATTTTTTTTTTCTTTCATTTAGTACATTATCCTATTATAAAAAAATCTAAGAAAAAAAAAGAATAAAAGAATAAAATGAAAAAGAAAAGATTTTAAAAAAAGAGAGGGGGAGAAAAGCTTTGCTATTTTATTTTTAAGCATGTTTTGGTAAAAAATAATAAAAAAATTTAAAAACAAGTTTTATCACTTAAAAAAAAAATCCATTTTCCAAATAAATAAAGTAAATCAAACTTCTTCAAATTCAAGAGTTCTTTTAGAGTTTTTTAAAAAACAAATACTTGAAAAAATTAGATACCTTTTTAGAAACTTTTTTCTGAATTAAAAAATAAAATGGTTAAGAGAAGTAATGATAAGAATCCAACTATTGGACCCCCCACCTGTAGCCAAGCCTAAGACCTAGAAGGACTAATTGGACAGATCCTCCTACTCCAATCAACTCTTGTCAGGGCCGATTTGATCCTTACTACCGATAGACCCCTTATGCTGTGTCGAGCAACTACACATCTCTCGAAAATCATTTGTTGACTAGACGAAAGCTCTATTAACAGCTCAACTCCTTACACGCGTCTACTCAGCCATAATCAAGCTGGCTCCCAGCTTAGCAACATTAGTGTCAAGAAGATGAGAGCTCTAGTAGATATCCGCCACCATTCCTTATCAGATGAGTCTACTTCATATCAATACCTCTGCTCAGCACCTTAGTTAGGCATAAATCAAGTTGATCGTGTAGAATTGTCTTTTCTACCAGAAAGTCACCCACCCACAGTAAGCCATATGTTCAAGCAACCATGTGACAAGATCCTCCGTATAGAATAATCACTTTTGTTATATTTTCCAATATGCCCTTCATCATTCCTTGTATATTACTCGTTTTAGATATTACCCTTTTTGGTCCTTTATATTTTAGATAGATTGCCTTAGTTTTATGGGTATAAATACCCTTTGTATACGTAGCCACATCATATCTGATATCATCAATATACTAAATATTCTTCCCATTGTGAACATTGCTTATTTACTCTTTTTACTTTTATCTTAACCTTTAAGTAAATTTAGATGGTGAGTAATCTCATTAGGCCATCTCGTACGTCATATAAAAGTGTACTATAAGTCCTCGGAAGTTCCTTGATGTGTTACATCCTCAAAGCTACTCATGGGTTTACTTACTTTATTTTTACTTTTTTTCACACAATCCTATCACCTTCTTTTAAGCTTTTGGTAAGCTTGGACTTACCCTGCCATTGGCTTTGTCTATTCTTGGTTTCGGTATGCATCATCTTGGTATTAGAAAGCCGTGTTTCATTTGGTTAAGTTATGTTTATGTTTTGTGAAGTAGTGTTTGTTGTAGCAGCGCGTTGAGGTTGTGAAGAGAGTCATTGAAGTGTTTAAGTAAGTAATAAAGTGTGGTAGTTATTCTCGAGTATACTCTATTTTACTCTATTTCGAAAATTCGAAAACAGAGCAAGGTTATGTATAGTAGCTTGTTCATTAGTGTAGCTGTTGTGTTTACAGGATAACTAGCCATTTGTGTAGAGAGTGTATATGTTATTTAGTTAGGAGGAATAGTATTAATTGTATCTCAAAATTCAAAGTTTGAAACCAAATTTAGCTAAGGATGATAGACCCAAGTGTTAATGCTAGCATTGGAGATGACAATAGAAGTATTGTCCACCATGGCCTACAATCTCAAGGTATCCCCAAAAGTACGGACGAGAGACTAAATGAGGTGGCCAACCTCCTAGTCGATTTAACCAAAGTTGTTCAAGCGATGACTTATTAATCTACTGAGGTCATACAGAATACCCTACAAGCTGCTTAACTTGATAGAGGTCAAAACCCAGCTCGACAAGTTCGAGGTAGAAGAATAAGAGGACCAACATAAAGAAGGATTGACTTAGGAGATATGGACGATGTTGAAAAAGAAGAGTATGAAGACGAAGAAAATCAAGTAAGACATGTGAAGCTTTAGATTCCAAGCTTTAGTGCTTTTAGAAGTATAGATGGTTATTTAGATTAGAAGGAGAAAGTTAAACATGTGTTTGATTATTACCAGTATGAGGACCAAGAGAAGGTAAGAATTGTTGCTGTTGAGTTCTCAAGATATGCCGCCATGTGATGAAAGAACTTTCAAATCATGAAAAAACAAAAAGGACATAGAGAAGTGAGTACTTGGCCCAAGATGAAGAAGATACTCGGAAACAGGTTTCTATCAAACACTTATGTATAAGATACTTTTACTCGACTTCTAGAGTTGAGACAAGGAGGTCAAACGGCTAACAAGTATGTTCGGGAGTTTCAAATACACATAATTCACTGTGAAGTAGAAGAGCTGTCAACTCAAATAGTATCCAAATTCCTCATTAGATTAAAAAGTGATAATTAAGGCATTATAGAACTTCAGCAATTTACCACATTAGATGAGGCTATAAGGATAGCCTAATGAGTGGAGAGACAAAGGAATTGACTGCTGACCCAACCTTCGATGAGCTGACCTAACTAGTCAAGTTGACCTATTCAGGGAAGCTACTAAGCTCAACTAAGTATCGAGCTAACCAGATGAACTAATACCAAAATTGAACAAAAGGGTCAACTTGATGGTGACGTGCCAACCTGAAAGGGGTAAGGATTTAGGAGGAAGACTAGCCAAATCAAGTGCTTTAAGTGCTAAGGGTTTGGGAAGATGGTTACTCATTATCCAAACCAAAGGACCATGATCATTAAAGAAGAAGTCACGAAGATCGAAGTATATAGCACATATGAGGAACTTAAGGAGGAGAAAGAAGTGCGAGATGAGATTTATGTTAATGCTAACTTGATTGAGGAGGATATGTTTGCAGAAGACCTAAATAAGTTGGCTTTAGCTATTTGACATGCTATGAGCTTGGAACCCTCTACCGAGGAGGAGAAGAAGGAGAACTTAATCCACATGACCTACAAAGTAGATGATTAGGTGTGTGTACTCATAGTAGATAGTGGGAGCTATACCAATGTAGCATCTACTGACTTGATCAAGAAGCTAAAATTGTCGATTATCACATATTTGAAGCCGTATAAGTTACATTGGCTAAATGAGAAAGTAGCATTACATGTTACTCAACAAGTATTGCTACCAATCTCTATAGAGAGTTATTTCGATGAGATTCTCTATGATGTACTTACCATGTATGCATCCCATGTGCTGTTAGGCCAACTTTGGCTTTATGATCGAAGAGTTATTCATGATGGATTCATGAATACTTATGTGTTAGAGAAGGATGGTAGGCAAATCACTTTGAACCCCTTAACCTTAAGTCAAGTGAGCAAATTGCAATCTAAGTTGGTTTAAGGATCGAAGAAGACCTTGGTATTGAGTAAAGCTGAACTCCGAGAGGCTATTAAGGTCGACGTGCCAAACTTCCTATTAATCAGGCGATTACCAGAGTTGAAGGAGTAGGTTGAACTACCCCTAGAAGTCAAGGAACTGTTGAATGAATATGCTGCCTTGTTTCCTAAGCAGCTGCTAAAAGGGCTACCCCTTCTTAGAGGTACTGAACATTGCATTGACTTGATACTCAGCATTGCCCTACCAAACGAGCTAATATAATGAATGAACCCCAAGTAGGATTTTAAGCTCTAAAGACAAGTTAATGAACTACTAGAGAAAAGACATGTGAGGGATAGCCTTACCCCCTATGTTGTGCCTATACTCTTTATACTGAAAAAGGATGGAACTTGGCATATGTATGTGGCTAACAAAGCTATCGATAAGATTACAATCAAGTACAGATGCCCCATCCTAAGGTTGGACAATTTTTTAGATGAGCTAAGTGGTGTAAGGATATTTAGCAAGATAGATCTAAAGTCAGGTTACCACTAAATTCAAATGAGATAAAGAGATGAGTAAAAACTATATTTAAAACTCAACATAAACTTTATGAGTGGATGGTAATGCTTTTTAGCTTGTCAAATGTCTCAAGCACTTTCATACAACTGATGAACCATACACTGAGAAATTTGATAGAGAAGTGTATCGTGGTGTACTTTGATGACATCCGTATGTATAGTACTGATCATGAGAGCTACTGTGAACATCTTTATGCAATGCTCAATGTACTCCAAGTCAAGAGATTATTCGACAACTTAAAGAAATGTAGTTTTTGCTAGGAGGAAGTATATTTCTAGGTTATGTAGTTGGTAGAGTTGGCTTACAAGTGGATGATGAAAAAATCTGAGCTATGGTCAAGTGGCCGACTTTAACCACTTATGTCAAAGTAAGAAGTTTCTACAGACTAGCATTCTTTTATTGAATGTTTATTAGAAACTTCAGTGCCATTATCATACCCTTTACTAAGCTAATAAAGAAGAACATTGAATTTAAGTAGGTAGAAAGAGAGGAGAGGAGTTTTGTCGAAGTAAAGGCAAGGTTGACTTCCATACCTATACTGTCCTTACCTAACTTTGAGAAGATTTTTCAGTTGAAATGTGATGCGTCAAGCATTAGTATAAGCGTTGTCTTAGTGCAAGAAAGCCGACCAATTTCCTATCATAGTGAGAAACTTATGGGGCCTCAATTAAACTACTTTGTCTATGATAAAGAACTCTTAGCCTTGATCTTAGTGCTCTAAGTATGGTAGCACTATCTATTGCTAAGAGAGTTTGTCATCTATACCAATCATGAGTCTTTGAGGTACCTCAAAAGTTAGACTAAACTATTGAAGTGACAAGCGAGGTGGGTTGAATTCCTGAAGGGATTCAACTTTGTAATCAAATACAAACAAGGCAAGAACTATGTTGTTGCTGACTCTTTATCAAGGAGACATATGCTCTTGATCGAGCTATAGACCAGGTTGTTGAGGCTTATGAGCATCAAAAAAAGTATCTTAAGGACTCACATTTTATACTTACATTTGGGTGTTGTGCTGAAGGAAGAACAGTAGATGAGTACCATATAGAGGGTGGTTATCTGTTACAAGGTGGAAAGTTCTATATGCCAACCTATTCCTTAAGAGAGTTGCTCACCAGAGAAGCCCACAGTAGACTGTTCGATTATTTTGGAGAGAAAAGAATATATGAGTTATTAAGTGGATGGTTCTTTTGGTTAAGAATGAGGTAAGATGTGCATCGAATTTTTGAAGGTCGTGCTACTTGTAAGAGGGCCAAATGCCAAGCTGAGCAAGGGAAAGCAATGTTTTTACTTACCCTAACCCGACCTTAGGCTGAGTTGAGCATGGACTTTATCTACAAATTACCTAAAACTTGCTCGAGGCAAAGATTCTGTGATGGTGGTCGTAGATAAATTCAGTAAGATGACATACTTTGTGCCCTACTCTAAGACTAACAATGCTTCACCTATGGCTTCTCTTTTTTTGCAAGAAATTGTTTAGTTATATGACGTACCAAAAAGTGTAGTCTTAGATAGAGATCTAAAGTTCTTAAGCCATTTCTAGAAGACTCTATGGCATTAAATGGGGACTAAACTGCTATTCAACACTTCCTATCATCTCTAAACTAATAGCCAAGAGAGGTAGTCAATTGTACTTTGGGATCATTGCTATGAGTTGCAGTGGGGAAGAACTTAACAGATTAAGATGTCTAATGGCCCGTGGTAGAGTTTGCTTACAATTGTACAAGATATGACTACCACCTAGCAAAAGCCCTTTGAAGTCGTCTATGGCTTTAACCCTAAACTACCCTTCGATCACACACCTATACCCATGTTTGAACAAGAATATCCTAATGCGAGAGCTCGAGCACAATCCCTATAACACATCTCAGTAGATTGAGTAAGTTGCCCAGAAAACGCGAGGAAAATTCAAAGGAAGGAATTTAGCACAGTTTCAGCCTGGAGACCTAGTATGGCTATGCTTGAGCAAGGAGATATTCCCAAGCAAAGGAAAGAACAAATTGTCCACTTAAGCTGAAGGCTCTTTCAAAATCCTTTAAAAGATTAATGACAATGCCTACAGATTGGAGCTACCTAAGGATTATGGGGTCTCTAACTCCTTCAACATTGCCAACCTCAATCCTTATCACCCTGATAGAGAATTAAACAGCGACCAGTTGGATTTGATCCCAAATCCAAAAAAACTGGGAGGAAATGGCATGAATCCGAATATTGGACCCTTCATTCGCAAGTGAGCCCGAGGCCTAAAAGGACTAACTAGACTAATCCTCTTACTCCAGTCGACTCTTGCTGAAGCTGATTTGACCTTTGCTACCATCTGACCCCTTATGCCGTATCAAGCAACTACACATCTCTTGGAATTCGTTTTTCGATTAGACGAAAGCTCTGTTGACAGCTTGACCCCTCATATACATTTACTCAACCTTAACCGAGTTGGTCCCTAACTTGGTAACATCAATGCTAAGAAGCCAAGAGCTCTAGCACATATATGTCGCCATTCCTTATCGAATGAGTCCACCTTGGATCAGTACCTCTGTTCAATACCCCTGCTTGGCACCTCGACTCAATAAAAATCAAGTTAATTGTGCAAAATTGTCTTTTCTGCCAAAAAGTTGTCCACCTGCAGTAAGCCACGTGTCCAAGCAACCATGCGACAGAATCCCCAATACAAAATACTCACTTTTGTTGTATTTTCCAATATGCCCTTCATCATTCCTTGTATATTACTCCTTTTAGACACTACCCTTTTTGATCTTTTCCATTTTAGGTAGGTTGCCCTAGTTTTATAGGTATAAATACCCTTTATACGTGCAGTTGCATCATATCTAATATCATCAATATACTAAATATTCTTCCCATTGTAAACATTGCTTATTTACTCTTTTCACTCTTATCCTAACCCTTAAATAAGGTTAGGTGGTGAGTAACCTTACCAGACCATCTCATACGTCATGTCGAGTTGTACCGTAAGTCTTTGAAAGTTCCTTGGTATGTCACATCTTCGGAGCTTTTCGTGGGTTTGCTTACTTTATCTTTATTGTTTTTGCATAATCTTATCACCTTCTTTTAAGCTTTCGGCAAGCAAGCTTGGACCCACTTTACCACCGACTTTATCTATTCTTGGCTTTGATACGCATTACGTAAAATTATTTTCAAGATAAAATGAATCAACACATTTAAGATTTTTGTAATGAACTATAGAAATCTAATTCTGAATAGCGAGCATACGTAAGCACCTCTAAGCGATTATGGGGTGACTTAAAATATAAAAAAAAAAAAAACTATTTTTCCCCATTGAATATTTTTTTATTTTTCTTTCCTTTGTAGATAATTATAATTTTATTATTATTTTTACATGTAAATATAAGCTCCTTCCCTTAAGTTAGATGAGTAATTTTGAAATTTAAACATAAATTTGAAAAGTTAAATGGTACCTATTGGGATTTAATAGGATAGCCATTAAACTCAAAAACTTTGGTTTCTTAAAATCTTTTCAAAAAAGTTTTGAATTACATAGGCTAATAGCTAAATAAGAACCAATCAGCTTAATTGGTTCTTATTTAATCATCTTTCCCGGTTTTACTAAGTGATGACTCCAAAATGTTTTCAAAATAAAAAAAAAAACTAAGTTTTCCTTAGTTTCAATCAGTGGTTTAAACTAAATAAGCATGGGGTTTAGTTTGAATCAAATTAAAGAAAACAAGCAAACCAAAAATTTCAGCTTGACACCAACCAAATTGCTTCATCAAGAGTACCAAATCTTTTAAGCTCTAATCAGCTGGATTTCTCAACTTACAGCTCATTAACTTCGCATTTTATCAACATCATCTCAAACTCTTTGACATAGTCTTTTACGCTTGTGTTGCCCTACTTAAGAGATTATAATTTCATAAAGGAATCTTAATGATGATAATTTGGCACAAATTTATAATGTAGTAATTGTTTCATTTCATTCTAAGATGTTACATTACCGATTCCTAACCTTCTATGAATGACTACATTTTCCTACCACACTCTTACCTAAATTTTAAAGCTGCAAGCTATACCTTCATCTTTTCATCATAATCGTAACAATAAAAAAATTTCTCTACTCAATCATTCCACTTAAAATAATCATCGACATTCTTCTATCCATCAAATTATAAAATTTTAATTTTAATTCTTTTAATCTCATGAATATGTCTCTACCTACCATCATCTAAATCATCGAAAACAAGATTATCGACTATTTCTCATAGTTACCTCCTAATACTAGCATTGTCAGCTCTTGTATTAATGTTCCTCATATTATTTGCAAAACTTGCATTACTTTTACTATTTGCATTACGTGTATTAGTTTGCAATGTCATTAGTGTTCACACCATCTTTATGGTCTCTCGCATCAACTGCTTAAGTGACATCTCGAGCTTATTTATTTATTTTCCCATTACTTTCTTCATATTGATGTGTTTTTAAGGTCGGACATACGAAGAGGCACCATAACGAAGCAAAGTTAAAGACAACAAAAGAAAGCTAGCAAAGTCCGGGCAGTTACTGAATAAATATGATGTACCACTCAATCCTTTTTGCCTACAATTCACCAGATGTAATTCACCAGTCCGAACTGAAGAGTCACTCCTTACTATTCCTCACTAAGGGGAATAGATAATAGTTGAAGGGCAAATGATAACACTAAGGTTACTTAAAGGATACTTGAAATAATCTGCAGTATTGATGATTGTTTGCATACAAGTAAGTAGGGGTTTATATACGTGGCCACTAGAGTTACTTTACATGTATGAAAAGTAAAAAAGGGTATTCTGACAATTAAGTTACATAATATATGCTAAAAAGGGTAAAAGAGATAAAAAAAATTAGTACAAAAAAGTAAAGAATCTTTTTGGAAAGTTGTGCCGCAAGACACATATCACTCGGTAGCTGAATGTTAGAAATATGATATAAGGTTAAAGCCCAGTCAATCCTATTGTAGGGTAGTCAACTTGAGGTAGGGTCAGGTGCTTATGATCGGCTCAAGAGCTTAGCTCGAGTAGTCTAGGAGTTGCCTTCTCAAATGTCTTTGTTATAGCACAACTGCCAGGCAAGAGCAGGTTTGGCATACGTAAGGGTTTGACAGTCAAGTCAACAGAGGATTAGTTCGAAATAAGAATCTTTATCTCAGATATGGCTTTAAGCTAGTATCCTTTGAGTGAGTCCTTAGAGTCTTCTAGCTCGTTTGTAGGTAATTGGTCCAAAGAGTTTATTCCTATCAATTATCAAGTTCGTTGTCCATAACGATAAAAGAAATAATTTCCTTTTTTCCCCTTTCTTATCTCTCTTTTTTTTTTTTTCCTTTCTTCTTCTTCTCCTCTTTTTTCCTTCCTCCCTTATTTTCAGAAATTAATAAAAGAAATAAAATCAAGAAAATAATGAGGTGCTAACCATTTTAACCTTCCTCTTCACTTGTAGAACATAAAAACAATATATGTTGGCTACTTCATAAGTGAACTTCGGAAACTCACCATTGGCACCAACACCTATACACCACTAATGTTTCATATGGCCTACATACACACAATAGTCACGCCTCACAACCATCATACCAAATGCACCCACAACAGTAACCCAAATCGCAAGCTTCACCAAAATCGAACTTGAACTTTCATCTGTGGTGAGCAACTGCAACTCCAGTGAGCACAACAACCAACACCCAACCTTAATCTCTCTCTTACTTAATGATTGCACTATGTAACACCATAGCATGCACATGTGGGACTAGTAATCAAATATGGTGCCTCCAGTACCAACTGCACACCTACTATTGTCCACCTCCTGCAAGCAATACACATTCAATAAAACAACACAACTCCATACCAAACCATACTCCATACTTGTAGCTCTCTTGCTACCTATTCACCATGACTAAGTAACCTCACAAGCCCCTTTGAGCGCCCACACAATGACCCTTTCATATGCAAAATAGCAACATGATGGGTGCCTTCTGTATTGTATTCGATCACCTAGATCTACACGTTAGGTGCCTTACCTATTATTCTACGTGTACCCTTTTCTTCTATAATTTCAGAGCGCTTGCTACTTTTTCAAGGAAACCTTAGGCACCCTTTAAATTGTTTTCTATGTATTAGCAATCCCTTCTCAATTTTTTTCATCAACCCAATTTTTTTTTTTTTAATTTCCAGCTCCGAAAGAAAATCAACAACTCTATGAAGAACCCTAGAGCTCTTATACTACGCTGATATAAATGAATATTCGTATAGATGAGTTGTGCACAAAAGCCAATATGGTTCAATAAGAGTGTTTGATTTCTTATGCTTTTCGATTTTTATATACTTTTAAGGTTTTTGCTTGAGAAGGAATTTAAAATAAACAAGATATGGACTATTTAGATTAGGATATTATGCACCAATATATAAAATTGAACCAATTTTAGTTTTAACTGATATTATTTACAATTATAATTAAACAAAATTTGACTTAATTGACTAATATTATGCACAATCAATTAAACTAAAGTTTTGTCACCATAACTTGAAGTAGATTGATAAGATAAAGGGCTTGAAAGTAATCTCTTGGGATTTCTGAATTCAATAATATAATTGACAAAATCTCATAATAAAAGTTTTTATACAAATCTCTTATATCCTTAGGGTAAAATAAGAAAAGACTAATAAAGATGCAGGTTTAGCTGTAAATGACTAGATATGAAATAAACTAATTATTAGAATAACATAATAGATCAAATGAACATAAAATAAAATAAATGACGTCTACAAATTAAAAATATTCCTAAGATAAGAGAGTTGATCCCTATCAATATGACCATCTTTTCCCTTAAGGTATATGTGGACAAATTGAGATAATTTAAGATTGTTCTTCCTATGAAGCCTATTTAATGCTCGGATTTTTTGTAAATCTCTTTTTTGCAACTATTAGAAGTTGTTTTAAGAGTTGATATTGTGAAGAAAAGATAGTTAAGATTATCGAGGAGGACGAAAATGGCAACTAAGACCAATTTGTAGAAGTTTTAATCCCTAAAAAGAGCCTTAAGCTCTTATACCACGTAATAAAATAGAATATGAAAAAGAAACTATATTTTTTTCATTGATAGATAACATTATAGGAACATCTATATAGATATACAAGATTTATGGGGTTGGTACAATATCAAATTTATAAAAAGAAAAAATTACAAAATAAAAAATTGCAAAAGAATAAATTACTGCTCCTCTACACTTCAACAATATATGCAGTATTTGTATTAAGGTCTCCTTATCTTCTTATGTCAAAAATTATCGACTATATTATACTTTTTTCCATATTGATGGAACTTTTCAAGAAGAAGATTTGGATTATTATGCTAAAAGTAAGAAGGAGCTACTCTAGGTTTTCTTTTTTATCTCTTATTTTCGTGCTGTTTCACTATGTAGTTGATGAAGCAGAGCTATTCAAAAATTAGCAGTATGTTCAGTTAGGAGAATGGAATTACTCCATTATTCCTCATGATAGTCTCGTTACATTGGTCAATTCCATTGAATGCCAATTACCCTTAACCAAGGAATAGGAATTCATTAAAAAAGCGACTGAATCCTGATTCCCTCCCTAATCAGCTTTTTCATTCCAACTTTACCCCCATCCAATATCAGAAAAGACAGCCTTTTCCCCTCAACAATCCTTCAAACCTCAGCTACCATTGACCCCAACAATCCGTCGCGCTAGTGTTTCAGAGTTGGGATTGATGGGCTGTCCGAGGATGTCGAAGCTCTTCGTCAAGTACACTCCTGGTGGAACATGAAGCACCGTACCACCTTCCCTTCTCTACAGAAGCTGGATCTCATATATCGCCTCACAAAACGCCTTCATGTTCACCGTTTTTCCATCACCGACACCTTCGAAGTCCGTTATCATATGGTCTCGCTCCGGTGCCTCAACGGCACGATCCTAGAGCACGTCAGCTGCTCTGCGGTTATGCTGACGGAAAGAGTAGGAAGTTGAAATGGAGAAGAGGATAAGGAGCAGTGGGGGTAGTAGCATTTTGGTGGTTTTTGGGAGGTGGTTTATGGGGGTTTGGAGGATAGTGAGGGATTGGTAAGCAGAGGAAGTGACAAATCAAGCTTTTGGTTGATTACGAAATGGTGGAGGGATTGGATGGAGAAATGGGAAGAGAAGAATCATAAATTGTAATCTGTATTTTTTTTTCTCTTCTTATTTTAATATATTTTATATTTTATTTTATTTTAATATATTTTATATTTTATTTTATTATTGAATTTGATGAAGGCATTCTAGCCATTTTCCTTTCTATTCATGTGTTATTGTCTATTAAGTTTTATAAGCTAAACAATTAAATAGTAATTCTACTATACTCAATAAAATATCGTAATATCTACTCTCTATTTATTGCACATTTATTCTATTCTCTAATAATTGTTATTTAATTTCTTCTTTATTTCATTTAGTATGGAATCACATAAAATTGGTAAAGATTTGTTGTGTAAATTTTATGTAGATTCTAAGTTATAATAATAGATACTTTTAGCATAGAAAGACGAGTCTCCCTATCATTTGACATGCATAGTGTGCTAGGAGCATTAAGGATAATTGAGATGAGTTCTAGAATCTAATTTATCAATTCAATTCGAAAGTTTGATAAGAATTTAATGGTAAATAGTGACCTTGAGTGACTTAAATTTCATTTTTTTGTTCCATTAGCTTTTACTTTTTTAGTATCTCATGAGCATAATAAGTCTCCTCTCACATCATTTAAGTACCCAACAAACATTTCAATTAGTTGCTTTTCCTTTCATCGTCCTTTCCCTATTTCTTCTTTTGTTCTCATTATTATAGTTGGATTTAGGTTTTCTTATGATTATTTTAGTAGGGAACATGGTGAAGGGAAAATGGTTTGGAATTGATTGCAACATAGATAAATAGGGATCAAGTTTAAATTTATTGTATATTATGGTTAGTGACATAAGTTACCTCACAAAAATTAGTATGTTAATCTTATTTTAGTAATCTGGAGTCACCTTTAGGGAAAAGAGAGAGAGAGAGAGAGAGAGAGAAGAAAAATTATTGACTAAAAGCAAGGTTCTTGCCAAATTATTTAGGTCTTATACAGAGCATGTAAGTTACAGTTGAAGGATGAGAATTCTTGATACTACTTTGTAATAGTACGAGAGGAGAAATGAACTTGTGTGACAAACACTCAAATTATGCTCCATCCTTGGTTTTCGGTTAGGTCATCTTAGATTACACTTCTTTTACCTTCACAACCTCATAGGTATGAAGGATTGCACAAGACATGGATGCCCATAGCAATATTTCAAAATCACCTAATCTAAAACTCTCAATCGTGAAACACCTAATCTCAAGCTCTCAATCATGAAACCTTATTTTGATAGTATTTTTTGTTTACATTAACATAACCAACATGTCAAAAACTTAGGCACACATATATTTTCTATTCAAACTAATACAATCTATCTTCTATTCTGGTTAGCACATTAACTAAGACCGATCATGTAAGCCCAATCTTTCTGGTCTCCTTTGAAATCACTTGATCGCCAATGTTAATTTTTCTACTAATCTCCACAATTCCTACTAGGACACCCTTGCATATGCTTGAACTTCAAAATAGTTAATTAGCTACACCATAAAACATTAATGTCAGTCGGTATTTTATCTGTATATACACACATACATTTTTCAAAAAGAACATTATGATCCCATAAAAGAAAAGAATGACACTTCTTTGATTATAGAATCTACAACTGAGCTCCTTTATTGGAAGCATATATTTTTGGACAATGACATTGATGTATTACTATATTTATCAGTGAAAAGCTACAATAAATTCCATATCCATTAATATGAGTTCAATGCAATGATGATGGCATACCGTAAGGTTTATCTAATAATAAGAAAATCAAATCATAGGGACCAAATATATCACTTGAATCGATCTCGAACCTTACAATCATATTCTTAAGAATTCTAATGTGATTGGGAGTGAATTTACTATCATTGCTGTTAAGAGATGGTGGGGAAATTCTCATACACATAATTAAGATCTTTGTGATTGGCTTAAACGAAATTTCTAGGTATCATCAAATGTTATTGAAATCTGTAACATTGGAGGAGCTTCACTACAAAGAAAAACTTAAAATCTTATGTATCTAGCAAAATTGAAGACTACTATGTAGATCAACCATTCATCTCAATAAAATAAAATTTAAAAAAAAAAAAAGAAGACAAACCCATGTTCTTACTAACAATAGCCCATAAAGAATGAGCTAAGGAATCGATTAACATTCAAAATACTATAAATTGACATTTAATCTTAAAAAAAAAAATAAGCTTAATAACAATGACTAAGAGAAAGTAAATGCAAGGAGTGACTTGAAGTGATTTGTTAGAGGAGAGAATTGGAAGATTTACTTTCTACTATCTTAACTAGACATGAAAGGTTTGTTGGGTGCTTAAATGCTGTAAAGAAGACTTATGATGGTTAGTGTTATTTTTACAGATACTTAATGCTAGATCCATGTCACTAGTTTTCTTTTTATTTTTTCTTTTTATTTGATTTATTCCAAATTAATAGAGTTAACATTTGTTTGCAATATGAATAATAGATGCCACAAAGTAATACACTTTAAATGGTTTAGATACTAAAATGAAAATTTTAAAAAATTCAAGTATTTATATGAGCTTTATCCCTCTATTAACACTTTGCTTATCTTGGTATACACCTCTATTATCTAACTCTAACACTATTAGTTGAGTCAACCTAAACAACTAATGAATCCGTTACACATGTTTTTTATTTTTGATAATTTCCTAATCAAGATTTAGTTTTTCCACGTCAACATCATATGGGAAAGTTGTTCCATGTTAGCTGTTCAAAGACTAAAAATATTTCTTGTTAATTTATGGGTTTGTCATAAATTGCAGGCTAAAGTTTCGGATGAGTTTATTTCATCAAACTAGTGAACTTTATTACAATATATAGAAGAAACAAAATTGAGACCTAATTGGTGTAGGACATGCTTACCAAGGGCTTTAGAGAACTTTTGTAGCTTATTATGTACATATGGCTTAACTTAACTCAATTTTTCATTATCCAATTGAAAAAAAAAAATCTAATCCTTTATCAAGTCCCATTGATGGTTAATTTTAGAGCTTTGAAAACTTAACTACAAACTTTGTTAGCAACATCATCGTTTAATTTCGATCTTGTAAGCCCTAAAGCCAAGCAAGTAACCGTAGGGTTGAACTTAGAACCCAAGGTTTAGGGCGATCGGTTCAAGGATCCGATCAAACTCAAATTAAAAACTATTGAGAGGAATATTAGTAAAACTGACCTTGTAAACTTGAATTTAAGAAAATAAGTAATAAAATAGGAGACTATAAAATTTTCAAATTTTAAGTATAATAGGTAGTAATTACCGAAAATGCGAAAAGTGTCATGAAATAACTAATAAATTACTAGAGATAAATTATATGTATACTAAAAATTTTAGAATAACCAAAATAATATTTAGGAATGTTCACGTGTATCCTACATGTATTTACGTGTAGATAAAAATACGCGTAATTACTAAAATTGTCCGAAAACTAAGTAAATAATTAAAGAAAAATACAAAATAATTATAAAAAAATCAGAAAAAAATCAGAAGAGGATAACTGCAACAAGATCAGGTCGTGGACTGAAAAGAAAAAAATTAACCAATAGGAATTGGACAAACAAAAAGCCTAAAATGAAGGAAATGGGGCAAAATCCCATCAAATTAATGCACATTAATTACTAAATTTGTCTATAAATAAGGAAAAAATTCTCAGAAGTCATTTGACTAGTTTGTGATCTGAAAAAAATCGAAACACAAAAAAATTCGAGAGAAATTCCAGAAAAAGAAAAAAAAAAAAAAACTGTGCAGATTAGTAAGGTGAACTAAAACCACCACCCACCACCACCTGGGACCGAACCACCACCACCACCCTACAGTAGACCCACCGCCTGGACCGGCCGACAACATTGGACAGAGTTTGGACGGCCCAAAAGCTTCGGACCGGTTAGTCATTTATTCACCCGATTTTTGTATAATTTTGTAAAATTATGTATTTTGCCCAGAAAATTATGAAACTTGTTATTATGATGTTTTATTGTATGTAGATTTAGGGAAAAATATTTATTTAGTTTAATTATATCTGGAAATATAGGGTCCCTAACAAATTGTGTAAAACCGAGCATTTGTAAACTGGAAAATAAATAGGCTTAGGGATGTAGCTTGGAGTTCAAAATTTTTTCTGTAGGATGCTCATTTGATGTATAATAGTGCTATGAAGCCATTTTTTTAAATTTAATTTTCGAAATTTTTAAGTTAATTTTTAGCCCTAAAATGATGGTAAAATTGGGTGATTAAGGGTTAATTAAGTGATTAGGATGTTAATTACTGATTTGAATCTTAATTAGAGGTTTAGGGAAGTTAATCTCTGCAGTGGAACCTTAATCCTATCCTTTAGGTACTAAGTATGGTTAATTAGGGAAATTAGGTAAGTAATATAATAAATTAGTAATATGTGAAAATGTAGATTAATAAATTTTTTAAAAAATAAGGTTATTTAGATAATATTATAATAGAAATCAGAAAAATAAGAAATCTGAAATGACATTTAATTTTAAGTAAATATCTTAAAATGTAAGATTTTTTACACATTGGGAATAAATCCGATACCTCAATTAGGGTTAACGTGTACCAAATAGTTAGAATACCAAATTTCGACCCAATAGAATATTTGAATACCCAAACATAATGTGATTAATGTCACATTGGGATTCGAGCCTAATTATGACTTAGGAATTAAAACTAGAATCTAGTTTAGGAGCCGAACCCCGAAATATAACACAACGAATCATTACTACGTTATAGGTATACATGAGGAAAATGAGTTATATTATGAGTTAGAATAATAATCCATAAAATATAAGTACTAAAAGAACCTATTTGTATTATAGGACACCCAGAAACAAATCAGCTCACAACTAGAGGATCGAGCGATCGAGCAAATTCAAGTAAGTTGGGTTATTGCTTATTGTAATAGAGTACTAGTTTCGTAGTACTCGGAGACTTAGGCTTGTATATGATTGTGATTGTAAATAGTTTGCGCATGTGCTTGATGTATCTGAATTCGTGCTGGAATTTGTACTGTGAATGACTTTGTAACTGATTGAATTGGTATGAACTTGTTGAACACCCTAACCGGCATTTAATCTTAGTCGACCCTAATAACCGAAAACGTCATGCATTGCAACCCGTTAGGGGATCATAGGACTCTCCAACCAAATACCGACCCCTTCGAAAGGGATAGCGCAGGATTGCAAAACGGTCCCTTCTTCATCCTCAGTCGAACTAAGTGACAGGAGAGGAGGTCGCGGCGGGGATAGAGTCAAAGGTTCGAAGGTAGTCGCGGGAGGAGCGAGATCTTCATTGCACAAGCCTGGGTTTGGTTGTGAGCTGCTGCATAACATGGAACTCCTCAACCTGGATTGGAGCGGGTGAAATTTCTCTAATTTCGCAACGGACCGGACTACGTTGTGCGATGACACTTGATTGTTGCATTGCATGAAAATAATTGTTTGATAACTCTGTTTGTGCTTGTATGCATTCATGAGTCTCCAATTCAACTTATTGAGCTGTAATTGCTTATACCTTTATAGATCCTTTTGCAGGTTCTGATTTGTAATCTCTTCAAGTACTATGCCGCCCTATAATTATCTAGAAGTTAGTCCTTTTGAAGCCAGGGGTGTGAGAATCAAGTTATTTAGCAAATGTGTAACTAGACTGACCTTGTAGTTAAAGGTTGAAGACTGTTAGTTATTTTGTAAATTAGTAAACTGTAGTTACTATGTAAAACTTCCTGGGAAGCTCTGTAAACATTATTATAAAATCTATGTTTTATAGAACTTTGTGGTAATTATCATAATTGTTGTATAATCATTATCAAACTGTTTACTTCAAAGCGAGGAGTCGTCGACGCCTTGTGTAGATTATCTCTATGGTAGACACTGTGAGGCCAGTTACTATCATAGAATGGTTTACACGGCGGGACTGTTGCGACTTTGTGACTTCGGGGCGTAACAGATCTAATCTCATGACAATTGTTCTAGTATTGCTTTCGATGAGTTTTTGTTGTTTTATTTCTTCTTCTAAGTTTCAATCATGGATTAAAATACTAATAGGTTAATTATATATAAACTTATATATTATGCATTAGTTTAATTATGACATCAATTTGTTTAGTTCATGTCCATACAGGGAAGATGATTATTTATTTTCATTTGCTTTATGTTAGACATAGAGATACTGCTCTATTGTTAATCAAGTCCGATTGATAGCATAGCATTCATTGCTATATTGATAATTTTTATAATAATTGTTCTTGATTCTTCAACAAATTGTGTTTGACTTTTATTTCATAACTAATTTTATGTTAGAAAATTTTCTTTTTAGTTCCCAATTAATGGTATTAAGAAGTTGGAGAAGCAGTTGCTACATACATGTTATTGTTTATTAATTGGAAAAATGAATCTACCTATTAAATATACTTGAATATTTGTAGTACAAAAGAAATAAATAAATATATACATATATATATAAATGTTTCCCTAATTGTCTCATTATACCAGATCTTTACTTTTATATATCTACTCATTTTCATCTTCTTTTAACTGGATTGGCCATCTTTGCTTTGATTTTGAAAGTATATAGATGAGTTTTTAGAAAGATTTATTTTGCATGTTATAAAGAACTCTTGGGATTGATTAAAGATTTGGATGTTTCTCTGCAATTTGGAGGTTAAATCGGATAAGAAAAAATCAAGTAAAGTTGAGTCATATGTGCATCCTAAACTGCACAAGTTCTCTAAAGCTTTTGATAGGTATATCCTACATTATTTAGGTCTCAATTTTATTTCCTCTATATATTGTAATATGGTTAACTAATCTAATGAGGTAAACACATCTTTAAATTGTTGATGCAGAACAACTTTCCTACATGATGATGCTGATGTGAAAAAACTAAATTCGAATTAGGAAATTAAAGAAAAAAAAAACATTTGTGATAGATTCATTAATTGTTTGTTCTGACTTAACTAACAATGTTGGAGTTGGATAACAAAGGTGTATACCAAGATAAGCAAATTGTTAATCACATAATTTAATATGCTTAAAGTTTGGGTATATAATTGAAAAAAAAGTGTAAAGTTGAGGTGTATGCAGTAATATTATCCCTTTTTTTTTAAAGATTAATTGTAGATAGAATCTTCTTTATCAGAGTTATGGTTTAATAAATTTTTAGAACCAATTATTTAAGTCACCTATATTTATATTGTCGTACAAAATAAAATCTCTTTCTTATAAAATTCCCTAACGATATTTTGGGGGACATGTTGATAGGGCTGACTACGAAATTGTAAAATTATTAAATTTAATAAATAAAAAGATAAAAAAAAGTTAAGAAATAAGTTTAAAATTAGTTATATGCCACATAGCGGATTGCGTTGGTAATCTTGGGGCCATGTCAGCTTTTTTTGTTTTCTTAATATTGTAAAATAAAAAATTGACATATAGACTTATTTAGAGTGATTTGGTTAAAATACAATTGAATTGAATGAACTTTTAACGAATATAGATGACTTTGTGCAAGTATCGCTTTTATATGCACCCAAAATTCACCCTAAATATAAAGGTGAATTCAAACAGTGCATTTAATCAACTCCAAAAGATGAGATATTATCGTTAACTTCCTTTTCGTAAAAAGCTCAAAATAAAAAGAAGGAAAGACGAAAACAATATATTTTTCGAATTGGGGAAAAAGATATTGAATTGAAAAAAAAAAAAAAGGAATTGTTGACAATAGCTAGTATTTTACCTAGAAGCTACAATATCAGCAAAAATCTCATTGATATTAATTTTGATAAGTGGAAGAAATATATTAGCTAATAAACATTTCAACAAATTTTTGTAATAATTTATTTAAAGGTAATAAAATGAAATTACTTGCACTCACATTTCCGGTTTTAGAAGTCAGTAAGGGGTACCGTTATTATTGCTAGTTAAACCAACTAAACTAATCGCTCTCTTTCTTTCAAACTCAAAGCTTCTCCCTCCATTAATGGCGTTCTTATTTTCTCTATCAATCTCCATTTCCCTCTTCTTAATCCTCTTCGCCACCACCCAAACCACTTCCCAAACCCTCTTCTCTCAACCACTACAACCTACTCACAACTCTCTATCCCGCACCTCCATTTCCACATCCAACAATACCTCCTCCCCTTCTCTCCTCCTCGAACCTATCCTCTCTCACCTTGGCCTCCACCAACTCTCTGCCGCCATTCCTTCCCTCACCCAACTCTTCCCGGCCATTTCCTCCTGGAACGGCCCTCTCACTCTCTTCGCACCTTCTGATCTCTCGCTCCAATCTTGCTCCATCACCACATGTTTATCGAACCCTAACCCTAGCCCTAGCCTCCTCGCTGAACACCTCATCCCCGGATTCTTCTCTCTCTCAAGCCTCCAATCCCTAACTCTCGGTACACGCATCGAAACTTTCCACTCCGGTCACTGTCTTACCGTCACATCCGTCACAGATACAGTCAAGAACAACACTCAAACTTTCATCAACGGTGTCGAGATCACTCACCCGGAGATCTTCAACAACGGACTCATCATCGTCCATGGCCTCGCGGACGGCTTCATTTCGCCTCTCTCGGCATTCTCATGTGATCCCTCACAACTACAATCACCGCCACCGTCTTCGCGGCCGTCATCTCTCCCACTCCAGCCTCTCGCATCGGCATTCCCTCTGCCGCAGCTCCTGATGAGCCTGATGCTCCGAGACGCCATTCTCCGGCTCCGCTACGGCGGTTTCGGAGTTCTCTCCATCGCGATGAAGATCCACTTCAAAGACCTAATGAAGCTCCAAAACGCCACAATGTTTGCCCTAGAAGATGACGTCATCTTCTCCGATACGCGCAACTATGCGAGCAACGTACGGTTCCACATACTACCGAACCGTTACTTGGCGACAAAGGATTTCGAGAGCCTTCCAGTGGGGACCACACTGGAGACGCTGGATAGAGGGAATGATCTGGTGGTGACGAGTGCAGGTGGACTAACGAGAATCGCGATCAACAACGTCGGGGTTAAAACACCGGAAGTAGTAAAGAATTTGAAGATAGTGGTGCATAGTGCGTTTATGGCGTTTGAGAGGTCACATCATGTGGGGTCGGCCGCAATCGACGGTGCAGGTGGAAGTCTTGGGATGAATCCGACGGTTGGAAATGGGGCTAGTGTGAACCCAACCGGGAGCCGGGGGGAGTATGAGTCGATTGAAGAACGAGGGGCTTGTGGGCTGGGCTCAAAGTCCACTAGCATTGAAGATCACCACGGGCTTTAATGGATTTGATTTTGCCATTTGTGCTGGTTAAGAAACGACGTCAGATCATATTGCTCCTTTATTCTTTCGCCCCTATAGCCTTAGGTTCCTTTGGTTTTTTCCCTTTTTTGGGTATTGTAAATTTGGTGCACTTTGTAGTAATAAACGTATTCATGATTCATCGAATTGGATAGAGAAGGCCTTGGTGACAGAATTTGATGATGCTTTTCTTCCTTTCTTAATGACGTCATACTATGATTTTTCACTACCATTAGCAGAAACTTTATTCATTTGCGGTGGTACTCGATGATGAGATTTGAAGTGGAATTGAATTTTAATGAAAAAAATCCGATGCATAGATATCAGAACAATAGATAAAATTTTTATGTTTTAGGTGGTGTAATTATTCATATTTTCTTCAGTTTCGCGCTGTCATGAATGGGAAACAACATAAAAAATTAGAATACATATAAAGTATATTTCAGTATTCAATTAGCAAAGCACACATGAAGCGATAATTAAGGAATGGGAAAACTTAGTTGTTTGTATGTCATATTGTTGTTTGGATTATCCAAGAGATTGTCATTTATGCAAATGTGCATTTATTCTTGCTGACAATTTTGTGTCCATTTATCTCTAACCCGAGAGAATAACAAACAATAAAAGCTTCTATCCTGCATGTTTCTCTAACAAGTCATGCAAACGGATTCAATGACAAAGGAGGTCTAATGATTTGAAATGGATCAATGCACGAGAACGCTTATGGAACCACACAATGTTTATAATCATACCAGTCGAAGGCTTATTATTACTTGAATAGGTCCAAGCTACCCATTAAATGTGGGCTTTTACAAAGGAAAAAGGCCCATCATGACATTATTAGAATTATTATTCTGTCGACCGAATCTCACAAGTCTCCCGTCCTATCGAATGTATAGCTCAAAGGTATGATCGAATCCTCGACGTGATGAGCATAAAAATATGGGACCTACAGTCGACGTGGCACCATCCATAGAGTCGAAGGCGTGCGAGTAAAACCAGATCTTGTTCTGGACTCCGAACCACATCGGACTCTCCCCAATGCGCGTTGACCTCTGACTCTGAATGAGCCCTCTTTTACAATTTATTTCTATTTCTAAATAATTTTACCCTTGTTGACTCGGAAGGAGAGGGGGAAAAGAAATACCCTTAATAAAGCCAAGCGACCTTGCCTAGGAAAAGTTTAAACTAGAAGTGGGTAAGGTGCTTGTCACTACTTTGCAAAACAGAATGATTATTCTAGCGGATGGTTTTATACATCCTTAAACAAAATTTTCGATACAATTTCATGTATATTTTTTTTCTTTATACTTTTCGTACTTAAAACATTAGCATTATATTCATTTTTTTCCAACCTAACATTATATTCACTTTATTAGATGGAGTAGAGTCATAATATATTGTAACAATAAAATAGCCATACAATATCTTCCTTGCCCATTGTTAATGGATAATTCAAAACATAGGTCTTAAGGTCAAACATGATAGCTTAATGGCCCAACACATCAAAACCCAATGGTCCAAAAAAAGACATTTCATCCCATGACCCTACGATCAACCTAACGAAGGTGTTCGACGTCTAAATTAAGCTTGGTGTTAAAAAGCTATGTACTCAAAGCCACAGCACCTACAATGCACTAAATGTGAAAAAATAGGCACAAGATCAGAGTTCATCATGCTACTTGTCCCCTAACATTGTTATAGGATCATAATAAACCCCATATCCTAAGAGTTGCCAAAAGACATCTCAGGTGCAAATTGTCATCTAATCAAGATTCCGCTTCCCTCATCTATAAATACCTACGTTCATCTTCTACACTCCTCAAATTTTTTACATCACATACTCTTGTATACACTCTTTCAATGAATCTACATTGCCTATAACTGACTCAAGCATTGGTATGTATGGCTATGTTGAATGAAACTTTGACTCTCATTGTAGTCATGTGTTATTGTTACAAGTTGTTTAGAGCTAATTACCCCGCTAAACAAAAAACACGCATTAACACCTATTAAATTGTTTAACTAGATGAAAGATATAATATATTATAGATTGAGAGCATGATTAAAGTAACTAAATTGCCTCTATCTTTTTAGTCACTAAAAACATGAATACTTTCTTTAATCCAAACCTAAGTCACCATCCTAAGTCTTGACTAACTCCTATATCAGCTTAGATGAAGACCCTCTTTTAGCTCGAACATTGAACCAACTAGCAACTCAACTAAGAGCCTTGACCTATGATGAAACTCTTGGTTCATTAAAGGTGACATGATGGTCACACTCTTGGTTTATGATGGGAAGGGCAATAATCAAGCTCTTCATTCATAGCAAGTAACATGTGCTATTGCTTCATTGGAATCACATCTTGGAGTCATCATGGGCTACTTCTTAGTTTATCATTTGCCAAATCCTAGTTTATGGTAGACTGCACTCCCAATGGTTGGTATGCCTCATATGTAGTGTTGATGGTTGCTTATGCAGCTTAGGTCTTCGCTCAAGTAAGAGAAAGGGGTGAAGGTGGTAATAGAGAGTCATGGCGGTTGTGATGTTAAGTGATCATGGTGGTGGCAACATTGAAGGATCATGATGCTTATAGGCTTTGCCTTTCTAAGGATAATCATAGGGGAAAAAATGATAATTAAGTAATAGCTAACCATACTATATGATTGTGATTTGTTAATGCTTATTTAATATTTGAGTAGACTATAAATAGACCTCTTATATTTACTTCATATGAACTTAACCCTTTTATATTTAAAATTGAACATTACAACCTTATATCTTTCAAAAACTTAACTTTTAGACTCTTCTTCATTGGTTTACCCTTAGACAAAATAAATACTAAAATGAAAAGAAAGAGGATAAAATCAATGGTAAAATGGTCATGTAAGAGTTTAAATGTACTTCTTCTTTTTTTTTTTTTAACGATTTAAGGAAAGCACAAGATATCAAGGAAAAAGGGATAAGCACCTATAAATAAATATAAGGGAGTATATTTACAATTTATTCTTAGTATTTTAAGTAATATTAATTCCTAATGGAATGCTGTTATGTATTCAAAATATAAGTAAACATAGTAAATGATTCACAAGGAATAATGAAGGACCAAAAGTATTTGTTTGAAAATGAAAATGCAACAATATAACTACATATGCTATATGGGATAATAACAAAAATATGACATGTAGTTTGGCGTTTTTTACATACTCTTGACTTGTGTTTCATTAAGTACTTTTTGTTCTAGGTGGTTTTATTTTTAGAAGCTTCTTTGGTACCTTCACCTAAGCTTTCTTTCCCTTCAACTTCGGTGTCTCTACCCTTGTATGTTTATTATTTGGGAAGTAAGACTTGTTCTCTTATAATCATTCATAAAAGATAAGTACTTAAAGGTTCAACAAAGGTTATGGTTCACTAAACCATACATTATTACTTTTCATCCATAGTCATTATGAAATTCTATGAGGATAGGAGCCCTTGGCTTTTTGAGGAAGCTTCTATTAGGGAAAAACAATAATCATTTTAGGAGATTCACTTCTAGTGCCCCTTCTTTATCCATTAGTCCACCTTAAATTATAATCCCTAGGCTACATAAATTATGGGAATATATATTTAGTCAAAAGTTTGAGCTTTGCTTGTTCTTGTCTACCTTAACTTAAACTTCATAATTGCTTCACTACGAATGTATAAGTATGAAGCCCTTATGTCCATTAAGGTGCTTATTTATTGGCTTATCAATCATAGCTCAATATATATTAGGCATTTGAAATGCTTAATAGGCTTGCTTTACTTAGTGTTCAATAGTGGCAAGACCTTACGTTTGGCCACTTCATAAGCTTCCTCCTCTTATTTTAATACAATTAGAGTTGATGATTCAGCTTACATTGGAAATCTCTTACTTTTGATAAGGTTAGTCCTATAGAAATTAACATTAAAAAAAATTAAAATCCTTAAAGACTCATCATCATTCTCAAGCACTTTTCTCTTCTAGATTTGGGTCTTTTTGTTGAATCATTTACCCTAATCTCCCCTTTCTTCTTGTGATTAGGATCTTTCTAAACTTAATAAACAATTTTGCTATTGACATACCTTTTAGGCTATGATTTAAACTCCTCACCTTTCTAGCTTTGTTTAAGCTTACCTTTGTAGCTCAAAATGTAACATAGGTACTTCATTCTTATCAACAATAAGTTATAAGAATTTTCTAAAATAAACTATGACTGAGCTTTAATGATATAATCACCTTAGCTTAGCTTGATTCTCCCTCTAAACATTGTTCATGTGGCAACTCGACTTAAAACCATTTCTAGATTAACATTGCTCTAACTTAACACTACTTGGTCCTTTTTGGCTCATATAAGCTACTAAAATATAGCCATATTGTCTAAAAGCATGGGACTCATCTAGAGTTTTAATGCATTATTTACCACATGATCTACATTAAATTATCACTCCATATCATAAAGGAAATTGTAAATTTACTTGATACTCATGGATCCACTAAAAGGACTAAGCCTTAACACATTTACGTTAATTGTTATCCCAACCTAAGCTTACCATAACTAGTTTCTAGTTATTACCCTATTTAAACTTTTAGATTATGTAACTCTTTCACCAAAGAAGTTATCATAAACTTTATAGTTTAATTGCTCTCCCAAAGTTCATCCACTCTTGATTCAAGGTTTACATTATCTCCCTTAATAGTTTAACTATAAGGTCATCCATACTATTCTCCACTACTTTAAGCCAGTTTATCCTATCAATCTTGATGAATTCCTCCATAGCCAACTTAGTCTTGACAATTGATATCTCCGTAAGACCTTCCTTAAATAGTTTACTCATTTATTCTATAAGAAGCCATAAGGGATTCTTCATACATAAAAATAGTTTAAGCAACATATTTTCCCTCAATTCTCCATTAAACTATTGCTCCAACAAACATACTTATCACATGTAAATATTCCAAACACCTCAAGGCTTGAGTGTAGCACTTAGATTCCTTCTAACTACCATTAGAAGGTTGAGTTAACCTTTCTTAAGAAAAACATTCAAGAAAACATTCTATTAAGAGAAGGAGTGGTATGAATGGGAGCTACACAGCGACAAACCCTGACTGCTTCAACCTAATGATGGAAGTCATTGCACAATTGAATTAAAAAATCTCTAATAACCTTATGTTTGTTTTCACTTAGTAGGATGAATAAATAATTAATTATGGTGCAAACAATGGAAATATTGGCAAAGACGGGATTAATGTAAATATAATCCACAACTAAAGACTATAAAAAGTCAATGTAATTTACAAAATTTCAATAATCTGAATAAGTGTCTATAATATACATCATAGATTGATAAGACATTAGGGTCGAGAAAAATATCATGAAAGACATTAAATATTGAAAAGAGTTCATTGCAATAGAGTTTACAAACTTAAATAGAGTAGAGCTACGGTTGTAAGGTAAATATGAAAAAGTACTAACAAATAATACATTAAATGGAACTAACATGTTGTAAGCCATATTCTACAGCATAGTCGTATTGATGAGTTATACGGCTATGTAATTCTCTAATACAAAAACATTACAAGACATTGATGGGACTCCAACTCATCCATGATTGTTCCTAGCTTAGGTCCCATAAGAGCCAAACTATAAGGCTTCTAGAATCTAGCTAAGCACATCTTTACTACTTAACCCGCCGAGGATGAGGTGTTCCATATACATAGCACCCTTTATACTAATTGTCGACCTACCTTAGTGACTGGACACTTATCCAAGCTAGTGTAACCCTTGAAGATCTAACCTTACGATACTCCAAGTTGAATGAAGGATAAGATGACTTACCAAGTTGATCTTGAGTTACCTCCAAACTAATTTGAGTTGAATAGAGAATAATACCATATACACATCACCTTCGAAGATCTGGCTTAGATGAGGTGTTCCATATACATAACACCCTTTACACTAATTGTCGACTTGCCTAGTGATTGGACACTCATTCAAGCCAATATAACTGTTGAAGATCTGGCCCAAAGGTGCCTTAAGTTGAATGAAGGGCAATACTAACTTACCAAGTTGACTATAAATTGATTTGAATTGAATGGAGCATGGTACCTTTATTGAATCTTCCTCAGGCTATATGAAGATTGACTCCAAACCAAGAGGAGGACAATTAGCATACTAACCTTAAGCTACATCCTAGGGGATTGCTTATCACTTAACCAAATTGACCTCTTTAATAGCTCAATAAGCACTACCATTACTCATCCCATACTCTGCTAATTGTTCCCTCATTGATCTAAAACAACCTTGTTGTTGATGCACTTTTTTTTGTCGTACTCCAAGAGCCTAACTAGAGTAGCACCCTACTCCTTCTCTATATGGATCCTTTGTAAAGTACAAGCAACTAGATATTTGATATGTGTTTCCTCCTTTCTACTTTTGGCAGTGATTATAGTATTATTCCTTTTTATTTGTTGTCATTTTTGCTCTTTTGCTTTATTTTAGGACATCACCACTTTTGTAATTGTACTTTTTACATTTTGCCTTAGAGACTTACTAGAAATGGTCTCCTTTATAAG
The DNA here is from genome assembly GCA_024138005.1 of Lumnitzera racemosa. Classification (NCBI taxonomy): domain Eukaryota; kingdom Viridiplantae; phylum Streptophyta; class Magnoliopsida; order Myrtales; family Combretaceae; genus Lumnitzera; species Lumnitzera racemosa. Next base: position 71,704,366 of record JAMXBC010000003.1, on the reverse strand, counting down.
TCGTATTAGTTATCTTCCATTGAATATACATAATATACTTTTCCTTCTTACTTTTAAGTAAGCTCTAAGAATTAACACTCTTATCATTCCCTAGTAATATCAAGGGCATGTGGCAAATGGACCTAAGTGCTAGCTTGTGAGTCATATTAAGCTAGGATCAAGTCGTGTTGAACCATTGTGGTGAGTCATATCTATGGTGGTTGCTCATGATCAACTACTTGCTACTTCATTACTATTTTCTTCGATATTTTGAAAGACCTACCCCATTCCCTGTTAGGCTCCAGTGACTAGCATTTCCTAGGCACATTAAGTAACCATAGTGACTACCATTTCCTAGGTACATCAAGCAATCCTAGGATCATAGCTTGAGGTTTCGATTGAGAGGTCTTTTGTGTGCATTCTGTTGTACTTTAGGTAATTGAGTTTATGGTTACAATAGTGTTGTTAATACCGAGTTGTATGTGTGTTGGTGTTTGGAATATTGGTGGCAGTAGCTAGAGTAGTGGTACATGTAAGGGTTGTGTTTCTAGGCTTAGTGGAAGTGTCATACGCATAGTGGTGTTTTGGAGTTCCTATTATCTTGCAAATTTATTGATTAAACTAAGTAGTAACTATTTTACTAATGGAAATGTCAAATCCTAATGTACAAGGAAGCGTATGTAATATGGTGAATGGTGACTCTGGCTATGACCAACATGATTATTTAACCTTACGATTAACTGATGAGCAATATGATCAGTTGACCCTATAGTTAACGGATGAGACAATACAAGATTTAACTATTGTGGTAGCTAATTTAGTTGTCACTATGTATAGATTTGTAAATGTCTAACCTATTGATAGCATTCCTGTTAGTGAACGAGTTAATGGACAGTTGCGTAGAGTATAAGGAGTAAGGCTTTGAGTAAACAATATGGTAGGTGCTGCTGTAGTTCGGGACAGATAAGTAATAAGAAGAGCTCCAAGAAGAATTGAGTTGGATAATGTTGCTGAGAAGAGCTAAACGACAATAAATTTTACAAATTCGAAGTATGAGGTGTCCAAGCTCTAAGGGGTACAGACAATGTAAAAATATAAATTCCAAGTTTCTTTGGTAGTTGTAGTGATGATGTATACTTTAATTAGGAGGACAAGATTGATGACTACTATGACTATGAGGATTATATGAAAGTGCAACTCGTTACCCTAGAATTCATTGGTTATGTAGTAATATGGTAGAAGAAGCTATAATTAGCTCTAGAAGAGATAACTGATGTAAAGTTAAGATGTGTAACAAGATGAAGAGCGTGATGAGAGGTTGCTTCAATCTTGATTACTATGATTAAGACACCTTTAAGAAGCTCAAGGAATTGAGATAAGTAGTACGAAGTGTAGATGAATGTGTTCATGAATTTTAGATGCTAATGATGAGGTATAGAGTAGATGAACCTGAGTCTAGAACCATCTTTAGATTCATTTCTAACCTAAAATATGACATAAGCCATGTTATAGAAGTTTAGCACATTAATTCCTTAAATGATGTCATCAAGATTGCATATAGAGTAGAATAGCAAAGGCATAATTTACTAAGGTGAGCTCTAGTAAGACGACTTGCTCCATAAAGCTGACTTATTTTTGGCTGATCCGAGCAAGGTAGAGAAGCAAATCAACATAGCCTATGTAATGAAGGACTTGAAGATGGTCGAGGGAAGGCTAGGATGATCAGTTTGAGTTGAAGAAGGGAAGTGGGTAAAGCTCTAGTTACAAGACTAGAGAAATCAAGTGCTTCATGAGTCTTGATTTTAGATACATGGTCATTCAATGTCTAAACTAATGTGTAATGACCATTAAGGGGGGAAAATCCTCAGTTCGAGGTAGGGAGTGTTAGTAGAGGGGAAGAGAACAATAAGGTCAAACACTTGTTACCTAATTATAAGGATGACCCTGAGGCCTTTGTTTGACCTGAATCAGGTTAGTACTTGAGCATAGTTGTACAACGAGTGCTCAATGCCGCTGCATCAAATGAGAACGAGGATAAAGAGAACCTTTTTTCCATACCAATTATTGGGTCAAATGTAGCTTGTATACCTTAATCATTGATGGAGGCAGCTAAACTATCTTTGTTGCCTAATACATAGTAAATACCCTAAAGCTACCTACTACTCTACATCTTAAACCTTACAAAATCCACTATTTATATGAAAAGGGAGCCTTACTTTGGCAAAGCAAGTGTATGTGCCATTCTTAATTAGAGATAAGTATAAGGATGAAGTACTTTGTGATGCTACATTCTCTTGGCCTAACCTTTTATCTTTAACTCAAGGGTGATATACGATAGGTACAAGGTTTTAGAAGGATAGAAAGAAGGTTGTGCTACTCCTAATGAATCTTAAGGAAGTTCAAGAAGCATAAGCCCAGATTTCCCAAGCTGTTAAGAAGAAATCCTTATAATATCCTGAGCCGAATTAGCTGAAGCAACCAAATCGAAAAACCTTGTATTCCTTCTAGTCCAAAGATTGTTAGAAATGAGAGAGACAGGGTCCTCGCTTGAAGAAGTTCAAAGGTTGATTGAAGAGTTTAAAGACCTATTCCCTTAATGACTTACTTATTCGATTACCCTTGCTTAAAGGAATTGAGAATTGTATTGATTTGTAGCGTAGAGCTACCCTACCTAACAGATCGATTGACAAACTTAATCCCAAGTAGGTAACTACGCTTACATGGCAAGTGGACAAGCTCATAGAGAAAGGATATGTCTAATAGAGCATGAGCCTATGTATTGTGCTAACCCTGCTTGTCCTAAAGAAGGACATATCTTAGTGGATGTACATTAATAGTTGAGCTATTAATAAGATTACCATTAGGTACATATATCCAATACCTTGGCTTAATCAAGGGCTAATCTATTAAACTCTAACGAGTACCACTATCTATTCTCAGATTAAGCTTATTCATCAAAATTGTCCTTTTTAAATATTTTTTAAAAAAATAAAAACCAAAAGAAATGAAAGAAAAAACTATGTCTCTACAGATTTTAATGTTGCCTCGAAAATACTTACGTACCCACTAGTTAAGATTAAACAACCGTAGTTCTTTCCGAAAACTTTAGTGTGTTGATTTGTTTTAACTTTGAAAATCGATTGAATTTACATTGTTATCAATTTACTTTTTTTCAAAACAAAAATCTAATGGGTCCTAATTCTTGAGTATTAAAAAAAAAAAAAACTCTCTAAAACGTTCTAAAATTTTTTACTAATTTTTATTTCTAAAAGCAATTTTTCTAAGTGAAAAATTCTAAGAAAGACTTAATGCTAAACAAATCTACTAAGCTAATATATATTATTTCCATATTAAACAAATACCTACATAAAGAAATAAATAAATAAAATAAAATATATTTAATATAATATAATAATAATTTTAAAAAATGTAAGCTACATATATTTTTATTTTTTGTTTTTATACTTTTAAGCAACTACCTAGACAAACATTTTAAAAAATATTTCTAGGTGATAAAACATGTTTCCTAAAAAAATTTTGAAAAGGGCCTAAAAATTTATTGAAAGATTTTTTCTTAATTTTATTATTATTATTTTTATTTGCAACTAATTAGCTAACTAACAAAATAAGAAAAAAGAAATAATGAAACAAAGGAAGAAAAAGCTGGACCTGAACTTGCAATCGTAAGTGGGTTGGACTTAGTGGCGGCTCGGATCGGATCTAGTTGAATAGTAACCAGGTCAGGTCATAACTAGTGGTGAGAAGGCAGTAAGTGGAAGCTTTGATTCGGGCGTTTTTAGGCCTTTTCTTAAGTGAGAACCAATGTTCTCATGTGTCTCTGATTAGAGAATGGGGGTATGGGACTAACGTCATCGCAATTGGTGTTGATTTGAGAATGTTTGGAGTTAGTAAGGTGTGTTAGAGGAGAACGATGTCAATGGCAATCGTGAGCATAAGTTGGCGAAGTGTTGTAGTGATGAGAAATTGTATGTATGTTGGATAGTGAAGTGGTGTAGGTGTGTGTGGTTAATGAAGGCAAGGTGTGAGGCATATGGAATGGACAATGTAGACGATGTGTTCGAAAGAGGGGATGTTGTTGCTCATGTAGTGGATTCATGGGTGGTTCATGTAGCTTAGTTGGTAGCTTACTTAGTGTTAGGTTTGGTGTGTGTGAGATCATAGTGGTAGAGTAATGATTACAATAGTAGGTAGATGCGTTGTCACTACTGTGGGATTCAGCTGAAGTTGTGTCACTGCTAATGTTTGTATTGATCGCTGTTAGTGTACGTGTTAGAGTTATGGGTATGTATTACTGTAGCGTGTGTATGCAATGCGTTCTCCTGTTCCTGATGGAGTACTGATCAGTGTTGGCCATGTGTACTGCAATATCCGTTGCGTGCTTAGGTGTATTTCTTTGTTGTGTGCAATAGTATTGAGTGTGTATAAGTGCTCATGAGTTGCCATCGGCTGTGCTCGGAATTGGCGAGGATGAGAGTAAGGATTTGTGTATGTATGAATTAGATGAGCATTGTAAGCTATCAGGTGTATTAGTCGATATGGATCGTAGGTCATGAGAGAGAAGGTAGTTGTTGGGTATGGCTGATCATGAATGTGTGCTTGCTTATTCTACTATTAGTAGTGATGGTGTGTAGTGTTATAGATGTGTAGCTATTTGTGTAGTATTTGTAGGGATTGTGATTGGTTGTAGATGTAGCTTGTTGTGGGGTAATCTTATTGTGTTGGTGGACTGTGTAAGGTATAGTCGTGCAAGGCATAGGACAGTATAGCTGTGATTGGTTGATTGCTTGATTGAGTTGTCGATGTGTGTTATGTTGTTTACTAGTGTTGGCTTGAGGAGCTTTCAATTGCTGTGCTGATTATGTTGTGAAGTACAGTCATTGTACGAGGGAGATGTGTACGTAGGCTACTTAGTGTGATTAGCTACAGCCGTGTGTAATCGGTGGCCACATGAGTTATGGTGTAAGATGGTCGCGAGTTGAGTTAGGTGTGGTGTGCTAAGTCATGCAGTTTTGGGGTTTTACTGTATCGAGTTCAACAATGTAGAAGTAGACTGTTGTGGTTGTAATAGGAGAAGGAATTGAATGAAAGTGCACATTTTTTTTTATGAGTAATTGTGTACTCCTTTTTATGCTACACGGACGATATATATAAAATTCAGAAAACAAATCAATCTAAAATAGGTTTAAATCTTTATATCGATTCAAATCCGATTTGATAAAAATCAAATTATATTTGAATCTCACAAATCTTTATCGAATTAGATTCAAAAGATTTGATAAGATACAAAATTAGATTTGAATCCCGCACACTGAACCAATTTTAATAAATAAAAGAAAAAATAAAAAGGCACATGTGTGCCTGGTGAGATTCGAATTCATGACTTAAAGCTAACCCGATGCCAATGCTAAAATGCTTATCTGTTAGACCATTGGCCTATATTTTGACATTTAGTATGATTAAATTGTACTTAAACTATGGGACTCTTTAAAATAAAGCTAATTAAACTGAGCTAAAACTAAATCCATTGACCTTAAACTGTTTTTTCTTTCTAAAAATTTATTTTCCTAAAAAAGCTTCCTAATTTTTCTTTTTTTTTCATTTTTTTATATTTTTATAATTTTTCAATTTTTTATTTTTGAATTAGGACCCCCTTTTAAAAAACAAAAAAGAGGGGGCAAAAATTGGGTTTTTACAACTACCTCTCTTTATGGTGAAGTTTAAGTAAAACTTTACCATAAAAACAAAAGAGACATCATTTTTGCCTTGGGGATTGACTATGTCCTAAAAAGCACTACGATTAGCTAGCTATCTTAGGGCTGATTTGCTGGGGATTTTGTGACAAAAAACTCCAAAAGAACAGCAGTAAAGGTAGCGCCCTTGTGAGCTGGTTATCCTAAATGAATGGGTAAAGCGCTCTTTGAGCTAGTCGTGCCCGCTATAGGTTGACTAACCAAGATGAGACGGGCGAAGTGCTCCTTGGGCTAACTAAGACCTTAAAAAGATATTAAAGACTTAGTCGTGTTCCCTATGGGCTTACTAACCAAGATGGGCAAAGTGCTCCTTGAATTGGCTAAGATCTTTAAAGAGATATTGATGACTTAGTTGTGCCCCTTATGGGCTAACTAACTAAGATAAGATGGGTGAAATGCTCCTTGAGTTGGCTAAGACCCTAAAGAGATATGGGTTACCTAACTAAGATAAGACGGACGAAGTGCCCCTTGTGTTAGCTAAGATCCGAAAGAGATATTGACAACTTGGTCGTATCCCCTATGGGCTGACTAACTAAGATGAAACGGGCAAAGCACTCCTTGTTGGATAATACCTTAAAGAGATATTGATGACTTGGTCGTATCCCCTATGGGATGATTAACCAAGATAAGACAGGTGAAGAGCTCCTTAAGCAGGCTAATACCTTAAAGAGATATTGAAGATTTGGTCGTACCCTTTATGGGCTGACTAACTAAGATGAGATAGGGCAAAGCGCTTCTTGAGCTAGCTAAGACCCTAAAGTGATATTGAGGACTTGGTTGTACCGCCTTATAGGCTAACTAACCAAGATAAGACAGGCGAAGTACTCCCTGAGTTAGCTAAGACCTTAAAGAGAAATTGATGACTTAGTTGTACCCCCTATAGGCTGACTAACTAAGATGAAATAGGTAAAGCGCTTCTTAAGCTAACTAATGCCCTAAAAAGATATTGATGATTTGGTCGTGCCCCTTATGGGTTGACTAACCAAGACAGACGAAGAGCTCCTTAAACTGGTTAAGACCCTAAAGAGATATTGATGACTTGGTCATGCCCCCTATGGGTTGACTAACCAAGATGAGACAGGCAAAGTACTTCTTGAGCTGGCTAAGACCCTAAAGAAATATTGATGACTTCATTATTCCCCTTAGAGGCTAACTAACTAAGATGAAATGGGGCTAAGACCTTAAAGAGAATTGGAAAAGCACTCCTTGAGCTGGCTAAGACCCTAAAGAGAATTGGCAAAGCGCTCTTTAAGCTAGCTAAGACCCTAAAGAGATATTAAAAACTTGGTAATGCCTCCAATGGGCTAACTAATCGAGATAGACGAAGCATTGCTTGAGCTGACTAAGACTCTAAAGAGATATCGACAATTTGGTCATGCCCCCCCTATGGACTAACTAACTAAGATGAGATTGCTAAAGCACTCCTTGAGTTGCATAAGACCATAAAATGATATTGAGGATGGTCATACCCCCTATGGGCTGACTAACCAAGATAAGATGGGCGAAGCGCTCCTTAAGCTAGCTAAGACCCTAAAGAGATATTGATGACTTGGTTGTGCCCCCTATACGCTAATTAACCAAAATGAAACAAGCAAAGCACTTCTTAAGCTGACTAATACCCTAAAGAGATATTGATGACTTGGTCATACCTCTTATGAGTTGACTAATCAAGACGAGTAAAGAGCTCTTTGAGTTGGTTCAGACCCTAAGGAGATATTAAAGACTTGGTCGTGGCCCTTATGGGCTGACTAACCAAGATGAGATGGGTGAAGTTCTCTTTGAGCTAGTTAAGACCTTAAAGCAATATTGAGAACTTAGTCGTGCCCACTATGTGCTAACTAACTAAGATAAAATGGGCAAAGTGTATCTTAAGCTGGCTAAGACCTTAAAGAGATATTGACGATTTGGTTATGCCCCCTATAGACTGACTAACCAAGATGAAATGGGTAAAGCGTTCTTTAAGCTGGCTAAGACCCTGAAGAGATATTGATGACTTAGTCGTGCCCCTTATAGGCTAACTAACTAAGATAGGCGAAGCACTCCTTGAGCTGGCTAGGACCTTAAAGAGATATTAATAACTTGGTTGTGCCCCCCATGGGTTGACTAACCAAGATGGACGAAGCGCTCTATAAACTGGCTAAGACCTTAGAGAGATATTGAAGACTTAATTGTGCCCCCTATAGGCTGACTAACCAAGATAAGACAAGTGAAGCTCTCCTTGAGTTAGCTAAGACCGTAAAGCGATATTGAGGATTTGGTTGTGCTACTTATGCATTGACAAACTAAGATAAGATTGGTAAAGCGCTCCTTGAGCTGGTTAAGACCCTAAAGAGATATTGATAACTTGGTTGTACCCCCTATAGGTTGACTAACCAAAATGAAATGGGCAAAGCGCTCATTGAGCTAGCTAATACCTTAAAGAGATATTGATGACTTGATTGTGCCCCATATGGCTAACTAACTAAGATGAGTGAAGCACTCCTTGAGCTAGCTAAGATCCTAAAAAGATATTGACAACTTGGTCGTGTCTCCTATGGGCTAACTAATTAAGACGAGTGAAGTGCTCCTTGAGTTGGCTAAGACCCTAAAGAGATATTGATCACTTGTTCATACCCCCTATAAGTTGTCTAATCAATATGAGATGGGCAAAGTACTCCTTGAGCTGGCTAAGACCATAAATAGATATTGACGACTTGATCGTAATAGATATTGACGACTTGATCGTAGCCCCCATGGGATGACTAACCAAGATCGGCAAAGTGCTCCTTAAGTTGGCTAAAACTTTAAAGAGATATTAAAGACTTAGTCGTGCTCTCTATGGGCTGACTAACCAAGATAGGCGAAGTACTCTTTAAGTTGGCGAAGACCCTAAAGAGATATTAAAGACTTGGTTGTGCTTCTTATAGGCTGACTAATTAAGATGGGCAAAACGCTTCTTGAGTTGGCTAAGATCCTAAAGAGACATTAAATACTTGGTTATGCCCCCTATGGGCTGACTAACTAAGACGGAAGAAGTGCTCCTTGAGCTGGCTAAGACTCTAAAGAGATATTAAAGAGTTGGTTGTACCCCCTATGGGTTAACTAACTAAGATAGGCGAAGCACTGCTTGAGTTGGCTAAGACCTTAAAGAGATATTAAGAACTTGGTGAAACCTTTTGAAAAACCTTTTGACTCTAGAAATTTACAAACGAGGAATTTAGTGAAAACCATTTATGATATGAGCTGAAGATTTGGCCACTAGGACCAACATGGACTTGAAAATGAATGGAAAAAACTTGTAACAAGCCTTTACTTTCTCTCCCTCTTTTCCTTTCTTTTATCTCCCTTCTCATCTTCCTTTTTTCTTCTTTTTTTCTTGAAAGTTTACTAACTGATACAAATTCTTATTTAAAAAGAAAGTGTTATAACCATGTAGGATATCTCACATTGGTCCCAGTTTCTAACATTAATATTGAGCTTCTACGATAAGCCTTATGATTTTAAACGTTCATTTCTTAAGGAAAAGGTAACTCGTGATTAGTTTAGTAGAAGAGAACTTCCTTGCACACTCTCATTTTAGATTTTGCTCTTGATTAATATTCCAAAAATTATAGTTCAGTTTGCAAGTGATACGTTTTGATTAATCTATTAGGTTTTTTTCGATTTCTATATTGTGAATGGGGCTTTAGTCAAATGATTTCAAAAGGAATTAATGAGGGTGCCTATTTTGAAAGAAATACTTTTATCCAACTCGGGTGTACAAGTTAAGAACCCTCAGGGAAAAAAAACTAGACGTATACTTTACCCAGTTTTAAGAATAATTTTTATTATAGATAAATTACCCCTCAAGATCAGAAGAGCTTTGAGTGGGGATGTATTGTGGTTGAGGAGATCTTGGGTTTGAGATTTAGGTGGATAGAAAGGTTTTGTGTTCGTAACTTGGAGTGTGATTCCAAAATGGATATGGGGTTTTGTGTTGGGAATGCGATTTTGAAATGAATATAGGGTTTTATGTTTGTGGTCGAGAATGTAATTTCAGACCTTGTGTTTTTTAGAGTAACTTAGGCTTCTGAGCCTTCTTTGGTTGAGACTTTTCTTAAGCTCAATGTTTTGGCCTTTCTTACTTTTTCTTTTATCTATTTTTTTTTTCTCTTTTTTTTTTCCTTCTTGTCTTTTTTCTTCTTTTCTTTCCCTCCTTTTTTCTCACTTTGCCCCATTATTTCTTGCTTTTTCATCCCTATAAGTAATTATCTCTTTTGTCGAGTCTTTATCTTTAGATGAATCAAGGCCCTAAATCCATGGGTTTTGAGTATATAGGCTTGGGTATGATATGTGTGGTCTTGATGTGTTTGGCTCTTCTTCAAAGAAAACAATTTATCAAAAACAAAAGTTATCCTTGAATTGTTGTTACTAAGGTAAGCATAAATTGATTTCTAACCTTTTCTCCAAATTAACAACCCTAACCTCCAAATTGCCCCACTATAGGGTAGTTCTTGTTAGGGTTTATATTTGAAAGGACTTTAAATCAGTTCAACGAGGTTAGCAAAGGATAAATATGTTTGGGATTTGAAAATGAATGCCTAACTTCATTTCAGTCTGCGTATCAAATTCAAAATAGACCTCCTTTAAGGAATGAGTCTAAAAATCTTTCACCATTATGTCACTTAACTCTCAAAGTGTTTAAGGGTTAGTGAATAGGATACAATTCGCCTCTTTTTATTCTAAACTTTTTTTAAAAAGTGAGTTACTAATTCCCTAGGTGAGAGCCCATGTTGGTTTGCCCCAAATTGGAGATTGACCATGCCCCCCTAATTTCTTGAAACATGCCTTTAGTTGTGAAACAATGACTTTTACTTGATTTGAGTTCAAAATGGAATGTCAAAGACTAAATACCCTGCACCTTTCACGTTCTTGCTTAAATTGCCCCAAACTTGTAGGTCTTAATTCCCCTTAGCTCCCATGTGTGATTTTGAGCTTAGTTCTTTAGAGTCAAACGGACTAGTATTAACATCTTTTAAGGTGGAAGAGACTATGAATTACCCCTCTTTTTTGCACTAAGAATCAAAACTAGGATGGTGTTTCATGGCTTCGTGTTTGACTCGTTTCATTATTGGACCTGATGGACTAGGAGTTTTGAGTTAGTTTAACAATATTGATGGGCTAGGGGTTTGTATTTGGTTAGCTACCTTAACAGGCCATGTGATTTGTGTTTGGGTCGGTTGCCTTAATGAGCCATGTGGTTTGGGTTTGTCTTGAGTCCCATAAGGATTTGTAACTGTTACCTACTTCTTCTGCTTTTTTTCTTTTTTCTTTTCCTTTTTTTTTTGAAAGAGAGAGAGAAAAAGTTAGGGCATTTATGTTATAGAGCTTCAGTGATGAAATTGTAAATGGAAGATTGCTTTCTTAGGATTCTATATACAAGTCCACAGAATTTATTTTCCTATAAAACAACATTATTAAGGGTCTATTTAAAAAAGAGGAATTTTAAGGAATGAAGAATGAAAGATTAAACAGAGAAAATATCTAAATCCTATTTATTGTAAATGAGAAAGGCTATTTACAAAGTGCTAACCTATCCAAAAGAAAATGGACTCTACATGGTTGGTATAATACTTAGCAACTAACTAAAATTATTTTACAGGTTTAATTCTTTTTGTTTTGTTGTTTTGTTTTTTACTCTACAAAGGTTGGGCTTAGTTGATATGGGCCCAAATAAAAAGCGACGGATTCGAGCTCCCATAGATGTACTAAGGCCCACACACAGGGATCATTTGTAAGGATGAGATGGGTATAATCTTGTTCTTAATAAATTCTTGCTTATCCAGACTGAAAAGTTGGAGTCACATTTAAAGTATTTTTTAGGCCAATGAGGTGGGTAGACATAGATCTTGTTCAAAAGCCCCTAGACTTAATCTAAACTTACCTATCTAAAGAAAAATTAAAATTACAATCAAAGTCTATGCTAAACCTTTCATGGAATTATTATAGGGAAATAGTACAAATGGACTATTCAAGAAAATGCAGGGATAGTATAATTTTACAACTATCTTTATCTGTTTAGGCCTGCTACATTATGGGTTCTTGTAATTTTTTGAAAAAGGTTTTCATGTATACAAAGGGTGGGTTTTAAAGGTTCTCAAGTTCTACTACCACCACATATTTCAAAGTAATAGTTTTGTGGTCACATATGAGCTTGAGTAAGATAACCTGATTAGCCCTAGAAGGTGGTTGCCCTACAATATCCAATGCTTACACAATGATCCCCCTACTAAGATCTTAAGATGGCTTGGTTTATACCGTATTTACGATGCATTTATGATGTAGAAAAATAAAATAAAACAAAGAAACCCCAAACGACCCCCCTTAGGTAAGTTGCAATAAAAAACATTAGTGTACAAAAATAAAAATGAAATAAAGTAATAATCAACTCAAGTATATAATTTTTTTGAAAAATAATCCTAATTTTAGTAATTTTTAGTGGCTAGCATTCTTGATGGCGTCCCTAGTGGAGTTGTCAAATTATTGAGCCTGATTTTTTCGGTTTTTTGTTATTTAATTTAATTTTTTACTTTTTCATTAATACTAAACCTTAACCCATTTAATATTAATCCTTGACTAAAGAAATTGGGAAATTCCGATTCTTTTTAAAATACTTTTGGAGTCACCACCTGATTGAAGTTGAGAAAAAAAGAAATAGTAATCAATTGGGTAGATTGATTATGATTTAGCTACTGGTCTTTAATTTCAATTTGATAAAAAAACCAGAGGATTCCGAATTCGATGTCTAACTTATTAAACCCTAATGAGTACCACTATCTATTTTTCGAAATTAAGCTTATTCATCAAAATTATCCCTTTTTAAATATTTTTAAGAAAAATAAAAACCAAAAGAAAATGAAAAAACCTAAGTCTGTATAGATTTTAATGTCGCCCTAAAGGTGCCTATGTACTAACTAGTTAGGATTGGATGACCATAGTTTTTTTCAAAAACTTTAGTGTGTTAATTAGTTTTAACTTTGAAAATTGATCGAGTATAATTTGTTATCAATTTAGTTTCTTAAAAAAAAAAATCTAATGGGTCCTAATTCTTGAGTGTTAAAAAAAAAAACTCTCTAAAAAGTCCTAAAAATTTTTATTGATTTTTATATCTAAAAATAATTTTTCTAAATGAAAAATCTTAAAAAAGACTTAATGCTAACCAAATCTCCTAAGCTAATATATATTATTTACATATTAAACAACTACCTACATAAATAAATAAATATAATATAATATATATAATATAATAATAATTAAAAAAATTCTAAGCTAACATATATTTTAATTTTTTTTCTTTTTATACTTTTAAGCAACTACCTAAACAAACAATTTAAAAAATATTTTTAAGCGATAAAACTCGTTTACTGAAAAAATTTCGAAAAAGCCCTAAAAATTTATTGAAAGATTTTTTAAATTTTATTATTATTATTTTTATTTGCAACTAAATAGCTAACTAACAAAATAAGAGAAAAAGAAAAAAGAAATAATAAAACAAAAGAAGACAAAGCTGGACCTCAACTTGCAATCGTAAGTAAGATGGACCTAGTGGAGGGTCAGATCGAATCCAGTTGAACAATAATCAGGTTAGGTCACAATTAGTGTTGAGAAGGCAGTAATTGGAAGCTTCAATTCGAGCATTTTTAGGTCGTTTCTTAAGTAGGAACCAATGTTCTCATGCGTATCCGATTGGAGAATGGGGGTATAGGAATAACGCCGTCGCGATAGGTGGTGATTCAAGAATGTTTGGAGTTGGTAAGGTGTATAGGAGGAGAACGACGTTAGTGGAGGTCGTGAGCATAAGTCAATGAAGTTCTACAGTGATGAGAATTTGTGTGTACGTAGGACAGTGAAGTGGCATGGGTGTATGTAGTTGACAAAGGCAAAATGTGAGGAGAGGGGAATGGCCAGCGTAGACGATGTGTTTGAAAGAGGGGATAGTGCTGCTTGTACAGTGGATTCGTAGGTGGTTCACATAGCTTGGTTGGTGGAGTTCTTAGTGTTAGGTTTGGTACATGCGAGATCACAGTGGTAGAGTAGTGATTGCAGCAGTAGGTGGATACGTGGTTGCGTTCATGGGATTTGGTTGAGGTTGTATCACTACTAATGTTCGTGTTGATCACTACTACTGTTTGTGTTGGAGTTATGGGTGTGTGTTGTTATGGCTTGTGTGTGTAGCATGTTCTTGCGTATGTGTGCAACGTGTTCTCATGTTGTTGATGGGGTGTTGATCGGTGTTGGCCATGTGTACTGCAGTATCCGTTGCATGCTTGGGCGTATTTCTTTGTTGAATGCAACAGTATCGAGTGTGTGTCAGTGTTTTAAGTTGTTATCGGTCGTACTCGGTATTGGTGAGGATGAGAGTGAGGATTCATGTGTGTATGAACTGGACGAGCATCACAACCTATCGGGTAGCAGTGGAACTTAAGGTCTACTACTGTGTTCAATCATGGGAGTTCGTATATTGGTCAATGAGGATCATGGGTCATGAGAGAGAAGGTAGTTGCTGGGTATGGCTAATCGTGAATGTGTTCTTACGTATTTTGCTATCAATGCTGATGGTGAGTCCTGCAGTGTTGTGGATGTGTAGCTATTCGTACAGTATCTGTGGGGATTATTGTTAGTCGTAGATGTAGCTTATTGTGGCATGATTGTGTTGTGTTGCAGTAGTGTATGGACTATATAAGAGGCATCATCCATAACTTCATCCTTATCCTCATCATCAACATCTTCAATCGAACTCTCTATCAAACTCTCCTCTCAACTCCTTCCTCTTAACTTGTAATTTAGCTCATAGTACCATGTTTGTCTATAAAGGAAACAAGATTCAAGTCAAATTTCCAATACACTAGAGCTTCCCTACAATTAGAATAAAGAAATTGACAAAAAATTATGACTAAGTGTAAAAAATAAACAATATAACTCATTGAGGAATTTTGTCAAACATTTGGTATGCATGCAAAACGTAGTTGTGTTCTTAAGAAATCCTTTACGCAATCTTAGCAACTATTGCTACAAAAGAAACTCCAAGAATGCTTAAACTCCTAATTCCTCAATAACATGAATCAATAGCACTTGTACATTGATTAAACACTAAAGCCCTAAGTGCTAAATTGAAGAAAAAGGCATATAAAGCAATGAAGTTAGCACTTCAACTCAAACATTTAAGAATCCCATGCCTATAGTAATGTATTGCAAATGAAATGGTCATGCCATAACTCATGCCTGGCAAACCCAAAGATTAGCACCAATTCAAAAATACTGTTGTATTCATTATGCACATCACTACCGAAATATGAAAACAAACAAAATCCATCATAGCCTACACTTACTAAACATAATCATGCAAAAGCCTAAAGAAAAAGTAAAATCTAAATGAGTTCTTCCATGTAAAATTCAAGAAAAATGAGAGATATCAAGAACTTACTAGAGTAGTTGAAGTGAGTGTGCTTGGGAAAACATGAACCGGTATGAGTGATGGGTTATAAATCAAAGATGATTATGATTATGTTCTTTGTGTGTTTATGCATGAGTGAAATAGCATATGAGAGGAAAATAAAATTGTGTGTGCATTTGTGTAGAAGAAGAAGTGAGGAGAAGTGTTGAAAAAAAAAAACTTATTGGGCGTAAACTTATATAATGGGCATGACATGACTTGAGACATGATCGTGTCTTGCGGTCATGTATCTTTCTGTAGCGTAGCCAAAACTTGGCCTGGTATTGATATGGTTTGAGATATGACCGTATCACTGGACCGTGTAACCTTCTGTGGACCTATCATGACAGTTGCCTGGAATTTACACAGTTTAGGACACAAATGTGTCATATGATCGTATACTACACTAATTTTTTTTTTTCACTTTTAAATTTTATTATTATTTTTTATTAATTTATGCATGCCTAGCCTAAATGCATGAATTAAAAAATAAAATAAACTTAAAGAAACAAAAGTACTAAACTAAAAAAAATGAATCAAAGAAATCTAATGCAAAAATTAAACTTAAAAGGAAAAATTGTTATGTTGCACTTATCAATGTTGAAATTTTGTTTAACTTCCGAGGTGTTGCACTAGAAACCCTATAGGGGATGTTATCCCCTTGACCCCTGCTTGCTAATTAGCTAGTAGAACCACCGTATGCATAGTGTAACATAAAAGCGAACTAACCCTAAAAAAAAATTAAAAGTGTTAAAAATGCTAAAATAGACAATAAAATTTTCTAAAATAACATACAAGCTAAAAAAATAACGAAAATAAATAAATAACTTAGGTTACCTTCCAAGAGCGCTATATTTAATGTCGATAGCTTGACGTGATGCGTGGGTTACTTACCTTCGTCCAAGTGGAGATGGATCTCCATCCTTACCGTGTTTTCGAACCCTCTAAACAAGGCTTGAGTTACCCTTTTTCCATTTGTATAGCAAATTCTCTTATCTAATTACATAACTTCTACTAAGTTTCTTTTTATTACGCTACTCATTAAACTCGTGTTTCTTGAGTCCTTTCTTTTTATCAGATTTTCGCTTAGATGGGATGGTTGTCGATAACTTTGAGCTCCTTACAAAAAAAGCATGTTCTAAAATATCTTTTGAGTGTTTCTACTCCAAGACTGATGGTTTTACTTTAAGAGGTTTAAACTTTCCTTCATTTGGTCTACAAAATGGTTTAATCCCTATCTTCATCACATTAGGTTCATTGGCTCCCAATTGAGCCACAGCTTTTGAGTGATTAAGGGTTTTCACCATTTCTCCATCTCTCGCTTCAAAGCAATCATTAAAAGGTTTTTTGACAAGTGTTTCCTACATACATTCAGCAACAACAACATTAAAAGTATCCCCGACATAGATTATACCCTTTAAGTCAACGACTTGTACATTGAATCTAGATTTTGGAAAATAATTTCCTTATCCCTGACCCTTAAGATGAGTTTACGTTCAATAACATAAAACATAGCCCTAACAGTAGCTAGGAAGGGTGTACCTAGAATCAATGCTATCTTGAGATCCTTATCTATATTAAGGATAGCAAAATCTACAGAGAAAATGAATTTATCAACTCGTACTAGAACATCCTCTATGATATCTCTAGGGTATGTGGTAGACCTATCTATTAATTGAATGCACATGCATATTGGTTTAGGTTCTCCAAACCCTAGCTTTTTAAATAACTTAAATGGCATCAGGTTAATATTGGCTCCTAAATTTGCCAAAGCATTATTTACTGACAACTTTCCAAGCATACAAGGAAGAGTAAAACTCCTTGGATCTTGTAATTTCTTTAGCAACTTCTTTTAAAGTAGTACATAGCATTCCTCGTTTAATGTGACTAGTTAAAAGATCCTCTAACTTTCTCTTGTTTGACAAAAGATCCTTTAGGAACTTTGTGTATTTTGGCATTTGCAATAAGACATCAACAAGAGGTAAGTTCACTTGTAGTTGTTTAAAAAGATCAAGGAATTTATTGAATTTCTCGGTTAGATTAAGGCAATCTTGCTTAAGGCACTGTGGATATGGAATGGGTAGCTTGTACTCCTTTACTTTTGGTGGCTCTACATGCTCTTTTGGTCTCAACAGTTTTGAACTTTCCTTACCCTTGACCTTTACTTCTTTCTCAACTGTATCCTTATCCTCTTTCTTCTCAACTTATAGCTCTTTACCACTTCTTAGGGTCATTGCATTGACATGTTCCCTAGGGTTTGTTTTAGTGTTCCTAAGCAGTGATCCTTGTTGTCTCTCATTCAACATCCTAGTAATCTGGCCAATTTGATTCTTTCGGTTGTGGATAGAAGCTTCCTAATTCCTTAAAGAGGCTTCTGTTTGTTGCATTCTAGCCTCATTAGATTGAATATATTTTTCCAAAGGGCTTTCTAACTTCTTCTTTAGAGCAATTGGGGGTGTTACCGGTTGTTGAAACCTTAGCGAGGTAAATTTGGTCTTTATTGGAGTTGATTCCTTATCTGCCATTGTTGGCCTTGACTTTAGATTTGATCTCCCCATAAAAAGTTAGGGTGGTCTCTCTATCTTGGATTGTAGGTGTTGTTATAATGATTATACTAGGGTCTTGTAGGTTTCCCTAAAAAATCAACTTGTTCTGTTTGCTCGCAACCTACAATCCCTTCTTGGATGAAGTTGTTGAAGCTACATTGTAGTTGTTGTAAACTAGTCGAAAGGGATTTAATCTTCTTACTCAACATCTTTACTTGAGTGGCTAGAGACTATACAGCATTGAGCTTAAATACGCCTGCAACTTTTTGCTTCCCCCCGGGGTTCTCCTATTGGTAGTTATTCATGGCCATACCTTTTATTAGAGTCTAAACTTCTTCTAGTATCTTAGTATTGAGTGTATCTCCAATTGCTACATCTATCATTTCTTTAGTAGGGGAGTTGAGACCATTGTAGAAGGTTTGGATTTCTATCCAAAGAGAGAGGCCATGATGTGGACACCGCCTTAACAAGTCCTTAAAGCACTCCTATGTATCGTATAAGTTGTTACCCTTTATTTGGGCAAAAAATGAGATGCCGACTCTGAGTTTTGTAGTTTTTGTGGGTGGAAAATAGTTCTCCAAGAATTTTTCCACCAATTCATTCCAGTTTGTAATTGAATTCCTTGCCAAGAAATTTAACCACTACTTAGCTTGGTTATGCAAAGAAAATGGAAAGAGGTGTAGTCGAATAGCATTGTCAGTTGCCCCGTTAATCTTGAAAGTATCACATATTTCTTAAAAAACTAGAAATATGTGCATTGGGATCTTCATCTTAGAGGCCATCAAATTGTACGAACTGCTACACCATCTGAATAATATTCAGCTTGATCTCAAGGTTATTGGCTACAACAGCTGGTCAGTTGATGCAGGACTATGTACTAGTTAATGACGGGCAGGAGTAGTTTGACATAGTTTGATTATATTCTCCATTATTGGCCCTGACGTTGTTGGCTAAGCTCTCATGATCGAATTCCTGTTCTATCGCTTGATTCTTAACTTCGCTCTCTAATAACTCCACTTCATCTTTCAATCTAATCAGAGATCCTTGGTTTATCGCCTCTACTATTTCTTTGATAGATAATTGCTTGAAATTGCATAAAGCCATCCTCTTAATCTCAGGATCAATTTTAATCAAATCCTTTGGCCGGCTTCTTATCTGCACTGCACCAAAGAATATAGAGAATTTAGTTAAGATTATACGAAGAAAATAAAAGAATTCAAGAAAAAGAAAATAATTCAAGAAAGATTGGGAAAAAAATAGTTAGATTAATAAATCTACTAGCTTTCTTAATATAAAAAATCCTTAACAACTATATCAAAAACTTAATGTAGACAAGTGCACCTATCAGTTTATAATATAGTGGATATAAGTTTGAAAGTTGATCCCTTAGAAACTCTAATAACTAGTACAACTAGGTCTCTATTATCTAATCGGCAAATTAAATTTCAAGAAACTTGAAAAAGTAAATCTAAATTACTGCTAAAACTAATTTAAAGATTAACTAAGATGCAATTCAAGAATTAACAATAAAGTAATTCAAGATTCAACTTTGTACCTAGATCTTGTTTCCCCTAAATATAACATGTGATTTTCATAAAGATCATCTAATTTATTCTTTAATCTCTTTTGATTGGGAGAACTCTCTATTAAAGTTAATCACTTAATTAACCTTAATTCTAAAATCACCTATTAGAATCTTTTCTCAATAGTATGACCTAAGATTGAATTATTGAATAACAAATTCTCTACGCTTTAATTTAAAATTCCAAAAGAATCTTGCAAATTATCTCTAATGTTGTAATAATTGTCATCGACTACGCCTAGATCTAATCTTATAAGAAATCTCTCAATTCTTTTATAAGATATTAAACTTTAGATTACTACCCATGGAAATAATAACCTAAATCATAAAGCAAACATAGTTGAATCAAGAAAATATTAAAGAACTCAACTGATCAAATACTAATCATGTCACATAAATAAATCTAGGTTCTACAAGACTTAGATATAAAAAAATCTACTCACTATACATCACGAAATAGGAATCTAAAAACAAAGTATATAAAATAATAGAAAGAAGTATCATGAAATCTAAGTAAAATTAAATCTTGAAATCTGTTCTTCTCCTTACTTTCTCGATTATTCTTGACTTCAAAAACTTCCTAAAAGTCATGCCAAAAACTTCTTTCAAATAAACCTTAATAAGGCTTTATATATAAAAAGCCAAAAAAATAGGTCGATTGGAAAAGACACAATCATGTCTTTTAGTTGTATCTTTTACTATGCTTCACGTTTGTCCTTTTTTTTTTACTGGAAATGACATGATCGATGACATGATCATGTCTTTTGGTTGTGTTATAGGTTGTAAGATTTTGTCTAGAAACTATATAGTCATGTCATTTGATTGTGTTGATTTTCAAACTTTCATAAGTTGCTTATTTTAGCTCCGATTTGAGTGAAATTTGTTTTTATCTTCTCATTTTCTCACATAGATCGTTTCAAAACCTAAAATTTTTTTTTTACTCAATTAAGTATTATTATCTAAAAATAACTCAAATATAAAAGAAAATCATAAAAAATCATTAAATAAAATATGTTCAATTAGGAAGTCATCACCTAACAATAATATTATAAATTTAACTTTAGAAATAAAGAATGAGTGATGCTCGATTTGAAAAATCTTAGGTACAGAAAACTTTTAAGATTAAGTTAAGAGATTAGATACTTAAATTTTAGAGTAAATAAATAACTCAAAGCACTTCTTGGAAGAATATCAATGGATAGTAAAGATGAATAATTAACATGGTTAGAACTATAACAGCCATATCTACTATGGACTTCAAAAGAAGGAAACGAGCATTATGATACGTTAGTCAACAAATGCATTGACTGTACTAAAGGCATCCCTCCAGTTTTATAAAACTTAAAACTCTTAAATTAATGTATATGTGATAATAGTTCAAGTTCAATCACTAATTCAAACAATTCACTACATAAATAACTTTTTTATTAAGGCAAAAAAATGAATATCATTCAACTAAAAAAGATTACATCAATCAAGCTAATTATCAAAAGAAGATTAACAAACAAATAGTTTGGAGGTATGGGGAACTAACTGCATAGAGGGGTACATGTCTTTAAAAGTTAGAATCTCTCAAATAACTCATGAAACTAGCATATCTAATAAATCTCGTGAAATGATAGCATAGTTCTATATAATAGATGAAAGAAAAAAGAAAAAAAATAAAAGGATAAACTACATTGACTACCCTCGTAAACTTTACATATTACATCGATACCCCACATTTTAGAAACACTATAAAGAGCCCCTTATTTTTGTATAGGCCCTACGTATAGCTACCTAATGGCAACAATGTAAGAATTTTTAGCTGACATGAAAAAAACTTGAAACAAGGGAATTTCCATGTCAATTTTTTTTTTAAACTAAACCTCAAAGCAATTTGGAACCTGGCCTATATGTAAAAGAGAAAAACCAAAACAAAACAAACGGTTCTCATTTGAAGAAATAAACCTAGTATGCTAAGACTCATAAAAGAAATCTAAGATGTCAAACCAAAATTAGAAACCCTAGAATCATCCATCAAGCTATGGATTTATGAAATTAACCTCCTTTTTGCGAAAACCTTAATTTTCTAAAGATAAAGTAAGAAAATTCTAGACAATGGTCCTAGAACATACATTGTTGTCTAGTATGAAGATCAATGGTACATTGTCGAGGATGTTAACCTAGATGTGTATTTTTTTATGGACATGGTGAAGCATGTGTTGGTGCCATCTCGAGTTTATTGGAGAAGGGTATAGAAGCAACCTTCATGTGTACGATTTCGAGAACGAATAGGAAGTTGAAAGTTGATTGTAATAAGGCCATATTTGATATATTTAGTATACACCAAAGTATATCGGAGATTGACTTTTTTAACTGATGTGAAGTCAATTTCTCAAGATTTTGCAAGTGATGGAAGTTTAGTGCCAATAGAGGATAATCAAGATGTGGAAGTAGTCAACCTACCCCATGATCAGCCTCTTCAAGTTTTAGACCCAACATCATTATTGAATGACAAAATAAGAGATGATGCAATGCAAGATGATGAGGTATTTTCATTTAGCTCTAATGATGAATTTACTTTTTGATGAAAATGAAGATAAAAATGTAGGTTTTTATAATTCTAATGGTGCTAATAATTTTGATGGTAGGAGCATTGAAGTTACAAAGGGTTGTGTAAGTAGTAAAACTGATGTGTCTGTTGTGTTAGAAAGTAGATATGAAAATAGTGGCAATGAGTTTTCTAATTTTGATATTGATGATGTTGGAGATGTAAACCTTTAAGGAGGAGAGCAATGTGGAAATAATAGTGTCGAACGTCAAAATCATGGTGGTAAGAATTAGAGAGATGGTACCATGATAGTCAAAATAAAATTGTTCTAGCTAAGGGTGATGTGCTCCTAGATGTACATGAATTCAAGAAGGTTTTAAAAGAGTATGTGATCCAAGAAGAATTAAGATATTAAGGTTGAATTATGAAAAAACATGAGCAACAACCCTTTACACCGTGGTGAATTGCCCTTGGCGAATTCATGCATCTCTTGCAAGTAAGCAAGCTTGCTTTATCATTGAGACGCTTAACCTAAAACATACTTACATTTGTGGTAGGAATAAAATAGATGCAATCTCTTGTTAGATTGCCACTCAACTAATTGATGAACTTTCTATCAATCTAAATATAGATTATGAGTTGATGTATCAACAAGTCAATTCAAAGTTTGGTATTAATCCCCCTCACTCCAAATTGTAGCCAAGGTGAAAGCAATGGAGTTGATTGAAGGTAATCATGATGAATCATATTCACTTTTACTTGCATATGCTGAAATTGTTCTAATGTACAACCATGGAAGTGTCTTTAAGATACAATATTAGGATTGGCTTGAAGGATCAACATCCACCCCCAGATTCAAAAAAGCTTTTTTTTTTTTTTTACGAGACATATAAGCTTTATCATGAACTGAGGACGATCTAGTCGTGGTAGATGTCGTATACTGTATGAAAAACCCTTGATTAGTTACCCTTCCAATCATGAACTCTTCAAACAATATATAAGGCTTTACAACCACTAGTTGCCCAAAGACATACAGATCTACATGATATCATCACATAAACATATTTATATAAAATTTAAACTGCAAAGTTTATAATAAGCAGTAATTTAGTATATTTAGGTCTATATTACTGATAAAACAAAAGTACATTAGTAAGAGTTTACATAATTAGTTCTCTCCATACTGAATGACCCACTCTTGCCCAAGTCCCTAAGTTAACCTCTAGCATTCCCTGGTTAGTCTCAACAAATAAGCCATCCTATAGAAAAAGTCTAAGGGGGTGTAAACCTAAGCTTAGTGAGCAAAACCATAAGTCGTATCACATTGTCAATACATTATATTCATGCATATAAATGAATGATCAAATAAAATGGCAATCAGTATGTATAGTTAACTAGTTAATATACACAACTAAAATTTAATGCCCTTCGAAGTTAGGGTTAGAGTATAAATTGCACCAGTTAAATCTGGGTATTATATTAGAACTTACCTTACTACAGAACTCTACGTTCCGTACTTAAATCAAACAAGTCCTTCATTTTCATAAAAATCAAGTTCTAGTATAATTGTGAGTGAGCCTTCATAGTCTTCACTTACATCTAAACGGAGGCTTCTAAACTCGACCCTTAGCTAGGCAGTTGGTGCCTCCAATGCCTAGTATTCCTATAGGTTAAGGTAAGGTTATTTTGTACGAGTGCATCGTATAGAACTAATAAATTTATAATAACCCCCAAATAGCCTCTCTCTACTTCTGTGTGATGTAATAGCCAAAATTATGTCTATGTAATGCATGTTGATGCATGTATTAGTTTCTTCTTATGAGCCAAATATAGTTACTTCCAATTATGATATGACCAACCAATAGCACATATAATCATTATCTGTACTATCATGCGACAAACGAATTATTATTTGTACTTAAGGTAAATTCATAATTCAATACATAATAACATATACAAGTATTTCCCTACCCCACACAACAATCAATTAACAATATTATTTAAGTTCACTATTTACAATCACATACAAGTATGGAATCATAGGGTAAATACTCTTTCGATCATGACGACTCGCTCTAGTCGTAATAATTGATCGGAAGATCCTCACTTGCGTCGAGATCACCTCATCATTACGATATCACAAGGATAATAGGTAATTGAATTAGCTAATGGTTTTAAATATCTATTTACTTAATTCTACTTAGATTACTATCTCTTTTTATCTGATTGAACCATATTACTAATCATATGTAACTTTTTCATTCTATCTCCTATATTTATAAACTTATAATCATTTTTCATCGTTTTCGGACGTATATTCACACGGTGATGTCCATTTTGGACGTTAAAACCCGTGTTTTACGATATAGACTAAATTTATTGAAATGTTAAGTATCGAAGCTTAAATGTTCTTATTAGCTAGTTTTATGTACTATTTTAGTAATTAATGATTTCATAAGCCATTAAATTCTTATACTTATATGATTCTATAGTTTATTATTTTAAAGGTTTATGTCATTGTTTATGTGATTAATTACTCATATTATTGCTTATGTCATTGCTTAAGTCATTCACTACATATTTATACTTATCCTTATGTATTTATGTATCCTATACATATATTATATATATACTTATACTTTTAATATAGTAGTATGTATACTTGTGTATTTTTATACGTATAGTTACATATGTATTTTTATACGTATTTTCGCATGTCTAATATACCTTCTTAAGAAAGTTTCAGAAACTTCATATTTTTGCACTTTAAGGGCTTATTTAGCAAGGTATATATATACATAGTTAGTATATTCATTATTTTAGGTTATGTATATAAAAGATACTTAAGTATAAGAGTTTTCATACATGTATTTATCAAGTGTATTCTTATATATACCTACTTAAGCATATGTACATGTGTTCTTCTTCCATTTAACTAAGGATTTCCTACACTTCTAAGCATAAAAATGGAACTTTCTTCCTTCAACAACACATATGTACATATTACTCCGAGTTTCTATACTAACATAACCTGTACATCTAACTACTAAATAAGACGGAAAAATACATAATAATATACCTTTCTCTCCTTATAATATGAATAGAAAGACAAGTATATATGAAATGTTAGTTTAGTTTGGTAGTTAGAATTATGAAAGTGAAGTGTTAAAAAAGTACGGGAATAACGAGGGGGTTGGGATTACAGTTTGGTAAGGGGGAGGGAAAGAGAGTATTTTGTTGTCTCAATTTGTATTTTGTAAAAAGAATGAGTGGGGTCTAGAGGAGAGGAGGAATGGACGGCAAAGAAGGGGTGAAATTGGAAAATAAATGTGTAGAAAGTTAAGGAAAAAGGAAAGAATTCTCTAAATGACAATGATATTTGTTAACTTTTCAACATGTTGACTTGGTCAAATATTGGCTTAGTTAACTCTTTGAAATTAAGTGAAATTTGTGTATACATAATGGGGTAATTAAAGAAAATTTACTAGAAAAAAATAAGGAATTAAAGGGAAATGTGGAGTTTATTGAAATGATTAGTAAGAATGATTAATGAAATCTTCTTTTAGGTGTTTATATCCTATATATATCATTTGGTAGGCTATTTAATGTAACTATCATAAAAAATGTCATTTAAGGTACTAATACTTACTATATTAGTATAATCATCAATTAAGCTCTTAACTCTATATAATACTAACCTAGTTAATAATTGAAAGATGGATGTCATCTATAATGCAATATCCTAGTTCCTAAAGGATTACTTTAGTATAATATATATTTATGAATGATTAAAAGTTATCTTTGATCTTTTACTAATGATTTAGTAAGATATTGATGATGTATTGTCATTTAGGGTTTTCCAGTAAGTTATGATGAAGTAATACTTTTATATCCGTAAAGTTATAGTTTTAGGGTTTTTTTATCACTTTCAGATGAAATCTTTAGTGTTTACATACATTTAGGGTATAAAAATTTTATACGCGATTAATTAGTTATTTTAGGATTTTCACTTTTATTAATCTTGTCAACTCTTAGGAATATCTTATACACTTGAGTTTACTTCAGATGTTAGGTAAAAAAATTTAGGGGTTTACAAGCTTAGTTTAACTAAAAGGTGTTGACTCTTTCTTAGCCTAGATGGCTGCCTTCTTAAAGGTTGATAAGGAGGAGTTCTCTTATCAGCAATTGCCTTCGATAGAAACAATGGATTGTTTCCATTACCAATTAGTGTGGTTGAAAAAGAATGTTGTGATAATTGCACTAGTTTATGGAGTGATTAGTAGAGGTTTTAAGTTCAGACTACACTAGTCATTCACTCACATTTACTAGTGATAAACAAAAGGTACTAAGATGCTTTCTATTAAAATCTCTTGCTTTCTTGGTTTTAGTTTACATATTTAACTTTACGTATTAATTAATAAGCTAATTTTTCTTATAGGGTTTGTCTTAAGCAAATTCCAAAGTATTTCTAATGGAAAATCATAGGAACTTTTGTTGGCACATATACAAGAATTTCAAAAGTAAGTATCTAACCTGCTGTTGAAGAGTACATTAAACATAAGCATAAAGCAGTCATGAAGCAACTAGAGCTTCATGATAAGGAAGCATATGAGTGGCTCTCTAAGCTAATCTATAAGCAGCGATTTAGGTATGCTTGTAACATGCCTTGTAAGGTAGATCATGTGATGAATAACATAACTGAAACTTTAACCATTGGGTTAGCAAGTTAAGGAGTAAGCCAATCATTCCAATCTTTGAGCAGTTTCGAATGAAGTTAATGGGATGACTTAGTCATGGATACCATCAAGGATGTATGTAGAGTGGTTTAGCTTATGATAAAGTTAGGAACCACTTAGACAATGTTATACATGATGCACGTTCACATAAGAGTATTCCTACCAATAGGGGTTAATTTCAAGTGAAAGGTGGCAACAAGAACTTTATGGTGAATAGATGGGAAAAGAGATGTGATTATCTAGTATGGGAACACTATGAAATTTCATGCAAAATGTCGTTGTTTTCATTATGTATATGAATGTAAACATGGAGGAGTATTATGATGAGTATTTCTCAAATAAGAGATATGAAGATGCAAATAAGAAAATCTTACATGCTTTGTTAGACATTAGCACGCTAGAGGCTTTGAGAAAGGTTTTTCTACCTTGCCTACAACGCCTTCTTGGTAGACCTAGAAAGGAGATAAATAAAGAGCTTGATGAAACTGGTGCTGGGGGTTCTAGTAAAAAGAAGAAGACACTTAGTTGTACGAATAATCAGGTAGGTCACAATGCCCATACATGTTAATGTGCACTGGTAAAAGATAAGCGTGTTAAAAAGGTGACTTATCCATTTTCCTTTTATGCTTGTTTATGTCCTGAAACCATTCTTATTGATATTGATATATATTGCATTGTTATACATAAGAGACCTCAACAAGGGGTTGTAGCATAACCATTGATACCAACAAATTCTTCTCAAGCTAAGAAAGATTACAAAAGAACGAAAGGGTACCATAGCCATTCTATATTGGAAGCATTATTTATTCATTGATTATCTAGTTTAGAAGATGATATCTTTATTTAGACGATGAATTTTTCAATATAAAATCTTGCCATATGCTTGGAACTAATGATACTGTTGTTTGGTTTGATTTTCTTGGTGCTATTGATGTCAACGCGAATTTTTCTATATTTTACTTTTTTATTAGCTTTATTTATTTATTTATTTTTTCCAAGTCCATTTTGCTTTTGGTGATTTTTAATAGTATACTCCAATGTTTCATTTTTTCTTCACAGCACTTATTAGTGTATTAACCATTTGTTGTGACATTTGGTTTTTCTACTTGTTCTTTGTAATGTAGAGAAGAATGACATATGTTTCAAAAGTAATGCACAAGATTACAGTAAGAGCTTGTTAGGCCAATCAAACTAGTCCCATAGTGTTTGCTACATCTAGTCCCATAAGGCCTATTGCATCTATTATTGAGGAGATTGTCGCGTTTGCTTCCATATGGCTTGCTGCATTTGTTCTTGCACAACTTGCGACCTCTACTCCAAGACTCTTACATGCAATTACTCAGTTTAATGTTAGTAGTACTTTTAAACAAAGGACCTTTGTTAATAGGACAACCATTAGAACTTGAGGTGGCCATTGACCATTCATTACACTAAGACCAAATGGCTTTACACCATAAAAAAAGCCTAATCCAAGGGCTATACAACCTAAGGCATCTGCTGGTTCTACTTGTGATCCTAATGCATAAAAAAATGGAAACAAATCAAGCTAATTTACTAATTAGCATCATTTTTTATCCTCTAGATGCCATTTTTAATATTTTTGGTTCTTTGTTATTGTATAGCAGATTTACCATACAAAAACATGGAAACAAATCAACATAATTTACTCTCTAATTTATGTATAGTGTCACCCTTCCTTTTTGGACTCTTTAGTAAAAATTGACCAAGGGAAAATTTTCTATATAAAAAAATGGAAAGAAATCAAGCTACTAATCAGCATAATTTTTTATCCTCTAGATGCCATTTTTTCAATATTTCTAGTTCATCATTACTTTATAGGAGATTTTCCATAAAAAAAATTTGAAACAAATTACCATAATTTACTCTCCAATTTATGTGCAATGTCACCCTTCCTTTTTTGGTTCTATATAATTGACTAGTTAATTAGTTATGTTAAGACATAGAAAGAAATCACAATAATTTACACCTTAGTACTTCATTTTGCTATCATTCTTTAATATTTTTTATACTTTTTTATTATATAGCTATTTAGCTATAACTTACCTTAGAAAGCTCGGTGGACCACATAAGAGAGCCATTGAGCTCGAGAGTGTATAATCTGTCCTTGATCTCTATTATCCCTTTTAGGTTGTTTGAGATTTGGGATCAAATCTGATTTAGGTCCAGGTTACTTGTCTTCGAGAGTGTAAGGTTAGAGGTTAGCAATGTTAAAAGAGTCTAAGACTCCATATCCTCCAGATAATTTATTCCTATAGGCGTTAGGATTGATCTTTTTAAGCACTTTGAAAGGTTCTTTGGCTTTAGGAGACAACTTGCTCTTCCTTGAGTTTGGGAATCGTTCCTTGTTGAGGTATATCCAGACCAAATCGTCTGGTTAAAATTCTCTCTTCCTCCGTCCTTGGCTTCGCTTCTTAAGCTTAATATTAGCTTAACCCAATTGCTCTACAACCTTCTAGTACATGGCTTTAATGGCCTTAACTTTTTCGACAGTTGCCCGGTCATCATTAAGCATTAGCTAGATTGCTTGGTCCAATGGTAATTCGAGGTTGAATCCATAGGCGACCTTGAATGGGGACATGCTTGTTATGCTGTAGGCAGTCGAGGAACTCAATGATTGGTAGGCATAGATCCCAATCAGCTGTGTTTTGTCCGACAGCAACCTGTAGCAAAGTTCCCACGATTCTATTGACAACTTTAGTCTATCCATCGGTTTGTAGGTGGTAAGACGTACTATATAGCAGCTTAGTTCCCATTTACCTCCACAATGTCCTCCAAAAGTGGCTCTTGAACATGGGGTTTCAGTCTGAAATAATAGTCCTGAGAATTCTTTGCAGCTTGATTACTTCTTGCAAGAAAAGAAAAGAGATAGCCGAAGTGTTGTTAGTTTTGGAACAGGGAACAAAATGTACCATCTCGCTAAATCGATCTACAACTACTATGATGGAATCCTTCCCTCAGGATGTCCTCAACAATCGTAACATGAAGTCCATACTCAGCTCGAACCATGGTTAGGTCGAGATTGGTAGTATCCTTACTTGGCTCGATTCTTCGCATTTCTGTAAGTCGCATACTTTTCTAGAATGGATTGGATATCTCTCTTCATCCTTGGCCAAAAGAATGTAAAGGATAATGCCTCATAAGTTCGACGCTAGCCAAAGTATCCTGTCAATCCCTCTTCATACGCCTCATGTACTAGCAGTTCTTGCATGGAACAGATAAGGATACATATACTTCTCTTCCTAAATAAGTATCCATCCTCCTTATGACAGTCATCCAATATCTGTCCTTCCTTACAATAGGTGTAGATAGAACCAAAGTGTGGGCCTTTAGTATACAAATTTTTTATGGTTGAAAAACTAAGTAACTTCATCTACAGCTTGGTCAGGAGGGTATGTTGTCTTGACAAGGCGTCGGCCACTACATTGTTTTTGCCGTTCTTATATTTTACAACATAAGAAAAACCCTCCATGAACTCAACCTACTTGGCTTGTCTCTAGGACAACTTCGGTTGGCTCTTTATATATCTCAAGGATTTATGATCGGTGTAGATCACAATTTCCTTGGGCAGTAGATAGTGTTGCCATATCGCAAGGGCTCGAATTAAGGAGTAGAACTCCTTATCGTAGACGAAATAGTTGAGTATGGCTCCTCAAAGTTTCTCGCCGAAGTAAGTAATAGGTCAGCCTTTTTGCATCAGCATAGCACCTATACCTAGTCCAAACACATCACACTCTACTTCAAATACCTTATCAAAGCTCAATAGAGCTAAGATGGAGGCTGTAGTTAGCTTTTCCTTCACATCCTCAAAACTTCTCCTCTCTTTCTCACCCTATCTGAATTCAACATTCTTCTTTGGGAGTTCGGTAAGTGGGGCCACAATCGTACTGAAATTCTTTATGAATCAGCGATAGACTAATGCTAGGTCGTAGAAACTTCTCACATTGGCAGAACAGGTCAGTTTAGGTCATTCTATCATCATTCTTATCTTTTCTTCATCAACTTAGATGTTACTTCCGCTCACAATAAAACCCAAGAAGATTACCTCGTAATGGCAAAAGTTACACTTCTTTAGATTGGCATAGAGTTGTTTAGCTCGGAGTTTTGCTAACACTTATCAGAGATGCTCTCAATGAGTCTCCAGGTCGGGATTGTACACTAGAATATTATTAAAATAAACTATGACAAATCTTCTTAGTAATTCTCGGAGCACATGATTCATAAGTCGCATGAATGTTCTCGATACATTAGATAGTTCAAATGGCATTACAAGCCATTTATATAAACCATATCATGTTTTGAATACGGTCTTGCATTCATCGCATTCACGTATTCAAATTTGATGATACCCAGCTTTAAGGTCAATTTTGGAGAACACTCTTGCTTCATTCAACTCGTCTAGTATGTCATTAAGCCTAGGTGTAGGATACTCGTACTTGATGGTGATTCAATTGATCGCTCGGCTATCTACATACATTCTCCAAAAACCATCCTTCTTAGGCACTAATTAGGCCGGTACAGCGTAAGGGCTTAGGGAATTGTGTACATACCCCTTCTTGATCAACTTGTCCACTTATCCCTATAGTTTGATAGCCTATTTGGGGTTCAGCCTATAGGTAGGCTTGTTTAGTAGCGTGACTCCTTACTGTAGGTTGAGTACATGCTTGACGCCACAGTTTGGGGGCAGACCATTCGATAGCTCTTTTGAAAACAGGTCGACAAATTCATCTAGTAGCATTTTTACTTCTATTAGTAGCTCTACCTCCCCAAGTCTCATCTCTAGAAGCCTCCTGATAAGCAGATAGGTTAGTCCCTTTAGCTATATTTCTCTTTTCAGTTTAACTGAGGTCAATACCAAGGCCTCTTTTCTCAAGGTTTAGCTAAGTTGGGACTATATGACTTTCACCTGCTCGGCAATCATGGAACTCAATTCAACCTTTTTCCTTTATGCTCATTGAACATGCGTTCCTCCTGTCGTCATACATAACCTTACAAACAAACATCTATGGTCATCCAAGTAGAATGTAGGATACACTTATAGGTAACATATCACAAAGCACGTCATCTTGATGCTTACTAATGCAGATCGGTATAGACACATGTTTACTCACTTGTAGGTTTCCTTTGTCACTAAGCTAATGAAGCTTGTAGGGTTTCGGGTGAGGTATGGTTGGTAATTTCAATTGTTGGAACATAAATGTAAAGGCTACATTGGTGTAGTATCTACTGTCTACTATCATTATACACAGTGACTCATTTACCTTGCATCCAATGTGGAAGAGATTTTCTCTTTGTTCGTCTTCAAGTATAGGCTTGACACTAATTGTTCTCCTCAATACTAAAGCAATTGGTATGGAGTTGCCTTCCTTACAGTAGATGACTTCCTCATCGGACAGCTCGGCTTATCCATCCTCTTTTAGCTTCTCTACTTCTTCATCAATACTATCGACCTCAATGGTTGGCACCTCACCTTGGATCATCATTGCTCACCTGTTCAGAAGCTGGGTGGCTATGTTTCTAAATCCTTGGCATTTGAAACACTTAATCTTACTCGTCTCCCCCCCTAAACTCTAGCCTTTCTCAAATTTCTTCAAGGGTTCCTTATCCTTGGCTCGGGTGTAGATACCTAATTTTTGCCCCTCTATAATCTTAATTTTTGATTTTTGCTTTTCTTTTTTACAAAAAGGGTCCTAATTTAAAAATAATAAAAAGAAAATAATAAAAGAACAAAAATAATAAAAATTAATAAAGGATGGAAATACCAAAAAAAATAAGAAAAGGAAAAATTATAAAAATTTCCTAGACAAATAGTTTTAGTTTTAGTTTAGTACAAATAATTGTTTTAGAGAATCAGGTAGTTTAAGTACAATTTAATTGTACTGAATGTCAAGGCATAGGCCAACGGCCTAACGGATAAGTATTAGAGCATTGGATTGGATTTAATTTGAGGTTTTAGGTTTGAGTCTCGCCAGGCACTTATATCTTTTATTTTTCTATATTTTTACAAGAGCGAGAGAAATAAACGGGATTCATATCTAATTAAGATTATTTGAATCTAGTTTGATTTTATTAAATCGGATTTAAATTAATTTGGATCTAGTTTAATAATTTAATTAGATATAATAGATATGATTTTATTTAGCTTTTATAAATACAAAAATTTCGAAAAGAAGAAGGATCTCTCTTGTTTGTCCAACGAGACGATCTCCTTCTTCAGAACAGCAGTACGCGGGACTTGCTTGTGATGACACAACGCCCACGACTTCACCACGAACCACACACCATTGTTGATCGTTACTGTCCACGCGAACAGACCAAGCCATACAATTCGCTGTAGCAAGGCCAGCAATTCCATCGCTTCATAGATATCCACAACCGAATTGCATAAGCAACCATTGTTGCAATCAATCCAAGACACAACATAAGTTCCAGCCACACTACTGTCTTCTTCAACAATTGCTGCTGTTTGCGACCAAGTTCGCTACTCCCATCGTATGTCCTAACTCCATTGATCCTCACACGCAACTCCATTGACTAGACTCATACAGACGTAACTACAGCCCTGACATACCTAGAATTCCAATACGGCAGCTACTGCACTGACTGCTACTCAGCTGCGACTACAACTCCGATGCTAGCAAATCATTGACGCCAACGGTTACTAAACGCTGCACCTTCTATAAAACACAAACCCAACATCCTGAGCCCCTGTACCGTGCACACTCTCTATACGTACTAGTTCGCACACACGCTAGAGGCCTTCAACTCGCCTCGTCAATCCATAGTCGCTGTCTACTTTGTCAATATACGATCAGTTAACTCGCTGTACAGTCTATGCTACTGCCTCCATCGAGCAAGTTCAGGTTCTATGGTTCAAAGTTTTTTATTTATTTAGTTATTTTATTATGTTATTATTATTATTTTATTAGATATAGCATATATATGTATATATTAGTTTAGTGTGTTTCTTTTAGCATTAGTTTTCTTTATTATATAAGTTAGATATATTATATTTATTTAAGTGAATATTTTTTTTATATATAAGTAGTAGTATATGCATAAGGATATACAGATATTAGGTAAGGGATTGTTAAGATTAGTTTTTGTATACATTATTATATTAATTATATTTTAGTTGACATAATGTATAATATGTATATATATATATGTCAGTTTAGGAGTTTTAGTATTAGTTCTTATAGAAATGTATTATATAGGAATTAATTTATTTCGTTAGATAGTTATGTTTATTCATTATGAATTTTTTTTTTTGTTAAGATTAGTTTTGTAGGGTTTCCTCATATGGAAAACTATTTGATCCCTTTTTTGCTTAGGTATATTTTTTGATATTATGATTTTAGGATTTTTTCACTTAGAAAAATTTATTTTGGAAATAAAAATAATAAAAACCCTGTTTTAAAAAATAGGATTTTTAAAGAGTTTTTATAAAATAAAAGACTTAGTGAATTAGGACTCTTTAGTTTTCTTTTGAATAAACTGAATCAGATAATAACGTAAATGCGGTCAGTTTTCAAAATTAAAATAAATAATCCACTAAATTTTTTTAAAAAGAACTACGATCGTCTGATCTCGACTAACGGGTATGTATGCATCTTCAGGGCAACGATAAAATATGTAGAAACTTAAGTTCTTTTTCTTTTAATTATTTATTTCTTTATTTTTTTAAATATTATAATTAGAAGAATAATCCTAATTTTGATAAATAGATAGTGGTACATGTTAGAGTTTAATAGATTAGCCCTCGAACTCGAAACCCTCTAGTTCTTCACTCAAATTGAAGCAAAGACCAGCAGCCAAATCGTAATCGATCCACCAAATTGATTATGGTTTCTTTTCTTTTCCCGACTTAGGTCTGTTGGTGACTCTAAAAATTATTTTCAACAAAAAATGGAATTTCTTAATTTTCTTAATCGAGGATTAATATTAAATGGGTTAGGGTTTATTATTAATCAGAAAATGAGAAATTGATTTTAAATAAGAAACCGAAAAAAAATCAGGCTTAACATCGGGTGGTCAAAAGGGGTCAGGTCTTGACAACCTTACTTGATTCCGTTCGCACTGGTTTGCTCAGAATAGTTCAATTACTTCCTGGTTGACTAACAGGGGGTCACAATCTTCTTATTCAACACCTTTATATCCTTTGGGTGGCTCGAATTGTGTCATCAAGTGTTCTAACTTCCATGGTTTTCGAGACATCTCCAATCTCATACTTCAATCCACTAATGAATCAATAAATAGTTTGATCTTCGAGCTCTATGACTTCGCATTAGATCATTAGCATATGGAATTCTTTAACGTAAGCGTCCATACTCTATCCTTATTATCTCAATTCTTGCGGTCTCTTGAAGGTATCCTGTAGATAATAGCTTGGTACAAACCTTCTTCGCATAACTCTCTTCATGTCTTCCTAACTCGTAATCTGTCGTTCTCCTTCCTTTCTTCTAATAGCCTGCAAATTCTTCTACCATAAGGTAGTATAACTAGTGAACTTCAATACAGTAAGTTTAACTTTCACATTATCGAGCACTTCATGGCATTCAAACTGCTTTCAATCTTATTTACCTAATCTAGGTAATCCTTAGCATCACTACTACCAAAGAAACTTAGAATATACATCCTTAATCCTTTAACTCTAAGGGCTTGTACATTTCTTTCCTCAGGCTTGTAGTACTCTTTTGCCTTATCATCTACTTTTACTTCCTCCTCAATCTCTTCAACCACTAACCTTCGTCTAACATTCCTAGCAACTCCTTAAGCATGGGGTGGTCGAGCTACGGCGTTAACTTAGCCAAATTGACCACTGCCTTACTGTTGCTATTCGTGTTCGCTAATTGGGCTAATTCTAGTTCATTACCTATTTTCTTCGATAATAGTCACTAGACTAACTACTAAGTTGGTAAGCTTATCCAAGCGGTTACCTACTGATTGAGGTGAGAAGCTTCTTTCTTGTCCTTAGTCATGTCGAGTACCACTTTCTTAGTTTCCCAAAGTTCCTCACACATTTGAATTTGACATTGATGGTTACTTTACAATGAAAATTTCACAACAAACACACAATTAATCACACTTTGTTTTGGCATATCAAAAAAGGGGAAAATAGAGTACAAAACATTGCCCAACTACTAAACTTCAAAGCTAACAATAGAAATACTGTCACACAAGAGTAGTGACAAACTATCAGCTTCGAATGTAGCCAGGCTCTGATATCAAGATGATACGAACTCATAGATGAATACATGAACCCAATATCACGCGTCATCAAAGAGGGTGGGTCCAAGCTACAAGATAACTTAAAAAGTAAACGATAATCGTGGGTGAGTAGGAGGTTCCTATATACCGATGATGGATATGATGCACCAGCGCTTTATATGAGTTCAGGTCACACTTGATATGATATATAAGTATGGTTAGAGGTCACTTACCACTAGTCTACGCTTGAATGGGATAGATAAGAGTAACTCAATAGTAAGTAAGGAGATACTTAGCTCAAGAGAGGGTAAAATGTTCAATTTATTCTTGTGTGTATGTCCTTGGGGTTGTTATATTATGTGACTATTTATAGTAACCTTTTAGGACAAGTTCTATGTTATATATAATTACAAAAATGAATTCTTATTTGCCAAATTAAAGGAAAATACTTTACAAGGAAAACACAAAATCGTGTGCAATGAACATCATTTGTTAGAAAGGACAGTATGGTTGTCAAAAAGGACATCGAGCATGTATTTCTACTTTACGATTATGATAATATTGTGATTTGAGAAGGGATAAGCCTTTGTTTAGGTTTGTTTGGCATCAGAAGTTCAGTATCCTAACTATTAAAGCTAGATTGGGGTTGGCTTAAGGATGACATATAGTGGGGTTGGCCCCAAATGGTTGTCTCCTAATAGTTATCAACTTGGCCTCGGTATCGTAGAGATTGCTGTATTAAGATTTGGCGCTTGAACTATTGCATAGCAGAAGGTTTGGTTCGGTACGTTGACTGGTCACCTCAGCAACGCCTTAAATAGCATGGAGAGCAAAATAGGTTAGCAAATCAAACTGAGATAAACAATGTTTTTCGGCGCTTAACTCATCTCGGACAGCTCGGTAGACCACTTGAGAGAGCCTTCGGGTTTAGGAGCATGTAATCGTTCCTTGATTTCTATCATTTTTACTTTATTTTTTATTTTTTTACATATAGGTTGTGTTCCAAATGGGCTTTAGTTTTTTTTCTTTTAAATCTAACATGGAAATTACCTTGTTTTAAGTTTTTTCCACATTAGCTATAAAATCTTACATCAATACCATTTTAGCAGCTATATGTAGGGCTTACACAAAAATAAGGGGCTATGTGTAGGATTTCCAAAATGTGGGGTATCAATGTAATATATAAAGTTCATAGGGATAGTTGATGGAATTTGCCTATTAAAAAAATACATGTAAGATGAATTGTTTCATATACTACAAACAAGCTAATATCAATTTGATTACTATACTCTTTGGAGTAACTAAATTTATAAAAATAGACTTATAGTGGTAAGACCGTAAACAAACTAATTATTAAATGATGGAAATGATTGAAAAATAATAGATTTAAGATTATTAGTTATGGATCAATAGATTTTAAGGTAAGTGGTAGTGGATATATAAATTTAAGGTAGGAAAGGAAAGGAAAGGTTAAGAAAGGAGGAAGTACCATATGGGTTTGTTAAGAAGTTTTATGTATGTATATGAATGAGTGTATAAGAGAGGTAGAGGTAAGGGAATGAAGGGGGTGATGATGGTACGATTCTTAGCTTAAACCTTGAAAAATGCCTTAACTATGTGATCAACTTGATTCCCTTTTTTCATTTTTCTTTCTTCTTTTTCTTTGTTTTTTTAGACAAGAGTAGCATAATGGTTGGTGGCAAATATTATTAAAATAATAAAAGTATTTGTATTTTGTATAGTGTAGATGTGATTTGGTCAATATTGTGCAACATGAGTCTTGGATTTAAGTGGTCCTAGAAGAATGACGTTA
Organism: Lumnitzera racemosa; assembly: GCA_024138005.1. NCBI lineage: Eukaryota > Viridiplantae > Streptophyta > Magnoliopsida > Myrtales > Combretaceae > Lumnitzera > Lumnitzera racemosa. Next base: position 71,666,727 of record JAMXBC010000003.1, on the reverse strand, counting down.
AGATAACACATAGATGGATGACATGGAGAGAGTTGCGGGAGGAGAAATATACAATCTCAATTAACTTAAATGTATAAGTACTAGGTGAAGGAATTTAGAGTCTTAATCTAACTATTCTTAAACAAAGCAACTTATTTTTCATGTAAGTTATATTTGATCATTGATAATAGATGTTTTAGAGCAATATACTTGTTCTTTGTTCTCAAAATTTGTATCCAAAGGAGGAGGTATAGTTGAGCATTTATAAAATTTCGGATTTAAAGGTGCTCATTAGATTGCTTTGGTTATCAAGTGATGAGATGAGCTTACTTATTTATGGGTTCCTTTTGGCTTGTTAAAAGCATAAGTCTTATAGTCATATTTGCTAAGTGTGTGGGCTTGTGTTAAGAAAAGGGATAGAGAGTAGATTTATAAATCTCAATGATTCTTATTTTAACCTTACTATACTAAATTTCCTTAAATCATCTCAAAATATGGATTTAAGCTTATGTGCTGTCGCTAGCTCATGGAATTAGATCTAAGTTATTACTAGGCCTCTTGTATTAAAACTAGCAAATTTTTGGATATAACAATCGGAAGAGTAGTTACATTACTTATATAAATTTATCTCAAGAATTTGATTACTAATGGACTTCTCCAATAAGATATAATATGAATCCGATTCATTACTGGCTCAATGTTCAAGAAGAAAAATTTCTTCTGGTTATAAATATACATATATCATCGTCATTATAAAGAAAATAATTACTATTATTATGCAAAGTCAAGTCTAAAATATAAATAAAATAGTTGGTTAGAGTAAACGGAAAGGCGTAGTAAGCACTTAAACCCGGGGGGGGGGGGGGGGGGGGGGGGGGGGCGGCGGTGGGGTGGGGCGCGCTGGAGGCACGGAAGAAACGGATGCAGGTGAAAGTCTCTGCGGGCACCGGTCATTGTCCACGTGCCAGTCAAGTACCGACTCTCACCTGATTCTTTCATTTTTCATTTCTTTTTCTTTTAAAATAAAACAAAATAAGCTAAAAAATAAACCGACATTTATATTATTTTATTCCTCATTTCACTCACTTAATTGCTCCCTTCGATCCGCGCATTAAATCTCCCCATTTTCTAACACCCGAGAGAGAACTTGAAGACGAAGAATCTCTCTCTCTCTCTCTCTCTCTCTCTGAAGAGCAGAAGAAGACGAAGAGGAGGCGTCAGGTTGTACTATGATGACTGTCATGGAGAAGAGGAAGCAAATGGCGATCACACTATTCGTCGTCTTTCTCACACTTTCTCTTCCTTATGAAACGAGATCTGATTCCTCCAATCATCGATACAAGGGAGGAGATCTCGTCCCTCTCTATGCCAATAAAGTCGGTCCTTTTCACAATCCAAGGTATATCTTATTATTTTCTTTCACTCGATTCCTTCTTTAATTGATCTGTTTGAAAGTTCTTGTTGTTTCTTTTTTGATTGAATTCTTACGATTGGGGTTTGATTTGAGGTTATTTGAGTTGGATCTGGGTGATTTAGTGTGAAAAGAATTGGTTTTGTTTGTTTGTTCGTATACATGAGCTTAGTGTGAGGCAATGGGAGTGTGATTAGGTCAATGGGTCTTGAAATTGGAAATGTGTGTCGTTAATCCGGGTGAGGATTAGAATTGGACTGAGCTTGATTGGATCGTTTTTCAAATGTGTTTGAATATACTTCGGTGAGGAAGTGTTTGTTTTAGATCAAGTTTCGAGGTGGAATAAATCAAGGCTTTATTGTTTTAGTCTTAATTTTGATATAGATTGAGCACTAATAGTCTTCTTGATCTCTTTGAGATCAAATGCATAAAGGGGAAGTCAAGTATAGTAGACCTTTGATTTTAGGAAACTAGATCATACTAAGAGGTTCAAGTTCGATTACATTTCTGTCTGATGAAATACACAGTACGATCATTGTGATCTTTGGATAGATGAACCCATAACAATAAATACAAAGTGGTTTTCCTTTTGTGTTTAATATGAGATACATTAACCCACACTGTCTCTATATATTGCATGTTTTTAACATGCCAGTTGGATGAACATAATTTTATGTGAAAACTTCCCTGCGAAAACATATTTCCTTTTTATCTCAACAAATGGTTGGGTAGTTCCTTATTGCTGAGATGGTCTCTTAGACAACTGAAGCTATTTGATGAGTGCTCCCTACTAATCCAATGGGTCCTGCAATATCCGTCCCTGTTGTTCTTAATCCTACTCTTCTCATCACTCTGAACTGGTCTCAATGGGGTAATTTCATTTTTCTGGGGTTTACTGTTTGACGATTTATTAATGATCTTTTATTCCTTTTTGCCAGTGAAACTTACCGCTATTTCGATCTGCCATTTTGTGTACCAGGTTTGCATCTGTTTGCATCAATTGTTTTCCTGTCAGCTTTTGGCGTGAATTAATTTGGTTTTGTATATGAATTTGTTCTGCATTGCAGATCATGTGAAAGAGAAAAAGGAGGCTCTAGGTGAGGTGTTAAATGGGGATCGTTTAGTAAGTGCCCCTTATGAACTGCACTTCCTCAAGGATAAGGAGTCCAAGGTTGTTTGCAAGAAGAGGCTCACGAAGGAAGAGGTTGTGCAATTCAGAAATGCTGTCAAGAAAGATTATTACTTTCAGATGTATTATGATGATTTGCCTATCTGGGGTTTCATTGGGAAGGCTGATAAAGAAGGAAAGGATCCAAGCGAGTACAGATATTTCCTTTATAAACATATACATTTTGAGATATTTTACAACAAGGACCGGGTGATTGAGATCAATGTGCGGACTGACCTGAATGACATTGTGGACCTAACAGAGGATAAAGAAGTTGATGTTGAATTTAAATACACAGCTAAGTGGAAGGAAACTAACACTCCCTTTGAGAAGAGGATGGATAAGTACTCTCACTCATCATCTCTACCGCATCACTTAGAGATCCACTGGTTTTCGATCATTAATTCATGTGTCACAGTTCTTCTCCTGACTGGTTTTCTTGCCACAATTCTTATGCGAGTTCTCAAGAATGACTTTGTTAAGTAAGAACTACCTTATATGTCTAAAATATTGAATCCTTTACATTTTTGTTTTCATTTTATGTTACAAAAGTGCATAATAGTTCCTATTTGCTTGCATTTGATGCAATTGTCTTCTTGTTTTGAAAGATACGCACATGATGAGGAATCAGCTGAAGACCAGGAGGAGACTGGGTGGAAGTACATTCATGGAGACGTTTTTAGATATCCCAGACTTAAATCTCTATTTGCTGCTGCTCTTGGTTCTGGAACACAGCTTTTTACCCTGTAAGTAGCTAAGATCCATTAAGATTTGTCCATGAGTATCATAAGCTGCTGATGTCTGGTCAATTATCTTCTGCAGTACTGTCTTCATCTTTATTTTGGCACTAGTTGGTGTATTTTATCCATACAACCGAGGGGCGCTATTTACTGCATTGGTGGTGATATATGCACTTACATCAGGAATTGCAGGCTATACTGCTACCTCCTTTTACTGCCAGCTAGAAGGAACTAACTGGGTATGCAATCTTAATTCTTAATGTGCCATTCATCAAGTTTAGTCTCTCCATTCATTCATTTTCAACCTTCCTGTGTTGCAGGTTAGGAATCTATTGTTGACTGGATGTCTCTTTTGTGGGCCTCTGTTTCTCACATTCTGCTTCTTGAACACTGTGGCAATAGCCTACACAGCCACAGCTGCTCTTCCTTTTGGAACAATTGTAGTTATAGTTCTCATCTGGACTCTAGTCACATCACCTTTGCTTGTGTTAGGAGGCATTGCTGGAAAGAATAGCAAGGCTGAGTTCCAGGCTCCTTGCCGGACGACTAAATATCCGAGGGAAATTCCACCCTTGCCATGGTACAGAGGGACAGTTCCACAAATGGCGATGGCTGGTTTCCTCCCATTCAGTGCCATTTACATTGAACTTTACTACATATTTGCCAGTGTTTGGGGTCACAGGATCTACACTATTTACAGTATCTTGTTTATCGTCTTCATCATTCTCCTCATTGTCACTGCTTTCATCACTGTGGCATTGACTTACTTTCAACTTGCTGCCGAGGACCATGAGTGGTGGTGGAGGTATGCTGCAATTACTTGAACAATTGCTGTCTTTGATGGGCAATTGCTTAAGGCTTTACTGCATAGAGTTTGTTACCGAGTTCACTAATTCTTTTCGTCATTTTCTGGCAGGTCTTTCCTTTGTGGTGGATCAACAGGCATATTTATCTATGCCTATTGCTTATACTACTACTATGCTCGATCGGACATGTCTGGTTTCATGCAGACTTCCTTTTTCTTTGGGTACATGGCATGCATCTGCTATGGATTTTTCCTCATGCTTGGAACTGTAGGTTTCCGTGCAGCTTTGCTTTTCGTGCGTCACATATACAGATCCATTAAGTGCGAATAGGTAGTTGGTCCATTGAAAAGAGACCATTGAGGGCGTTTCTCAGAGTTTCATCCATAGGTGCTGTGTAGAGAGAAAGTTCCTCCGATATTTTTGTAGTGCCTCTGTCCCTAAAGCAGAAAAAGGCTTTACTTTTTATGTTTCACTTCTAAGAAAAATGTGCCTCTAGAATGGGGCTCACTCTTCAGAAAAGGTTTGTATCATCACTTTCCCAGGAAAACCATGCAATACAATTTTTTCAATTCTCTCGCAGTCTCTCTCCCTATACAATCTAATTCTAGTATTGTTGAATTCTTTATTTTCGTTTGGCCAGCATGATAAAAGGAGTTTATGTTGACAGTTGTGCACATCTGATGGCATTTGATTTGGAACATTTTAAGATGAAGGACAAAATTACCAGCCACAACATGGATAATAACACGGCTTTTTTTTAGCTCATATCGTAATAATTGTCGCTTGTCAGGATGGAGAGCTAATTAGTAATTATTGTACGAACACGTTCAGTTCGCTGTGAAATGCATGGCACACGGTAGTCAAGTAGTGACCGACAAGTTATTGGCACGGTCTTGCCTTTAACCGTTCAAATATCACGTTTTGGCTGAGATTTCATGCGCGTGAGACTTGCACAAGCGAATCGTATGAATAATTTGGCCAAAAAAAAAAAAAAAAAGAAAGGTAAATAGTTCGAATATACATGGTAAAATTGAACTAAACGATATCTACAAGTTTTAAGTCCTACAAATAATGAAAATATCTTCCAATTTTTCTTTTTATCTAGTTTGAGGTATAAGTGTGTCAAATTATTAGTGAGCTACTCAAAATTAGTTCAATGTTCATTTGAATATATGTTGACAACAGGTGAGTCGAACTTGTTCAAACAACTTGACAACAGGTGAGTCGAACTTGTTCAAACAACTCGAGTTGCTTGTTGAGTGGAGCTTCAGTTTTGCATGGTTTAATGGTTTAGATATTTTATTGTTTAAATTGAAAATAATATTATTAAAAATATCAAAGCTAAGCAAGTTTAAATGAGTCAATGAGTAGAGCCCATTAATTGTTACTTTCAATTTAAATTGTAAATTCTCTTAATTTGACTTCATTACTCTCCTAATTTTAAAAGAGAGGATTTTCCCCTCTTTTATATTAAAAAAAGATTCTTTCATTTATTTAAATCAACGATTCTCAATTCTCAATTAGAGTATACCATTTCTTTGCCTAATTTACGCTCGAATTCAAACATCACTTCGTGGCGACGTGTGGAAAGATGTTGATTAGTGAGGGAAGGTAAAGGCCTAGCACTCTGGCAATTTTATGTATTCGAAATGCGTTTTATTTACTAGAAAAAAGCATATCTTTTTTATATGTAATCGATATATGTGTGTGTTTCAAGAAGGGAAAAAAAAAACATTTGTTTTAGTTACTATTTATTCTGGTATTGGACGCTTTTTGTCTCGAGAAAGTTTGACGATTTAAAAAATAAGTAGTTGTATATTACTCAAGATAATGAGGGCAAAAGGATTACACATGCTGTATATGATCTGTTTGATTTATAGAAAATTTTTATTAGTATTTTCTTTTTTTTTATTTAATTTCATTTAATTACAATATTTGGAAAAAAAAATTCCAAACAATCGTAGGAAACCAAAAGAATTCTGTTTTAATTAGGATGAATATATATATATTTAACTACATTATAAGTTAAGGAAGGGATATTAAATCTTGTTTCTTTCTGTTGGAAACCAATATGCATGATACTAGATAAGAAATGTCAAAATGTTTAACAAATTATTTTTTTTTAAATTTTAATATTTCATTTCCATTCAATATCTAAGGGAAACCTGTTGTCCATTGTTTAGTTATATGCACTTTTGCCCATTAAATTTTTATTGCTCTCATTGAAGTATTCCCAAATCTACTAGTCAGTGGTCACTGGGTGGCACCTTACATCCTTTCTTCAAGCTTCTTTCACGTCATCAAACGAGTGGCCCTCAAGTGACTCGTGCAAAAACTGAGTTGCTTCCGTCGAGTTAATCGCCGTTTCGCAGTATCCATACATCATAATTTATCTCCATGACGGCTGCTGCTTCCATGGCTTTATTGTCTCTAAAGCTTCTCTCCCCTTCTACAATCGCCACTAACGCTGTCACCAAATCAACATTACCGGTACGTAGAATCCTATCCTATACTCCAGTTCGATATTCGCAATTGTTATGCCTATTTGTGAGGAACAAAATGCAATTTCAGTCTCTGTATGAACCAAATTTTGAATATGTAATCATCTATGAAAAATCATTCTAGTACACTTTTTCTTCTTGACATCTAGCACGGTGCATATGCAAAATGTACTGAATTACAAGCTTTACGGCTCAATTATTGACAAATTGGTATTAGACTTGAAAATTTCATTTTTCTTCAATAATTTTTTGAAGAGTGTAGGTTGATTAATTTTTACTCAGGCATATTACAATTTTCCGCCAAGAGGTGGTCTAAGGTTTGGATGTGGTGCTCCACGTGCAGTGGTTTCGAGTAAGGGTGAAAGTGAGTTCATGTGAGATTATTTTGCTGTTTTAAATAGTTCACGATTGTTTTAGATGTCTATTTTTGTGTCATGTGGAGGTGGTTTGATTGGCTTTACAGGCTATAATTATGATCTGGAGTTGCGAATGGTGCTCGAATTGGCTACAGATTCTGAGCTATATGAACTGGAAAGAATTCTCTTCGGTCCAAGGTGGTTTGGCTTTGATTTTGATTTCTATGATCTCATTTAGTTTAATGGAGTTTGAATTTAACTCGAATTATAATGCCTTGGAGTTAAAATGTGTAGTTTTATTATGCTGCCTTTTATATTTGTCTAATTTTCCTTTTTGTTATAAATAAAATACAAATTGGATTTAGCATATTTAAGTTTCTGGTTTCACAGAGTGTAAATGCAAGTTCAGTTTTCAGGTTTTTGGAATATGAAGTTGAATTTTGGTTCTTCCGTTTTACTATCAAAGATGCAGTCCACAGCTGAGTAAATAGGCTCCACATAGCCGTGAATATATTTCATTTACTCTTTTCTTTTTTGGATATACTCTTTACCAGCTTTATGTAGAAATGCGATTACCCATCATGTTAGCTAATTAGCATGCTTTTGGCTAGGAGTAGTATTATCCTGCTTGCTTTTTGGATGCACCAAAAAGTACCACTACATGTAACATTATTGCTCTAGAAAACTATTCCTTGTACTATATAATGTAAAATCTGGAGGGAAACTTGAAAATAATTCATTTTACTATATAATGTGACATATCGCTTGCAATGAAATTTTGCTGTGGGTTTCAAACTTTGTTGAACCATTTTTCTTAATCTTTCCTGGAACCAAATTGATCAGCATGAGCAGGAGGCACTCTACTTTTCTTCAGTGCTCTTAACTTTTATGCATCAGCTAATCCATTTTACTTGTTTTCCTTTGACTTCAGCTATTTCAGTCCATTGTTGAAGTCGATTACAAAAAGAGCTGATGTGGACTATGCCATGATTGGCCATGACCTTGAGGAGAGGGAAGAATTCTTGGAAGCTCTAGAGTCAAGATTTTTATATTTGGCAGCTGATGCTCGTTCAGTATTAAGGTTGGCTGATTATCGAGTTAGTTATTTTCGTGGCTAATGTTTTTTGAAATTAGGCAGATAAATCTGCTCCAGATATCATTATGCATAAGAAATTGTTTAAATTGGTTTTGGAACTAAATTCTAGAGCATCTTGGTGTTTTGTGCTGTGGCATTAAATTGGAATATCTATATTTGCCAAGATTATCAGTCCATTATCGGTTATTATATGCATTATTGTATAATTTCTGGCGAGATGGAACCGGCGGGTACATCTGTTCTTTACATGGAAAAAACTAATATGAAAGTCCTCTTTTACCAGGTCTTTGTCTTCAACGAAAGATGAATGTGGGAGTATAAACTCATAGTACAGTAGTTTTAGACTAAATTTGGGTGTGCAAGTCTACATTGCCTTTTCTTGTCATGAGAGAAAAAAAGTTACACTCAATTTTTTCTTCAATAATTTAAAAATCAAGAAAAATAAAAGAGTTGGTTTCCTTTTGCTAATACTTGATTCAGTTTCTAATGTATCACAGAGGCTGGAGACCATCATATAGGGATGTCTTGCTGGCTGTGAGGAAAAAGCTGAACATTCCTTGTTCGAACAAATTGCCAACTGAGGACTTGGAAATAGAGATTTTTCTGCATCTACTACAGGAATACTCGAGGTAATTTTGAATTTATTCTTACATATATAATGGAGATGGTGAATAGTTATCTTTTTGCTAAAACCTATTTAAAGAGTTGAATCGTTTGAAAGCAAGGTTCTGAGCTTTCATATAGCTTGCAAAAGATGCGGGCTTTAGGCAGGTTCATCTTTGGGTGGAAAAAATGGTGTTTGATCATCCTCTTGGATTGTACTTTGATTAGAAACTCTGGGGATTTAGACACTGAAAAGAATCATCATATTATGCGAGTCAAAGCTCAGATTCCCCTCTCTGATTTGTATATTAAATTTGCAGATACTTAAAGTAGCAACATTACCGCATGCTCAAATGACAGATTTTATTGGTTTTGTATTGTCAGTATCTTTGTTTGTTCACTCTGTAGGGTTCAGTAATGTTATATTGGGATAACTCAATGAATTGTTATGTTTTGAGACAATCAGAAGCTTGTTAAATAGTGACTTTTCCTTGCCATGTGGTGTCAAGGTCTTTTATAAAATTACCATAACAACAAGAAATGTTTTAATTATACCTGTATATTTTTGTCTCTACTTCAGGGAGTGCAAGCAAAAATATGTAAGTTAGGCATATTTTAGTATTTTGCTGGAAATATAAAAGGATTGAAATGAGTCTTTGATTTTTATATTAAACAGCATCTTCTAGTTTGCTTTTAATAATGTTACCGTGATTCATAGCAAAACTAGTTGCTTCTACCATATATGCACTTGTATTATTGCGAATTGGGATTCTAAATCTATATGCTGTTGATGCGTGCCTTTCAACCATGTGCAGTCACACTATTGTAAAAGTTCTGTCCTTCCTCTAAAAGTTCTCTCTGGCAATATGAACACTGTTATTTATTATGGATTGGAAAATTAATCATGGGCATTTCTTTGGAAACTAATTAATTCAGTTCCATATTATCTGTTAAAGAGGGGGAAAAAAGGACTTCCTGAAATTGATACTGAACTACTGTAAGTATTTTATGTAAGTTTGACAAATATTGCTTTCCATGGTTAGCAAAATTTTTAACTTTGCTGTCTTCATGCAGTGAGGAACTTAAAACTTCTCTTGGCATATTGGATCACTCCATGGGTTCTAGTATGCAAGATAGCATAGAATTAGGTTTTGATGAACAAAAGGTTCAGGCCTTTGCTGCTTTAAAAGTGGGAGCAAGAGAACTCCGTTCTCTGGTTTTTAAGGTACTCTAACCTCTGGCTTCCTTTTCTGCATTCTAGTTTTCTTTTCTTCATTGAATTAACTATATCTATGACTTATTATTCTATCTAATAACATAAATTATTTTAATTGTGTCAATATTCTAGGGTGGTGGTATGTTTACTTTGGCAAAGATTTATCAGCTGGTAAGGGAAGATCCACCAAATTATCTTTCTCTTATTATTGGTTTCAGGACTTTTCAACAAGTCTACTTCTTCTTTACGATAGGTTGCAAAAAGATTGTCTGGGAAGGTTCTTATGGAAGCTGCCAACTATCAGATAAAGAAAGAAGTTATCAAAAAGGTAAGTACCTTGTTGCTGTCAGCAGTTTAGTACCAGAATTTTCACATTGAAAGCAAAAAAGACCGACGTAATGTGTCTAATCCATTTTTACAATCAGCTTGGGTCACTAAACCTATATAGTAATACATCATTAGCATAATGACCTCTTCGAAGATCTCATGCCCTCTATTTGAAGGCTGCTTTAAATTCTCACTGGTGGGTCCAATGAAATTGAAAATAATGATGCCATTGCCTACCCATGTGATTTACTTGTAATGAAATGACCAATCTAAAGGCTGACATGCAGCACCAAGCTGTCTTTGGGCCATACACAAACCATTAGTGAAGGTATTATGTTGAACAACGTCAAAAGGCATATAATCTATATTTACCATTCTGGGTTTGCAGGGTGGACAATTAGCTGCTATTAATCTTGAGTCAAAAGCCGCCTTGCTTGCTGCCAAGCAGGTGATTATGTTCATGCATATCTTTGCAATTTTGAATAAATTATTCCTCTGTGCGAGCTGGTTGAGGACATTTAAGAATAGGATAAAGTAGGAGTTTCTACCATATTGCCTACTTGCTTAACTTTCTTCTTATACTTCGTGGAAAATGGTAAAGCAACTCTTCATTTGACATCTTAAGACTCCCATACATGTATATCATGTGGATCAGAGGAAGAATGTCCTTTTGTAATAATAGCCTAATAGGTTTCAAGGCAATGAGAAAATTCTACTTTGACCTTGGATTTGTGAATCAAAGGAAAGGTCCATATTTCTTTTGGGAAATTTTTTTCCTTCAAACCTCTCTCTCTCTCCCTCTATCTATCTATCTATTGTTTATTTTTATTTACACTAGTAAACTGTTACCGGTAGGATCTTCACAATTAACATTCTCATCAAGTGGGGTCATGTGACATTCAAACGGTGCTACCTTTCAAAGTGTTTGACGGAATCCCATTAAGACCTATGTTCCACTTAAAAGAGGTTCCATTTTATGTGAAGGACCTCAAATTTGCTTATATTGTTAGCTTTTTAGTTTTACTGATAAAATCTCAAATATATATGCAAACTTTAGGCTATCAAAACCCTTTTCAATAGGTTTATAATTCAAATGAAATATTGAACTGTTGGCTATATTTTATGAGTTTTAGTTTCGTAATATAGTCTTCTGTGGGAGGGATATATTTGGGTGAGGGGATATGGAGAAGAGAGATTTTATTATATGTTTAAAAATCATTGATTTAGGAGAACTAGTGGAAGGAATTTGAAGGGATTCAACTATAACTGTGGAGTCAATTATAACTTTGGGCCCCTTTTCTGTTTTGTCCTTGTTTTCTTTATGGTTCTTGTAAAATCCAAAATGAAGACAGTTTAATCTCTTTATTTCTCCTTTGTATTCTTTTCTAGTCATATTCTCTCACAGGTTGATTCCTTCTCATAAACCTAGTGGGAATGATACTATCAGGTAGGATATTCTTCCTGAGATGCTGGTTTCCTTAAGTATGATACACCCTTGTTATTTCATTTTCCATTCACTCATTTTATGAGTTAACCTGACTTAGCTAGTGGCTCTTCAAAGGAAGATCCTTATTTCTTTCTTCGGGAAATAAGCAAATGCACTTACTCAGATGTTTCAACATCCTTATTCCACTGGAGAGCCCTACCAATTTTGCTCCAATCCTTGAACTTTCCAATTTTTAGAGTACGAGAAGATTTTGTGGTTTATCTGATTTTCTCTTCTCTACTTGTAGTATCTTCTCCTGACTTCTTGTTTTCTCATGTCAAGTGGTATGTAAAGTGAAGTGAGAAGGCACTAAGAGACTTATCGATTCAAAAACCATAGAACAATGTACTTCTATCTTGTGGTATGTGGATCATTGAGTATTTGTTATATTTCAATGACTTTAAAAGTTGTAAACCACTTTCCATGTGAGGTAGAGAGACATTTCTAAAATGATGTAAACCAAAGTGTTGATGGGCTAAGAATCTTTATTGAAAATTTAACTTAAATGCAGATCAGCTTGTATAAATTTGGCCCTTCAAAACTAGAAGACAAAGATACTTGTTTGTCCTGTGCAGAACACTAATTGTCTTTCTCAGCTGTTATGATTTACAATGCAAACTTGCATGTTGGTCCTAACTACGAGCTTCAGAGTAGAGTCTATTTGTCTTACAAAGTGAAGATGAGGACAAGCATGGGTTATTTCCTACTTAAACGAACAATCACAAAGACCTCTTATGTGGTCAACCATATGATCAAGACTTAAATGAACAATCACAAAGACCACTTATGTGGTCAACCATATGATCAAGATCAACTAAAAAGCTGAGAGCTGTCATACAGCATTTTGCTTTCCTGAATCTTATGGAGAATAGCTACTGCCTTACAATTTTCACAATCTGAAATTGCTATACTGAAGATTTCCTTGCGGCAGGCAACAACTTCATAATATGAAATGGTGGTTCAACCAATTATGCATGTCATATGTTAAAATGATGGTCCTATAAGAAACAAATAGCATGCGCTTGCAGTTTTATTTGTTTTAGCAAGATCTGTCATGCCTAATGTAAATGATACTCTTTTTTCCAGGGTTTCGCTGGTGCTGCATCCAGATATGTGGGTTTTAAGAGCATGATGTCTCTCCTTGGACCAATGTATGCTTCCTTTTCATATTGTGTATCAAGAAGCAGCTGCAAAGATCAATTCATTTCTATTGCTGCATACTTTTATTTTTCACATCTTGATCAAAAGAAGACTAGCTGGATTGGGTCTGCTGATCTGTTATAGATATTAGTTAGTCAAGACAATAAATACTAAATAATGCTTTGATCAAAACAATTTCATTAGAAGTTATCCACACAACAAAGTATAGACAATGCATTTGTGTCTCAAAGTTCTGGTTTCAGAAAATATCAGCAATATCTAAGTTTTCCTTTTAAGTGTTGATGCATTACCTTTAGTTCCTTGACTAATACGATCCTAGAGTAGAGTTGATATAAATGTGCTAGTGAGTGTGTGTGTTCTGTGTTGTGTGTGATGGGTATGTGAAGTGTGTGTGTCATGTGTCATTTACATAAGGGCAGAATAGTAAATACTTACTTTAGTAACATATAAATACATAGGAGGGAGTGAGAGAAAGTTAGTTAGTTAATTTGTTAGAATTGTTGTGAGTATGTAAAGGGAGAGAGTGAGTTTAGGAAGATTGATGGCATAGTATTCCCACTCTAATTGTAAAAGTTCTTTACTTTACAATTGATATCGAGTGTTTGGGATTTGTCAAAAGATCTTCCACTCTCTATTGTGCAATTTTCTATTGAATAACAAAGATTGAACCCATGGGTTGTATTGTTGACCTTGTTACAAAAATTATTAGTTATTTCATACGCTCTTTTCAGCAATAAAAGGTTTGATTAAGAAGGTGAGGAATTTTCAATGTGCAGATTAGTTTTGAAGCTGATTACACAGCAAAAGTGGCAATTTAAGCTATTATCCCTTGTTTCATTGGCAGTTCTTCCCTAAATTTGAGAAATAATAAAATTTTTTTCAAATGCTGTATTTCATTTTCTAAGTTAGTTGGACTTGTTTGGGAAACACCCCAACTATCCTGTGAAATACTTGGTTGTCATATTGTGGTTGAGACTGTTTATAGCTGCAAATCAAGCTTTTTTCATGTTTTGCTCTTTCTGGACTTTCTTTATTTTTCTTTCTCCATCAAATATTTAAGCGATACTAGTATTGTCATGCAGGCTATGGGGGACTTTTCTTGCTGATATGGTTATTCAAATGTTGGGAACTGATTATGCCAGAATTTTGCAGGCAATTTTTGCTTTTGCACAGGTATGTTATGCATAATCACACATTGTAGTATGTATATCATGTCAGCTCTGAGTGCACCATTAGAACCATCATTGTGTTAACATAATAATATTGCAGCATTTGGTTGGGTTTCGGTGAGAGCCCATGGTGAGTGCATGCTTTACCTTGGAGTTGGAAAAAAAAACAAAAATACTAATCTTGTGGGATTTGAGATGATAAAGTGAAAATTTGGAGGACTAATTTGAATTATCACTTATATAAAGAATCTCAAAAAAAGTAAATTGGATCTTATGGAAAATGTCTAAATAAGGGGGAATCGGAAGAATGCATACTGTTCCACAATGGAGTTTGGCAGTGATGCAACAATGTAGGCATGCTAAATCATGACCTTATTACTGAATAAGGAGCTCACCTGATTTTTTCTTATTTTATTTGGGCTGAGTTCAACTAATTTTGAGTAAGGTTTAAAATTGGTCCAAGGATTTCTTTTTTGTTTTTTGGCGGTATATTGTTATACTATTCTCATTGTACAAAAATGTAACCCATGTTTTAGTAGTTTTTTGCAAACAAGTGATCTATATTTTAATTTTTGATAAGTACATGAGCTGTGTTTCTTAATTTCGTGTTAATTGTATATGGGGGACACAAAGCAATTTCTTATTGGATCATCTTACTATTAGACAATTTATGTAAACAACATAAAGTAAACTTATTAAGAAAATAAAGAGGGGAAAAAAAATTCAGGTTGAGACCATTTATAACCGCCCGAAGGTTAGGGGATGGTTGGCTTCCATAGGTGAGGGTTGCACACTTACAATAAAAGGTTGCAACCTGTCAGAAAGATAGGCTTGTTGCCAAGCACCCAAGGGTAGGGAGTGGCTCGCAATTATGTTAGTGGGGTTACACAGCCCCCCTCTAATGTGGCCGCCGGCTGACCTTTGCTCTTAGGTGATTGGCTACAGCTCCACATTGATTGCTCCCTTTCTTTGTTTTAGATTTTAATTTTTTTTGCATTTTCTATTTTATTTTTATTATATTAACATATATTTACTAATATTGGCAGTCCAATTAAAGGCGGACATCATGTCCCTAATTGAAATTATCAAAGAAATATAAAATACGGGTCATGTATTTGTCAAAAAGAAAAATGCAGGTCACCTCTTTATAAATGGCAAAAATATAAGTTACTTCTTTGTAATTTTTCCTTTTTGATATAATAAAGCTGCAATGGTTGCCATTATAAATTTTAAAGGTAATTACATTATCACCAAAAACTGTTGCTCAGGTGCAGATACAACTCCCAAACTTCAAAATGTGTTTTTTCATCTTTAGAGTTATGGAGAGACAAATTATGTTTTGGAGTTTTGAGAGGTGTATTCACATGTATTTAGTAACTCTACCATAGCTGCTGCCTAGCTTGCATGCACCAAACCTTCCCCACCAGATTGCAATACCAGAATAATCATTTATCTACTTGGTATCAAGTTGCATCTGTTTTTCATTTAAGATCATTGTGGTCTAGGATACACAGATATATGCTATAAAGCTAGTGGTGATAGTTTGTCTGTATTCCTGATAGCTTAAACTAATCTGCAAAGAAGACAGCAAACAGTCAAACGAGCATTAGAATATTGCTTGACCCTATGTCAATATCTGGCAAATATTGGTAGTATGCATGGTCTTTACCTTCTTTACCTACTTGCATTATTACGGAAATTATGACCATTACGGGATCAATCTCAGAGACTATCAGACTGATTGTTCTTGCGGCAACTCAAAATTGCAGACTACATATTTAGTTAAAATTTTTCTTATGTTCAACATTATTTGTCATGGTTTGCCATTTCCTACCATCAGATACGTGTAATGCACACCTATAAAGCACCGGTCGATGGCGGGCGATGACTTTGGAGCACTTTTTGCATGCTTATTCGATTTTCTAAATAGTTTTATCAGACTATTTATCTGCTTTTCCCAGTTTAATTACTGGTTGTTGGAAGAGTATTTAACATAGCTAGTTAGAGTTTTGTGGGTCTTCTTGTGTTTCTCAAATGTAGAAAGTTAGCCATTAACTCTTCGGATAATTTTGGGGCTGGAACTGTACATAGATTTCGCTTTTTTCAATGATAGATCAATTTAATGTAAGGATGTGAAATGCTTGAAACTTTTACTGCAGCTATCTCCAGTGGTAGCACTATATGTTTCTTCTTGTCGTGCAGTTTTACTTGCAAAGAAAATTTCCCCAATACCTTACCATGTGTGAGCGTTTTTATAAATAAATTCATTTCATGGCTTCATCATCGCGGCTTCGATAATCTCAAATCGCAGACATTATCTGTCATAGTTTCTCTCAGGGACCTAGTCAATCATGGACCATGTCCTCGTGGCTAGTCTCGACTTTTAAGACTACTCCTGATTTTTTCTTTCATTTATCTTTTTAAAATGGCTATAAGAACAATGATAGATTTAAGATTACGCTCTTTTTGTCTTGTTTGGGTTCGGAGATTCAGGTCCACGCTTATGTAGTATTCGAATCCCTTTGGCTGTTGTTTTGGCCCATTTATTTAAGTTACTTACTTTGATGATCTTTAAGTCCAGACCATATCTAATGTGGAGTTCCATATGAGCTTCACTCGATTTATTATATTGTATGAGTTTATGCGTAGTTTTTCGCTTTCTCCTGATCTGCCATGAAAAATTTTTGGAAAAAGAAGATATAAATGTAGAAAATTAAATAAGAAGAAATTCTAGATTCTGATGGCTTGCATTGAGTACCAACATTTAATTACAAAAAAAAAAAAAAAAGATAAGCTAATCCAAATTATCCTTACATGATACGTTTATGTTACCTCTCCGTTATCCTATCATTTTTGGTTATGCAAGGAGTATGCATTCAACCGTTACTGTTAGTGATAATAATAACCCATTTACTTTGTAAAGTGGAATAGAAAAGGAATAAAAAAAAAAATATATCTTGAGAAGTTATAAGGATAGATTAGGGCTTTGTATTCTAGTGTTTACTTTGTATATTTTTTTTTATTATAAGGAATATTGATTTTAGTATTTTGCTTTACCTTAGTAATTGCAGTATTAAGTTGAAAATATGAATAAAATTATGAAATTTGTCCCTATTTGGTCATTTTGAAAAATAAGTAAAATTTATTTAACTTTTCTTATGTGAATTTTGATCCTCTAAAATTCTATTTTTCTTAAAATTCACAAAATTACATTGTTATTGTCTAGATTTTTTTTTTTAAAGATGATATTATGGTAGATATCATAGAATATTTAAAAATTCAAGAATCGACGACCATTAATTTTTAACTTTATAGAACATCAGGAAAAAAGGAATAGGATCCACACATATACACATAATATATATGTAAAACTGGATCTCCAACATTTGTCAACAAATGAAAGAGCAAATAATAATGCCTAGTGCCTAATAAAAACGTCATATTTTATATCTGGACAATGAAGCTAGATGGGTAGCAGAATAACTATCATGCACAATTTCTTGATTATTACTGCTCCGATTCCACACATATTTCGTTCGTGGTTGAGATGTAGAAAACATAGAGGCTTATGCTTGAATGATTAATATCAATGACTCAAACGTGCAGTGGTGCAACCACTTAAAAAGAATTTTATATGAAGTATGACACTTTGTGAGTGGATATAACTTTCCATAATAAACCCATACATTCTGCCAATTTAGATTAGGTTTGTTTACTTTGTAATGCTCTCATGGTCAAATCTCAACCAATTACAAATATATATAAATATGAAAAAATCTAAGCCCCCTGGTAGAGGTGGAAGCCGAAGCCATCGCAGTTACTATTCCCCTAAGAAAATCTTGAACAGGTTCATATTACCATGTAACATCAAATAAGGAAAAAGATTTCCTATGTGGCATCAATTGCTGCAGATATGAAAATTTATAGGGACATTACAAATGTGTTCAAAATCAATAGCAATACTTTATAGATAACAACTAAGACATAACCTGTCCAAGCTTAATACTTAAACCAATTTACAAGACATAAAAAATGTAGTTTAGGTAGTAGAACGATACCTAAGCAGTTGTTCTTTTATGTACGCCAACAAAACATTATTCTTTGAACGAAGTTTAACATAAAGCTAGACACAGATGACATGGTTGCAGTTTGAACCAACACAACATCTACAACCTTGATATCATATTTCTAGAATACTACAAACAAAAAAGAAATCATTGATGGACTAGTGCTCCATAAGCAAACACCTTTAAAAATCTTCCATGCGTGTCCTTACTCAATTGGATCACTTACATTGGGGTACCTCACAAAATAATAATAATAAATAAATAAAAAAAAAAATAAAATAGGACATAGTAATTGTGAGTTATGAGAGATTAAGAATGGTGTGTTTTTCCCTAGAGGTTAAATCATTAATATTACGAAGAGCGACGAGTAACTTCTTGTACTCTTAATTTTGTGTGTCACTAAGCTTAGAACTAAAGCTATTGTTCAACTTTTGATCGACCTCTTTAAAATCTTTTCCAAGATTCTTAATTACCTCAATCATATTTTAAGAAGAGTTATACTTCGACCAATGTTTCCCATTTTGCTTGACTAGCATACGGGATACATGCTAATTTGGAGAAAAACCTTCGAGGGCTATTGCAATATCATCTTCATGTTCTTCCATTTCGTTATTATCATTTTTTTCCTCATTTTCAAGTTCTCTAAGTAATCTTTTCTAGTTGTATGATCCTTCTCATAAATCAATGATGACCCTTCCTAATTAGGAAAACTCCTTTTGCGAAACGGTGTAACATTTTTATGATATTGAAATAATTAAAATAATAGAAGTCAACTAGCTTTGAATCTTGATGGGAATCTAACCTTTGGTCTCGTCATACGAGCTCAACTTAAGACTTATAGAGCTTAGCTTAAAGGATTCTTAGTAATTAATTGGCTAAGGACGAGTCAATCTACTTATAGAGCACCCTTTTACACCAATTGTCGACTTATCTAGCCATCCTATCCTACATTTGAGTTGCCAAGTCTTTAAATGACTTAACCTGTAATAATTTGATATGCGTAGGAACTTAATTATTACTAAAACTTATTGTAAGAGATGAGAACCAAATGGATCTTTTTAAGTATCAAAGAAAATAGAATGGTAAGGTCGGTGAACTAAATGTAGTAGCTGACGTGAAGTTGCTTGATGAATATAACTCACTTATGAACACAACACGTTCAGCACTTCACTTGATGTAACGCACAAGCTAATGCTAAGGTCTACTTGTCACTAATCTCGAGTTACTTGGTAAAATTAAATAAGAGTGTAAAAATGGACTTAGAGAGGAATATTTCACAAGAACAAATATACTCAACGTCTGTGTGGAATATTAGATGATTCCAACTATAAGGAGAAGAGATTATTTATAGTAAGTCTCTAGGACAACATTACTAATAAAGAAAATTACAAAAATGTATTTACTAAAAGAGATTCTTAGTACATATAAAAAGGAGTAAATTAGACAAATCATAAAAAGGGAAAAATAGTACAGTATAAAGGGAAAAATAGTACAGTATCAAGTGAAAAGGATAGTTGGCAATGAGATATTCGTTCCGTATTGGCAGAAAATATAAGCATCATTATGTAAAGTAATAGAGATAGCAAGCTGAAGGGTAAGGGTCGTCGTGAAGGGGATCTCCTCACTCGGTAAGTAGGCCTCAACACTTAGCAAGTGGCCCTCAACACTTGGCACAAAAGGGGTCCGGGTGATAGGTGTAGTGTTGTATGAATAAGGTTGGTCAACCTCGGCATTAATTTGGTTAGCTTCGGCATTTGGTGGATAATGTTTAGCACTTGTGGATAATGTTTAGCACTTAGAGCCTAACAAAGCAAGGTATGGTTGAGATGAGCCCTTAAGGAGTTCTTCCACCATTCTCCTATAAACTGTGCCTCGTCCTCAGTAACTTGATCAGAGAAAATTCTTTAGGTGAGTGATTGAAGGCCTTAGAGGCGCACAATGGTGAGAGGACCAGTGGTTGGCAGTCCATTAGTTCCCCAGGGTTATTGAAGATTTTCCCTCAAATCTTAGCTCTCTTCTTCATCGAGTACATAAGGTATTAGGTCAGCTACATTAACAGTAGCAGATACACCATATTCGTTTAGTAACTCAAGCTCATATGCATTGTTGTTGATGCATTTAAGGATCTTAAAAGGTTTGTTTGATCTAGGTGAAAGCTTGTTCGTTCTTTTCCTAAGGAAACACTCCTTGCTAAGGTGGACTTAGATAAGGTTTCCAGGGCTATAAACCACTCATCTCTTTCCTTGGTTTTCTTGCTCCTTTTGTCGAGCCCTAGTTTGTGCCAGTTCTTCGACAACCTTTTGATGTAACTTTTTGAATTCCTCAGTACATTGCAGGCTGGATTGACTTTCCCATTGAACGGTTGGGTTGATAGCCATATCTAAGGGTAAGTTCAGGTTTTGTCCATGGATGACCTCAAAAGGTGACCTTTCTATTGAGCTATGAGACGATTGATTGTAAATGAACTCAATGACAGGTAGGCATAGGTCCCAATCATGTAAGTTCTTCTTAGTAGTTGCTTGTAGGAGGTTACCGGTTGTCCTGTTTACTATCTCGGTCTGGCCGTCTATTTGAGGGTAGCAAGAAGTACTGTACATAAGTTTAGTGTTGAGTTTTTTCCATAAGGTTTTCCAGAAGAAACTCGTGAACTTCATGTTACGGTTGGACACAATACTTCTCGGCAGTTTATGTAATCACATAATTTCCTACAAGAAGAGGTTAGCAACAAGTAAAACATCATTAGTTCTATGATAGAGAATGAAGTGGCTCATCTTGCTGAACCAATTATCCGCCACCCTAATTGATTCATGTCTTCTTGGTGTTTGGGGAAGGCCGAGCATGAAATCTATACTTAGGTTGATCCATGGGTGCTCAAGTATGGGCAAGGGTATATATTCTCCATACGGCTCTCTCTTTCCTTTTGCATGTTTACACACTTAGCACCTCTTAAGAATTCGGTACACATCTTTCATTATCTCAAGCTAATGGAAATATTCTTTCAATATTTCAGTTATCCTCTTTTTTTCAAAATGGTTGGCTAAGCTTCTAATGTGAGCTTTTCGGATGAGTAGCTCTCTAGCCGAACCACTTGGCATACAAACTTGCTTGCACTTCATCAGGAATCCGTGGCTTATGTAGAACCCATCTACAACTCTTCCAACATTGTACTTAGCTACTAAAGGCCTGAAATATGGATCATGCTCATTCTTATATCGAATGAGATAGTAAAAAGACTCTAAGAACTCAACCTATTAGGCATGATGTCGAGAAAGTTTTTGTTGCCTTTGGAGGTGTTTGAAAGATTCATGATTTGAGTAGATGATGAATTCTCTTGGAAACAGGTGATACTACGAGTTTTGTTGTGTTTGGCAGGTAAGCTCTCAGCTTCTCTTAACTCGTTTCCTCACTAGAAGGAGTACACACTCTTTGGCCTTGACTTCATAAGCAAATTGAGTTTAAAAAATCACTAAGGACTTCCGTTGTACTGATCTGGCAACCTTATCTTGTACCTCCTGCACTTCCATAGGACTCATAAGGGTTAGTATAACCTTTTTCCAATCCTTATGGAACATGTAGATGTTCTTATACCCATCATGTAATACCCTTAAGTCAAATAGCTAGGGTTGGCTGAGTAAGATGTGCAAAGTGCACTTAAGAAGGATGTCACACAACACCTCGTCCTTGTACCTATTGCCAATGGCAATTGGTACTCTAACCTGCTCGACAACTGGTGAACTTCCCTTCTTGTTTAGCCAGTGAATCTTATACGGCTTAAGGTACGGAAGGGTTATCAACTTTATGGCCTTAACTACTCCTTATGCTATAACATTGATACAACTTCCTCTATCAATGATCAAGGCTTATAGCTTGCCATTCACTCAGTAATTCATGTGGAAGAGATTCTCCCTTTATGTATTCTCATTGGATACAAAAGTATCGAGAGAATAGTACATAACAAAATAGTACTTGGCTCCTACTTCAGGAGGTGTAAGGGCATTAGGGTCTTCTTAAAACTCCTTTATCATTGGGCCAACTTCCACCTCCTCTTCTCATTCACTAGCACTCTCCACTTTAAATTGAGGCTTATCTCCCTTGATCATCATGATGCATTAGTTTATACATTGACTAGCCACGTGTTCATAACCAAGACATTTAAAGCATTTGATCTCTCGGGTCTTCCTTCCTAAGCTTTGACCTTGGTCTCTTTGGACCTTAGGTTCCTTGGCCTTACCCTTACCTCGGCCCTCTTTAGGTCGGCTTGGCACTTGACCTCAATGGTTTACTTCGAAGCTGTCTAATGCTCAGCTATAGTTTGATCGGCTCGGTATGCTACTTCGACTTAGCAATCTAGGTCTACTAATTTGGCTTTGGCTTTACCTCTCAACCTTCTATGCTACTTAGATGGCCTCATCTAGACTCCCAAGTGCCTATAGCTCCACAATATAACCAATGTCAGTCTTGAGCTTAGAAATGAATTGAGTTATGGTTTGGGTTTTAGGTTCATCGACATCACATCAAATCATTAGCAATCGAAATTCCTATACATACTCATCTACTGACTTGCTACCTTGTTTCAAATCTTGGAGGCGTTTGAAGGTGTCTTGTTCATAGTACTTTGGAACAAACTGGTTTCTCAAAACTTTCTTCATTTCATTCCATGTTCGAATCTCATGGTATGCTCTTTGGCACGCGTTTTGCAACTTTTTCCACTACGTTGCTGTATATCTAGAAAACTTTAATGCAGTTATTGTAACACGAACAACATCCTCATAGTCATATAAGTCAAATATCTTTTCAATATTTTCCTTCCAATCTAAGTAGTTATCAACAGTACCACATCCATTAAAGCTAGGAATCTGCACTTTGAGATGCTCGGTTCCTCGGTGTGCCCTCAAGTTACACTCTTCAACAACATCATATTGTTCCTCCTCATCAAACTCCTTAATTTTGTCCAATTTAAGTCTCCTTCTTGCAACCTTGTTAGCTTGTTGGAGTGGAGCTTGGTTCACATGGATCGACTCTAGAGCTCACTATCCTTCCATTTGCTTTCTTGGCTTATCTCTCACCTCTTAGCCTTGATCAATAACAACTCTCTCGCGTGGCCTAATCTCTATGAATCTTTGTATTGAGACAGCTAAATTGGTCACAATAGTAGCAAGGTCTTGTATTTACTCATTAATAGTACGTGGTGTTTGTTAGGTAACATGACCATGACCATAAGCATCGTTAGTCTCCTCTTAAACAATAAGATTCGACATTTCAGCTACAAAACTTTCAAGAAACACTCCACTTGAGATTTGTCCATACACAACATAGAAAATTACTGAACAATAGTGCCTGTAGACTTACTCTGTTCTTCTAATGTAAAATAAAGTGAGACAGAACAAAGCTAATAGTAACCAGTCTATATAGCCTTTGGTCGCAACCTCAAGTTTTGATACCAGGATTATATGATGTGCTTAAGAGCTTAGTTATTACTAGGAATTATCGTAGGAGATGAGAACCAAATGAGTCCTTTGAAGTGTCGAAGAAAATAGAATGGTAAGGTTGATGAACTGAATGCAGTTACTGACATGAAGTTGCTTGAAGGATATGACTTACCTACGAATACAATACGACTTGGCACTTCATTTGATGTAACGCACAAGCTAATGCCAAGGTCCATCCACTACTAATCTTGAGCTAATTGGTAAGATTAAATAAGACTGTGAAAATGGAATTGGAGGGGAATTTCTCACAAGAACAAGTATATTCAATGTTTGTATGGAATGTTAGATGATTTTGGCTATAAGGAGAAGGGACTATTTATAGTAAATCTCTAGAGCAACATTAAAAATAAAGAAAATTACAAAAAGGTATTCACTAAAAGAGATTTATAGTACATATGAAAAGGGGTAAATAGGACAAACGACAAAAAGGGAAAAATAGTACAGTGTTAGGAAAAAAGGACAGGTGGTGGTGAGATATTGGTTTCATATTGGCAACAAATGTAAGCATCGCTACGTAAAGTAATAGAGATAGTAGGCTAAAGGGCAGGGGCTATTGTGAAGGGGATCTCATCATTTAGCAAGTGAGCGTTGGCATTCGGTACCTGGCACCTTAGCCTTAGCACAAAGGGGGTCTGGGTGATAGGTATAGTGCCGTATGAATAAGGTCATTGGCCTTGGCATTAGGTTTATTAGCCTTAGCACTTAGTTTCTTAGCCTCAGCATTTGGCAGATAATGTTCGGCACTTGGAGCCTGACAAAGCAAGGTATGGCTAAGATGAGCTCTTAAGGAGTTCTTTCACCATTCTCCTATAAATTATACCTCATCCTCGGCAACTTGATCAAAGAGAATTCTTTAGGCAAGTGACTAAAGGCCTCGAAGGCACGCGCGGGTAAGAGGACTAGTTGTTAGCAGTCTATCATAGTGTAATGACTCACTTCACCCCTTAAATAGCTCGACCATTATCTTGGAATCAACCTTCAACTTGGTTTGAGTACCCCTATGCCTTGGCTGAACTTGTTGCAGTGATAGTTACCTATATTAAGCTTGACCAACATCAATTTCCAACATCATATCGTTCTAGCTAACACATAACATAATGATTTCCAGCGGCATGTCTTACTATCGTACCACTATTAGAAGATATTCTTTTTTGCTTTTTTTAGTATTTGATAGTTTTACCCTTTTTATACAATTCTATAATGTTATCTTGATGTAATACTTTTTGCAAATTCACTACTTTCTTTGTTAACCTAATGTGCACACTATAAATAACCCATTATAATGTAGTTGGAATCATCTTTTTATCTTAATGCATTGAATATTCTCTTGAGAGTTTATTCTTTAAGTATTCTTATACACTTATTAAGCTTAGTAGCATAGGTTTATGGTGAGTAGACCCTAAGACGAAGCTTGTGAGTAATATTAAGGCTTAGGTTGCGTGCGGTTCTTGTGGTACATAACATTTATTGGGATTGCTTATGGATTGTTTCATCTAATTAATTCGCCTTTTGTTTCATTCGTATTCAGAGGGTACATTAATCCTTTGGTGAGCCTTAGTGATTACTTTAACTCTTAAGCACATAAGATAAACTTTGTATCAGAGCTCAAGGTTTTGACTGAAAGCCTTGAGTAGGCTTGTATTGTAAGTGTTTTCTTATAACAACTCGGCTGGAACTTCTCCCAACAAGGTATTGCCCGCTTTAGTATAGAACGCCACACAGTTTTGTCTCCTGGTGCAGTAGCTTCCCAAGAGGTTACCCATCTTGGGATTACCCTAGCCTGAGCATGCTTAACTTTGGAGTTTTGATGTACTTTGAGTTGCTATACCAAAAGGTGTCTCAATGATTAGAATTCCTTCTCTTTGCATGTAAGGGGTATTAAAGGAACCCTAATCATCGAGGTGCTTTTTGGTGTAGTGACATGGAATACATTGAAACTCTAGAGTTAAGCATGCTTAAGCCAAAGTAATCTTAGGATGAGTGACCTCCTAAGAAGCTATTGCATCAAGGGACAAAAGCGTATGGTGTTTTATGCTAAAGTGGACAATACCTTAGTGGGAGGAGTTTTGGTTGGGTTGTTCTAGGTAGTATCGAAGCAATCAATTAGTCGGAAGGGCGGAACCTTGCTTGGTGGTGATTCTGGACCTGTATAACAAACTTGGCAAGGACATCAGTTCTGTAAGGAGGGTAGATTGTAATACTCCTTACATGTCAAGTGAAGGAAGTCTAATGATTGAGGCTCCTTTTGGTGTAGCGGCTCGAAGTATGTTGAAACTCCGAAATTAAGTGTGCTTAAGCTAGAGCAATCTTGGGATAGGTGATCGCCTAGGAAGCTATTGTTCCAAGGAACAAAACTATGCGGCCTTTTACGCCAAAGTGGACAATACTTTGGTAGGAGGAGTTCCAGTCGGGTTGTTACATTTCTATAACTGGAGTCATAGTATGGAGTGGCTGTTTGTTGTGTTGGAGCTATTGTTGGTGTATTTGATTGGTGTTCATGTCGTAGTTGAAGTTCTAGGTAGTGAAGTTGAGTTTGAGTTAAATGTTATGTTAGAGTGAAGTTGTTTATTGTTGTTGTTTTGTGTTGAGTAGTTATAGAGTTTTTGGATTATGGTTGTTACTATTTGTTTGTTGAATACTTTGTATAGTAGTTTTATGAAGTTTTGGCTATTGAGATGTCAAAACTGAGTGTTCATGGAGGTATAGCTAATGTGGAAAGCGATGTACATGGTCAAAGAAGATAGATAATTAGACCCTTAGGACAACTATGGGAAGATAAATGATTTGGTGACTATGATGGCTGAAATGACTACATTTATGCAACGGATGGAAAATGCCTGAATTGTTACGGTTGCTCAAATTGATGTCTAACCTCATTCGACTAAGCTGGTAGCTAGAATTGGTAGAAACAATGTTTATCACACTGGACAAGAAGAACCACCTTAGAATGTTAGAGTTAGAGGAGTTAAAGGGAGAACATGTAGGAGAATTGCGTTAAAATAAGTAGAAGAGGTAGAAAAAGAAGACGATAATTTTCATGAGTTTGAAGACTGAGATGTCGAAGCTCTTAGAGACCTAAAAAACACCGCAATGCAAATCCTGACTTTTTTAGGTAGTGATGATATTGATGACTACCTTGAATAGGAAGAGAATATTGAGAAGCTATTTGACTATAAGTATAAGAGCATGTGAATGTGCGACTAGCTACCTTAGAGTTCTTAGGATAGATTTCCATATGTTAAAAGAATTTACAAGGAAGTTTAGAGAATAGATGATAGATGCGGGGTTAGAACGTAGGCTAAGATGAAGAGAGAAATGAGGGAAAAGTTTTTGCTTGGCTTCAATTTGCAGAACAATTTTATGAAGCTTTAGCAAGTAAAGCCAACGAGGATAGAGTGTAAATAACTATGTGAACGAATTTCAGATACTTATGATGAGGTGTGAAGTAGAAGAGCCTTATTTATAGGTTTATCATTGGGCTTAAATATGAGACTCATAATAAAGTGGAAGTCTAGAGGCATTGGTGAGGTGATATGAGTTGCTTAGCGAGTAGAGAATAAAAGGCACAACCAACCTAGTATAGTACCTATGTCCTAAGCTATTCCCTTGAGTTGTAACATGCCTTAAAATTGACTAGTTTACGGGAGTCCTGGCTTTAGTCAAGAACCTAACCAGTGTAGTCCTAGTAGTCATCTAGTTGAACAAAGATCATACCTTGAGGCAAGGTGAGGATGATTGAAATTAAATCGAGACAAGAGATTAGACAATGTTCAAGTTGAAAGACATGAGAGATCAAGTGCCTTAGATTTGGATATATGGCTTCCCAATGTTTGAACCAAAGAGTAATGATTTTGAAAGGGGATCAACTTGAGCTAGAAGTTGAAAATGTAGGTGAAGAGGAGATCATGGAGTAGATTAAAGAACAACAAGTCTACAAAGAGACATGTGTCCATGCAGACTAAGGATAAGTGCTTAGCTTAGTACTAGGAAGGGTTTTGAACACTGCATTAAGCTCTGACGAAGGGCAACATGAAAATATGGTCAATATTACTTGTAAGATCAAGGGACAAGTTTATACACTCATTGTAGGCAGATGAAGCTGCACCAATGTGGCTATAGAATCACTTGTCAAGAAGTTGAAGCTACCTAGCTCTAAACATTCGAAGCCCTACAAGCTACATTAGCTACATGAGAAAGGTACGTTGCATGTTACTAAGCAATTTAAAGTGCCATCTTTGATTGGAGGACTATACCAGGATAAGATACTTTGTGACGTCATCCTCATGGGCATATCTCATGTAGTTTTAGTTTGCCTTCTTTTTTTGACCTGTGAGTTATCCATGATGGCTACAAGAACACCTATGCCTTTGCCAAGGATAAGAAAAAGATCGTATTATAACCAATGATACCCAAACAAGTAAGTGAAACTCTAAGCTAACTAGTCTGAGGTCTAATAAGAAGACCTTAATATTGTCCCAAGGTAAACTAGGTCAAGTTGTGAGAGTTGATAAGTTAATGTTCTTGCTAATCTAATGATTACTAGAGTTGTGAGGCTTAGAATCACTATCCACTAAATTAAAATAGTTGATTGGAGAATTTAAGGAATTATTCCTTAAAGAACTTTTGAAGGATTGCACTTGGTCCAAAGGATAGATCATTGTATTGATCTGCAGCTTGGTGTAACCTTACTTGATACGTTGCACTGAGAGTAGATAAAGACAATAGTATTAGGTAGGTCTAAGCTTGTAGAAAGCTTAAAGTGAAAGGTGATAAAATGCAAAGTAGGAACAAGAAAAATGAGATGAACAAGCAATCTACGAATGATTATGAGGATTTGACGCGTTAAGGAAACTTCGTGGACCTACAAAACTAACTCAATATGATATACGAGTAGCTCAGTGAGTTTACTTACCACTTAAGTTTGCTTGAGGGTTAGGATAAGAGTAAAACAAGGGGTAAGAACACCAGCTTATGAAAGAGAAATTATATTCGAAATCAGATGTATGATGTTGCAACTATATATTACAAAGAGTATTTATACTTGAAAACTTAGGGCGTCTTACTTAAAATGGAAAAGATAAAAAGGGATATTGTCTAAAAAAAGTAATGTACAAGTAATAATAAATGGTACAAATGAAAAATCAAAGTAAATTAGTGATTGGTGTGGTAAAATCCTTTCATGTAGGACTAGACATGTGGGATTTGGTCACAAGGTGTACTTTTGGCGAAAACAAACAAGTGGTATGGTTAAGATGGGGATTACTAAGCAGAGGTGCTAAGTAGACCTAGAGGTCCTTTCAAGACATGTAGGTTTAGACGTACTTTAGGGTTCTTGGCACTAGTGTCACTAAGCTGCTTGTCGACATGGTTATGGTTAAATAGACATGTGAAAAGTATTAAGCTATCAGTGGAGCATATTTTAGGTCAGCACTCTATTATTGACAAGCAAGAAGTTACTCAGCTCAACATGTGGAGTTGGTTAGTAGTAAGGATCGGCTTGGCTTTGGTAGGAGTTGACTAGAATAATAAAATCTGCTTCTTCAGTCCCTTAAGACCTTGAGTTTAGGCTCGGGTTAAAGGTCCAGTTGTTTGGTTCCTATCATCTCCTCTAGGTTGATTTTGATTTGGGATCAAATCCATTTAGTCTTCATTCAATTCTCCTTTAGGTTGATAAGGGTTGAGGTTAACAAAGCAAGAGATATCAGAAACTCCATAGTCTTCAGGTAAAATTTTAATCAATAGGTATTGTTATTGATCTTTTGGAGTACTCTGAAGGGACCTTCTACGTAGGTAGAAAACATATTCTTTCTCTTATTTGAAAACTTCTCCTTGCTTAGGTGCAACCATACCAAATCACCAAGTTGAAACTGTACAGACTTTCTTCCTTTACTCTTTTCTTTCAGCTTGTTGGTAGTTTGGCCAATTTTTTAGGTAACCTTCTCATAGATTTGCTATAAAGACTCTACTTAAGCTCTTGCGTCGGGGCCTTCTTGCTCGAGCATGGGTACTTAAGCATGATCAAGGGATAACTCTAGATTGAAGCCATAGATGACTTCAAAGGGTGTTTTTTTAGCAGTATCATATACCGTGTGGTTGTAAACAAACTTTATCATAGGCAAACAAACATCCCAATTAGCTAAGTTCTTTCCTACGATAGCTTAGAGTAGTGATCCTAAACTGCAGTTGACTACCTCTGTTTGGCCATTGGTTTGGATATGATAAAAAGTATTAAATAATACTTTAGTTCTCATACAATGGCCTCTAAAAATGGCTCAAAAATTTTATATCTCTATCTAATATCACACTTCTTGACATACCATGTAGACAAATAATCTCCTGCAAAAAGAGAAAAGCAATAGCCGAAGTGTAAACCCCTAAATTTTTTGACCTAATATCTAAAGTAGACTTAAAAGTGTTAGATATTCCTAAAAGTCAACAAGGCTAGTTAAGATAAAAATCTTAAAATAACAACTGAAGATTTAAGCGAGTATGAAAGTTTTATACCTTACACGTATATAAATACTAAAGATTCATTTGAAAGTGACAAAAACCCTAAAACTATAACTTTAAGGATATAAAAGTACTGATTTATCATAATTTACTATAAAACCCTAATTGATAATATATCCTTAGTATCTTACCAAATCACTAATAGAAGATTAAAGATAACTTTCAATTATTTATCAATACATATAATACTAAAGTAATCCTTTAGAAACTAGAATATTGCATTATAGATCACATCCATCTTGTAATTATATAACAAGGTTAGTATTATAAGGAGTTAAGTGTTTAGATGATGCTTTAGTAGGTATTAATATCCTAAATGACATTTTTCATGATAATTACACTAAGTATCATACTAAATGATGTATATAGGATATAAATACCTAGAATAAGAGTCTAATAATTACTTTTACTAATTATTTTATTTAATCTTATATCTCCTTTCATTTCCTTAATTTTTCTTCCAATTATCCTCAATTACCCCATTATGTGCATTCGAATTACATGTAATTTTTAGAGAGTTTACTAAGTTAACATTTGACCAAGTCAACAAATGTCATTGTCATCTAGAGTTTTCTTCCATTTTCTAAAGTTTTCTACTCATTTTCACATGGATTTTTTTCCCTTCTTATCGTCCAACACATGGAGATCTTCTAGACCCCACTTGTCTTACTTATAAACCACAAATTAATACAAAGTAAAACCCTTTCCCCCCCTCGATTTCCAAACTGTAACCTCTGCCTTGTCTTTTCATGTTCAACCTTTTCTCAATTTCAATTTCACAACTTCAACTACTACCACAAACTAATATACTATATCTACTTGCTTTCCTTTTTATATTACAAAGGAGAAAAAGGTACAATTTCATTTAAACTTCTATTTCAATAAGCAGTTAGCATCTACTTTAGGTTAGTGCAGGAGCTTTATATAATATGTACTTATGTGTTGTTTAAGGTAGAAAGCTTCATACTTATGTTTAGAGTGTAGAAATACTTAGGTATATAGATAGAAACGCATATGTACATATAACAAGTGAATACATGTGAAGTTTATATGTAAGGGTTTTAGTGAAATACTTAGTATAAGTATAAGAAAACCTTAGATAAATGGAGAAGGAGCACATATACATATGTTTAAGTATGTGTGTACAAGGATAAACTTGATGTACGTACGTATGGATACCCTTATACATAAGTATTCTCTATGTGCATAAGCAAAAGGGAAGAGTATATTAACTATACATACATATACCTTGCTAAATAAGCTCTAAAATTGTAAAAATATGGGTTTGGTGAAGCTTTCTTAAGAGGGTATACTAGGCATAGGAAAATACGTATGTAACTGTATGTATATATGAGTATATGTACAAGTATACTAGTATACATGCAAGTACATTGGAAGTGTATGTATACATAACCTATGTGTATAATACATAAGAGTATAAGTATGAAGTATGGACATATGTAATGGATGACATAAGTAGTGACATAAGCGATGACATAATCAATTGATGATATAAGCCTATAAAATAGTAAAATATAAGATGATATAAGGAAATAACATATATATGCATACATATACATACAGGTCAAAACCTCTTTAAACTCCTAGCACACTTCTTAAATTGAATTAGTCTTAATTAAGTACATAAATTCGTAAAGACAATGTAAAATCATTTAAGTGTAAGAATCTAATGGCTAATCAAATCATTGAGTAGTAAAACAAGATATAAAATTAAGCAATAAGAATATTTAAGCTTCAATAGTTAAAATTTTAATAAATTTAGTCCATATCATAAAACATGGGTCTTAACGTCCAAAACGGACATCACTGTGTGAATGTATGTCCGAAAAAAATAAAAACTGACTATAAGTTTATAAATATTGGAAATAAAATGAAAAAGTTACATACGGTTAGTGATAAGATTCATCCGAATGAAAACTAATAGGAACCTAAGTAGAAATAGGTGCACGAATACTTAGAATAACTAGTTCATTCAGTTACTCACTATCATTTTTATCTTCTAATAATTAGGTAATCCTAATGAGGGTTTGGATCTTTTGACTGATTATTATGATAAGCATGAGAAATGTCAAGGCTGAGTGAGTACTCCCGATGACTCTATACTTATTTTGTGTTTATAGTTAGTGAACTTAAATTAAATAGTAATAACTTGATGCATGGGGATTTAGTATAAGAATGTGTTTGATACTGATGGATTACCGAAAAAATATTGTTAAATATGATAATTGAGGATTTGATTGTATGATTGATCATTACATGATTTGGATGGTTTGCTGATATTGATTGATCACCACATAATTTGACTTAATAATACTTGGCTTATCTTAAATTAATAAGGGTTATGCATTAACCATGCATTGAATTTCTTATTCTAGCCATCACTTCAAGTGGAGGTAAAGAGAGGCCATGCAGGGGTTGTTTATATACATTGAATTAAAGTGTTTAGTACGATGCACTCGCATAATATGACCTTATCTTAGCCTATGGGTTTACTAGGCACTGGAGACGCTAACCATTTGGTTGAAGGTCAAGTCTAGAGACCTTCGTTGTAAGGTGTGAGTATGGACTATGGGGGCCACCTTACTGCTACACTTGGGATTTTGGTGTACTAATAGATTTCTTAGAAGTGGAAATGTATTTCATAAAATACGAAACTTAAGTTTATGGTTAAAAACCTAAGTGCTAAAGCCCGGTTGTGATTGGTGACGATATATCTCCAACCCTTATCTCAAAGGGTATTAAAATTCGATATTATATGTAGCACCAGTTAACTGCATATATTGTTTGGTATGTAACTTGTATATGCGTTCATATGGTAGTAATAATTTATTTGATAACTTGCTTGTCAGTACAGTATGAGAAATAACTCATTAAGCTCTTGTAGCTTACTCCCCACTAATCTTGCTTTTGCAGGTTGATAGATAATTGGACGTAGGTTAAGAGCCAAGCATTGAGTGTAAGTATTAGAATGTTTTAGAGTTTAGAATTAGTGGAAGATTGTATAGCTCATTTGAGACTTTAAATGTAACTATTACTTATATGTTTAGATTTTAGTAACCTTGAAAAGTTTGAATTTTAAGTTTATGCTATTTGATCTTATCATTTGGTAGGGGATACCGATTCTCTACGGTTTTGAGGAACTGTAGGATATCGGACATCCATAGTGATTTATATTTATATTTTATAATAAATTAATTACTTAAAAATTAGTAATCTTAGTGATTTCTCATTTAGAGTCTTATAATTTCTTACTTGCAACGTGGAAATTTTCAAGAAATCCTATTAGGCCCCTTTTAGGGTCTTGACATGAAGCATCATTGGTTTTGGAGCAGGGTACCGGGTATGCCATCTTACTAAATATATCCACAATGAACATCATATAATCTTTGCCTTAGGTAGTTTGTGGCAATTTGAGAACAAAGTCCATAGTTAACTTAGTCCAGGGTTTGGTCAGGACAGATAAAGACATTGCTTTCCCTTGTTCATCTCGGCATTTGGCCTTCTTGTAAGTAGCACAAGCCTCAACAATCCAATGCACATCTTGACTCATCTTAGGCTAAAAGAACCTTTCACTTAATAGCTCATGTGTCCTTTTTTTCTCTAAAATTGCCAAAGAGCCCTCTACCATGAGCTTCCCTTACTAACAGCTCTTGTACAAAATAGGTTGGCACACATAGCTTGCCGCTTTGGAACAAATAACCATCTTCTACATGGTAGTCGTCTATTGTTCTTCCCTCTACACATTATCTAAGTATAGGACTAAAATTGGGGTCTTGAGGATACTACTCGTTGATGTTCACAAATTCCAAGAGTCTTATTTGTAGCTCAATTAAAAGAACATGCTAGCTTGATAGGGCATCGACAACTAAATTGGCTTTGCCCTATTTGTAGTTGATCACAAAGTTGAATCCTTCTAGGAATTCAATCCATCACCTTGCCTCTTTGATAATTTAGCCTGACTTTTGAGGTGCCTCAAGGATTTATGATTTGTATAAATAACAAATTCTCTCAGCAATAGGTAGTGCTACCATACTTGGAGCGCTTAGATAAGGGCTATGAGTTCTTTTTCATTTACTGAGTAGTTCAATTGAGATCCTCTTAGTTTCTTGCTAGGGTAAGCAATTGGTTGGCTTTCTTGCATCAAGATAACACCTATCTTAATGCATGACACATTACATTCGAGCTAAAAATTTTTCTTGAAGTTGGGTAAAGTTAATACTAGTGTTGAAGTCATTCTTATCTTCACTTCAACAAAACTTCTCTCCTCTTTCTAGCCCCACTTGAATTTAATATTGTTCTTTATCAACTTTTAATGAATCTTCGATAAAAAGATGGCAGTTCATGCAAACTTCTCACCTTGGCATAAGTGGTTGGGGTAAGCCATTCGACAATAGCTTAGATCTTCTCATCATTAACTTGCTAGCCTTCTCTACCAACTACTTATCTTAGAAAGACCACTTCCTCTTAGTAGAAACAACACTTCTTCAAATTGCCGAATAATCTCTTGGCATAGATCACATTAAACATTAGATGGAGATGCTTAGGGTGGCTTAGTAGGTCGGCATTATATATAAGGATGTCGTCAAAGTATACTGTGATACATTTTTGAATCAAGTTTCTCAATACATGGTTTATCAATCTCATGAAGGTGCTTGGGGCATTTCATAAGCTAAAGGGCATTACCATCTATTCATAAAGACCATACCGAGTCTTAAATGCAGTTTTCTACTCATCTCCCAGCCTTATCCAAATCTGATGGTAACCAGACTTCACATCAATTTTATTGAAAACCCTAGCTCCATTCAGTTTGTCTAACATACCATCCAACTTGAGGATAGGATACCGGTACTTGATTATGATTTTGTTTATGGCTCTACCATCTACATATATATACCAGGTACTATCCTTTTTCGGCATAAGGAGTGTCAGCATAGCACATAGGTTGAGCCTTTCCCTTGCATATCCCTTTTTTAGTAGCTTATTAACATGCCTTTGCAGCTTTGTGGCTTGTTTGGCATGGTAATGCTAGGTATTAAATCAATGCAATGTTTAATGCCTTAGAAGTGGGGTAATCCATCAGGAAATTGTTTGGAAAATAGATCGGTATATTCATCCAATAGCTCCTTAACCTCTAGGGGTAGCTCAATCTACTCCATCAACTTTAATAGTTGTTTGATCAATAGAAAGGTCGGCATGTTGGCCTTAATAGCTTTTTAGAGCTTAGCTCTACTTAGAATCAAGGCCTTCTTAGACCTTCAAGCAAGTTTAGCTTACAACTTGCTAACTTGACTCAACGTCATAGGGTTTAAAGTAATCTTTCTACCATCTTTCTCAAATACGTGTTTCTAAAACCCATCATGCATAACCCTTCGGTCAAAAAGCCAAGGTTTGCCCAGTAATACATGAGATGCATACATGAGCAACACATCACAAAGAACTTCATCATGGTAATTTCTAATAGAGATCGGTGGTAGTACTTGTTGTGTACTTTGATGGCATTTTGGTTTATAGTATTGACTTGTTCACGCATGTCAAGCATTGAAGGTCAACCTTCACTAGTCTATGAGCTGAACAACTGTTTGGTAATTTGAAGAAGCGTACATTTTTTCAATGTTAGGAAATGTTCCTTGGATATGTGGTGTCTAGTGGTAGAATATAAGTTGATGGTGAGAAGGTCCAAGTTAATACTAATTGGTTGGCCTTACAAAATATCTTAGAAGTGCGGAGCTTCCCTCACCCAACTTCATTTTATAGGAGGTTTATCCTTAACTTTAGTACTATTGCAACACCCCTTATCGAGTTGACCATGAGAAACATCGAATTCTAGAGGACTTAGAGAGCTTGTTGAAGTTCTA
Source organism: Lumnitzera racemosa (assembly GCA_024138005.1). Lineage (NCBI taxonomy): Eukaryota > Viridiplantae > Streptophyta > Magnoliopsida > Myrtales > Combretaceae > Lumnitzera > Lumnitzera racemosa. The sequence goes on along the minus strand of JAMXBC010000003.1, from coordinate 71,630,766 downwards.
AGGAGATTAACGAAAAGTTGACAATAGCCCTATTGTTAGCCTTACTTGACTTTGACAAGGCATTTTAATTGGAATGTTGATGTATCAAGGATAGGGATTGGAGTAGTAATATGTAGAAGTAATGAACTATCGCTTATTTCAATGAGAAACTTTGTGGAACTGCACTTAACTATTCAGCGTATGACAAATAGTTTTATGATCTAATTTGTGTTCTCATAGTATGGTAGCATTATATCTTGCTTTGAGAGTTTGTGATTTGTATTGACCATGAATCCCTTAAGTACTTGTTGGGCTAGTAAAAAATGTCATGTTGGCAAGCTCAATGGTAGAGTTCTTAGAGACCTTCTTGTACGTAATCAAGTACATGAAAAGAAATATGAACTAAGCAACTAATACCCTATCAAGAAAACATGTAGTGATCATAATGATGCCAGTTAAAGTTCTTGGTCTTGGAATGATTCCTAAGTAGTATGGGAAAGATGAATATTTTGGGTCTATTGTAACCAAATGTAGATAAAGAATAACGGTTAATGGATTCCATAGGGACCCAAGATACTTGTTTAAGAAAGGCTAATTGTGCATACCAAATGGCTTAGTAAGATAGTTAATCGTTTGAGAGGCATATGATGAAGGTTTAGTTAGTCATTTTATGATATGCTTAGGAGCTCGATTAATCACAATGTCTTATCGTAGGAAGTAGTAACAGTGGGTCCTTTGAGTTATCAAAGAAAGAGGAAATGGATGGGTTGGTAAACGCAATAGTTTTCTTGAATCAACTTGTAAGATATAACGCACTAACGAACACTATACAAGTTGGTATTTCACTTGATATAACGCACAAGCTAATATTAAGGTCTATTTGCCATAATCTCGAGCTATTGGCAATATTAGATAAGAGTGTGAGAGAAAGATGTACTCAGAGAAGGATGTCTCGTAAGAATGGGAATATTCATTTATTGTAATGTGTAATAATCTTTGTAGCTATAGTAAAAATGACTATTTATAGTAAGTCATTTAGGGCAACAATATAATAAAGGAAATTACAAAGGGGTAATGTATGAAGAAGATTCCTAGTACCAAAAAAAGGGGGGCAAATATGACAAAAGCCAAAAAGGAATATAGTACATATGTTAGAAAAGTAGGGGATAGGTGCTTGTTTAACAATGGGTTCATGTTTTGGGATCTTAGGCCATTGTGGTTGAACTAAGCTAATGTTAGAGCTACTATTGTTGAGTTATACTGAAATTTGCTAAGGTGATTGGGTGAAGTTGTAGCTTGGTAAGATGGAAAAGGAGAGCTCAGCGTATAGGGACCTTTGACTTGGTACTCAGTAGGTTAACCTTGGTACTTGGCAGGTTGGCTTTGGCACTCAGCAGATTGGCAACTAGACAGGAATTTGAGCAGAGTAGAGTGTATTCGAGATGGGGCCTTATGGAGTTCTTCCACAACTCTTCAATGTATTGGAGCTCATCCTTAGCAGGTAAAGTAGATAAGATAATTTTTGTGAGAGATTGTAAGCCTTAGAGGTAAGCATAGGTGAGGGGTCTAAAGGTTGGTACTCCATCAACTCCTTAAGGTTGTTGAAGATTTGCCCTCAAATCTTAATCTCCTTCTTCTTTCAGCACCTAGGGTGTTAGGTTGGGGACATTTTGTATCCTTCACGTAGTTCTAGCTCATAGGCATTATCATTGATCCGTCAAAGGATCTTGTAAGGGCCATTTGACTTGGGAGACAACTTGTTTGCTATCTTCCTTAAGAATTGCTTCATGAAGAGGTGGTCCATACAAGGTCTCTTAAGCTGTAAATAATTCGTCTTCTACCTCGGTTTCTTTGCTCTCTTTGTCAGGCCACTATCATAGTTAATTGCTTGGTAACCTTTTGATGTAGTTTTTGAAACTCTTCAATACGCTGTTGACCTAACTGACTTTCTCCTTGAGAGGTTGAGTTGTAATCATGTCCAGTGGTAAGTTCGGATTACGTTTGTAGATGACCTCAAAAGGCGACTTTCTGGTCAAGCTATCGGAAGAGCAATTGTAAGCAAACTAGATGATGGGCAGGCATAAATCCCAATCATGCAGATTCATCCCAACAATAGCTCGAAGAAGGTTGCCTACTGTTTTATTCACAACTTTGTCTGGTCGTCCATCTGTAGATGGCAAGAAGTACTGATCATGGGCTTAGTACTAAGTTTCTTCCATAGTTTTTGCTAGAAGAAGCTCGTGAACTTTGAGTCATAATCTAAGACAATACTCTTGGAATGCCATTCAACTACACAATTTCCTTCAAAAAGAGGCTAGCAAAAAAATGAGGCATTATTGGTTTTATGGCAAGAGATGAAGTGGCTCATTTTTTTGAACTGATCAATTACTACCCTAATGGAGTCGTGTTTTTGAGGTGTTTTGGGTAGGTCGAGCATGACATCCATGCTTAGATTGGTCCATGGCCGTTTAAGTATGGGTACAGGTATATATTCTCCATATAAAACGTTCTTTCAAAAACTCGGCAGTTCTTTTCTTGCCAAAATGGTCGGCTAAGCCCCTTACATGGGCTTCTTGAATAAGTAATTCCTTAGCAAAATTGCTTGGCACACAGACTTGCTTTCCTTTCATAAAAAATCCTTAGCTCAAATTTTATCCATCTACTACTCCTCCAATGTTGCATTGAGCTACCAAGGGTCCAAAGTACAGATCATGTTTATATTAATCGGATAGGGTACTAAATCCAAGTATCCTAGCTTGCAATGTTGTGATAAGAACATGTTGACAAGAAAGGGCATTGACCATAGTGTTAGAATTTTCCTTTATGTACTTGATGATTCAGCAAAAGGTTTCTAGGTACTTGACCCACTTGGCATGGTATGGGGAGAGTTTTTGTTGTCCTCTAAGATGCTTAAGAGATTTATGGTTTGTGTAGATAATGAACTCTCTTGACAGTAGGTAATGTTACCAGTTTTGAAGTGCTCGAGTATGGACATAGAACTCCTTGTCATATGTTAAGTAATTCAGCGTGTCACCTCTGAACTTCTCACTGAAATATGCAGTTAGTTGGTACTCTTGCATGAGAACAGCTCTAATACCGAATTCGAATACGTCACATTCTAGCTCAAATGCCTTGCCAAAGTTAGGTAGTACTAGGTTAAAAATTAACTTGGATTTAATCTCTTCAAAACTCTTTTGAGCTTTTGTAGACTAATTGAATTTGGAGTTTTTCATAGTTAACTTAGTCAGTAGGGGCAATTATGGAACTAAAATTCCAAATGAATATTCGGTCAAATGAAGCTAGACCATGAAAACTCCTAACTTTGGTAGCATTGGTCGGTGCTGGCCATTCAAAAATAGCTTGGATCTTTTCATCACCAACTTTGATTCCTCTTATAGAGACAACATATATGAGGAATACTATCTCACTTTGACATAATACACATTTCTTCAAATTGATGGACAGTCATTTACCTCAAAGGATATCAAATATCGACTTCAAGTTTTCGACATGAGAGTTGAGGTCAGCATTATACATTAAAGTTTCGTCAAAATAAACCACAATATAATTTTCTATCAAGGATCTTAAAACATGATTCACAAGTCGCATAAAGGTACTCAACGTGTTTGTAAGCTCAAACAGCATCATTAACCACTTGAATAGACTGCCCTTCATTTTAAAAGTAGTCTTCCACTTACCAAACCCATTAAAGCTTAGAATATGTACTTTAAGATGTTCGGTTCCTCTAAGAGCGTGGAGCTTATGTTATTTGAATTCGTCATACTACTCTTTCTCCTCCCTATACACTGTAACTTCACTAACTTAAGTCTCCTTCTCACTATCCTTTCAACATGTTGAGGTAGAGCTAGGTTCACATTAATAACTTCTAGTGCTCTATGCTTAGCTACTTGTCTTCTTAGCTTCTCTCTTACATCTCATCCTTGTTCATCAACTCTTTCTTAATGCTTAGTCTCTATTACCCTCTATACAAATAGAGTTAAGTTGGCTATAATAGTAGCAAGGTCTTGTAATTGCTCATTAGTAGTTTGTGGGCTTTGTTAGGTAACATGGTTATGACTATAAGCATCACTCTCAAGATCATTAATCTCTCCTTAATCACTAGGGTTTTACATTCTTATAGTAAAGCTCAACAAGTGCTTTCGTCAATACAAAAACCTACTCACTCTACTAAATAGTATGTAATATAGTATTTCAAAGACTTGCTCTATTTTCGAAATGGAAAAATAGAGTATAACAAAGTACTAGAACTAAATAGCTACTATAATACTTAGCTATTGATTGTAACCTTAAGCTTTAATACTAAGATTATATCATGTGCCTAGGAGCTTGGTTAATCACTATAGCTTACTGTAGGAAGTAGTAACAGTAGGTCCTTTAAGGTACTAAAGAAAGAGGAAATGGATAGGTTGGGAAACATAGTAGCTTTCGTGAAGTTGCTCGTAAGATATGGCACACCAATGAACACTTGATTCTTTGCCTCTTTAGGGATTTGAAAGTAGTATAAGGGGAAGTTATGATCTTAAAGAAATAGAAGGAAATTTGAAAATGAGATCATTCTGGAAGACTCATATCATTCTTTTCCTTAAGTAAAGCCTCCACAATCATTAGGAGTTGTTGAGAGTTCTGAAGAATCTATATAAGGATTGAAAATAGACAATAAGTTTAATAGCGTTAAAGTTATAGAAACTAGAAGACTTACATCATAATAACTTGAACAAGCAAGGAAATCTAGTAGAGATTAATTGCATTGGACAAAGGTTGGACGTCATTGGGTAAATGAATCCCTTTGAGAAACTCTTGGGCTACCCTACCATTCCCTAATACTAAGTCAGTTGTGTTGACATTCCAGGTTGGGAAAAATTGGAGTACCACAGTATTTTTCCTCTAACATGGAGTAATTGAGCTCAGAATCCTAAAAGGAGACTCCTTCCCCTTACTAAGATTGCTAGAGTTACCCCTTGCCTTGAGCTTATTGTCCCTTAGTGTTTTTCCCTTTGCAGGGTCCCTCTCCAAAAGAGGATAGTCCTGAACATTGGGATACTTCCTTGGTTTGGTAACCTTAGTGACTTGCCTCTTTATGCGAACTTTGGGTTGTTATAGATCTTTGGTAGTTTTGGCTTACTGACCATCCTTCTCCATAGCAACAATAGAAGCAGTAGGTCTAGCTAATAGTTTTACTGAGGCCTTTGGTGGTATCTTAACTTGAGACTCAAATGGTTGTTTATTTGGGATTTTCTTAGAGGAGGTTTTCTTTGGATCATCCTTTCCCTTTAATTCACTGGCCTTCAATTCAGCGAACAAATCTTTGGAATTATAGTCCTTGAGAGTCGTATTTGCAATAAGGAACTTTAGAGATTCGGTTAAGAAAGCAAGAAAATGGGAATAAGAGAACTTATGGAGGTATGCAAAGTATGGGTAAGGAAGACCATCCTATTCCTAAGTAGACACGAAGATTCCTCCTCTTATAAGCCCCTTTGATGCGTATCGTAACCAAGAATAGATAAGGTCGATTGTTGAATGGGTCCAAGCTTGCTGAAAGCTTAAAAAAGGGTGAAGGGGAAATACATGAAAGAGTGAATAAAGAATAGGCAAAACCCACGAGTAGCTCTAAAGGATATGATGGACCAATTGAACTTCTGAAGACTCATGGCATAACTCAATATGACGCATGAGATGGTCTGGTGAGGTTAATTGTCACCTAGCCTTGCTTAAAGGATAAGATAAGAGTGAAATGAGGGTAAACAAACAGTATTTATAAAAGGAAGAAGATTCAATCGTATTGATTGTAATCTTATTTTGGCTATAAGTACAGGGTATTTATACTAGATAAGTTAAGGTAAGTTGCCTAAAAGGGGAAAAAACAAAAAAAGGTAGACAAAGAATACAAGGGTAAAAATGAACATTTAAGAAAACAATAATTAGTGTAATAGATTCTACACACGGTCCTATACACTTGGTGGAGATGTATTGGTGAGGCCGTTGGAGGATGTAGACATAAGGGCATGATTAGATTGCTTATCCGAGTAGGGGTAGCTAAGGGTTAATTTGGGGTATCTTTCGGTCTCTTGGCAAGGGTAAGGCTAAGCAACTGGTTGACTTGGACATGAGTAAGTGTGTGAGGTTTAATGGATGTCTTGGCATTCAATCTTCGAGAGATAGGTAGTAATGAGGCTTAGCATGTAGAGTGACATGGCAAAGTGATACTTGGCTTCGGCAGGAGTCGGTTAGAGTAGGAGGATTCGCCTTACTAACCCTTCTAGTCCTTGATCTCAGCTGCGAGTCAAAGGCTCAGTAGCGTAATTCCTATTATTCCCTCTGGGTTGATTTGGATTTGGGATTAAATTCGAATGGTCTTTGATTAGCTCTCTGTCAGGATGATATGGATTGAAGTCGGGAATGTTAAAGGTGTTATCATTGATCTTCTAGAGGATTCTGAAACGTCCTTCAACTCTTATAGATATCTTGTTCCTCCTCTTGCTCAAAAACCTTTCCTTACTAAGGTGCAACTACACCAAGTCTCTTGGTTGGAATTGCTTAGCTGTCGTACCTTTAGCCTTCTCTTGCATTCTTTTGGTTACTTATTTGCCAAGTAACTTTATCATGTTAGGATCTTCTTGCTTGGATTTAGATATAGGGGTGTAATTGAAGGGCAACTCGGGATTGAAACCATAGATAACCTCAAAGGGGGTTTGCTTGGTGGTGTCATGTATTGTTTGGTTTGTAAGAAAATTCGACTACTGGTAAGCAGATGTCCTAATAAGCTAAGTTCTTACCTATTGTAGCTTGGAGTAGCTATCCCAAAGTGTGATTGATTAAATTTATTTGGCTATCCATTTGGGGGTGATGGGAAGTACTAAATAGCAGTTTGGTCCCCATTAATCGCCATTGAGTTCTCCAAAAATGGCTCAAGAACTTTGGATCTCTATCTAATACTACACTTCTTGGCACGCTGTGTAACCTAACAATTTCCTATAAGAAAAGAGAAGCAATAGTTGAAGCATCATTAGTTTTAGAGTAGGGTATGAAGTGTGCCATCTTACTGAACCTATCCATGATAACCATTACAAAATCTTTGCTTCGTGCAGTTCGTGGTAATCTAAAGACAAAGTCTATGCTTAACTCAGCCTATGGTCATGTCGGAATAGGTAAAGGCATTACTTTTTCTTGCTTAGCTTTGGCATTTAACTCTCTCACATATGGTACAACCTTTTGCTACTTGGTGCACAACATGCTTCATTCTCAGCCAGAAGAAATGACCATTCAATAGTTCATAGGTCCTTCTCTCCCCAAAATGCCTGGAGAATTCTCCATTGTAGGCTTCCCTGATAAGTAATTCTTATAGAGAGTAGGTCGGTATGTACAATTCCCCCCTTCAGAAAAAGTATCCATCTTCTATATGATACTCACCTACTATCTTTCCATCGACACATCACATAAATATGGGTCCAAAGTAAGGATTCCTTGAAGTACTGCTCTTTAATGCTCACAAACCCAAATAATCTGGCTTGCAGTTCATTTAGGAGTACATGCCTCCTCGAAAGAGCATCTGTAACCATGTTGATCTTTTCGTGTTTAACTTACCTCACTTGTCGCTTCAACAACTTTATTTGACTTCGGAGATGCCTCAGAGACTTATGGTTAGTGTAGATGACAACTTCTTTCAGCAATGGATAATGTTGCCATACTTGCAATGCTCAAATTAGTGCTAAGTCTTCTTTGTCATACATAAGTATTTTAGTTGAGGTCCCTTGAGCTTCTTACAGTGGTAGGCAATTGGTCGGCCTTCTTACATTAGGACAATGCCTATCCCAATGCTTGATGTGTTGCACTCTAGCTCAAATATTTTCTCGAATTCAGGTAAAACTAGTATAGGGGCGGAGGTCAACTTTTCCTTTATCTTGGCAAAACTTCTCTCCTCCTCTTCTCCCCATCAGAAGTCGATGTTCTTCTCTATCAGTTTGGTAAGGGGTGCGGCGAAGGTGCTGAAATTCCTAATGAATCTTCTATAGAAGAAAGCCAGTCTATGGAAACTTCTCACTTCAGCCGAGTAGTAGGAGTCAGCCACTTGACGATTGCTCGGATCTTCTCGTTGTCCACTCGTAAGCCTCTTATACTAACTAGATAGCCCAAGAATACCACTTCCTCCTGGAAAAAGTAACATTTCTTAAGGTTGGTGAGTAATCTCTCAGCATAGAGCTCATTTAGCACGGCTTAGAGATGTTTACAATGACTCGGTATGTCGGTATGTTGGTATGTCAGTACTATGCACTAGGATGTTGTCAAAGTACACTACGATACGCTTCCCCATTAGATGTCCCAATACACAGTTCATCAGTCTCATGAAAGTACTCGGGGCATTTGACAATCCAAATGGCATGACCATCTACTCATAGAGTCTATGCCGAGTTTTGAATACAGTCTTCCACTCATCTCTTAACCTTATGTGGATTTGATGGTAGCTAGATTTTAGATTAATCTTGTTGATGATCTTAGCCCCATTCAATTTATCCATAATATCTTCCAATCTTAAGATAGGATACCTGTATTTGATTGTGATCTTGTTTACGGCTCGACTATTGACATACATCGCTAGGTTTCATCCTTTTTCGGCACTAAAAGCACTGGAATAGTACAAGGTTAAGGCTTGATGATAGGGATCAAGGACTAATTATACGCTCTCGAGCCTATGGGCTCTCCCAAGTGGTTTGCTGAACTGTCCGAGGAGTGTTAAGTGCCAAGGAGTAGTGCTTGCCCTTGCTTAATCTACTGAGTTACTATACTCTCCATGCCATCCAAGTTGTTGCTGAGGTGATCAACCAGCATGCTGAGCCCAAGTCCAAGCGCTAAATTTGAATACAACAATCTCTACTGTGCTGAGGCCGAGAAGAATTTTTGAGAACCGACCATTCGAGGCCAACCCCAATGTTAGTTGTCCTTAAACTAACCACTATCCAACCCCTTCTGACGATGATGAACAAGCTTGAATTGAGGTCTACCCTTGCTCGGACCATGATATTATCAGAATTGCAGCAAAAACGCGCATGTACTATCCTTTGTTGACATCCATACTATCCTTTTTGACAAAGGACGTCTACGTTCCTTCTTTTGTACAATTTCATATTTTTCTTGTAAATTATTCTCGTTTGTTTTTAGTAAATAAGGACCATTCTTTTTGTAATTTTTATAACTTAGGATTTTCCTTAATGGGATGATATAAATACTGTCATACTATAAAGGTTAAAGAGATCAAAATATAGAGAATACACTAAAAATTTTCATTCTCGAGCTAAGTGTCCCTCTTACTCTTGAGCTACTTTTATCTAGCCTATTCGAGTGTGGACTAGTGGCGAGTGACCTTTGGCCATACTTGTGTATCATATCAAGTGTAACTTAAGCTCGATGTTGGTGCATCATATCTTTCATTGGCACATGGGAACCCCGTGCTCAACCTTTGATTATCATTTATTTTTCAAGCCATCTTGCGGTTTGGATCCACCCCTTTGGTCCTACCCCTTTGGTTACACATGATATTGGGTTCGTGTGTTCATTCACGAGTCCGTATCACTTTCCTTAACATAACCTCGCTCTAATAGTTCATTGACTTGTCATTGGAGCTTAGAAGGATGTTTAGGACTCATCTGATAGGTTGGCTTATTTAGCGAGGTAGTGTCTGGTATTAAGTCAATGCAGTGTTTTATGCCTCGAATAGGGGGTAATCTTTTGGGTAATTGCTTTAGTAATAGATCGACGTACTCATCTGGTAACTATTTTACTTCCAAGGGTAGTTCACCTCATTCCTTTAACTCTAATAGTTGCCTAACTAATAGGAAGGTTTGCATATCGGCTTGAATAGCCTCTCAGAGCTCAGCTTTACTCATTATTAGAGTCTTCTTTGATTTGTGAGAAAGTTTAGCCTGTAGTTTTGTCAACTTCACTCAATGGCATCAGGTTTAGCGTGATCTTCTTGCTATCCTTCTTGAATATATATGTATTTTAGTATTTGTTATGGATAATTCTTCTATTAAATAGCCATGGTTTGCCTAACAACATGTGGGAAGGGCATATGTGTAATACGTCACAGAGAATCTAGTTAGAGTAATTTTCGATAGTAATCAACAATAGTACTTGTAGAGTGACATGTAGTGCTCTCTTCTCACTCAACTAGTTCAACTTATACAACCTTAGATGTACAACAATTGACAACTTCAATTTTGTGATTAGATTGGTTGATGCCACATTGGTGCAATTACCAGTATCTACAATGAAGGCATATGCCTAATCATTTACCTTACAAGTGATATGAAATAAATTCCCTCTCTACTCCTCTTTGCATGAGGGTTCCATGTTTATTGCAAATTGGACAACTAAGATGAATTGGTCCAAGTCCTCAGCAAACATATCCTCTTCAATGAGTTTGTTTTCCTAAAAAACTTCTTTTTCAGCAATGCTTTCCTCCTCCTCAGGTTCTTCATCAATACTTTCTACTTCTAGCTTCGAGATGTCTCCTTTGATGACCATAGTCCTTCAGTTTAGGCACCGAGTAGTCATATGTTCGAACCCTTGGCACTTGAAGCACTTGATCTAGCTAGTCTTCCTATTAGATCCTTACCCTTTCTCATAAGTTCAGGACCGCATGTCACTATTAGGTTGGCCCTTCTACTTAGCTTGGACATCCACCCTTCAGATTGGCTCAATACTTGACTGAGATTGGTGACTTCCTTGCCTTGGTCGGCTAGTTGGTAGTCTAGTCAGTACTCAGCTCCTTTTCTACTTTTCCACTTGTTAGGCTGTTCTAATGGCTTCATCCATTATGGTAAATCATTGGAGTTCCACAATGTCTCGAATGTTACCTTTCATTCTAGTAAGGAACGTAGAGATTTTTTGTGTTGGTGGTTCTTCCACTTTATAGTGGATCATAGGTATTTGAAAGTTTTAGACATATTTGTCAATAGATTGACCTACTTATCTCAGATCTTGAAGCTAAGTAAAAGTATCTTGCAGATAAGTATCCGACACAAATCTATTTCTGAGTATTCTCTTCATCTCAGGCTACATATTAATCTCTTTGTGTCGTTCTCATCTCCTTATAACCTAGAAATTCTTCCACTACATGGTGGCATATCCGAAGAACTTAATAGTTGTAGTTCTCACATTCTTGTAATCCTCATATTCATAATAGTCAAACACATACTCCACCTTCTCCTCCTAATTTAAGTATTCATTCGTACTTTAAGATCCATTAAAGCTTGGAATTTGAAGTTTCACGTAGTCAGAAGCTTTAGGTACTTAAACTCGTTCTTCTTCTTTGTAATACTCTTCTGCATCATCTTCTCCTAGATTTCCCAAGTCAATCCTTTGCCTTACTCGTCCACCTACTCCTCTACCTTGAGCTTATTGAGCTAAGTTCTGACCTCTCATAGGTTGTGCAGCTTATGGGGTATTATGTGCGGCTTCAGTGAGTTGATAAGCCAATGCATAAACAGCTCAGGTTAAATCCATTAAGAGATTAGCCACCTTATCAAGTCTCTTTTAGTGCTCTTAGGGGTTTCCTAAGACTGTTGGTCACGGTGGACAATACTACTATCGTCATTTGTAGCATTAGCATTAATGCTTGGGTCTGACATTTTCTCTAAAAGATTCAAATCTCAAACTCTTCGATTAGGTGTTTTAGTAAATAATTCCACAAACTAGAAATTTAATAGCCAGCAACATAGAAGCTAAACAAACATAGTAACTTGCTTTATTTCATACACGTAAAAGAGAGTATAGACAGAACTTCACAACAAACTATAACTCAAGGAAAACCTTCGCTTTGATACTAAGATATGTGTACTATAACTAAGAATGAACAAGGCCAGTTATTGAATGAGTCTAAGTTTGTTGAAAGCTCAAAAAGGGGTGAAGGGGAAATGCATGAAAGAGTGAATAAAGAATAAGAAAAACCCACGAATAGCTCTAAAGGATATGATGTGCCAATGGAACTTTTGAAGACTCACAACACGACTTGATATGACTTACGAGATAGTCCAGTGAGGTTATTCGCCACCTAACCTTGCTTAAGGGTTAGGATAAGAGTGAAATGAGGGTAAACAAATAGTGTTTACGAAAGGAAGAATATTCAGCTATATTGATTGTAATCTCCTTCTAGCTACAAGTATAGGGTATTTATATCGGATAAGTTAGGGCAACTCGCCTAAAAAAAGAAAAGACAAAAAAGGGTATTTCCCAAAGAAGTAATGTATAATGAATACAAGGGTAAAAATTAATATTTAAGAAAACAATAATTAGTATGATAGATTTTATATGTGGTCTTATACACGTAATGGAGATGTATTGGTGAGATCATTGGAGGATGTAGACAAAAGAGTGAGATCAGATTGGTTATTGGAGCAGGGGTAACTAAGGATCAATTTAGGGTATCTTTTGGCTTCTTAGCAAGGGTGAGGCCGAGCAAGTGGTCGACTTCAACATGAATAAGTGTGTAAGGTTTGGTGGATGTCTTAGCAGTCTTCAATTTGGTACAAAATCTCCAAGAGATAGGCAGTCATTTAGCTTGGCATGTAGAGTGACTTGACGAAGAGATACTTAGCTTCTACAGGAGTCAACTGGAGTAAGAGGACTCGCCTTACCAACACCTCTAGTCTTCGGGCTTAGTTGGTGGTCAAAAGCCCAGTAGCTTAATTCCTATCGCCCTCTTAGCATGGTAAGATTGCAAATGGCCCATACCTTGTTCAACCTCAATTCCCCTTTTCTAGGCCATCAATATTAACATCAAAAGTAGCATTGGCACCTTCGTCTATTCGACCTTTGTCTGTTAGAAAGATTGGAGTGCCCTTGGAATACTTGGAGATTATCTCATCTGCATCCTAAGGAAAGTATCTATTGTTATAGGCTTGCATGATGAAATCATGATCCTTCTAATCATTAGGAAGTATATCCTTAATGTTTGATAACTTGATCAATTGATTCTAATAAATTGGGAAGTATAATGGAGTAGTTGACCTAATTATAACCAACCTTTGTTTTCACTTGTGAATTAAGGACTCTAATCCAACAAAAAGCTTCCAAAGAGGTAGGGGGGTTGCAAATGTAAAACTAGCCTTCTTTCTTTTTTAAGGTAAAAAAGTACCTAAATAAAGTAATAGTGGTCCTAACCTTTAGATCTTCACATATGCACCCAAAAGCTATAAGCAGTTTATAAGAGTTTGGAGTAACCATAGAAGGACATAACAATGATATGTAAAGTAAGATCTCTAGAATATGGTAAAGGGCAACTTCAAATAGACCTCAGTATATTTTTTGAAAAGGCCAAACTCTTGATCACCTAATGTCGTGATTCACTCATGCGGTTGAGGTCTCTCAAATAACTAGTTTCGGGGGGGGGGGGGTGGACCTCTAAAACTAAGTCACGTAACATTACATTCTTGTTCGTTCACTATACTCACAACACCATTTAAACTCATATTATGCTTGATTCCAACATATAAGGGTAGGGTAGGAGACTTACCTTCATCATTTACAGGATAATCATCGAATAGAAGCTTCCTAACCTTCTATGACCAAAGAGCATGAATTCCTACCAGCTTAGTATACTTAGTCAAGTCCCATGGGTAGTTGGCAACATCTAGATCTACCATGTTAGGGGACTCTTCTAGAGGAGGAGAATTGCCTACTTGATGTGCAATAGATAGCTCCTAGCGCCACTTTTGGGCATAAGTTAAGTCATTAAATTCAGTAGAATACATAGTTTACCATGTTGAGCTAATTGCTACAAGTGATGACTAAGGGAAAAAAATGTGTGAAGTGCAAATTGAAGAGGGCAAGAATTGAAGAAAATCAGAGTAGTAGGGTGAGAATCAATAAAAAGGAGAAAGAGAATACGTAAGAAAAGGTTAAAAGTATAAAGGGATGGACTTGGTGGTAGTTTTCTAAGGATTAGAAGCCACTACAGTTACCAATTAATGTGATTCATCGATTTATTGCGTGCAAGGCATATTAGACGGTCTAGATGAAATTGCACATCCTTTGAACTCTGACATGATTGCGCTAAACATGATAGCAATATGCAAAACATTACATTTAATAGTTGAAGCTTCTCCAATAAGCAAAATAAAAGATAACACTCCAATAGCAATCAACTACCTTGGTAGACTGGATTTAAAGCCTATGATTGAAATATGGAAGTAGTAACTTAAGACTGCACTTGAAAAAGGAGAGCATGGCTAGTATTTTTGATTTTAAAAATGACATTATTACTCCTCTTCATAACTTAAGGGGCAAATGTTGATAGAGGTTTTTCCTAAAGGCAAAAACTGAACTACTTAGAGCTACTTTTGACCTAACATTTAATCGCATCTCCTCTTTACCTTACTCTCGACATCTTATTGGTCTCATTGATTATACGAGATAGTTTGGGAAAGGTTGGAAACTTAAACATTTGTGGGAAAGGTTTAACTAAGGAAGGTTAGATCAACTCCTTTTATCTTGAAGCAACTGTCTTTAGGTCGGATCTTGACTTGGTCATCTTTAAAGAGTTCAAATTCTAACATTGGGCATAAACAGTTAGCTTCCTTGTCTAGATAACCACCCATTAGTTAGCATGACATCAACCACATTCCTTAAAATTAGGGTTTTGTCTAAAACTTAATTTAGGGGCATGTGTTGGAATTGGAGGGAATAATTACCACATTTAAAAGGACTTTATAGCTATAAAAGGAGGTTTGAGAGAAATAGGTAGGTTCTTTTAGATTTTTGAGCTTTCTACTTGTTATTTTTCTACATCTATCATAAACTTTATCTAAGTTAGGCATTAAAGTAGCCATGTTGGTATTATCTCGGCACCCTTTAGCCTAATTCCTCATTGTTTTGTAGAGTGCTTATAAGTCCAGTGTTCAAGGTATCATCTTGCCAAAATCTAATATCAATAGGAATTTGCTACTGTTTACATTGTTTGCATGCATAGGCATGTGTCTCTTGAGTATCTATATTAGACTGGGGCTGCACTATTTGATTTGCATCCAATTGCATGATTTGTGTACCATCCCCTGAGAAGGTACTTGAGTGGGTTATGTATGTAGGGTTAGGAGTAGAATCGACCTATGTAGCCCCCCTCACTTATGTCTACATCATGAACTCCAAGTTGCCACTTAAATGGAGTAGTGGGAGTCTAAATCTGATTCTTTGAGGCCTCTTTAGACGGTCTATGAAACTGGAAATGAGGTGCTACAGGAGATACAAGGGATAAGTAGTGCTAAGGGAACAGATCGTCTCAAATCTCCTCTATCCCATCCACATCTTCACCTTCAACTTCACCTTCTATGTTATGTCTTGTTTGGGTAGGAGTCTTCATGCTTGATATCCAAACTAGGCACTAGTAGATCGCCTAGATGAATTCTCTTAAGCTGTTGGATGATGTCGTCTACCCTTGACTACTTAATTATAGTATCATTGTATGACATTTGAGGTAGCCTATGTATGAAATCCGTTTGCAAGTCACAAATAATGGTATGATTAGCATATAACGACACAAATGAAGAAGTAACAACAATGAATACACTAGATGCATATCTTGTATACCCATGAGGCTTCAAATTTAATAATATATTAGCGGGTAAGTTGCTAGCACCAAGGTAGATAGTTTGGAACTACATCTTGTCATGGTCATATTTGAACAATCTTGTTACAATGGTTTGCATATTGTTCTAACCAAGTTGCATGCATAGTAGTGATAGGAATCAAAAGCTAGAGGTCTTAAGGGACTAATGAAGTGGATTCTATTATTCTAGGTAACTCCTTCCAAGGCTGAGTGGATCCTTACTGCCAACCAACTCCACATATTGAGTTGAGTAACTTCTTTTCTATTAGTAATCAAGTGTCGATTAGAAATGTGCTTCATTGACAGCTCGATCCTCCCATACATCGGCTTGGCCATGACTATGCTAACTAATTGCTTGGTAGCACTAGTGCTAAGAACCTTAAAGCGCTTCCACACTCACATCTTCTTAGAAGGATCATTAGGTCTACTTGATACCTCTACTCAATAATCCATATCCTGATTGTATTACTTGTCTTTTTTGCTAGAAGTGCACTAGTAATCGATTGTTATGCATCCAATCCCATGTGAAAAAGGACTCTTCTACTCTAATAATCAATTTCTTTGAATTTTTTTTTGTACCATTTTATTATTCCTTATACATTAGTTGTTTAGGTATTACCCCTTTTTATCCTTTCCATTTAAGATAGGTTACCTTAAGTTTTTTAGATATAAATACCTCTTGTAATATGTAGGTACATCATGAACAATCATTTGATATTGAATATACTTCTCTATCGTTAGCTAGTGTGCTTACTTATTCTTATCCTAACCTTTAAGTAAGCTAGATAATGAGTGACCTCACTAAACTGCTTGTACATAATATCGAGTATGCATCATATCCTTAGAATCGTTCATGGTTTGCTTGATTATTCCATTCTCTTGTCGCCACTTTTTGCATTTCATCACCCTTCACTTTAAGTTTTCTGCAAGCTTAGACTTACCTTGATACTATCACCCTTGTCTATTCTTGGCATGGTATATCATCTTGGTATTAGAGTGGAGGTTCGTTTGGGTAAGTTATGTTTGAGCATTCTTGTGAGTAGGGTTTGTGTGGTAGCGTATTATAGTTGCATAGAGGTTAGTTGTGAGTGTTTGAGTAAGTATAACATGTAGTAGTTTGTTGTTGTCTTATACTTTGTTTCAAGCATACTAAACTAGAGCAAATTTCCAACTAGGTTTATTCTTCTTTAGAGTAGTTTTTGTGTTCACAGTTAATTTGAATTGTTGTGTGTGGGTAAGTGTGTGCCTAAATTGTTTAGCTTAAGAGGACAGTATCTTTTGTTTTGTGGATTCTAAGTTTGTTATCAAGCTTTTTTGAGAGTATGATAGATCCACATATCAACGTTGGTATTAGAGATGACAACAGCAGTGTTGTCTATGATAGGCAACAATCTTAGAACACCCGTGGAAATGCAGATGAGCAAATTGATGTGATGACTAACCTTATAGTTGATTTGACTAGAGCTATTCATGCATTGGCTTTTTAACTAGCCAAGGTTGTATTAAATACTACCCTAGCTGCTTGAGTTATAAGAGCATAGATCCTAACTCAACAAGATCGAGGTGGAGTAAGAGGACATGTGTAAAGAAGAATTGACTTAGGTGATTTAGATAAATAAGGAGAAGACTAATACAATAAGGAGGAGGAGTGAGCTCGAACAAACTAAGCTATTGACCATGCAAGCTTCAGATTCTAAGCTTGAATGGCTTTAGAAATGCTAATGACTTTGTAGATAGGGAAGAGAAGGTGGAGTGTGTTTCAATTATTATCAGTATGAGGATCGTGAGAAAGTGAGGACTATTTTTGTAGAGTTCTTAGGTTATGCTGCGATGTGTGGTGAAAGAACTTCCAAATTATGAAGAGATGAGAAGGATATAAGGAAGTAGGCTTCAAGAGTTGAGACAAGAAAGCTGAATTGCTGATGAATATGTTCAGGTGTTTTATAATACTTATGATTCTATGTGAAGTGGATAAACTGTTAGCTTGAATAGTATCCAGATTTTTCACTGGATTGAGAAGTGATATTTGAGATGTTGTGGAGCTTTAACAATTTACTACATTGGACGAGCCCAATGAATAGAAAGATAGAAGAAGAACAAGCCAAGTTGACTTCTAATGAGCTGACATGTTCATTCAAGCCGATCTACTTAAGGAAGTTATTGAGCTCAGCAAAGTACTAAGTTGAGTAGAAGAACAAATGTCAAAACTAAATAGAAGGGGAGTCGATAAATTATGAGATGGGATAAAGATTTGGGAGGAAGACATGCTAGATCAAGTACTTTAAGTGCCAAGGGTTTAGATACATGGCTGCCTAATGTCTAGACAAAAGAACTATGATTATTAAATGAGACGCCTTAGATATTGAAGTAAACAACACAAATGAAGAAGTAAAGGAGGGAACAGAAGTGGAGGAAGAGGTTAAGGTTAATGATGAATTGGTTGAGGAAGATATGTTTGCTGAGGATTTGGACAAACTAAATTTGGTTGTTTGATGTACAATAAATATGGAACCCTCTATTGAGGAGGAGTAGAGAGAGGACTATTGATAGTTGGATTTCACTCTAGAAATATCATTTGACCATTTGACTGCCGAGAAGACAAATAATACTGCTCCCGGATAATTCCAACTTAGACTCAATCCACTAAATGGACTTTAAAGCTTAGCTTGATAATATGTTTGGTTTAAACTTAGGAAAGTGGCATGAACGGTTATGATCTAGTATGATCTCATTACAGAACCGCTCATTACTCCTATATTTTAGGGATATGCTTGATTACAAGATCTCCATGTGGCCCACAACTAATTATTAACTATTGTTTCATATAATTGATGTTCTTCTATAAATACAGAGAGAAAGCATTGTAAGGACCCTCTTACAACCTTTAACTCCACATTCATTCACTTATTTCTCTCTCTCAAACAATTACTTGCTAAGGCGTCAAAGTGGCTACATTGGACTAATCTTGGTACCACTTAGGCTCTTGCATTTTTGTAGGAATAAAGTCCTATCCTAAAATCATTGAACAACATTTGGTGCCATCTATTTTTCATTACTCACTCATATGGCAAAGAGAAGGATGACAAAAAGTGTAGGTGTTGGTTCTTCACCCTAACACCAAGTAGAGGGAAGTAGGCATACTAATTAATAGCGCTTAGCTAAGTTAGAGCAACTTTACCTCAACTTGACCAAGGAAAACCAAGAACTCAACAAAAAAACATGATGAGATCCTTAATCTTCTCCATAAAAATGTCTACCCAAATCAAAACCAAGAAAACAATGATAATAGTATCAAGAATAGTAGTGATTTGATATATTTTCCTGAATTATCAAAAAAGTAAGCTAAAGTAACACTCGGACCTATGGCCCCTGCTCTTAAGAAAAGTGAAAAAGGAAAGCAACAACAGCAAGTGCACTATGCAAGACCCTTGCATGTTAGCACCCTTAGTTTAATGAGTAAATAATTCTAAATAAAGAAGGGTCCTTTCGTCCCTGAAATTTTAGACGTAGTAATACTATGGTACATCAAGTTGCTATCATTTGAGACTCATGATGGAACTAGGGATCCTGATGATCGTCTTGAATATTACTGTACCTTGGCTAAGCTTCATGACTTAAGTGATACTGTGGCTTGCTAGGCTTTCCCCTCAATATTGAGGAATGTGAGTAGTACATGGCTTAAACATTTGAAGTCAAGCATAATATCATGTTTTGAAGATTTAGTGGAAGTCTTTTTACAAAAATTCCTTGCAAGTAAGCTTCTTGTTAACATTTCTTCTATCCTTAACACCATAAAGAAAAAATCAAATGAATCTACAAAGGACTATTTGGCCCGATTCATGGCCAAGATTGTTCAGATTCCGGAGTTAGATACGAGCATTGCTCTCAACATAATTGTTAATGGAGTTAAACGCCATGGAGACTTTTTCAAGTTTTTGGCAAAAAATAAGTCGAAAACTTTTGCTAAGTTTAAGGCTAAGGCTACATCTTAGATCTTCTAGGAAGACAACATTAAAGCTTAGCGAGAGGTTGATTAGAGTAGAGAAGATCGGAAAGGTGACAACAAGAAGAGTGCAAAAGATTGACTTGGAACACATGATGATTAGTACTTCGAAGGGTATAATGCTGAGAAAACAAAGGCCATGCATCCTTACATATTCTATTCATACACCACTCAATTGTCTAATTGCGGACATATTGATGGAAATGCATGATCAAAGGGGGGATGTTGTAATGGTTAGAAAGGATGAGGAAATCCTTCACAACAGAATTCTAATAAATATTCTGATTTCCATCATGATGGAGGCCATAATGCTAATGAATGTGTCTTACTTAAGAATGCAATTGAAGATTGTTGAGCTTGTTTTTCTCCTTCTAGTTTTTATAAATTAGTCTTCTTTAAACCAATCAATATTAAACCTTACTAGTTTAATATTGACTATCAACTAGGGTTTAAAGAAAAACGTTTTTTTTTTTTAATTTGAAAATTGTTTGGAGTCGCTACCCGATTGTAGTCAGGAAAAAGAGTTAAGTTATAATTGTAGACACCCCATTTTTGTCACCCTTTATTTTAATTTCGGTCTCTTTTAACTTTTGAGCTAGGTTTATAAAAAATATAAAAAAATGGAAAAAAATTGAATTGAAAAAAATAAAATAAAATAAATAAAAAAATGAAAATTGCAAAAAAAAAATAAAAAATAAAAAATAAAAATTTAAGTGTCAATTAGAGTCCAGTTGAGTCGAGTCGCTTAGGGTCGGATTAGATAATAGTATACATTTAATTTAATAAATTTTCAGTCTTAAATAATTAAGCTTCATTTAGAAATATTTTTAGCCTAGTCCAATATAAGCGAATTTTTTTTATCTAATTTATATTGGGTTAAATAGATTTAGGAATTATTAAATGGGTTATTGTGTATTTTGGGCTAAATTAAAATAAGCTGAATCGAGACCTGAGATAGAAAGCTTAAATCCATGTAGGATTTCTAGAAACTGGGTCAAATCTTCAACGAATTTAATAAATCCAAATCAAGTATCATTGTATCTTATCAATCTTGGATTAGTTCTGATTGAACTTCATCCAAAAAGATCCAAAAGATTTAGATTGGTGGTTTATAAATAATGGACAATGGGGGCTAAAAAGACACGTTTTTACAATTCACATTACGTACATACCTCATAATCTCCCCACTATTCACATTTGTACACTCCATAATTTTCTAATTCACATACTCACCCACACATAGTCCCTTACATCACTCACACTATCATTTCGTCTCTCATACATGACTATACAACACAATGCTATATGACCAGAACACAGACACACATGACCAGAACATATGTCCACTTCACGGTTAGCACAACACATATGCCTACACTTCACACCGCATGCCTACTGCACTATCCATGAATATGAACAAGACTCGAATTTGACCCATGCATAGTGGATTTGACTTGATTGGTTAGATGGTTTTGGATTCTATTCTCTTTTGTTTTCTTTTTTATGATTATTATTATTGTAGTTATTTAGTTGTTTTAATTAGTTTAGTAATGTTAATCCTTTTAATAAATTTGTTTTTACTAACTTTATTTTTTAAAGCAAGTACTTAGTCTTTTTTTTTGTTTTAGTTATTATTAGCTTCGTTAATATTTTGTAATTTTAACATGTAGTATTAATTTTTACAAAGTTGCATAACTTATATGGTTTTTTTATATCAAATAAGTACTAACATGGTTTTTATTTTTTATTTTTGTAGGTCTTAGTGTTAATTCTTATTAGTTGATTTTTGGCATGTCATCATTTTTTAAATAATAAAATATATTTTTGCATAGATATTACCTTTTTAAAAGTATCACATTTGCATGAAAATTGCATATTTTAGCAAGTTGTCCTAAAGTTGCATTTTTAGGCTTTTAGGGATTTTTCAAGAACAAAAAAAAAAAAAAAAATCATTTTGTCACTTGTTTAGTTTTCATAAAATAAAAATTTTTCAATTGGCATTGTTTCCATGGTTTAGGCTTTTTTTTTTCTATCGTTTAGGATCTTTTTCATGGTTTAGGCATCTTTCTAATGGTCGAGGCATCGTATCTATAGTTCAAATAACTTTCCCATGGTTTAGGTATTTTTTTTTTTTTTTTATAGTTAGGCATATTATCCATTACTTAAGTATCTTTTCTATGATTCAGGCATCTATTCTATGGTTAAGTGTATTATCAATGGTAATTGTATTTTTTCATAAAACATGTTTTCCATGATAATTATATAATAGCATAATTCATAAAACTTGCATCTTTTATTTATTTATTTATTTTCATTGAGGTATTTTAGGATTTTTTAAAGTTTTGTCACGTAGCAGTTTTTTTCAAAAAATAAAAAAGGAGAGACTAACTTGGAGTCTTTTTAAAAATTAAGTCTTTAGTTTTTTTTTAATTGGGAATAAAAATTAGTTTTTTTATTTAGGATTTTTCTTAATATAAATAAATTGGTTAAAAAACGTAAATCTGGCTCAATTTTCAAATAAAAAAGAATTAACCAACTAAATCTTTTTTAGAAAAAGAACTCTATTGGTTTGATCTTGACCAGCGGGTACGTAGGTACTTCTGGGATAACTGTATAATTTTTTTTTTCCTTTTCTTGAAAATTCGTAATAAAAAATCATAAAAAATTCATTTTAGTCACTTTTTTGCACATTTGTCCATATTTTCGCATTTTTAGAAAAATTCTAAAAAATAAAAGACCATTAGTTTTTTCTTTTATCTTTACATGGTTACTTTTGTCATAATAGGTTAGCCCTTAAATTTAGATTTTTTTGTTATATTTTTTGAAAAATTAATTTTTTTTTAGAAAATTTGTAGACTAATAGCTAAATTAGGGTTTTCCCACCCGAAAGCCCTAATTTGACTTTTTACCAATCTAATTAGTTGGCGACTCTAAGTGATATGTTAAAATTATTTTTTAAACATTTTTTTAAGAAAAATGTTTTTCCTTAATTTAATATTGAGTAATTTATATTAAGTGGGTTAGGCTAAATATAAGTTGAATGAAGGAAAACTGAAATAGGGCTTGATAATAACCAATTGGGTGGATTGATTATAATTTAGTTATTGATTTTTCAATAAAACTGATTTTGTTAAAACAATTTTTGAAAACCATATATCTAGATTCAGGGGCTAATTTTTTAAACCCTAAACGGGTACCACTTTTAATCTTTTTGAATTTAAATTTACCTTTTAATATACCTTTATGATGAATTCTATCTACATTTTAATTCTAAGAAAAAGAAAGAAAGCAATCAGTTATTTACAGAAGATAGAAAATGAAAAAAATTCTATATTTTAAGTCACTCCATGCATATAGGTACCTACGTACCTACTACTCGGGATTATACTTTTGTAGTTTGTTTTGAAAATATTAGTGGTTTGGTTTGTTTTAACTTTTGAAAAAAAGGTCGAGTTTACGTTTTTGCCCGTTTCAATTTATTTACGGAAATTATTCTAAAGGGCCTTAATCGATGTTTATTTTTAGAAATTCTAAGTAGGATCCTAATTTTGAAAAGGGTTCATTTATTTTATTTTTTAAAAAAATAAATTTTTTTCTAAGTGATTTACTTTTTCATCTATTACTTATTTTATTTCTAAAAAAAAAAAATAGAAATGGATTTTCCTTTTTTTTTTTCCTTTTCCCCCTCTTTTCTTTTTTATTTTTCTCATTTATTATTAGATTTATAGATAAATAAGTAAATGAATAAATAAAATTTAATTTAAAAAAAAGATGTAGTAGACCAAGTTGGCTTCAAGTCTGCTCAAATCAGCTTAGATCAACTTGGCTCAATTTAGTTCATGTTAACTCAGTTCAGTTGGCTCAGGGTAGCTTGAATCTGCTTGGGTCAGCTCAGTTAAGCTTAGTTAGCTTAAGTTGGCTCCGGTCGGCTTTGGTTGGCTTCGGTTGGCTTGGATTGACTCAGAAAATAAGATTTAGAGTGTCGAATCTAAGGTCCTTGGGTGTAAGGAATCTAATGGTGGTGGTGGTTTTTATCGAAAAAACACCGTAGGGGATGCTATCTTAAAGAGAGAGGGAGAGGAACCATACTAGAGAGAGGAATCGTACTAGAGAGAGGAATCTTTGATTTTTTTTTTTCTAAAGTGTTTCAAAGCTTTGTTGTATGTTGAAAATGAAGAGTAAACCCCTATTTATAGCTATTATAGTCGAGTTAGGGATGAAAAATATTAAATATAATATGATTTTCTTCTATGTTTGGATAAGGTGAACTTAGATAATATGTGATGCTAAATATAAAGTTGCGCGTGTAGGAGTTTATCCAACATGCATAAGAGTATGCCTATTACACTTAGAAGTGAGTTGGTAAATGATGTAGCCCGTGATGTAGCATTGACATGGTGATGAAGTGAGGTGATGAAGTGAGAAAAAAAAAGTGCATTTTGCACCATCCATGGATCCCACTTAAGATCTCTAAGTTATATGCAATATCAAGTCCAAGTGCTTATTCAGATGAGCTATTGGTTTTTCCTTATTTATATGTGTAATTGCACATATAGACTAGGTCAACCTAGGTTAGATTTAAATCTACACTCAGGCTTAATGACCCTTTCTTTATTTTATTTAAAATAAAAAATTATATTCCACTAAACTATCTAAAAGATTTATTATTTTCTAAATCTTCTATTTTTTGTATTTTTCTAAATTTTATATTTTTGTGATTTTTTTTCTAAATTTCTTCTTTTTTTTTAGCTTTTCTTAAATCTTCTATTTTTTTTTGTACTTTTCTAAATTTCTTATTTTTTTGTGTTTTTTCTTATTTTTCTAATTTTTTCTTTGCATTTTTTGTAATTTAAGACCCTTTACCTTATTGAAAAAAATAAAAGGGCAAAAAATTAAGTGTTTACAGCTACCTTTTTTTTGTGGTAAAGTTTGAATAAAACTTTACTATAAAGATAAAAGAGACAATATTTTTGCCCTAGGGGTAGATTTTATCTTAAGAAGCATTATAGGCAGCTAGTTAGCTAGCTATCCTAGGCCTAGTCTACTGGGGATTTGGTAGGGAGAGAGGTAGAGCTCTAAGACTACAAGAGGAATTGAAGCTTGGTTATACTTGAATGGGTAGACGCTTTTTGAGGTAGCTAAGATACTAAGCTGGAATCGATTTGGGGAACTTAGTCATACTCTTCTATGCTCACTAACCTAGGTGGGTTTATAAAGATCGACTAGATATCGGGATAGTGCTTTGAAAGCATGTGATTTGAGAGTTTGGCTTAAGTTAAGATAGTACTCTAAGAGTATGCGATCCAATAATTTCAAAATTAGGATGGCGCTTTAAGAGCATGTGATCCAATAGTTTCAAGGTCAGGATGGTGCTTCGAGAGCATGCAATCTAAGGGTTTCAAGCTTAAGATAACGCTTTGAGAGCATACAATTTGACGATTTCCAAATCAGGATAGTGCTCCAAGAGTATGCGATCCGACAATTTCAAGGTTAAGATAGCGCTCGAGAGCATGTGATTCAATGGTTTCAAGGTTAGGATGGTGCTTCGAGAGCATGTGATCCAAGGGTTTCAAGGTCAGGATGGTGCTTCGAGAGCATGCGATCCAAGGGTTTCAAGGTCAGGATAGCACTCTGAGAGCATGCTATCCAAGGGTTTCAAGCTTAGGATAATGATCTAAGAGCATGTGATCTAACTATTCAAAGTTAGGATAGCGTTCTGAGAGCATATGATCCAATGATTTCAAGGTTGGGATGGTGCTTCGAGAGCATGTGATCCAAGGGTTTCAAGGTCAGGATGGTGCTCTAAGAGCATGCGATTCAAGAGTTTTGACTTGGGCCAAGAGAGTGCTTCGAGAGCATGCGATGCGAGGGTTTCAAGCTTAGGATAGTGCTTTGAGAGCAAGCGATCTAAGGATTTAGCTTGGGATAAGATAACGCTTCGAGAGCATGAGATCTAACGATTTCAAGGTTAAGATAACACTTTGAGAGCATGCGATCCAATCGTTTCAAGGTTAAGAAGGCGTTTTTGAGGGCATGCAATCTGAGAGTTTTAGGATAGCGCTCTGAGAGCATGTGATCTAAGGGTTTTAACTTATGTCAAGATAGGACTCTTAGAGTATGCGATCCAATAGTTTTAGCTTAGGTTAAGATAGCGCTCTAAGAACATGTGATCTAACGATTTCAAGGCTAGGATAGTGCTTTGAGAGCATTTGATCTAAGGGTTTTAAGGTTAAGATAGCACTTTGAGAGCATGCGATACAAGGGTTTCAAGGTTAAGATAGTGCTCTAAGAACATGCGATCTAAGGGTTTCAAGGTTAGGATGGCGCTCCGAGAGTTTTACTACATGGATAGTGATCTAAAGAGCAAATAATCCCTAGGGACCAAAGCAAAAGGAGTTTACATAAAAATTCTTGCAAAAGATAGATTTACTGATTGACAATCATGAAAGACGGAGTAGACATTAGGGATAAGGTCCCTATATAGAAAGAGAGGTGGGTGACATCAACCATGAGGGCAATCATGTCAAAGAGGATGATTTTATCCTCTATGGCCAACTTAGGAGCAAATTTTATGCAGGAGTAGATCCTTGAACTTTGGATGATAGGAAGTGAACTTGTTTGAAAACAATTGTTGCTAGGGTAATGACAAAAGCTTACTACTAGGGTTAACTTTAGAGAAGATGACTTTCAAAAGAAATGAGGATTCTTTTCCAAAGGACTAAAATGAGAGTGAATTGAATTTATTCCAATTTTTTTAACTTGCTAATAGGTTTAGATTCTCCTAATAGTGTGTAGGCTTTTCAACGACATAATAACTTAATCTTTTAGGCTGCCTTGGTCTAAGAGAACCTTTTCTTTCCTTCAGGGGCAAATAACTTTCCATAACTTTTTCAAATTTCTTCTTATCAAAGGATATCTCATTAAAGTTAGGTTTAGTCTAAAAGGACTTCCTTACACTCTCAGCTTAAACTCTTCTCTTTTGACTTCGATTCCAAAAATTATGGTCCATCTTGTAAGTAATACTCTTTTAATCAATTCATTAGGTCTTTTTTGGATTGTAATGTAATAAAGGCTTTTGGTCATTGGTTTCAAAATGGATATTATTGAAATGGCTTTTTATGAAAGAATTGCTCTTTAACTTGGGTTTACATGTCAAGAACTTTATATGTGAAACTAAAATTATGCTTGCCCCAATTTTAAATGCAACTTTTACTAAGGATAAGTTATCTCTTTTAATTAGAAGGGCCTTTAAGGAAGGGTAGAATTGTGGGTAGGCCATGAGCCATGTGTTAGTTGCAATTTCTTTGGGGATCATAATTTTTGGGAGGAAAACTTTGGTATTTTCCCTGGCTTGTTTGAAGCTTAATTGCTTTGATTGTGTTTTTAGGGCCTTTATATGAAATGTAGGTCTTTATTCAAGATTGGGTTTTTGTGACCCATATCCTTTTGGGCTTTATAGATTTTGACTTGATCGTCTTGTTTGTGTAGATCTATTTCTCGAGCACTTTTTTCATTTTTCATTTCATACTTTCTCATTTTTCCTCTCTCTCATTTTTTTTTAAATTTCTTATTTTTTTTTCATTTAGGGCAAAAAATGATTATTCTTTCTTTTGGCTTACAGCTTAAAGAGTATGTGGTTTGTGTTTAGTGTTTAGAACGGATGCCTTTCTTCATCTTAGAGGAAATTAGTTATCAATGGTAACAATTATTTTTGAATTGATGCGACTAAAGCAAGAACAAATTAGTTTTAACTCTTTTCTTTTGATAGATGCTCTTAACCTCGTTTTTGCCTTATTGTGGGGGTGATTCTTGATAGGGTTTAATTTTTGCGAATACCCCAATAAAGGATCCAACGGGGTTAACAAAGGATCTTGTATTTGTGATATTGAAAAGATTGCCTAACTTCATTTTGATTTGGTTATTAAATGCAAGATGGACTTCCTTTAAGGAATGAGTCCAATATCCTCACAATGATGCCACTTGACTTTCAAAGTATCTTAGGGTTGGTGTTTAGGATTCATCTTTCCTTTCTTCATTCTAAACTTTTTAACTAATGAGATATCTTAAAATAGGAGAAATGCAAACAAAACACTTTATTTGAATCACTTGTCTTTTATAAACATTCTGAAATTTGACCTTATCCTTAAATTAAGTCTAATTAGATTGCCCCTACATCAATTAGGTCTTGAGCTCTATTCTTCAATTCCCAGCACTTGTTAGTAGAATGCCTTTATTGACCCATATAATATTCACATTGTGCATTTGGATCGCATTTCCTCAATTTGTATCTTAGCATTGGGGCCTTCTATTGCAATAAACCCTCGTTTCTTAGTTGGCTAAAGACTTGAGATAAAGGGGTAAGGATTCGAGTGAACTTTCTTTTGGGTATTTTTAGGCCTTTTTTGCTTGTTGTAGCATTTATATATGCTCCTAAATCTGGTGGGGTTGGTCTTTTTCTAGTTAGCCTCTCTATTCTTATGGATTCTTCAATTCAACTCCTAGCAAGTACAATGTTTGCAAAACTGGTCATTATATTACCTAATAAGTGTCCATATTATGGTTCCTCTAATGAATCAATAAAGACATATATTAATTCTTTTTTTAGGAGAGGAGGAATGATTTTAGCTACCATGCCCCTCTATCTTTAGGTGTATTCCTTAAATGACTCATTTTTCTTTTTTCTCATTGTGCATAAGTCCCAAATTGAAGGAGTTGTCTCAACGTTGAACATGTATTGCTCAATGCTTGAGCTAACTTCTCCCAAGTATTGATTTGGTTGAGATTGAGCTCAACATACCAGGTTAATGCAGGCCTTATCAGACTATCTTAGAAAGTTTGTACCATAAGTTGATTATTGTGAACATATCTACCTATCTTGTAGATCTATAATCTACTGTGTAGCTTTAGGCATTCGGTCCTATCGTACTATTCAAACTCTAGTATTTTGAATTTTTCTAGGTAGGCATTAACATCAAATTCAGAAAGGTCAGTGATTTCAACCTGCTCGAATCCATCGTAGCCTTTGACCATCCTCATTTTCTCAGTGATTTGTTAGGTTAACTTTCTTTCCAATTCTTTTAAACTATCTTGGTTGGCCTTAGAGTTAATTAGCTTTTATTGATTGGGAGTGAATATGTGTTAGGCTCAAAAGTTGGGTTAACTTTTGGATAGACCCCTTTTGTTTCAAAAGACTCAAAAGTTGGATTAGCCTTTGGATAGTTCTCTTCTATTTCTATGGGTAGAGCCTCAATATCCTTTCTACAACGGGCCTTGGAGTGCTCTTTGTTTGATGTGGCTCTAAGTAAAGCAATACTGTTAGCAAGGGAACTCAACTAATTTGCGATTTTTTCCACAACTTGCTCTAATGAACGAAACCTTACTTCTACAGGGTTGGTGCCATCAAGTTTGTCATTATTTCCATTGTTGATCATTACTCCAGATAAGAATCCTCACCTGTAATCAAGTTCTTCATTTTAATTTCTTTCTTTTTTTTTTGAAAGAATACTCTTCTTTTTAAGAAAGAGAAAAGGAAAAAATAGAATATAAGGATAAGACTTATTTATAAGTTATGAGAAAGTAGTAGAAAAACATTTCGATGGGATCAAGAGCCTAAATATTTACAAAGAAAAAATGATCTTAAGGATGTATAGGAGAAAATATTGGAAAGAGTTAGAGTAGAAGTTACAGAAAAAAATACTTGTAAAGAAATAAAATATTTAGAAACTTAAGGGTACGACTCTTATGATGTTTTTCAAACAGAAACTAATGAATATTTATAGGCAAAATAAAAAATGCAATATGAGGATGCAAGGAGTTGACAAACTAACTATGATGTGGCAAGAAAAATATTTTTATTGCATCTTTGAAGTTTCCCTTACATTATTAAAAAATTTACTACAAATAATCCCTAAAGTTTAGATTTTCTTTTTCTTGTGATGTCTTGGCTTCTCTTCAATCTTATTTCTTTTCTTAAGCTCAGTTGCCTTGATCCATCTAGCAACTTAGGAGATATCTTTAGTATGGAACTTCTAGAAAGCTTTGACCCAATAATAGGTAGCAATATCTTTGGGGAGTTCAATGACAACAACAAATGCATTAATGGGATTAATCTTCTAGAAGCTTTGTTTATGAAGGAAATCAAGTTTATGGCTCCGAGTATGGCCGATAAACCAAACCATAAGTAAGGCCTATTGATCTTTAATTCTTCATTCTTCTCTTCTTGTAGACAATTGAGTGATCTAGCTTATGTTACTACTAGTGCTCCGAGTATGGTTGATAAACTAAACCATAAGTAAGGCCATATTGATCTTTAATTCTTCATTCTTCTCTTCTTGTAGACAATTGAGTGATCTAGCTTATGTTGCTACTAGTGTTGGGACATAAGATTTCCCTTCTAAAAATTGGGTCACTAGCTCTATAATCCTATGATATATGTGAAATATCCTCTTAGGAAATAAAATAGTTCCAAATGCTGCTAAGATATAGGATTTGATCTTATATTGCTGCCAATCTTTAAAGCTACCACAAAAGAGTTTCTAGTTATAGTTGGACAAGGTCGCGAACCAAGTAAAAATGTCATCCAACTTAATGATTCTCTTATGGGGATTTGCCCAAAATTTGCATATTTCAGATTCTTAGAGGCCTAAGAGCTTTTTGAAAATTTTTGCAGGGTTAGCTATGATATTTGGGACATATTTTTCATTTTCGATAGAAGGGACTCCTAACGAATATGAGTATTCTTCAACAGTTGGGCTCACTTGGCATGGGTTAAAAAGAAAAGACCGACTTTAAGGATCCTAGAAGTGGACCAAAGCTCGTAGCATGGTGATATTAGTTTAGACTTTGAGCATTGTGAAAACGACCTTAATCTTATCTTTAATAAATTTCTATTGGTCTGGATTGAAAAATTGAAACCATCTTTTGAGTATCCCCTGAAGTTCTAGAGGCTCATAAATATGGACTTCTTTGAAAAGGGCGGGTGTAAAAAAGGACTTAACCATTTTCTACTAAAAGGATGAAAAGAAAATTACATCAAAATTACCTCATTTACACGGGAATTACATCAATATTCTAAAGATAAGAAAGTATTTATAGGGAAAAGATTAAGAAACTTCACAGTTAATGTTCTTCTTCTTTTTTTTTTTTAGTCTTGCCACATCATATCAATTTGCTAATTTTGGAAAGAGGGTTCATGAATGGGTTTAGGGTAGGTTTTAAAAGGTCTTTAAGCTTTGTGACCTCGCTTGTTTTTAGAAAACACTTTCATTGGTTGCGATGAGCTTAAGTGGGGTGGCCTAATCAACCCTGAACGATGGTTACACCATTACGCTTAGAGTCAACACAATGGCCCCCCTTCTTGAGGTTTGAAGATAGCCTGGTTTTGATTGTATTTACCCTACATCTTTGATGCAACGAATGAACCCCTTATGTCCTGATGCACGTGGTATGTAAAATAAATAATTAAAACAAAGCATATACATGAAGTTAATAACAAAGAAATAATTATACAAACAAATTAATGAATAAACAAATAAATAAATGGCATTGGTATTTTAAAAAGAAATTTTAATTTCGAATAGTATTTAAGTGGTTAGCTTTCTTGATGTCTTCAGTAGAGTTGCTAAGCTATTAAGCTTGGGTTTTTTCTCCCAGTTTTTATAAATTAATCTTCTTTTAACCGATCAATATTAAACTCTACCCGTTTAATACTGACCATTGACTAAAGTTTAAAGAAAACCATTTTTTTTTTTAATTTGAAAGTTATTTGGAGTCACCACCCGACCGTAGTCAGGAAAAAGAGTTAAGTTATAATCAATTGGGTGAATTGATTATAGCTTAGCTATTGATATTTTGATAAAACTGATTTTCTTAAAACAATTTTTGAAAACCAAAGATCTGGATTTAGGGGCTAATTTTTTAAACCTTAAATGGGTACTATTTTTAATCTTTTTGAATTTAAATTTACATTTCAATATACCTAGATAATGAAATTTATCTACATTTTAATCCTAAAAAAAAGAAAGCAATCAATTATTTACAAAAGATGGAAAAAAATTCATTATTTTAAGTCGCTTCGTACGTATGGGTGCTTATGTAACCGTTATTCAGGATCAGACTTTCGTTGTTCATTCTGAAAATATTAGCGAAATGGTTTATTTTAACTTTTTTTTAAAAAAGATCAAGTTTATGTTTTTACTTAATTCAATTTTTTTAAGGAAATTATTCTAAGGGGCCTTAATTAATGTTTATTTTTAGAAATTCTAAGTAAGATCCTAATTTTGAAAAGGGCTCATTTATTTTGTTTATTAAAAAAACTAATTTTTTTTCTAAGTGATCTATTTATTGATCTATTACTTACTTATTTTATTTCTTAAAAAAATATGGATTTTCTTTTTTTTTTTTTTCTCTCTCTCTCTCTCTTTTTTTAAATTTCTTCCTTTCTTTTTTTTTCTTCTTCTTCTTTTTTTTTTGTTTTTCCCCTTTTTTTTTTGTTTTTCTCATTTATTATTACATTTACAAATAAATAAATAAAACTTAATTTAAAAAAAAGAGGTAGCAAACTGGCTTAGCTTATGGTTGGCTTCGAGTTGGCTTAGATCAGATCGGCTTGGATTGGCATGATCGACTCGAGTCTGCTTAAGTAGGCTCGATCGATTAGTCCGCTTAGGTTGGTTCTGATCGGCTTTGGTTGACTTTGATCAGCTTTAGTTGGCTCGGATTAACTTAGAAAATTGGTTTTGAAGTATTGAATTTAGGGTTATTGGGTATGAGGAATCCAATGGTGGTGATGGTTTTTGTTGAAAAAACACCGGAAGGGATGTTATCCTAGAGAGAGAGAGAAAGCGTGCTAGAGGGAGGAAGCTTTGATTTTTTTTTCTGAAGTGTTTCGAAGCTTTGTTCTGTGTTGAAAATGAAGAGCAGACCCCTATTTATAGGTATCATAGTTGAGTTAATGATGGAAAATATTAAATGCAATATGATTTTCTTTCATGTTTAGTTGGGTGAACCTAGATAATATGTGATGTTCAATACAAAGTCGTATGTGTAGGATTACGTCTACTACACTTAAAAAAGAGTTGGTAAATGATGTGGCTTGTGACGTGGTAATGATGTGGTGATGAAGTGAAAAAAGAAAATAAAAGATGCATTTTGCACTTTTTACGGATTAAAATTAGGATCTCTAAGTCATATATAATATCAAGTCCAAGTGCTTATCTTGATGGAATGTTGGTTTTTCCTTATTCATATGTGTAATTGCATATATTGATTAGGTTAATTTAGGCTAAATTTAAATTTAAGTTTAAGCTTAATGACCCTTTCTTTATTTTATTTAAATTAAAATTTATATTCAACTAAATTATCTAAAAGATTTATTATTTTTCTAAATCTTCTATTTTTTGTATTTTTCTAAATTTTATATTTTTGTGTTTTTTTTTTCTCTAAATTTCATCCCTTTTTTTGGCCTTTCTTAAATCTTCTATTTTTTTTTGTATTTTTCAAAATTTCTTATTTTTTGGCTTTTTAATTTTCTTGATTTTTTGGTTTTCTTAATTTTTCTACTTTTTTTATTTTATTTTTCTAAATTTCTTATTTTTTGGGTATTTTCTTATTTTTCTCTTTTTGCATTTTTCCTATTTTATGACCCTTTACCTTATTGAAAAAAAAATAAAAGGGGACAAAAATTGATTGTTTACAAGGACACAATCTAATGATGGCATATAAGCAAGTTGCTTGCCTATAATGTCAGGATTATTAAGCGCCTAGCTGAAAGGAGATGTGATGAGTAGGAGAATGTCATGTAGTCTTCTTAGGCTAGGAAAGATACAAGAGATGAAAGTAGCAATAGGGTACTGAATGGTATAATAGATACTATTGTCGGCAAACCTTCCACCCTAGGTCGGTCAAGCTCTTCGGGCTCAACTAATGCCATACATTATGTTTGTAATGTGTAGTGCAAGAAGGTTAAGATCAACAGTTCAATTTCTTTTATGGAAGAGGATTTCGAGGGTGTTCAAAGGCCCTACGATGATGCACTTGTAACTAGCATGAGAATTGCTAACTTTGAGGTAAAAAAGATTCTTGTTGACATTGGAGTACGACATATATTATTTTTCAACATACTTTTGATCAAATGAGGCTAAAGAACAAGGCGCAACTGAGATCTTATGACTATGATTCATATTCTTTCAATAATCAACCCATTTGGGTTACCGACGTAATTTCTCCTCCTAATCCAGATTGGAGATGATGAGGACATTGTGGAAGACAAGGTGGATTTCCTTATAGTCAAATGTTGATCCTTATATAATATGATCATAAGTTGACCATGTTAGCATTTATTCTGCATGGTCCCTTTAACTGTGCATATTAAGGCTAAATTTCCCAGTCCCACCAGAGTTGATGTATGTAAAGGGGACCAACAATTAGCAAGATCCTTACATTTAAGGGCAATACGGTGTGAAGAAATTTTCTAAGTTGAAATTTGTCTAGAACAAAAGTCAGTTGGCATATAAAATGCTAAGGGTGAGATGGAGGATGCCTCATTTAGAAATGATTCTGAGAAGACAACAAAGATAGGGAAACCTTTGCTAGAAGAGATCTAACAAAGTTTGATCAACTTTTTATGGGATAACACTAATGTGTTTGTATAGTCTCCCTTAGATATGCTGGCCATCCTTAGGGAAGTAATAACTTACAAACTTCGAATCGATACCAATGTAAAGACAATCTAGTAGAGGAAAAGGTATTTCACTCCTAAGCAATAAGTAGCCATCCAAGAAGAAGTCCTAAAATTGTTGAAGGTAAGGTTTATAAGGGAAGAGCCTTATTTGACTTGGCTGGTCAATTGTGTGCTAGTAAAAATGTCCAATGACAAATCATGGATGTTTATAGACTTTACGGATTTGAATAGTATCTATCTTAGATATTGTTTCCCCATATCGAGAATAGACAAGATGATTGACTCAACTATTGGACATGCCCTACTATCTTTCATTGATATGTTTTTAGACTATACTCAAATCAAAATGGAGAAGGAAGATGAAATCTACACCTCCTTTATCACTAATTTTAGGACGCACTATTCTACAGTAATGCCATTTAGGCTAAAAAATGTCGGTATGACCTATCAAAGGCTTGTAATCAAGGTTTTCAAACCTCAAATTCATCATAATGTCGAACTATATGTAGATAACATGATTGTGAGGAGCACGATAGAAAGTTAGCATTTTGTTAACCTTGAGGAGACATTCAACACCTTGAAGAGAATGTGTTTTCGGTGCTACTTTAGGAAGAGTTTTAGGTTATAAGGTCACCTAATGTGGTACTAAAGCAAACCTAAGGAATATCAATTCAATTTGGAACATGAAGTCCCCCTGCGCAATTATAGAAGTTCAGGAGCTAACTAGGTGGATAACCGCCCTACACAGAATTGTGCCAAAAAGTAGAGATAGATGTGCAGAGATTTTTAAAATCTTAAAGAACCCAAAAGAATTCTAGTAGATTGACGAGTGTGAAAGATCATTCAATGAGCTAAAGGAGTTTCATACATCACCACCAATACTCTCGACACCTATTTCAGAAGAAGATTTATACATGTATTTGTTAGTCAGAAGCTGAGCACTTTCCTTTGTCTTAATTTGAATAGAAGGCAGAGAGCATTGGCTGATTTATTACATGATCCATGTTTTATAAGGG
The DNA here is from genome assembly GCA_024138005.1 of Lumnitzera racemosa. Taxonomy (NCBI): domain Eukaryota; kingdom Viridiplantae; phylum Streptophyta; class Magnoliopsida; order Myrtales; family Combretaceae; genus Lumnitzera; species Lumnitzera racemosa. The sequence continues at coordinate 71,595,472 of JAMXBC010000003.1, read as the reverse complement.
CCAAAACACCTATATACAAAGATTGAAAAAATTGTATTGGCAATGGTTCTCTTGATAAGAAAGTTAAAGCCATACTTTAAGGCACATCAAATTGTTGTCCTTACTAATAAGCCTTTATGGCAAGCTTTATAGCAACTAGATTCCTTGAGGAGGATGATGGAGTATGCTTTAGAGCTAAGTACCTATGGTGTACAATACAAACCTAAAATGACATTAAAAGCTCAAGTATTGGTAAATTTTCTAGCTGAATTTACTAATAAAGAGGACAATATAGAGATGGTTGAGAAGCCAATATGGAATTTACATGTTGGTGGCTCCTTTACTAAAGAAGGATGTAGCGTGGGCCTCATTCTATAAGGACCCTATAATGTGAAAGTTAATTACACTTTAAAGTTTGGGTTTCTAGCCAGCAATAATGAGGTCAAGTAAGAAGTCTTAATAGTTGGACTCAAATTAGCAAAAGAAGTTGGTGATGAGAAAGTTAAAGTTTTTTCTGATTCACAACTAATTGTGAATAAAGTTAAAGGCAGTTATGAAACAAAAGAAGAAGTGATGAGCAAGTACTTACTGATAGTACAAACCTTTAACGAAGAGTTTCAATCCTTTTCAATTGAGAAAGTACTAAGAACTAGAAACATTGGTACCAACAAGTTATCGAATGACACTCCTTGATGTAAATGATAAGCTCTTTATTAAGTATTTCCCTAATAAGAGCTTACAAACTGTTGAGTAGAGTTGTGAGTTGGCTCCCTACCCAAAGGAGAAGTCTTAAATGGATCCAATTATAAACTATTTGAAGGACGGTGCTCTTCCTGATAATAGGAAAGAAGTTTGTAGGTTGATTTATTAGGCCACAAATTATAAGTTGATTGATGACTAATTGTACAAATGTAGCCTTTCCTAACCTTATCTTTAATGTCTTCCATTGAAGGATGCACAATGAATACTGTCCGAATTACACACTAGTATCTATAGTGACCATTTGAAGGGCAAAACCTTGTATGTTCGCATACTATGACTTAGCTATTATTGGTTGACTATGAAAGAAGATGCAAAATCTACTATTTAGCAAAGTCTACAATGCTAGAAACATGAGGCACTAAGCCATGTGCCTTCTATTGAACTCCAAAGCTTTACCAACCCTTAGCCTTTTGCTCAATGGGGATTGGGCATTCTTGAACCATTTTTTAAGGTCTACAGCATAGCGGCAATTTGTCATAGTTGTTGTGGGTTATTTTTCTAAGTAGGTAGAGGCTGAAGCAATGGCTAGAATCACCAAACAGAAGGCCGAAGCTTTTGTTTTCAACTTTATCATATTGAGATTTAGGGTTCCATTTATGATAATCACTGATAATGGACTACAATTCAATAATGATAAGTTCCAAGCATTTTATGAGAAACACAGCATTCACCTAAATTACACTTCAATGGCTCATCCTCAAACCAATGGGCAAGTGGAAGCTATCAATAAGATCATCATGTATAGTTTGAAGAGAAAAGTTGATCAAGTCAAGAGTAAGTGGGCTGACGAACTACTAAGTGTTTTATGGGGGTATAGGATTACCCACATGATTTTAATTAGAGAAACACCCTTTAGAATGGCATATGGGTCTGAAGCCCTCTTACCGATTGAGATAGATCTACCTAATCTTCGTACACAGAACTTTGACATAATGGCCAATTAGGTCGCCCTTATGGCCAATGTAGACACAATAGAGGAGATAAGAGATGTTGCAATGACTAAAGTTGTTGCATGTTGGCATAAAGCAGCTAGATATTACAATCAAAAGGTAAAACATAAAGTATTTTGGCTTAGAAGTTTAGTCTATAGAAAATTACAGGCAATTAGCACACGAGATGATCAAGGAAAACTCAGTGGAAATTGGGAGGATCCTATGAGGAATCGGGAAGTCATAGGTGAGGGGGCTTATTGACTAGAAAGGGAAGATGGGACAATCATTCTTCGAGTATGGAATGTCAAGAATTTGAAGCTTTACTTTGTTTAGTTCCTTTGATGTCATGGTTTGTTCCTATTATAAACATCGTAAGGTGATGGCATGCATCTTGTTTCAAGTATGAAATATTCATTTCAAGTTTATGAGTGTCTCTACTTTTCATCATTATCATTCTCGATCATTCAATGATTAATGGAATAATGAAGTTCTAGTTATATAACTAATGAACTAATAATTAATAAGTTCAAACCTACAATGGTTAACGAGCTTAATAATTATTGATGAGTAAGATAAATTCTTCTTTAAAAATATGCAGAGAAACTAAAGAACGAGCTCTATTATGCCTTTAATGGGTGATCTCATGGTAAAGGAAAAAAAAAAAACTAGTTTATGCCCCATGTAACTTATGACATCATGTTTATGAAAAGACATCTAACATGCGTATGAAATAAAATGTGCCCAAAAGAAAGAACATGTATATGAAATAAAATGTATCAAAAACTAATAACTTATGCGTGAAATGAAATGTGGTAGACATAAAGGGCATAAAAGTGAATATCTTAGTACAATAGATGGCTGGCATCTTGCCCATATTTAGTCCATACAACAATTTTGAAAATAGAATACAAATTAACTGATTAAATTAGGAATCTAGATAGTAGTTCTTGGATTAGGTGAAAGTATTGTCCTGATCAGAAGAAGATGACACCTTTTTAGAGCTTACTTCTTTTTTAGCACTAGGGGTTTTAGAGCAGGTGGATGTCTCTTTACGAACATAAGGGGTTTCCTTAGATGATCATTCCTCGTCATTAATAGGAACTTTAATATTAGCTTCAATATTATAGCCTTGTTCTTGAACTTCTATCTCTACTTCTTCGTCAACTTCTTCATTACCACTGTTGGCATCATTATCATCAACATCTGCAAAGTCTAAGTAAGACAGGTCATAGTTAAGGTGAACTTTTAAAATATCTTTTCTCACCTATTGGACCCCCTGTAAAAGCTTCTTTCGAAGCAATTTCTTGTATTGATGTAGTTATGACTTAGCTACTAGGCCAACGATAAAAGTCGATTTTTAAAAAATGGTTTTAAAACTAGAGATCTAGATGCTGGGGTTAGGATTTTTTTAACCCTTATGAGTTCCATTAATTTTTCAAATTTAATTTTAACCTTAAAAACCACCTTTCAATTCTGTAAAACAGAACTCAATTATTGGTTAATCGAATTGGACAACTTGAGTAATCTAAACTAAGAAAGGAAAATAGGTATTTTTATATTTTATTGTCGTCCCGTAGGTGCTTACATACTCATTATTTGAGACCAAACTTATGAGTTTTTTTTTTATTTATAAAACTTTAGTGAGTTGGTTGATTTTAGTTTCGAAAAAGGTTAGGTTTACATTTTTATCTAGTTCAATTTATTTATGGAAATTTTACTAAATGATCCTAATTGGTGTTTTATTTTTGAAAACTCTAAAATAGTTCTAATTTGGGAAGGGTCCATTTATTTTTATCGGTTTTAGACGAAAACTGATTTTTCAAAGTATTAAAAAACGATTTTTATTCACTAACCTATCTACTTGTTTTCATTTTCATTTTTTATTTATTATATTATCTTATTTATTTATTACTTATTTTATCAACAAATTATAGAGTCCTCTTTTCTTTTATTTTTCTTTTTTGTTTCTCTTCTCTTCCTTTTTTTTCTTTCTTCTCCCTTCTTTTTTTTTCTTTATTTACAAGTACATAAATAAAAGAAAAAAAAAATTGCAGACCGAGTTGGGCTTGGGTTGGCTCTAGGTTAGTTCGGTTGGCTTAAGTTAGCTCTAGTTGGCTTTAGTTGGCTTCAGCCGGCTATAGTTGACTCGTACGGCTTGGATCAACTTGAAAAGTTGAATTGGAGTGCTTACTTAGGGTTTTTCTGTATGAGGATTCTGATGGTGGTGATGGTTTTTATCGAAAGTCGCCGCGGAGGAGGCTATCCTAGAGAGAGGAACCATGCTAGAGAGAGAAAGTGTAGTATGTGTGTTCCTTATAGTGATCCTAGTGCTTGTATGTGTTGAAGATGAAAGACTAACCCTTATTTATATTGTTGGCACGAAGCTTAAATTGAGAAAGTCGAGAAGAACGAATTAATTCAACATAATCCATTAATGGGTTTTGACCCAAAAATTTAATTTTTCTCCCTTTTTGAGCTTGATTTTAAATGTTCATTTGATTGAATTTGGACAGGTTTTAGGGTGGATTCAAAAGTAGGCCATGTATGTTACACGATTTCACCATTAATTCAATGAAATTGTGTAATAAAATTGGTCAAAAATGGCCTTGAATAGAGCACACAGGGAAGGAAAAATTGGAAAAATGAAGATCAAATCACAAAATCTAGAAGAAGATGGGGGTACTGGTCACGTACAGGGAACATGCCATGCTCCCCTATGTGCTTGTACATTGTACATGTGTGTTGCAAAAATAAAGGGCACATAATAGCATGCCTTTTACTCCTATTTTTTAAATTAGGGCTGAAGGCCCTAGGCTGAATCTTATGAACTAGGTTTAATCTTAGTCCGATCCCATCCCCCTTTTTTTATGTATTTTATTTTCTAACTAAAAAATAAAAAAATAAAAAATAAAAGTAAGAATCTTAGCACTCCTAAAAAAAATCTTCTTACTCTTTTTTTTTTCTAAATTTTTTGTATGTTTTCTAAATTTCTTATTTTTTGTGCTTTTTCTTATTTTTGTATTTTTCTAAAATTTCTTATTTTTATTATTTATACTTTTTTTTTTCGTTTTTCTTTAATTTTTTTTTTGTTTTTCCTGATTTAGGATCTTTTATCCTACTAAAATAAAATGAAAGAGGCAAAAATTGAGTATCTACAACCGCCCTTCTTTATAGTGAATTTTAAACAAAACTTTACTACAAAGACAAAAGAGATATTATTTTTGTCCCAAGGGTGGATTTTGTCCTAAGAAGTGCTATATCTAGCTAGTTATCCTAGGCTCGATCCATTAAGGATTTGGTGAAAGGATTAAAGAGAGAAGCAGTGCTCTAAGAGTTGAAAAGAAGAATTGAAGCATGGTCGTGCCATTCTAGGCTCACTAACTTAAGAGGGAGTGTCTCTTAAGGACTAGTAACTCTAAACGGGGATTGATATGGAGAACTTGGTTGTGCCCTTCTGAGGTCACTAACCTAGGTGGGAGCATCTCTTAGGGACTAGCAACCCTAACCTGAGATTGATTTAGAAAACCTAGTCATGCTTCTCTAGGCTCATTAACTTAAAAGGGAATGTTTCTCAGGGATTAGCAACCCTAAATTGAGATCAATTTAGAAAACCTGGTTATGCCTCTTTAGGCTTACTAACTTAAGAGAGAGTATCTCTCGGGGAATAGGAACCCTAAGTTGGAATCGATTTGGAGAACTTAGTTGTGACCTTCTGGGCTTACTAACTTAGGTGGGAATGTCTCTTGGGGATAAGCAAGCCTAAGTTAGACCTAATGAAGTTCCTTCTTGCCAAAAGGAATTGATGAAGAGAAGCGCCCTATGGGCTTGCTAAAATAACTTGGAAAAGAGATTGAGTTAAGATTGTGCCTTCAAAGGCTAACTAAGCACCAAATGTAGAAGGTAAGTGCCTTATGGGCTATCCTAAGAAGATCGTATCCAAACTATCAAACCTTTTCCTAGAAAGGCCCATCAAAACTAACCAACTCATTCTTTTATCCTTTGTTGTCAACCTAATTGATTTTGATATGGAAGCTCTAGGACTCTGCCAACTCTTTTTAGAGATATCATAGAAATGTCACCCATTATTTTTTTCTTTCTGGAACCATTCTGAATCGAAGCCCTTCTTTTTGGCTAATAAATATCTAGCATAAGGTGATTGCTTATTTGGACTTTGTACTTCCTTGAAAAATAGACAATAAAACTTCTCGTCAAGGTGGATCAATTTGTAATAAAGTATTTGAAAGAGTTTTGTTGATTACCAATGTCCTAGATCTCACTTGTCAACTTCCCTTGTGTTTTTAGTGTTTGGAGTAAGGGGAATTGGACCTTTCAATGGAGAAGGTGATTGTTTCAATGTCAACAACAACCAAGGATACTAACTTTGCTTGCACATAATGAAAATTAGACCATAATGACTAACATTTTCTCATTCTAAGCATAAATTTTCATTGACTTCTCATGGGTAGTATAACTTTACTGTGTTAGCATTTACAGGGTCTCTCAAATCTGGACCATTCATTTAAGACAAAATTAAAGCCCCTCCTGGTAATACTTGTTTCATGATGTAAGGGTTTCCGTAATTGGGAGAAAATTTCCCTCTAGAGTCTTATGCATTAGGAAGAACCTTTCTCAACAGCATGTTACCCTCTTTAAAGTTCCGGGGTCGTATCCTTTTGTTGAAAGCATGAGCCATTCTTTGTTGATAACACTGCTTATAACATAAGGCTATCAATCTCCTCTTGTTGATTAGAATCAACTGTTGGATGCATTTCTTTACCCAATTACCTTCATCCAACTGGGTTTCTGATAGTACTTTGAGTGATGGGATCTCAACCTCTATTGGTAACATCGCTTTAGTGCCATATACCAAAGAGTAGGGTGTTAGCCCAATCGATGTTCTGATGAAAGTTCGATAGGCCATAAGTGTGAATACTAACATCTCATTCCAATCTTTATATGTAATAACCAATATTTCAATGATTCTTTTGAGGTTTTTATTGGCTGCTTTAGCGGCTCCATTCCTTTGGGGTCGATAAGGAGTAGAGTTCTTGTGAATGATCTTAAACTATTGGCACAACTTTGACATAAGCTTATTATTGAGATTGGTGCCATTGTTAGTGATGATCATTTTTAGAGCCCTACATTGGGCCAAGATATCTCTTTTGATGAACTTAGCTATAACTCTTTTAGTGACACTCTAGTAAGATAAGGCCTCAACATATTTGCTGCAGTAATCAATGGCAACCAGTATGAAGCGATGCCTATGGGATGTTTTTGGTGTAATTGGGCCGATGATATCTATTCCCCACACTGAAAAGGGCCACAGTGTTGAGAGTGTATGTAGTTCTTAAGGTAGGGTGTTTATTTTATTTGTATAAACTTGGCATAAGTGACCATGCCTGATGTGTTTGATGTAACAACTTTCCATTATTGACCAGTAATACCCTAGCCTCATAATTTTCTTAGCCAGCATGTAACTGTTCATGTGAGGGCCACATACTCTTTTGTGTACTTCTTTCATCAACATCTTAGCAACCTTGTCATCCACACATCTTAAAAGTGTATCGTCAAAAGAACGCAGATACAAAGTAGACTCATTTATTAGGAATTGAGTGGCCAATCTCCTAATCATCCTTTTATCCTTTTTCTTGACCTCTTCTGGGTATGCATCTTGTTGTAGGAACGTTTTAACATCATGGTACTGTGACTTTCAGTCATTCGTACCCTCAATTGATAGGTAAAAGGGAGACTTATCTTCAATTTCAATAGTAAGGGGCTAAATCTTGACTCCACCAGATATCTGGATCATAGATGCTAGAGTGATTAAGGCATCGACAAATTGATTATGAGCCCTCAGTATGTGATTGAAGGTGATTTCTTTGAATTTCTCCATCAATTCAGTCAAGTGCCAGTGATAAGGTACCAGTTTAGAATCCCTCATCTTGTATTCTCCTCAAGCTTGGCCTATAATGAGTAAAGAGTCCCCATACACTTCTAATTCTTGGATATCTTTATCTAGGGCCATTTTGATTCCTATGATGCATGCTTCGTATTCAACAATATTATTAGTATATGGGAAAACGAGTCTTATAGCTATAGGGTATTGAGTACCTTCAAGGGATATCAGTATTGCCCCAATTCCACATCTAGACACATTAACTGCCCCATCGAAGAATACCCACCATTTCGGTGATTCATCCTCTTCTCCTTTATTAGAGCTTCCTTCGACTACTAAGATATCCTCATCAAGAAAATTAACTTATACCTCTTAAGGGGTATTATTAGAAGGATTTTCTACTAACTGATTTGCTAGAGCTTGCCCCTTGACTGAATTTCGATTCATGTACATAATGTTGGACTTTGATAGTAACATTTGCCACTTTGAGATTCTACTAATTAAGGCCAATTTTCGCCAAGTACTTTGGGGGATCGTGTTAGGTCAACAATTCAACTTGGTAGTAGAGTATGTATTGTTTGAGTTGATGCATTACACAAACCAAAGTATAGTAGGTTCTTTCAATTTTTGAATCTTTATATTCCCCTTCAATAAATTTCTTACTTAAGTAATATACAACATGTTCTTTTCCTTATTTGTCTTTCTGGTTGAGTGTACACCTTACAGATTTTGGTAATATTGTCAATTATAGAAATAAAGGCTTCCTAGGTTTTGGAGCTACCAAAATTGGAGGGTTCATGAGGTACTCTTTGATCGTTGTAAAGGCATACTCGCATTCTTCATCTCAATTGATCTTGGTGTTCTTTTTTAACAATTTGAACAAAGGATGACACCTGTTTGTGAGTTGAGATATGAACCAGACTATGTAGTTTAAATGGCCCAATAAGCCTCTAATTTTCTTGAGTGTGTGGAGGGGGCAAGTTAACTATTGCTTTGACTTTATTAGGGCCTACTTCGATGCCCCTTTGGTTGATTATAAAACCCAATAATTTCCTTGAAGTCGCTCCGAAGGTATATTTCTTTGGGTTGAGCTTCAATTAGAATTTTCTCAACTTATCAAACATTCTTCTAAGACTATTCACATGATTTTCTCCTTTCTTAGACTTTGTAATCATATCATCAACATATACTTCAACTTCTTTGTGCATCATGTCATGAAAGATTGCTACCATAGCCCTTTGATAGGTTGCCCCAGAATTTTTGAGTCTAAAAGGCATTACTTTGTAGCAAAATGTACCCCAAGTTATAATAAATGTTGTCTTGGCTTTATCTTCTTGAGACATTAACATTTCATTATATTTAGAGAATTCATCCATGAAAGAGAAAGGATGGTTTTCAGTTATGTTATCGACTAAGACATCAATATAGGGCAAGGGGAAGTTATCTTTAGGGGTTGCTTGATTAAGGTCTCGAAAATCTATGCACACTCTAACTTTTCCATTCTTCTTCATTACTAACACTATGTTGGCTACCAATTCGGGATAATCAAATACCTTAGTGAAACTGATCTCCAATAATTTTTTGACTTCTTCCTTAATCTTCAATAGGATATTCAGTTGGAACCTTCTTAACTTTTGTTTCATAGGTTTGATATTCTTTCATATGGGTAAACGATGGACCATGATTGATGGATCTAATCCAAGCATATCTTTATAAGACCACGCAAACAAATCTTAGTATTTAAATAGTAGTGTGATGATTTCAGCCTTTTGTTCTTTTTTCAAATTCCCTCCAATTTTCAATGTTTTGGCATTGTCATCAATCCTAACATTAATAGTCTCAATTGGCTCGTTAATGGAAATCTTATTCATGTTATGTTTTTGCTAGCTTTCTTGCACGTCATTGTGTTCAATGACATCACTCCTGACGACTAACCGAATAGGGACATAGGTGATATCAATATTTTCATTACCTATCCGTACGAGGTATCTATGGCCTTTATTCGGAGCATTAGATTTGAGACAAAGAAAAGTATGTAAAAGAAAGAGTATAAGTAAGGAAGAAGTGAAGAGAAAAGAGACTGATTCTTATTTAGAGGAAGTTTCTTTTAAGTACAATTATTTGTAGAATAAAGGTAATTTATTACAAAACTCGATAAAATACTGGACTGTAATTCATCCTTTACCTTAGGGAAGACTTATTCCTATTCATCGGGATGGAGAACCAATTATTCAGGTGCTGGGACTTATTGGATGGGTCAACTATTTTTATTTTTACTAAAGGTGTCCTCTTTAGCCAGCTCTAAATTTTGGACATTGACTCGAGTGGAAGTTTTTGGCAATAGTAGGTAGGTCATTGGGGTATGATATAACCTGTCACCTTTTCTACCTATTGCTTACATATTTTGCAGCTTTTCCATCAGAGTTAAGATGTAGCCTAGCCTATTGGTTCCAAATTGGCCCTCTTTGAACTTTAACCTCTCATCTTTCTCTCGATCAATAATCGTGTACACCTCTTCAAACATTTGGAGTCCAAATTCCTCTTACTCCTTAGTGCTAAATATAAGGTATGATAGTTTTTTTTTTTAATTTCATAACCCTGGTCACCTAGAATCATGATGACCTAGCCATTGGAGATGAACTTAACTTTTTGGTTAAGACTCAAAGGTATGACCCTTGCTGAGTGTATCTAAAGCCTTCCTAATAACAAGTTGAAGGTCCTTAGGATGTTTAAAACTTGGAATCAGATGTTGAACGTTTGTAGGCTGATATCAACTGGTAAGTCGATCCCCTCTATAATTTCTGTTCTAGATCCATCAAAAGCTCTAATTATCGTCGAACTTAGCATGATGGTGATCGTATTAATGCCCAATAGATCCAAGGTGGCTAGAGGGCAGATATTTAAGGATGACCCATTGTAAATGAGGGCTCTTGTTGTGATGGTATTTTTTACCCTCACTATTATGAATAGAAGCTTGGTGTGCTGGTTATCTTCTTCGCCTAGTTTCTCAGTGGAGAAAGAAATCTGATCCATAGTGAGGATAGAGTTGGTGACAGACCTTATTCTTTCAGCTGGTATTTCACGAGGGACTTTAACTTCCCTTAATGTTTTGGACAAAGCTTCCCGATGCGGTTTTGATGCCATTAATAAGCTCATGAAGGATAATTATACTGGAGTCTTAGCAAGCTAATCCATTACTTTATATTCGCTAGACTTGATTATCTTATTGAAGGCAAATAATCCTTCTTCATGTTTAACTTATTCATCGTTTGGTCTTTCTAGCACAACCTTCTTTTTCAAGTCTTCCCTTAGATTATAGATTCTATTAGAGTGGGTAATTTCTCTTACAAGTGAGCTCAATTGCCCCTCATTTATTACCTGGTAATTGAGAGGGCTAGTTTTATAACTTTCAAGGGCTAAAGGCACATGGAAGGTGTACCTTTTAGTTTATGGAGCTTGTTTCTCCTCTTACTTATAGAATCTATAGACTCAGGGCACTTAGTTGGAGTAAATCGTGTTGATGGCGAGATCTAAATTGTCAAATATCATATTGATGATGGGCCTATGGTTAGGCAAGGTGTTGTTGACGTTTGGAGTAGGAGCTTCTACAAAATCCAACTGGCCTATGCCTTCATCAATATAGTCTTGAATTTTGTTCCTTAATATCCAGCATGAGTTAGTTGAATGGCCTACTTGCTTTAGATGATATTAACACCTTGCATTGGGATAAAAGAATCTTAGTCTGTACCTTTCATTAGGATCGTCAAAATGGAGCAGATTATCCTTTCTTAGTTTTTTTAAGTATTTAACTAAGTAAAACAGGTTTGCTGACTTATGGTTGGCTTTTGTACTATTGCTGAGTTGGCATAGGATTTACCTTGAAAGAAACCTTAGCATTAGGCTTGGTGTTCAAATTGACCATGCTGACGGTAGCTTCTTTGGGCTTACTAATGGTAGGTTTAGCAAAGGGTCGTCTTTTATCTAATGGTTCTTGTATCTTATTGGAGGAGATGACATGTTAAATCTACCACCCAACTGCTACTACTTTTGTAAAACTGGAAGAGGCTTGCCCAATCAGGTGAGAGAAATAGGGTCTCTCGAGAGTATTGATAAAAGTTGAAGTTAGCTCTTTCGCAGTCACAGGAGTAGATACCCATGCAGCTAAGGACCTTTACCTTTGGGCGTATTCTTTAAAAGACTCATTGTACCTCTTCCTTAAGGCAACTAAATCCATCATTGTCGACGCCACTTCAACATTGAACCTATATTGGTCATAAAATGCCCCAGCTAACTTCTCTTACGTGTTTATCTTGTTCAGGTCCAATTGGGCATACCAGGTCAAAGCGGGGCCTATTAGGTTGTCTTGAAAAGTTTAGACCATGAGTTACTCATATTGTACATACTTGCCCATTTTGCATACATAAAGCTTAGTATGTAGTTTAGGGTACCCAGTTCCATTATACTACTCAAAGTCGGGTACTTTAAATTTCTCTAGGAAGCTTCCATAGTCATTAGGAGAAAAATCTGTTATGCTAGTTTACTCGAATCCATTATACCCTTCAAGCATTTTCATCTTTTCAATGATTTCTTAAGTTAGTTGTTTCTCTAGCTCTTTCAGTTTTCTTTGATTAGCTTTAGGCTTTATGTTGATTGGAAATGAGTAAATGTTCGATTTGAAAGTTAGGTTAACCTTTAGATAGACCTCTTCTGTCTCAAAGGATTCAAAGGCCTGGTTGACTTTGGGTAGGCTTCTTCTGCTTTGAGGGCTTGGGGTTCAATGTTCTTTCCATATTGGGCCTTGAACCTTTCTTCATTTGATGAAGCTGTGGACCTGAGTAAGGCGATGCTATCAGCAAGGACGCTTAGTTGATTAGCAATCTTCCCTATTGTTTGTTCTAAAGAGTGGAACCTCAGCTCGGTAGGATCGATAATTTTGGGGTTGACATTGTTGTTGTTGGTGTTGATATTGTCATTTCCTTAGCTAGCTATTTTGGTTTATGACAGGATTCGGATAGGACTTCTTTGGAAAGGTTGACGATTTGGAACTGTCTTGGCGACCTATTTAAAACCACTTCTCAATAAGTTACTACACGAATATTTTTAAAAGTGATGAATGAAAAACAAAGAAATGCATGGCACACGAATGCAAAGGAATAGAATCAATGAATAACTAGCAAGATGATAATTTTTTATTTTTGTAGCTTTTGGAGTTCCCTTTTACGTTATTTGAGAAAGAAAATACATTTAAGGCTATTTTAAATGCTCTTCTAGCGCTTAGTAAGCGTTCCCTTTTTCTGCTTATTGGATCTTGTCGGTACTTCCTTCCTTTTTTCTAGTCTAGGCTCTTTTATTTCTTCAAGTTCTTTGAGCCTTTCTAAGTCATCCTTAACTGATGTTCTAAGGCCCGAGAACATTGTCTTGATTCTCAAAAGAGATCCTCTTACATGTCCTGCTCTTTATAGATTACTTTTATACAGGCTTATACTTACTTTTACACAAGCTTATACTTGGCCTATATAGGTCTTAACCTTGGGATCTAATTTAGTTAGTACGGGTTGGATGATTTCTAGTGCTTGATATTGGATCTCCCTATCCTTAAGGAGTTGATCATACAAATATTCTTTGGTGACCCTATGTTTGTCTACTTCTTCTAAGCACTCTCCTAAATCGATGTTTAGGTTGACAGCCCTTGTTTCCCATAACTATTTGATTGCTTTGAGTTTGGGTATCTTTTGTGGTAGGGAAATTTGAAAGTCTTCATAATCCAAGGTCGTGGTATCCAATAGAGGCCAATAGACTATATCTTGGATGCCTCTAAATTGTTTGATCATATTGTTAGGGTAATAGCCTGTACATAATTTCATCCCAATTAGGGGTATTGCTTGATAATTTTTGTAGACTAATATTACCCTTTTGAAGTTACTCTATCTTATTGTCCATAAGATATCAACGATTTGGAAGTTTCATTCCAGCAGTAAGTGGATTTTTCTTCGAGGAGCTGGACCTTGTTGATAAAGAATCGATCAGGTTGATGTTTTGAGCAAACTCTTCTTGGGTTAGATCCAACCTATAACACTTCGTATGGCTTACAAACCATACTATCAATAATGCCATGGTAGTCATTAGTACGTTATTGTTCTTTTCTTTCAAAACATTGAGGCTTCTGATTTGTTTTGCTAAGAGGGATGGGACATATGATTTATCTTCAAGAAACTAGCCTACCAACTCACTGACTCTAAAATGGATGAGGAACTTTTCATTACAGAATAGGAAAGTCCCGAATGTAGCTTGGATAAAAGCTTTTATTTTGTTCTGTCCCCAACCTTGAGATTGCCACAAAAGATGTCTCATTGGTTAGATTTAGGCTAAATGGCGAACTAGGCTTTTATGTCTTCTAATTTGATGCAGTTCACATTAGAGCTTTTAAAGGCTTTGTTCACTTTAGCTTCTTTGACCCCTAGGAATCTTGAGAAAACATTCACCAGGTCAACTTCCAAATTTGGGGTGTATATATTTTCCAAAGAAGGGGCTTGAAGTAATTAGCTGTACTCCTTAAGTATTGGGCTAATCAGGTGAGGCCCAACTTGAAAAGCCACTTCTTCGGGTTCCCAAAAGTTGGTCAGGGCCCTAATCAAATTAATCTCTATTTTTACTTTAGGAAGTGATAGAATGGGCCTGATTTTGCTAACGATGGTCTCTTATTCCTTTGGATTGAAGTTTCAAAACCATTGGTCTAAAATGGGCTTGGGGCTGATGGGCATGCCAACAAACTTTTCCTTGGAGTAAATGGAGTTAGATGAATAGCCCATTTCTTAATCTGAATTACAAAAGAAAAATATGTTACAAGATTGATCAACTGTTGTTTACAACAAACGAAACCTATTTACAAAAATTTTATGTTTACAACATATTTACAAAGGAAATCAAGGAAACTCCAAGCCATTATATATTTTCATTCCCATCTTGCTTGATTATCCATCGATCCTGGATGTCATGAATGCATAAAGGATAGGTTCTATAGGTCCTTAAGCTCATATGACCTTACTTGTTAGAGAACACTTTCATTGGTCAGATCAAGCTTAAGTGAGGTAGCTTAATCAACCTCGAGCGGTAGTTAGACCACAGTACTCGGAGCTTATATAATGGCCCCCCATCTTAAGTCCTTAATATGGTTTGGGTTTGGCCATTTCTATTATAAATTTGTGAAAAATTAAATCCTTTCCCCCAAATGGTCTAAATAAATAAAACTAAACTTGCAAAAATGTCATTACAATCATGATGCAAATAACAAAGAACGAATAAGTAAATAAATTGCATTTAAGGTGATTTTTAGTAATTAATTTTAACTTTAGAAAATTGAATAGCTAACCCTCTTGACGTCCCCAGTGGAGTAGCTAAGCTTTCGAGCTTGGTTTTCACTCCCAGTATTTGTAAATTAATTTTCTCTAAATTGATCGGTATTAAACCCTACCTGTTTAATATTGATCCTTGACTAAGATTTAAAGAAAACTGATTTTTTTTTTTTTAATTTGAAAAATTTTTGGAGTCGCTACTCAACCGTAGTCAGGAAAAGGAGTTAAGTTATAATGAATTCAATAAATTGATTATAACTTAACTATTGGTCTAATGATAAAAGTCGATTTTAAAAAAAAAATGGTTTTAAAACTAGAGATTTGGATTCGGAGGTTAGGATTTTTTAACACTAATGTTCCAAATTTATTTTTAACCTTAAAAATCACCTTTTAATTCTATAAAATAGAACTCAATTATTGGTTAATTGAATTGGAAAACTTGAGTAATCTAACCTAAAAATGGAAAATAGTTTTTTTTTTCTTTTTTATTGTTGTCGCATAGATGCCTATATGCCTATTATTCAGGATCAGAGGTATGTAGTTATATATTTATTTTTTTATAAAACTTTAGTGGGTTGGTTGATTTTAGTTAGGTCGTGTTTACATTTTTATCCAGTTCAATTTATTTATGGAAATTTTTATTAAATGATCCTAATTGGTGTTTTATTTTTAGAAACTTTAAAATAGTCTTAATTTGGCAAGGGTCCATTTATTTTTATTTATTTTGGCAAAAAAAACCAATTTTTCTAAGTGTTAGAAAACAATTTTTATTCACTAACCTATTTACTTATTTGATTTTGATTTTTTCTTTATTATATTATCTTATTTATTTATTACTTATTTTATCAATAAAATATAGACTCCTCTTTTCTTTTATTTTCTTCCTTTTTATTTCTTTGTTTTTTTTTTCTCTTTCTTTTTTCCTTCTTCTCCTTTGTTTCTCTTTTTCATTTATAAGTACATAAAGAAAAGAAATAAAAAATAAACTAAATAAATAAATAAATAAAAATTGTAGACTAGGTTAGGCTTAGGTTGGCTTCGAGGTTGGTTTGGTTAGCTTCGGTTGGCTTGGTCGACTTCAGTTGGCTATGGTCGGCTCATATAACTTAGATTGGCTCAAAAAGTCAAATTGGAGTGTCTTACTTGGGGTTTTTAGGTATAAAGGATTCTAACGGTGGTGGTGGTTTTCGTCGAAAATTGCCATGGAGGAGGCTATCTTATAGAGCATAACCATATTCCTTAGAGTGATTCTAGTACTTATGTGTATTGAAGATGAAAGACTAACCCTTATTTATACTGTTGGCATGAAGCATAAACTGAGAAAGTCAGGAAAAATGTATTAATTTGTTGAAATCCATTAATGGGTTTTAACCAAAAAATTTAATTTCTTTTTTCTGTTTTTGAGCTTGATTTTAAATGCACATTTGATTGAATTTGGATGGGTTTTGGGGTAGATTCAAAAGTAAGCAATGCATATTATATGATTTCACCATTAACTTGGTGAAATCTTATAATAAAATTGGTCAAAAAATGGCCTTGAATAGAGTATGTGGGGAAGGAAAAAATTGGAAAAACAAAGTTGAAATCACGAAATCTGGAAGATGATGGGATGCTTGTCACATGCAAGGCACGTACCATGTGCCCCTATACGAGCATTGCAAAAATAAAGGGTATGCAATAGCATGCCTTCTGTTCCTATCATTTTAAATTAAGGTCGAAGGCCCTAGGTTGAATCTTACGGACTAGGATTAATTGTGGTCTAATCCCCATCCCTTCCTTTATATTTTTCCTATTTTTGTATTTTTCTAGCATTTCTTATTTTTTTAAATTTTTATTATTTATACTTTTTTGGATTTTCTCTAATTTTCTTTTCTTTTTTGTGTTTTTCTTGATTTAGGATCCCTTATCTTACTAAATAAAATAAAAGGGGTGAAAATTGGGTTTCTATAGCTAGCTAGGAGTCACGATTTCTAGTCTCCTCACTAGAGGGCTTCTTTTTTGCTGCCTTCTCTAATTCGACAACATAAGACTTAAGCTTGGAGCTGTTTATCTCCAATTCCTTTGTTCGCATCCTTAACTTATCCTCTTTGTCACTCATTGAGGCGATTGTTCATCCTAACCGTTGGCACTCATCTTACTTCTTGTGAAGGTCATTCTTTAAGGCTTTAATTTCCTTATACAACTCTTCATTATTGGCCTCAAGGCTTAAGACTTCATCAGCTACCAAGGATTGCATTAGCTTTTCTATTAAAAGCTCTTCTTGCTGTTTCCTAACCTCCGTCTCAACCTTAATTCTCATACTCTTAGCCACAATAGTCTAAGCCTTTGAGGAGTTATATGCCTCCTCAACCTTCTACAATAAATTAACAAAGATGAATAAATTATTTGCTTCTCAACAAAGCAGCAATATGTAAATATTACCTTCGTCATTTCTCTCTTGGCTTCATCAAGAGCCATCAAACCATGGCTGCTAATCTACACATAGCCAAAGTTATGTTAGTAATAGAACATGAGCTGTAAGTGAAAAGGTGATTGATGCATTCATCATACAACTTAAGGGAAATATGATCTTTATTACAACCACCCACTCTGATTACATCATTCTTTGCGATCTCCCTATCCTTAGGGAGATTGACTCCTTCCATTTGCTCTAATTGTTGCTCTTTAGCAATGGAAGGAACTCCCTTACTCTTTTGAATGGTAGCCTCCTTTACAACCTTCACTTGAGAAGTCTTTTTCGGTGCAGGTGGTTGACTAACAAGGGCTTTGATGGTAGCATGTTTATAAGCTTTAGCTTCTTGGCCTTTGCTTAGGTCAATAGTTTGGTGAGATCTACATCACCTATACCCATGTCTGCAATAAAGGATATGGGTATTATAAATGGGAAAGCGAGAAAAACCAAGAAATTAGAAGATCCGTGCCAAACGAAGCTCAACGCCACTATTCTCCCCCCAAGTCATGAGAATAGCTTTCCTCTTGTAGCTCTACTCGGTACGACAATTACTCTAACACCAACCTTCATTTTCAAAAAAGATTGGATTCCTATTCTTGTATCATTTTATTATCCTCTTAGCATCCTAGAAAAACATTTGATTATTTCTTGAATCTTTTTGGCTATAGCAGCATCATTCGGCATCAAGTTAATGTCTTTAATATGGATGGGCTCAGTCCAATGGGTCTAAGAATCCAAATCTTCATCCGATATAATAGACATGAACTTGTTATGCCACTTGTGGATATTGGACTCTAACCCATCCATAAATTTTCACCTATGTTGAGTGACTACAAAATATCAATCATTAAGTTGTCTTCTTATTGTGAAGAAGTATTTGCATAACTAGGGGATGGCCTTAACCTCAATCTTTTCATGGATTATCTCGAATGCTACAAGAAGTTTATAATTATTCGATAAAAATATACTTGGCATAACTCGAAAATAATTAAAGAAATGTTTGATAAAAGTAGAAAATAAGAAGCATAGCCTAAAATTGAGGTATTTCACTTATATATTAAATTTAGGATCCCTCGAAAAATGTGAGCCTCATATTCAACAAATAGGGATTGAATGGGTAAATTTAGAGTATTGGTAAAACTAACCTTATTAACATAAAAATTTACGAATAGGCTTGAGACATTAGACGAAAAGTCCTTATGAATCCAGATATTAAAAATATAATAAAATGATAATAAGATAGCTAAAATGGTATAACTTAATTCCATTATGTATTATTCAGTGTAATTGCATAAAATAGGTGTCATTAATTTATAAACTCTTTAAGATAAATTATATACGTAATAAAATTAATATGGGATATAAAATGACATATATAATATATACGTACGTGTCATGTCTACTTTTTAAGTATATACATATACCTGTATACCCGCAATTAGCTAAAATACTGTAATATATATTTTAGACTAAAATAACCTAAGAAGATTAATAAAAAATCATTAAAAATTATAAAAAAATTCATACCATTTGGGATTAATTTTTTAGGGCATGTGGAAAGGCCATGGATAGCTGTTGGTGTGATAGATAATGAAGATCATGCAAATTGAGAAAGGTATTTAAGGGAAATTGCATCAGGAGAGAGAAGAAAATTCATTTCTAAGCTTTACAAGTTGAGAAAAATACAAAGATCCTCTCTAACATTTAGTACATGCAAATTAGGGTCTAGAAAAATTAAGTGTTGGGTTTGGGAATTTAAGGAAGTAAATTAGGAAAAATTACACAAAATGGGTAAAATCTAAGCAATCAAGGGTATGGCAGCATAGGGATTTTCTAGAGCTTGACCACCATGACCACCAGAAGCCACACCCACTACCTAGTGCTTCCAATAAGGTGGGAGGAACTACTGGTGACTAGAGGCTAATTTTTCAATGAGGCCCAACTTTAACCCTGTTTTATGTAAATGATTAAAAATATAAAAAATGGCTAGAAAATTATTGAAAATTTTATTTTTTACATATAAGATACGGGAAAAATATTAATTTATATAAATTTAGTAGCTAATATGTACGTCCTTAAGAAATTGAAAAAATCAGACAATTTTCAAAGTTGAAATAAATTAGGTGAACAATGTAGGTTCTACTTCAATTCTTTTCTACAAACTATCCTAAGTTAATATTGACTTATTATGTCAAAGTTTCTTGGTACTATTTTACATATTTTTATTTGATTTTTCAGCTTTAAATTATGCCTAAAATGGTGTTTTAGTGAAGAATATAGTATTTCATAGCATAATTCCACCTAGATAGTGAGTTTGAATCATATTTGCAGTATGTATAATTGTTCTGGAGTGGTTGGATTGATTGGTAATGTGAGAAGTTATGAGAAGTTGGAAGTTGGCCTTAAATAGTGAAGTTGGTATTTGACCAATTTAGTGAACTTGAAACAATTGATGAATTGTGATATAATGAATGAAGAATTAAGAAGTAATGAAACTAAGGAAGGTTTGTTTGAAGTGTTATTGCTGTTTTTTATTTAATTCTATAGTTATAACTTAAGAGGAAAGTTAGTAAATTAGTTAAACTTAGGATCTTGGCTGAGAGCAGATGATAACTCAAAGGATTTTGAGGACGAATTTCACATTACATTGATACTCAAAGAGTAGGTTAGTAGCAAACTTTATGAAGTAAATATGATGACAGGGGAAGTAAAGGATTAGTTAGAGGATGTTTTTATTAAGGATTCTATAGATACTAGAGTTAGTGGGTAGTTTAGAGATTATCATAATAGGGAGCTTACCTTTGAGAAGTTCAAAGGCTGTCTTAGAGGATAAAAATAGTGTAACAAATGGCCCCTGTAAAACTCAGAAAGTAACTTAGAGGATTTATGACCAAAGGAAATTACTATAAATCCACTCAAAACCTAAATTAGAGAATTTTTAGACTAAAGCAAACTATTATAAAACTAGTCAGAACTAAACTCAAAGGATTTTGATTAGAAAAAACCGCTAAAAATCCCCTTAGATCATAGCATAGAGGATTTGGCTGATTATAGTAACTTGTGAAAATCATTAATTGGTTAAGAAATCACGATTTTTAAGGAAGATCCTGCTAATATTGATTATGTCTTAATATCACCACTCACCACTCCATTCGGGGAATCACTATTATAAACAACATTATTATATAAATACTTGGTTATATATCTTCCTTCCCTTTCATTTAGATAGTTATCCACTAGAAGAGCATTGATGTGAGCGATTTTTTCCCATCTCTCCATTATGCAATCTAATGAACTACTTGAAGAACACACCAAATCATTCCTTTTTTTCGAGTTAAAGTTGGGGGGGGGGGGGTAGAGGTTAGGAGGGAGGGAAGAGAAGCAGCTTCGAATATTGTTGCTTTAGAATCTGAAAGTATAAGTCAATGAATGAAACTTTTAACCATGCTGATTGAAGTTATATGAGAAAATCAAAAGCTAGATGAAAAGTTGCAAAAAAAAAAAAAAAAAACCGTTGAAAGCAAATGGAAATTCTAGAAGTTGATACGAATGACAATAGAGTGAGAAATCTTCATTACTATGGCAAACCCTTTACATATGAGCAGTCTCTCCTTGTAACCCTAGTACATTTTTTACAAGAATACGGTTTCGATTAGATAGTCAAGTATGGATTGATGACATGTATTATGAGTTAGAAAACTGATGGTTATCGTGTCACCGACAATTATTAGCCTTTATAGCATAATAATGGCTAGGATGATAGCAATTGTGCTTGCTACCGTAGAAAACTAAATAGGCAGGGGAATTAAATTGACACAACCTTTTGGTCAGGATATGATTCATTGCATTTCAAAATAAAAAATCAAACCTTCCCATATCACTGGGCATTTAGGAAACTAATTTTGGTCTTAAACATCCAACTGCCTAAACTGAGCATTAAGCTTCATTTACTCCTATAGTCGAATTCTTAACTATAGGAGTTAAAGGGGCAAATATTGATAGTTAGATTTCAGTTTAAAAATATGACTTGGCCATTCGACTAATGAGAAGATGAATAATACTGCTCCTAACTAATTCCGACTTAGACTTAATCCACTTGATGGGCTTTGAAGCCTGACCTGATAATATGTTCAGTTTAAACTTAGGAAAGTGGCGCGGATGGTTATGATCTAGTTTAGTCTCATTACATAGCCATCTACTAATCCTATATTTTAGGCATGTGCTTTATTATAAGATCTCTATGTGGCCCATGACTAATAATTAATTATAGTTTCAAACACCCAATGTTTGCCTATAAGTATAGAGAGAAAGCATTGTATGGATGCTCTTACAACCTTTAACTCCACATTCATTCACTTATTTCTCTCTCTTAAAAAATTATTGACTTAAGTATTGGAGTGGTTAGACAAGACTAGCTTCGGTAACACTTAGCCTCTTGTATTTTTGCAAGAACAAATTCTTACCCTATAATCACTTGACAATAAGAACTTAGTCCACATCATGTGCAAAGTAAATGAGGAAGTTTGTGTGTTCTTAGTGGATATTTGAAGTTGCACCAATGTTGCATTTGCCAACGTAGCTAAGAAGCTCAAATTGCTTACTATTTAACATTCGATGCCTTATAAAATGCATTGGTTAATTGAGAAGGAAGCACTACACGTTGCTTAGCTAGTGTTACTATCGATCTCCATTGGAAACTATATTGATAAAATTCTTTGGGACATGTAATGAATGCGTGCATCTCACGTGTTGCTAGGTCAACCTTAGCTTTTTGACTGGAGGGTTATACATAATAGGTTTAAGAATACGTTTATGTTTGGTAAAGATAGGAGGAAGATTACTTTGAAACTTATGACATCGAGTCAAGTTAGCAAGCTACAAGTTAAACTTGCTTGAGGATCCAAGAAGGCCCACGATTCTAAGTAGAGCCAAGTTCTAATAAGTTATCAAAGTTGACATGTTAACTTTTTTGTTAATTATATGGCTATTAGAGTTGAAGGAGCAAGTTGAATAATCTCTAAAAATTAAGGAACTGTTGAATGAGCATGTATACCTATTTCTGGAATAGCTACTAGAAGGTTTACTCTCTTTCCAAGGCATTGAACACTACATTGACTTAATACCCAATGCTGCCGTACTAAGAAAACTAGTTTATTGGATGAATCCCAAGCAAGTTGTAGAGCTCCAAAGATAAGTTAATGAGTTGCTAGAAAAAGGATACGTAAATGAAAGTTTCAACCCCTGCGTTGTGATGGCACTCCTTATGCCAGAAGAGGATGGTACCTAGTATATTTGCATTGATAGTAGAGTCATGAACAAGATCGCAATTAAGTACTGATATCCTTTACTTAAGTCAAATGACATGTTAGATGAACTAAATGGAGCTAAGGTTTTCAATATGATTGGCTAGAAGTTTAGCTACCATCAAATTTAGATGAGGCCAGGAGAAGAGTGAAAAACTGCATTCAAAACTTGGTATGGTCTTTATGAGTGGATGGCAATTACCTTTAGCTTGTCAAATGCCTTGAGTATCTTTGTGAGATTGATGAATCATATGTTGAGAAACCTGATTGCGTAGTATGTAGTGGTATATTTTTATGACATGCATGTATATAGTATTGACCTGCCAAGCCACTATAAGCATCTTCGCACCATATTTGATGTATTCTAAGCTGAGAGATTATTTAGCAATTTGAAGAAGTGTTGTTTCTGCTAGAAGGAGATTTTTTCTTAGGATATGTAATTGATGGAGTAGGTTTACGAGTTAATGATGAGAAGATATAAGCTATTATTGGATGGCTAACTCTAACCACCTATATTGAGGTAAGAAGTTTCCATGGATGGGCATCCTTTTATTGAAGGTTCATCAAAAGCTTCAGTACCATAGTTCCACCTCTTACTAAGCCAACGAAGAAAAAGATTGAGTTTAAGTAAGGGGGAGAGAGAGGAGAGAAATTTTATTGAAATAAAGATAGGACTAACTTCTATACTAGTATTAGCTTTGCTTGACTTTAAGAAGATTTTTGAGCTTAAATGTGACGTATCAGGCATTAGGGTAGGCAGTGTCTTGATGCAAGAAGGCCGACAAATTGCCTACCAAAGCAAAAAGCTAAGAAGATCTCATTTTAACTACTTAATGTATGCCAAATAACTCCCAGCCCTTATTTGAGCACAACAAATGTCGTAGCATCATCTATTGCTAAGAGAATTTGTCATTTATATAGATCATGAATCCTTAAGACACTTCAAAACTCAGACTAAGGTATCAAAGAGGCAACCACGATGGGTTGAATTCCTAGAAGGATTCAACTTTATGATCAAGTACAAACAAGGAAAGAATAATGTAGTTGTTGATTCTCTATTAAGAAGACATGTTCCTTTTACTAAATTACAGACCAAACTATTAAGGTTTGTGAGCATAAAAAAGTAGTATCTTTAGGACCCCCATTTTAGTCCTATATTTAGATGATGTATAGCAGGAAAAATGGTAGAAGACTACCAGGTTGAAGATGGTTATTAGTTTTGAAGTAGTAAGCTATGTGTGCTAACGTATTCTGTATGAGAGCTACTAATAGGAGAAGCTCATGGTGGAGGGTTCTCCGGCCATTTTAGAGAGAATAGGACATATGAGTTATTGAGTAGAAGGTTTTTTTGGCCTAAGATAAGGCAAGATGTGCATCAGATTGCCAAGACGTATGCTACTTGCAAGAAGGCCAAATGCCAAGTTGAACGAGGGATAACAATGCCTTTAATTGTCCTAACCAAGCCCTGGATTAAGTTGAGCATGGACTTTTTTTCTTGGATTGTGAAGAACTGCCTAAGGTAAAGATTCTGCTATGGTTGATGTAGATAATTTAGTAAGATTGCACACCTTATGCCCTACTCCAAAACTAACGATGCTTCGGCTATTACTTCTATCTTTTTGTAGGAGATTGTTTGTTTGCATGATGTACCAAGAAGTGTAGTATCGAACAGAGATCCAAAGTTATTGAGCCATTTCTAGAGGACTCTTTGGTGTCGTATGGGGACTGAACTACTCTTCTGCACTTCCTATTATCCCCAAATCAATAAACAAATGTAGTCAACTATACTTTAAGGTCACTTCTTTGAGCTATAGTGAGGAAGAACTTGGCTGATTAGGATATCTGTTGCCAGTGGTGGAATTCACTTACAACCGCATGATACATGACACTACCAAATAAACACCTTTTAAATTCGTTTATGGCTTCAATTTAGAGCTACCCCCTGATTACGCCTTAGTACGCATGCCCAAGTAAGAAAACCTTAAAGCAAGTGCTCGAGCATAGTCTTTGCAGCAGATCTGTAAGAAAGTTACTCAGCAGATTAACCAAGTAACTAAGACGATGAGAAAAAAGAGTAAAGGGAGGAAGCTAGTACAGTTTCAGCCTAATGATTTAGTAGAGTTACACTTGAGCAAGGAGAGGTTTTCAAACAAGAGAAAGAATAAGTTGTTTGCTCGAGTTGAAGGTCCCTTTAGAGTACTCTAGAAGATCAACGATAATCCCTATCGACTAGAATTACCTAAAGATTGTGGAGTTTTTGACACCATTAACATTTCCAACCTTAACCCTTATCAACTTGAAGGATAATTGAATAACAATTAGCTAGATTTGATCCTAAATCCAAATCAACCCAAAGGGGATGACAGTAAAATAACTACTGGACCTTCAACTTGAGCCTAAGCTTAGGGTCTTAAGGTACTTATGAAGCGGATTCTATTGTTCCATCCAACTCTTACCAAGGCCAAGCTAATCTTCATTGTCGACCAATTCTATGAGCCAAGCTGAGTAACTTCTCATATGTTAGTAATCAAGCGTTGACTTGAAGTGTGCTTCACTAACATCTTGGTCCTCTTACATGTCTACTCAGCTATGACCATACTAACCAGTTGCTTAGTAGCACCTGTACTAAAAACCCTAGAGTACATTCGCACCCACATCTTCTTGAAAGGGCCCTTAGGTCTACTTGACACCTCTGCTCGACAATCTACATCTTGATCGTACTACTTATCTTTTCTACCAGAAGTGCCCCAATAATCAACTACTATGTATCTAATCCTAGATGAAAAATGAATATGCTACTCTATTCATCAATTTCTTTGAATTTTCATTTATGCCCTTTTATTATTCCTTGTACATTACTTGTTTAGGCAATACCCCTTTTTGTTCTTTCCATTTAAGGTAGGTTACCTTAAGTTTTCGAGTATTAATACCCTTTGTAATATGTAGTTGTATCAAGAACAATCATCTGATATTGAATATATTTCTCTTTTGCGAGCTAATGTGCTTACTCTCTCTTATTAATTTTTTCTTAACCCTTAAGTAAGGCTAGGTGGTGAGTGACTTTATTGAGCTACTTGTGTGTAGTATCAATTTAGTTTTGTGAGTTTATGGAGTTTCCTTGATGCATTACATCCTTAGAATCGTTTGTGGTTTGCTTGATTATTCTATTCCTTTGTTCCCACTTTTCATGTTTTATCACTCTTCACTTCAAACTTTCTGCATGTTTAGACCTACCTTGATATGGTTACCCTTTTCTGTTCTCGGTGTAGCGTATTAGGTAGCCCAGTCCATCTCTGTTCGACCCCTTAAGTCTACATTGTGTAGCACTTATGAAGTGCCTAGATAAGTAGGGATCTCCTAGATTCTATAAAACTACCAAATCATGTGGTTTGGATGATAGAATTCTATGATGTGGAAGAGTATAAGCAAGACTTACACTACCTAAACATTACTTCCATCCTAACAATAAGCAAGGAGCCTAGCTATGTCCTCATGCATATAGGTGATTCAAACAACCTGAAAACACAATGGTTTAGAATTTGTAGTAATTAACACTTTGAGAATGTAAAAGTACTCAAGTTTGTAAGATAAGTACTTGCTCTGGATAGTACTACAAGTGTAGGAAACTCCGTCACGTCAAAGTTCACTCCCCATCAACTCATCATTAGTTGGTCATCTATTACTGTCATGATCCAATATTATAGAGGGATAATGTATGGAAAATGCTCCCATGTCAAAACTTGAAGTATGATAATAGGCCCTCTAATATCTCTAGCACCCATTCGTAAGGTAAGGCATAATTGGTGATAAAGCTATGCTAGGCATACCATACCCTAAGTGCAATGCCTAGCCGCTATAAGGTTTGAGAGAAGAGGGAGGAACATGAGATGCACCTCATTGTTCAACTTGTCTAAGAAGAGCATCCTTCAATTAGTTGGATGATATGGGCTTAGGTATATCGTTGCATTGTCATGCCATCAGCGTCATCAAGTAACTCATAAAAATTGTCCTTCAACTAGAACAATTTCACATGACCACCATTAATAAAGCACTCTTGGGGGGGTTGGGCAGTGTGGTGGGGAGCTGGTGAACCCCTAATAGGCAAAGGAATACTTCATTCCAACCCATCACGGCCTTACCGTTTGTAAGGAGACCGACTAGTAAAGATATATCCTAAAATGTAACCATCATCTTGTCGATGTGGAAGTAATGTATGTGTGTCCTCTCTTTACAATTCTACGAAGGTAGTGATCAAATGTTGATATCATCAACATTATCAGGTAATAGCATACATCATTTTAGCCCATCATAGCCCTGTCATTAGTAGAGAGATTGACTAGTAAAGCTATATCCTCCAATGAAATTGTCATTTTGTTGATGTGGAAGTGGAATGTATGTATCTACTCTCTTCAACACTCCACTTAGATAGTGATCAAATGTTAGTCAAGTTGTATGAAAGGCACTTGCCTTGCACTAAGAAAACTTTACTATTCGAAGTAGGAGATTATCCATATATTTATTAGTATCTTATCCCCATTCCTACATTTGAAGATTGTCTCTTGCCTATGGCACCTAAGCCATCAATTCTCCTATGATTTAGAAAAAATGAAACCGTGTTGCAAAGAACATAGCAAATCAACATACAGTTGCTAAGCAAACCAATAGTTGTTACCTAACCACCTCACACAAAAAGATGATCATAACCTTTAACTTGGCACTTATTGGAAGTTTTAGGAAGAATATATGTATATATATGCATATTGGTTTTTTAATAAAAATTATGAGCAACCAACATAACTGATATTTGATTTAGATGAGATTTCAACATTCTTTCACAAGGTTGGGTTTAGAAAAAAAAAAAGGCTTATAAAAGGGAGAAAATCTATCATTTATGCTTTTACATGTGGGAAGTTTATTCAATCAAATAGAAAAAAATAGAAAGAAAAAGATAACTTGGTTAACAGGGGATAATGGCATTCTCTAAAAGTATTAAAAGCTTCTTGGACCCAAAATTGCTAACGCTAGTAGATTTGGCTAAACCCATTTTTTAGAGTATTTATCCATAGCTTTCCATGTCCCTTCAATGTTAATAAGAAGTATGTCTTCTTTTGGAATCTCAAAATTTGATGGATTCTTTCGAAGTCGCCTGGGTAGTGAATTATATGAAGGTTTGTATTAAATAAAGGTCCCAATGCTCTAGTCTCAGTCTCAATTAATTAGTACATGGTATATTTATGTAAGTTGGTAATAAATGATTGTAAACTAAATTAAGAATAATGATAATTTGTAAAGTAACATCATGTTGAGAATTAGGGCTGACAATTTGAGATCTGTTTCGTGAAACCAAACAAGACATGATATGGTTAAAAACGAGTTTGGATTAATAAAAACCGATACGAATAATAAACGGGTTAAACCTAAATACAACACATTTAAATTCATTCCTAGGTTTGGTGTTTGGGTCTTAGACCTATTTATGAACCTGCTTGTTAAATAGGTCTCATAAACAAATCACAGCTTCAACTCGCTAAAGCTGTTTATCATTAATAATTGTACAATACTTACATTTGATTTTATCTTATTCTTATTTTACTTTACTCACCACCTATAATAATTTTTATTTTTTATGTTAGTATAGAGTTTTTACCATTATTTTTGGCTTCTATTCTTCCATTTCTTATTTGCAGTTCTTAAAAAATTTGATCCTTTATATAGGTTCATTTTTTAGGTACTTTCTTTGCTATGTCCTTATGTAGTTACACTATAACACTTTTATATTGTGTTTGCTCATTTCATTTATTTTCTTTTCTTGTTTTGTGAGGTTGTTAGGTTAGTATGTATAATGCAGCTTTTTGCTATTTGCTTTGTTGTTTGCATTTGATTTTAGGATTTGTTGTGATTTATATTATTGAATCATAATCTATTTTTTTTTTCATTTACTATAAAACTAATCATTTTTCTATAAGTTACTCATTATAACAATTGAAAAAAAATTCTCATGGCCATAATTAGAAGACATGTGAACGAAAACTTGAACCCCTTAATTGAACAATTTTTGA
Source organism: Lumnitzera racemosa (assembly GCA_024138005.1). NCBI lineage: Eukaryota > Viridiplantae > Streptophyta > Magnoliopsida > Myrtales > Combretaceae > Lumnitzera > Lumnitzera racemosa. The sequence continues at coordinate 71,566,737 of JAMXBC010000003.1, read as the reverse complement.
CATAAGGACAAAACTATTTATTGTCCTCATGAATGGTGGCAAGATTGATTCAAGCCATGGTCTTACTTAATTTAAGACAACAAATCAATGGCAATGTATGGGAAGAGAGGGCAAAACTATTTGACATTATCATGAATGGTTCCACTTAATTTTTAATGTGACATATTTTGATAAAATTTGTTGTTTATTGTATGTGACAAATGAAGGTTCAATGCCCATTTTTATTGGTAGATTAAATTGAAGGAGATGCTCATTGTGACAAGGTTTAGCAACGATTTTTAGAATGTTTGTAAGCATTGGAGAATAGTAGAAAATTGTTTGTTATTCTCATGAATTTTCTTTACCTAAAAAGCAATTTAGTCTTATTGATCTTGAATTTTCTTCATTTTGACTAGAATATTTATTGTATGTTTAGAATTACATCATTTGAGTATGTTCTCTACAAATATTTTTGGTAAGTTACAACACATATGTAGTGGTGCACAGTGTTTAAGCAGGGGAACCCTCTCTGAATACAGAGGGGAAGTCGAATGCAACTTTAAAAATGGGGAGCAATGTTTTTGTTGTTCTTCATTAATTTCTTATGATTTCTCTACATACATTATATAAATCTTTCTTTAACAAAAAAAAAAAGGAATATTCCCCTATTAATAATATACTAACTAACTAGCTAGCTTAGCAAGGTAGAGAAGTTTCTACATAATATATGCTGAAAATAAAAAATAACACATTGCTAATATTTATTTTATGTTTTCTAGTATTGCTTTGTATGATGGACTATAATTAAGGATGGTCGGGTTGAGTAACACAAATCTAAGCCCTATTGTATTAGCTTGATCTAATAACCCAATTGTAGATGATTGTGATTTTCCCATAGAGTCTTCGATAGAAACTTCTAACATTTAATTTTCTTTTAACAAACATATGTCATTTTCCTTTAGTTCCTCTTCTAACATATTAGGAGCTAGAAACCCTAGTTCCCCCATAACAATACTCCCTTCTTTCAAAACCCTTAACCCTAATGGGAAATCTAGAAATCATAGATGGAAATCAAAAAAATATTCCTATGCAGCATCCTCTATTGTTCAACCCTTCTACTGTACAAGTACAAAGGTATTAGCTAGGTTTTCATGCTTTATCATCTTTTGCTCTAAGATTGTCTTCGGTTCCCACTATTGAGTGGTCTTATGTGATAGATTTGTTGCTTGAGAGGAAGATGGTTTGACATACTTCTTAAGGAGAGAGATGTGGAACGTTGGATGTATTCCTAAACTTACAGGCAAGTCAAGACTATAGGTGACATCACTAATGTGATCAACAACATGGTAAGGTCCATAAAACCTTGGTGATAATTGGTTACTATGATGATCTGTCAAATTGTGTTACCGATAAACTTTTTATTTAACCCAAAAAAAAGTCTCCAATCTAAAAAACCCTATCTATTCTTTTTTTGTTAACCAATTGTCATACATGGTTTTCAGCTTTCATGAGATGAAATTTCAACTGTCTTAAAGAGTCTTCTTCATTCTTCAAAAGTGTACCCACTACTGCATTCCTACATTCTCTTGGAATGTATGGTAGATGGATGGGTGGTGGGTATAATAGGGATCAAGGACCAATTATACACTTTTGTGCCCAATGGCTTTCTTAGATGGTTCATCGAGTTGTCTATAATGAGTTAAGTACTAAGGAATAGTGTATACCCTAGTTTGATTTGCTGAGCTACTTTGCTCTCTATACAATCTAGGAGACTGTTAAGGTGATCAACTGATGTGTCGAGCCGATCCCCTCGTAACATGCCAGTTTGAACACTAAATCTAGGTATAACCATCTCCATAGTACTAAGGCAGAGCTAACAACTGTTAGGAGCAAACCATCCGACGTCGATCTTAAGTATAAGTCATCCTTGAACCAACCCCTATCTAGTTTCAACAATCAGAATTGCTGACCTACTGGCATCGACCAAACCTGATCAAGGCCCACCCCTACGTAGCTTGCAGTGTTATTGGGGCCATAGAATGAGTAGAATTACTGTACGCGTTGTCCTTTTTTGACATCTATAATGTCCCTTTTGACGGTGAATATTCTTTTTGCATGATTTTGTGTTTTCCCTATAAATTATTATCCTTTTCTTAACAACTAGGGATCCATTTATGTAATTTTCTATAATTTAGGACTTACCCTAACTGGGTACTATAAATACATGTATAATGTAATAACCGCAAGATTATATAGAGAATACATTAAAATTTTACTCCCTTTTGAGGTAAATATTCTTTTACTTACTCTTGAACTACTCTTATCTATCCCATTGAGTGTTGACTAGTAGTTATGACCTCCAGCTATACTTGTGTGTCATATCAAGCGTTGCAGCTTCATATCCATCGTCGGTGCATGGGAAACCTGCTCACCCTTAACTATCATTTACTCGTCAAGCCATCTCATGGTCTAGACCCACCCTTTTGGTTACGTATAATATCAGGCCCATGTGTTCATCAACAAAATCTATGTCATCTTATTATTAGAGCCTATTTATGTTCGAAGCTAGATTTTGCTACTGTGTTCTTTAAATGGTTTGTTACTACTCTCATGTGATAACGTTTCTATTGTTAACCTTGGAGTTTAGTAGTTGAGAAGTATTCTATGCTCTATTTTCCCCTTTTTTGATATACAAAAATAGAGTGTAGTTGACTATTTGTTTGTTATGTAATTGTCGTGGTGTTTAAAATATTGGTTATTGATTTTTAAGTGCATTATTAGACGTTAGTTTTTATGAAGTAACAATCAATGTCAAAATTGAGCTTTGAAGAAACTTTAGGAAACTAAGGAAGTGGCCTTCGACATGGCCAAGGGTAAGAAGGAAGCTTCATACCTTAGTCATTAGGTAACCGCTTGGATAGGCTTACTAACTTGGTAGTTAATTTGGTGACTATTATCCAAAAAGATAGGCAACGAGCTAGGAATAGCCCCACTAGAGAACATGAGCAACAAGAGTGAGGCAATGGTCAGTTTGACCAAGTTAATAACCTAGCTCAACCACCTCGAGCTGAAGGAGTTGGTAGGTGCTTGAAGAGATTGAGGAAGAAGAAAAATGAGATAACTAAGCGGAGGAGTACTATGAGCCTAAAGAAAGAAATGTACAAGCCCTTAAAGTTGAAGGATTGAAAATGTGTATCTTAGGTTTTTCTAGAAGTGGTGATGCCTAAGATTACTTAGATTGGGTAGATAAGATTGTAAAACAATTTGAATGCTACGAAGTGCCCACTAATGCAAAGGTTAGACTTATTGTGTTGGAGTTCACTAGTTATGCTACCTTATGGTGAAAGAGCTGGCAAGTTACTAGATGGAGGGAAGGAGAATGAGAGATTAGGAGTTGGGATGAAATGAAGAGGGTTATGTGGAGAAGGTTTGTGTGGAGCTATTATTTACATGATGCATTCAAAAGATTGTAAGAACTAAGACAAGGAGGATCGAGTGTAAACACTCATGTTAAGGAGTTTTAAATGTTAATGCTTTGATGTGAAGTTGTAGAGCTAGAGGATTGAACTGTATCTTGATTCATCAGTGGATTTAAATATGAGATTGGGGATGTCTTGGAAGCCTTGGCTATTAGAATGCTTGATGATGTAATCTGAGTCGCTTAGAGGATAGGAAGGCATTGAACAGAAAGATTTCGATCCCCTATTGGCCGACCAGGTAACAGTTGGACTGTTTCGAGCAGACTAGTACGAGCAGAATTAAGTAAAGTTTTTGAGACCCAACTTGTTCTGACTGCCCGAACCGAAGAGAAGGAACCCTTGAAGAAGTTTGAGAAGGGTTAGAATTCAAGAAGGAAGATGAGTAAGATCAAGTGTTTTAAATGCCAAGGATTTGGACACATGGTTGCTTAGTATCCGAATGGGCGAACAATGGTAATTCGAGGCGAGGTATTGACTGTTGAGGTTGACAATACTAACGAAGAAGTTAAGGAGCTGGAAGAGGATAGATAGATTAAGCTATCTAAGGAGGAAGTTATCTATAGTGAAGAAGGCAACTTTCTAATATATAAGCTTCATTGGCTTAGTGATAAAGGAGCCCTATAGGTGAACAAGCAAGTGTTTACACCAATTTGCATTGGCAATATCGAGATGAAGTGCTTTGTGATGTGCTGCCCATAAGTATGCCCTACATTCTACTTGGACGACCATGGATGTTTGATCGAGTGGTTATGCATGATAGAAGGACTAATACATGTTCTATGGAGCATGAAGGTAGGATGATGAAATTAAGTCTTATGATTGCTAAGTAGGTAAAAGTCATGCAGTCCTAACTTAGCAGAACCCTAAAGAAAGAGACTTTGGTATTGACTCGAGTTGAACTGAAGAGAGAGATGAAGCTCGAAGAATCGACCTATTTGCTGGTTCAAAGAATTCTGGAGTTGCGACTCGAAGAGGAGGAACTGTCTACCGAAGTAAAAATCTTACTAAAGGAGTCTGCCAACCTGTTCCTAGATGAGCTCCCAGAAAGTCTACCTTCTATCTAAGGCATCAAGCATGTAATTAACTTATAGCTATGATCTGTACTACTGAACAAGCCTGCTTACAGGTTGAATCCTGAATAGGCTGCCGATTTGCAGAAGCAAGTAGATGAGCTGATAAAGAAGGGGCATGTGTGTGAGTCCCTTAGCCCTTGTACCGTACCAGCCTTGTTAGTGTCACAGAAAGATAGTTCTTAGAGGATGTATATGGATAGCCAAGCTATCAATCAAATCATCATTAAGTATATGTATCCTATACCTAGACTTGATGATATGCTAGATGAATTAAGTAGAGCAAAAGTGTTCTCTAAGATTGATCGTAAATCTAGATACCATCATATTCAAATACTTGAGGGTGATGAGTGGAAGAATGCATTCAAGACACGACATGGTTTATATGAATGGCTTGTAATGCCATTTGGACTTTCTAACGTACCAAGCACATTTATGCACCTGATGAATCATGTACTCTAAGAATTCATAAGGAGACTTATTGTAGTCTATTTTAATGACATTCTGGTGTACAGCCTTAATGCAGAGATTTACAAGGAGTATCTCTGAAGAGTCTTTGCAAAATTCCAAGCTGAATACCTCTACGCCAACTTGAAGAAGTATGATTTTTGCTGACCTAAGGTGATCTTCCTTAGGTTTGTTATGAGCGGAGGTAGTATCTGAGTCGATGATGAGAAGATAAGAGCGATCATAGAACGGCTTGAATTGACCTATTATGCCAATATGAGAAGTTTCCATAGCTTGGCATCATTTTATTGTAGATTCATAAAGAATTTCAGTACGATTATGGTCTCACTCACTGAACTCTCAAAGAAGAATGTTGAATTTAGATGGGGTGAGAAGGAGTAAAGGAGTTTGAGGAAGTGAAGGAGAGGCTAACAATAGCCTTTGTCTTAGCTTTGCTGAGCTTCGACAAAGTGTTTGAAGTAGAGTGCAATGCATCTAGACTAAGCATAGGTGCTGTGCTAATGTAAGAAGGCTAACCTTTTACTTACTTCAACGGGAAACTTTGAGGAGCTATACTTAACTATTCTATCTATGATAAGGAGTTTTACTCCTTAATTCAAGCCTTAGCGGTATGGCAACATTATCTGCTGCCCCAAGGAATTTGTAATCTACATCGATCATGAATCCTTGAGATATCTAAAGAGCTAATTGAAGTTATCTCAGAGATAAGTTAGGTAATTCAAGTTCATGGAGGGTTTTTCTTATGTCATAAAATACAAGAAAAAATTTAGTGGCCGATGCCCTATCAAGACGACATACCTTCCTAATTGAGCTACAAACAAGGTTATTTAGTTTTTCAACCATAAAGAATATTTACGTTGAGAATCTACATTTTGGTCTTATATATGCTTGGTATGAGGAAGGATGGACACTAGATGACTATTATAGGGAAGATGGATATTTATTCAGGAAGGGGAGACTATGTATCTCGGCCAGTTCTACTAGAGAATTGCTAGTGGACGAGGCACATGAGGGGGATTGATAGGACAGTTTTATCAGTACCGAACACATGAGGTATTATCCATTATATTCTTTTAGCCAAGGATTAAGAGAGATGTCCAATTTATACTGGAAAAATGCACAACCTATCGAAAAGCGAAGAGCCGAGTTGAGTCGAGCAAAGATATTACCAACCCTTGCCGATCCCGACCAAACCATGGTTTGAGTTGACTATGGAATTTCTGTTAGGATTGCTGAGGACGTCTTAAGGGAAGGACTCTATCATGGTGGTTGCGGATCGATTTGGTAAGATGGCACATTTTGTGCCCTACTACAAAATTAACAATGCTTCGGCTATCTATTTTCTTTTCTTCCAGGAAGTAATCAAGCTTCATGGAGTTACTAGGACCATTGTTTTGAACTGAGACCCAACGTTAATGAGCCACTTCTGGAGAATGCTGTGGAAGCGGATGGGGACTAAGCTATTGTATAGTATGTCTTGCTATCCATAGACCAATGGACAGACCAAAGTTGTCAACAGAACCATAGGAACTTTGTTGTAGGTTATTATTGGATGAAACATGCTTGACTAGGATTTGTGCTTGCCAATCATTGAGTTTTCCTACAACAGGACTGCCTACAGCATAACAAACATGTCTCCATTCAAGGTTGCCTATGGGTTTAACCCTGAGCTCTCAATAGACTACGTACCCCAATTGATGCCTAATGATGACCGACTAGCCTTTAAAAGAGTTGAAGCCATCAAAGCCATGCACCTGAAGGTTACATGACAATTAAGCTGAGCTAATACTAAGCTTGAGAAGCAAAGCTGAGGACGGAGGAAGAGAGAATTTTAACAATTTTGATTTAGTCTGGATACATCTCAATAAGGAACGATTCCTAAACTTGAGGAAGAGCAGGTTGTCTCCTAAAGCTGATGGACCTTCAAAGTTCTTAAAAGGATCAATCCTAATGCCTCTAGGATTGAATTACCTAAAGGATACGGAGTCTTAGACTCCTTCAACATTGCTAATCTCTATCCTTACACTCCTGAGGACAAGCAACCTGGTGTTAAGCTAGATTTGATCCCAAATCTCATGCACCTTGGAGGGGATGATAGAGATTAAGGACCGATCATGTATTCCCAAGCCTGAGGGCTTTCCCAAATGGTTCGTTGAGTTGTTTGAGGTGAGTTAAGTGTTAAGGGGCAGTGTATACCCTAGTTTGATTTGCCAAGCTACTTTGCTCACCATACCATCCAAGAGACTATTGAGGTGACCAGCTAACATGCTGAGTTGACCCCTTTACAACATGCCAGTCCAAACACTAAATCTGGGTATAGTAATCTCTACATGTTAAGGTTGAGCTAACGGCTGTTAGGAGCTGGCTACCCAAGGCCGATCCTCCAAGGTGAATCTTGAGTGTAAGTCATCCCTAAACCAACTTTTGTCTAAGCCCGACAATTAGAATTATTGAAATATTGATGCCAGCCCCTGTATGGCTTGCAGTATTTTTAGGACCATAAAATGAGTAGAATTACATGTATGCGTTGTCCTTTTTTGACATTCATATTCTCTTTTTTTATAGTGAGTATTCCTTTTACACAATTTTGTATTTTCCCTATAAATTATTGTCCTTTTCTTAGCAACTAAGGATCCATTTATGTAATTTTCTATAATTTAGGACTTATCCGAACTAGGTATTATAAATATTCGCATAATGTAATAATTGTGAGATCATACAAAGAATATACTGAACTTTTACTCCCTTTTGAGATAAGTGTTTTTTTCTTACTCTTGAATTACTCTTATCTAGTCTATTGAATGTAGGCTAGTGGCGAGTGACCTCCGGCCATACTTATGCATCATATCAAATGTGACCTAAGCTCGTGTGAGGTGTTAGTGCATCATATCCATTGTCGGTACATAGGAAACCCTGCTCACCCTCGACTATCATTTACTCTTCAAGCCATCTCAAAGCCCAAACCTACCCTTTCAGTTATGCATGATATCGAGCCCATGTGTTCATCTATGGAATCTGTATCATGGTAGTTGTAGAGATTTTCAAGGGGAGTTGAGTTGGTACTTAACTGATAACTTGTATTATACCACCTTTTAGCTAGGGGTAGTAAAGAGCTCTATTTCTTTAGATTATCATTAGAGAAACATCTAAGATATGTCTCCAAATACATATTCACTACTTCCGTTTGTCCATTTGATAGTGGGTGATATGTATTTGAGAGTCATAGTTCAACTCCCTATAGTTTGAATAGCTCTTGCTAGAATGTGCTTATAAAAATGGGATCCCTATCACTCATAATGTTGTTAGGAAGGCCATATAGCTTATATACATTGTCAGAACCAATTGAACTACCTGTTGTGCAATGTGGGGATGAGATAAGCACATAAAGTGCCCGTATTTACTCAATCTATCCACCACTACATAAATAACTTCCTTACCATTAGATTTAGGTAAGCCTTCAATACAATCCATTGTAATGTTGGTCCACATCCCCTTTGGAATCGGTAAGGGATGTAAGAGCCCTATAGTTGCAATATTTTATCTCTTATGGCATTAACTTATGTTGCATTCTCTAACATAGTATCTAATGGCCTTCTCTAACGTAATCCAATGACATATACTAATGATTCGTTGATAGTTACCTGGCCTCCTTAATGTCGCCCCAAGATGCTACTATGGTACATGTGTAGGAGCTTTTATTGAAGGTCCCTAATGGGACCAACTACAATTCTACGCTTCCTCCTTAACACACCCTTATCATATGTAAAATGGCAAACAATAGCAACCTTTTGTAATTCATCGATCTTTAAATATAATGAGGACTAGCTTGCTAACTATCTTTAATCTCTTAAAAAAGTTCAAACAATAGTGAGTTGGAAATAGTTAGCATGTTCAACCTCAATTTCTGTACCCTAGAAAGTACACCAACCATCTTGTTATTAACCCTTTACTTGTAATGAATCTCATAATCTAATCTAATAAACTTGGTAAGCCATTTTTGCTATCATAGAGTAAGTACTCGCCATTCAAGTAAATATTTTAAGCTTTGATGGTTGGTTTTAATAATAAAATGTCACCTAACTAAGTAGTGTCTCCACTTGTTAATGTCATACAGGAGCACCAACATCTTTATCTCATAAATGGATGGTCCTTTATGCTTAGGAGCTAATGCTTGGCTAATAAATGCAATGGGGTGTCAATCTTGCATTAAGACAATGTCGATTCCATCTCTACTAAGGTTAGTCTCAACTATAAAAGGATGAGTATAATCTGGCATTTGTAGTAGTAGGGCCTTAGTGAGGACATCCTTAAGTATTTTGAAGCCTTTATTAGCTTCATTACTCCAAATGAAGTCTCGTTTTTTAAGTAGAGTAGTTAAAGGTTTGGCCAATCTACCATAACCCCCAATAAATGTCTAGTAGTAACTTGTAAGTCTGAAAAATCTTTGTAACTATCTAACGTTTGTGGGAGTTGGCTACTTAACAATGGCCTCAATCTTGCTTGGATTCGTAATGACTCCATTGCAAGTGATCACATGCCTTAAATATTTAATTTTCTTAGCTCTAAAGACACATTTATACTTCATCAAAAAAAGTTTTTCTCATCATAAAATCTAAAAAACCTACTTTAAGTGCTAATAGTGCAAATCTAATGAATTACTATAAACTAAAATATTGTTGAAAATATTAGAACAAACTTCCTCAAATGAGATTTAAACAACTCATTCTTTAACCCATGGAAATTAGATGGTACATTTGTAAGCCCAAAGGGCATTACGAGGAATTTATAATGACCCTCATGGGCCTTGAAAATAGTCTTGTCAATGTCTTGGGGATACATTCATATTTGATGGTATCCTAACCTCAAGTTAAGCTTATTAAAATAACTTGCACCAAACAATTAATCAAATAAGTCTTCAATGAGAGGAATGGGATAAATATCTTTGATGGTATTTCTGTTTGATTCCTTATAATCCATACACATGTGCCAACTTCCATTTTTTTCTTTACCAAAACAACAGAGGATGAGTAAGGACTGTGGTAGGATGGATAATCCCATACACCAACATCTCTTTTATCATGCTTTCTAATACATTTGTTTGCATATGAGAATGCCTTCCTTTCATCATGTAGGTAAATGCGATGATCACGAATGCATTGAGGGCGTAAGCTACATGGCTCCCTAAATAAATCATGATAAATCTCTAACAAGTCAATTAAACTAGTGTATGGCAACTTACTAGTAGTAGGGGTAATTTCTACAAAATATACTTCAAACATCCAACACTACATAAGATTTAAATGTGTATGCTTACTCATTAATTTATTTAGTTGTTTACCTTCAATTTCCTTAACTTGCTTAGATTCTCCTTGCAAAATGTAGGTTTGGCCCAGCTAATCAAACTCCATGCTTAACCATTGGAAGTTCCACTTTGCTTCTCTAAGTATCATCAAACAAGGAATGCCAATAATGAGGTCATATCCAAAGAGAGGCAACAAGAAAAGTTTAGTTGTCAACTCCAAACCTTAGCTTATCTAAGTATAGAGGTTGATCCTTCCTTTGATTCCAATGCTGAAACATTAGCCAACTTAACTAATATTTCTTGTACTTGCTCCACTTGACAATTCAACCCTTTCATTAATCTTTCATCAACAAAGTTCAAAGAACTTCCCGTGTCAACCAAAATGCTCATCTTCCTTTTCTTATGATATCTAATAAACTACATATAATCTTGCAAATTAAATTTAGATCCCTTAATTACATGCAAAGTCAGTTGTGATAATTGATCTTCTAGGTCGCCTTCGACACCTATGTCCTCCTCATAGCCTTCTTCCTCATTATCCTTACCACTAACAAATTGAGGCACTTTTGTTTATGTCGATGACTTGGTCCAAAAGGATTATCACACCAAAAACCCTGTTTCCTCCTTCTTTTTACATCAGTGTCTATTGGAGCTAATTTTTTATGGAATTTAATAGTTAGTTAAGTGGATAGGTTTTGTGATTGTGTTTTGGTTGGATTTTGCTCAAGAAATGTAGGCTTGGTGGTGGGTGGGTTTCTATAATTGGTATTGGTATTGGTTTTAGGTTAGTAGGGGTAATAAGCTAAAGAAGTTAGTTTAGGCTGTTTGGAATTAGATTGAAGGGCTTATAAATTTGCTTCTTGTAGTTTGGCTAGCAGATAAGCTTGATGTATGGTACGAGGTTGGAACATTCTATTGAGGTATTGCATTTTAGGTTTCAAGCCAATAAAGAAGATGCTGATTTGGTATTGTTTAGGTAAGTATACTAATGAGTTAAACCATTCAAATTCATCTACATAATCTTGCCATGCCCTTATCTGATGTAATTCCTTCAAATCATACATAAGGTCACCAAATACGTGAATATTAAAGCACCCAATCAAGTTCTCCATTAACTCTTCCTAGGTAACTTCATCATTTGTTGCTCGGTTTTTGAGGAAATTTTGATATCACTTGAGAGCCTTCCCTTCAAAGTGCACTGTTGGAATGCGTAGCTTAAAGGAATGTAGAGTTTCATCAATTTCAAAATAGTGTTCAACCTTATAAACCGAGGTCTTAAAATCTTCTCCACCAAATGCAAGGAACTCCATCTTAGTTGACTTGGTGGGTAGTTGACATTGAGTTATCATGGCAACTATGTTACTAAGAGCGGTTAATTCTTGCTTAAAAAGAGCATTGCTAATTCCCTTTGCCTTCTTTAGTACAATGCTAGAGATGGCCTCTCCTGATGTTGAACTTGTTGAAGGAAATTGCAAGAAGGCCTTGAGTAAGATTTTGTTCTTCTCATGTTACTCTCTTAAAAGGGCTTGCAGTGTTTCTTTTAATTTGGTCATGGTTATTAGAACTAGCAATGATACCACTTGTGGTGATGCATAATGCATAAGTAAGGGAACCCTCTCCGAATACAGAGAAGAGGAGGTTGAATGCAACTTCAGAAATGGGGAGCAATGTTTTTGTCATTTTTCATTGATTTCTTATGATTTCTCTATGTACATTATATAGATCTTTCTGTAACTAACAAAAGGAATATTCCCCCATTAATAATATCATAACTAACTAGCTAGCTCAGTAAGGTAGAGAAGTTTCTACATAATATATGCTGAAAATAAAAAATAACACATAGCTAATATTTATTTTGTGGATTTTGGTATTGCTTTGTATGATGGACAATAATTAAGGATGGTCGGGCTGAGTAACACAATTCTAGGCCTTGTTGTATTGGCCTAGTTTGATAATCCAATAGTGGATGACAATGATTTTCCAAAAGAGTCTTTGACAAGAACTTCTAATACGTGATTTCCCTTTGACATACAGATGTCATTGTCCTTTAGTTCCTCTTCTAACATATCAAGAGCTAGAAACCTTAGTTCCTTCATAACAATGTAAATTTGAGATTGCAAGATTTTGAAATTGATGACTAGTACTTTGACTTCCATGGAGATTTGAGATTGCAATAGAATTAGCAAGTACTCGTGTGTTTATGTTAGAAGTGAAAATTGTATTGAACTGATTATATATATATATATATATATACTGTTTTAGTAGCTAACTTAACTAATTGTACAACTTAGCAATCCTACAACTATCATCTATATAGCTTACTAAACTAACTATTACTAGTAGTATGCATCAATAAACTGATAGCTAGCTAAATAATATAGAGAATGGTATTTATATATACCAAACCTTAGGCTAAAATGAAATTTAGAGTGTGCTGAGAAATAGGCTTAGTAAGAAAATCTGCTAGTTGCAATATGGAGGGAACATGAATAATCTGAAGCAAACTAGCTACCACTTGCTCTCTATTGAAGTGGGCATCAATAAGTTGAGCAACACGATTATCACAACATAAAGTGATTGGCAAGGAAGCATCAATACCCAGATCCTTAAGAATGTTAGACACCCAAAGCAACTCTTTAGTTGAAGATGCCATATGACAATATTCAACTTTGCCACTAGATGTTGAAACTGTCCTTTGTTTCTTTGATTTTCAAGAAGTCAACGCCTGACCAAGAAACACACAATATACACTAATAGAACGTCTATCAATAGGATATCTACTATCAATAAGATAAAAAAGTCTTAAAGAAATCGAGCCTTTCAAATATCATAGTAAATGTAAAACAACTTAATGATGAGGCTTGTGAGGAGAAGACATAAACTTGCTAAGACGATGCACGATAAAAGATATGTTAGGCCATATCAAAGTCAGATAGAGAAGCCTACCAAGTAATCATCTATAAATAGTAGCATCAAGCAACAAATCTCTTGTAGTATGATCAAGTTTAGTGCCTCAAGGAAGTGGACTACAGTAGGTTTAGATGCAGTTAATCCAGCATCTAAGAGTAGATTAAGCAAAAACATTTGTTGATGAATAAGTAAATCAGTTTATGTTTGACAAAGCACCAATCCCAAGGAAAAACAAGCATATCCCATGTCTTTGATAGTGAATTTAGAATGTAAAGGAACCTTTAACTTTGAAATAGAAGTAGCACAATTACCTATCAACATATCATCAACACACAATAAAACTGCAATAAATTATACATTGAAATTAATCGAGTTATGGATTTAGGTATTTAGACACGATTAATAAATGGATTGTGTTATGGATTGAGATTTTCTAGATATGAATATAGACACTAAGTATGATTCAATAGCACAAATTGTCAGCCTTATCTAGAATCAGCTAATGAGAGCTTTAAAGAAATAAACAATTTAGCCCGACTTTTAATTAGGCCTTGTCCAATTGCTTCTACCACTGCTGGTCCAAGTTGTTCGTTAGAGCCAAAAGTGGCTGCCATGTAGAAATGATGGTAGCCCATCTCGATGGCATCAACGAAAATGGAAGTTAAGGCGTCAGGGAATGGTAGTTGTCGTGAGTCGTAAGGCCTATAAATGGCATCTTATGACTTGAACTCAGCACAACCTTAAGATTACCACTTCTTTTGACATTTTTAGAACGATATGGAATCGCTCAGGCAATGGAAAGAAGCTTTCTCAAAACAGCTTTTCTCGACGAAGGACTATATAGAAGCATTTTAATTTTCTTGGGGTAGTTGCAAAAGGGAAGAATAATGGAATTGGAATTCAATACCGGCTTTCTTTCAATATATCTTGATTTTATACGTACTTTCTAATAGACACGGAGACAGGATAGTCGTCGAAGGCGTTTAGTTTTTGCAGGTTCAACTTTACAACCACCCATTTCACATTCATTTGAAGCGTAAAACTACATCGAATATTCTATAAATGTCGGACCATGAAGATCACTAACAGGAAGAAATATGCGATATATTGAAGTTATAGATGCAGTGATCAGTGACACATTTTACATGATCAAAGTTTCATCCCCAAACCAAAATACCATCGTTCCTTCATTCTCTTTTACTACAAAAAATTAAGCATCGCCATCCCAAAGTTCATCCAATGATTTGTAAGGCCCATCCTCATGAACATACATATCTCCTGAAAATCCTCTACGTTGTGGAATCTGGTCTTTGATTTTTTGGGCTTCGTCCTTGCTTAGTTCCCACTCAAAGGTTTGTAGGTTTTCCTTCATTCTTTCCTTGTTAAAGCTTTTTACAATTATGGTGGCCCCTTGCTCATGGATCCATCTAAGCGCCACCTGCATTCACATAATCATTATTACTGACAAAAATAAGGATGATAAAATACGAGTCATCAGCTGTATAAGGTCTTGACTTTTGGTGCTAATTAGCTGTTTATATAATCCTACCAACGGGACCATTAGATCAATCAGTTCATCATTGAAATCCTTGTTATATTAATTACAATGTTAAAGCCAATGTTTGGGATGAAGAAAAGAATTTGAAGAGGAAGTGGGATTTCTAATGCACTTTCCCTTAGTTGGAAAATAAAGGAAAAGTGAAATGAACGGTTTAGAAGGAAAAGCTTTTCCTTGAGACCCATCAATTTTTATTCCCCTTCAAACTGGAGAGAAATGGGAGGAAAATTAGAAAAGTTAATTAAATTCCAACTTTACCATTTCTTTATCCTATCTCTTATTATTTTTTATAGGTATGTTAGTAATTTTATTTTGACTTTAGCAATGATTAAAATTCCTTTCACTTTCTTTCTTCCTATTATCCAAACAAAATAAAAAGAATCAAATGCTCTCCTAATTGTTTCATCTCTATTTCTTTCTTCTCAAAATCATTCCTCCCAATTTTCCTTCTCTTGTACCGAACAAAGTTTAAGAATCTGCATAATACAACAATATCAAAAAGTACCACGAGACAATATTTACATCAAGGGTAATAATAACCAATCATCTCAAAACTGTTTTTTCAATGTGAGATGTATGTTTTTGTTTATTTTCATTATTACATTGTAATAAAAAGTATGTATTATGAAAATATATAAATATCAACCAAGCAGGAGTGCTTGCTTTGTTATTTTATTATTGCTTAATAAAATTAGGACATAATTACCTGTGCTATGCTCTTGTTTCTCGACTGTGCTATCTCCTTGACAATAGGGCTTTCTACCACTGCCAGGGAACCCCATCGTGCTCCATTCGCTCCTAATGGTGACCATGCACTCACATGGATACCCTTTTCTTTGCAATATTGTCTCATTTTCTCTTGTTGCCATGCCACATTCATTTCCACCTAAAATAGGACAATTAGACCCGCAATATCAATTTCGTTTCTCCACAACATAATCTTTA
The DNA here is from genome assembly GCA_024138005.1 of Lumnitzera racemosa. Taxonomy (NCBI): domain Eukaryota; kingdom Viridiplantae; phylum Streptophyta; class Magnoliopsida; order Myrtales; family Combretaceae; genus Lumnitzera; species Lumnitzera racemosa. Next base: position 71,551,026 of record JAMXBC010000003.1, on the reverse strand, counting down.
TTTGATGATTCTGGATCATGCTTCTACTGTATTACTTTAGAATTATATAAAGTACTGCAAATATTTTCCTAAGGGGGCAAAAAAAATAGTGGTAAATGAATTTCCATTAATAACCAATTATGTAAGTAAATGAAAGGATAGTTGCATCACGAATTGTAATATTATTGATTATGCATGTCGGTTCCTAAACTTCCAAAAGCTGATCTAAACCTTGGACTTGCCGTTATTGCGAATTTCTGGGAAGCAATTGTAATCTTTTGGGACTCCCTACATATTTATCTCGATAGGCTGCATATCTGTTCTTTACTAAAAATTATGGCCAACCAACATACCCAATGTTTGATTTAGATGATATTTCAATATTTTTGATGTAACATTTGAAAAATAAGGCTTATAAAAGGTGTGTTGCCTTCTTCAATTATTAAAAAAAAAAAAAAAAAGAAAGAAAAAAAAGAACCTGGTTAACAGCTGGAGGGATAGTGGCATTCTCCAAAAGTATTGAAAGCTTCTTGGACCCAAAATTGCTGACGCCAATGGATTTGGCTAAACCCATCTTGGAGCACTCCTCCATAGCTTTCCATGTCCCTTCAATGTCAAAAGGAAGTATATCTTCTTTCGGAATCTCGAAAGTTGAAGGAATCTTTCCAAGTCTCACAGGCCAGTGAATTAAATAAAGGTCCACGTACTCTAGCCCCAGTTTCCTATTAATTATAATAAAATAGTATATTTACATAAGTTAGCATTGAATAAATGTGAAGTAAATCAACAAAATGATCAAGTAAATTTAAAATTAATATGTCTACAGTTAATCATTACTTAAGCGTGTTATTGATAGCTGGTAGAACAAGATCAGGATGAGAATCAGCCATTGAGAGCTTGGAAGTGATAAACAATTCAGCTTGACTTTTAATCAGACCCCGTCTGAGTGCTTCAGCCACAGCTTGGCCAAGCGATTCTTCCGAGCCATAGATGGCTGCTGTGTCGAAATGGCGGTAGCCAATCTCGATGGCATCTACGAAAATGGATGTTAAGACATCAGGTGGTGGTAGTTTTCCAGCAGTTCCAAGGCCTATCAATGGCATTATATGGCCAGAACTCAGCATAATCTCAGGAATTGCACTTTTTGACATAGCTAGTATGGTATGGTATGACTCAGGCAATGGAGAGAAACTTTCTCAGAGCTGAATTACAGGGTTTACTTGAGGAAGCTCTATTTATCAAGTATTTTAATTTTCTTGGGGTGACTGCAAAATGAAATAGTGGAATTGGAATTCAAAACTGGCGCTCGCTCTGTTTTAACAACGACTAAGACAAGAATAGATTTCCTTTTTGAACACGTAAAGCTAATTGGCTTGTTATGACCAAATTTCTTTGTTATGGACATCCTTGGCGTTTAGTGTTTGTAGGGTTTGACTTTTGCAACCGCCCATATTCATACATTTGAAGCATTAAAACTACGTCGCTTTTCATTCGTCGTAGGAGATTGTAGTTTCAATGGAGAATCTCTAGATTTGGCCTCAAAAAATGTGTAGACGATATTAATTCCATGCAAGAGAGGACACATGTGAGTATCTTGCATATCTGTTAAGATATTAAAGAAGGAATCTTTTATTTTATTTTATGTATTTGCTTGTTAAATACCTACTCCAGACTAATAACAGTAGAAATTTCCTTTTATATTCTTAATATATGCTATCATGACATGCATCATGGAGATTGTATTTGAATAACCTTATAATACCATTATCATGTTATTTACTTGCTTTTAATTTCGAACATTAATTATATTATACAGTATTTTGAGGGGAAAAATTGAAGCAAATTAAGAGAATGCAAATTTACAAGATACAAATCCAAGGAAATGTTGGCAATATAACAATAATAATAATAAGTAATAAAGAAAAGAATTTGTTCATTCACCTACATAAAAGGAGAAATGAATTCCATATAACAAACTTATTACACCGTAAATAACTATTCGGTCCAATAAAAAATCCCGTTAAATATTTAATAGATATTGGGAAGGAGATCCTATGAATAATTCATTAGTCATTTCCCCTTACTGTCCTTCATTTTCTCCTACCCATCTTCTTCTTTTTCTCTACCATCCAACGAAGAAGTACTCAATGGTTCCATGCCCATCCCAAACCCGCACAAGACGACAACTCACCCATGAACTCCGAGTCAACACTAGAAATTAATTAATGTAAAAGCTCACCTTTAAGTTGGAAAATTCCGAATTTCCGATGCAACACCACCCCAAACCATTGCACTTGGACGTCCATTACCAAGAGGAAGTGAATCGGTCCAGCTTTTAGCTGGTTCGTTAAACTTTATCTTGAGTGGCTTATTACTCGAATCGTTATCACCACCGTACAGTGCACTTTGACATACAGAAATCATTAACAAGTATTAAAATGCATTTTTTTCTTCTGACGATTTTGGATTTGCTTAAGCTTTTGTGAACCGAATTTGCTGGCTAAGGCTTAGATATATTAAGTACATTGGCTAGTTTTTTCTTCTTCTTCTTTTTATTTTTTTTTATTTTAATACAAATAAGAAAAAATAAAGAAGAAGAATAGGAATTATTTTGTCATTTTAATTATATTACTAACTTATTCCTTGTGATGTTTTTTAAATTAAGCGAATAGTTATAACTTTACTCCACTCCCATTGGAGGAATTCTAACATGGTTTTTTTTTTTCTTTTCTTTTTTAATGAGGTAAAGGAAGTGTATATTTGTAAATATCACTTTTAGATATATAAATGCTGTAGTATTTCAATCGAAAATATATATATATATATATAGCATTTATGATTGCATTTATTTGTAAAGACTGGACATGTAAGCACGGATAGGATTGAATAATACGAGTTTATTATACTATGTTTGGTTTGTACAGTACTAAATATAAAATTTATATTAAAAAACGAACTATTTATATTGCAAAATAAATAATTTTTTATAATTTTTAATAAAAATGATATCAATCAACTCAATATGATAATATGGAACGATAATTTTGAGAATACAAAGCGTTTTTTTTTTTTTTTAATGAATTTTGTTTTTATCTCATGGTATAGATGAGACAAAATTTGAGCCTTTTATCAAGTCTATTAACCCAATTTTTGTCTAGTTATTAAGCAAATTTATTAAACCAAATATAAAACAAAATTTTTGGTCAGGTTTAGTACCATAAAAATTATATAACCAAATGCTACCTTTATATTAATATGATAATTTAGATTTGAACTCTTTAAGGTCATACCAACCTAATTGGGCTTATGGCTTAGCTTGGCTTACTAGTATTTGGCTTTATTGTCCTCTTGATGGACCTTAGCCTAAGCTTACTAAATTGCCTACCCAGTCATAATGGCTAAGTAACAGCTAAAAGGCAAATGATAATGCTTGAAGATTAGGTCAATAACTACAATTCAACAAATTCGGACCATGTCAGTAGTATGCTCCCACCATTTAAGATGAGCAAACATAGCAATTGTTACTGGTCCTTTAACTATCGGCAACTATCTTTTATAAATACTAATGAACATTTCAACGATAAATTACTTACACTCTTGCATCCTTATTCTCCTTATACACAAGATATTGACTTAGGGTATATTTGGATTATCTTTTTTTTACTTTTTGTTTGTATTTGATTTTTATCTAATATGTGCTCAATCTATATCTATTTGAAAAAGTGTCTTATATTTATTTTATCTAATTTTGTTTCATAATTATAAGGAAGATGATGATTTGATTATTAGAATTGAGAAATGAAAATTTGCATATTTTTAAGAGAAAAGTTTTGCAAAAATATATTTTATATATTGAAAATGATTATTTAATTGGTATTTTTTTTAAAATATATTTTGATCTTTTTTATATCTTATTTTTATCAAACACAAAAATTCAAATAGACAAGAATAAGATACTAATAAAACGAAAAATAGATGAACCAAATAAAGACTTAATCATTAAAGTAGTCATGTCCAATAGTACTTTAACATCCCTTATTGTATTCTCTTTTATAAGCAATTTACTCAAACGTAAAATCCATGGTAAAATCCAATTCCATCTATACTTTACCAACAAAATCGTATAGATGACATTATGTATTAAAAAAAAAAATTCTAGTCTTATAGCCAAGTTAGGACAGCGTTGTCCATCTACAGGCATTGTATTGGTTGAAATTCCACTGTAATTGGCCCCGGTGAGGAATCAGAAAAAAGTGCTCGTTATTTAGTTTTCTTTAATATGGACTTGTCTATATTGTAATGGCCATTGACCTTATCTTTTAATTGAACCGATAATATCCTTACGTAACTTAACAGTATTCATTGGTGGAGACCATATTGGACTTTGGCTTTCGACATCTCATTCAAATGCTTATCGAATGACTCAACTTGTATAAAGAAATTATTAGGAGATTTTTAACTTTTACATCATCCTGACGTAAGTGCGTGCACAGCAAGTAGATGCAATAGACTTAAAATAACTGTCAGTTAATTCTTGTTTTGAAGTATTTTGAACTATACAACAAATGATTAGATGATTCATGTCCAACTTCGTGGAATTTATGACAAGACAAATTGAGTAACGTGCTTTGGCCTAATGAAAAACAGACGTTACATGATCCCTCAAGAAGCCTTTTTTTTTTTTTTTTTCCCATGAAATATGCGAGTGTCAACCTTAGACGAGAGGATCAGGACTCAGAGAATGCGACGAATATCCACGATGACATTGTTTTGTATATTTTCCTCTAATAAAAAACCATCATGTTTGAGGTTAAAAAAAAAAATCCATGTTTGAACAATTCTTAACGTCTATATATATATATATATATAGCTAACTTTAAATCACCATTACTAGGAATCAAAATTGAATTAACCAAGTAACAAAGAAAGAAAGATACCATCAAATCTTAAACTGATCAAATATCCTAGGTGACTACTAAACCTATGGATGGAGCATGCTATTCAAAGACATTCTGTTTAAGAATCAAATTAAATAGCACCACACATAAAGAGGTAAATCAAATTTGGTTTATTTTATGATGCTTCCTATTTAAATCTATTGGCTTCTTCATTATTTGTTCCCAAGCTATTTAAAATAATTAAAGTGGGTATAGACTTTGAAACGATAATATGTATGTTGTTGATGCTCAAAAATTGGTAAGGTGAAATGATAGGACACTTATTGAGAGATTAATACTTAAAATGGAAAAGAAAGTTAAGCCATGGAGGTGCTAAGATGACTCAAGTGTTACCACTCCGATATCTAAATCAGATTGAGAAACTAAGTGAAAGAAAATGGTAAGTAAGTTGTGTTAAGTATGCAAAAAAAACTAATTGTAGTTTTCCCAATCCTATTTATAGCCATGGGTTCGCTTTTATCTGCTAATCATTGCCTCCAAATCTTCACGTATATTACATTTTAAATTTAAGACCACTTTCCAATATTAAGGGACATGGATGGAGTGATGGTGGCTAGTAGGTGGTTATTTTTGCAATAAGCGTAACTGTTTGCACCATCTGTTCAATTTTGAATTCTTTGAGCTCAACCAAGTCATAGTCAAGCTTTAGGCAATTGCTCCAAGTTGACTAAGGCAAATTCAATCTAATATGGTTGGGTTATTCCATGTTGTTTAGGCATATTTCTTTTGCTTGCTTTCTTGAGCTAGTCGATTCATCAAGAGTGGCTTAAGGGAGCCCGGAAATACAGTACAAAAAGGGTTAGGAATAAATAGATAGGTCAAGTACCCTTCAATTTAGGTTAATAATAGCTTTTGAGAAAAATTACTATTAACATTTGCCCCTTAACTCCTCTTGATGGGTGCATCAAGGAATACTAATGTTTCTTTAACTAGGTCCTTAAGCCCAATGATTTACTTTATTATAGAAGAATATTATAGAAGATTTATCAACTCTTGAATCCGAGCTCCTCATTCTCAAGGTCAGAACGTATTCCTTAAATACTGACCTACTTTTGTTTAGCATATGGTAGAAGTCTCACACCTATCTAAGTGATGTTTTACATCCCAATATCAAGATTCGAGCAATTGTATCAAAACCTACATGCACCTTTGGAATACAACTTAGCATGGACCATCAGATCCATTTGAGGCATGTACGATCAAATGGTTTGCATTAATTATTAATCACAACCTATATGGATTTCGAAAAACCACATGTCCTTCCATTATTTTTGTTCTTTCATTTCTATATTATGCTCTTCTTCTACTTCTTTATTTCTAATTCTCTCCTTACTTTACATTATCCTGTTTCCAAATTTTTCCTCGCTTGTTTTGAATAAGCCTCATCCCTTCATCATCTACTTTTCTTCTCGATTGCATTACCAAGATAAACACATTGACCACTAAATTTGACAACTTGATGCTTATAAAGAAATGGAGCTAGGAACTATCCACCATGCATCGAGTAAGTGACTCTCCTCCTCATGAAGAACCCCTTAACATAGTAAGTTTTAATGTTGATGATTAATAGGGTTGGTTTGAGTTTGTGTTCTCCAATTGTAGAAGATTAGAAAGCTTCCTTTTGATGATTATCCACTAGAGAATGAAGGCAACTCCCAAGCCATCCCCTTATATTCCGGTATTGAGTACAACATGAGCCCCAATGGTGTCACCAACACATTAAGGAGTTCAATTATTTTAGGCATAACTTTTGCTCAGCACTCGAGATTGGAAAATAGAAAGGCCTCAACCACATGAACGCATTACTACACTAGGGGATCGGAAATTTGCTCATTTAAGAAATATTCAAGGTTGGTTTAAGGTTCCCCTTTTCTATTTTCCAAAAATCTTTTTTGAAATACCATTGCATTTGTCCATCCATGCTTATAACTCATATAGATTATTAGTAGCCTTTGAATGCATTTGTGATGATCTAGAAGCTAGGGCTATAGTCACTTTTTTCCAATACTTCTTTACACTAAAGAGGGGTAATGGTTGGTTTTGTATACATGCTCGACCTCATAGAAAATTCTTGACAGGATTGGGATCTTCCATTCATGACTATAAGAAAAAATGGGTAATGGTTAGGTTGGAGGCCAATTTAGACTTTCCTATGGTTTACAGCTAACCAATCATGCAGTCCGACATCAAACGATCTCTCCCTAATGATAAGAAGGCCTATGATACAATCATGGAAGCCTATAACCACAACTGGCTTCTTTGGGATGCGGACACTATAATCTCCAAGTACTACTGTGATGCTTTTATCTTTTGGAAGATGAGACAAGAGTGGTGAAGGTAGCAAGGCCACTCATTATAGGGATATCAAAGGTTCCAACAAAGGCACTATTCTCGACTAAGGTATAAACCATTCGTGATCTTGCCTTGCTAAGTGGGGCTCATAAGAGGAGGGACCTTTACGTTTACTTCAGGATTTGAGTGGCTTTTCTCTCTTATGCTTAACATAGTGTCCATAAGTTTTTTATTTGTTTCTTTTAATGTTTTTCTAGCCTAATCTGTAAGCATTTTCATATAGACATGTCACTCAACAACTATAACTCCAAGGATTTGTTTGCTGAGTAAAAGGTTGGTAGCTTAAAAAAGAAAGAGGATCTTAAGAAAATTCTTGCAAAACAAGCTCTTGAAAAACCATTCACAAAATCACTTGCCAAATCTACCACTTTTAAGACCACCAAGGAAACCCAACTAATAAAGACAATAGCTAAATGGAAGGCCATTGAGGCTACTAAGCCAAGGAAGTTATCGAACTTCCATGATTGTCCCCTATTAGAGAGATACCCAGACATGGGGAAGTCTCTTAGGGATGACAAGCCAGACAGTAACTCTAAAGATCCGAAGAAGGCTAAGGAGGTCCCTTTCAGAATACTAAGTTCCATTAATCCTTTTAGGAAAAAGAATAAAGAGGTTCTACAATTCTTCCCCGACTAGAATGTCACCACAATCGACTACACCTACTAGAAGAAATTTGGCCTTGCACGATGTTTGTCGATTTTACAAATGCAGCTAATTTTAGTATATTTTAGTCATGTTTATCAAACGTCGCCTAAAACACATTTTTGGCTACATTTGTGATTAAATGTGAAATATATTAGATTAATTTGTTTATAGCATGATATTAAAATATATCTTGATTACAAATATAATTTATCATATGATAATATGAAATAAAGTGAAAGGGTAATTCATAACAAGTATAAAAAAGTCCTTAGAAAACATTTTCTACAATACTAACATACCAAAGATTTTACTTTTTTACATTTGTTGTGATACAACAAAAAGAATTTATTCGTATAGTTTATACAAATACTTAGAGAAATATATTTCTTTTATAAAATTCTTTTTACTTTAAATAACTATATTATATAAAACCTTGTTTTATAAGGTTTCAATACATGCTACAAAAACTTGCCATATTATATAGTCAAAGAAAAGGGGAAAAAAATTGCATTTGAATATGACAGGTAAAAATTGGCCTAAAAAAATAACAAGTAAAAAATTTCTTTGAATGAAATTAGAATATTTCTAGAATTTGACTTCCTTTGCAGCAATTAATAAAATAAAACATATCGAGTGGAGATACATATTTGAAATATGACAATCACGTTCACCAATTAATAATTATTTAAATTCATTAATACCATTGTTCTATTTGTTGTTCTCTACTTATCAATTCTAAGGAAATAAATTATATATTTTATGTTTATTAAAAAATATTATTAAATATTATGCAAGATATGTTATTGGTAATGTTTGTAGTGATTATAAAGTATATTGATTATCATATATACAAATATAATGGATTGGTTGAGAAATTAAAAATAAATAAATAAAAGCATGACATCTCCTTGTTCTCTTGTTTCAATGGCCATTCATTATAGAATGAAATCATTATTTCTCTATTTGGTTAGTATAATGATTTTGAACAAAGATTATTGATTAGGTAATAAAAGTAATAGAATGCCTTTTTATACAACTTACTATAACTCTGATATTTTTTATAAATAAAACATATTTGTAATGTATATGCAAAAATCATATATGATTAAATTATTAGAATAAAAATATAATATCGACATATTATATATATGTATATAAATATATTTCATTATGCACATATAAATTTAAAAATCCATTTTTTCACTTAATAAATATATATACACACACACATAGAACATATAACTTATTGAGTATAAGGAATAGTCATTGGAAGTGATTTATAAATATTCATTTTATAAGTAACGTGTTTATCAATCATTGATAAATAAAAAATTGAAATATTGCAATAAACTTGACCTGTTTTAGTTAATTTAACACTAGTGTGCAAAAAAGGAAAGAAAAAAAAAAGGTCTACAAAATATTGTCATCATGAGAACAAACACAATACTTGTTATAAATCTGTAATATTGATTATTACTTTATCTACAAAGAAAGTAAAAAGATATCTTTTGATATGTAATCATGGGAAACAAAAAAAATATCTTTTAATGAGAGGTTACGAATGGAGGAATAAAAATATCTTTTGATTTTCAACAATAGTAAATTTGGAATAAAATAATTATGATGGTGTTATTTTAGAAAAAAATAAAAGAAAGGAATGATGGCAAGAATGGTATTGCCTAACCTTTTAAAAGGAATGATTATTCTTAACTTTTAAGAATAAAAATTTTATGATAGTGACACACAAAATACAACTAAACATGGAAATAAAAATTTTATAAGGAATGAATATGGAATGGAATAGCAATTACACTAACCAAATGTGTAAGTGTAGGCTTAGCAATTCATATGAGGAAATACATTTGTTACCTTTTTACCATATATAAACGTGGCTAAACCTATACTATAAGCCATATGTAAGTATATCAAATCTTAACCAAGATGTATTAAATATCCTTAGACACATTTATATGTGGCCTTTAATGTAGATTCTACCACCTTTGCATGTAGTAAATTGTTGTGTACATGGCATTAATTATCTTATGCTACATGTAAGCATGGTTGAACCAACTATATATAACAAGTGTAAACATAGTTGATTGTAGGTATACATTTATGCATTAAACTTTTAGCTACATATAAACATATTAGAACTTACACTATTGGCCACATATAAATGTGGTAGATTGTAATTATACACTTATGCACATATAACTTTTGGCCATGTGTAAACATGGCAGAATCTTTATTATTGCCATGTAGAAATGTAGCAAGACCTATACTATGAGCTACGTATAGATGTAGTAGGGTTGTAACTTTTAGCCGCATATTAGCTACGTATGGATGTGGCATATGGTCTATCTGTTTTGCTACTTTTCCTTCCATCAGCCACTTTTGCACTTTGAAATGTAATAGAACTTTCTATCATGTGCTTTTTACTATGTTATAAGGTTACATTTATTAAACATGAATAATAAATTTTTGCCACTTTTTTTTTCATTTTAAATATATAGCTATGTTTATTAGACATAGCTGAAGATCAATTTTGGTGTAGTGATGCTTACAAATGGTTGGGTTGCATTGGAGTTGATAAGAGGCATTCAGCTTCTGTAAGATGTTTAGCCATTGACCAACATTGTTAAGCTCTATTCAAAACTTTGATTCAATAGCTTGCTACGTCTTACTACTTCTAAAATTTATGATGTAAGACTCTTTTGATCCCTTATAAGTGAAATGGGTAGATTATTATCTAACTTGGCACTCTTTTTTTTTTTTTTTTCCTTCAAAATTCTTAGTACCTAATGATGGTTGTTGAGGCCCTAGATGAGGACAAAAAGGTCGTAAGCTCCCTACCCTATACTATTTTTTTGTCTTCATTTAATTTTTTCGTTGTAATGAATTCTTTCTCCTCTAAATTGCTAAAGAGGCTAAGAATTAAGCTGTTGGTATGGAAGTTGAGCAAAAAAATTTTCAAGAAAAGTAAGGCATTGAGAAGGAAAAATTAGAGGATGAGATAAAAATTTGGAAGGAGAAGGTAGAGGGATAGGCTAAGATTAGAGAAGAAAAAGAGGTAGCTTTGGTAGAGGAACAAAAGAAGAGATCTCAATTGGTGTCTTTCCTTCAAGAGCAAGTGCAGTGAGAGGTTGCCCACCTGTAGAGCTCATATAAGGAGATAAAGATTAAAATGGTCGACTTAGAGAAGAAGCAAGGCTTAACTTACTGAAAGGCTTATGAATAAGGCCTATTAGGGCACTTAGGAGAGCTAAGAATATAAGATCATGATGTCACAGAAGATGCTCGATAGGATAAACTTCACTTGATATGAGGTCCTTATCTACCATCCCGATTATGACTTGAGTGGTTTGGATTTCACTAGATAAAGTTGTCAGAACGAGGCTCTAGTAGATGATGCCAATGTTGATGAGGCCTAGGTAGAGGACTAACCAAGCGAAGGTACTAATGCTCTTAAGAAGTATGTGACGCTCTTAAGGTCTTTAAGGTTCCAGCTCTTAATCCTTCCTTTGATCCCCAACCTAACTCTAAATAAGTTTTGGAAGACTAGTATCTTGCTACTAATCAAACTCAAGAAAATTGACTTGTTTTCCATCCATTTGATTGTTATTTCTGATTTGTCTTTAGGTAAGTGATAGGGATCACAAACTAATCATTTTCTCTATAACTTAAGCACTTACCTATATGGTTCGTTGAGCTATCCAAGGAGAGTTGAGCCCTAAAGAACATTGTATTGTCCATCAAGAATCACTGAAGTACTCTGCTTTGATCTCTCTTGTCTCATTGAGATGATTTCCAAGGTGTTCAACTAGTTATTGAGTCCACCATTTGTCACCACACTAAGGGAAAGTACTAAATCTACATATGACTGAGTTGATACGCATTCGAAGCTAAGCTGCCTACTTCCAATTTGACAAGTTGATGCCAAGCCAAAGAACGGTTGCTTACTATAGGACTACATAAAGTACTTCAACTTGTTGCTTACTTTGTAGACTTAGAGTACTATTCCTATTACTAACAGATAGCTTAGGGCCTCTAAGTGGCTCATTATCTATTCAATAGAATTAGAGCATTATACGCGTCATCACTTGAAGACTTAGGGATTTACAAATAGCTCGTCATCCTTTGCGAGGATTTATAGCTACTATGCCTATCGCTCTTAAGAGAGCTTAAGGCTTTACATTTTGTCATCTTTTATTGGGACTTAAAGATCTAAGGATTTCCTTTTCCCATTGTCTGTCAAATTTAGGACTTAAAGGTTAGCGCTTTATGATTTACTTGTTATCTTTTAGTAAGGTTTAGAGACTTTTTGAGTTCTCCTTTATCAAAGAGATCGAGTGAAAATCGCATTCATTATTCACAATTATGTTCACGAATATGCAATAAATGCTATGTTAAAATGAAGTACAATGTAAGCTTTAACAACATTGAATAACCAAATAAACACTTCATTATATAAAACGTTGGAAAGGGATAAGGTTAGTTTATCGGTTCAACCATGCACAATATATTCATAATAGAAACAAATGATCAAATGGATCTGTAGAACAAGTCCATTTATAGTCATACTCATAAACAAACAAACAAGTAGAATAAAAATAACATACATAAATAAGCATATCTTTGTTTGACGAAAAAACACATTTTCATCGACATATTAGTCATTCAAAATATGGCTTAAGATTGTTTGCATTCTATGCTCAAGGAATTGGTTTCCCATCGAGTCTTTCCAATTTGTAGGTGTGTCCATTCCCTATCACTTCCTTCATTCTAATAAGATCTTCTTAGGCACGGTTTAATTTCCCTTGACATTCTCTTGCTCCCAATGCCTCCAGCTTCTTATAGACTAAGGTCGGAAGCACTTATGCCTTAACTTGTTTGTCATAGTTCCATGTTATCTACTATTGGTAAGCAGTAAAATGAGCTTTGGCCAATGCTTGTGTTTTGCGGATAGTATCCAAATTAGCCCATAGGCTTTCATCATTATGTTTAAGGGTATAAGCATTAACTCTTGCACTTTTTACCTAGAGCTTGATTAGCAACATGGCTTCCGATCTAAAAGCCGACTGATATGGAGTGCAACCTGTTGAAGTACTTTGTGTAGTCTTATACCTCCATAAAACATTGGGTGGTTTACTTTCCCATCTGTTTCTAGCTCAGTTTACCCTTTACATCAAACTTTAAAGGATAACCTTATTTATAGCCTCTACTTGAACATTGCATTGAGGAATTACAAAACAAATGTATAGCATAGTCTAATTTGCTAAGCTTAAAAAAACTTACTAAATTTATTATTATCAAATTATGGCTTGTTGACCATCGGTTTTCACCTTGGAACATCATTTGTCTACTCAGTTAATGTGAGGATGAGTTACTTTATTTTCGACTAATGCTGACTGAAGCTCAACCCATTCAGTGGGCCTTAAAGCCTAACTTGTTAACATCTCCAGTTTAAACTTAGGAAAGTGGTGTAGACAATTATGATCTAGTACGATCTCATTATACAACCACTTACTATTCCTATATCTTTGGCATGTGTTTTATTATAAGATCTCTACGTATCCTACTATTGATTATTGACTACCATTTCAAACACCTGATTTTTGCTTATAAATATGAAGAGGAGGCATTGTAAGAACTCTCTTGTGACTGTAAACTTTATATTTATCTTACTTCTCTCAAAACATACTTACTGACTTGAGCATTGGAGTGGCTACATCAGATTAGCCTTAGTACCACTTAGTTTTTTGTGATTTTGCAATAGCTAGATCTTATCCCAAAATCACTCAATAACATTTGGTGTCATCTATTTTTCATTACACACCTATATGATAATAATATCTACCTAGATGAAAATGAAGAACACAATGATAATAATGCTGAGAATAGTAGAGACTCATTCTACTTTCTTAAATGATAAAAAAAGTAGGCTAGAGTTACATTAGAACCTTAGGCCCCTACTCTTAAGAAAAATGATAAGGCAAAACAACTACAGTAGGTGCACCATGTCGAACCTTCTCATGTTAGCATCCCTGCTACAATGAGTAAACAATTCCAAATAAAGAAAAGTCCTTTTATCCTCGAGATTTTGGAGTAGTTATATTACAGCACATCAAGATACTACAATTTGAAACTTATGATGGAATAAGAGATCTTAGAGATCATCTTGAGTATTATTGCACCTTAGCTAAGTTACATAACTTAAGTGATATCGTGGCTTATCGAGCTTTTCACTCAACATTGAGGAATGTAGCTAGTATATGGGTCAAACATCTGAAGTCGAACACAATTTCATGTTTCAATAGCATAAGTGTTCTCTAGCACTTCTTTGCAAGTAAGCTTCCTCTCAAAGATTTTTCTATCCTTAATATGATAAAGCAAAGATTAGATGAATCTATCAAGGGCTATCTAGCCACGTTGATAGCCATGATGGTTAAAATCCCAAAGCTGGATGTGAGTGTTGCTTTCAACTCAATTATCAATGATGTTAAACCTTATGAAAATTTTTTCAAGTCTTTTGCCAAAAATAAGTCGAGAACATTTGCTAAGTTCAAAGCCAAGGCTATGTCTTACATCTACTAGGAAGATAACGTTAAGACTTGCTAAGAAGTTGATCAAAGTAGTGGAGACCAGCAAGGTGACAAGAAGAAGAGTACAAAAGATCGAGTTGGAGTGGACGGCTATTAGTGCACTAATATTGAGAAAAAGAAGCCAGATATCTTGACATATTTTGTCTATACGTTGTCCAATTGTTGACATATTAATGAAAGTATGCGGCCAAAGAAGCATGTTGTAATGGTTGAAGAGAATGAGAGGAAATCTTTCAATATGAAATTCAAATAAATACTACAATTTTCACAATGATAAAGGTCATAATACTAATGAGTATATCAAACTCAAAAATGCGATCAAGAATGCAATCCAACTAGGGTATCGAAGCAAGTTTCTTGCATACGATGTCAAAAACATAGAGCAACCAACTCAAATGAGACATAATGAGCAAGAGAATGTCATGTTGCTTCTCTAGCCATGAGAGATACAGGAGATGGAAGCAATAGTAGAGCATCGAATGATATAATAAATAATATTGTTAATGGACCTTTTACCATAGGCCGATCTAGCTCTTTAGGCTTGACTAACACCATACATTATGTTTATAACATATAGGGCAAGAAGGTTAAGGTTGACAATTTAATATCTTTCTCAAAAGAGGATTTTGAAGGTGCTCAAAGACCCCACGATGATGTACTGGTATTAGTGCGAGAATTGCTAACTTTGAGGTAAAAAAAATTATGATTGACACTAGAAGTTTAGTAGATATCATTTTTCATCATGCTTTTAATTAGATGAGGTTGAAAATCAAGGCACAATTGAGATTTTATGACTAAGATCTATATGCTTTAAACAAGCTAGTGTAGTAATCTCTTTCCCTATCCAAATTGGAGATGACAAACATATTATGGAAGATAAAGTAGATTTCCTTGTAGTTAAGTATTAGTCCTCGTACAATGTGATTATGGGTTGGTTATGTTAGCATTTATTTGGCATGATCCTTTCCATTGTACATCTCAAAGCCAAATTCTCTACTCTTAATAGAATTGGTGTAGGTAGAAGGGACCAACAACTAGCAAGATCCCTGTATATAAGGGCACTGCATCGAGAAGAAATCTTTTAAGTTGAACTTGTTTAGAATAAAAATCAGTTGGCATAAAGAATGCCGAGGAAGAGATGGAAGAGATTCCATTGGGAAATAATCTAAGGAGGATGACCATGATAGGGAAATCATTACTAGCAGACTTCTGCCAATGACTAATTAATTTCTTATTGGATAATGCCAATATCTTTGCATGGTCCCCTTTAGATATGTCGAGTATTCCTAGAGATGTTGTAACATACAAAATTTAGATCGATCTTAATGCGAAGGTTATTCAGCAAAGAAAAAGGCATTTTACTCTTGAACGGTAGGCATCTATAGAAGAAGAAGTCCAAAAAATTGCTCAAGTCCAGGTTCATTAGGGATGAACCTTATTTGACTTAGTTAGCTAATTGTGTGTTAGTGAAGAAGTCTAACAGCAGATGGCTTATGTGCATAGACTTCATGAATTTGAGCAAGGCTTATTCTAAAGACTATTTCCCATTACCAAGAAACTAATTAGTAGATTTAACTACTGGACACACTTTGCTATCCTTTATGGATGGGTTTTTCGGCTACAATCAAATCAAAATGGATGAAGAGGATGAGGCTTACACATCATTTGTCACCAACTTTAGGACATATTATTACATAGTGATGCCTTTTAGGCTAGAAAATACTAAGGTAACTTATTCGTACCTTATCACCAAGATGTTTTAGCCCTAAATTCACTGTAACATTAAGGTATATGTTGATGACATCATAGTGAAAAGTACATCAAAAAGCCAGCATCTTGTTGATCTTGAAGAGACATTCAACACTTTTAGAAGATACAATATGAAGCTGAATTCATAGAAATGTTTTCTTTTTTTGTGTAACTTTAAGAAAGCTTTTAGGATATATGTTCATTCGACATGGTATTAAAGTAAATTTAAGAAAAATTGATGCAATTAAAAACATGAAATCACCTTGCATGGTCAAGGAAGTTCAAGAGTTGATTGGACGGGTAGTTGCCCTTAACAGGTTCAAATTGAGAAGTACAGACAGATGTGTAAAGCTCATCAAAATTTTAAAGAATCCAAAAGATTTTAAGTTGAAAGATGAATGTGAAAGAGAATTTGGCAGACTAAAAGAGTTTCTTGCATCATCATCAATACTCTTGACACCACTTCTAAAAGAAAATTTATATTTATATTTGTTGATTAGCATCCGAGTAATCTCTTCTATCTTGGTTCGAATTGAAGGCAAGGAGCATCAGTCAATTTATTACGTGAATCATGTTTTATAAGGACTACAACACCGATATGCAAAACGTGAGAAATTTGTATTAGCAGTGGTTCTCTTGGTAAGGAAGTTGAAACTATAATTTGAGTCTCATCAAATTATTATCCTTAGTGATCAGCCCTTATGACAAGCTTTACAATGGCTGAATTCCTCGAGGAGGATGATGAAGTATCCCTAAGAGCTGAGTGGTTATGGTATATAATACAAACTTAGAATGGCATTAAAAGTTCAAGTGTTGGCAGATTTCTTAGTCGAGTTCACAAGTAAAGAGGATAACATAAAGATAGTAAAGAATCCGATATAGAATTTATATGTCAATGGTTCTTCGACTAAGGAAGGAAGTAGTATAGGTCCTATTTTGTAAGGACTCCACAATGTCAAGGTTAATTATGTTTAGAAGTTTAGATTTCCTACTAACAACAATAAAGAGGAATATGAAGCCTTAATAATCGGACTTAGATTGGTAAAGGAAGTTGGCATCAAGAAGATCGAAGTGTTTTCCATTACACAACTTGTTGTGAATTAGGTTAAGGGGAGTTAGGCAGCAAAAGAGGAAGTAATGAGCAAGTACTTATTGATAATACAAATGTTCATAGAGGATTTTTAGCCCTTTTTGATCTAGAAAATAGTAAGGAGAAAGAACATTACAGCTGACAAGTTATCAAAGTTGGCCAGCATGGTACACCATGATTTAAATGAAAAGTGCTTTATTGAGTTCCTCATTAATAAGAACTAGCTCCCTACTTAAATGATAGGTCTTAGATGGACCCAATCATAGATTATCTAAAGGATGGCATTCTCCCTAAATATTAAAAAGAGGCTCGAAGGATGATCTATTAAGCGATAAATTACACATTGATAAATGATCAATTATACAAACACAACATTTCCTAACCTTACATTCGATGCCTTCCTTCAAAAGATGTACAACAAGTACTATTTGAGCTATATAGTGGTATTTGTAGCAACCATGTGAAGGGACAAAAATTGTATGTTCATGTACTATGGCTCAGCTATTACTGACTAACAATGAAGGACGATGCAAGAACTTTTGTTCAATAGTGTCTACAATGCCAAAAACCTAAGGAACTAAGTTATGCACCTCTTGCTAAACTATGTAGCCTTATAAGTCCCTAACCCTTTCCCTAATGGGGGTTAGACAAACTTAGACTATTTCCTAAGTCTACAACTCAATGATAATTCATCATTGTTGCTGTAGATTATTTTTACTAAGTGGATGGAAGTCGAGGCATTGGCAATAATCACCAAATAAAAGGTAAAGGCTTTTGTTTTCAACTTCATTATATCAAGATTTGGGGTTCCATTTATGACAATTACTGATAATGGACCATAGTTTGACAATGATAAATTTTGGACATTTTGTGAGAAATATGGCATTCCTCTAAATTACACATCCTTGCCACATCCTTGATCTCCATGTATTGTTTCTGATAGGAATTAATCCCTTGGACCGATTATAAGAAGTCGAGCTAGAAGACTCTTAGGACTTGCATGTAGAACATTAGCTTTAAGCCATAGTCGAGATGAGGATTACTATCCCAAGCTAGCCTCTTGCTGACTCGTCTATCAAATCTGCATGTATGTTAGAAATGTTCCTGCCAAATATTGAAGTCCTAATCTAGAAGACAGCCCCGAACTAGCCTAATCGAGCTTCCTAACCAACCACTAGCGTCTAACTTCAAGTTAGATGATCTCTTTACTAAGCTAATCGGCTCCTAACCTATCTAGATTAGTTCTGCCCCTGATTGCAATACATCCCTACCTCTGCCTATGTTGTATCATATTCTTGATGTCTAGCTACCAAGCGACATGTATCTTTTGACACAGTTTGTATAATGATTCTTTATTTTTTATACTGAATATTCTTTGTCTCTTTTACCCCCTTTTTTGTATGTCTTATATAATCTAGTTGTAGAATACCCTTTTGTCTTTTCATACATATAAAGTAACCCTAGCGGATGGGTATATAAACCCTTACTTTCTTGTATGTAAGGATCATATCTCTTCAATATAGAAATTACTCACTTTGAGCAACCTTAGTGTTCTCATTATCATTCAACTTTTATCTATTCCCTTTAGCAAGGAGTAGTCGAGTAACCCTTCAGTTTGGACTGGTGTGTCCTATCTGGCAGATTGTAGGCCGAGTAGGATTGAGTGATGCACCACATCCATTTGGTAGTTGCTCAAGCTTTGCTAGGTTTTCCTTTTGTTTCTTTTTGGTTCACTTTGTTATGGTGCTTCTCCATGTGTCCGATCTCGAAAACACATCAGCTTTACTAGTATCAAAGCACAGTTCCATGAGGGAGTACATGAAGTTGAAGTGATGTTTTGGTTTGCTTTATTATTAGTAGTTGTTGTGTTCCTTCCATAGCTACTATAGTATGTGTTGGTGTGATAGTAAGAACGATTTTATTGTTACTCAGTTTTTACTCAGTTTCTTATTACACAAACAAAGCAAGTTTGTTTATATATTATTTGAGTGACTATCATGTATTAAAGTTGTTAGCAAGTTGTTAATCCACTTGTGTAATATTCTACCATGTTTAATTTAAGTGTTTAGGGTGTTATTGGTAACCAAAGTAGTAGTGCTCAACCTGGTCGTGGTTATAATGGTGGTAATACCCAAGGGTCGGTTGACGACAAACTTGATAAACTCACTTGCCTAGTTGAGAGTCTAGTCAATGCAAATTAATAGACAATAACCTTAAGGTGTACAGTAACAAAACCCACAGGAAGACGCCCCTAAGAGATACTATGACCAAGGTAATTGAACCAATCACCTAATTCGATTGCCATAAGTTGGAGGAGTAATAGATCGAGTTGTTAGATAAAGACTGAAGTTAGAGGAGATTGGGGAAGATGATAAGGAACTAGGTGTTGAAGTGTTTGGTGAAGACGAAGAAGTTGATTACTACTGAGCATAGGGACTAGGATGTTGAGTGTCTGAACTGATGTGTTATGGTTCTTTGAGGAGATGTAGTGGATAACATTGATGAGAGCGAGCCCAAGAAGAAAGAGGATATTAGAAAACTCGAAGCCAAAGAGGAAAAGGAGACCTGTGGTTATGGCAACCAGGGAGAAGTGATGACCCTAGTTCTGAGGTGAGTATTGAACTCCTTGCCGAGCTTCGAGGAAGACCAGAGGGAAAATCTATTCTACACCAAATGTACCATTAAGGGAAAATTGTATACCATTATAGTAGATAGAGGAAGTTGTACTAATGTAGTTGCATAGTCATTTGTACAAAGGTTAGGCCTACTGACCTCTAAGCTTCCCCGACCTTATAAGCTGGATTGGCTTCAGGATAAGGGTACTTTACACGTAATTGAACAAGTGACTGTATTGTTTAGTATTGGGAATGTGTATAGGGATGAAGTAGTGCGCGATGTTGTTCTTATGGGAGCTTCACATCTATTGCTTGGATGACCTTGGTTGTTTAACCGATGTATTATATACGATAGGTATGAAAACGCCTATGCCTTTGTTAAGGATGGAAGGAATATTGTGTTGGAACCTCTTACCTCGTCCCAAGTAAATGAAACCCATAACCATCTCGCCTAAGCTAGTAAGAAGAAGGCTTTAGTTATAAGCGAAAGAGAGCTTCGATTTGCTGAGAAGGTTGATGAACTGATGTTCCTATTGGTTAGGAGATTGTTGGAGATGAGGGAATTACAAGATGTTTTAGAAGAGATTCGAAGCTACTTAATGAGTTTTCGACCTCTTTCCAAAAGAATTGCCTAGAGGACTACTACCAGTCTATGATATAAAGCAATGTGTTGATCTGTAGCTAGGTGCTACCCTACTGAGTCAACCTACATACATGATGAACCCTGAGCAGGTTGACAAGCTAAAAAGATAGGTGGACCAACTCATAGAGCCAAGATATGTGAGGGAGAGCATAAGCCCTTATGTTGTGTTAACTTTGCTTGTTTCGAAGAAAGATGGTTCATGGTGCATGTATATCAATAGTCGAGTGATCAATTGAATTACTATTAAGTACAGATACCTGATACCAAGGCTCAATTACATCTTAGATGAGCTTCATGGTGCTAAGATATTTTCAAATATTGATCGATGAAGTGCCTACCACCAAATTCACATAAAGGTGGGTGATGAATGGAAGATTGCCTTTAAGATTAGGTAAGGACTCTACGAATGGTTGGTTATGCTGTTCAGACTTACTAATATGCTAAGCACATTCAAGAGGTTAATAAACCATGTAATGTAGCCTATAATTGGGAGATGTGTGGTTATGTACTTTGATGACATATTGGTGTACAGTGTTGGCTTGAATGTCTATGTTCAACATCTTCGCGAAGTATTTAGAATTTTGCAAATTGAGAAGTTGTAACAAAATGTGAAGAAGTATATGTTTTGCCAGAGAAAAGTGATATTCCTAGGGTTTGTAGTGTTAGGGGAAGGAATCTAAATATATGAGGAGAAGACTTGAGTTGTTCCAAAATGGCTAACGTTGAAGAATGTCACTGAGGTCCGAAGTTTCCATAACTTAACTTCTTTCTATAGGTGATTTATTATGGCCTTCAGTGCAATAACTGCCCTATTCACTAAGTTGATTAAGAAAAGTGAAGGATTTAGGTGGAATGACCAAGTTGAATAGAGTTTTAAAGAGATCAAGGAAAGGCTCATCTTGGCCCCTATCTTGTCACTACCAGATTTCGACAAGCCCTTGATGCAGGAGTGACGACCTATCACCTACCATAATGAGAAACTTGGTGGTCCTACCTTGAACTATTCCATGTATGGGAAAGAGTTGTACTCTCTCTACTGAGGCCTTAATGTTTGGCAACATTATTTACTATTGTAAAAGTTTGTTATTTATACAGACCATGAGTCTTTAAAGCATCTAGGGAGTTAGAACAAGCTTTTGAAGAGGTAAGCTAATTGGTTGGAGTTCATGGAAGGTTTCTTGTACATCATTTGGTATAAGAAGGGAAGTGCAAATGTGGTCGCCAACGCTTTATCAGGATGACAAACGTTACTGACCACTTTGTAGACAAAATTGTTATGATTCTCACTAATTGTTAGCTCATGATTCTCATTTTGACCCTATCATAAAACAATGCAAGGTTAGAATTGCTATCAAGGGATATCATCTTAAGGATGGGTACCTGTTCAAGGACTGAAGGTCGTACATACCAAACTGTTCCATGCATGAGTTATTAATTAAAGAAGCTCGTAGCAGAGGATTATCTGGTCATTTTGGGGAAACCAAGATAGTCAATCTATTGAGGGAGAACTTTTACTAGCCAAGTTTGGCTAAGGATGTCCATAAGGTAGTTAGTAGTTGTGAAGTATACAAACGTGCAAAGGGAAAGAGAGAACCCCATGGAGAATACATGTAGCTGCTAATACTAACCTCACCTTAGGCCGACCTCAACATAGACTTTGTCTTAGGATTGCCTCGAACATCCAGAGGCAGAGATTTTATTTTTGATGCAGTAGACCACTTTAGCAAGATGGCGTACTTCATTCCATACCATTGAACTAATGATGTTCTATTTATTGATGTTTTGTTTTTGTATGAGATTGTTCGACTACATAAGGTATCGAAGACTGTTGTCTTAAATTGGTATACAAAATTCTTGAGCCATTTTTTGAAGACTCTTTGGAAAACACTTGGAAACGAACTTATATTCAGCTCCATTAGCTAACATTAGATTGATGGCTAGACTAAAGTAGTGAACAAGGCACTAGGTAAGCTACTCAAAGCTATTGTAGGGAAGAATTAGAGGGATTGGGATTTGTACCTACTTGTGTAGAGTTCATATACAATCATACTGTCCATAGCACTATTAGGAAGACACCATTCGAGGTCATCTACGATCTTAATCCCACTATTCCCTTAGATATGATCAGTACCCCAATTGCTATTGAAGAGAGTCAACATGGAGTTAATAGAGCCTAAGAACTGTATGAACTATACCATTCTATAACGAAGAAGATCGCCAAATTCAATTAACGACAGCATGAAATTGGTAGTCGAAGCTATCAAACTATTTCCTACCAACCAAGAGATTTAGTATGGATACACCTCAGCTGTGAATGATTCCTATACTTGAGACAAAACGGACTATCTCCTTAAGTTGATGGTCCATTCAAAATCCTAAAGAAGATTAACCGTAATGCTTACTAGATCAAGTTACCTGATGACTACGGTATTTCTTCCACTTTCAATGTGTTCGATTTGATCCCTCACCAATGAGCAGAAGATGGCCTTACGTGCACCCTAGAAGTGGAAGCAGAAACCACTTTAGATTTGAGGGTAAATCTTTCTGATCCCTAAGTAGATGATAGGAATCAATTTCCTGGACCGATCACAAGAAGTCGAGTTAGATGACTCTAAGGACTCACATAGAGAATACTAGCTCTAAGCCATAGCTAAGATGGAGATTCCTATCTTGACTAGCCTCCTGTTGATCCATTTGTCAGATCCTCATGTGTGTTAGAAATGTTCCTACCCAATAACAAAGTCCTAATCTAGAAGACAACCCTGAACTAGTTGAGTCGAGCTCCCTAAATGACCATTAATGTTTGACTTTAAGTTAGTTGATCTCTTTACTAGGATGATCGACTCCTGACCTATTCCAGATCAAGTCTACCCTTGACTGCAACACATCCCTGTCTCCACCTACGTTGCATCATATTCTTGATGTTTAGCCACCAAGTGATACGTATCTTTCGACACAGTATTCTAGAATGGTTCTTTCTTTTTTCACACTGAATATTCTTTGTCTGTTTTACCCATTTTTTATATGTCTTATGGAACCTACTTGTAGAATACCCTTTTTTCTTTCAATACATGTAAAGTAACTTTATTGGACTTGTATATAAATCCCTACTTCCTTGTATGCAAGGATCATATCTCTTTAATACAAAAATTACTCGCTTTGAGCAACCTTAAGGTTCTTGTTATCATTCAACTCTTATCTATTCCTTTTAGCAAGAAGTAGTAGCAAGTGACCCTTTAGTTTGAACCGATGTGTCATATTTGGCGGATTGTAGGCTTAGTAGAATTGAGTGGTGCATCACATCCATTCTATAGCTGCTCGAGCTTTGTTAGCTTTTTCTTTTGTTTCTTTCTAGTTCACTTCATTGTGGTGCTTCTCCATGTGTTTGACCCTAGAGACGCATCGGTTTCTCGCTTTTGGCCTTAAGGCTTGAGACTTCATACCACTAGTGGATGTGCTAGTTTCTCGACAGTAAGCTCCTCCTAATATTTCATAGCCTTCATCTTAGCCTTGATTCTTGCAATCTCAGTTGCCATGGTCTGAGCCTTTGAGGAGTTGTATGTTTCCTTGATTTTCTACAATTAGTTGGCAATGAAGAAATGATAAATTGATTGGACCACTCACTAAAGCAACATGTAAATATTACCTTCTTCATTTATCTATTGGCTTTATCCAAAGCAGTTAAAACATTACTATTAATCTACACAAAAACAATAATTTGTTAGCAACAAAACATAAGCCAAAAATAAAGAGCGATTTGGTACTTACATCATACAACTTAGTGACAATGTGCCCTTTGTTGCAATTTCCAACTCTATCCACATCCTTTTTTGCAATCTCCCTATCTTTGGGGAGAATGACTCCTTTTATTAGGGCCAAAGACTTTGTCTTATCTCCTAAGGCTAAGTTAGTATGCAGGATGTTCTGACCATAATTTAGCACAAAGTACTTGCCTACTTCACAGTTAGAATGAACTTAGCACTATTAATGTTGAGATCCTTATTCTTTTGAGCTTCTTTCAAACTCTCATCTAATGCCTTTAAGTTTTTAGATAGAGGTTAGCTAATAAGCGCCTTCCCACATCTTTTATTGGGACTTGGCTCACTATTTGCTTACCACGATGACCCTTTAATAGTCTCATGAAGGATGACCTAAGCCTCATTGCAACTAACGATCTCTTGGCTAAAATCTCTTAGTACTTCCTTTGGAGGAATATTTTCCAAGGAAGGGATTACTTCAACTAATGTAGCCTTAATGGCTCCAATTTTTTTAGTCCTTTAACAGTAGGCCAAGTCACCTTTTTTTGAATAGCTACATACTTTGCCACTTTCTCCTATTTAACTTTCTTCTGAATGAGTAGCCAGATAACGGTTGCTTTGATGCCTGCTTATTTGTCAACTTTCAATTTTTTAGCCTTCGCTTGGGCTAATACTTTAACGTGGTCTACATTGCCTATGCTCATCTTTACAATAAAAAGTAGAAGCATTAAGAATAAAAAATAGAGAGAAATAAAAAACTTACAATATTTATACCAAGCGAAGCTCAAAGGCAACTATTCTTCCCTCAAGTCACGAAAACAACTTTCCTCTTGTAGCTCAACTCGACATAGCAATTGCTCAATAGCATACCTTCTTTCTCAAAAAAGATTAGTTCCCCATTTTCATACTGCCTTATAATTCTCCTGGCATCCCAAAATAATATTTTGTTCTTCCTCCTTTCTTGTATCTTTTTTGTCGTAGTGGCATAATTTGATGTCAATTCGATATCTTTGGTATGGATAGGCTTAATTCATTAGGTCCAAAAATCCAATTCTTCATCCAATATAATGGACACAAACTGGTAATGCCACTTATAGATTTTAGACTCCAACCCATCCAAGAATTTCTGTCCATGCCTAGTGGTCACAAAATGCTAACCATCAGGTTCCCTTCTTATTATAAAGAAATATCTAAATAATTAAGGCATAGCCCTAACTTCAACCTCTTCACAAATTATCTCAAAAGCTACGAGAAGTTGATAAGTGTTTAGTGAAAACATGTTTGACACAACTCGGAAATAATTAAAGAATTGCTTAATGAAAGTAGAAAATGGGAAGTGCAATTTAAAATCGAGATATTTCAAATAAATATGAAACTCATGCTCCTTTAGAAAGTACACCCTTTCATCGTCCCTCGGCTTCTGTAGGTTCCATATATCAAGAAGATCTTGCCAGTATTTATTGTATTTTGAAACAAATGCTTTATCGGCACCATTCGCCATTCTATCTAGAGAATTGTTAAAACAAACTGCATTTTTGTACAAGTACCTAGCTACGTATCTTCCTTCTTTATCATCTGGATAATCATCTATTTAAATAGAGTTAATATGAATGAGTTTTTCCCATTTCTCTACCATGTTATCAGTTGAGCTACTTGAGGAATACGTTGGCCTTATTCCTTTTTTTAGAGGAGGGGGGAGGGGAGAGGTAATCACGGTCTTTGTTACTTCAGAATCTAAAAGTACAAGTTAACGAACGATGTTGCAAACCATACCTGATTGAAGTTATTTATAGAAAGTATGGATTAAGATAATAAAGATGGGATTGCTAAAGCAAATAAGAACTTAGATAGTTGATGACGATAGTGGTAGAATGAAGAAAATTTGTATAAGTCAAGAAATCCTTTTTATATGAATGGATTTTCATTGTAACCCTAACTTACTCTAATTGGAATGCAATTCTGGTCATACTGTCAAGCATGGATTAATGAAGCATGTTAAGTTGTCAAAGATTTGATGGTTATCGTGTTACTAGTAGTTATTAGCCCTATACCATCATGATAGCTCGGGTAATAGTTGTCACGCATATCACCATAGGAAGGTGAGTAAGTGGGAAATTTAAAAGGTTGTATGATTTGTCGTATCTTAAGGTAAAATCAAAACTTCTCACGTCATTCAGCATTTGAACATCTCATTATGGTCTTAATCATTCAATCCCATCCATCATCCCAAACATGATATTAAACTTCGTTTACTCCCATAGTCGAGTTCACAATCATGGAGTTAAGGGGCAATTGTTGATAATCGGTTTTCACCATATAACATCATTCTTCTTCTTGGTTGATGTAAGGCCAAGTTACTTTGTTTTCATCTAATGTTAACTAAAGCTCAACCTATTTAGTGGGCCTTCAAGCTTAACATGTTAACTGATTTGATTTAAACTTTGGAAAGTGGCGTGAACAATTATGATCTATTATCATCTCATTACATAACTGCCCATGATTCCTATATCTTAAGCATGTGTTTGATTATGAAATTTCCATGTGTCTTACTATTGATGATTGACTACCATCTTAGACATTCGATTTTCACCTATACATACGAAGAGGAGGCATTGTAAGAACTCTCTTATGACCCTAAACTTTATACTTACCTTACCTCTCTCAAAACATACTCATTGACTTAGGAATCAGAGTGGCTATACAGAATTAGCCCCAATACCACTTAGTTTTCTATATTTTTGCATGAACTAGATCCTATTCGAAAATCACTCAACAACATGACCCATTATCTGTTATAATGGCATAAGGAATCTTAAACCTAGTTATGATGTTGCCAACCAAGAAAGCCTCAATACTTCACTCTATTATGCTAACTACATCCTTAGCTTTGACCCATTTCGTAGAGTAGTCTACTGTAACAATGATGTAATATCTTTACTTGGTGGTCATTGGGAATAGACTAGGTATATCTAACCTCCTTTGGGCAAAATGCCAAAGGTTAGTGAATGGGATCAAAAATGAGCTTAAGGGGCATTCCTTTGACATAGATCACAAGTCTAAGTTAGGCAAAGTGCATCATTTTTCATTGTTGGCCACTAGTACCCTAGGCATAATGCCCTTACATACAAAGCTGCAACTCTAATATGATTCTACTCACTTTAGAATGTAAGTTGGAGAGGACCTATTATGCTTTTAATGATAGCAGACATCTTATGTAGGGCATGCTCAAACCCCTCTTATATAGGTTTCCATCAATAATTGTAAAATTGGTTTCCTTATATT
Source organism: Lumnitzera racemosa (assembly GCA_024138005.1). NCBI lineage: Eukaryota > Viridiplantae > Streptophyta > Magnoliopsida > Myrtales > Combretaceae > Lumnitzera > Lumnitzera racemosa. The sequence continues at coordinate 71,523,353 of JAMXBC010000003.1, read as the reverse complement.
TAAGTCTTCAAGCCTCTTTACTATCTTAAGGTAAAATACCATCATTTAAATAATCTAGTATAGAATCTATCCAACAATACTCCACGCCCTTCTATTGAACCTATAAACATTCCATTGGTTATCTTTTTGTGCCTTTTTTTTCTTTTGGCAAATATTGATGAAAATTCTCTCCTTTCCATTTGGTAACCTTATGGAGGCTAATTTAGACAACTTGTCCACTACATAGTTCTTGATCCTTTGATCTTTATTAATTTCCAAGTCACAAAGTCTAGCTCGATTTCCATTATTAGTTGTAGACATTTGATCATGCTTTCATCCTTAGCCACACTATTTCCCTTAACTCATTTAACAACTAATTGGGAATCAGAAAAAAAATCTAAACACTTAGCTATGACTTCTTTAGCAAGCTTCATTCATACCAACAGTACCTTACACTTCAATTCATTATTGTTGGCTAGAAATTTAAACTTCAAAGTGTAAGAAATTCAAGCTCCCATTGGGCTTTTGAGAATCAAGCCTACCCTGCTCTCTTCACTACTAGACAAGGCCTCAACGTATAGCTTCCATGTTAACTACTCATTCTCTATAATAGATCTCTTGGTCTTAGTAAACTCGGTTATGAAATCTATAAGGATTCGAGCCTTTTATGCCACTCTAAGCTGATATTGAATCCTAAGAGCACTAAATTCCAAGGCATACTTTACCATTCGGCTTGAGGTATTAAGCTTACTTAGAGCTTATTTTAATGACTAATTAGTTAGGACCACTAAGTGAGCTTTAAAGCAAGGTTAGAGTTTCCTAGCAACTACAATGATAGCTAAAGCAAACTCTTCCAATTTAGTGTATTGCAACTTTGAACCTTATATAATGTCCTGATATGAGGGAAGTGCACCTATCAGTTTTAATATAGTGGATATGAGTCCGAGTTGATCCCTCAGAGACTTCGAGTACTAATATTAACCTTAGCTTTATTATCTAACCGGAAAATTATGAAAGTTTGAATTAATTAAAAATACTAAAATTAACAAACTACTTTAATTAAAAGACTTAATTAAGCAATTGAAAAGGTGATAAAATTAAGAATGACTTTAAGAAAGTAATAACGTATTTAGGAATTATTTCCCCTAGAGTTAATCATGTGATCGCTTAAAATATATTCAATTCGGTTTCTATTATTCTTGACCGAAGGAATTCACAACTGAAGTTAATACCTTTCTCAAGCATATTAACCCTAATCCTAAATTATTCATCGGAATTTCTTCACTTAGTAATATAATTTAGAATTGCATTAATGTATAATGAATTCCTATACAAATAATTAACTTTCCAGAAGAAACATGTATGTTATCTCTAAGTATACATGTAATCCTTTTCAATTATGTAAAGATCTAATTATACATGTAATTTCTCAATCAACATGCATAATATCATATATTAATATTCTAGAAATATCAATCAATAATTAACGACATAATTGAATCAAGTAAAAATAGAAACTTTATTGAAATTTCTAAATCAATCCAAGAATCACATGAAACCCTAGGTTCCATAATCCTAAATACTCAAATTCTAAGCTATCATAATGAATCTAAAAATGAGTTTCATCAATAATATAAAATAAAACTTGGAAACCCCTTTTGATTGATGAACAATCTCTCTAATATTGAATTTGATGTTGTTTCGCCTCTTTCTTGATGTTGTTCCTTAAGTCTCTTTCTCTTCTCTTGTGTCTCTCTGTTTCTGTAATGTTTCTCATGTCTTTTGAAACCCTAATATGTCCTTTTATAGTGTATCAAAAGGATTCTGTTTTCGTCACTAGACACGACCTGGGACATGACTGTATCCCTAGGTCATGTAACTTTCTGCACTAAGACAAAATTTTCTACACAATTTCAAAATTTCATAACTTCTTCATTTGAACTCCGATTTGAGTGAAATTTGATTCCTTTTCTTCGTTTTCGATCATAGAATGCGTTCAAACCTTGAAATCAAAATTTTACTCAATTAAGTATCAATTTCTTTGAAGAAAACCAAAAATGTGAGGAAAATACTATAAAATCACCATATGAAATATGTTTAAAATCCGAGTTATCATGTCTCTTACATAGTATACTAGCTTATGAACTCATCCTTTTGCCTGCATTAATACTAATGAAAGAGCTCGATCACTAATAGATAAATACATGTAAAGAGTCTTTCCTTCAACTGGCTTCGAAAAGATTGATGGTTTGGTTAGAAATTCCTTTAAGGCCTTAAAGGCTTACTCACACTCCTCAATCCTTTAGAATTCAAAAGGGTTTCTTAAAACACGAAAAAATTTTATACATTTCTCTACACTCTTATAAACAAACCTATTTAATGCTGCTATACGACTGGTTAACCCCTAAACCTACTTGATGGACTTTGTTAATTCCATATCCAGTACAACTTGAATCTTCTCGACATCAACTTCAATTCTTCATTATATCGCCATGAAACCCAAAAATTTTGTTGAAGTTGCACTGAACACACATATTTGAGGATTTGTCTTCATATTGTGTCTCTTGAGTGTATTAAAGGTCTCGTGGAGGTTAGTAAGTGCTCTTTGGTAGTTTTTCTCTTGACAATCATATCATCTATATCAATCTCCATATTCCTATATATTTGAGGTTTGAACATCTTTGTAACTAGCCCCGGGTATGTAGCACCAGCACTCCTTAAATGGAATAGCATAACTTTGTAGCAATAAGTCCCATAATTCATGATGAAAGAAATGTGCACCTGATCAAAAGGATTCATCTTGATCTAGTTATAACTAGAAAAAGCATCCATGAAGCTCAATAGGGTATGCCTCAAAGTCGGATCATCCATTTGTTCTAATTAGGGTAAAGGAAAATAATCCTTCAGACATGCTTTATTTAGGTCTTTGAAATAAATACGCATTCGCCATTTCCCATTTTCTTTCTTAACTGGTATATAGTTAGCGAGCTAAGTGGGATAAGGCTCTTCTCTGATGAAACTTGCCTTCAATAATTTTTTAACCTCCTCCCCTATAGTAGCTTATCTCTTTAAGGTGAAACACTTTTTTTTTTTATTCTCTACTAGATATCCTTCATAGCTAAATTGATGTTTAACTTATGGGTGATAACCTCCTTAGAATTCTTGGCATATTAGATGGAGACTAGACAAAAAACCTTTGTTAGATCGGAGAAAACATATCACACTCTCCTAAAGGTTGATATGCATGTTTGCTCCAACCTTGGTAACATTCTCGAGATTATCACTTAGCTGTATTGTCAATGTTTCCTCCACTGGTTCCCTTCTCACTTATAGGCAATTACTCATGCCTTGCTCAATAGTGTAGACTAATCTCTCTTCAAAGCTTTTAAGTACAAAGCTTTAGCTAATTGCTAGTCCCTAGAACATATCCCCATTCCTATAGGAGTTGGAAATTTCACCTTATGATTAGTCATTGATACTAACATTTTAAAAGTGTTAATGGAAGGTCAGTTAATTATCCCATTATAGGGTAAAGGAAAATCTACTAGACAATGTAAGTTTCCTTATCCATGACATTTTTTGTCAACATTGATCTGTAAGGTTAAGGGTAACTGCCCCTTGTACTTTCACCGATTGGTTATTGAATCCATACAAATTGTACCTTTATAGCTATGTCTTATAATTCTCAAGCTTAGTTCACATTTGATCAAATGTATGTTTAAAAAAGATGCCATTCGAGCTTCCCGTATCTACCATTACTTTCCTAACTTCAAACTCTACCACTCTGGTTGTAATGACCTATGCGTCATCATGTAGGAACTGGACTCCCTGTACGTCCTTTTTTGAGAAAGTAATCATGTCATTGATTCTATGCCTTTTTCTTCTTAATTTTAGCACGTGATCACCTTATACATCAGTTGAGCTTGACATAGCTAAAGTGTTTCCTCCTAGCAGTTTGACATAGCTAAAGTGTTCCTTCACCTTATACATCAGTTGGCTGTCTCATCTTTCATTGATTTAGATTACCAAATCTAGTTATTAGGTTGGATATCAATGTTTTGGGGTTGTTGTTCAATCTTGCTTCTCTAAGTAAGTCATTCATTTTGTTCCTCCCTATCGAATACAAACTTCCTTAAACGACTTCTTTGGACGGCATCTTGTAATGCATTTTCAAGTGCCTGCACTCATCTATATTTTGACCTTGAACACCATGAAAGTCACAATACTTATTAGAATTCTTTCTCACAAGAATATTCTTCATCTTCTGTAGGTAAGCTAAAAAAACCTTAGTTATGTACGCCTATTAAGATATTTGACTTAAGGGGGGTATGTTTGGCAAAGGTCAAATTTAGCCTTTTTTACTATCCTCAAAGTTGGCTTAGCTTATTGTGGATGTCAAACTTCTTTCTAAGTTGATCTTTTATAGACCTTCTCTCCTTTTCTAACCTTCTCTCATACTTTTCCTTTTCAAGCTCTCTCCTACCTTATATTTAATCCTCTATGCATATAAATTTCTCTAACCTCATAGTAAGGTCATCTAAAGAGGTCAATAGATGCTTAGCAAGAGATTTGAAGAAGTATGAATCCTGTCTAACTCTTCTACAAAGAGCATAAAGTGTTACACTCCTTGTCATAGGTAGTGATTTCCATCATCAACTAGTTAGACCTGTGTACATAGCCTTTGATTATTTCTTTGGGTTTCTACTTAATTGTGTCAAAAGTGAAGAATCTTTAGTAGGAGGCTTGCTAGCCAAGAAATAACGATAGAACTTACTGGCCAACTAATCAAAAGAAGAAATAGAGGCTTCTTTTGATGAATTGAACCAATAACTAGTAGACTTCCTTAAAGTAAAAGGGAAGACCTTATAGGTAATTGCATTGGAGAAGCTATCCAGTTCTTTCAGTGTATGAAATGTATTTAGATGGTTACGTGGATCCTTTCTTCCATCATATGTATCAAAGAGAAAGTCGTATGCTTCATGGAAGGACCTTATCTACAATGCTTTGAAGGAAAGGGCTCAACTTTCTACCCCTTGTATCAATTTCCTTTTCACAAGACTCCTTTTCTACCAATCTCTTGATGTACTTTGCTCAATCCGGTAGACTCATGTTTGCTACTACTTTTTTGTAGTAGATGAGGAGCCAAATGCTCGATTTTCCCTTCGACAAGAACTTGTGTTTATGCTACAATTTAAGCATGGATTGGATTCTATTGACAATCTTTCTTTACTTACATATCCTACCTTTGTTATGGAGCAGTTTCATCTACTAAAATAGCTTCACCACAAAGTTTTTGTATCATCTCCTCACGATCAAGTGGGTTTGTCCCTTCTTCAACGTACTATAATGAAGGGGTAAAACAAGAGGCGATATCTCTTTCACTAAGTTTTTGTCTCAATTCTCGGTTGTTGGCTCGAACTTCCTCAAGCTCCTTAACATCTTAGCACATTAAGCTTCTAATTAAGCCATACATTAATTGTCATCATTCTAATTCTACAACTGAGTTAGTTGACTACGAACTTTAACTTAATGCAGACACTATTGCAATGAGTACTGGTGTAGTGATCCTTCTTCTTGATTTGCATGAGGGGCCTTACTCCCTCCCAAAGTGTTAGTATTTTTCGATTTTACCTTAGTTACCTTTAAGTTATTTAGAAACAGACAACACCAAATTGTTGATGCTAGAAATTAGTAAGATGAATTGATGGGACAATTATCAAGAGATCAATTTGCAATGTGGAAAAGAATGTTAAGCTATGGGGGTATATGAGTGACTCTAGTGCTACCACACCAATGCCTATGTCAAATTAAGGAGTTATGCAAAATGAAAGCATAAGCAAGTTATGTTAAGTGTTTAGAAGAACCTAACTATAGTCTTCCTAATTCTATTTATAGCCATGGGATTACTCTTGTTTAGTACCCATTACCTCCAAATCTAAACGTGTATCACATTTTGAATTTAAGACCACTTTTTAATATTGGGGGACGCAGTTGGAGTAATGGTGGCCAGTAGGTTGTTATTTCTATAATAAGCCTAACTATTCATGTCTTTTATCTAAATTTGAATTCTCTAAGGTTGACAGATTTGTAGTTAAATTGCTGGTAGTTGTTTCGTGCTAACTAATTAGGTTATTCCTTGTTCTTTAGGCATATTTCGTTCACTAGCTTTCTTGAGCTACTTGATTCATTAGGATTAGCATAAGGGAGCTAGGAAATATGGTATAAAAGGGGTTAGGAGTAAATAGATAGGTTAGGTGCCCCCTAGTTTACGTTGGTACTTACCTTTGGGAAAAATCACTATTTACATAAATATTGTTTTATTATTATACGATCAAAGGCAACAAAGGGTTGGAAACACGGGAGCTTCATCCTATATATTTATACTTTAGGATCTATGCAAGAGTAAATAAATCCAAATCAAATTCCACCTAGTAGACCAAATACATTTTTTAAATTTAACTAATGAGTACGAAGCAGCCAAATTTGGATAACCAGCAAATATTTTTTCTTTTTTGAAGGAAAAAAACAATTTTGAAGCATTCAGCCAATTAATACACCACTTCAGAAGCAATAATCAACTCTAAAATAGAGCTTATGAGTTTTACAATTTATAAACTTATATTTTATCATTAACATGGTTCAACAGGCAAGTGTACCTATCATTTTATGGCATGGATGTGTATAGGGTCGTCTCTACTAGAAATGGATACATATAGTAGTACAAATTAATCTTCCTATGATTTAGCAACCAAATTTATCTAGTGACGAAAAGATTAAAATATCTAATTTACTAAATAAACTATATTAATCCACAAACTAATTTCAACTAACATAATGGCTACAATAACGTTTGCTGACACAATACTTAACATGTAGACTTACTTTACCACTTAGCATAATATCACCATTAATCTTATCCTAATGATTGTTATTTGCAAGAAATCACTAGTATGTAAGCGTCGTTCTTAGAAATACGTACATCTAATCCTAATTGTGCCTATTAGAATCTTTTTCTAAATTAATAACCAACTTGGATCTCATTAATAATATGTTAATTTGTAAATTTCCCTAAGAATGCAGTAACTTTCTTAATAATATGTCCACTATTGAGAGTAAGGTGACCTAGTGAATTAGATTTATTCAATAAAATTATCTCTCGACATATTCTATTGAAATCTAGCCTAATTTAATATCATACACTATACTATACTTAGATTAATTAAGTTTAATTCATCAGGAATAACAACATCAAGAAACTACTATTCCATACACTTAATCATACTAAGCGAATGTAGCAAGTTCTAAATTATTACTCACACATGATGAAACAATAACATAAACTAACAGAAATCATAATTAAAAGGAAATAAAACATAGAATAAGTAAAAAGTAAAAAACCTCGTTTTATTTTACTATAGAATTCTCATGAAGACACAAACAACGAAGTCTTGTCACCTTACTCAAGTAATTTTAAGAAGAATATGATTTATACTAATGATTGTACTAAAGAACAACTTAAAAAAAATACAAAATGATATAAGATGAAAGAATAGGTATGTTATGGGTTGGTGATGTGATTGATGATGTTGATTATGATGATCCTTTTGTCCGAAAATTGTCATATATTTATATTTTTCTCATTAAAGGGCCTAAAAAAGACATCATTTTAAGATACCCCCTAGCATTAAGACATATTCTACCCACCAGTTCATGTAAAATAATTTAAAACGGATCATTGTATCCATTCCCATCATGCTTGTGACTTAGGGAGTGATCTTCTAATTGCAAACATTCTACCTTATCACATTTGTGATGGAGGGTATGATCATCATTTTGAATTAAAGTCATAGCCGTAATGAACAGGTGAAAAGATAACTTCATCCTTAGTCACTCCTTTAATCATGGTTGTGATGGAGAGAGTGACGAGTGCTAGGTACTCAAATCTTCTTTTATCATACTCGTGATTGCTCCAAATCTCCTTATTCTTGTGTAATTTCATCTTATCTTCACATTATCTTTAATAAATATCATCTCCTTACTCTTGAATCATTTAAAATTAATATGTTACACAATTAAGTACCAAGAACTTGAGAAATAAATAAAATTCTGGTCAATTGATGCTTAAATGTACCTAAAAAGTGTAGAGTAATTTATACTTATCAAGCAATATAGACTAAGTAGCGAATATTCACCACTTAGTACAACCACGTGGCAAGAAAAAAGTGAGCATTTAACTCACTAAATAATTGGGGGATGTAGGGATTACTTACTTGATAAGCCATGTGGCTTGCTTATCCCTTGAATTATATAAAAGATTTTGATTTTGTCCTTCTAATTTATGGTCAAATATCAAAATACTTTCAACCCATTTACTTTCTAAAATAGAATTGAGAGGAAATAAAATGTTATGCCTTATTTCTATCCAAGAAATAAGGCAAAGAAGAATAAAATATAAAAATATGATGAAATCTACGAAGATTGACGAAAAAAAAAGAATAAAAAAGCACAAAACAATTGCATGATTACCAAACCATACCTAATATAACAGTTCAATTTTCCTTTGAAATCGAACCTAATGGTATGGTTGGTTTGCAAATTTTTTAAACCTAATTAAATTTGATTCAATGTGGTTCAATCCATGGTTTAACTATTCATATTAAATTTTTACTGGACATTTTTATCTCTAATAACATATTTTCCTTTCCATTAATTTTTTTATATATTTTAAGTTATTTTCTCATACATTTATCACGTCTAACTATACTTAGCAAAAATTTATATAAGATCTTAACAAACATAACTTGATTGGATGAGAATAAGTGACTTTAATCCAATAAACAATAATAAGGAGGGAGAAGTAGTGGGAATTGTTTAAAGTGATATGAATAAGACAAAAGAGGCACACTAAAGATTAGAAAAATGATGAAAGATATGTAAAGAATGCAAAGGTCAAACCCTTGATTTGAAAACATATAAGAAAAAGACAATTTAGAGCCTAAATGATCTAATGGACACCATCATGCTTAAGAGCCTGTGAATACTTAACCATTCATTCTCATTTGACACAATTGAAGAGATAAGAGAAATGGTGTTTCATAGTAAAACCTTTACTCTCTAAGATTAAATAGCGTTTTGGCAAAGAACAATCTTGCTTGCTTAAGAACTACAAGGTTGATGCTATAGGTTCCTTAAGCTCCCTTGTCTATTGCTTACGCGATTGAGACAATAGGATTGCCTATCTTTCCTCCTTACTATTCTATCTCCAATCATCCCATTAAGTGTTATCTCTATGTTATTACTCTAAGGCTACATGTAACATGATACTCGCATGTCTAGTACATGATTACTTCAATCAAAACCCTAACATCTACATTTTTGGTAATTCCATTAAGGATAGAGAGTGAGATTAAAGCTATGGCACCTCATAGGAAGAGAATGGCTATTACAAGTGATACTTTCTCTCAAGAGCAAAATGTCAATATTGAACAAGTCAAGTAAGACCACCTCCACCACCTTAAGACACTAATCAGGATAATCAAGTTCTTGAGCCTTCTTAAGACACTATAGAGGTTATGTGAGCTATGTAAGAGGCAACAAAAGCCTTAAATCAATTCATGGCTATGTTTGCTCCCCTCATAATAGGGTTGGTTACCTCTACTACTACAAAACATGGAGTAGTTTTGCTAAACCTTATTGTTGTTGCATGAATGGGGTTTAGCCCCTCTATTCAACCAACTAACCCTCCTATTATTACATAGGATATACCCTAGGTAATGCATGAGCAAACTTTCATACCATAGATTGTAGCTAGACAAAGCCTAGTATTTGAAGCAGAAAATGCAAGGATCTAGATTAGTGGTTCTTCACCCTCTTGAGTTCCCATACGTATGACTATTAGTGGATCCACATGCCCCTAGACCCTAAATCTTACATCTGTAGTATCTGCCCCTACATCGATAGCATTTTGATGCATCTCCGAGGTCATACATACGGAGAAGCACCATAATGAATGAACTGAAAAGGAAATAGAAAAGAAACTAGCAAAGCCTAAGCAGCTACCAATTAGATATGACTCACCATTCGATCCTACTTAGCCTACAACCTGCTGGATATGACACATCGATCTGAATTGAAGGGTCACTTGTCCTTACTTCTTGCTAAAGGGAATAGATAAGAGTTTAATGATAATTGTAGACACCTAATTTTTGCCCTTACGTAGTCTTAATTTTATTTTTTACAAAAAGGGTTCTAATTCAAAGATAACAAAAAAAAAATTAATAAATAATAATAACAAAAATTAACAGATAATGAAAATACCAAAAAAATAAGAAAACGAAAAATCATAAAGATTTCGTAGATTTTTAGGAAGTAATTTATATTAGGGATAACTAGTTTTAGTGTTAGTTTTAGTTTTAGTTTAGTTAAAAATTTTAGTTTAGGAAATCGGATAGTTTAAATATAATTTAATGGTAATGAATGTCAAGGTATAAGTTAATGGCCTAATGGATAAATAGTGGAGTATTTAGGTGGATTTAGTTTGAGGTCTTGGGTTCGAGTCTCAGCAGGTGCACATAGGGCTACTCACCGCATCCAAAGTCCTGACGTCTAAACGACAACTCTGACTAAATCCAACGTTCTGAACTCCAATTTCCGACGACTAATGCTTGCGTCCACCAGACATGATGCCATCTCCACTCTTTACATAGCAACAACACATACTCTACGCACGGCGATGCTACTTTGTCCACACTTCACTACTGTTTGCAACATCGCAGCACACTTTGGACGCACAACTCGCTGACACCTTATCCGTCACTCACACTATCTGCTCAGTAACATAGCTCACATATGAACAACACGGCAATCTGAAGCTCCTTGACTAAACGTCTAATAGCAGCAAGCCAAACCAAGTTCCAATGTCCAGCCATACGTTTCACACAATCTAGCACAACCGTTTATCCATCACTGCTGTAATCATCCGATTGATCCAACGCTGCTCTGAACGACAGTATATGTATGCCATAGCTAGGCATCATTAGGTTCAGTTTCTATCTAAGTTTTTTCTTTATTATTACTATTTCTGATTTATTATTATCATGCTATATTATTGCTTTTAGGATTTTCATGGTTTAACATGTTGTGCTGTATATATATGTATATATGTGTATTTCTTAGTTTAAGATATTTCTTTTAGCATTAGCTTTAATATGGATTAGGTATATTATGATAATATAGAGATATATAGACTTTAGAAGATTGTTTTTTTTATTTATTTATTTTTATTATATGCCTTATTACATTATATATATATATATGTTAATTTAGGAGTTTAGTATTATTTCTTATACAAGTTTATTATATAGAATTAATTTATTTTGATAGATAGTTGTATACATTAGTTTAAGGATTGTTAGGATTGGTCATGTTTTAAGATTTGGTTTTATTTAAGAATTTATCACATAGAAAGTTGTTTTTCTTTAAATAAAAATTAATAAAAGACCCATTTTAAAAATAGGATTGTTAGAGCAAATTTTTTTATAAAACAATAACATTTAAGAATTAGGACCCTTTTTGTAAAAAAAAAAAAAAAAAATTAGACATTTGTTAAAAACATGTTCGAACCTACTCCTTAAACCAATCTATAATTATGTGCACGATAAGACTAGAGATCCAATTTATCAACTTTGCATGCTTTGCCTTGCAGGTACGTAATAGTGGTTTTTAATTATTGTTTATAAGTTGTTTTATTTATTTATTTTTATCTCACTTAGTATATGCATAGTTATTTTTAAAACTTGTACTAATTTTTTATTTATTTATTTTTATCACGTCTTTAATTGCTAGTAATTAGTTAAAACATTTGTGTCTAGTGAACATGTGTTAAGTTAAATTTTAGTTTTCTTTTTTAATTATTCTTTTAGATTTCATATTTTCAAAATAATATTTTTATAAAATCTCATATTTTACAAAATCTTGTTCTTTGCATATTGTATTAATTTAGAAAAATTGAATTAGGCATGTTAGGGTTTTTTAAGTAAAAAATCATTTTGATGTTCATAAAATAAAAAGAAAATCTTTAACTGACTTTTTTTTTTACGGCGAAACATCTTTTCCATAGTTTAGAATTCTTTTCCATAGTTTAGAATTCTTTTCCACAGTTTAGAATTCTTTTCCATAGTTTAGACGTCTTTTTCATAATTTAGATGTCTTTTCCATAGTTTAGGTTTCTTTTCTATGATTCAGACATCTTTTCTATGATTCAGACATCTTTTCTATAATTCAAACATCTTTTCTACGGTTTGAACATCTTTTCTATGGTTTGAATATCTTTTCTATGATTTATATATTTTTTTTTATGGTTTAAACATCTATTTCATAGTTTAAATTTATTTTCTATGATTCAAATATCTTTTGTATAATTTAGATATTTTCTATAGTTTAAACATCTTTTTCATAGTTTAAATTTCTTTTCTATGGTCTAGGTATTTTTTCTATGGTCTAGGTATTTTTTCTATGGTTAAACATCTTTTTTATGTTTAGACATCTTTTCCATAATTTAGGTTTCTGTTCTATAGTTTATATCTCTTCCATTGTTTAAGTATTTTTTCTATGATTTAGATGTCTTTTTAATCATTTAGATTTTTTTTGGTTTAAACATCTTTTTCATAATTTAGATATCTTTTCTATGATTAGAAATTTTTTTTTCTTTCTTTTTTTATGTTTTAAGCATATTTTCTATATAAAAGTTTCATCACGTAGAACATTGCATGTTTCATAAAATCTTTAGGGTTTTTCTTGAAAATAAAAAAAAATTATCACTTAGCTGTTTTTAAAATAAAAATCTTAATTTGGGACTTTTCAAAAATTAGATTTTTAGTTTTTTTTTTTTATATAATGTTAGGAATACAAATTAGGCTTCTAGGGATTTTTCTTTATAAAAATAAAATGGTTAATAAAAACGTAAATTCAACCAATTATTTTTTATAAAAAGAACCAACACGTTAAAGTTTTCAAAAAGAACTACGATTGTATGATCACGGCTAGTGGGTACGTAGGCACCTTCAGGGCGATGATAAAATATGTAGAACCCTCTAGTTCTTTATTTAAAATTAAAATCAAAGACTAGTAGCCAAATCATAATTAATCTACCTAATTGGTTACGGTTTCTTTTTCTTTTTCCGACTTCGATCGAGTGACGAATCAAAAATTATTTTCAATAAAAAACCGGAATTTCTCAATTCTTTAGTCAAGGATTAATATTAAATGGGCTAGGGTTTAGTATTAATTAAGAAATGAGAAATTAATTTCAAATAAAAAACCGAAAAATTAGGCTCGATAATAATGAGAACACTAAGGTTGCTAAAAATCGAATAACTCTATATTAGAAGTTGAATTTTTGTATACGAGGGAAGTAAGGGTTTATATACCAATTTACTTGGGTTTCTTTACATTTATGAAAAGACAAAAAGAGTATCCTATACTAGGTTACATAAGACATACTAAAAGGGGTAAAAGAGATAAAGAATATTTAGAGTGAAAAAGAAAGAACCATTATAGAACATTGTGTCAGAAGACATGTGTCGCTTGGTGTCTGGACATTAGGGATATGATATAATGTAGGTGGAAGCAGGAATGCATTATAGCCAAGGGTCGACTTGATCTGGATCAGGTTAGAAGCTAATCAACCTAGCAAAAAAAGGTTAGCTGTCTTGAAGTGAGACATTAGTGGGTCAGGTCGATAGCTCGGCTCGGCTAGTTTTAGGCTGTATTTTAGGTTTGGACTTTGTTGTTGGGTAAGGGCATGTTTGATACACGTGAAGATCTAACAAGCAGGTCGGCAAGAGTTTAGATCTAGATAGGAGCCCCTGTCTTGACTATGGCTTAGAGCTAGTATTTTCCATACGAGCCTTTAAAGTCCTCTAGCACGGCTTCTAATGATTGGTCTAGGGGGTTGATTCCTATAATCTACTTGGGGGTTAGAAAGATTTGTCCTCAAATCGAAAGCGGTTTTTGCTCATTCTTTTAGGATGCTCATAGGGTCTTCTTCTATTGGTTGATGGGGATTCAAATCGAACACATTAAAGGTAGAGAAAACACCATAATCATTAGGCAACTCGATTTAGTAAGCGTTGCAATTGATCTTTTCTGGGATCTTGAATGGTTGTCAACTTGAAGAGATAGTTTTCTTTGTCTCAAGTACGAATATCATTTTCGGCTGAGGTGAATCCTTACTAAGTCTCCTGGTTGGGAGGAAACAGTTTGGCGGTCTTAGCCGCCAATCTCTTGTTATCTCTGATTGATCTTAGCAATCTTCCTCGTGACAAAATAGTATAGCTCATGCAATTCTTTAGCTCGATCCACTTTGGATTGACTCTCTTTACTAGCTACTGGGGGTGTTGATCATGTCTAGGGGAATGGTTAGGTTAAGGCCATAGACGACCTTAAACGGGGTCTTCCCTATAGTGCTATGGACAATTCGGTTGTATGCGAACTTTACGACTGGTAAGCATAAACTATTGTATGGACATCGTTGGCTAGACTTAGCTAGTAAAAATTCTCTTTCAACAAGTTAGCTATTTTGACCTCCCTAAAGTAGCCTAAAAGTCTACCATTATGAGCTTCTTGGACCAATAGTTCATGTGTAGAGTAGTTTGGAATACATAGCCTATGGTCCTTGAATAGATAGCCATCCTTTAGATAATATCCCTTAACAACAATTCCATCTCTACACTGTTCTATGATGGGGTTGAAATGGGGTTCATGAGCATATGCTCGGTAATGAGTGAAAATCCCAATAATTTTGTTTATAAAGTAGTTAGTAAGGTCTGCCGTCATGAAAGAGCATTGGTGACCATATTTGTACTTCCCTTCTTGTATCGAATGACATACAATAAACCCTCCATGAACTCTAACCACTTGGCTTGCCTCTTTGAGGGCTTATTTTGAATCCCAAGATGCTTCAACGATTTGTGGTTAGGGTAAATAACAAACTCTTACGGTAGTAAATAATGTTGCAAAATAGTAAGGGCCTAATAAAGAGAGTGCAACTCTTTCTCGTACATAGAATAGTTTAGGGTAAAACCAGTAAGCTTCTTACTGTAATAGGTGACAGGTTATTGCTCTTACATTAAGATATCACCAATTCCAATTCCTGATGCATCACATTCTAATTTGAAGGGTTTGTTAAAATCTGGTAATGACAGGACAGGTACTGAGGTGAGTTTTTCCTTGATTTCTCTAATGCTCCATTCAGCTTAGTCATTCTACCTGAATCCTTCACTCTTCTTCATTAACTTAGTCAATAGGGTGGCTATTGTACTGATGTCCTTAATAAATTGCCCATAAAAAGAAGCTAGGACATGGAAACTTCAGACTTTAGTGACATTCTTCGACATTGGCCCTTCCAAAATAGCTCAGATCTTCTCCTAATCTGCTCGAATACCTTCCCCTAATACTATAAACCCTAGACAAATCATCTCACTTTGGAAGAATGTATACTTCTTCATATTCCCATATAACTTTTCAACTTGTAAGATGTCATATACTTTATAAAGATGTTGAACATAGTCATTCAGGTTGTCACTGTATACTAATATGTTATCAAAGTATATGACCATACATCTTCCAAGTAGAGGGTGCATCACATGGTTCATTAACCTATGAATGTGCTCGGCGCATTTATAAGTATGAATGACATAACCAACCATTCATAAAGTCTATACTTAGACTTAAAGGTAATCTTCTATTCATTACTCGGCCTTATGCGAATTCGGTGGTAGCTACTCTGCAGATCTATCTTTGAAAATATCTTTGCACCATGAAGCTTAACTAACATGTCATCGAGCCTTAGTATTAGATATCTATACTTAACAATAATTCAATTGATTGCTCGGCTGTTAATGTACATGCTTTATGAACCATCTTTCTTCAGAACCAGTAGAGCTAGTACAATGCAAGGGTTCATGCTCTCCTTTACATATCCTTGCTCTATGAGCTCATCCACTTGCTTCTTTAGCTTGGCAGCTTATTTAAGGTTCATCCTACATATAGGTCAATTCAGCAAAGCAACACTTGGCTGCAAATCGATATAATGCTCAATGCCTCAGACTGGTGGCAGTCCTTTAGGTAGTTCTTTTGGAAATAGGTCAAAAAACTCATTTAGCAAGTATCGGATTTCTTTGGGTACATCTGACAATTCTCTCATTTCCATTAATCTTCTAACCAACAAGAACATGGGTTCATTAGCCTTCCCAGCAAATCGAAGCTCTCTTCGGCTCATAACTAAGGCTTTCTTTTTATTGACTTGGGTGAGTTGATTATGGATTTCATCTACGTGGGACCGGGTTAAGGGTTGCAACACAATCTTCCTTCCATCCTTGACTAAGGCATTAGTGTTCTTATGCCCATCATAAGTGACACGTCGATCGAATAACCAAGGTTGTCTAAGCAACAAATATGAAGCTCCCATAGGGACGACATCACATACTACTTCATCCTTGTACACGTTCCCAATACTAAACGGTACAGTCACTTGTTCAGTTACATGTAAAGCACCTTTATCATGAAGCTAATGCAGCTTGTAGGGTTAGGGATGCTTTGAGGTTAGTAGACCCAAACTCTGCATAAAGGAATGTGCAATGACATTAGTACAACTTCCTTCATCTACGATGATTGTGTATAGTTGGCCTTTGACTGTACACTTATTATGGAATAGATTTTCTCTTTGGTCCTCTTCAGAGTTCAGTAAGGAACTTAAGATTAGGGTTAGCACTTCTCCCTAATCGGCATAAACATAAGTTTCCTCTTCTTCTACCACTTTAGGATCTCCAACATTCTTTTCTTCCTTATGGTTGCTCTCGTCGATACTATCCACTAAGTCTCCTCGGAGTACAATGATAAGCTAGTTCGGACATTTAGTAGCCATGTGTCCGAAGACCTAATTGGTCTTCCATTTGGATGACTAGCCTTTCTCATAGGTTCTTGGCGTTAGCCTAGTCTCTGGTTGGCTCAACTATCTTACTTGGCCATGTTAGTCTGCTCAGTATTCATCAAGTTGGTCATTCCTTTCTTTGGCTTAATATGGCCTCCTCGAGTCGACTTAAATAGGTTGGCATAATATGGGAGCTTAGGAGAATGTTTGTCCAGGTCGGCTCGGAACATTTCTCCTTTGCTTTACAACCATCTGTACGATCTTAATCACCTCTTATAAGGTATAAAACCTCTGTATTTCTATGATATTGTAAATCTCATACTTGAGCCTAGAAATGAACCTTGATACCATACGGGCTTTTGGTTCTTCTACATTGGCTCGGATCATCAACATCTAGAACTCTTTGACAAAGTCATTGACTAATCGGTTTCCTTGGCGAAGCTCTTGCAATTCTGCAAACTTATCTTACAAGTACGTCTCAAGCAAAAATCTACCTCTTAATAACCTTTTCATCTCATTCTAGGTTCTAATACCTCGTCTTCCAGCACTTGTTTGGGCTGCATTTAGATTTTTCCACTACGTTGTCACATTCCCAGGAAACTCAAATGTAGTAAGGCAGACCTTGATAGTATCCATATATCCATAATTATCAAACACCTTCTCGATCTTCTCTTCTTACTCTAAGTATTCATTGGCATCTCTACTTCCACTAAAGGGTGGGATTTAAACCTTAACATTATCTGGCCTTTAAGAAGCTCAGCGTCCTTGTCCTTGTAATGGGTAATAGTCAGTTCCTCTTCTGCCTCCCTAAATTCTTCAACATCCATTTCCTCAGTCTCCTCTAAATCCAATATTTGTTTAGTAGCTTGGCTCACTACTCCTCTAGCTTATTGTGGTTGAACTAGGTAGTTGGTTCGATTACCTTAACCATGGTATCTCTTAGGGGCACCATCTTGTATGTTGTGTTGCTGTACACCTTGGGGTTATTGCCTATTGACTTGCATTGTGGTGACTAAACTCTCAATAAGGTTTGTGAGTTTGTCAAGTTTGTGATCAACGAACCTTGGGGTTTTACTACCATTATGACCATAATCAAGTTGAGCACTACTGCCCTAGTCACCGATAACTCTCTAAACACTTGAATTTGAAATAATGTCAAACTTTTTCGAACAAATTAACAAACTACTAACAACCTTAATACCCAATAGTCACTAAGCAGAACAGAAATAAATTTGCTTTGTTTTCATAATGAAAAATAGAGTAAGATAGAGTAACAATGAACCACACTTACGAATATATAAGCACATTGCAGTAGCTAAAAAAGGAACTTAGTAGTCATAGACCATAAGGCGAACAAAAACTCTACTGTAGCTTACACACTCCTTTATGGAACCATGCTTTGATACTAACGAAGTTGATGTGCCTCTGGGTTTGTACACATGGAGAAGCATTACAACGAATGAACTCAAAAGGAAACAAAAGAAACTAGCAAAGCCTCGGCAGCTAAAGATTGGATATGACTCGCCACTTGATCTTGCATGGCCTATAACCTATTGCATATCATATACTAGTTTGAATTGAAGGGTTACTTGCTACTACTCCTTTGTAAATGGAATAGATAAGAGTAAAATGATAATAAGAATCCTAAGGTTGCTAAATAATGAATAACACTACATTAGAAGCTAAATTTTTGCATACAAGGGAAGTAGGGATTTATGTACTTGTTTACTAGGATTACTTTATATATATGAAAAGAAAAAAAGAGTATTCTACACTAGGTTACATAAGATATGCTAAAAGGGGTAAAAGAGACAAAGAATAATCAGTATGGAAAAGAAGGAATTATTATAAAACATTATATCAGAAAATACGTGTTGCTTAGTGGTTCAACACTACGAATATGATACAAAATAGGTAGAAGCAAGAATGTGTTATAGTCAGGGGCTAACTTGATTACTATCAGGTCAGGAGCCAATAAACCTAGCAAAAAAAGGTTAGCTATCTTGAAGTTAGACACCAGTGGGTTAGGTCTATAGCTCAGCTTAGCTAGTTTTAGGTTGTCTTCTGGGTTAAGACTTCATTGTTGGGCAGGAGCATGTTGGACGCAGGTGAGGATCTAATAATCAGGTCAACAGGAGGCTGGATTAGGATAAGAGTCCTTATCTCAGCTATGGTTTAGAGCTAGTATTTTCCGTATGAGCCCTCAAAGTCCTTTAGCTCGGCTTTTTGTGATTGGTTCAAGGGGTTGATTCCTATCATATTTGCTCTTGTATCTTTAGTATCTGCCCCAAGGACTTTTCTTATAACAAAGGATGACTTTGTTCAATGGATGAAAGAAATTCAGGCCAACTTATCCACAGGAGTACTGGAGTTAAAGCTTCGTTATCATTTGCAAATTGCTATGAAATCTTATCTTAGGGACCATGTGAGTCCAAAGTTCATGTTGTTCAATGACTAGAAAGGTAGTGCTAAAGAGTACTTATTGAAATTAATTGAAAACTTAGACCCATATAGGCTTGAAGATGACTTGAAATTGAAAGAATTCTCTAAGTCATTGACTAAGAAAGCATACACGAAAAGGCATACAACTAGTATGCCAACCTCCTTTTATAATCAGTCA
Organism: Lumnitzera racemosa; assembly: GCA_024138005.1. Taxonomy (NCBI): domain Eukaryota; kingdom Viridiplantae; phylum Streptophyta; class Magnoliopsida; order Myrtales; family Combretaceae; genus Lumnitzera; species Lumnitzera racemosa. The sequence continues at coordinate 71,503,824 of JAMXBC010000003.1, read as the reverse complement.
ATTCATAGGGGACTATGTGCAAGTTGTTTTTAGAAAGTTTTTCTTTATACAAGAAAGAGTTACAATCACTGACATGGGATAGACAAGGCAAAACCCAAAGGAAGACTTGATGGATTACAGATAATGCTTCCAAGAACATAACCTAAATATTCAAGAAGTATGTGATTAGAAAGAATTAGTGAAGATCTGCATTTAGGGAATGTTCACGGAGTACGGTATTCACCTAAAGAATCTTAACATAATTTATTTCTCTTCACTTATTGAGATTATAAGAGGAACTAACAATTTTGTTGCAAGGCAATGAAATGAAGGTAGGAGATTTAGGAAATGGACAAAAATTGTCAACTCGACCTATGACGAGAGCTCCAGAGGTAGTTACAAGAGGAACTAACAGTTCTATTGCAAGGCAATGAAATGAAGGTAAGAGATTTAGGAAATGGACAAAAATTGTCAACTTGACCTATGACAAGAGCTCTAGAGGTAGTAAAGCCAAGGAATGAAATGCCAAGAAGCTCTTCACCATCTCTTTCATTCCCATGCCTAATGGGTAAGGTACATGCTATAGTTAATCAATGGTTATGGGATGGGAATATTAAACTTCTAAGAGTAGATCGCTTAATGCAAGCAAGAAGAGTGATACCAATTGTTGTAGGTATCAACCAACATATATTCAATGATATGGTCCATAATGGGGAGCTTATCATAGAAAATAACGATGTCCATAACAATCTACTACCAGCACATAACAACCAGCAAAAAGCTGCGGATGCCACTAATCACAATCTATGGAGAGAAGATGAAGATATGCTATAAACTTAGGCACAAAAGGGGAAGGTGACAATGGTACAAACTAATTAAGGTAAACATCCCTTGGTAGTTGTGACCCTAATGAAAACTTTCAATTTCAGAAAGTTCTTTGATTTACTAAGGTTTGATGAAGATGCATGGCTTGTAGAGCAACTACACTTATTCAGATCTTCAAAAGACAATATGGACAGTATAGTACAGTATAGCTAGCTCAAAGAATGGCCAACAAGCATGAGAATGCCATACTTTTTATAAATGTTGATATCTGTACAAAGAATCTTAATCACAATCATCAACTATATGTGCAAAGTGCTCTTGATGGTTACTAATCTATGTAGGCAAGTGTACTTATTTATGTTAGTGAAACAGATTGAGTTTGAGTGTCGATTCCTCAAAGACTACCAATAATTGCATATAATATTACTTACTCCTTTCCTTATATCTAACCTTAAAAACACTTTTAAATAATTAAAGACAACTATCAAAAATAAAATAAAGGATAGTAAAATAATATAACAAGAAAAAATAATTAATTAAAGATAGCAAAACTAAACTAAACTAATAGAATAAAGAACAATTAATAAAAAACAAAAAATTAAAATTAACTATAGACCCATCAACTTAGTCTTTAATTAATGATCCCACTAGAATAGCTATACAATTTATCAATCTCGTTCTTATTCATTGAATTATAGAGATTCCTAACCCTATTCTGATAGAAGTCAAATTCTAAATTAACCAAACGCACATCTTTGTCTAATTCCCAACCTTGAGAACCTCTTTACTTGCATCGCTGCTGGATAGAGTGTCTTAAGATCACATGAGGTATGTAGATCTTTCTATTAGGTTTTCTTAATCTAAAAAGGTTCAATACCTAATCTTTTACCACATTGAAACTCTTCTAATTACACTTGTACGTTTACTATAGGCCTCACGACTCTATAATAAACTTAGACATCAAATTAGAAACCACGATAAATACTAATTGAAGAAATAAGCTTAGTATAATCAAATCTAATAATAAGAAATCATTGATTGATAATCAAATAAAATTATTAAATAACAAATTAAGGTTTGCAATAATTTAATACTAAAAACTAAAATAAAATATTAAGCATGGCAAAGACAAACATTATCTATGATTCTCAAGCATTATTTGTGATCTACTACTTTCTATTCCATGATTCTCTAATTTATAAGGCTATATCCTATTTATAGTAAAAAAAAAATGATCTTGCAATATATCTTTGATGTATCTCTAATGTACCTCTAAAATATCTTTTTCATATCTTCCATATTTCTTGAATGTCTCCTTGCACATCTCTTTAATTCACTTTCCAAATTTCTCTCATAAAATAAAGTACAATGTAAGCATGGCATCTTAGACTTCAATGCTCTCCAAAAATAAAAGGTTTACGATCTATGGAATGAAGCATGGCATCATAGACTTTAAAGGTTTTCAAAAATAGAGGACTTCTTGCAATTCAATTAATTCAATGAAATTCTTTTATGAGTGATACATGGCTAAGGAACACAATCATAGTGTTAGGCGTGTACTTGCACTTTTTTCAAAATCTTCAAAATTTAATGGAATTGATTGCTGAAAGGAACATGGGCATGGACCACAAGCGTAGTCATGCTTTTCATACGAAACTTCAAATTTCAAAATAAATTCCTTGACTAGAGGATCTTGGGTAAGGACCATGAGTATAGTACTTAACTATGGTCACTATTAGACTTTCATTCTTGATTGAAATTTCTTTACTTCACTCCATTGTCTATGACTGATAAAAATAAAGCTGAAATTAGCACAAAATGACTATGTAAAATATATTCTATTTTTGTGTTATTAGTAACCCCACAAAGAGGACATTTATAGACAATGGATCCTCTATAAACATCATAACAATGTTTGCATTTAAGGCTACAAAATGGACAATCAGTGATTGGTGAGACAACTCATTTCAATTAATAGCTTCACTGACTCATCCATGGATACAGTAGGACATATCATTGTAGACTTTAAGGTTGGCCTTATTCAAGGCTCTACCCGATTTCATGTGATTGACACTCCCATATCCTACCATTTACTCATTAGAAGGAAGTGGTTGCATGATCACAATCTCATACCATCAACATAGATCTAGTTTATTAAACACCACTAGAAAGGAAAAGATATATTTAACCTTGCCATAATGAACCCCTTTAAACAGTGAAGCATACCTCTCCGAGGCTGGCTTTTTTTATGTTTATGTTGAGGAAGGGGAAAGAGTTACGACAAAGTCCTTTAGGATACAATTACTTACCTAGGAAGTAACTCAAAAGAAATAGCAAAAAAAGAAGAGAATGCATAGCTCTCATAGGGGCAAGAAAAAGAGAAGATTAACCAATGAGGTTAAAAGTTTTGTCAAGGCTAATGGGTGAGAGGTATATTACTTATGATTGTCTTTGTGATCTAGAGAAACTTATTTGTATTCTTTAAATCCCGTAGTAGTATAAGAAACCTAACTTGTGCCTCCACAAATGCAGGATCAACTTAACCCTCAAGCTAAGGAAATTAAAGAATCAAATCTTATAGGACTATAAGAGTCTCCATGATCTATCTTCATTAATAAGAATACCGATTAAGATCCATGTGGTATAGTTGCTACAGGAGCACAAAGATGTGTTTGCTTAGACATATGGTAAGCAATGAAACTAGGACAAAAAATCTTCCATCTTGAAAATGAGGTCTAAATAAAGGAAGAGCTCAAAAAACTACTTCACACTGGCTTCATCAAGCCAATTGAGCAACCTACATAGCTAGCTAATAATGTGCTAGTAAGAAAGGAAAATGGACAAATACGGATTTGTATAAACTTTCGGGATCTTAATAAGGCCTACCTAAAAGATGTCTTCCCATTGCTAAACATTGATACATTTGTGAACACCACAGCAAGACATGAGTTTTTCTCATTTATGGATGCATTTAGTAGCTGTAATAAGATAAAGATGGCTACTGGAGATGCCAAATGTACTGCCTTCAAGACTCTAATAAGGAACTTCTATTACACTGTCATGCCTTTCAAGCTCAACAATGTGAGAGTTACTTATCAAAGAGCGATGACCATTATATTCCTTGACATGATGCATAATTGTTGGTGATATAGTCATTAGATGGAGATAGACGCTTGACCATTTAATACATTTGAAGATCTTTGAACAATGTTGATTATATAAGTTGTACATGAGCCCATTAAAGTACATATTTAGGGTAGCATTTAGCAAATTCCTTACATTTGTCATTTACTAATAAGGTAGTAGGAATTCACTAATTGGACCCATCAGCTAAACTAGAGCCAAAGGTAAACTCAGCCTAGTCTTTCAAATCCTTCATTGCTAAGTAAGTTCCATAGATTCCAACTAGAAAAGTTAGGACGTTGACCTATATGACCTCTTCAGACTATATGATTATACAATTACTATAATCAATATGAATTACTATTTTGAATCCAGTTCCATTACCATTTACAACTCTCAACTCTATTTTTAATTCCTAAATTTACATCTAGTAATACACTTTTGTTAGTAGTTAAAATATTTACAATTTCATATGCTCTTAACATTTGCAACATTATTATTCTAAATAAGCCTTTTCTTTCAATTCACCTCCTAACTTACTGAACTAAGTTCTACCTCACTTTCTTATGTAACTTCATACCTTATAATATTACTAAATTTCGTACTTCATGCCTACATTCCAATATTTTCTACCTTAACAGTTTAATGCCTAACTCTAAATACACATTCCCAACTTATACTTAGATAATCAAGTTTCCATCTACTTTTATTAAATTACATATACTTTGACCATTCCAATTTGCTCATTGCTCTTAACCATTTCATTTTGACCTAAAATGTTTAGAAATTATCATTACTCTACACTACTTATATACCTATAATATTTATCAATCTACTTCGCATATAATGATATTTATTTGCAAGTGCAAGCATCTTAATATATTCAACACACATGCATATATAATCCATGCAAGGAGTCGATATGTTAACGTACGTTTTGTATAGGAGTAACACATGCATATAAGTATCTTAATCTATATACTCTATTACTATAAAAAGATATATACAATTCTAGTAAGGTTATTAAGAAATGTTACATTGAAGTGTGAATTTCTATTTGGTTTACTATCAGTACCACTTTTCATATGTTACATATATTTCATTAAGAGTACTAATTCTAAATAATTCCATAATGAGTTGGTTACTTATTCTGAAAACTTATAAATCAGTTTTTCCCTTTTATGTTAGTTGTAATAATAAATCATATCAAATTTCTAAAGGATAAAAAATTAGGAACTTAATTATATGACATCAAATATGAGCAAGACCTAAACAAGATATCATTACCTATAAAAGAATGATATTATCTCGATATCTTTTACAATAATCATCTTTAGCACACCATATACTTCTATTTCTATTGCAACTCATTATTAAGAATCATCGTTTACAATTTACTACGATTTTTTTTTTCTTTTGCAATGATGATTCCGCCTATTCATCTCTTAATCATTTACCTTTCTTTCTAGATCAAACTTTACAACACTTCGAAGTTAGATCATACCTCCGAGATTATCTCAAACTAATTCCTTACATCAATTTCTAACTTAAGTTCTATATCACTAATTATTTAGGCTTTCATCTATTCAACTTTCTAACTCGCATTCTGACTTTCATCTTGACCTGCCAAAAATATTTCTTAAATCATCAATTCACCAAATTCTGCTACCAACTTCCATATTTACATATCTCACCAAATTAGTTTCAGTACCGTAATCCATTCATAATGAAACTACTCAACAGATCTGGCATTTTCAACACAATATCTCTTTATTAAACCAAATTTACCCAAAAATTCAATTTTACAAATAAGAAATAAATCTAAGTTAAGGAACATTCCAATGATGCATGTGATGTATCCATGCATGCATAGTTTACACCTATGACCTCAATATATCTAAACTTTTCTCCTTTCTCAACGTTACTTAACCAATCAATTTCTAATAACAACCTTAAAAATCATATTTCATATTTCAAAAAGGGTTCGCTCTCATTTTGGTCAAATTCCACTCAAGCTATTATAGATTCCTCGTTACTATTCTATAAGTTTACAAATTATTGTCTTTTATAATTCCAAGTGATATTAGCATATCTTATACTTTCTTTAGTATATGTATATATATATAAATAGTGAATATAGCCTATAGTCTAAATCTTTTATATCCCATTCAGGTCTTACTCTCAATGTTTCCTTGTGATGTGTAATGAATTTTAATTACGGTACTTCCATGCAAATTCTTAAGAATCATGCTTTAAGCGAGTTTTTAAGAATAATGCTTTGACATCACTCAAAACTATTATACCCTAAACCAGAGAGTCAAGCCTTACCGTGTAAACCAATTTACGCTAGAAGTTAATTTCCTTAACTACTAACTTAAGTATAGCCTACACAAGGCATTCACCACTTCAATGCTTAGAAGCGCCCATTTGGTACTTAGTAGGAATCAACCAATGGTGTAAAAATTAAAAATAGATTCTAAAAAAATATTTTCTATGACTAAAATTTTACTAAAATCTATAGGCTTGCAAAGCATGGAACAAATTTTATTAACTAAAAACTAGAGGTCACCTGAGGAGATCCTATTAGTTTTCTTATAAGTTAATACAGTTAATATTCCAAATAGAAATCTAGTCAAGTAAATCTTGAATCTTACTCCCTAATACCATTATATGGCTTTCTAGTGATTCTAATAGGGAAACCTTCAAAATAACTATGGAATGAGATTCAAATAGTTCAAATTATGTAAATCATGAAGCAATCAACACATCAATCCAGCAATCAAATAGTACAACAGTATTCGAGCACATATGCTGCATATGCATAAGTAACTAACTTACAACCAAAAACAAGACATATACTAAGGTCTCTATTTATTCTTAATAATACTTCAAAATGCGATGAAACACTTATCCCACTTACTTGAATATTAATATTCATTCTCCTTGTGTGTCGCTCTCGTCTTGTCTTTCTTTATTATCCCTAAAATTTAACATAACATCTTTAGTTCATATCTATTATATAACATATGTGTTCATTGCGAATATTTAAGTATATTTCCATTTATGTTAGGTAAGTTTTTCTGAAGTGTTTATTAAATATTAGTTAAAATAGGATACCTTCTGACAAAGGTTATGACTTAATACAAATTGCTACCCAATAGTTTCTAATCCAGGTTCTGACCATAATAAATTCTTAGAAGTGATAAACATACGACTTTCTAATCTATTCTCCGACTCCCAATGGTTTGATATTCAGTATTAATCATCTTCGATTCCTAGCTACTCTTATAAATTTTTATCCTCTTCTGTCAAACTACTTTGACACTAAGTTTCTGACTTGCATTATTACCCAATCCTTATGGTGTGTCTACTGTCCGAGTAGCCTTTGTTCATGTTCTAACTTTGATATAGGTGTAAATCCATATACAAATCATTAGCTAATCCATCATCGAACTTTTAGTGTGATCAAGATTATTACATACCAAACTACATTCTGACCCAATTTCTAATGAAGTTTCTAACCCGCTGTCCTAAATTAAATTCTCATTTAGAAAGTTTCCAACTTACCTATTATTTTATAGAAATAATGTAGAGTCCAAGGATAGCCTCTTAATAATCTAAATCAAATTTCTAGTTTATCCACTATGTTCACACCAAGTTATATTCTGAAACATCTTTTGACTTACTTTCTAACCTACACCATTTATATTTTGAATTCACCAATGATACAATTCTCGCATCTACACTCCTATTTCTTTACTCTAACATTCTAACCCAACACTCCAACCCTTAAATATAGTTGTAAACTAGTATATGATGAACCAATTATTAAATTAATCACCATTTTAGGAAATTTCAGCCATATGCATATTAGATATGAAAAATCCTAATATTCAAATTTTGAATACTTTTTTCGTGGAATTGAATTAGGCATGTTGAAATGTTTACACATAAATTTTGGGATAAAAACAACATCATTTAGGCTACTAAAAATTAGAATTTCGATTTCTTTTTTGTCCAATTTCTTAGCAAACACATATTTTGACTTGGAATTTGAAGAATCTAGTTGCATTTTGGATTCTACGGAAAAAATTACAATAGGAAACCAAAAATTATAATTTTTAAAGTTCGTTTACTATTTTTAGAATAATAAAATAAAACGACCCAAATTGAAACTTATTGTTACTTGTGACTTCAATAACCGTCTGAGGGTGGGAGTTTGTCTTCCTAAGTTAGCATTCCATCTACTATTTCTAGGTGGTTTTGCTCGCTCCTAAGTAGTGGCTAGCTTAAGGAACCTAATATCCTTCTATTTTGTACTAGTTTCTTGCCATTTTTGCAAAGATATTCTTTAACCCTTCTTAAGCCTTTCTAGATTTTTCCCCACATTCAAACTGACAAAACTTCATGTTGAAAGTGCTCTAAGGAATTTCAAAAGATACCTTGATTGGTAGAGAGATTTTTCAAAGTTCAAATGTTCATTTTCCTTCTAAATTTCCATTCCATGTGTTCTCTTCATCCAATATGTGTCACCAATCCTTTTTGCACGAGTTTGCTACAACAAGAGGAGGATTTCCTTGATTTTTTTTTTTATAACTTTTTAACAATTTTCCAAATTTTTTTAATTATTTGGTAGATTTTACTCCATTTTAGGTATTTTTAATAATTACGAGTATATGTTTATTTATATAATAATTATACCCAATGTATATACATGTTTTTTATATTATTTTATGTACAATATTAATTATATTACTTTTAGAATTTATCTCTAAGTGTTCGTTATTTTTCGAGATTCAATTTGCATGTTATCAATAATAATAATATAGTAAATTTATATGATTTTGGCTGTATTTTTAATATTCTATTATATTTTTAAATTCTGAGCTTATGACAACTCCTTGACTAATCTCATGAAACCCCTTGTAAACTTTTAGCTTAATCAGGTTACTTTCTTGAATGCCTTAAATAAGTTATCGAATTTAATCACGCTAATACGAGTCTCATAGCCACTATACATCGAGCATTACTCGTTTGGCATACCAAACTACAGCGTCTTTTATTTGTGTTGATAGCTCTAAGTATCATTCGTCTACAATAGCCACAACTTCAATATAGCTTAGTCATTATGCCCTAAGATTCCCAAATACAAACCCATTGATAAGCTATCACTTGTCCCTACTTTTATAACATTTATACTATATTTCTTTTTGTCATTTGTCCTATTTACCCTTTTTGTACTACTAGAAATCTTATTTTTTTCAAAGTTTCTTATGTAATTTTCCGTATTTGTATTGTTGCCCTAAGGGACTTACTATAAATAGTTCTTTTACTATAGCCATAATAATCATCTACCTTGCACTTAATGAATACTCTTATCCTTATGAGATATCCCTCTTTGACTACATTCTCTTCTATACTCTTATCTAATTTTACTAAATAGCTCAAGATTAGTGGTGAGTAAAACTTAGCATTAGCTTATAAGTCATATCAAGTAAAGTGTTAAGGCATCTTATGTTCGTTGGTGTATCATATCCTCTAAGTAGTTTCATGGAAGCTATTGTGTTTAACATCTTTTCCCTTCCACCTTCTTCGATATCTCAAATGACCTACTTGATTATTATCCTACGGTATGCCTTAATGATTACTAAGCTCCTCAATACATTATATTATCCTAGTAATAGAGCTTACGAAAGATGAGTATTGAAGTATTTCATGTTAGTGCATATTCTATTATACATTGTTTTCCACTTGAAAAAAATAGAACAAGTTCTTAAGTCGTTGTGTAAAGTTATGGTGTCAAGGTTATGTCTGTACTCTTCTATTGAGTATTAAACATTTTGAAGTTCTACTTTGAGAAATGTCAATTCGTCATGTTCAAGGAGAGATTAATGATATCGAGAGTGATTCTTATAGTTATGGTCATGTTACTCAACAAACCCTACGAACTATTGATGAGTAGATATAAGACCTTTCTACCATTGTGGCCAATTTAGCTATTTTAGTACAAAGAGCCATAGAGACTAGGCCACAAGAGAGTTATTGTTAAATAAGGTTAAGAAGTGAAAGATAGGCTATGAAGACAAATGGATGAGAATTGGTTACTTAAAGCTATTAACATAAACCCAGCTCTACCCTCATAAGTTGATAGAGTTGTGAGAAAGAGACTTGAGTTGGATGAAGTTAAGGAGTATGAGGAGGAGGAGGAGCAATATGATGGAATTGAGGAGCGTAAGCATAGAGCTCTTAGAGGATTCGAGCATCTTAAAGTAAAAATCACATAATAGGATTTAAGGTACTAACCTAACCCGACTGCCAAAGCCAAGCTCATCTACTTACTGACTCATTTTGTTTGCTGAACCGAATGACACTATTTCTAATAGAAAAAGTATTGAGAAGCAAAAGGCTCGATCCTCACCCATGCTTGATCAATTATTTACTAGGCTTCACATTTACCAATATGTCAAGATATCATGTTTCCAAGAGCTAGATCCACTTGGCATAACACGAAGAGACTAATGTCAACTAACCTTAGAATTCAGCAATTATTAGTTGACCTCTCTAGTGTCTCAGCCAAGCAATGCGAGACTACTTCCAATGCATACTAGCTGACTGCATGTCGACTTCCTCTTATAAAAACGTATAGTTTTATATTTTTGTACATGTTTGCCTTTATTTTATTAATGGGACCAATTTTTTATGGTTTAAGACCTTGTACATTATTTACAATTTTACCACTAGGGTTTAGGACATATTATATATAGCAACATTTGTAACAATACGGATATAGAAAATTAATAAACCCCACCCCCCACCCCCCTCCTTGAGTCTTTTCTCTTAGAAAGCTCTCTCTTATTAGCTTTTATCAATCCATTTAACAAGGATTGTAGCGAGTAACCCTATTTCTCAGATCGATGCATCACATTCGGTGATTCTTAGACCATCGAAAATCTAGCTGGTGCGTCATATCTGATTAGGTAGCTTATGAATTCACTAAAACCCTCACTAAACCCACTCTATTCTCATTCCTTTAGCAAGATTGAACTTAACTTGACGGCCAGCCTTGTCAATTCTTGGTCTAAGTTCATATCATCTCGAGTTTTAATGGGTTTAGTAGTATTGATGACTACTTGGAATGGGAGAAAAAGATTGAAAAGATATTTAAATTTTATGATTATGAAGATACTATTTGTATTTAAGTAACTGTGTTAGAATTTTCTTAGTATATAGCAATGTGGTGGAAAAAGCTGCAAAATGTGTGCTAGAGAGCTTGGCAAGAAATCTGAACATGAAATGAGGTGAAGAGAGTTCTATAAAGTAAGTTTGTTTGTGAACACTATGAGCAAGACACTTTGCAATGTCTCTAAGACTTAAGACAAGGTAACAGATCAATAGACGAGTATGCATGAGAGTTCCAATTATTGATGATCAAATGTAAAGTTGATAAGCCTAAGATAGGGACTATAACATGGTTCATTTTTGGATTAAGGAATAAAATTGGTAATATAGTGGAGATATAGAGGCTTACGACTTTAGATGAGATCATTCGAGTAACAACAAGGGTCAAAAGGTAAAGGATGAATCAGATTAGCTAAGTGTTAAGCAGCCACTTTAGCATATTGAGCAAAACTAGCATGTTGAGCTAACTTGGATATGACCGAGCTCAATACTGTTTCGAAGCGAACCGCTAAGGTAAAATGCCAAGCAAACCTAATGATGGCTAAGGCAAGAGTAAGGCCGAGGAGGTTGAGGTCAAAAGTGACTGAGGTTAAAAGTAGCCAAGGTTAAAGCACCCGGACAAAGACCTAAGAAATTAAGTGTTTTGAGTGTCTTGGTTTTGGATACATAGCTAGTTAGTGCTTGAACCGACTTATCGTGACCATCAAGGGAGACAGACCCCATTTTAAGGTGGAAAGTGCTAGCAAAGGGAGAACCTCTTTCATATAAACTACTGAATGAATAGTAAGCTGTGTGATTTGATCATTAATGGAGGGAGTTGTACTAATGTCATAGTATAGGGAGTAATCAAAGCTTTGAAGTTACTGATTTACCCACACCCTAAGCCCTATAAGATTTATTAGCTAAATGAGCAAGGAGGTTTACCTATTGTTGAGCAAGTTAAGGTGTCAATTATTGTTGGTGATAGATATAAGGACAAGGTGATATGCGATGTCCTACCCATGTGTGCGTTACACATATTACTTGGCCAACCCTAGCTATATGATTTGAAAGTTCTACATCATGGATATAAGAACACCTATATGTTCTAAAAGGATGAGAAGAAGGTCATATTAACACTAATGAGTCCCAAAGAAGTTTAGGAATCATAGGAGAAGATTTCCAAATTACTGCAAAGGATGTCCTTAGTGATTTCTCGAGCCCAATTTTCTAAAGATATCAAGATAGAAAAGTGTGTACTTATGTTTGTCAAGAAACTTCTAGAGTTGATAGAAGCAAGAACCTTACCTGTTGAGGTGTAGATATTACTACAAGAGTACGCCATCTTGTTCGTTGCCAAGATGTTGAGAGCATTACTACCTTTAAGAGGTATAAAGCATTGTATTAACTTTTGCTTGGAGCTACTCTATCCAATTAACCCACCTATAGGCTTAACCTTGAGTAAGCTGCCGAGCTAAAGAAACAAGTTGATGAGTTGATAAACTATAGATATGTTCAAGAGAGCATGAGCTCATGTACCGTATTGGTTGTCTTGGTGTTGAAAAAGGATAACTCATGGGGAATGTGTATCAATAACCAAGAAATCAACAAAATCACTGTCAAATACTAATATTCGATCGCTTGATTAGATGATATGCATAACGAGTTGCATGGTGTAAAAATCTTTTCAAAGATTGATTTGAAAAGTTGCTACCACCAAATTAGAATAAGTCTTAGAGATGAGTTGGAAAAATACTTTTAAAACAAAGGATAATCTATTCAAATGGATAGTGATGTTATTTGGTTTAATAAATGTACTGAGCACTTTTATGCAACTCATGAACCATGCCTTGAGAATGTTGATTAGTAAATGTATTGTTGTCTACTTTGATGATATTTTGGTGTATACTACCGACCTTGTCTCTCATGTTGCACATTTGAAATCTATGTTTGATATCTTTTTTTCTAAGCACTTATTTGGCAATTTAAAGAAATGTATATTATGTCAAAGCAAGTTAGTATTCCTTTATTATGTTGCTTTTAAGAGAGGTATCAGAGTAGATGATGGGAAAGTTCGAGCTATCATCGAGTGGCGAACGTTGACCAATGCTATAAAGGTTAGGAGTTTTCGTAGTCTTGCTTCATTTTATCAAAGATTCATCCATAACTTTAACTCTATAGCTACCCCACTAAGCGAGTTGACTAAGAAGAACTTAGAACTCAAGTACTCTGAGAAGGGTCAAAAGAGTTTTAATGAGATTAAGTCCAGATTGACTCTACCCCAATACTTGCCCTGCCTGACTTTGAGAAATTTTTTGAACTAAAATGTAACGCATTTGGAGTTAGCATTGAAGTTGTTTTTATATAGAAGTATCAACCAGTTGCCTACTTTAGTAAGAAACTTAGAGGTGCCATATAGAATTACTTGGCATATGATAAGGAGTTCTATGCCCTTTTCTGGGTGATTCAGAATTGGCAACACTACTTACTACTAACTACGAAGAGAGTTCATCATCTACATGGACCATTAATCTCTCAAACATCATGCTAAATGGATTGAGTTCTTAGAAACCTTTTACTATGTCATTAGATACAAGAAGGGAAGTATCAACACTATAGCCAACACACTCTCTCATCGACATGTTCTTATTACCACTTTATAGGCTAAGATACTTAGGTTCGGCACTCTACTTAATCAATATGAGAATGACCCATACTTAGGACCCTTGGTAGCCAAGTGTAATGTTGAGGGAGTTATAGATGGGTCTTATTTGAACTAAGGATTTTTTATGAAGGGAAGACAAATTTGTGTGTTGAGTGGGTCTGCTAGGGAATTACATATTCGAGAAGCCCATGTTGGAGGCTTAATTGACTACTTTGGTGAAAAGAGAACAGTCGAGTTACTAAGAGAACATTTCTACTGGCCTAAGATGATGAAGGATATGCATAAGGTTCTTGAGTGTTGTGAGGTGTGCAAACATGGTAAAGGAAGAAGGGAGTCATATAGAGAGTATATACCTCTGCCCATACCTAAATGGCCTTAGACTAATTTGAGCATGGATTTCATGCTCGGCTTACCCAAAATGCTAGGGAGACATAATTCTATTTGGGGCTAATCGATCAGTTTAACAAGATGAGTCACTTCATCCCTTACAACAAAACCAATGATACTTTATTTGTTGTTAACCTCTTTTTGTAGGAGATCATGCGATTGCATGGAGTACCAAGGAGTATTGTATCTCATCGTGATTCGAAGTTCATGAGCTTCTTTTGGAGAACTCTAAAGAAGAAGCTCAACACTAAGCTCACGTTTAGTGCTTCTTGCTACCCATAGATAGATGACTAAGTAGAAGTTGTGAATAGGATAATAAGCAACTTCCTTTGAGCTACTGTTGTGAAGAATCTACATGATTGGTATCAATTCCTATCCTTCATTTAGTTAACTTACAACCACTCCACTCATAGCTCAACAGGAAGGTCATCATATGAGGTTATCTATGGACTTAACTCGAACTTACCCTTGGACATGGTTATTTGCTTAACCTCCCAAGGAAAAAGTTAATTAGGTCTGTAATGCATCGAGGAGTTTCAAAAATTGTATTAGAAGTTTGTTGAGCAATTGGCTTAGACTAAAGATTGATAGAAAGAATAGGGTAGCCAAGGATGGAAGCAAGTCATTTAGAGCCCAAGAGACCTTATTTGGATCCACCTCAACAAGGAGCATTTTTCAAGGAAGAAGGTAAACAAGTTATCCCTAAGATTAGGTAGACCTTTCTGGATCCTTCGGCTGTCAATGATAATGCTTATGAGCTATAACTATGTAAAGGATATAGAGGATCTCCTACTTTCAATGTAGTCAACCTGATACCCTATGTGCTAAAGGAAGAAGAAGAAGACCAAGATTTGAGGGAAAATCTTGAACAACCCTAGGGAATTGATGGACTACTAACCTTTAGACCCCTCAATCGCACTTGTCACTAAGGCCTACAATCTTTCATAAGGAGGATCCTCTAACATTAACCTGTTGTGGATAAGCTCTTATATGAGGAAGAGTTATGGGTGAACTCCTTAAAGTCTTAACTTAGATGCACTTTGGTCTACTCTAACCCTTGTCCAATCACCAACCACTCAACTATTGAGGCCAATTTATCGAGTATAGAGCCTAAGGTCACTAAACACCAAGCCTTACACTTTTAACTTACAAGAATAGCAAGTGTTGATGTTGACCTGCTAAGTATTGAAAATGAGGCCATCGTACACCAACACTAGACATTCTGCATACTAAACAGTAGTGTTCTTTATTCATCTCAACAATTCTAAGTACTACTCATTTGCAGCAACCACAACTTAGCTACTACACCTCGAGATTCCTAAATATAAATCCATTGACAGGCTACCACCTATCCCTACTTTTTTGACATTTTTACTACATTCCTTTTGCTCATTTGTCTTATTTACCCTTTTTATATATACTATGAATCTCTTTCTTCATAGTCTTTTATGTAATTTTTCTTATTTGTATTGTTGCCCTATAGAAGCTACTATAAATAGTTCTGTTACTATAGTTTCCATAACCATCTACCTTATACTTAATGAATATTCTTGTTCTTATGAGATATCACTCTCAGATACATTCTCTTCTATACTTTTATCTAATCTTACCAAGTAGCTCAAGATTAGTAGTGAATGGACCTTAGCATTACTTTGTTAGTTATATCAAGCGAAGGTTAAGTTGTGTTTATTGATACATCATATCTTTCGAGTAGCTTCACAGAAGCCGTTGCATTTAACATCTGTTCCCTTCTACCTTCTTCAATATCTCAAAGGACCCATTTGATTATTATCTTACAATATGCCCTAGTGATTAATAAGATCCTAAGCATATCAAGATGTTAATTAAAATGGGTGATAACGTAAAAATAGCATATATTTTCTATGGTAATTTTGCAATGATTTTGACTTTATTTTTACCAATTTGATGCTATTTTAGGCTTAATTTCTTTATTTATAATATTTAGGCAATCTCAAGGTACTTCATGAAGTGTTGAGGATTTTTATTTATTTTTGGAGTAGTTTAGAGAGAAATTATCAACCTTAGAATGAAGTGGAGAAAGTTCAAATAAGAATTGAGCAAGAAAAGAAGTTTAGTAAGAACTACAACCAAGGTACACGATCATGGTCCTCACATGTGTTCATCTTGTAATTCTATTTCTTTAGAACTCAAGTTCTCGTACTAAGAATAAGTATACGACCAACTACCATAGCTATGTACCTAAAGCGTAGTCATGATATGACATTCGAATCTCTTATTCTTGAAGCAAATATTCTATTTCGAAACATGCAATATTCAATATATCTTTTATTTTGTCAAGTCTCTTTTTGTAAACTTAGCCCTATAACATTTAGAATAAATCCTTAGGTTAGAGTTTTTAAAGAGAACCCCCTTTGATAGAATTGTATCTTAGGATTATTGTTGGGGTCTCTCACTTTATTTTCTTTTCTCTATTATGTTGTTTCTCTTTCAAACCATTCTTAATGGATATTACTGAAATCTAGTTTTTTATTTTTATTTTTTGAAACACTTATCTTTCTATATATGATGTTGCTCTTTGAAGATTTAAGTAAGTAGAACATAATGTCTTCCTTTAGTATTTATTGTAGTTACTAATAAGATGTTCGAGTTTCCTATAGAGTTGCGAGGCCTGCAGTAAACAAATAAGCATAATTAAATGAGTTTCAATTTGCTAATAGATAAGTATTGGACCTCTTTAAATTAACGAAACATAATAGTGGGATCCATGTACTTCGTGCAATCTTTTAATGCTCTATTTAATAACAATGCGAGTAAAGAGGGTCTTAAGATTAGGAGTTAGCTACAGATGCGAGTATAACTAATTTAGAATCCAATTTCCATAGGAATAGTATTAGGAATCTCCACGGTCTAGAGAATAGTCGAGATTGAAAGGTGGCATGAAACTATAGAGTAAATAATAAAGATTCACTAAGAAATATGTCCTCTTTATTTTAATTAATTCATGTTGCTTATTTATTTTAATTAGTTTCGTTAATTAATTTTATTGCTTTACTTATTCTTGTTTATTTTATTTTTCTTTTTTTATTCGTCCTTATCCATCTTTTCTATTTAATCACAATTCCTTCTATATTTGTAAAATTAGGTAATAGGAAATTTTAAGAAATTGTTAGTAATTACGTGCTCACATACTGGTTCCTTATGAGATATACACTAAAAACTCGTGTTTGTTTTAACTATAATATAACGTAACCATGTGCACTTACTTGTCAGCAATCAAGTTTTTAGCACTATTGCTTAGGTGCCAAAACAAGTAACCAAAATTAGACTAGCATGAACCTGAATTTCTAGTTATTTTAATAATTTTATAATAATCTTTCCTGTATTGTTTTGATATTTCCTTAGTGTGCTTTTTGATATACAAGGAATTGTAATTACGATGGATTCAACTATCGAATCAATGATGTAAAATAATTATGCTTTTGGGAAGTAGCCTAAATTTGGTTTAGCCTATTTTAATTTAGTTATTTTTTTAGTTAGTTTGTTTATTTTGTTCGTTGTGTTTGGAGTCAATTCAAGTATCGAATTTTGAATAAGTTAGTTTTACCTATTTTGAGCAATCTTAATTCATCAAAAAATAGTTATTGATTTATTATTGCAATGGTGAATTTAGAATTGTCATCCCATTGATATCTTGTCTATTTCTATGATTTAATTTGTTCTAATGTTAAGTTTTTCTAATGCCATTGAAGAAATCAAATCAAGGAAATTAAAATCACAAGAATAGGAGGCTTAGAGAAGAACATAGCTAACGATCATACTTATAGACCTGGATCATATCCTCTCATAAATTGTTTTGAGATGAAAAATTGAGAGGAATTTGTGGATAAGAAGACTACCAGCAAGGGCCACACTTGTGGAGCTCTCTCATAGTTGCGCCTAGGTACATGAAAATTCATTATATCACACATACACATAGTCTCTCTCGAAGTTTCTATTTTCTTCTATTTCTCTCTTTATACATTCCCTAAATCTTCATAAAACAACAATACCCTCTACCCTATGCTGCAAAATCAAGGTATGTATAGGTATATCATCCTTTATGAAATCTCATATGAAATCAAGGTATGAACATCCTCCTTCTCTAATTATTTTCTATGATTTGCATATTTGATTGAATAAAGATTTGACTCATAGTGAGAGTTCATGAAGAACATCTTCACATTTATGTATAAGAATCTTGACTTATAAGAGTGATTTAAGTTAACAATTGTGCTAAAAATTGTTTCATATCCTTTAGCTACAAGAAGTTACATGAAAAAAGCATGCTTATTGAGATTTGTATGTGAGAGTTGTTAGGACCCTAAAGGGGGCCTAGTAGGATTATCTAAAATTTCTACAACGTGTGTGCACCCATGCTATGAAAACCGCCTTGCAAGTTAGAGATTGCAAGACTCTAAATGATTAATCACTAAGGTTACTGATTTTTAAGTAATCAATTTACTGTAGAATACTTTCTCAGAACCATAGAGAATTGGTATCCCCTACCAAATAATAAGACAGGATATACTAGCATTAGAGTAAGGTTTAGTAAATAAATATTTTCTGCAAATAATGTCTATGTATTATCTAAAATGTACTCAGCTATTTCTAATACTAATGTACATATCTTCGTCTCGCACTCAGCACTCGAGACATATCCTAATCCCATCGTATGTAAACCTGCAAATGAAACTAAGGGGGAATGAGCATAAAACAACTCAGTGAGTTCATTCCTCACTACTACCGGTCAAGTAAGTTTTCACACATTATTATCACACATGCAAGCAAGCTATCTACATACATAATGAATGCAGGCATGATGAATGCAAGCAACACATCCATAGGAGTTCAGAACTATGGAAGGTGTAGAATTACGTCGTCTATACTTCAATTATCCCCTGTACTTACCTGCATAGGGTACCTCAGCTTATCCGCATGAGGCTACCTAGGGGCACCACCCCACTAGGCAAAACTCGACTATTACCCTAGCTGAGAAAAGAGTTTCAATCTAAATAGGGGGAGTCCAAACTAGGACTATCCACCCTCCAAGGCCCCTTGGGCACAGACATGTGAGTCCTCTCGCAACCAAAATTTAACTAAGGCCTTACAGGCACAATAAAGCGAGTCCTCTCGCTATCAAGTGGAGAACCCATGCTAGCTTTGCCTTAACGCTAAAAATCTCTTTATGGCTCCTCAAGCCCTTACAATGATCATGTAAAAATTTGTTTACGGATAGAAAAGCTTTTTCCAAAAATACTTTTCTTAAGATTTTTGCAAGGCTAGCACTCTCCATTCATATCTTTACCAAGTCATAGACATGCGAGGAGTAGAATCGGTTATTTAGGCAGATATTTATATTTATCAATTTAAAAAGGTGATCACACGGATGATAGCATACAAGCAGAACAGTCATTCAAACATACAAGCAATTGCAAACAGTAAAACATCATACAAGTAACACGCACAAGCAAATAGCAGGTCATCAGAACTCTCTGGATTATTGCTCATTCTCCAAGCCTTTAGGGTCTCCAGGACTCAATATCGAACGCTTAAATCAAAATGGTAAAACTTATAAGTGTTCTGAGAATTTAGACTCCTTAGTTAACCAAAAGTCTATTGTAGTTTATCTAGTTTCCTCCAATATAACTCGAGTATAGTGTGTATAGGGTTACCATACCCCATGAGATTAATAGTAACTATTTTCTTATATTAGTAAGATATGAGGCTTCCTTTATGTATTTTGTAACTTTTTCGTTTTGATTCCGATATTTGCAAACTTATATTCATTTTTCATCCTTTTCGGATGCACGTTTACACGGTAATGTCTGTTTTGGACGTTAAGACCCGTGTTTTATGATATGAACTAAATTTATTGAAATTTTATCTTATTGAAGTTTAATTATTCTTATTGCTTATGTTTATGCCCTAGTTTAGGGTTTAATAATTGAATTAGCTATTCGATTCTTACACTTAGGAAATTTTACATTAGTACTACTAATCCACATACTTGATTAAATTTAATTCAATTTAGGAAGTGTATTAGGGTTTAAGGGATTTTCGACTTCTAAATACATGTATATACCTATGTTATGTGCTTATATAATCTTATTATTTCTTCTATTATAAAGTTACGCTTACATCATCACTTATGTAATCAATTGATGATGTCATGGCTTATGTAATGTTTAGATAATGTCATGGCTTATGTAATCCATTTATTACATGTAAATATATATGTCATTAAGTACTTATACATATACATATGTTATATACCTACCTACACTCATAATATACTAATATGTGTACTTATGTACTAATATATATACTAATACATATACCTATATACGCATACGGTGACATACGTATTTTTATATGTATTTTCGTATGCCTTATATAGCCCCTTAAAAAAGCTTCACAATTTCATTCTTTTTGTATTTTAAGAGTATATTGGACATGATATATGTATGTATAGGTAATATATACCTTATTTTAGGTTATGTACATATTGTATACTTATGTACAAAGGTATTTATACTTGTATTCTTTTAGCATATCCTTTTATACATATACTTAAGGACATATGCACATGCATATCCTTCTTCTTCTTCATGATTCCAAGATTTCTACACTTAAAGAGGAGAACTTTGTGCTCTTTTCTTCAAGATCATACTTTTCACGTGCCTAATTGTCTAATCTGCCTAATTAACTAACTAATGAAGAATAGAAAGCAACATAAAGTAACTTAAGTACATACCTTTAGTTGTGTTGAAATTATGGAAACAAAAGGAGAAGTTGTGAAAGTGAAAGAGGAAGAAGAAGCTCACGGCAAGAGGAAGTTTTTTTTGTTTTGTTTTGTTTCTTTTGATTTGTTTTGTTTCTTTTTTATTTGTTTTGCTTATGGAAGAAAGAGAATGGTGGGGTCTCAAAGGGAGAAGATGTGGATGGCAATTGAGAAGAAAAAAAATCAAAAAGAAAGAAAAGAAAAGTCATCATTAAGGAAGAGATATTTTCTTTATCTCTTTAGTCTTTTGTTGACTTTTCAAAATGTTGACTTGGTCAACTTTTGGACTTTGGTCAACATGTGTTATCTTAGTCAACATTCCTTAAGTATGTGTAATTTTGTGTACATAATGTAGTAATTAAGGGAAATTAGGAGAAAAATGAAGGAAATGAGAAGAAATGAGGTATATGATGAATTGATTA
This sequence comes from Lumnitzera racemosa, assembly GCA_024138005.1. Lineage (NCBI taxonomy): Eukaryota > Viridiplantae > Streptophyta > Magnoliopsida > Myrtales > Combretaceae > Lumnitzera > Lumnitzera racemosa. The sequence goes on along the minus strand of JAMXBC010000003.1, from coordinate 71,482,463 downwards.
GTAAGTATGGTTGATGAGGTCTTACTTTAGGTCTTTATAGCTTATATATCTCATTTGGTAAACTACTTTGGATAACAAATGCAAAAAGTACTAATTTGAGCATTAAAGTTTACTACATGTAACCTAATCTTCAACTATAACCCTAACTCTAAGTGAGACTACCTTAATCACATACTTAAGGGATAAATATAATCTATGACTCATTATCTTAGTTTCTAATGGATTACTTGAGGATTCAAATCATATAAGCATGAATGAGGGTCATCTCTAACCTTTTACTAATGATTTGGCAAAATATGAGCATTATATTATCAATTAGGGTTTTAAGGTAAATTATGGTGAATTAGTGCTTTTGTATCTTTAAAGTTATAATTTTAGGGTTTTTTATTACTTTAGGGCACAATCTCTAATGTTTTTCCACATTTAGGATTTCATATATTCTTACGCGATTAAATCTTCGATCGTTATCTTAGGGTTTTGATGTGGGTCGGGGTTTTAGGGTTTTTGTATGCAGTTAGGGATTCAATTGATGATTTAAGGTTTTTTGTATCCACTTTAGGTTTTGGATTGAGATTTTAATCGGTTTTAACTCTCATTGGCTCTTTTGAGTTTAGGAAATCATCTACAGTTTGGACGTTTGTTTCTATTCTTAGGAAGCTAAATTCACGGGTTTATAGGAGTGATTTTCCATGTTTAAATGAGGTGAAGGAAAGAGATAAAAAGAAAAGAAAAGTGCTGGAAATTGTGATTGATATTATTCTTGCTATGTGATATATGTAATTTATGTTGAAATTATTGAAACTTATTGGTATTGTAATATTTATATAATTGGTAAATCCCTAAATTTTTAGAAATTGTTAACTTGAATCCATGGATTCCAAAAAACATAAATTTTTTTATTGATTATTAACATTATTTCTAGAAATTATTAACATGGATTTCTTTTAGCCCATATCCCAAATTCTTGATAGAATTAGGAAATCTAGTGTTGGTAATTGCACAATCAAATTGTGAAAATAGTTTCCATTGCTGAATGATAACATTCATATTCAATTGAGATTGGGAAATTATGAAATAATTTAAAATTAACATCTTATTAGCTTTGTGATTTCATGAATCCATGCTTTAAGAAATTAGCATATTATGATAATATGCTATTTCAAAAATTTCTTAAGATAAGCCAATTGGAAGAATTTGTATATGTTAAATGCTCATATACTATTCTTAATGAGATTATTGCAACTAAGAGTTGATCACTCCTATCTTAATCCATCACTTTAAAATTACCATCATGGGAAGCAAATCTTCTTTTAATTTAAATCATTGCCTATGTTTATATCATTGAATTAGCTATTGTTTATATCACATGAATTATCCTCTTTATCAAATTTAAATTCCTTCTTTCTTTGAATGCAACTCTTTCCCAGACTTGGTTTAATGTTTTTCTTTTAGATATTATTGCTTTCTTTTTCCTTGATAACTGTTTCCGTTTTACTTGTGTATGCAAGTTCTACAGAAAACTAATATCTGGTACTTGAATTAATAGTAGTAGTTTTATTTAGTTTATTTTGTTTCTTTTAACTTTTTCTTTTCTTAGTTAGTTCATTTTTCATGCAAAGAAACTTTCATGCGCTTAATTGGTTGAAGGAACTTAGATTTGGACTTCATAATTTTCAAGATTAATGCCCAAAACTAAGGAAGTCCTAGTTCTCTTTTCATTTCTTAATTTTTATTTTTCTCTCACATGAATTTTTAATTCATATTATTAATATGAAAATTGAGGACAATTAACAACTCAAGTGTGAAGGGAAGATTAAATTATATATGTTGTTATTACACTCACTTAATCTTTTGTAAGAATTTTCCAAAATTTTATAAACATGTGAACCTCATATAAATAAGTAAGCCCAAATTTTTTTCCAAATCTATCCACTCCTTTATGAATTTAGGATACATTGCTGAATTTCAGTTACTAAATCTTAAGAGTTCAATTTACCCTTCTCTTAAGCTTAAACTTGATTCAAGATTAGAATAAATATGAACAAGTTAAAGCCTAGTTATTTTGATTTCTAAGCTTGATTTTTTAGGATAGTTATCTACCTTTTTTTTTTTTCAAAATTCTGAGTTGGATGAATAAAGAAGATTTGTTCTTTGAAAGTCCTTTGAAAAATCAAAATTGTTGGAGGTGTAAAGTAAATTGAATAAATTGCTAAAGATTGGTATAGATCAATTTTGGTCCTTTGGAAGTGCTAGAATCTTTTCTATTACCAATAAGGAAAAAGTAGGGAATAATTAAGGTTGATAAGGATTAGCCATAGTCCTTCAAAAGAACAAGGTGCTTTCTTACTAACAACTGTTAGAGTGATTAAAACAATTAAATTGATAAGGATTAGCCTCAATCCCTCAAAAGGATAGGATGCTTTCCTAGTATTAACTAATCCCAATAAGGGAAAATAAATTGAATTAATAATCTACCTAGCAAAAATTAGAAGAAGTAGAGGGAAAATCATGAGATAAATTGATGTAACACGTACTCAATCTAATTTTTCAAGTTAAAAATACTTAAGGAGTATTTCGCTCCACTTGAGTTAGAGTAAAAAAAATCCTTATGGCTTTCGCTTGATTATTTTATGTTTATTGTGAACTTTACTTTAGTTTTTGCTTAAGTTTTGAATTCTCTAAATTGATCACTGAATTTCAATAAATTTTAATTTGTTACTACCTAAATGTTTTGAATTCATTATAAAGTTAAGGAATAAGTGTAGTTTTGGAAAGAATTTTTACTAAGGAACTACGGTTTTAAGGATGCACTTTTCTAAAATCAAAATTATTCATCTTGTCCTTTAAACATTTTCCATGATTTGCTTGATGACAAGAAAAGGCTTAAGTGTTGGGGTATTTGAAAATGCAAAAGTACTTTATATTTTCAATGGTAATTTTGCAATGATTTCAACTTTATTTTTACTAATTTGATGTTATTTTGGGCTTAATTTGTTTATTTATTATTTTTAGGAACTCTAGAGGCACTTTATTAAAATTTAAAGAAGCGAAGAAAGTTTGTACAAGAATTAAGCAAGAAAAGAAGTTTAAGAAGGACCATGGCCTAGGTTTATAGCTATGGTCCCAACATGTGTTCCTTTCATAATTCTATTTCTTCAAAATTTATGTTTTTGAGAAAAGAATAAATACATGACCAACTACCATAGCTATATACCTAAGCATGGTTACGATATGACATGTGAATCTCTTATTTTTGAAGCAAATAATAGATTTTGAGACATACAATATTCGGTGTATCTTTTATTTCGTCAAGTCTCTATTTATAAACTTAGCCTCATAGATTTATAGATAGATCCTTAAGCTAAAGTCTTCATTGAGAGCCTTTTGGATAGAATTGTATCTTAGGATTATCGTTAGGGATCTCTCACTTTATTATGTTGTTTCTCTTTTAAACCATTCTTAATGGATATTATTGAAATCTAATTCTTTTTGCAACACTTATCTTTCTATAAATGATATTATTCTTTGAAGATTTAATTACACAAAACATAATGTGTTCCTTTAATATTTACCATAGTTACTAATAGGATATCTAAGTTTACTATAGAGTTATGAGGCCTACATTTAACAAACAAGTGTAATTAAAAGAGTTTCAATGTACTAGGAGATTAAATATTGGATCTCTATGGATTAAGGAAACATAATAGTAGGATCCATGTACTTTATAAGATCTAAGATGCTTTATTTAGTAACGATGTGGGTAGAGAGGGTCTTAAGACTAGGAATTAGCCAAAGATGCAAGTCCAGCTAATTAAAAATCTAATTTTCATAGGAATAGGATTAGGAATCTTCACAGTCTAGAGAATAATCAAGATTGAAAATTTACATGGAACTAGTGTGTGACATGAGTAGGAAAGGTGAAGCCATCTAGGGGATTAAGATAAGGGGATCCCTTATCACCTTACCTCTTTATTTTAGTGGCTAATGTGCTCTCAAATAAATTTATTCAAATGGCTAATGATGGGGAAATAGAAGGAATTAAACTTAAACCAAGATGCTAAGTCTTGACTCACCTCTTATTTGCTGATGATTAACTCTTTTTCTTAGATGTTGTAGGTGCTAACCTATGTAGTTTTAACGCTATCTTAATGGATTATTATGTAGCTATAAGCTAGAAAGTGAGTTTTGAAAAGTCTTATTTATATTTTAGCTACAATACACTACCCTAAATGAAAGATAGAGCAACATCAATTCTTGAAGTAGGGATTGTGAATGATCTAAGTAGATATTTGGGTCTTCTTACATTGTAGGGAAGGCGTAAAACTAAAGCCTTGAAATTTATCAAAGATAAATTTGACAATAAACTCCAAGAATTGATGAAGGGTCTCCTATATGAAGCCAGAAGAGAAATATTAATAAAGGGTGTTTTTTTTGCTATCCCTACAATTCTATATGGGCCTTTAAATTCCCTCCATGTTGGTACAATGCTACTAATAGCTTGATGGCAAAATTTTTTTAGGGTTTAAGACAAAATGAGGGTAGAATAAACTGGATGAGTTGGAAGAACTTAACTAAGCTAAAGGAGAAAGGGGGAATGGGCATGAAAGACTTACATACTCTTAACTTAGCTCTACTTGCCAAGTTGGCTTGGGAAGTGCAAAAAAAGCTAAATGCCCTATAGGTGCATATATTGAAGGAAATTTGATAGGGATCATAGACTAATCACTCGCTCTTAAGTACAAGGACTCACTAACTTGGTTTGTTGAGCTATCTTGGGGGAGTTGAGCCCTAAAGAGCAACCCCTTCTCTACCCCTACTTACCAAGTTATTCCATTCCAATCTCTCTTCAACTCATTGTAGAGTCTTCTGAAGCGATTGGCCAGTTTCTAAGTTGATCCCTTATTCCTGAGCAAGTCCAAGGTCAAATAATGAGCCTACTTGTTACTAAGATGAAAGATTATCGAAGTCAAGCTTCCCTACTTTCAAGTCAACTAGCCACTGTTGAGCAAAAGGGTAACCACTTACTAAGCTAGTATTTCCCAAAACCCATTTTGCCAAGTTGTCGATTAGTCAAGTTAAGAACTTAACCAGCTCTGCTCGACATACAGTATCATTTAGACTACTACATTAAGAAGCAGATGCATGTCTTATTCCCCAACATTTGTACTATCCATTTAGATGGATATTCCTTTTATGTTGATTTTTGAATTGCCCTTGTACACTTTGTATATTTCCTTTTTTAGTAAGAATCTTTTGGGTCATTTGTATTAACCTAGGACTTGGCTTAATTAGGCCATATTGCACATGTAGTAGCCACACCATCATTGAATATTAATTTTGGACTTTTGTTTTTGATAGCTAAGTGTTTCACTTACTCCAACCTACTCTTATCCATTCCATTCTTATTATGAGGATAGATTAGTGGCGAGTGACCTTTGGCTATACTTATGCATAATATCAAGCATAACTTAAGCTTACATGAGGCATTGTTACATTATATCCATTGTCAATATATAAGAAAACCCCGTTAAACCTTCGACTCTCATTTACCTTTCTAGTCATCTTGAGGTTTGGACCTATCCTTAGCTCGTGTGATATTGTTTGTTGTATGTACCTTTCTTGGTGATCTATATCATCTTGGTATCAAAGCATGGTTATGTTTAAGTAAGTTTTTGGTACTTTGTGCTTTGAGTGGCTTGTTGTAGTATGTTGTGCATGAAATTAATAGGTAGAAATTTAAGAAGTGTTGAAGAAGTTGTATGTCACTGTAATCTGTGTTAGAGAAGCATTCTACATTGAAGAACTTAAGTGCTATATTTTCTCCTGTTTTGTATCCTCAAAATAGAGCATGTATGTTCAATTGGTTTATTGATGTGTTAGTTGTTATTGTTATTATTGTAGTAGTTGTTGGTGTGTAAGTATTGTGTTGATTATTTGAAGTGAGGTTCAATTATTAGTATATTAAAGTAACTGACAATCTCATATTATAGTGTTTAAGGAACCCTAAGTAACTAAGAGACTAGTGCATAAAAAGGCTATGGTCAATAAAGGAGTTTCACATCCAATCTTTAGACAAACGACTTGATAAGCTTACTAACCTAATGACTACCATAAATGAGAATAGGTAGTGAGCTAGAAATGACCTGTATTGAGGATGAGCAAATGAACTACCTGAGAGAAGTAATGGCAGATCCGGTAGAGCTAATTTTCCAATTTAACCACCTTCAGCTAGAGGAGTGGACATAGTTACTTGATGAAGACTTACATTTGAAGAGATAAAAGAAGAGGATGAGGTGACAGGTGATGAGGAGCAGGAGTATTATGAACTTGAGGAGAGGAACATTTAAGCTTTTAGAGTGGAAGGATTAAGGTTATAGATTCCAAGTTTGACTAATAGTGGTGACACTAAGGATCATCTTAACTGGGTAAATAAGATAGAAAAGAAATTCAAGTGTCATGAAGTCCTTAATGATGCCAAAGTGAGGCTTGGTATCTTAGAATTCTCAAAGTATGGTGCCCTATGGTAGAAAAATCTATAAGCTACATAATGGAGGGATGGAGAGAGAGAAATTAGAGACTAAGAAGAAATAAAGAGAGTGAAGAAGAGAAGGTTTGTTTTGAGCTACTATATACAGGATGTCTTCAAAAGGTTACAAGAGCTAAGGTAAGGAGGATCGAGTGTTGATGCATATGTAAAGGAGTTTCAAATGTTGATGATTCTTTATGAAGTTGTTGAACCAATAGGACTATCTCCAAGTTTATTAGTGGATTAACATATGAGATTGGAGATATCACGAAAACAAAGGACATTAGGTCATTCAATGAGGCAATTAATGATTTTTAATCAACTGAATCGTTTAAGCTATCATTTGAGTGGATTTATAGTAGTTTTCTTCAGTCTAAATCATCTGAGCTATATTTTAAGCAGTTTTGTAGCACTTTTTTTTAGTTCAAAAATCCTCTAAATCTGTTTCTAAGTGAATTTACAATAATTTCCTTTAGTTAAAAATCCTTTGAGTTTCCCTTTGAGATATTTAAGGATTATTCATTATAGTAATTTTATCTTTCGAGACATCCTTCGAACTCTTTTAGGGTAGGCCTTTGTTACAAAATCCTCTTAGCTATCTTCTAACCCTATTATCTACAGAACTTTTAATAACATCATCCTATAAGTAATCCTCTATTTCCTCTACTTTTACTTTTACTTATTATTTTTTGCCTATGACCTACTCTTTGAGCATCAATTTAGTACATTATTCATTATTAAATCCTTTGAATCATCCTCTACCTTTTATCAATGTTCTATAATTAGTTTATTTCATAACTTTTTTCAAATTTACAGTTATGAAATCAGTTTTTAACCATAAGTAACACTTGACCAAACCTTCCTTAACTTCATTTCTTCCCTATTCCCATCACAATTCATTAATTATTTCAAATACACTAGATTAGTTAAATACCAACTTTCATATTTGAGGCCAATTACTAATTTCTCATTACTTCTCACTTCAACAACCAATCTAACCACTCCAGATTAGTATGCATACTTCTAATATTGGGTCAAACTTAGTATCTAAGTGGAATTATACTAGGAAACACTATATTCTTCATTAAAATACCATTTTAAATATCATTTTAGGCTCAAAAATCAATAAAAATATGAAAATTAGTATTACAAAAAACCTTGACATAGCGATTTAGTATTAACTTAGGATAGTTTATAAGAAAAATTTGAGATGTAAATTACATCATTTGTTGTAATACCTCAAGTTTTTCCTAAATTTAAAGCATGGGGCTATATTATTTGTTTTATTTTAAACTCATAGTGATGTTTAAAAAGTTAGACAAAGTAGTTAAACTAAAGTCAAACTCTCAAAATAAGCTATACAAAAATATTAATTTAAGAAAAACATCAACTTATTGATAAAACTAATAATTATAGAAAATATGAAATTCGAGTATTTAGATATAACAAGATATTTGAGATAAGTTAATTAAATTTCAAAATATAATTAATGAAGTTGAATTCTACATAATATATATATATATGATATGCATTATATGTGTTAAATATATACATGTAATGATACAAAATAATAATTAAAATGTGGTAAAATAATATAAAATAAGGGAAAATTGATAAAAAAATGAGTGGATGAGTCATCAAATGATATCGTAACCTAGGATTGATTGCAAAACATGAGTTAACACATGACTAATTAAAGAATGACACATATCACCTAAAAAAAAAAGAAAATTGACATGCTGCATACAAATGTCCAATTTTTATTAGAATAAGTAAACTTCGAAAACTATAAATAGGAATCAAATCTTCAATTTCAATATTTGGAACTCTGAAAATAAAAGAAAACAATTTAGAAAAATTAGAAATAAATAAAATAAAAATAGAAAAAATATAGGGGCAAATTGGGTTTAGGGCAGTTCAATAGGTTATCCACAACCTTACTTGGTGTGGCTTTGAGGTTCAATAGAAGGTAGCCGAAGAAGCCTTTCCAACATAGTGCGGCAGTTTAGTGATAGTTAGTTCAGGTAAACCAAATTTCTACTTGCAATTTATTCAATTTTGTAAATGTATTGAATGCCATTAGTTAAATATGAAATTTGGTTTCTATCGTTATTTTAAGTGTAGATTAATGTAGTAATTTTACTTTAAGTAAATAATAAGTGAAAATATTGGTTCCTTAAGAAAATGCCCTGTTTAGGCAAAATTAAACTAATTTTTATAAATATTAGATGATTTTTTTAACTCAATTTTTGTATATAATACACTTAATATATATATTTAATTATGGTAACAATAATTTTTAAAATTAAGCATGTTTACTATTTTTTATTATTATTTTGAATAAAAATACTAGTTTTAACGAATTGTTGAAATAATTAACTTTTGATGAAATTAATGAATGAACCCAAATGGTTTGCCTTCGAGAAGTTTATAATAATATTTGGAACACTTAATTTTTATCTCAGACATAAATTTGTTTATTTTCTCTATTTTTCCATTATTATAAGCTAAAATTGCTATTTTCATAAAAATAGATAATAGGCAATTCGATGTAATTCATGATCAATAATTGAATTATACATTTTTTGTGTCTATAGAATTTTTAGTAAAATTAATTGGGCTCATATACTATTTGTCATGTATTTTCCTAATATAAACTTATATATTAACTTAATATATAATATGGTAATTAGTGCTAATAAAATTCTTATCGAATTCATGTAAAATGAACACATTTGGCTATCTTAAGTGTAATAGGAAAAGCTTGGAACATGTGATTTTAGGGTTTTAATTTAGTATTAAAACTTATTCGGGTTAATTATGGAGTTACAATAATTTACGATCTAATCAGTGATATGAAAAGATATTTTTGGTTTTTGACAATATTGATTAGTTTTGATTGGTAAGATATATTAATGGTAATTGAAATAACGATCATGATGATGTCAAGATTATTGAAATTAGATTAGGAATAAGTAAGATACAATCAAATGAAGTTTAAAAACATGGAAATGAAAGGTTACAATAGTTTGGGTTTGACCCATAGTTGATTTGAATACTATGTTATATTTACATAGGTGTGATAAGGAAGAAAAGACCATGTCATGAAGGTTAGGATTTTGCACTATTACAATGTCTAAGTGATTATAACCCATGCTTGGAGTAGATATATTACTTCTTATAGCACTATATGTTGTTTGATACTATGTTGCTTGGATGTGGCTATATTTTGGGGTAGACTATTATACAACTATAGTGAATGATGATGATGTGGTGATTTTGAATGATGTATCATGGTTATTCTATTATCCTGCTATGTTAGGTGTTACTATGGTAACTATGGTAAACTATAGTCTGTAGTCCAATATGGTAAAGGTTGTATTCCCAAGCAGCTCCTTGTTGCCTAAAAGTTTCTAGATGTTATATCCAAATTCCTGACTATATCAACTAACTGGGTGAAAATTAGAGGGCATAAGATATTAGTACCTACGCATATCACATGCATGAGCATGGCATGTTGCATTGCTATTAATAAATGTCTAGTTGGGCTAATGCATATGTGAAGTTGAACCTGTGAATTATGATTGAAATGTTTCAGTTGTGATATGAGATATTATCTATATGGTATTGTTTGTTATTCACTCTCATTCAACTTTACTCGCTAAGGGGGTAAAATGTTTTATCCTTAAGTTAACACCATTGCAAACGGCCCAATACTAGGGGGATTGTATATTGAGAGTGCGAGTCGGAGTTGACGATTTTGTATAGAACTTGTACTAAGTTAGGAAACTTACTATTGTGAAGATGATGAAGGAAAAAACTAATTTATGTTTTGCTGTAAATATTATGCTATATACATAAGTTGTAACTGAATATCCAGCTAAACTTTGATGTAATAAGCCCTTTATCATTTAAACAAAGTTGTCTTTTGATAAATGAGTAAGTTGAGTTAAGTTTTCAATAAGTATACCTATATGAGAGTACATTCTATGCTAAGTTGAGATGTGACATCCTTTAGGTGGTATTGAAGCATTAATTAGGAACCATAACCATTAGGCACATATGAGATGTTTTGGGCAGTTAAGTAACAAAGAGTTATAGCTTAGTAAAACAACTGTAGTAGTTATCTATAAAATTTTACGTAATGTTTATTTTGAAAGATGATTTTTAAGGAATGTAGAATATCACCAATAAGCTATGCGTCTGAGGAACAAAGAGAGGATCTATCACAACAACCTCAACTTAACCCCAAGCAACCATGACATATGAAGGAATTAGCACAATAGTTTACGGTTGCATTGGTAGGAGTTAGTGGAAATGGAGATAAGTTAGCTCATGTATAATGAATAGTGAAACCATTTAATAAAGGGAACATTGATCCTTTAGTGGTAAAAGAATGGATTGACTTACTAGAGAAAGCCTTTGACGTATATGAGGTTGAGAAAAATAAGAAAGTTAGGATAGCTGCTATTCTACTAGATGGAGATGCAAATAATTGGTGGGAGGTAAAGAGACGAAACTTACTAAACCGATTGGTTAGGATATATTTAGAGATACATTTTTGGAACGATATTTTCCTAAGAGTATGAGAGAACAAATGTGTAAAGAATACTATAAGCTAAGGTAGCGAAGTTGGACAATTGAAGAATATGAAAGGGATTTTGATAGGTTATTGAAGTTTGCTCCTAAAATAATGCAGTTTCTAAAGTTGGGCAATTCAAGGTAAGGCTTAATTTCTATTACTAGGTAGAGTTGAAGAGGAGTAGGGTGAAAAGATATACTAATGTTGTTAATGAAACTCGTTTGATCAAACAAATTTGTAATCTTTGACAGACCACAGATGAGATTGAGAATAAGAAAAGGAAGTTAGAAGTTGGTTCTATTAGTAAAGTAATACAGTTAAAGGAAAGAAGTCATTCAACCTGTAAAAGGAAACAGAAGGCCTTTATCAAAAATACAACCTTGTTAAAAGTGTAATGGTAAGCATCAAGTTGGGGAATGCCTAGAATAAAGAGGGAAGTGTTGTAGGTGTGGTGAAACTAGACATCTAGCCAAGTGGTGTGAAAACCCTTATCCAAGAGGTATATATTGTTACCAATGCCATCAGCAAAGGCATACTGTTTGACACTATGTAGGACAACAATAAGAGAGACTATTTTAACAACAAAACCAAACTAATGGACCATGACCAAGTAATAGGAACAAACGACTTAGAAGGAAAGAACCTAGGCCTAAGGAGTAAGGTAAGATGTATGCTTACGCTGTTCAGTGAAACGAAGCTAGAGATGACCAAGGTATAACTGGTATGACCTCTAAACTTGATAACTTTAAGTGTATGTGTGCTTGGGAGATGATAGTTAATAAATAAGAAATGCTTGAAAGTATTAAATATAGTTATCATAAGAATGTTTTAGAAATAGTATGTATAACGACCTAACAGTATCGTTGTCGTGATAAGTCGTCGTGTACCGTATAAAAGTCTATTATCAACCCCATTGCTGATCATAGGCCTTTCATACGACACACAAGGCTCCTTCCACTCTACGTTACCACTAGGCCCATAGACAAGTAATATAGAGCAATTTAACTAAAATTTCTTCTATGTTATAAATTAACTAATTGTGTGGGCTCGTAAGACCCACTCCAAAACAATATTACAAACAAATGTAGTTCATAACGGAACTGCATAAAATCTAAGTTATGCATAAATACATAAAAGTATCTAAATATCTATAATCTATTACAAAATGTCCTCTTCGCTCTTTGATTGCTCCAACCCGTCTCTACCCGAGACTTACCACGGGCATGCCTCGGCCTAGATTGATGAAGAGGTTCTCTTGCACCAACAAAATCTATAGGAGTGTAAGCTTACGCTTAGTGAGATAAATGCCCTCATCAGTACCATATGACATAAATTTATTAGATGCACAATCATATGAATGCATGAACAAATAGTATGCCAAACAATGCATACAGTGACCTAGGAACTGCATACGACTCAGAATTTTGCCCCCTGAAGTCAGGGTTTGGAGATAATTAACCGACCCAAACCAAAATCCGGGTTCTAGACCTTAGGTTTTATTTCATTTGCACTATCGCACTCATACCAAAACAAAACTCTCTCTCTTTCTCTATATATATATACTTCTTTTACCAAAATCAAATCGTATCCTTTAAAAATCCCAAGTCTAGCGATGTGGTGGCCCCCACAGTCCACAAACATACGCCCTAAGCAGAAGCCACAAGACTCGGCCCCTCGCCGACGGTTGGCATCCCCTAGTGCCTAGTAAGCCCATCAGCTTAAGACAGAGACTCAATATATATGATGACATAGCTAGTGCCCAATCCTGCAGGAAACTCATATTCCTATGAGTCCCTTCCCATCTTCTGCGTGAAATGGCAGTCGGTGTTACTCGTATGCAATATGGGGAATGCATGATTTATTTTGAGTTCTTAATCATATAAGTGATTAACTTGATTTTTTAGGGTGATCAACCAATTTCATTCCATACAATTCACAAGTATATATTCATACAAACAATTCCCATTATTATATATAATTAACCAGTCATCACATTCATCCATAAATTCATACACATGCATCTCCCATATCCCACAAGCATCCAAATTTATAAATATAAGATTAGGTGCATCTACTTTACAAGAACAATCAAGTAAAGAGTCATCGAGAATTTACTTACTCTGCCATGTGGTTCAATCAAAGTAATCTGGAGGCAAGTCATCTCCGTAAACAGTGTCCCCTGGTCATTGAAATAATTTTTATAAGGAATTCAAGTAAACTTAAGAAACTAGGTAAATTTTCCTTAAGTTATATTCTTAACTAGTTTTCGTAATTTTTTCCGGTTTTTACCTAAAGTTCAATCGCGTATAACATTTTCGTTTTAAATCCAATTTTTATGATCTTGTAGTCAATCTTCATCGTTTTCGAGTGTACTTTAACGTGGTAAGGTTATATTATCGAAATGAGGTATAAAATTCTGTCCATGGGTCAGAACAGTAGCATTCCTCATGCGTTGGATTGTTTTTGGGCCTTGTTTGGTAAATGGGCTTTTGATAACTTGAGAAATCCTTTGGGCTTGGTCTTTAGATTTTATCCTAAGCTTAAAATACTCCTTGAGATCAAATTTACAACTTCGATTTATATTCCTAAGGCTAACAACCATTTCTTGGGCTCTTTAGTGAGCATAAGTTGTCAAATAGGCTTGTTTTTTGTTCAAACTAAGGTTAATGAATTTGGTGGGCTTATGGGGCCTTAGGTGGATTTCTTATGGGCTTCAAAACAACCTTTCTTCGTACTTTAAGGTGCTGATCAGATTTTTATTGAAGGCCCATCTTAGAGTTCTAGGCTTGTTTTGGAAGTTTTAAGCTCGGTTTTGAGTTTTAAGCTTTATATGCTTACTATACTTGCTTTACTTAATCTTTTTACTTTGTTCCTTCACTTTTATCATATTTTTAGGCCTCATCTTCCTACGTTCCAGATCTGTTCATGTTGGTCCTAAGGGGTCCTTACTTGGTTTTTCAACTTGTTTCATCATTTCCTTAAGTTTAGGTGGTAGATTATGAACTTAACTACTTGTGTACAAATCTTAACTTAAGTTTCCTTCCATCAAATGATCCTTTAACTCATGTTCCACATAAAGAAATTAAGGATCTTATACTTAATACAACTCCCATATCATAGCTCATGTCATACAAAGTTGGTTTCTTCATAAAACTTCATGTGATGGATTTTTCCTTAACTTAAGTCTAGATTTGAGCATGTTTAACTTAATGGAAAAAAAATCAACATTCAAATGACCATGTAACCCTTACGTCCAGCATGCTTATCCTCCATTAAAGTTCTCATTTCAAGATTTTCTTAGCTTAAAATCTTCCATTCAAAGCATTAAACAAATGTCTTCACAAAACACCAACTTTACGTGCTCATATTTCAACTTCATGCAAGGGTTTTATGGTTTGTTTCTTAAAACGATTTTTGATGCTCTAACAACTTAAACCTTACTCATATCGTCAAGAAATCTAAGTCTCCTAACATAAATACTAATCCACACGTCACAAGAATCACTTACTCGTCCTTAACGCAAAGTGTGGTGGTCGTGCACTAAGGTTCCACTTTAGCTCTTAACCTTGTCTCCTCCTTTTTGCTTACCCTTTGAAACCTGAATCTTTTGTTCTCTTGGAATGGGGTTTATGGAAGATTCTAATTGTCTTAAATGCTGAAAGGAAATAACATAAGAACAAAGGAAAAAATGCCGCGAGTGAAGCTTCAAAAATGGAGGAAAAATTGATTTTGTAGGGTAAGGTTGTTTCCCCTTTTTATGTTTGTTTCAAAAGAGAGAAAGATGAAGTGAAAGTGAAATTGAAAGTGAGAGAAATGGGGAAGAGTGTGGCCAGTTGGAAATGGAGAGAGAAGGAGTGTTTAAATGTCTTGGAAGTGTTGCCTTGTAGCTTACATAAAGTCAATAATTGCAACTCTTGATGATGTAAGCATTAAGGGGTAAATAGTAATGTGTAAGAAGAAGTGATTGATGGGTGAATGACGAGTGCATGGCCCCCCTTTCTCCCCTTTTTAGATCTGCCATTGTAAGTCTTTTTATGTCATGGAGTGGTCTTGTCTCTTTTATTAAAGTTAAGCTTATGAATTCTTGTGAAAAATTGTCCATATGTAGTATAAGTGAAGAGGTGATAAGGAAATTGTCCTATTAGTAGATTTTGATAAGTTATCAATTGATAAATGATTCCAACTCTCAATTGATAAGTTATCTAAGGTGATTGGTTGGTCTACTTATATATGTGTAAGGCTTATACATGAAGATAAGGGCATAGCCTTATAAAAAATTGTTTTAGGATTTTTATCTTATATTGTTTTGTAATTTATGATTTGATTTTTGTAGAATTGTGAAATTTTCTAAAGTTGAATGAAATTATTCAAATTAAATTATTGATTAATTATTTAGGGTTAAAGTTCCTTAATGGTTTTAAGGTTTAGGGTTTTAAGTAGCTTTAGAGCTCGTAGTTCTTCAAGCTCGGGTTTTATCGACAATTGGCTTTTGAATTGTAAAAATTTAATTCGTTTCTATATATAAACTTAAGTTTTTAGTTTAGTTGATCTTTAAGAACATTCAGAGGATACTCTTAATTGAGTCTTAGGCCCACTAAAAGTAGGGTTTACGATATGTATAAGAGATAGTTTTGCCTATACATATACTTTGTTTGATACTAGGGTAATTCACTTGTGTATTTCAAAAGAGTATCGAGCCCTATTTCATTTTTCTTAATTATATCTATATTTTCCCTAACCAACTAAATATAGATTACTCGACATAAATTTAAGAAAACATTTTTTCTTTAAAAAATGTTTTGAAAAAAAAATATTTTGAAAAATTGGAGTTGCGAACCAGTTAAACTGGTAAAAACAAATAAAATTAGGGTTTTTAGGTAGGAAAACCTTAATTTAGTCACTAATCTGTGTATTTTCTAAGAAAATGATTTTTAGAAAATTAAACTAGAAAAAACCATATTCAAGTACTAACCTATTAAGACTAAGTTACCATGTAAAAGCTAAAAAAATTAATAGGCTTTATTCTTATTATTTTCTAAAATAAGTAAAAATATATCTAAACATAGAAAATATAACTAAAATGAATTTATTATTTTTTTTATTATGAATTTATCAAGAAAAAGAAAAGGGAATTTTTTTTATAATTAGTAGGTAGATTTTTTTTTTTTTAACTTTGAAAACCGAGCTAGGTATACATTTATTTATTATTTAAAAAGAAACCTAAAAATCTAATTCCATACGCTTTAGCAATGTCATATCTAGTGATCTTTTGTACAACGTAGCTCTACTAAATAGAAAATGAGTAGCCAATCTCCTTAAAGCTTTTCTATTTTTTTTATCAGCTTCATCGGGCAACTCACGTCGTTTAAAGTAACCTTTTGATATCATAGTACCATGGCTTCCTCAATTCCTTCTTTTCAACAATCAAACAAAAAACTAGCTTTTCCTCTACCTCGATCTTTCGAGGCTGAATTTCTATCCCATCCGTGACTTTCACCATTGATGCTAACGTAGGGAATGTGTCAACAAATTGATTTTAGGTTCTTAGAATATAAGTGAATAAAATTTCTTAGAATCTTTTCATCAGCTTATGTAAATGCTCTTAATAAGGTATCAACTTCTCATCTTTCATCTTATATTCTCTCAAGATCCAAATAATTATAAGAGAGGAATCTCCATACACTATAGCCTCTGTATCCTCATATCTAAAACCATTTTGAGCCCCAAAATATAGGCTTCGTATTCTGCTATGTTTTTTGTATACGGAAATGTTAACCTTACTTCCTATTCTATATCCGAATACATTAGCCACTCCATCAAAAAATATTCTCCATTCTAATTTTCCACCACTCTATTCATTTGCACCATCACATTTTCATTAGGAAATTAAGCTCTTGAACCATCATCTTAAACCTCTAGTGGGTATTTTGCCAATTGACCAGCTACCGCCTACCCTTTGATTGAACTCTAACTTACACATTTGATATCAAACTTAGAGAGTAGCATCTGCCATTTCAATATTCTCTTGATTAATGCAGGCTTTTTTGCTAAATACCTCAACAAGTCTTGTTTTTTCAACAACTTTACTAAGTAATAGAGAGTACACTGCTTGAGTCATACTAGGGCATACTATACATTCTTTCTACTTTAGAGTATTTTTGTTTGCCTTTTATAAATTTTTTTCTTAAGTAGTATGTAGGATGTTCTTTTCTGCTTATTTCATCTTTCTGCCCTAACATACATCCCATTGATTCAGGAAGGCTTTTCAAATAGAGAATCAATGGTCGTCTTGGTGTAGGAGTGACTAGTACTAGTAGATTCATGAGATACTTCTTGATTTCAACAAATGCTTACTCACATTCTTCATCCCATTCTATCACTACATTCTTCTTCAAAAGTTTGAATAACAGCTTGAATTTATTGGTTAGTTGTGATACAAATGGAGAAAGGTAATTCAACCTCCCCAATAATCCTCATATTACCTTTATAATCTTTAGTGTAGGCACGCTTATGATTGCCTTGATTTTATCTAAGTCTACTTTAATTTCTTTTCTAATGACTACAAAACCCAACAATTTGCTCGAGGTTACTCTAAAGGTGCACTTTTTTGGGTTTAGCTTCAATTGAAATTTCCTCAGCTGTTTAAATAGCTTATGCAAAATATCTACATGATTTTCATTCTCTTTAGATTTAGCGATCATATCATTTGCATACACTTTGATTTCTTGGTGCAACATATCGTGTAATAAGGAAACAATAGTATGCTAATAAGTTTCCCTAGCGTTCTTCAACCCAAAAGGCATTACGTAATAACAAAATGTTCCATAAATGGTAACTAAAGTGGTTTTGATTTTATATTCTTCTACCATCTTGATTTGATTATGTCTCAAGAAACCATCCATAAATGAGAAAAGATGATTTCTCGTTGTGTTTTCTACCAATACGTCAGTGTCCAGCAAAGGAAAGTTATCATTCAGTGTCACTTGGTTTAAATCATGGAAATCTACAAATACCCTAACTTTATCATTTTTCTTTAGCACTAGCACCACATTGGTTATCCATTTGGGGTAATCTAACACTTCTATGAACCCAACTTCTAGTAACTTCTTCACTTCTTTTTTTATTTTATGGAGTATATAAGGCTTAAATTGCCTAAGCATTTGTCTTTTCTGTTGAACATCTTCTCTTGTTAATAACTTATGAACTGTAATGGACGAATCCAACCAAAGTATATCTTCATAGGACCAAGCGAATATGTCTAAGTATTCCGATAACAAAAATGAAAACTCCTGTTTCTAATCAATCGCTAGATTAATGCCAGTTTTCAAATCTTGTAGATTTTCTTCTATCCCTAAATTAATCACAACTATCAGTTCATCAATAATCACCTTACCTTATTCAAATTGATGCCAACTCTCTTATATTTCGCTTGAAGTCTCAATATCATCTCCGACATCTAACCCAACAGGGTCGAAGGTGATATTGGGTGCTTTCATCATTTACATATACAAGATATCCATTATGTTCATCATTTTTATTAGATCTAAAGAGTAAGGGAAAAAGCAAAAGGATAACAAATAAATAACAAAAACGAATTGATAGAAAGAAAGGAACAAATTTTATTGAATAAATTCAAATAATCTAAAAGAAAAAGCCTAACTAATTGGACTAATTATTGAAATCGAATGCTCCTAGTTGATCTAATATTGCTTTTCTAAAGAGACCTGTTAATGAGAAAGGAAAACTAGTTGCGTAAGGAAACTGGGACACTAATACCTTTCCTCTCATTTAGATTAAGTCCACATTACTATGCCAAAGCTTTGGATAGACTGGCCACAACAAGATCTTGAATACAAGCTCGCACTGGGAATGTCTGACAGATGTCTAGAAAGTCTATGTAAGCATGGTACAGGTGATCTCTTCTCTTGCCTTTGGTTTTAGTCTTCATTTCTTGGATTTCATTTTTAGTAAGCTCATATCTAAGCCCAAACGTTCCAATCTACTGCTTAGGTTGTTTTGAGTGACTTCATGCTCCTTGCCTTGACTTTTCAATCATGCTAATCTCATAAAAAATTTGGAAAATTGGTGCCTCTATTTCTCCACTCCTAATATACAAAATAGTCATTTCTTTCTAAATCTCATAATCCTACTCCTTGAAAATAATAACGAACTACCTATTGGCTATGAATTTCACTTTTTGATGTAGACTAGACGAAATTGCCCCTGTTGAGTAAATCTACAGCCTCCCCAATAGAAGATTGAAAGTTCGTAGTATATCCAAGACTTGAAATGGAATAGTAAACATCTATGAACTGATCTTGATCTAAAGCCCAATGTCTCCAAGTATCTCCCTTTTCATCAAAAGCCCTTATTGAAATTGAACTGGGCTTTATCTCAACTGAGTCCTCTCCTAGCAAATTTAATGTCGCTAGTAGACATACATTCAGTAAAGACCCATTATCTATCAATACCCAAGCAACTACTTTCCCTACACAGCTGACTACTATGAAAAGAGGTTTTATGTATTTGTCTCCTTCTTCGCCTAGCTCATCTAGTGAGAACAAACTCTGAACCATTGTAAATATTGAATTCACCACCAATCCCAACTGCTCCATGGAAATCTCTTCTAGTACTTTGACATCTTTTAGAATTTTGATTAAAGCTTCTTAGTGAGTATCTAATGACAATAGTAAGCCCATTAAGGAGATTTGGGCCGATATTTTGGCTAGCTGGTCCATAATCTTATACTCATTGGATTTCTTTATCTTCTTGGAAACATTCTGATATTTATCATTTATATACTCAAAGGCCCTTCGAAAAGCCACTTCCATAATAGTCTTAGTCATAGACTCATCATGAATGCATAAGCCCACTGACTATAAGTGATGAGGACCTGGTTATTTGATTCACCATTTAGTAATCCAAAGGGGTTGCTTTGTAATGTTCTAGAGCTATGGAGACATTAATTGCTATTTTCTTAGGCTTACCTAATTCTTTAACCTTCTTAGTCTTTCTGTAGTACTAAAAAACCAAGGGTTTAGGCCCATCTCCAATCATTCCAACCATCTCAGCTATCTTCTTGACTTCTGCGATAAGCTTCTCTTGTTCCTCAAATTTGAGATCCCATCCAATAGGTGGTACATCAGCATATATGGTGGGCGAACTAGCATAATCAACCAAATACTCAAACTTTCTTGACGGCTCTCCTAAGGTGTCAACTGTCAAACCCCTAGCTTCATGCCATTCTTTAAGCTCCTTCTAAGTACTTCTCTTTCATGGTTTTGGAATCGCCATAGGCATAATGCCGACTTTCTTTATCTTCCCATCTTTCAACAATTGATATATTATTAGTCTAGTCCAGGTTCTATCTCTGAGATTCATTTTCTACAAGTGTTCGACCTATATTAGATTCTAAGATACCTCTTCAATAGTGATGGGAAGACTATTTAGATCAATGTCTAGTTCAAAAACTTTAGCAATTATCATGTTAATTGAATACTTATGATCTGGTAAAGGATTGTTATCCAAGTTGGGAGTGGGAGTTTGAATGAAATCCAATTGAACCAATTTTCCATCAAGAAGATCTTGGATCTTACGTCTAAGTCTCCAGCACTAGTCCGTAGAATGCCCTACTTACCCCTAATGATAATTACAATGGAGCTTCGAATTGTAGTCCCTCAGTCTTTATCCCTCCTTCAGTATTTTGAATGCCAATAGATTGACCGTTCTTAGTTGGGCAAGAACTTAGCTTAGAGGAATGGGAATATGGGTAAATTGTCTACTTTGCAAGCGGTTATTCAAACTTGAATTTGACGAAGGATTAGATCCTCTTATCGTGGCTACTAAGGCTATAAGTTTGATAAGGTTGCGAGTATTGACAATACTTACTGTACCTTCTTTAGCTTTGTTAGAAAATCTCACATGAGGCGTCTTCTTCTCTACTGCCTTAGGATTAGGAAGCCTTCCGGTGACGATAACTTCCTCAATTTAATACCTTAAAGCTAAGATTTTTGCAAAGTTAGAGGTAAGGTGTCCTACTAGATGTTGATAATATGGGCTTCCAAGAGTGTTGATAAAAGTGAAATTTAAATCCTTTTCTATTGAGAGCAGAGTCACCCTAGCTGCCATGCCCCTCCATCTTTGAGCATACTCCTTAAAACTTTCATTGGCCTTCTTTCATAGATTATTCAAATCCCACATGGATAGGGCCACTTTGATGTTGAACTTATACTGGTTATAAAAAGCCTGTGCTAACTTATCGCATGTATCAATCTCATTCAAATGCAATTGGGCATACGAAGTTAAAGTAGGCCTAATCAAACTATCTTTAAAGGTCTAGATTATTACCTTGTCATACTCCGTATATTTCCCTATTTTCCTGATGTACAACCTAGTGTGAAGCTTTGGGCAGTTGGTCCCATTGTATTTCTTGAATTCTAGAACCTTAAATCTTTTCATAAAATCATCATCTTCATATGTTAGTAGTTTGACCATCCCCATCTGCTCAAACCCATTAACCATTTGTAGGGTTTTCATCTTCTCGATCAACTTTTGTATAAACTTCCTTTCCATCTCTCAATGTTTTTCCTCTATCTCCTTCCTCCATATCTCAGCATTAGGAAACAATTCTTCTCCCTCCAATTTAAGGGGATAGGTCGCTTTTGTATTCCGATTCAGGTTAACTTGAGATCCTTGTCTATCATTGAGAATTCTAATAACCCGGGTAAGATCTTAGATTTATTCGACTATCTTGTTCATATTTTCTTCTAAGGTTATAATCCTTGGGTTAGGCTCGATTTGATTGACATTTCCAGTACATGGAGTTGATATTCTTGCCTTGGAATGAGTGAATATCGAGCTTCTAATTGAGTCTACTCACTTAGGCACTATCTTCAAATTCCTAAATGAAAACCTATGTTAGTGATATCATTGTGAAGTAAAATTTTCATTGTTTTTTTTTTTCTTTTTTCCATTTTTCTTTTTTTGTTGGTTACTTCTCTTTTTTTTGTTTTTTTTTTTAATTTTTAATTTTTTTTCTTTTATTTCATTTTTTAATTTAAAAGAAAATTATCAAGAAATAGAAAAAAATGAGCAAAAAATTATACAATCAATAAAGGTTTTCATTTAATGAAGCTACAAATTTATTAATAATCATAAAATCTAACCTATACAATGGACTAAAAGAAAAGAAAGAAAAGACTCATACCTAATCCTCCTAAAAACTCTAATCCTATATCTATAAGAGCCAATAGATCTAGTTAGGATGGGCTTCATCAACTTCTCTCATAAGCCTTTAGAATATAACATCCCTTTCTTGAATCTTACTCCTTAAGAATTGATTTTCTTCCAACAATCCCTCATTTTCCTTCTTTAAATCTTCAATGATTCCTTTATATTCTTGGAATTGGACTTCAACTCTAGCCCATATGGTATCTCGATAGGTGAAAGGTATTTTGGTTTTGGTTCAATTTGAATATGTCTAAAGCTTCATATCGTATCTTTCCAATCTTCTCCAACTGATCATAGATGAACTACTTGGTAGCCTAGTATTCTCCTATTTTTCCCCTCAAAGTTCCTACGTTGACTATCTTCTTAACTTTCCTCCGTTCCCATAATTTCACAAGTTCTACTAATCATTGAATCAGAGTAACCGTAGGTAAACAAGGATCTTGATAACTCAATGTAACATTGTCTACAAAGTCTTTATATGCTATCATTTGAAGTGGACCTAGCTATTTGGTGACATAAGCTAAGAAATATCCTATACAACCCATAATACAAATAAAAGGGACCCTTGCATAATTGACGCACCTTAAGATGGCTTGAGTGCAGTTGCTCCACTTAGCTATCCACATAAAATCTATTGGCTGCATCTTGCTTATGACCAATGCCCATCCTTTAAATTGAGCTTCATCTAGTATCTTAAGGTCACAAGCAAAGTCATCAATTAGGTTCATATTTTTAGTTAAGCACTCTTTATGAAGATTCCCTCTATACCCCTATATGTGATTGAGAAACCATACAATAAGGAATGTAGGGTTAGCCATGAAGTGCTCAACTAATAACACTCGTATATAAGATTTATTAGCCAAGAATTGGGTTACTTGCTCGACTACCCTATAATGAACTTAACCATATTTGACGGGAAACAATACTATCCTAAATACTGCAATGGTAAAAGCATTCACCCTCTTCGTGGCCCATGATTCATATCCCTTACAAAAGATCTGATGATATTTTTAGTAAACGTTCAGGCTTGAAAACCATTTTGCTAGTCTTATAATGCTGAGACACTTCTTGCCCTTTGAGGATAAGAATGGTGTCAAGGATGCCTTTTTGACTCCTAGTAAGGTCATGAAGGCTTTCTTGGGCTAGACTCTAAGATCTAGGACGATTATACCTACTTCGAAAAGTAAGGCATTAAGTAATTACGAGTATTCTTCTAATGTGGGCATCAATACATGTAAGTCGAATTTGAAAGCTGTAGATTCTAGATCCCAGTAATGGATAATGGCTTGAATTAGAGGCTAGTGGATGGAAGCTAATTCAACCAATCTTTTAAGACAACCATGGAGAAAGAATACTTATCTAACTAGATCTCATGGATGGGCTTAGGATTGATACTAACCTAACTTTCCATATCTAAATTGGAGCGTCAAGCCACTTGAACACATGATAGTAGCGAACCCAAAAGAAAAGTCCAATAACGAGAACCGTGCGCGCAAGAAAAGAAAAAACATGAAATGTTGCGATTATTTATAATGAGACCACTAAATTTACTATAAGCTACATATAATATTAATAATTTTGCAGGTTTTTCAAAAAAAAATTTTAATTACACAACCTTTCACTCATTAAGAAATGATAAAAATAAAGCATATATAATACAAGGAATAAAAATAATTAAATAGAAACAAGAATTGGCAAAATAAAATCAAATATAAAAAAAATGCAATATGCTACATACATATGTAGTGCAATAGGAGTTAGTAATTAATCAATTATAGGAATTATTATAAACCTATAGTTAGAAAATACCCTCATATATAAGTAGGTCCAAAATAAGATTTAAAAAAAAATGAAGCTTGTGAACACTTATATATAACGATTACTAGTTTTTTTTTTAATTTCCCCTTTTTTAAAAAAACAAAAATCAAACCAATTACGGATTAATTAGGCTTTTCCTATAATTTAAAAAATAACTACCCCTTTTTCATAAAGAATCATGTAAGGGAATGGAGTCTCTAGGTCTTAGGCTTTATAGCTTCAAGGCTTTTTAGAGAAAAACCTAATGAGCTACATTGAAGAGGGTTATACAATGGCAGCTTGTCCTAAGTTCTTAAGATGGTTCAGGTCCAATTACATCTAAATATGCAAATCATTACTAGAAAATAAAAAGAACCCCCCTTAATTACTCAATAAGGGCCCATTAGGCTGGGTTGTCTTTTAAGTCCTATATCACTAAAAATGGTTAGTACAACTATAATACAAAAACCAATAATAATAATACAAAAACCCATCAATTAATTTTTAATTTTTACATGGCTAACCCATTAGGCTTTCCTAGTAGAGTCGCCAATTCTGTCAAGCCTTATTTCATTTTCCTTAATTCAATCTATATTAAGCTCAACCTGCTTAATGTGGATTACTTGACATAAAATTCAAGAAATATTTTTTTTTTAAAAAAAATGTTTTGAAAAAAAAAATGATTTTGAAAAATTGGAGTCACCAACCAATTAAGCTAGTACAAAAATGAAATTAGGGGTTCCAAGTGAGAAAACCCTAATTTAACCATAAGTCTATATATTTTCCAAGAAAATGATCTTTAGAAAATTAAATTAGGAAAAACTAGATTCAAGGGCTAACTTATTATGACAAAATCACTATGTAAAAGTTAAAAAAATTAATGGGCTTTATTTTTATAATTTTCTAAAATGACAAAAAATATATCTAAATATATAAAATATAAAATGAAATTTTTATTACAAATTTTTTAATAAAGAGAATTTTTTTTTTAAAATTTTTCTATATAGTTGCCTTGCAAGTACCTATATAGCCACTAGTCAAGATTAAACTAACATAGTTCTTTTTATAAAATATTTAGAAGGTGGATTTTTTTTTTTTTACTTTGAAAATCGAGCCAGGTTTACATTTATTTAACTATTTGTTCATTATTTAAAAAAAGTTGAAAATTTAATTTCACAAATTTAAGAAAAGCTTAACTAATTAAATCCCTTTTAAAACCTCGGTTGAGATTTTTTTTTATTAAAAAATCATTACATATCAAAAGATATCTATCTAAATGCTATATATAAAATCCACTAAGATATGTTTTAGATTCAAATCTTCATATGTATCTTTCTAAAATCCCAACTACAAGTTTTACTAAGATACGATCTAGATACATATCTTTTTTAAATCTCAAATGCAAGATACGTTAAAATACGTATCTAGATACGTATCTTTTCTAAATTTTAAATGCAAGATACATATCTCAATATGTATCTTCTCTGAAGATATGGATCTTGGAGAAAAGATACAATATTTTTGCAATTTTTTGTTAAATAATGTGATATAACTAAATAAATAAAAAATTTCAAATTATCTAAAAAATATCAAACAATATGACAAAAAATATAATGAAAAAACATAAACGAACCGAATCATGTGTAATCGGTATGTTCGTACACGACGTACGATGTTCGTCGTGCGACTAACCATGGATCGATTGTTGAAGTAACTTGTATGGTCAACGTATGTAGAATTGGTGCTATTTAGTTAGGGAGTCAGTTTTGCGGACGTATGACTGATGCTGTTGTTGGCATTTATGTATCTTCAGTCGGGGGATGTACGGCTTGGATTAAGTGTGGACGTTGGTGCAGTTGATTGGACTTTGGTGTATGGACAACTCTGGTAATGTGCTACAGGCGTACTTAGGAGATAGTGAATTGTAAGGAGGTTGTAGCAGTATGTAGACAATATGTTCAGGGGTTATCTGGTCGGTGATTATTGATTAGACTTCGGTGTATGTAGGCGAGGGTGAAGGACGGCGTGCGTAAGTGTATTTGGCCGTATACATAGGACTTGCAACATGACCAACATGTAGCAGTGTTTAGACGTATGTAGGTTATTCGTTAGGGGGGTTGACGAGTAAGTGAGGATTGTACTCAGTGAGATGTACTAGTGATCAAGGAATGTGGATTGTGTGCGTCAAGGGTAGGGGTTATGTATGTCAGGTGATGTGACCGAAGTTAAGTAATCATGTTATGGGACAATGTTTTTGTGGCTAGGGTTGTATAATTGAGAAACATGTCAAACATCACCTATCGACTTACTATTTATGAACTCATAATTGAATATTTCGTATCTTAGATATGGAAGATTTAATAATGATTCTTTAGAGATTTGACCTAACTTTTATAAACTCTATTTTAATTTGGGCTTTCTATTTTCTAAGCTTAATCTGATTCATTTTAAGTCTATTATAACTCAATATAAATTGGATAAAAATTCATTTTATATCAGACTAGACTAAAATATTATAATGAGGCCTAATTTTTCAACGATTTAGAATTTACTAAATTAATCACTCACCATTATCTGATTCGACTCCTCGATTCCACTTAACTTGATATGACTCAACTTGACTCGACTCGACTTGACTCGACATGACTAGACTCGATTTGACTCAACTTCTATTTTATTATTTTTTAATTTTCATTTTAAATTTTAAATCTTTTATTTTATTTTACTTTTATTTTAAATTTTTACTAGCTTAATAAAAATAATAAAACAAAAATGGCAAAAGTAAGGTATCTACAAAGAGTACGTTAGTAGAAATGAATAAACCTTAATTTATGAACTAATAGTTACAACCCCTGTAGAAGGAAAATAAATGGTGCAACAAAAGTGGAAATTGGGACTTGGACAATGCATAATGATATAGATGGGGTGAAAAGACATGTTAGCTAACTACGAGACAGATAAGGAAATAATGGAAAATATGATTGTAAGTTCTATAGGATTAACTAATATAAGTGTTTGAGCTAATTGAAGAGATGAAATGAGGATTGAATGGAGGTACTAGTTTGGATGGTGACAAAGGAATGATATAGGAACATACTAGTTCGAAATGAGTAGTTATGAGGGATAAAATTATAGACAGTAATATGATGATTATGGTACTTAGATAAGAACCTAACAAAGTTATAGTAATGGATTAGTTATTTTGAAAAAACAACTTGAATACAAAGGGAGTGAAACTGGACCAATAATATTAAACTTACATAGCAAAAGTTAGAAACACAACATGAAGGAAGTAATGAGACAAGTAAGTTAAATAGAAAGTTCATGAATTAACCAATTTAGGGTTAAGATATAGGAATCAGTATTAAAGGATTTCACCTTTAACAATAGTTGATGATTGTGATGTAATGTAAAAATTAGGGTTGCATAGTATTAGGTCACAAACATGAACGTTCTTGATTGTGGAAATTTCAAAAACGAAATTTTTGTAAGGGAAGCAAGATGTAATCCCTTAGATTTTTCCACCTAGTTTAATAATCCTAAGATCTGAATCCCTAAATTTAAGATGCTAAGTTATGTTATCCATTTTATTTCAAACTTTACAATAAGGTTATAAAAATTAAATGAAGTAATTTAAGTAAAGTAAATTTCTCAGAATAAGCTATATAAAAATATTAATTTAAGAAAAATGTCAATTTATCGATAAAATTGTTAATTATCGAAAATAAGAAATTCAAGCTTTTAGATATAATGAGATACTAGAAATAAGTTAATTAACTTTCAAAAAAATAATAAATGAATTAGAATTATACATAATATACATGTGTATGCATTTTATGTATTAAATAATAATAATAATAATAAATCATTAAAATATGGTAAAATAATATAAAATAATGAATAATTAATTAAAAAAAAATAAGTGGATGAGTGATCAAATTATGTGGTAACCTAGGATTAATTAGAAAATATGAGTCAACACTTGATTAATTAGAGAATGGCAAATGTCACCTAAGAAAATGGAAAATTGACATGTGGCATACACATGTCCAATTTCTATTAAATTAAGCAAACTTCGAAAATTATAAATAAGACCTAAACTCTCAATTTCAATATTTTGGAAATATAAAAATAAAAGAAAACTATTTAGAATAATTAGAAAAATATAAAATAAAAATAGAAAAAATATAAGGGCAAATTAGGTTTAAGGCAAGTCAATAGGTTATCTACAACCTAACTTGGTGTAGGTTTGAGGCATAATAGAGGGTGACCAGAGAAGGCTTTCTAACATGGTGCAGCGATTCAATAGTGGTTGGTTCAAGTGGAAAAAAACTCTACTTGTAACTTATTTAATTTTTTTAAACTATTAAATGTTGCTATTTATTTATGAAAATTAGTTTTTTGCAATTTTTTTAGGTGTAGATTAATGTAGTAATTTTAAGTAAATGATTAGTGGAAATGTGGGTTTCTTAAGAAAATGCCCTATTTGAGTGAAAATTAAACTAATTTTTATAAATATTAGATGATATTGTTTCAAGCTCAATTTTTGTATATAATACACTTAATATATATATATATATTTAATTTCGATAACAATAATTTTTGAAATTAAACATGTTTACTTTTTTATAATTATTTTGAATAAAACTATCAATTTTAAAGAATTGTTGAAATAATTAGCTTTTGATGAAATTAATAAATAAACCTAACATGTTTTGACTTCTGGAAGTTTATAATAACAATTGGAACACTTAATTTTTATCTCACGCATAATTTTTTTTTATTTTTCCTAATTTTCCGTTATTTTGAGGTAAAATTGCAATTTTCATAAAATTAGATAATAGATAATTTGGTGTAATCATGGTCAATAATTAAACTATATATTTTTGTGAGTCTATAGCATTTTTCATGAGGTTAATTGGGTTTATGTACTATTTGTCACGGATTTTCCTAATATCAACTTATATATTGATTTAATATGTAATATGGTAATTAGTATTAGTAGAATTCATATCAAATTCATGTAAAATAAACACATTAGGGTTTATTAAGGGTAATTGGATAAGTTTGGAAAGTGTGATTTTAGGGTTTAAGTTTAGTATTAAAGCTTACTAGGGTAAATTATGTTATTATGATAACGTACGATTAAATTAGTGATACGAAAGGGTATTTTTGGGTTTTTGAAAATATTAATTAGTTTTAATTTTTAGGATATAGGAATAGTAATTGAAATAATGATCGTCAATTTATTGAAATTGGAATAGGAATGAGTAAGATACAGTAAAATGAAGTTTAAAAGTGTGAAAATGAAAGCTTATAACATTTCGAGTTCGACCCATACTTAATTTGAAGGCTATGTTACATTTACATAAGTGTGATAAGGAAGAAAGGATCATGTCATGAAGTTTAAGATTTTGTGCTATTACTAAGTCCAAGTAAGTGATTCTAACCCATGCTTAGGATAGATATATTGCTACTCATAACACTGTATGCTGTTTGATGTTATGTTGATTAGATGTAGGTATATTTTGGGGCAGACTATTATACTACTATAGTGAATGATGATGATGTGGTGATTTTGAATGATGGTAACTATATCATGGTTATATTGTTATGCTACTATGTTAGATGTTGATTTGTGCTTATGAATGATTATATTGACTAGGGAAGTTAGGTGATTGCTAACTTAAATTTTTGGATATTCACTTAAGTAAACCCTAAGTGAGATGCCATATTTCTACTAGGAAGAGTTTGAAAATTAGAATCAGATAACTAGGTTAAATAAATCTTAAAGAATGATTGTATTGATTGATGTTCCTTAGATTTTATTACATATCATGGCATGGCACAAAAAGGGACTTATGGGTCAGAATTTTAGAATGAGACTTCCAAGTGATCATGGAAAAAGCATGGCTTTATGAGTTTAGTTTTAGAAGTATATAGATTGCATTACTCGAACATTATGACAATTTTGAAAGTCAAATTTGGTAAACTACAATGTGTAGTCTAAGTTGGCCTTGTTGCCTCTTTGATTTAGTGAACTACAGTGTATACTCTTATTTTGTAAAACAAAGTTGGGGTCCTACTTCTAAGTAGCTCCTTACTACATTTTTTATATTAGTAGACTATAGTATGTAGTCCAATTTGTTACAAGTCTTACTCCCAGGTAATTCCTTATTGCCTATAGGTTTGTAAACGTTGTATCCAAATGTCTAGCCATATTAACTAACTAGATGAAAATTGGAGTGCATAGGATATCGATGCATGCCACATATATGAGCATAGCATGATGCATTACTAGTAATAAATGCCTGGTTAAGCTAATGCTTATGTGAAGTTGAACTTGTAGATTATGATTGAAATGTTTCAGTTATGATATATGATATTGTTTTTTTGGTATTGTTTGTTATCCACTCTCACTCAACTTTAGTAGCCAAGGAGATAAAATGTTTTATCCTTAGGTTAATACCGTTGTGAAGGGCCCAACACTTGGGGGAATATATATTGAGTGCGTGAGTCGGAGTCAGTGATTTTTATATGGAACCTGTACTAAGTTAGGAATCTTACTATTATAAAGATGATGAAGAAAAAGCTGATTCATGTTTTGGTGTAAATATTATGCTATACACATAAGCTGTAACTGAATATTTAGCCAAAGTCCAATGTAGCGATCCCTTTATCATTTAAACAAAGTTGTATTCTAATGAATGAGCAAGTTAAGTTAAGTTTTCAACAGGTATTCCTATGTGATGGTGCATTCCATGCTAAGCCAAGATGTGACATTTTCTCAATTTATTTCAAATTCGAAAATCATTTGATTTCTTGGACAAGAAAGGACACCTACAGGAAATTGGAGCTTTAGTCCCTAGCAACTGCTCCTCCTTTGTTGGCAACACTAAGTAATGGTTGTAGCTCCTAGTGATGGTAGTGGTCATGCTCCAACAACTTCTTAGGCTGACATATTCTTAATTGCTCAGATTGTACCTTAATTGTTTAATATTTTCCTAATTTCCTTTTTGAATTCCTTAAATCCAACATCCAATTTTCCTAAACCTTAACTTAGATATATTATATTGTTGAGAGGTTTTTTGCATTTTTAGGATTAGTTTCATTATGCAATGAAATTTTTTTCTCTCTCTTCCAAGCATGTTCTTCTTAAATCTTGGATGATCCCATTTCTCCATTATGCCATACCTATCCTAGTGATTATACATACCTTAAAACTCTATTCCCAAAATTTTTTTTATGATTTTTAGTTATTTTTTAATAGTTTCCTTAAGCCATTTTATCCTAAATTACATATATTATGGTATTTTTAATAAATACAGGTATAAGTACATACTTAAAAATTATTCATGACATATATGTATATATTATATATGTTATTTTATGTCCCATATAAATTTATTATATATATAACTGGTCTCTAAAAATTTATAAATTAACGAAACCTATTTTATACGATTACAGTAAATAACACTTAATATAGTAAAATTGTACTATTTTAGAGATATCATTATTATTTTATTATAATTTTTAATATCCAGGCCCATGAGGTCTCCTTGTCTAATGTCTAGAGCCTATACGTAAATTTTTGGGTTAATAGGGTTAGTTTCATCGATACTTTAAATTTACTCACTCAATTCCTATTTGTTGACTATAGGGCATACGTTTAATTTTCACTATTCTAGCTATATTATTCTTATTTTATTATGTTTCTAATATCCAAGTCTACAGGGTGTCTTCATTTAATATCTTAAGTCTACTCGTAAATTTTTAGGTCATTTGGATAAATTTTACTAATGCCCTAAATTTCTCGTTCAAACAATTACATAAAATTTCGAGGCTTACAACATGTTCGATGAACTACATGGAGTGAGGATATTCTCGAAGATTAATCTCATGTTAGGATACCATTAGACTAGAATGCAAGAAGGTGAGGCATAGAAGACCATATTTAAGACTCGACATGGGTTGCATGAATGGCTTATGATGCCATTTGAATTGTTGAATGTGCTTGCCAAGTACATTCACAAGGTTTATGAGCCATGTGCTCAAAATACTAATTGGGAAGTTTGTTGTTGTATATTTTAATGATATTCTTGTTTATAGTCCTAACTTGGAGACTCATTGTGAGCATCTCCAAACTATTTTTTCAAAACTCTAAGCTAAGAAAGTATATGTTAATTTAAAGAAATGTGACTTTTGCTGATCTTAAGTAATCTTCTTAGGATTTGTTATGAGTGGTGGAGGGATATAAGTTTATGAGGAGAAAGTGAGGGTGATTACCAAGTGGCATGTGCTAGCCTATTCTGCTGACATACGAACCTTATACGACCTGGCATCATTCTATCGTTGTTTTGTAAGGAATTTTAATACTATTATGGCCCCACTTATTGAGTTATCAAAAAGGAACATTATGTTTAAATGGGGAGAGAAGGAGCAATAGAGTTTTAAGGAGGTAAAGAAGATGCTGATTACTTCTCCTATCTTAGCTCTTTCTAATTTTGACAAAGTGTTTAAAGTGGAGTGTAATGCATTCGGATTTGGCATAGTTGCCATGCTAATGTAGGAGGGTTGATCTATTACCTACTTTAGTGAAAAGCTTTGAGGAGCTACACTTAATTATTCAGTATATGGCAAGGACTTCTATTGATTGTTCTAAGCTCTCACTACTAGGCAACATTATTTGTTGCCTAGAGAATTTGTAATGTATACCTACCATAAGTTGCTAAGATATCTCAAGAGCTAGCGCAAGTTTTCTAAGGGGTAAGCTAAGCAGGTTAAGTTCATGGAGAGGTTCTCATATGTCATCATGTACAAGAATGGCAAGAACAACATAGTAGTTGATGCTCTATTATGATAATATACTCTCTTGACTGAACTATAGACCAAATTACTTTGGTTTTTTGTGATCAAGAACTTGTATGCTAAGGATCTGCACTTTAGTCTAATCTATGCTAGGTGTCAATATGATTGAACCATTGATGATTATTATAAGGAGGATGGGTACCTATTTAGGAAAAGGAGGTTGTTTATCTTAACCTGTTTGATGTGTGAATTACTTATGTATAAGTTGCACAGAGGAGGACTGTTTGGATACTTTGGCAAACACCGAACCTATGAAGTATTAGCTTCAAGATTCTTTTAGCCAAAGATGATAAAGGATGTCCAAGATCTGCTAGAAAAGTGTAGTTTCTATAGAATGGCTAAGAGCTGAGCTAAGTAAGGACATATATACCATTATCGATCTTGACCACGCCATGGTTTGCCTAAGACATCTTAAGGGAAAGGCTCCATCATGGTAGATACAGATCAATTTAGTAAGATGTTACACTTCATGCCATATTCTCAAACTAACGATGGTTTGGCTATCTCTTTTCTTTTCTTGTAGGAGGTCATCAAGCTCCATGGAGTGACTATGACCATTGTATTAGACTAAGACCCAAAGTTCATGAGCTACTCTTAAAGAACATTGTGGAAGCAAAAGGAAACCAAGTTATTGTTTAATACGTCCTACCATCTTCAAACTAATGGACAGACCTAGGCTTTTAATAGAATAGTGGAAACTTTTCTCCAAGTTACTGTTGGATGGAACTTAACCAATTAGGACCCATGTCTACCTATAATAGAGTTTTCCTATAATAAGAACACACATAGTGTCACAAGCATGTCACCATTTGAGGTTACTTATGGTTTCAACCTTGAGCTTCTACTAAACCAAACAACCCTTCTAAGTCAAAATGGGGATCAATTAGCTATTGAGAGGTTAAAGACCTTCAAGTAAATTCACTAGAAAGTTACAAAGCATCTTACCAAGTTACTTCTAAGCTTGAGATATGAGGCTAAGGACGGAAGGTCAAAGAATTTTAGTAGAGAGATTTGGTTTAGGTCCATTTAAGTAAAGATCGATTCCTAAGTTTGAGGAAGAGCAAGTTGTCTCCAAAGGTTGATGGATCACCTAAAGTGCTTAAGAAGATTAATCCTAATGCCTATAGAATTGAACTACCCTAGAGTATGGAGTCTTTGGCTCCTTTAACATTACTAACCTTCATCTATATGTCCCTCATGATGAGCAACAAGATGCTAGGCCAAATTTGATCCTTAATCTCAAATAGTTTGAAGGGGATGATAGGGATCATGGATTGATCACCAGCTCACGAGCTCGAGGACTCTCTAACTTAGTTCATCAACTTGTCTTAAGGGACTCGATCCTTGAAGAGCAATGCCTTCTCTACCCTAAATTGCTAAGCTATTCCATTCAAATCTCTCTCTATGTCATTGTAGAGTCCTTTAAAATGGTTGACTACTTATCTAGTCGATCCCTTGTTACCAAACAAGCCTAAGGTGGAATAATGAGACCACTTGCTATTGAACTGATAGACTATCAAGGCTAAGGTTCCCTACTTTTGATCCGACCAGCTACTGTCGAGTAGAAGGCTAACCACTAGTTAAGCCAGCATTTCTTCAACCCCATTCTATTGAGTTGCCAATCAGTTGAGTTGACAACTTAACCATCTTTGCTCAGTATATAGGACCATTTAGACCACTACACTAAGAAGTAGGTGCGTATCCTATTCCCTGACAATTGTATTGTCCTTATAGATAGATATTCCTTTTATGTTGATTACTGAATTGCTCTTATACGCTTTTATGTTTCCTTTTCTAGTGGGAATCTTTTTGGTTGTTTGTAATAACTTAGGACTTGCCTTAATTGGGCCATATATATACTTTGCACATGTAATAGTTGCATCATTATCGAATATCAATTTTGGACTTTTCTTTTTGAGAGCTAAGTATTTCACTTACTCCAACCTACTCTTATCTATTCCATTATAAGCATAGATTAGTGGTGAGTAACCTCTATCCATACTTATGTATAATATCAAGTGTGACATGAGCTTATGTGAGGCATTGGTTCATTGTATCCATCGTTGGTGTACAAGAAAACCCCTGCTTAACCTTTCACACTCATTTACCTTTCAAGCTGTCTTAAGGTTTGAACTTACCCCTAATTCACATGATATCATTTACCTTGTATACCCTTCTCGGTGATTCATAGCAAAATCTATTGTCTAAATATAGCATTTAGAGATGCTAGCAAAGGAGCAAGAATTTTGGATGGGAGAAATATCTTGTTTTAAGGAGGCTTGCAAAAGGTGAGCGATGGGAAGATAGTTAAGGTTTGGAAAGATAGATGAATTCCTTCTATGAAAGATTTTATACTTCCATAAAGGGAAGGAATAGGAGATTGCAGCCTAGTAGTGGAAGGAATAATAAATAGAGGGGAAATATTGGGATCTACATTTTACGAATTAATTAACAACAGAAGAAAAAACAGCCATTAGGGAGAAATTTTTACCTACATAAGAGGTATCTGATGAGCTCATCTAGACTTATACGTAGGATGGTACTTGTACAAAAAATTGGCATATTGTTCCTTAAAGGACCATAATCTCAAAGATCAAAACTCCCTACCGTTAGCAAAAGATTGGAAATTTATTTGGGGGCTAGATATCTAATCGAAAATGAAACATTTTTATAATGGAGAGCTCTTTCCAATATATTACCTAATATAGATTGCCATAGATGAACACATGGAGCCAATATCACGTATAGCCAATAAGGTGGGTTTAAGCCATAAGATAGCTCAAAAGGTAAATGGTAGTTGAAGGTTAAGCAAGGGTTTTTGTACACTAATGAAGGATATGCTGCACCAATGCCTCATACGAGCTTAGGTCATGCTTGATATAATGCATACGTATGGTCAGAGGTTACTCACCACTAATCTACACTTAATAGGTTAGATAAGAGTAGTTCAAAAGTAAGAATGACACTTAGCTTAAGAGAGTAAAAGTTCAATATAATCTTAGTGTATGATGATGCGGCAATTACATTATGTGAGTATTTATAATACCTAGTTAAGGTAAGTCCTAAATAATAAAAAATTAAATAAATGGATCCATAGCTGCTAAGAAAACTAGAATAATTTACAAGGGAAAATATGTAATCATGCAAAAGAATTTTCGTTGTTAGAAAGAACAGCATGGATTTCAGAAAAGGATAGTACGTATGTGCTTTATGGTTTATGGTCCCAATAACAATATGAGCCAAGCAAGGGTAGATCTTGATCAAAGCAGTTCAATATTGGCAGTTTGGTAGCTCGAACAATTGGTATTAGACTGGATTAGCTCAAGGGCAACTCATTTTTTAGGTCGGCTTTGGATGGTTGGCTCATAATTACTGTTAGCTTAGCTTCGACAAAGTAGAGATTACAATATTCAAATTTGGTGCTTAGATTGGTGCAAAATGAAGGGTTTAGTTCGGCACATCGGTTGGTCACCTTGGCGACATCTTGGATTGTATGGAGAGTAAAGTAGCTCATTAGATTAGATTGGGTTAAGCATTGCACTTAGCGCTTAACTCACCTCGAATAGATCGGTGAACCACCTGAGAAAGTCTTGGGCTTAGGAATGTATGATCAGTTCTTGATTTTTATCATCCCCTCTAGGTTGTTTGAGATTTAGGATCAAATCTAGTTTAGCTCTAGGTTGCTCATCTTTGGGATTGTAAGGTTGGAGGTCAGCAATGTTGAAGGAGTTTAAGACTCCATATCCTTCTGGTAATTCAATGTTATATGCATTAGGATTGATCTTTTCAAGCACTTTGAAAGGTCCATTGGCACTAGGAGATAACTTGCTCTTCCTCAAGTTTAGGAATCATTCCATACTGAGGTGTATCCAGACCAAATCACCTGGTTGAAATTCTCTCTTCCTCCGTCCTCAGCTTCACTTCTTAAGCCTAATATTACCTTGACCCAATTGCTCTACAACCATCTGGTACATGACTTTAATGGCCTCAACTCTTTCAATAGCTGGCTGGTCATCATCAAACATTAGCTGGGGTGCTTACTCCAATGGTAGCTTAAAGTTGAACTCAAACGACCTCAAATGGAGACATTTTTGTTACACTATGGGCAGTCCTATTATAGGTGAACTCAATGATTGGTAGGTATAGATCCTAGTTGGTCATGTTTCATTTGACATTAACCTGCAACAAAGCTCCTATGGTTTTGTTGACAACTTCAGTTTATCCATAAGTCTATGGGTGGTAGGACATGTTGTACTATCACTTGGTTCCCATTCACCTTCATAGCATCCTCCAAAAGTGGCTCATGACTTTGGGTCTAAATCCGAAACAATGGTTTTGGGAATTCAGTATAGCTTGATTACCTCCTATAAGAAAAGAAAAGAGATAGCTGAAGCATTATTAGTTTTGGAATAGAGCACGAAATGTGCCATCTTGCTAAATTGATCTATAACTACCATGATGGAGTCCTTCCCTCAAGATGTCCTTAGCAATCTTAACATGAAGTCTATACCGAAGAAGGTATATGTGTACAAGTCCTTAAGACCCTACACTATGCCAGCTTTATTAGTGCTGGAGAAGGATCGTTCTTGGAGGATGTATGTGGATAGCCGAGTGATTAATCAAATCATCATTTAGTACAGGTATCTCATACCCAAGCTTGATGATATGCTAAAAGGGTTATGTAAAAGTAACTCAAGAGTAAGGACACTTATCTCGAGAGAGTAAAAGTTTAGTATATTCTCAATGTATGATGATGCGGCAATTACATTATGTGAGTATTTATAGTACCCAGTTAAGGTGAGTCCTAAATTACATAAATGGATCCCTAGTTGCTAAGAAAAGTAGAATAATTTACAGGGGAAATCACGTAATTATGCAAAAGAATATTCACTATCAGAAAGGACAGCATGGATGTCAAAAAAGGATAGTATGCATGCACTTTACTGTCTATGATCCCAATAACACTACGAGTCATGTAGGGTAGATCCTGATCAAGGCAGTTTGGTATCGGCAATTTAGTAGCTTGAACAATTGGTACTAGATTGGATTAGCTCAAAGGTAACTCATTTTTTAGGTTAGCCTTAGATGGTCAGCTCCTAATTACTATCAACTCAGCCTTGGCACAGTAGAGATTACAATATTCATATTTGGTGCTTGGATTGGTGTAAAGCGGATGGTTCAGCTTAGCATGTCGGCTGGTTACTTCAGCAACATCTTGGATTGTGTAGAGAGCAAAGTAACTCGGCAAATCAGATTGAGTTAAACACTACTGCTTGGTACTTAACTTACCTCGAACAGATCGGCGAACCACTCGAGAAAGTCTTCGAGCTTAGAAGCACGTGATCAGTCCTTGATCTTTATTATTACCCGTGATGGAAAATCTAGTGGAAAGGACTGTGCTTCAAAGTGGGGAGTGTCCTTTTCGTTAAGCCAAAGAATTGATAGAACACACTATGATCCTTTGCCCTTGGGTTAGCATGGTATGGTTTAGAACCCTAAATTTAAAAGTGAATGGTTAGGGGATTGGTAGTTTATGGGGATCTTAGGAACAAAATAGTGTAGACAGCATGGGAGATTTGGAAGGAGAGATGTAATGCGATAAAAAATTTGACCTAGAAGGAGTAGTAAGAAGAGTATTAAGAGGTCTCATAACGTG
Organism: Lumnitzera racemosa; assembly: GCA_024138005.1. Taxonomy (NCBI): domain Eukaryota; kingdom Viridiplantae; phylum Streptophyta; class Magnoliopsida; order Myrtales; family Combretaceae; genus Lumnitzera; species Lumnitzera racemosa. The sequence goes on along the minus strand of JAMXBC010000003.1, from coordinate 71,443,802 downwards.
GTGAAGTTTTAGAAGAAAGGAGGAGATTGGTTGGGGAAGTGAAGATTGAGAGATCTAGAGCTTAGAAAGCACTACTAAAGGGAAAATTGAAGATAAATGTCGATGGGAGTTTTTCTTTGAATGAAAAAAGATAGTGCAATATCTAGTATGGTGCATGATGATTGTGGTTAGGTGGTAGATGGATTCCCAAGATTGATAAGTGCAATTTGTGTGGAACAAGTGGAAGCCATTGCGATCCCATGTATGGTTGCGTTAGCTAAGACCGAAATTGGTCAAAGATTATAATTGAGTCTAATGCAAACAATATTGTTAACGTAATAAAGAAGACCCCAACTTCAGTAAGTTAGGTCGTGAGTATAGTCAATAAGGAAATAACAAGAACTTCAAAGGAGATAGGCAATTTAGAATTTTACTATATTTCCATTGATGCTAATGTAATTGTTGATTTGGTAGCCGGTTATATTAGAAGGCAGATATGTTTCATAGATTGGTAGATTAACACCTTATCTTGCCTATCTAGGTTACTGTCTTTTTTACACTCATTAGATCATGTTCTACTTCTTCCTATGCCTTTTGTAATGTGTCTCATGATAGTTAAAACATGAATATATGAAATGCAAGTTTCTTTTGCAAAAAAAAAAAAAAAAAAGTACTAAACATATTTGTTATCTAGGTGGTTAAATTAGCTTTTTTGAAGCCGTTGGGTTGGGGCCGATTTTCGGTCCAAAATCAATTTATGACAAAATCTGATTAGGTTTTACAATGCTAAGTACGTTTTGAGTGCTGCATATAATAAGAAAGCTCAAGCGATTGAGTGGTTAGGAGAACGGCTCAGTAGGTCCCACGTAATCCATTGTCTTTCTACTCAAGCACCCAACGAGCGAAGAACACAATAACGGAAGGAAGGATTTTAGGCAACAAAAACCGTGGTATTTAAGGAAATGCGACTGATTTATTAACTACCTTGGTGAAATGGTACTTCCTCAGCGGAGCTCTGGAGAGTATACTTGCTTGAAGTTTCCTAGAGACCTTAACTGCAGCAAAGTCATTATTGAATTAGCTTCCTTAAAAGTTGTAATGGCACATTTGGTTTATAAAATCCAATAAATTAGAAATAAAATTGTAATTTTAAGGCATGAAATAAAGTTGTAATGACACACGTGATCCCTTGTCTTTCTGATCTATACCGGACCTGTTGCTTACAATTCTTTTCAAACCTTTTGAAGGTGTAAAAATATATATTAAAAAGAATTAAATATAGCTATCCCTTCACTCCATTAAAAGATGAGTCCTCATTTCCTAGTAATAACAATTTCATTTCCTAGTAAAAATATAACTATTTATTCTATCCTTACAAAAACAACCAAACGTCTCATAATGTAAGAAAAATACTGAGAGGATTATTATGTATATCATAAAGATCACGAACCATGGACCACATACATACATTATATTGAACACATAGATGTAGTGAGCAGTGATGCATTTCAGAAATGAAGTCTCAAGTGGCCCAAAAAGACATTTATTTAACTCAAGGAACATCAAATCCCAAAACCAAAATATTATCCTTCTACATGGAATATGACTCTCCAAATTTTTTGGAGAATTTATTCAATCTCTTTTACTAAAAATTAAGCATCGCCGTCCCAAAGTTCATCCAAGGTCTTGTAAGGTCCATTCTCATGAACAAACATTGCACCCGAAAATCCTCTCCGTTGGGGAATTTGATGCTTAACTTTTTGGGCTTCGTCATGGCTTAGTTCCCATTCAAAGATTTGCAGATTTTGCTCAATTCTTTCCTTGTTAAAGCTTTTTACGATTATGGCGGCCCCTTGTTCATAGATCCATCTAAGTGCCACCTGCATTTACATGATTATATCTTTATTAATGGCGACAAAAGCAAGGATAATAATAAATTAAGTACTTCCACGAGAACCATGTAAGGTCCTGAGTTCTGGCACTAATTAACTACATAATGCAGCAATGTCGAACATGAAAAAAGGAAAAATGAAAATGGATCAATAAACAACTTTTACTTTGTAAAAGTAAGCAATACTGTTTTTATGATTGTTTGTTTTTTAAGGAAGCATTTGGCTATTAGAATTAGATAAGACAAAAAAAAACTGAACGATACAGTATGAGAATTACAGGACATAACAATTTTATTGTACTGCGTTTAGTGCATATAATATTAGATATAGATATTAGTGATCAAAAAGTTAAAAGAAAAAATTTTAATTATATAAATTACAAGGGAGTTCAACATTGTGATTTTGGAATTTTTTGTAGAACTATTTTTTGAATTTTAAAGATATATTTATTTTGTATTATGTGAAATAAATTTTTATATCATCAAATATATTTTATAAATTTTTGAGCTATTATCTAGTACTTTAGAGCTTCTTTTATTCAATTATCATAGCATATCATGCAAACTAAATAGATGATAAAAATTTTAGTTTAGTCCAATACCATAAAATTAGGATATAATTACCTGCGCAGTGCTCTTATTTCGGGATTGTGCTATCTCTTTCACGATGGGGCTCTCCATTACTGCCAAGGAACCCCAAGGTGCTCCATTTGCTCCCAACGGGGACCATGCACTCACATGAATCCTCTTCTCTTTGCAATATTCTCTCAATTTCTCTTGTTGCCATGCCACATTCATTTCCACCTAAAATAAGATGGTAAATATGATTTAACATTTCTCCATAACATATTCTTCATTCGATTTTGGATCATGCTTCTTTTATATTAGTTAAAATTATTATGTAAATTGCTTATCTAATGCAAATAGTTTCTTAAAGGAAAATTAAAAAAAAAAAAAATGTGGCAAACGAATTTTCAATATGCATGTATGCATCCCAACAGTTTTAAAGGCATGATGCAAATAGGTTCCTAAAAATAAAAATTATGTCCGACCAATATATCATGTGTTTGATTTAGATGATATTTCAATATTCTGACGCAATGTTTGCTTTTGAATAGAAAGGCTTAAAAGAAGCATCTTAGTTTCTCCAATTTTTATCGAAATAAAATAAAGAAAGAAAGAAAAATAAAACCTGGTTAACAGCAGGAGGGATAGTGGCAGTTTCTAAAAGTACTGAAAGCTTCTTAGGGCCAAAATTGCTAACGCCAATGGATTTGGCTAAACCCAACTTGTAACATTCCTCCATAGCTTTCCATGTCCCTGCTATGTCAAAAGAAAGCATGTCTTCTTTTGGAATTTCCATAGTTGAAGGATTGTTTTTGAGTCTCACAGGCCAGTGAATTAAATAAAGGTCCAGATACTGTAGTCCCAGTTTCCTATTAATTATAAGATAAAATATTTACATAAGTGAGCGTCAGATAATAAGTCTAAGCAAAAGAGAGAAAAAACGCTAAGAAAAAACAAATGCCAGGACCAAAAAATAAAGATGTATTAGAGTTGTTTGCAGTGAATAAATAGTGGTAATGATCAATAATCAAGATAAATACCCGAGGAGAATGATTTTCACCTTTCAAAGGATTAAGTCATATTTTTCATTTTTCCATTAGTATTGTCCTTAGTTGCTAGCCATCATAACAAATATCTAAATATTGCCATCGCCTTTTATCCTTTCCTTAATGCTAAAATTCATTAGTATCTACTCACAATGACAATATCTCTTTTCTTTTTTTATCATGATCATGATAATATCTAACTACTACAAAACTTCCATCGCTACAGATATCAAGATAAGTCTAGAAATAAACAAACACACATTAAAAGAAAATGAAATCGAGAAAGGAAGAACATGAGTAAACTTAGAATATTTCTATATATAAATATAATTACTTGAGAGAGCTGTTGATAGCCGGTAGCACAAGATCATGATGAGAATCGGCCACTGAGAGCTTGGAAGTGATAAACAATTCATCCCGACTTTTAATTAGGCCTCGTCTAAGTGCTTCCGCCACAGCTTGGCCAAGTGTTTCTTCAGAGCCGTAAGTGGCAGCTGTGTCGAAATGGCGGATGCCCATCTCGATGGCGTCCACGAAAATGGATGTTAAGACATCGGGGGGTGGTAGTTGTCCATGAGTTCCAAGGCCCATCCATGGCATCTTGTGGCCTGAACTCAGCACAACTTCAGGAATACCACTTTTTGACATGTCTAAAATGGTATGGTATAACTCACTGATGCAATAGATAGAAACTTTCTCGGAACTTAACTGCAGGGCTTTCTTGAAGAAGGTCTATTTATAAGCATTTTAACTTTTCTATTCTGTACGTATATCATGATTTTATGACCACGTGTCTTAATCTTCGCGTTTATTTTATTTGATAACTATACTACCACCCATTTTAATATATTTGAACCATAAAATTTACATCGCTTCTGATTCGCCCTAGGAAATTGTAAGCAGAAGAGAGACTATCCCAAGCTTGGCCTTCAACAGAGGCGGCGTAGAATTTAATTCTATTAGTAGCACGGAAAGGTATATAATATTTGCACCTACGGCATGGGAAACATAGAAGGGAACTTCGAGGATACTATATCAACTAAAATAGGAAATTCTAGTTTTTTTTTTTTTTTTCCTCTTCTCTCTTTTGTTCTTTTAATAAATCACTTTTTTTCTTTGTCTTTAAATTATAAATAACTCATTTAAACTTTAACTTTGATGTAGTGCAAATATACCTCCAAACTTTTAAATATTATAAATAATTTTATAAATTTTATGAAATTTTCAATATGAAGGACTTTTGCCTTTTTAATTGAAAAAAACGTATTGAGTTAAAATTTAGGAGGTGTTGAAGTATACTTTAACAAGTTTGAAAGTATTTTTTATAGGAAAATCAAAATTTTTAGGATCATTTACGACATTTGAAAATCTCTGAGTACATTATCGCACTAAGATAAAGTTTTAGGTTTTATATATATCCCCCTTTCTTGCTAAGATGTGTAATCAATATCAATAATTGTAGAATATTTCTTTTTAAGTCCTTATAAGTGCTATTGGATTGGAACATCCATAAGTAACACTCACGACATTTGCAAATTTTTTTTTTTGTTTAATTAGTATCATATCATGGTATCCAACCTAATTTGTCCTATTGAAAAACTATTTTCTATACTAGTATTTAACATGATATTTGCATAGTTAAGAAAAGAAAAGTTTGACCAAGAAAATAATAATAACGAAGAGAAGAAGTGTACATGTACAAATATTGCTTTTAGATGTGTAAATATTACGTTCTCTATTTATTACAGAAGTTGTTAAGATTTCATAAACCAACTGATGTGAACACCATTTTTCTATTGAGATTGTAGGAGCTTCGTCCTCCCTCCTGGTATTTGTTATCACCGGGAAGAAGAAGGGTGGGGGGTACCTGACCATTGTCTTAATTATCATTTAATTCAAAAAATAGCATCCTTACCTGACTCAACAGCACCCTTTGGAAGAGAGCATATTGGAATCTGTTGTATAAAGAAATGATTAGGTGGTTTAACTTTTATTTTACATCATCGTGGCGTATGTGCGTGCATAGTAAGTAGATGAATTTTGATTAAGATAACTATTGGGTGACTCTTTTCTGAAGTATTTCGAATGATACAACAAAGATAATTGGATGAGTCGTGTCCAACTTTGGCAGGACAACTATGCAACGTGCTTTGACCAAATGAAAGGAAAAAAAACATTTACCCTATCTCCTCATGCCAGATGGAGATGTACTTTTTGTTCTCCTTGAATCGCGTCACCGAATTAAGAAAACAAGGTCTTATTTTTTTAACAACCGTTTGCGGCGATTTGCAGTTCAAACGGTCAAAACTTTGGATTTTTCAACGGTTCCTTCATTATTTTTATAGGATTAGTACTACTTTTATCATATTATTTATTTAATATCTATTAAATTTAAATCATTAAACTAATTATATCGCCAACCGTCTAAATTTAATAAGTATTAAATAAATAATGAAATAAAATATAATACTTAACCCATAAAAATAGTAGATGGAATCGTAGAAATTCTCACTTATGTGAGTTACGGAAGTTAGATTAAGTAACTCCATGAAAATTGTTTCGTAAAATATGAAAGACACATGAATTATTTACATTATTAATGTAATGAAACAATTTGAATCGTTATTTATAAAAAAAAAAAAACTTAAAATATGTAGTTCCATTATATAACGAAATGTTAGAGATAACGTAAATAACCTATAAAATCAAGAGTAATAAATGAATATGTGCTATCAAGAGGTTACTTACGGGCTAAAAAGGAAACATGGATAATATATCTATCACCTATAGGTTTCTATTGGTAGAGTAAGATGAAGTAAAGTAGGCTTGTAAGTGTTTGAACTTGAGGCTACAAAAGCGAACATTGTAAGGGATGCTAGGGTATTGTCCAGTATCATCACTATAATGCTTAAGTTAGTGTTTATTTGAGGGAGAACAAAAGAGAGAACAAGGATGTAAGAGAGCTTATGAGTATGAGTATGTGAAGATGGCTTACTAATGTTGGAGTTCCCCATTTATATTGGTGAGCTTGAGACAATCTAGGAGCCACAAATCTACCACAAAGGGAAAGTGTGTCTATCAAGTATGAAGAGTGGACCTTATATATATGATCATGACTTGAGAGCCCATGGAGTTAATCAGGTCAACCTTCCTTATCTAGTGTCAAACTTTGTTTACTCTTGACTTCCTACCTACAATTTAATACTTGTATGCTAAAGGAGGTCGGACGAACTCTAGAAGTGGATGGTGTAGGCATTAAGTAAACAACTTGATAAGGGAAGAGGTTAGCCTTAAGGTAATGCTTGGTCCTTGTAAGGCCGATATAAAGGCTAATTTCGAATCATGAACTAGCTTGGTAGGCCTTCAAATCAACCTAGCTCAATGGGGACAGGCATGAACTTATCAACAAATAGCTTAGCCCTAAAGGCTTAGGCCATTTAGCCTGAGAGAACTGGCAACTTGGTAGGCTTAGCTCGTAGTGTTGAACCGATGGTTCACATCTATCCAAACTTCAATTCTTTAAAACAAAACAAAACAAAAAATCACCATCATGCTTATGCAATCAAAATAAATTATTTTGGAATGGAAAAATATTTCAATCGAAAATAAAGGTGAACCATCTACACATTATTACATGTTCACATAAAGTATTATAATAATTTGAGAAAAAAAATAGAAATATATAAGTAACCAAAAAATTATTAATAATAATTGATGGAAATGGGAAAAATTAAATTTGAAAGAAAAAAAAGAAAGACACAGTTTAAGAGCCTTCGAATCAACCCTTAAACCGTTGGTTTACATGAATTAGCCTAAGCTTGTAGCCTTAAGGGCTAGTCCCAGTTCAACTAATCATCAAACTATGAATCTATGGTTTAAGGCTAGTTCCGGCCTGGTGCACACCTTTAATCCATGTCTTCTAAGACATCATATGTAGATACCTCATTTTTTTGTCTACCTTAGGTGCATATTTATTTCAAAACTTTAGTTTTAGGGAAAAGACCAATAATTAAAAATAAAAGAAAAACATAAAAAAATGAATAAACTAAGAAAAAAACAAAAGAAAAGTTGAATAAGTCCAAAAAAGTAGAAAATACAAAAAACCTAAAAAATTTGAAAAATCATGAAAGTGTCGCATAATGGTCCATTTTAGTTAATTTGGGGTGAAAATAATTTTTTAAGATCTATAACAAATTTTAGAGATAAAATAAACATATGCGATTTAATCAAATTAGGAATTTCAAACAAAGAAAGGGCACTTACTAAAAGTCCATCTTTCTTATACGAATTTGGCAAATTCATTTTGGAATATTTTTGAAAGTACACATTTTCAAGAGGTTGTGACCTCGAACTGTGCCTTAATCGAGAGTTAAAATGAGTATCTTATGACAATTCAAAGTTATTAATAAAAGTCAAACAAGGATAGAAAATGTGATCCTAATTTGATCAAACTGAATAAACTTTGAAAATATTTTAAATATATGTTTATTAGACTTTTTATTTGCTTAATGAAATGAGTGTATTTTTAGAAATCTTGTAGATAATTAGGTCCTTTTATAAGCTGTTTTTGAGAAAAAAAAAAAGAGGATAAAACAAAAAACAAGAATCAACAGACAAGCAATGAAAAAAGAAGGAAAAAAAGAAGAAGAGGAAAATAAGTTTAGAGGTGGCACCATCCAGATATTGATACATATCATCACTTCATTATGCTATGTAGCACTGAAATTTGGTTGCCAAGTGGCAATCTCTGGTTCCACTACTGTCATACTCTTAGCACATATGTAGCACTACGTGAGCGCTAAGTTTTTTTGATAGTTGCATTTTTTCACCTGATTTTATTCACTTTTTGGCCACAAAAAGTCATGAAAAAATATGGAAAAAAAAGGGCATGAAGAATGTCATTTGACATGTTCAATTTTGAACTTTTATTTAAGGAAAATGCATAACAAAAGATAACAAAATTGGGTATCTTGCACATGGATAATATATGCACTTCATTTGAATTTAGCAAATTAAATCTTTTTTGTGCAAACCCATCACAAAATAAAGGCATAGGATTGGTAATGAGCAATGTAGAATAGTTTTGTAACTTTAATTTCCAAGAAATCAATAGAAAACATGATGAGACCAGATAAAAAAAAAATACCATTTGTGCTTCCATGAACAAAAATACAAAGAAAGATTCATTTTCTATCAAATAAAGATGTTTTTTAGGCCTCAATCCCAACTCCATACTATAAATAGGACCTCCTAGCATCCAATCCAATACACATAAATAATTAATAAGCTCTCAAATTTGGAAAATGCTCCTTTCTTTCGCTAAAAGCTTAAACCCTGTGACCCACTCTCTCTTAATTCAATTTCTCCCTCCTAAGGATAAACTAAAGCAAACCAAAGATATGGGGATGTTTCTCACTCTCTAATGATCCAAATTCATTAGTCAATTTTATTTAATTATGCTTTGTATAAACTTAATTTTGATTTGAATCAAGAATACCCAATTCTAAGGTATGCTCATCAAGTTTATTATTTTTAAGGAAAATTGAGGATCTTGCACCTAAGATTTCTAGAAATTGATTAAGGGCCTTCAAAGATTAAAGCGTCAGGAGTTGGGAATCACTGCCACCTCTACAAGAATCAACTTAGAAGCACTCAAACTGGTTACCCCTTTAATAGTGCATAAGGTAAGCTCTTAATCCCTTACATGTTTGTTTGTTTTTTTTAATCTAATTTGATGGTTTAATACAAATTTTCTTTGTAATTCATGAAATAAATTGTTTGTGTGATTGGTATAATAATGTACCATGTTGTAAAATCAATTTATTAAATTAGATGCAATTTATGTAACTTACATGATAATATATAATATGGCAACATGCTATGAAATATGATGTCCTTTAGCTTTTTAACTTTATAATATATTGTAAATTATACTTTGTAATATAGAATTATAATATGATAAACATATGTATTTTTGTAATATGTGACATATACTATGTATATTAAATAACTATATATCATATCCCAACATAAGACAGGATATATCATCACACAAGTAAACCATCATTCTAAATTTATCTTTAAATTAGCCTCTGATTCAAATGCTCCCTATATTAAGCATAAATCTCCATAAGTTTTACTCACAATTAGATTTAGAGTATATCACATAACTCATTTCCAACATTATATACACAAACAAAAGTGTCATCGAGTACCTTATATAGCAAATCTAAACAACATTAAGATAATTATCACAATCACATGTAAGAACACTTACCTTCTACTAAGTAGATGTAAATCAATTCCCTATACACATAATCCACTTACTTATCTAACAATACCTTTCTAAACATACTCAATAGCATGAGCTTCCTTCTCTACGACTTCACCAAGTAAGTGTAAGTATTTTTATGGTCAATTACAGCTTATGCATATATATATTCTAACTAAATATTCACTTGCTTGTTGTTAGTTTGCTTTAGGCTATTCCTTACTTATTCTATAATTTTGATTCTAATTTAGCTTTTGAACTACTCCTTGATTCAGCTTAGCTTTAGAATTCTCAATCAGACATTAGTTAACTTATATCTGTATTTTATCAACTAAAACTACCAATATTACACCTAGTCTAAACATTTAGGTTCAACCTCTACAAAAATGCTTAAGTATAGCAATTTCTAATTCTAATTCTAATTTAGGTTCTAATTCACCTAGAATATCATCTTTACTCAATCAATTTACCCATTATTATCATATTAAGCAAAATATGTGCAAATAATAGGAGAATATGTAATAGTTAGTATTTGTACTCTATCAAAATCATGAAAAGTGCATTATGTTGAAAGTTAGCTTTCATCTACCCATCTTACTCATCCACTTGGTTGCCAATACGCTTGGAAATCTATATTCTCGGCACCTCGTCGTATAATCGACATTCTCGGCATTACGTTGAGTAACACAGTTCTGTTGCTCATTTGAATTTAAGTTTATGATATGAATAGTTATCATAAATACAGTTATATTACATAACTATCTACTCTCACTACATTTAAGGAAAAGTGTTTAATCAACAAGCTTCCACGTGTCTCAACAGTTATTCTGGTAATTGCTTCTTTAAACATGACAATCTCTTATAAATATGGGAAAGAAAATTTGTAAGAGGCATTTGATACCTCTTAACTTCTTTACTTTACCCTTCTCATTCCTGCGTACTGATTTAGGAATTGAAGTGGCCGCATCAGACTAGTTTGGGTATCAAGTATTTTTCTCATATCTGCAAGATATTTCTAACCCCTAAAATTTACCAATAACATTTGGTGCTGTCTGTTTCTTTCAAAACACACTCACATGGCTAAGACTAGAATGACCAAAATTGCAGGTACTAACACTTCCTCCTAACACCTTGAAAGGTGGAGTTGGCATATTAATGAGCAACAACTAGTCATACTTGAGTAACTTTTCCTCGATTTGGCCAAGGAAAACTTAGAGTTAAACAAAAAACATGAAAAAATCCTTAATTTCCTCCATAATAGTATTCATCGAAATCAAAATAAAGACCATGGCAATCACGATGATGATAGTAATGATGATTCAATTTATTCATTAGAATTAGTGAAAAAGCAAGTCGAGGTCACGATGGGACCATCAACTCCTTCTTTCAAATAGAATAACAAAGGCAAGCAACCGTAATGGGTACACCATGCGGGCCCCTCGCACATCAGCACCCTTACTACATCAAGCAAGCAATTCTAGATCAAGAAGAGTCCCTTTGTTCCAAAGATTTTGGAAGAAGTGATACCTCGGCGTATCAAGTTACCACAGTTTGAAACTTATGATGGAACAAAGGACCCTGAAGACCACTTGAAGTATAACAATACATTAGCCAAATTGCATGGTTTTAGTGAATTAGTAGCTTATCAAGCTTTTCCCTTAACCTTAAGGAATGCAATCAGTATACGGTTTAAACACTTAAAACCAAACACCATTTCTTTTTTTGATGAATTAGCAAAAGTGTTTCTTCAAAACTTCCTTGTGAGCAAACTTCTTATTAAGGATTTCTCAATATTTAACACAATCAAACCAAAATCAGATGAGTCAATTAGAGACTACCTGGTTAGGTTTATGGCTAAGATGATTCAAATCCTAAAATTGGATATGAGTGTGGCCCTTAATGCCGTGATTGATGGAGTTAAGCCCTATGGAAACTATTTTAATTCTCTCACAAAGAACAAGTCAAAAAATTTTACCAAGTTCAAGGCTAAAGGCACCTCATACATTCGTCAAGAAAATAACATAAAGGCCCGACAAGAGGCTGATCAAAATAGAGGAGGTAGAAAACGTGACAAGAGAAAAAGTGTGAAGGATAGACTCAGCTTAGATGACGATCAAAGTTTGAATGCCGAGAAAAAGAGACCAAGGATTCTAACATTTTCATCTTACATACCCATCAATCATCCGATTTTGAACATAGTAATGGAAGTACGTAAGCAGACAAGTATTTTACAATGGTTAGAAACAATGAGAGGAAATCCCTTGAGGAGAAATTCCCACAAGTACTATGACTTCCATCGCGACAAAGGTCACAACACAGATGAGTGCATCTAGCTTGAGAATGTAAATGAGGATGTGATTCAATGTGAGCATTTGCAAAATTTCCCAACGCACACTTACCTAATTGTAGCTAGGAGAGATACAAGGGATGCGAATCCTAGCAAAGCACCCAATGGAGTGATCAACACCATTGTTAGCAGACCTACCATAGGCCAGTTAAGCTCTTTGAGCTTAACGAATGCCAAAAATTATGTCTACAACATCTAAGGTAAGAAGGCCAAGATTGATAACACAATTTCTTTCACGGAGGATGACTTTGAGCACATTTAGTGACTACATGATGACACACTAGTTATTAGTGCAAGAGCCACCAACTTTAAAGTCAAGAAGACTCTTGTTGACATAGGAAGTTTAGCTGATATCATTTTTTAGCATGCATTCAACCAAATGAGACCCAAGATCAAAGTACAGCTAAGATCTTACAAGTATGATCTGTATGCTTTTAACAACCAACCAGTTTAAGTAGTTGAAATAATTTCTTTGTTGATACAAATCGATGATGACAAGCATGTTGTAGAGGATGAAGTAGAAATCTTCATCGTCAAATGCCAATCCCCATACAACATGATAATGGCACGATCGTACCAGCATCTATTTGGCATTGTCCCTTTAACTACACATCTTAAAGCTAAGTTCCCTACTCCTACAGGAGTTGGCGTGTACAAAGGGGATCAATAATTAGCAAGATCCTTATATACAAGGGCCTTAAGACGAGAATAGGTATTTCAAGTGGAAACCTATTCAAAAGGCAAGTTGGTCGGTATAGAGAATGCCAAGAGTGATGCTAAGGAAATTTCTTTGAGTGGTGACCTTGGAAAAACACTGAGGATAGGGAGACCCTTGTTAGTAAATATTCGATAGAGTTTGTTTAACTTCTTGCAAGCCAATGTTGACATGTTTGCATGGTAACCTTTGAACATACCGGGTATCCCAAGAGAAGTTATGGTACATAAGCTCTAGATTGATCCAAATGTGAAGGTGGTCCAATAAAAGAAGAAGCATTTTACACTAGAAAGATAAGTGGCAATAGAGGAAGAAGTCCATAAGTTAATGAAGACAAAATTTATCTAGGAAGAGCCTTTTCTAACTTGGCTAGCCAATTGTGAGCTAGTTAAGAAGTCTAACGGTAAGTGATGAATGTGCATAAACTTTATGAATCTTAACAAGGCTTGTCCTAAGGATTGTTTCCTATTGCCAAAAATTGATCAGATGGTAGATACAACCGCTGGACACGCATTACTTTCTTTCATGGATGCTTTCTCTAGATATAACCAAATTAAGATGGATAAGGAGGATGAAGTCCATACTTCTCTTGTTACCAAGTTTGGAACATATTGTTACTTAGTGATACCTTTTAGGTTAAAAAATGCTGGTGCAACCTACCAAAGACATGTTACCAAGATGTTCAAACCCTAGATTCATAGAAACGTCGAAGTATATGTCAACAACATGATTGTGAAGAGTGTGAAGGAAGATCGGCATCTTACCGACCTTGAGGAGACATTTGCTACATTGAGGAGATATGGCATGAAACTTAACCCATAGAAATATGTCTTTGGCATAACATCAGGAAAATTCTTAGGATATATGGTTACTTGGTGTGGCATCAAAGACAACTTGAGAAAGATTGAGGCGATAAGGAACATAAAATCCCTTGCACATCAAGGAAGTGTAGGAACTCACCGGGCATATAGCTGCCCTCAATAGATTTGTGTTGAGAAGTACTAATAGGTGGATGGAATTCTTTAAATTCTTAAAGAATCTGAAAGAATTCAAATGGTCCGATGATTGTGTGAGAGCTTTCAACAATCTTAAGGAATTCCTTGCATCGCCACCAATACTCTTAACACCTATTTTAGGAGAGAATTTATATTTATATCTATTAGTTAGCTGTCGAGCTCTTTCTTCTATATTGGTCCAAATTAATGGTAAAGAGCAACGACCCGTTTATAACATGAGTCACGTTTTGCAAGGGGTAAAGCTTCGGTATACAAAAATTGAAAATTTGTTTTAATAGTGGTTTTCTCAGTAAGGAAGTTGAAGTCATATTTTGAGGCTCACCAGATCATAGTGCTTATTGAATAGCCATTGTGATAAGCATTGCAATGACCTTACTCCTCCGGGAGGATGATGAAATATGCCTTAGAATTGAGTGCCCATGGCATACAATACAAACTTAGAATGGCACAAAAGGCTCAAGTGCTAGCAAATTTTGTAGCTAAGTTCACTAGTGAGGAAGATAGTATGGAGTTTGCTAAGAAACCTATCTAGTTCCTTAATGTAGATGGTTCCTCAACGAGAGAAGGAAGTGGTGCAGGCCTTCTTCTTTAAAGACCCCACAATGTCTAAGTTCATTATGCTTTGAAATTTGGATTCCTAGCCAGCAACAACGAAGCAAAGTATGAAGCTTTGATTACCAGATTGAAACTGGCAAAAGAAATTAGTGCTGAGAAACTTGAAGTGCTCTTTGATTCACAATGGTAGTGAATCAGGTCATGAGAAGTTACGTAGCAATGGAAGAGGAGATGAGCAAGTACCTATTGGTGGTATGAATGGCCACAAAAGAGTTTCAATCTTTGTCCATCCATAAGATTCTGAAAAGTATGAATATCTTTGAAAATAAGTTGTCAAAATTAGCCAGTATAGCTTTCCCCGAATTCAGTGATAAACTTTTTATCGAATTTCTTCGGTAAAAAAGTTTATCCACTCTTTCATAGAGCTGTGAGTTGGCTCCTTACCCAAGAGAACAATCTTGGATGGATACCCTAGTGGATTATTTCAAAGACGGTATTCTCCCAGATGACAAGAAAAGAGCACAAAGATTAGGTTATCGGGCTGCAAATTATTTGCTAATTGATGGTCAGCTGTACAAATACTGCATACCACAACCCTATCTTCAATGCCTTCCCCTAAGAGATTCCTAAATGGTATTACCCGAGCTATATGGTGGAATATATAACAACTACGTGAAAGCATAAATACTGTATGTTCGATCACTGCTACTCAGCTATTACTGTTTGACCATGAGAGAAGATGCAAAGGAAGTTGTTTGACACTATCCCCAGTACTAGAAGCACGAGTGGTTAAGTTATGCACTTGCAATGGAGTTATGTAGCCTAACTAACCCTTAGCCCTTCACCTAGTGGGGGCTGGATATTCTAAAACCCTTTTCGAAGTCTGCTACCTAAGAACAATTTATCATTGTTGCTATGGATTACTTTACTAAATGGGTAGAGGCTAAAGTAGTGGGAAAGATCATCGAGTAGAAAGTGGGAGCATTTGTTTCTAGTTTTGTCATATCAAGATTTAGAGTTCCTTACATAATAATCACAGATAATGGCTCGTAGTTTGACAACAATAAGTTCTGGGCATTTTGTGAGAAGTACGGCATTTGCCTTAACTATATGTCTATAGCGTACCCTCAAACGAATGGATAAGTGGAAGTCATAAACAAGATCATTCTATATGGCCTATGATGGAAAGTAGATCAAGTCAGAGGGAAATCGGTTAATGAACTACTGAATGTTTTATGGGATACTGAACCACCTACAAAACTACAACTAGGGAGACGCCCTTTAGGTTTGCATGC
The DNA here is from genome assembly GCA_024138005.1 of Lumnitzera racemosa. NCBI lineage: Eukaryota > Viridiplantae > Streptophyta > Magnoliopsida > Myrtales > Combretaceae > Lumnitzera > Lumnitzera racemosa. The sequence continues at coordinate 71,428,120 of JAMXBC010000003.1, read as the reverse complement.
AACACAAAAGATGTATTATTAGTTGAGTTAGATTTGCCAAAAATATGGATGAAAAATTTTGATGTTATGGTTAATCAAGTTGGATTAATAGCAAATTTGGACACCATTGATGAAATCTAAGATATTACAAAGCTAAGGTTGCGACACACTAGCGTAGAGCAGTAAGGTATTACAATCAAAAAGTGGAGTACGAGGTCTTTCAACTTAGAGGTCTGGTTTGTTAGAAGGTGGAAGCTATTGGCGCACGAGTGAATCAAGGGAAGCTTGGTGCAAATTGGGAGGATCTTATTAGGATCTACGAAGTCGTTGGCTAGGGGGCTTATCAACTAGAAAGGTTGGATGGATATATCATCTCTTAAGCATGGAATATTGAGAATTTGAAATTATATTTCAATTGATTACTCAATTGATATTCATCTCCACTTATTTATAAGGTGATAGCCTACATGCCTATAAGATTACAGTACTTTTTTTATGAGAATTATGTTTTAAGTCTCATTATGTTTCTTATTCTTTTTACAATTATCGAGTTGATGAGTTCTAGACTATACGATAAATGAATTAACCTAAGTTCTAGCTTATTGCGGCTAATGAACTGCATCAATTAATCTTACAGTTGAGTAATGCAGCTAACGGGCAATGTCTATAAAGACGCATGGATTGAGCGTATGAAATAAAACATCCTAAAAGAAACTTAGCGTGTAAAATGAAACATGTTGACGAATAAGAACATGTGAAATAAAACATAAGGAACTTGTGGTGCGTGAAATAAATGTATTGAAAAATGTCATATGAAAGATATTTCATTCAACCAATGTAGTTACAAATGTATGGCCTATTATATGAAAAATATTTCATTCAAATAATTACATGAGAGGGCGCAAGGTACAAAGAATATAAAGAAAATCCTATGGTCTGCTCTTGGAATTAGCAAAAGTAATTTTTGGATCTGAGGTTGGGGCTTTCTCCGAGCAAGCTTCTTTCTTAGTACCTAAGGTCTTAAAGTCGATAGATTTCTCCTTCCATACATAGGGGATTTCTTTCGATAAATGATCTTTATCTTCGCTTAGATCTTCTACATTAGCTTTGTCATTACCTTCATTAATAATCTTAGCACCTACCTCATCATCATCCTCTTCGTTAGCATTGTTGACTTTGTCATCAACGTCGACAAAGTCGAGGTAACAGAGATCGTAATCAGGGTAAAGCTGCAGGATCTCCTCTCTTACTGCATAGACTCCCCTACCCAACAACTTCTTTAGTAAAAGTCTTTCGTACTGCTAATTAGGAGTGACTATATCGAGGGCCTCCTTAACTGATGGTCCTCTCCTCAAAGTCTCCTTTAATTTGATAACATGGCTTTGTAAGTTCGAGTTGTTGGTCTCAAACTCTTTAATTGGTATTCTTCGTCACTCATTGAGCGAAGAGTTTAGCCTAACCCCCAATACTCTTTTGTAGCTCCTCCTTTAGGCCTTTAGACTCTTTATACTGCTCTTCCATTTTGGCCATCAGGTTTAAGACTTCATCGGCAGTAAGGTCTTCTTGGAGCTTTCTTACCTCCATCTCAACCTTTATCTTTGTGTTTTCAGTAATAGCAGTCTGGGCTTTGGACGACTTATATGCATCCTCAATTTTCTATGATAATTTCATTTAATGTGATGAGTACCCAAAATGACTCGATAGAATACATAATGACTACTATGGATATGACCTTTTTAGTCTCTCCATTAGCCTCATCTAAAGTTGTTAGAATATGGCTGCTCATCTAAAAAGGAAACTAATTATCAATAATTGAGTAAATTCAATAGTTATAAAGATGCATATAGATACTCATGTCATATATCTTGGTCGCAATATGGGTCTTATTGCAACCGTCGACATCTTTCTTAGTGATATCTTTATCCTTTAGAAGAATAATTCCTTTCATCAAGGCCAAAGATTTTGTCCTATCGCCTAGGGCCAAGTCAGTATCTAAAACATTTTGGCTTCAATATGGGATGAAGTACTCATTGACCTCCTTATTGGGGATAAATTCGGTGCTAGTGATACTAAGAGCTTTGGAGTACATTGCCTCTTTTGTCCTTTTATCTAAACCCTTAGACCTTTTAGCATGGGGTTGGCCGATGAGTTTCTTTCTCAGTCTCTTATCAGCATTAGGCACTGCCTCTAGCACTAACGATGATCCCTTAACGACGGTGGCATCCTTGACCTCCCTATGGGTTTAGCTCTCTCGACCTACCTTTCATGGGTCGATAGAAGATTGAATATTTTAGACGGGGGGCTCTACAAAATGAGGGACCTTGATTGGCACTATTTTCTCGCTTTCCTTTCACTTGTCGGATGGCCGTAAGGTCTTCTTCTGTATTGCTACCTGCTTGGATGTGTCTTCATTTGCCATTTTCTTCATAGCAATGGCCCAAGTTATTGTTGTCTCTATAGTTTCCCTCTTGTCAGCTTTTGATTTTTTAGCCTTTGCCTAGGCTAATAGCTTAGCAAGGTTTACCTTACCAGCATCCATATCTATAACATGAGTAAACAAGTTAATATTAACATAGGAAAAGAATAAACTTAATTCTCCGTGTTGAGCAAGGCTCAAAGGCGACAATTCTCCCCTAAGTCATGAGAACGACTTTCTTTTTATGACTATACTCAGTACGATGGTAACTCATTAGCATACCTTCTTTTTCAGAAAATATTAATTCTTCGCTTTTATAATGCCGTATAATTCTCTCGACATCCTAAAAGAACTTTTTGTTCTTCCTCCTTTCTTGAATTTTCTTTTCTACTACTTCATTATTCGGCATAAAATCAATATCTTTAGTACGGATTGGCTTAGTCCATGGAGTTCAGAAGTCCAACTCTTCATCAAATACATCAACATGAATTTATCGTACCACTTTTAGATCTTCGACTCTAACCCATCCATGAACTTCCATCCATACCTTACAGCAACAAAGTGCCGCTTGTCAAACTGCCTCCTAATCGTGAAGAAAAACTAAAACAATTAAGCCGTAACCTTGACTTTGACTTCTTCGTAAACTATCCCAAAAGCCATTAGAAGCTGGTATGTATTAGGTGGGAACATACTCAGCAAGACTCTAAAGTAATTGAAGAAGCCTTTCACAAAAGTTGAGAAAGGGAAGCATAACCCAAAATCTAAATATTTCAAGTATATGTAGAACTTTCTTTCCCTTAGGAAACATACCCTCTCCTCCTCTCTCAGCCTCCTCAGATTCAACATTCCAGGAAAAACTTGTTAGTACTTGTTGTACTTTGTGACAAGAACTCTATCAGCAAAACTAGCAATTCCATTTGGAGAGTTATGGAAGTAAGCCATGTTATTATATAAATATCTCACCGAAGATCTCCCTTCTTTGTCCTCAAGATAATCATCTATAGCAAGAGCATTTATCAAGGTGAGTTTATCCCACCTTTCCTCAATACTGTTGGCTAACCTACTAAAAGAGTACGCCGCCTCATTCCTTATTTGGTAGGGAGAAGTAGCCTCGGTTTCCAATGCTTTGGAATTGGAAAGAACAAGTCGACGAACGACGTTGTGAACTATACCTGAACATTTGTGAAGAATGGTATTACAGAAGTTCAAGAACTTAAGAGTAAAGATGAGAAAGCGAGAAAATTTGTTTGTAACTTTGAGTAAAAATGAATTCTCATTTTGAAAATTCTTTTAAATATAGATAACTTCTCCTCATAGATGCAAATTTTTTTCTGACGGTAATGATGTGTTGATTTGATAGTGGTGTACATTGTTGATGCATGTTTCAAGATAGAAATTCGACGGTTGACAAAGCCCCAATAGTTATTAAGCTTGTGGTGTAATGATGACCGAAGCAATAAGTGTCATACCATATACTTTTTGGTTCTTAAATAGGTGGGAGTTTGAAAGTTGCAACTTTTCGATTAGGATGCAAACCGTCTTGCTTCCTATTTCACTCAGCATCTAAAGAACTACTCCTTACTCGACCTCTAGAGCATTGTGTATTACTCCCTTTATCGAATTCTCGAACATGGGAGTTCAAGGGAAAATGTTGATAGTCAGTTTTCTTCCACTTGTCTTACTCATCCGTTTAGTTGTTGATATGTCAGGAAATCTATATTTTTGACACCTCGCCATGTAATCGGCATTCTTAGCACTACGCCAAGTAACATAGTTCCGTTACTGATTTGAATTCAATTTCATGGTGCCAATAGTTATCATAAGTACGATTATATTATATAACTATCTGCTCTCTCTACATTTAAGGGAAGGTATCTAATCAACAAGCTTCTACATATCTCAATAGTTATCTTGATAACTATTCCTTTAGACATGACATTCTCCTATAAATACGAGAAAGAAACTCTATAAGAGGCATCTAATAACTCCTAACTTCTTTACTTTACCCTTTTCATTTCTACATACTGATTTAGGCATCGAAGGGCCCCGCTGAGCCAGCCCCGATAGCAAGTATTTTTCTCATCTTTGCATGATATTTCCAACCCCTAAAATTTACTAACATATTATACTTAGAAATTAATAATGATTAAATTTTGGTCTTGAAAAACACTAAAATGGCATATTATATAATATACTCTATAGTACATATTTTAGCTTTATTTTGTCAATAAATGGGTAAAAGTAGCAAATAATTATACTTGTCACCAAAATAAGAGTATAATGTATATTTTGATAATACTAACCTCAAGAAATTATATTAAGTTGGTCTTGCACACAAATTACTTTAAAATCCCTTAATTTAACCTAATAAATAAAACTGTCTCCTAGTGCTAAATAATTCACAATAAATAGTAAACATAGTATTTTTCGAAAATTATTGTTACTATAGTTTAGCATATATTATAGGAGTGTTACATAAAATTTTTTAACTCGAACAACATTATTTAATAATTTGAAAAATTATCTTAAGTAAATACCTTAAATCATTGTTATTTCATAAAAATAAAATTATAACATGAAAGTAGATGTAAAATAACCACTGCAAACCAAAGTTCATTATTTTTTAAGCTAATTTAGTATTTTTAGAAATTAAAACAAAATTTGATGGAAAATATCTTACTCACTGACATACAGCCTTCCGGCTACTTTTCATCCACTATGGTATATTGATTGACCTTGTCATACCCCTAAAACCTTATGTCCAAAATGACGAATTGTTAGGTCCTCAATAGCTATAAGAAACCCTCTTACCCTACTTCTAATCCAAATTTACACTATTTTTTCTTATTTTTCTTTTCCTTATTAATCTTGGTTTTTGAAAGGATTTCTAAGTTCTTGAAGTTTGTAAAATATCTAAAGTTTACTCCAAATGCTAATTTAAAATGTCTAAGTGTCAATTAGTGTGCTTGTTAGGTGTAATTCCATTGTTCTTGTCTTAATTTGCTATTATTGCCGACTCAAGAGCTATAATCTTATTGAATTTAGAGGATGTCTTACATGATCCTAGAGTTTGGGGGTATTTTCCTTTTTTACTTTAAATTTTTTAATAATTTATTATGTATAATATGTAATAATAATATACTAACATAACGAGTATGCTGCATGACTATATAATAATCTTATACACTATTTAATCTCTAAATATTAGTTTTAAAGATCAAATAATTTATCTCTAATGGCATATTAGGTTTTAAGGCTCAAACATCAAGTTCTTGATAAATACCAAATGTATCATTAAAAATGTGTTTTATTGAAAGTAAATATTACATAAACTTTATTTTGAAAAATTGACCCTAAATCACCTGAACTCCCATACTCATATCGATTATTTTCGCAATTAAGGGGACTTAAGTAGCTAAGGTCTTATATTCTACCCCCTTACAAAAGGTTTTGTCTTTGAAACTTACTTGTATAATGAGTTAGTTTCTAGAACTCTAACTTACTATAGACAACTTATCAAAATTAGCATACAAACCTTGAGCAAATAACTCAAGGTATTGAGTCCTCATGCGATCTACAGATTCCTAAGTTGCCTCTTTCGCAGTGTGTTGACTCTAGAACAACTTAAAATATTCAATAGCTCCAATTCATATGTTAAGTTCTCCTTTAGTTTCATAGGTGGCACATCTAATATAGTTATTGGATCCCTTATAAACTTCCTTGAAGTTGAAACATAAAAAACATTATAAATACCAGCCATTTCTTTCAATGGTTCTAATTCATAAGCTACTTTCCAAATTCTTTTCTTAATTTGATAAGGTCTTATATACCATAGACTTAACTTCCCTATAATACTAAAATGCCTTACACCCTTTGTTGGGGATCCTTTCAAAAACACCCAATCGCTTACTTGAAATTCTAATGGCTTTCTTCTAACATATGCATAACTTTTATGTCAACTTTGAGCTATCCTCATTCATTCCACCTATGCTCTCTCCTTAAGATCCTGTATCATTATCGATTTAATTGTTTACCTATTACTTACTCCATCCCAATTCACCAGAGATCTATACTTACATCCATACAACGCTTCATATGGAGCCACCTAAGTAGTGCTATGATAACTGTTGTTATAAGTAAATTCTATTAATGGTAAATGATCATCCTAATTTCTACCAAACTCTAATATACATGCTCTTAGCATAGCTTCCAATATGGTAAGTTGATTGTTTGTTACTCTATAGATGGTATGTAGTTACCCCCCTAGCCTTTGGTGCTCCATTATCACCTTTTGACAAGTCATACACTTCAAGATATACCATGCTATATCTCTCTTCATCCTTATTTACTTGAATTTTTTCTTCAAATCCTTATAGATTTTATTGATTCCAAAATGCAAAGAATACTCTTCATCATGCACTTCTTCTAGGATTACCTCTTTAACTACACTTCCTTTAGAACACATACTCTTTCCTTGAATCTCACCATTCCCTTATCATCAATCTAGAAGACATAGCGTTTTTCTAGACTATCTTCGACTTTTTGTAATTTTACATCCTCCTTTTGAGCTTCCTTTTACATTTCAAGAGTGCAGGTTGTACTTACAAACTTGCTAGCATAAGTTTACTTTCTTTGTCTAGGATTTTTGAACTCATCCTTTCTATGTTGATCAATTATCATTTATCAGTAATTAACATAGCGGTATTGTTGAACTTTTTCCCACTTAAGGCATCTACAACAGTATTTACCTTTCTTAAGTGGTAGTGAATCAAAAGATTATAGTCTTTAAGTATCTCTGACCACCTCCTTTGCCTTAAGTTCAATTCTTTTTACGTAAAGCTATACTTAAGACTTTTGTTATGTATATACACTTTGCACCTTTCACCATATAAGTGATGCCTCCAAATCTTTAAGGTAAATACCACTGTTGCTAGCTCTAAGTCATGGGTTAGGTAATTTTTCTCATATGGTCAATGTTGCCTAGATGCATAAGCTATCACTTTATCGTTTTGAATCAATACATATCCAAAGACATTTCTTGAATTACTACAATAGATTGAGTACTCTCTTAATCCATTAGTACTGATGCAGTAACCAATCGCTTCTTAAGTTTCAAGAAACTTCTCTCACACTTATCATTCCATTAGAATCTAACTCCTTTATATGTTAACTTCATTAGTGGCATAGTAATCTTAGAGAAAATGCTACACAAATCTTCATTAATAACTTGCATTTCCCAAGAAACTTTTAACCTTCGTTACTAGTGTTAGCCTTGCCCAATTTTTTATTTGTTTCACTTTTGCAAGGTCAATAGCTATTCCAACACTTGATATGATATTCCTAAGAAATCTGACTTACTCCAACCAAAACTCATACTTCTTCAGCTTAGCATACAATTGGTGTTCCTTCAAGGTTTGAAGTACTTTTCTCAAATGCTTCATAGGTTCCTCCCTATCTCTTGAGAAAATCAAAATGTCATCTATGAATACCACCATGAACTCATCTAGATACTTTCTAAACACATGATTCATCATGTCCATGAAAGCAACTAGAGCATTCGTTAAATTGAATGGCATCATTAGGAACTCATAGTGACTATATCACGTTGTGAAAGCTGTCTCAGGTGTAACCTCTTTCTCAATCTTCAACTAATGTTACCCTAATTGCAAATCTATCTTTGAAAACATAGCTACTTTTAATTAGTTAAACAAATTATTGACCCTTGGAAGTGGGTACTTGTTCTTAATCATAAATTTATTCAACTTTCAGTAATCTATACAAAGCCTAAAACTTCCATCTTTCTTCTTGGCAAAGAGTACTGGTGCACCTTAAGGTGATGTACTAGGTTTAATAAAACCTTTGTCTAACAACTCCTGAATATATTTCTTTAATTCTACTAACTTTATTAGTGCCATATGGTAAGGGTTTTAGAAATAGGTGCAATCCTTAGAAATTCCTATACTATAAATGTCTTCTAATTTAGTTTCCTTAGCTTAAGCATCTACTACGGAGGCTTGGTAACCAACATTACCCTTACATATCAACTTTCGCACCTTATTTATTGAGATCACTTGAGGAGCTGCATCATTAGAACTTCCCTTGAAATAATAGTCCTTTCATTTGATCATTGAAACACCATCATTTTATTTTCATAATCTAGATTTGCTTTATACTTGGTCATCTAATCCTTCCCTAATATTACACCAAATCTCTTCATCTCTAAGACTATTAATTCCTCCGACATCTCAAGAGTATCTATACAAACATGTCTATTTCTTAACTTACAATACATAACCTATTCTCCTCTAGAAGGGGTTGTGACTACCAACTCATCTACTAGGGTTTCTATCGATCCTTTATTTCTATCAACATACTCCTTCTAGGCATACAAATGAGTCGTTTTAGTATCAAATAAAGTATATGCATAATTATCTTCTATGTGCACTAACCCTGCTACTATATGAGCATCCCCTACTTCTTCTTACTGGAGTACATAAACTCTTCCTTATACCTTAGGCCTTCCTATTGCTCGAGCTGGCTGATTGTTATTCTTATGGGCTGGTTCCAGTTTATTACCCTGAACTTGCTCCTTCCTTGCTTGCAATTAAGTATAATAATTCGTATTAATATTAGTATTGTGATAGTAAGCACAAAACATACCTTTAGGGTTTGGATTCTGACAATTCCTTGCCATATGCCTAGCTTCTCTACACCTAAAACACTTCCCATGAAACTCGGGACAATCCATAGCTTAGTGCCTCGCATTACATTTCTAACATGATATTGTAGTTCCACCACTTCTTTGATTCTTACTTACTTATTGCTTGCCCTGCTTCCCTTTTTCCATCTTATTGCTACTATTAGTACTTCCTATAAACTTTCTTTTCTTACTCTCCATTTCATCAATTTTTTCTTGTAAAGCATAAGCTTGTTCAATTAATCAGGCTACATTCACTAAATCATTATACCTTACTATCTTAGCTCTTTTCAGTTCAGTTAAAAATACAAATTAAGTCTAGCTTTAAACCTTCCAACCTTAGCCAATTCATTATTTTGTACAGCTGATAAGTGTAAATTACTTTACACTTTCAAAGCATGTTTCAGCATAGAGTTGATCATAAATATGATTTAATTCTTTAGATTGGGTACTTAATTAAATAAACTAATGATTTAAGGTAAATCACTAGCAAAGTAAGGAAGTATATACAATAATAGTAACTTTCAAGTTAGTCACAATCGTGAAGGAGAAGAAATAAGTGTAAAAGCATCTATCATAGGTGTGATGATGAAGTAATGAAGAATCTACCTTGGTTATGCCCTCAGTCATAACCATGATCAAGGGAAGTTTTGTCAATCCCTTTGTCAATCATGGCCGTGATTGAATAGTAAAAAGATAATCACGTCCATGGTTATGGGCATGATGAGATTTAATGATGCGACAAGGGGTTTATGGCCTCAATAACAGTCAAGATTAGTGAAGAATAATTCTTTTCAAGACTATTACACCCCAAGTTACGGGCATGATAGGAAGGGGCATAATTGTTCGTTTCAACCTTTTCATACGAACCAGCACATAGGAAACGTCAAGTGGTGCCGTGAAGGGGTAAATTCGAGTCTTTTAATGAGGAGAATATAAAAAGCTACTGAAACTTGTAGAGGAGAAAATTCTTTTTTTAGATATCAAATTTTAGGAGAGTAGACATCGTTTAAAACAATACATCACTTGCCTACACACTTCTACATTGTTATCCATCCTTGTACCAGTATGTATCCTATATCAATTTCCTAAGTGTGTATTGTATTTTTCCCTCAATCACTTGAGAGAGACAATGACAATTTGTTCTTCATGTATTCATCAACTTCTTCAATGGAATAAAAAGGGGGTTTTACTTTAACTATTCCATGTTCTATTTCTGTTTAATTATGTTTCCTGTTAGTTTTTGTCATTTTTTTATCATATGTGAGTAATTTATTAGGGTTGCTTCATTAATTAATATGATCGAGTGCTTGAAAAAAGTAATTTCCTATCATTTGTTAATTCTGATGAATGACATTTAATGAATCTAAGTACAATGTAGTGTGTGATATTGACTTAGGACGGATTTCAATAGAATATGTTAAGAGACAATTTTATTGAATAGATCTAGTTTATTGGACCAACTTACTCCTGATAATAGAGATATTATTAGGAAAGTTACTGCATCTTTAAGAGAATTGATACATTAAATTGACATTAATGCAATATTAGTTCGCTATTAATTAGGGACAGATTCCAATAGACACAACTATGATTTGAAGTAAGTAGTTTTGAGAAGAATGCTTATATACTGTAATTTCCCGCAATTAAAAAGTATTAGGATGAAATGTATTTTTGTAAGATTATACTAAATGATGAAGCAAACTTGTATGTTAAGTGTATTTTCGTAATTGTTCTTGTAATCATTATATTAATCATTCTAGATTGTAGATTAGTGTAGTTTAGTTAACATTTTAAATCTTAATAAATGATCAGTTGATGAATTCGACTGCTAGATAATAGGAAAAATTATTATGTACTAGTGTTTGAGTCATTTTCTTACTAGAGAGGATCTGATACTCATCTGTATTATAAAATGATAGGTATACTTGCCTATCGAATCGAGTTAAGGATATAATATAGGGTTATAAATTGTAAAACTTGAAAGCTTTGTTTAGAGGTGATGAATAGCCTCTAGGGCAAATTTTAATAACGTATTAAAGTCCCTTTTATACTCCTTAATAGACTTACTATCCTAGTTTAGCTTATAGTACTCTTCACATATCTATTCTCTTACGCACTCAAGGAAATGCCATTCTAGGAATGCATTCCACTTAATAGGTTGAGCTAAGAACCACTTCTTATGCTTCCACTAATCATTTGCATGTTCGTCTAATAGGATAGTTATAATTCTTGCTTTTCGATTTTTCTTCACTTCATGCACCTCAAAAGATGTCTTGGGAGAATCATTCCATTTCTCACCAACTAAAGGATTATTATTCTTACCATCATATGGCTTCACTATCTGTTATACCCAAGCCAATGTATCAACTCCTCTAACGTTAGCCAAAGCATCCTTAAACTATTGCATAAATTCCATACCTAGCTAGGGTGAGAATGAATCAAGTTGTGGTTGTGGTTCTACCCTTTGTTTTTATGGCTCTTGGTTTACTGGAGGCATTGCATGTCCTTGTTGTATCATGTTCTAAGCACTATAGACAAACTTAAACAATAAATACACTTATGATGTTATGAAGTTACAATGCTCTATCACCTAATTAACCTAAACATCTCACATGCACCTAGAAACTTATGGTCCTTATCTTATGCTTTGATACCACCTAAAGGGCATCACATCTCGACATAGCATAAGATGTACCACCATACAGGTAAACCTATTATAAATTGACTCAAATCTAGCAAAAGATCACTTTGTTGTATATTTAGCGTTTAAACAAGAGTTCAGCTATAGCCTTTTAGATACAAATATGTACATCATTAATAAGCTTCAACAACATCAAAAGTTAAACTTTGTTTAAACTTCTATATTTTCATTGAACTTGATCAACAAACTTCCACTTTATAAGATAGTTGTCTCTATCTATTGCTCTTAAGAGTTTACTTCAACATTGATGGTGCCCTAAAATTTGCTTCTTAACCTAGGATAAGAGAAACTTATCCCCTCAACTACTATTGAGCTAAGCGAGAGTGGATAATAAGCAATAATACAATAAAGCACATAAAAAAGGCATCCAAGTATCTCAACAATAGATATAGTACGCTATGCTAATGCACATAAAATGTGTTGATACTAGTATCTTAGCCAGCCTAGCAACTCATTTGGTTTGGCTAACTTCAAATCTAGGCATTTGGAGAGTATACCCCGAGAAGCTAGCAAATATTTTACCTTTACAATACCATGAAGTATGGTTGAAGTTTTAGTTAATGCAAAGCTATATGTGATGTGAATTGTGACTAAGAACAAAATAGCTAGTCGCTGAATGAGTCCAAGCTTGTTGAAAGCTTGAAAAGGAAGTAATGGGGAATGTCCAAAAGAATGAAAATGAATGAAAAAGTAAGCGAAAAAAAAAACTCATGAATAGCTCTAATGGATATGATACACTAACGGAACTTCTAAGGACTCATGGTACAACTTGATATGATGTACAAGATGGTCAAGTGAGATTACTTGCCACTTAACCTTACTTAAGGGTTAGGTGGTATGCCTAGAAGCTCAATTATCACTAGGACTTATCGAGGTGGATTTGAACTCAAATGGGTCCTTCGAGATATCGAAGAAAATTAGAGGGAAATGCTCCACAACTGAACAAGAGTAACTGATGTAAAGTTGCTTAGAGGATGTGACTCATCAACAAACACAACACGACTTGACACCATACTTGATATGATGTATAAGTTGATGTCAAGGTCTACCTGCCACTAATCCTAAGCTATATAGCAAGATTAGATAAGAGTGTAGGAAATATGGACTTAGAGAGGGTTGTCTTACAAGAACAGAATATTCAATATTAAAGTATAAGTTATTTGTGGCTTATAAAAGAAAAAGACTATTTATAGTAAGTCCCTAAGGTAGCATTACAAATAATGAAATGATAAGAAAGAACATACAAAAAGAGGATTCTTAGTACATACCAAAAAGAGTAAAAAAGACAAAAGACTAAAAATGGAAAAGTTGTACAATGTCAGATAAGGTAGACAGGTAGTAGTACAACATTGGTCCCATATGAATATTCTCTAAGCATAGCAGGTAAGAGGGGTCAAAATGTTACGGTCATAAAGGATTGGGATGAGAAAGATGGCGGCATGCCAAGAGAAAACTATTTGGATTACTCGGTACAATGTCCTTAGTAAAGGAATAGTTAACATCATCACTACTAAGTGTATAGATTAACGTATGACAATTAAGGGACCTCAAGGAGTTCAACTAAATTCCTTCAGCGTAAACTTTCTCGTCATCAGTAGGTTACTAAGAGAGAATTTACTGTATGAGGGATTGGAGTCCCTAGAGCTGTATACGAGTAATGGGGTTGTTGGTTAGCAGTTCATTAGTTCCTAAGGGTTGTTGAAGATTTTCCCTCAAATCATGATCTTCATCATCTTCTAGCACATATGGAATTAAGTTAGCAACATTGAATGTGATAAACATATCGAAACCTTTGGGTAGCTCAATCTTATAGGCATTACCATTAATGTGCCTCAGGATCCTCCAGGGGCCATCTACTCTGGGAGATAGTTTGTTCATTCTCTTGTTAGGGAAGTGTTTCTTACTAAGATGGATCCAGATAAGGTTTTTAGGGTCATAAATGATTCAATTCCTTCCATAACTTCCCAATTCCTTCTGTCGGGCTACAATTTTAGCTAGTTGCTTGGAAATTCTTTGATGCAACCTATGAAATTCCTCGGCACACTGTAGGTTGAATTGACTCTCCTCTTAAGTAGTCGGACTGTTAACCAAATCTAAGGGTAGGTTCAAGTTAAGTCCATTTAAACTCAATGTTCTTCTTGGTCAATTCAGTCAACGACATAGTTATGGAGCTAAAGTTTTAGATAAATCTTCGATAGAACGAGACTAGGCTATGGAAGCTCCTGACTTCGGCTGCACTTGTCAATGTAGGCCACTCATTCATAGCCCTAACCTTTTCCTCATCAACTCGAACTCCACTCCCTGAAATGACATATCTAAGGAATACAACCTTGCATCGACAGAATGTACATTTCTTCAAGTTGTTGAATAATTTCTCGTCGAGGAATATGTTAACCACCAATTGCAAATGTTTGACATGAATGAGAAAGTCGACATTGTAAACCAGAATATTGTCAAATAAGCTACAATGCATTTGCTTATCAATGTTTTGAACACATGATTCATGAGCCTCATGAATGTACTCGGCGCGTTAGTTAAACCAAATGACATAACCATCTACTCAAATAAACCATCCCGAGTCTTAAAGGCTGTTTTCTATTCACTCCCAATCTCATTTGTATTTGATGATACCCACTCTTTAGATCTATCTTTGAAAAGATACGTGCACCATATAACTCATCAAGAATGTCATCCAATCATAGGATCAGGTATTGGTACTTAACAGTAATCTTATTGTTGGCACGGCTATCAATGTACATCCTCCATGATACATCTTTCTTTGGTACTAGTACAGTTGGGGCAGCATATGGACTCATGCTCTCATAGACATATCCGCGATCTACCAACTCATCAACTTGCTTTTTTAGTTTGGCTACATGTTTAGGATTGAGTCTATAGGTGAGTCAATTTGGTAGGTTGCTCCAGGTTGAAGATTGATGCAATGCTTCATTCCTCTTAAGGGAGGTAATCCTTTCGGCATCTTAGCAGGGAAGAGGTCAGCAAATTCCTAAAGTAGCTGCTGCACTTTAGCAAGTAAGCTTTCGGGTTCTCTAATCTCTAAGAGTCTCCTCACCAAGAGGAGTACATAGACCTCGCCCTTGACCTTACGTACAAACTGAGCTTGGAAAATCACTAAGGACTTTTGCTATAAAGATCTAGTAACCTTTTCCTGAGCTTTTTGCACTTCCTTAAGACTCATAGGTGTTAATTTAACTTTCTTAACATGTAGGTGTTTCTATACCCATTGTGTAACAATCTCAAGTCAAATAGCCACAGTTGACTAAGAAATATGTGATATGCACACATGAGAAGGACATCACACATCACCTTGTTGCTGTACCTATCACCAATAGTAATTAACACTTTGACTTGCTCGAAAATGTGTAATCCTCCTTTCTCATTCAACTAGTGAATCTTATACAGCTTAGGGTGTGGAAGAGTCAACAATTTCATGGCCTTGACTACCCTTTGCACAATGACATTGGTACAGCTCCCTTTGTCAATGATTACAACACATAGCTTGCTATTCACCCGGCAATTTATATGAAAGAGGTTCTCGCTTTGCTCATTTTCATTAGCTACAAAAGTACGGAGAAATTGTTGAACAACAAAGCAATACTCAGGTCCACCCTCAATGGGTATCTCGGCCTCTTGATCTTCCTCAAATTCTCCCAACATCCAATCGGTTGCCACTTCTTCCTCTCCTTCACTCGCACTCTCTAATTCAAACTACGGCTTGTCTCCCTTTATGGTCATGACTCGGTGGTTTGGAAATTGACTAGCTATATGTCCATAGCCAGGGCATTCAAAACATTTAATTTCTTAGGTTTTCCTTTCTGCACTATGACCCTAGTCTCTTTAGATCTTAGGTTCCTCAATCTTGCTCTTACTTCGACTTTCATCTGATTGGCTCGGCATGTGACATCAGCATTCCATCTCAAAACTGTTTGATGCCCTATCATATCCTGGTTTACTTGATAGGCCAATCCTATTTAGTACCATGGTTCGATTACTCAGCATTCGGTTATTCTGGTTCTATCGTTACCTTTCAACTCCTTAGGCTATATGGATGGTTTTATCTAATGTTATAAGGCTTTGCAATTCCATGACATGACCAATCTTAGTTTCAAGTCCCGAGATGAACCGTGCTATAGTTCGGGTCTCAAGATCATCAACATCATGTCGTATCATGAGTAACTAAAACTCTCGAAAATAGCCATCTACGGACTTGTTTCCTTGCCTCAAGTTTTGGAGTCGTAGGAAAGTGTCATATTCATAGTGTTTAGGAACAAACCTATTCCTTAGAACTCTATTCATCTTGTTCCATGTTCAGACCTCACGTCGGGTCCTCAAGCGAATATTCTATAACTTCTTTCACCACATTGGCACATACCCTAAAAATTCTAACGCGGTCACTCTAATGCAAATAGCATCTTCATAATCATAAAATTCAAATATCCTTTTGATCTTCTCTTCCTATTCCAAGTAGTCATCAGCACTACTAGACCTATTAAAGTTTAGAATTTGTACCTTAAGATGTTCGACACCTCTTGGCATTATGAACTCTCACTCATCGTTCCTAACATATTGGTCTTCTTCTTCTTAGTACTTTTCCACTTCGTCCAACTCTAGCCTTCTCTTCGTGACTTTGTCGGTATGTCGTAGTGGTGCGTAGTTCACTAGAAAGGCTTCTAGAGCTCGCTCGTTCATTTGCCTCTTCGGCTTATCTCTCATTTCTCGGCCCTGCTTTGCAACTCTCTCATATAGCCCATTCTCTAAGACCCTATTTATTGAGATAGCTAAATTAGCCACAATAGCAGTAAGATCTTGTATCTGCTCATTAGTAGTACGTGGTGTTTGTTGAGTAACTTAACTACGACCATGAGCATCACTTTCGATATTGTGAATCTCTCCCCGTACACTAAGGTTCAACATTCTCCACATAAAATTTCAATAATTACACTTCACATGGATGGCTACAATCACATATAATATCTCGAACAGTAGACTAACTATTATTACACAACTTTCCATCTCAACCTCAACCTTAAGCTCTAATACCAGGAATATATGGTGTCCCTAAGAGCTTAGTTATCACTAGGACTTATCGAAGCAGATTTGAACTCAAATGGGTCCTTCGAGATATTGAAGAAAATTAAAGAGAAATGCTCTACAACTAAACAAGAGTAGCCGATGTGAAGCTACATGGATGATGTGACTCACTAATGAACACAACACAACTTGACACCACACTTGATATGACATATAAGTTAATGTCAAGGTCCACCCACTACTAATCCTAAGCTACTCGGTAAGATTAGACAAGAGTATAGGAAATATGGACTTAGAGAGAGTTGTCTCATAAGAATAGAATATTCAGTATTAAAGTGTAAGCTATCTATGGCTTACAAAAGAAAAGGACTATTTATAGTAAGTCCTTAGGATACATTACAAATAATGAAATGACAAGAAAGTATATACAAAAAGAGGATTCCTAGTACATATCAAAAAGTGTAAAAAGAACAAAAGACCAAAAATAGAAAAGTAATACAATGTCAGATAAAGTAGACAAGTGGCAATGCAACATTGGTCCCATATAAATATTCTTTGAGCATAGTAAGCAAGAGGGGACAAAATGTTATGGAAATAAAGGGCCGGGATGAGAGAGATGGTGTTATGCCGAGAGAAAACTACTTGGCCATTTAAGTAAGTCTCTCATCACTCAACAAGAACTTCTCGACAGTGTTTGGTTAGATTACTAGATACAGGGTCCTCGGCAAGAGAATGGTCGGCATCATCATTACCGAGTGTATAGATTAGCGTACAACAATTAAGGGACCTCAAGGAGTTCAGCCATATTCTTCTAGCATAAACTTTCTTGTCATCAGTAGGTTGCCGAGAGAATATTCGCCAGGTGAAGGATTGGAGTCCTTGGAGTTGTGTGCAAGTAATGGGGCCGTTAGTTGGTAATCCATCATCAGGATAAGAGTAAAATGAATGTAAACAAAGTAGTGTTTACAAGAAGAAAAGGTCAAGTGTATTAATGTTCAATTTGATTGTGGCTACAAATACAAGGGGCATTTATACTAAGAAGTTAAGGCAATTTGCCTAAAAAGGATAAAAAAAGGGTATTACCCGAAAGAAGTAATGTACAAAAATATAAAAGGGTAAAAATGAATATTCAAGAAAAGTAATGATTAGTGTAGCAGATTCTACATGTGGTCATGTGCACATGGTGATCATATATTGGTGAAGCCGTTGGAGGATGTAGGTAAGAGAGTATGATCAAATTGCTGGTTCGAGCAAGGGTAACTACAGATCAATCTAGGGTTTCCCTCTCAACACCTTAGCAAAGGTGAAGCCAAGTAGTCTATTAGCTCAAACATGAGTGAGTACTCGAGAATGGCTTGGCTATTATCTTAGTAATCTACAATTCATTATACTTTAGAGAGATGGGCAGTCATTTAGCTTAGCATACAGAGTGACTCGGCAATGAGATACTCGTCTTTGATAGGAATTTGTTGGAGCAGGAGGATCCGCCTTGCTAGCTCTTCCAGTCCTCAAGCTTGGCTACGAGTTAAAGGCCTAGTAGCTTCATTTCTATCAATATTTATGAAAATATAGCTTTGCAAACTTATCCTAGCATAATCATATGTTTTAGAAAATGACTCGTAGGTCCTTTTCATACCATACCATGAATGCATCGACCAATTCTTAATAAACACCAAGTATAACAACAAAGCATATCAAGTTTCATCATGTCTCTATTTTAGCTTCTAAATTTGTCTTCAAATTAGCCTCTGATTCGAACACTCCTTACATTAAGCATAAATCACCATAATTTTTGCTCACAATCAAATTTAAAGTACATTACATGACTCACTTCCAGCATTATACACACAAAGCATAGCATCATTGAGTACCTTACATAGTAAACCTAAACGACACTCAAATAATCATCATAATCACACGTAAGAACACTCGCCATATGCTAAGTAGATGTAAATCAGTTCCTTATGCATGCAATCCACTTACTTGACTAGCGATACGTTTCTAAACTTGCTTGGTAGCATGAGCTTCCTCTTCTATGACTTCACTTAGGAAGAGTAAGTACTTATAAGGTCAATTACAACTCATGCGTATATATATTCCAGCTAAGTATTCGCTTGCTGGTTGTTATTTTGCTTTAGGTTATTCCTAACCTAGTCTTTAATTTTGGTTCAGATTTAGCTTCTAAAGCACTCTTTAATTTGACCTAGCTTTAGAATTCCTAATTAAATACTAGTTAACATATATATGCATTTTATCAACTAAAACCTCAATTGCAAACCTAGCTAAAACATCTAGGTTCAACCTACACAATAATACTTAAATGTAGTAATTCCTGATTCACATTCAGATTTAGGTTCTAATTCAACCAAAATATCATGTTTGCTCATACTATTTCCATTTTCAAATAAATCGAACTAAAACTATTACATGTAATAGTTAATATTTGTACTCTATCTAAAATCATGAAAAGTGTATTATACTTAGAAATTAATAGTGATTATATTTTGGTCTTGAAAAAACACTAAAATAGCATGTTATATAATATACTTTATAATACATATTTTAGCTCTATTTTATCAATAAATGACTAAAAGTAGGTAGATAATTATACCTTTCATAAAAATCAAAGTCTAATATATATTTTGACAATAATAAGCTCTAAGAATTATATTAAATTGGTCTTGCACACAAATTACCTTAAAATCCCTCAATTTGACTTAATTAATAAAATTTCCATAAAGTGCTTAATAATTCACAATAAATAGTAAGCATAATATTTTTCAAATATTCATGTTACCAAAATTTTTCATATATTCTAGGAATTTTACATAAAATTTTTCAACTCAAAACAACATCATTTATTATTTTGAAAAAATAAATTAAAATTCATCAAATGGGGTACATTCATAAGCAAATACCCTAAATCAATGTTGTTTTGACAAAATAAAATTTCAACATGAAAGTAGATGTAAAATAACCTAAGGAAACCAAATTTTATAATTTTCTAAGCTAATTTAATATTTTTAAAAATTAAAATAAAATCAGATAGAAAATAGCTCACCTACCGATGTATAGCCTTTCGGGCACTTTTTAGCCACTAGGGTATGATGGTCTGCTTTCTCATGCCGCTAAAACTTTAACTCCAAAGCCATGACTTGTTAGGTCTTCAATAGCTATGGAAACCCCTATTGCCTTGTCTCTAATCTAAATTTGCATTATTTTTTCTTATTTTTGTTTCCTTCTTAATCTTAATTTTGAAGAGGATTTCTAAGTTCTTATAGTTTGTAAAATTCCAAAGTTTACTCCATTTGCTAATTTATGAGCAAGGGGTTGGTGGGGGAAATAAAAACAATTATCCAAATATCAATTAGTGTGATTGCTTGGTGTAATGCCATTGTTCTTATCTTAATTTGCTATTGCTAACTTAAATGCTATAATCCTACTAAATTTAGAAGATGCCATACATGATTCTAGAATCTGGGGTGTTTTCCTTTTCTTTAAATTTTTAACCATTTATAATTATTTTTGTAATTTATTAATATATATAATAATATACTAACATAATGAGTATGCTACATGACTATATAGTCATATTATATGCTATTTAATCCTTAAATATTATTTTTATAACTCAAATAATATATCTATGGTGACTCATTATGTTTCAAAGCTCAAACATGAAGTTTTCAATAAATACCAAACATACTAGTTAAAAATATGTTTTATTAAAATTAAATATTATATATACTTTATTTTGAGAATTAACCCTATTAAGACCCTCCATCTAACTTTTATGACCTTTTATTAGAATTTAGCTCAATTCAGACTAAATTATCCAAAGCCTTAAGTTGCCCGAATGCCCTAACTTGTATCGGTTGTTTTAGCAATTTATGTCACATTATGTAACATATGAATGTGAACCATAAATGTGATAATATGAATAAAATCAATGTTTTCCTAAACTTCACAATCATGAGGGTAATATAGTTACCCATTTTTAAAACTAATAATGTATTGTGAAAGATGATAGTAATATATAAGTTTTGTAACATATGATACATAATTCATAGATTATTCCTTATGGATAGTTGGTAAATTTTAATAATCAAATGGAATTTGTAAATGTAACTTATAAAATATATCATATTAATATGTTGTGGCATAATTTGGCTTTATTTAGTTGCTTGAAATTATGAGATGGATAATATATGTTAATTGTATAATATAATATGATAGTATGTAAACTTGTAATATATTTGGTACCTTAAGAGATTTGCTAATATTTTAATAATATTTATTTAATGATTTATACATATCAAATAATATTGATTCATATTGATTAAACATAAAAAGTATGTGGATGTAATCTAATGTAGATGTAAATAGTAATTGGTATTTATATAATTTAGAAATAAAGCCATAATATAGCGAATCAATAGTGCACATAAAATTTAAATATGACATTTATGTTAATGGTCTATATATAATGATTTGATAACCTGTTAGGATATAATATATTTCATTAACTATTGACATGATTGATAGTTTATGCTTGTATATATATATATATATATAATTTTATAGTAATATGTTATTTTACCTAATAATATATACTTATAACATATGATGGTTGTACTTTTATAATGTATTTATATTATCTATTTTTAAAGGAATATTTTCAAAAGTTAAATTGGTATTTTCTTTATAAAATTGTTTTCTCATACTTAGAAAAATGGTTTTCATAAATAAAATTCTAACTAAATTGTTTTCAGAATTAAGAATTCTTAATATTTTTGGAAAGTTGGACAAAAAGTACTTCTTTTAAAAATTAATTAACATGTAATCACTTAAAGTGAAATATTTCAAAAATAAAACTGACTAATCTACTAGAGTTTTCATAAAAAATACCTTCAAAACTACATGAGCCTAATCTTAGCTAGCAGGTGCATACACACTTCAAGTGGCCTTAAAAAATATTAGAAAACTAATATCCTACATAGAAAGCCCCTTTTAATTTTGAAAAACCCCATGAAAAATCGAAGGTCGATTCTTTAATTTATGGACTCCTTTTATGGTAACTGCAAAGGTTTTAATAGGTTAACCCTGAATCCATGTTCTCCGATTTCTTTCTTCTAAAACCCATTTTTTAAAAAAGCCTATAGGCTAATAGTTGAAATTAAGGTTTATTCACCAATTGGCTTTAATTTCACTCTTTTCTTTACTTAGTTAAGTGGAGACTCCATTTGAAAAGAAAAGTTTTTTTTTTTTGAAAAATTAAAAATTTTCCTAATCCAGTTGAGAGACTAATATTAAAATAGGTTAGTTTTAGTATAAGTTTGATTAAGAAAAAGGAAAACCAAATTTTTAGCTCGACATCATACAAAGTAGTCACAAATTGGAATAATTTGGCTATGAACTAAATAAGGTTAGATGTGGGCCGAGACAAGTTAGGCCATGGTCTCTACAAGTCAGTATGAGATGAGGGATCCATATCGAAAATCTCTTATGAACACTTCCCTCTCATAACAATCAAAGTCGAATCGTGAGCCTATTAATGAAGCAACAACTAGTGCCTCCATGTCAAGTAGTTGGCAAGGAGAACTAAAGAATGGATGAGTTCCTTAGGTACATTGCTAAGCTATTCCTAGTAGTGAGGTCTTCTTTTCTTCACCAAGCATCCATATTGGGGGAGCTTGAATCTCCCTTATTAGATGGAGTGGCCAAAGAAGTTAGTCATCTAACTTATGTTAAATCAAATGAGACAAGTCGAGTAAGTAAGGCATGCGTCAATATGACTAAGCAAGTGAACCATGTTGATTAGACTAGGTTCAAGCTAAGATTGCTAGGCATATGAGAAGTCCTGGTTAAACAAGTCTTAGGTAGAGTAAGTTGAGCAGGTGAGCCATCTTTATGAGGCTCTTGTTGGGTAGGTTGGGTATGTAAGCCATCATGATGTAGCACATATTGAGTTGACAATCAATCCAATTATATGGCTATTAAGCCATATAGGATGACTACTCTTGTGGTCTAAGCTTTGTAATGTCTTACTTCCCCTCCTTCCATTTTCAAAGTCTAAACTTAAGGATTTCTATCTCCTTTAAGTAGTCTTGGCTCCTACAGTATAGCGATACATCAAGAACATTTGCACTAAGAGATGTCACTTAAAGCTTCTTTGAGAAAGTAGATTTTCAAATTACTTTTAGGGCTACACATCAACAGTCACATAATGTGATTTGATAATTATCACATTGATATAGTTCCACATGCGATCAACATTGTTATGTCAAGAAGATCTCATGCATTGGATTTGATTATGATCTATGTAGTAAGATCCTAATTGAGTGATGTCACTTCCTTTTAGTGTTTAATAGATGACTATTTGTTTTCCTAACTTCAGAGCCTATAAATAACCTTTGAGGGTAGCATTTCTTCATTTTTGGCTTCTCCTATTGACTTAGCACTCTAAGGTCAAAACTCCACTCTTTTGCTATATAATTCTTTATGGAGTTTCCTAATCTTCTTCGTAGTTTTTGATCCATCACCATATCTTCCTTAGGAAATTATGAGCGAACTTCATTAGATACTAAATTTGAGGGGAATCCTCTTTCCATAGTAATGGTAGAGGAAGGTCTTTTGGGTACATTGGTATCAATGGAGGACAAGTCCTTAGGTAATCTAAGAGTAGAAACTGATAGGTGGCTCTCATTAGAAGTCTTCTAAAAGACGTCTATCCTGACAGTAGAGAGAGAAAATTTCCAACCATAAATTTTTATTAGGGGGTATTGAACCTGAATTTTTCTCAATTTTCAATATTTTTCTTAACTTAACCTATATTGAGCCCTATACCCATTCAATATAAATCCTTGACTCAAGTTTAATAAGAACTTAGTTTTCCTTTTAATTTTGAATATATTTCGGAGTTGCCACCCAACCAGAGTTGAGGAAAAAAGTTTAGTTATAAACAATTAGGTAGATTGGTTATAACTTAGTAATGATCTTTAATAAAACTAATTTTTAGAAAAAATGATTTTCAAACCAAATATCTTAGATCCAGTAGTTACCTTATTAAACCCTAATTAGGTATTACTTGTAACTTTTTGAAATTAAGATTATCTTAAAATATCCTACTATTGATAATGCATATTCACAAATAAATAAATAAATAACATGACATCTACTTGTTAAAAAAAAAAAGAAATTAAAATGAAATTTACAAAAGTGGGAAAAATAAAATTTTTATGTATTTTTACTTGCCCCGTAGTTTCCTACAAGTGCCTTTGTATCCATTATTCAAGATTAAACTCCTTAATTCATTCCTAAAACTTAAATGTGTTGATTCTTTTTATTTTGAAAATTAGTTAAGTTTACATTTCTTAGCCATTTTATTATTTTTCTTATTTTAAGAAAATTTTTTTAAAAAGGTCCTAATATTAATTATTTTATTTTCTTGAAAAAGATTCTAAAGAAGCCCTAACTTTGAAAAGGGTTTATTTTTATTTTCAAAAGCATGACATTTCTAAGTAAGGGAAATATTATTATTAATATATATTTTTAAAAAAAGTCTAGAAAAATTGTTATTGTCAAATAAAATGATAATATCGTGATAATAATATTTATTTCTAAAAAGGACTCCTTTTTTATAATATAAAATAAGTGAAAAACATTTATATAAAGAAAAAAAGGAATTAGACCGGGGATGCATGGTCAAGAACAGGATAGAGATTCAAGTTTGGAGCAAGCTTAGAGTGGTTCCTTGGTTTTGGGTTAGGTAGCCTAACCTTATTTACCTACACTACTTATGTGTTGTCGAAGAGGAAGGAGCAAATGTCAAAGGCATAAATTGAGCTTGTTTAGGCATTAAGTTAAGTAAGGTTGTTTCATGTATATTTTATTGGGGGATATGGGTTTTAAGGAGAGTGCCTTAGCCAGAGGTGGTGGTTTGGTGGTGTTTTGAAGATGGGTCACTAGCAATGGTTGTGTTTATCACTCATAGTGGTTGTTGGGTATAAAAGGGGAGTACAGTCTTTGGTTTTCAACCACTATGAGCTTAACCATGGTGGTTTTTTTGTATAAGGGTAGATGTAGGTAGTGTTTCATAGTGGTTGAAACACTTACTTATGGGTTCTCCAAGTAAAGGTCACGACTACTCGTGTAACTAGTATGGATTAATATCTCTAAATGTGAGGATTGCATTAGTGGTAATAGCTTAACTCAACAAAGCTTTGGAGCTATCCTACTTCTAGAGAGTGGCAAATACTTTTAGAGAGAGAAAGCTTGGAACATTTAGAATGAGGAATGATGAATGTGTACTTGATGTTGGAATAGCTTCCTTAATCCCCTATTTATAGTTTTCATTGTCAAATTGAGTTTAGGAAGTCAAGGAAAAACATTAAATTAAAGATTTGCTATAAATGGGTTTTGACTGAATTTTAACTTCAATATTGATATAATGCAATTCAATTCAGTTGAAGAAAATGGTCAAATGTTGTTCCTTGTTCTCTATTCTTGCTAAAATAAAAGATTAGAAGCTTTGAAACTTAATCGAAAAGCTCGAATCATGAAAAATCATATCGAAGCCAAATCAGTGTTTTTGAGTTTTTTTATCAATTTTCATTCTTCACTTTGACCCCTTAAACAATTGAATTTAGACAAGATATAGATACCGGTTCAATACATCCTAAGTACACTATACGATTTCACTACTGATTAGGTAAAATCATGAAGAAAAAGGGATAAAAAAATGCCTTTAAGTGAGCTATCTAACTGGATCTCTTGCAAGAAAGGGATAGAAGGCTAGGGAAATAAAAAGAAAATGGGCATGGTCAGCTAATAAATGACTGACACTTGTCTACTGCAGGTAGAAAAAGAAAAATGCTCGTTAATGCCTTGCATAGGAATCAAACCCAAGACCTTTCTTGCACTCATGACTTACAAAATGTATAACAAAATGATATCTCATAATAGATTCATTTAGTTAAAGGAAACTTCCGTGCACTTTTGTCTTAGATCACGCTCTTGACTATAGTTTCAAAAATTATGATTTATCTTATAAGCGATACGCTTTGATAAATTAGTTAGGTCTTTTTTAGACGGTAATGTAATAAAGGCTTAGTCATCAATTTAAGCAAATGGGTAATAATGTGTATATGTGTATGTATGTATATATATATATATACATAAATGCATATTGAAAGAGTTTATTTATCCATCCTAGGTTTATAAGTCAAGAACCCCTTAGGAAAAACAAAAATTGTATTTACTCTAGTTTCAAAAGTAATTTTTACTAAGAATAAGTTATTTTTTTAATCAAAAGAGCTTTTAAGTAAGGGCGGAATCATAGGTAGGCCTTAGTCTACAAGAGAAGTGGATTTTGGGAGTCTTGGTTTTTGCCCCTGTTATTTTAGAGTTAAGAGTTCTTATTTTGAAGGGTAGGCCTTACTTTAAAAATAGGCCTTTTGAGGTGCATGCTCTTAATTTTTTTTTCTCATTCTTTCCTCTTTTTTTGTTCCTCTTCGTTTTCTTTTTCTTGTTCTCTTTTTCACTTATTCTTCTTCATTTTCTTATTTTTTATTTTGACTCAACAAAAAGGTGTTCGTCCCTTCTTCATCTTTGAGGAAGTAAGTTATCCAAGGTGAAAATTACTGTTGAATTGATGCAACTAGAGCAAGCACAAATCAGTTTTTAATATTTTTTCATGATTAATACCCTTAACGTCCAATTTACCCCATTATAGGATAGTTCTTGATAAGGTTCAAGTTGAGAACACTCCTTGAATAAGCTCAATGGGGTTGACAAAGGATAGTAGTGTTTAAGAAGTTGAAAATGAATGGCTAACATCATTTTGATTATCATATCAAATTGAAGATGGACCTCCTTTAAGGAATGAGTCCAATAGCCTCATGTTAATGATACTTAACTCTCAAAGTGTGTTTTTAAGGTTAGTGTATGGAATAAGGTTTGCTTCTTTTCATTCTAAACCTTTCAATTAATGAGATAAAAACAACTTATTCATGTTCTTGAATAAAAATTTTCCTTAAACATTAGTTTATTCAAATATGAACTTTTTATTAAAAAGTTAACTTTAATGAAGAATCATTAGAGCCTTTTGACACTTTAGTTTACATAGAGTCTGGATGCACTAGTCCTATGTCGATCAAATCTTGAATCTTGTTTATTAACCTCTAACAAATGTCCATAAAGTGACCCTTCTATCCCATGTGATAATCACATTATGACGTCAGATTTCCATTCCAAGGCCTGTATCTTAGTTTAGGAGCCTCATAGTCTAGGATATTTACTTCTTTCAACTAATGAAAATCCCAAGAGAAAGTGATAGCAATTGGAGTGAAATGTCTTCCTTAGGCCTTCTAAGATTAAATGGACTTTTGGCTACTACTTAGGTTATTCGACTTGGGTTTTGTGTCATATTTATTAGGACTTATCACATTAACAACACTCCTTTGTTATGGTTATGGAAGTCCTTTCTTCTATTTTGCCCCCTCTAATCTTCTATCTCTAAGGTTTCCTTAATTCTACCCCCTACCACCATGATATATGCAAAGCTAAAAGCTTTGTTCCCCAAAAGATGTCCATAAGATGGCTTATATAGTGTATTGATAATGCAAATGTCAATTCTTTCTCTAGCAAAGGAGGGATGATTTTAGCTGACATGCCCCTCTACCTTTGTGCATATTCCTTAAAGGACTAATTGTCTTTCTTGTTTAATGTGCATAAGTCCTAAATTTAGGGAGTAGTCTTGGTGTTGAATTTGTATTGCTCATAGAACGCGCAAGTCAATTTCTCTTAAGTATTTATCTATCTAAGCGTACTAGGTTAATGTAAGCCTTATCATACTATCATGGAAAGTTTGTACCAGGTTGATCATTTTGAACATATTTGACCATTTTACGTAGGTATAATCTAGTGAGTAGCTTTAGGCCTCTGGTCCTACTGTACTTCTCAAACATTAGTACTTTAAACTTTTTTAGGTAAGCCTTAATGTCATATGTAAAAAAGTTAGTGATCATAACCTGCTTAAATCCATCATAGCCTTTGAGTGCCTTCATTTTCTCAGTGATGTGTTAAGGCAACTTCCTTTCCAATTCTTTTAAATTGTCCTAGTTAGTCCCGAGGTCAACTAACTTTCTAGCTTTGTATTGAATTGGAGTGAGAAGGTGTTGGGCTTGAAAGTCAATTTGATTTTCAGATAGACCCCTTATGATTCAAAAGTCTCAAAAGTTGATTAACCTTTAAATAGTTCTCTTTTGCTTCCAAGGGTGGAGCCTCAATATTCTTTCTATAGTGGGCCTTAAAGTGCTTTTTCGTTTGATGGTGATGTGGCTTTAAGTAAAGAAATACTGTCTGATAGGAATCCGACCATCAAACCTCTAACCCGAGCCTAAGCTTAAGGATTAGAAAGCATGGCAAGGTAAGTTCTCTCTTTTTACCCTATAGCTGATGAGTCTAAGATGCTATAGTTTGCCGACTTGATGCCTTATCCGAGTCGAACCCTCTTTTGCCTATCAATAGTCTCTAGTTGTTGATTATGGATGCACTCAAACAATAGCTTAATCTATTTAACTAACTTTAAACTAATCTAAACATAAACTGCTTTGACAGTTCGACTCTTCACACATTTGCTTGACAATGATTATGTCAACCTCCATCTCATCAATATTTGTGCCAAGGACCCTAGCACACATCCGTCCCCATTACTTCTTTGAAGGACCCCCAAGTCTGCTCAGTACCTCAGTTTGGTAGTCACTAACCTGATTGTACAGCTTGTCTTCTTTTGCTAAAAAGGCACCCATCCATAAAGAGCCACGTGTTCGAGCAATCAAATGATAGAATCCTACATATAAGATAGATGTGTATTTTGATTTTCTCTTTATGCCCTTTTCTATTCTTATACATTACTTCTTTAGGACTTTACGCTTTTTAGTAATTTCCATTTATATTGTCGCCTTAATATTTTGAGTATAAATACCCATTGTAAAGGTAGTTGCATCATCATACATTAAACATAAAATATACTTCCCCTTTTGTGAGCTAAGTGTGCTTTCTCCCCTCTTTTACTCTTGTCTTATCTCTTAAGTAAGGCTAGGTGGTGACTACCGTCATTTAACCAGCTCGTACATCATATTGAGTTAAACCATGAGTCTTCAAAAGTCCCCTAGTATGTCATGTCCTGGGAGCTAATCATGGGTTTTACTTATTTTACTTTCATTATTGTCCAAGTGTTTCTCTTTCTATCTTCTTTTTGAAGCTTTCTATAAGCCTAGACCCATCCCATTACCATCGTCCTTGTCAGCCCTCAACACGGTGTATTATCTTGGCATCAAAGCAAAGGTTTATTTAGGTAAGTTGTGTTTGAGCTTTCCTATGAAGTAGTGTTTGTTGTGGTAATGTACTATAGTTGCATAAAAGTTAGCTGTGAGTGTTTAAGTAAGCAGGAGACATAATAGATTACTGTAGTTACATGCTTTGTTTTGCCTTGTTTTGAACATACGAAAATAGAGCAAGTTTTGGTTGGGTTTATTGTTCTTTAGAGTAGTTGTGTTTATAGATTAGTTTCACATGTGTGAAAGAATGTGTGTGTTATTTAGCTTAGAGGAATAGTATTTGTTGTTTCTTAGATTTTGAGTTTGTTATTAAGTTTTATTGGAGGGAATGATGGATCCCAATGTTAATGCTAGTATTAGAGACGATAATAATAGTATTATTCACCATGTTCGACAACCTTAGGGCACTCTTAGAAGTACAAATGAATGAATTGATGAATTGGCTAACCTTACTAAGGCTATACATATGTTGGCCTTTCAACCTATCAAGGTTATGTAGAATACTCCCTAAGTTACTCGACCTACGAAAAGATAGATCCCATCTTACAAAGCTTGAGGTGGAAGAGTAGGAGGATTGGATGAAGAAGGATTGACTTAGGTGACATGGATGATGAAAGAGAAGTAAAGTATAATGACGAAGAAGAGCAAGCTTAAGCACCCCATACTGCTAACCATGTGAAGCTTCAAATCTTGAGCTTCAATGGGTTTAGGGATGCAAATGACTATTTGGATTAGGATGAGAAGGTTAAACGTGTTTTGTACTGTTTCTAGTATAAGGACTATAAAAAGGTAAAGGTTGCTATTATAGAATTCCCAAGGTATGTTACATTATAGTAGAAGAACTTTTAGACCATGAGGAGGCAAGAAGGATATAAAGAAGTTAGCAATTGGCTTGAGATGAAGCGAATTCTTAAAAATAGGTTCGTGCCAAATACCTACCTATAGGATACTTTTTCTAGACTTCAGGAGTTACAACAAGGAAGTCAAATTGTTGATAAGTATGTTTGGGAGTTCCAAATGCTTATTATTTGATGTAAAGTGGATGATCCATCTACTTGAACAATATCCAAATTTCTTATTGGATTAAGAAGTGACATCCGAGATATTGTGGAACTTCAACAGTTTACTGCATTGGACAAGGCTATAAGAATAGCTTAGCAAGTGGAAACACAAAGGAGGAATAAGCCAAGCCGACCTCTAATGAGCCAACTTGCACAATTTATCCAACCCACTTAAGGAAGTTACTAAACTCAACAAAGAGTTGAGTTAAGTAGAAGATGTTAGAGATAAATAGAAGGGTCAACTAACTGATGAAGTGCCATTGAGAACTTATGAGAAAGGACAAGGAACTAAGAGGAAGACCAACTAGATCTAGTGCTTTAAATGCCAAGGTTTTTGGTACATGCCTGCTTTGTGTCTAAATTGAAGGACTATGATTATCGAGGGAGATGTCCTGAAGATTGAAGTAGATAATATAGATGAGGAACCAAAAAAGGAAGTAATGGAAAAGATTAAAGCTAATATCAAACTAGTTGAGGAAGATGAATTTGTTGAGCACATAGATAAATTGACCTTAGTTGTTCGACGTATGATGTGTATAGAACCTTTTATTGAGGAGGAGAAAAGAGAAAACTTATTCCACATCACTTGCAAGATAAATGATCAAGTTTGTGAACTCATCGTAGATAGTAAGAGTTGCACCAACTTAGCCTCTGCCAATTCAGTTAAGTAGCTCAAGTTACTTACTATCTCATATTTGAAGCCATATAAGTTACATTAACTGATGAGAAGAGAGCATTACATGCCACTCAACAAGTGTTGTTGCTAATCTCTATTGGAAATTACTTTAATGAAATTCTTTCTGATGTGTTACCTATGTATGTACCACATGTCTTGCTTGTTAGAACTAGGCCTTTTGATCGCAGGGTCATTCATGACAGTCTCAAAAACATGTATGCATTTTAGATGGATGGTAGGGAAATTGCCTTAAACTCCATGACCCCAAACCAAAGTAGACTACATGCTAAGTTAGCTTAAGGAACTAAGAAAGGTTTGGCTTTAAGTTGAGTTGAGTTGCGAGAGTTTATTAAGGTTGACACATCAACCTTCCTATTAGTTAGGAAACTATTTGAATTGAAGGAGTAAGTTGAACTACCCCTAAAGATGAAGGAACTGTTGGACGAGTATGTAGACTTATTCTTAGAATAACTACCAGGAGGGTTACCCCCTTTCTAGGGGATAAAGCATTGCATTGACTTAATACCCTAGTGTTGCCTTGCTGAACAAACAAGCATATAGAATGAATCCCAAGCAAGCAATAAAGCTTTAAAAGCAAGTTAATAAAAGAAGGGATATGTGAGAGAGAGTCTTAACCTCTGTATTATGCTTAAATTGCTTGTGCCGAAGAAGGATGGAGCTTAGCATATGTGTATGGATAGCAGAGCTATCAACAAGATTATGATTAAGTACCGATACTCCATCTTAAAGCTAAACAATATGTTGGACGAACGGAGTGGCACGAAAGTGTTTAATAAGATTGAGTTGAAGTCGAGGTGCCACTAGATTCGAATGAGACAGGGGGGAGAATAGAAAATCGCTTTTAAGACCTAACATGGCTTGTACGAATGGATAGTCATGCCTTATGGATTATCAAAGGCCTTAAGCACTTTTATGAGACTAATGAATCATGCTTTTAGAGATTTAATTAGAAAATTTATCACCATCTACTTTGACAACATCCTTGTCTATAGTGTTGACCTAGCAATGCATAATGATGATCTTAGAGTTGTTTTTAATGTCCTCCAAGTAGAGAGATTGTTCAGAAACCTAAAGAAATGCTATTTTTGTGAAGAAGAAATGATCTTTCTACATTACATGGTTAATGAAAAAAGATCAAAAGTTAATGAAGAGAAGGTAAGAGCCATTGTTAAGCAGTCAACCCTAACCTCATGTACTAAGGTGAGAAGTTTTCATGGATTGACATTATTCTATCAACACTTTATCTAAGGATTCAGTACCATAGTTGCTTCTCTAATTGAGCTAACAAAGAAGAATGTGGGGTTTAAGTAAGGGGAGAAAGAAGCGAGGAGTTTTGCTAAGATAAAGGGCAAGTTGGCCTCAACCCTAGTCTTAGCTCTCCTAGACTTTGATAGTGTGTTTGAACTTAAATGTGATGTGTTAGGTATCGACATCAAAGCTATGCTAATGCAAGAAGGTTAACCTATCACTTATTATAGTGAGAAGCTCAGAGGAGCATAGTTAAACTAATTTATGTATGATAAAGAGCTTTTGGCCCTACTTCGAGCACCTTGCATGTAGAAAAATTATCTTCTCCCAAAGGAATTTTTCATATACATAGATCATGAGTCTTTGAGATATTTACAGAGCCAATCAAAACTTTACAAACGCAAAGCTTAATGGATTAAATTTCTTGAGGGATTTAACATTGTCATCAAACATAAGCAAGCCAAGAATAATGTAGTTGCCAATGCTTTATCAAGGAGATATGTTCTTTTCACTAAGTTGCAAACTAAATTGTTAAGGTTTGCAAGCATTAAAGAGTAGTATCAAAATCATTCTCATTTTAGCCCTATATAATAGTGATATCAGGAAAGTGCACCTATTAGTTTTAATATAGCGGATGTGAGTCCAAGTCGATCTCTCAGAGACTTCTAGTACTAATATTAACCTTAGCTCTATTATTTAACCAGAAAATTATGATGAGTTGAATGAAATTAAAAAAATACTAAAATTAACAAATTAACCTAATTATGAGACTTGATTAAGCAATTTAGAAAGCGATAAAACTAAAAACTACTTCGAGAAGTAAATAACGTATTTAGGAATTATTTCCCCTAGTATTTAACATGTGACCACTTAAAATATATCCAATTCAATTTCTATTATTCTTGACTGGAGGGATTCACAATTAAAGTTAATACCTTTCTCAAGCATATTAACCCTAATCCTAAATTATTTACCGGAATCTCTTTACTTAGTAATATAATTTAGAATCACATTAATGTATAATGAGTTCCCACACAAAAGAACAACTTTTCGGAAGAAACATATATCTTATCTCTAAGTATATATGTAATTCTCTCCAATTATGTCAAGATCTCATTATACATGTGATTTCTCAATCATCATGAATAATATCATAGATTGATATTCTAGAAATATTAATTAACAATTAAATGATGTAATTGAATCAAGAAAAGATAAAAACTTTATTGAAAATTGTCAATTAATCTAATAGTTACATGAAATCTTAGGTTCCATAATCTTAAATACAAGAATCTTAAGCTATCATAATGAAACTAAAAATGAATTACAGCAAAATCAACAAATAAAACATGAAAAACCCCTTTTTTTGATGATAAATCTCTTCAATTTTGAAGTTGGATGTTTCTTTTGCCTTTTTTTTTCTTCTTCTCCTCAAGTCTCTTCTTTTTTGAATGTCCAATGTTTTGTGCAAAACCTTAGTATGTCCTTTTACAATGTATTGTAAGGTTTTTGTTTTCATCACCAGATACGACCTGCGATACAGTCGTATCCTTAGGTCGTGTAACTTTCTAACCTTAGCATATCTTCCTGGATGGACACAGTTGTGTCCTAGACTGTGTAATTTCAAAACTTCATAACTCATTCATTTGAACTCCGAATTGAGTGAAACTTGATTCCTTTTCTTCATTTTCTATCCAAGAACGCGTTCAAACCTTGAAATCAAAATTTTACACTATTAAGTATCAATTTTTTTAAAGAAAACCAAAGATGTAAGGGAAATACTATAAAATTACCATGTGAAATGTATTTAAAATAAGAGTTATCCAACTTCCTCACACCTGAGCATTTGCTTGTCCTTAAGCAAATAAATCAAAACAAAAATTTCGGGACAAGAAATGCTAAACAAAATTTCTCACTATTTAGGAAACCAGTAAACGAATACACTTGACCCTAAGAAAGGTGAGAAAATCATTTTCAACTAACTTGCAATAATAAAGTTAAGCAATTTCAACCGTAACAATGTCATAATTTCACCTAACCATACTTGATTGCTCCAACAATACTTAATACTAGAGTTCACTAGTTAATTTATAGAAGTCGAAGTTTACTCGAGTCACTAAACCAAAGATTCTTGAACTAGAAATTAGATTTAACATCTCGCCCACTGAGAAAGAGTCATAAAAATTTTGTCCATTTGACTAAAGTGTATACAATTCTCTCTTCAATCTCACCAAGCACCATAATTTAAAACAAACACATTTTACATCCACTCATCCTTTGATCATCCCCTTAGTTCATGCTTTTGATGGGAGGTTTTTAAATTTACTTTATTTAAGCACAATTATGTTGGTAGAGGGAAAGAATCTCGCTCTTCTAACTGACCAAACACGGCCTAGGGATACAGTTGTGTCCTAGACTGTATAACTTCAAAACTTCATAACTTATTCATTTGAACTTTGAATTGAGTGAAACTTGATTCATTTTCTTTGTTTTCGATCCAAGAACGCATTTAAATCTTGAAATCAAAATTTTATTCAATTAAGTATTAATTTCTTTAAAGAAAACTAAATATGTAAGGGAAATACTATAAAATTACCATATGAAATGTATTTAAAATAAGAGTTATCAACTAGTACCGTAGAGAAGAAAAAGTAGTAGATGAGTATCATATGTAGGACTGCTATGTGTTTAGAGGTAATAAATTATGTATGTCGATCTGTTCAATTAGAGAGCCATTGGTGAGAGAAGCCTACAATAGAGGACTTTCTATGCACTTTGGGGAACAAATAACATATCTACTGAATGATAGGTTCTTCTAGCCTAAGATGAAGTGAGACATGTACCGTGTGATTAAGGGATATGTTATCTATAAGAAAGAAAAAAGTTGAGTAGAATAAGGTAAAACAATGCCTCTACCTATTCCGAGCAAACCATGAGCTAACCTAAGTATGGATTTTGTCTTGGAATTACAAGACTTTATAATGGCTATCATAGATAGGTTTAGCAAAATGGCACATTTTGTGCCTTATACCAAAACTAATGATGTTTTAGCTATTGCTTCTTAATTTTTGCAAGAAAAATTTCGCTTGCAAAGAGTGTGAAGGAGTATGGTATCTAATAGAGACCCAAAATTCCTAAGCTATTTTTAGAGAGCTCTTTGGCGTCAGATGGGAACTAAACTACTATTCAATACCTCTTGCCATCCCCAAACCAACAACTAGACAAAGGTAGTCAACCGTACCCTAGGATTACTACTCTAAGCTATGGTAGGAAAGAACTTAGTTGACTAGGTTATTTATTTTCCTGTAATTGAATTTACTTACAACAGGACAATACATGCCACCATTGGGTACACCTCAATTGAGGTTGTCTATAGCTTTAACCCTATACTACCCTCAATCATACCCCGATGCCGCCCACTAATCAAGAAGATCTAGAAACAAGGACTCGAGCTAAGTCCCCCCAACATATCTACTAACAAGTCGCCTAACACATTGATTGAGCTACTAAAAAAATAAAAGAGAAAGGTAAAGGAAGGAAGATGAAGTATTTTTAGCCTAGTGAGCAAGTGTGGCCATACTTGAGTAAGGAAAGATTTCCAAACAAGAAGGAGAGAAAGCTATCTACAAAAGCTAGTTGAATCTTCAAGATCCACCAGAAGATTAATGACAACACTTACCCATTAGAGTTGCCTAAGGACTTTAGAGTGTTTGATGTATTCAATGTTGCCAACCATAATTCCTACAAATCTAAGGAAGGCTTGGATGAGGATCAACCAGATTTGATCCTAAATTTAATCAACCTAGTGAGGATGATAGGAATTAGACCACTGGACCTCTAACCCGAGCTCGAGCTTAAGGATTGAAAAGCATGGTAAGGCGAGTTCTCTCTTTTCGCCCTATAATTGATGAGTCCAAGTTGCTATAGTCTATTGACCTGATGCCATATCCGAGTCAAGCCTTCTTATGCCTATCAATAGTCTCCAATTGTTGACCAGCGATACACTTAAACAACATCTCGATCCACTCGACCAACTATATAACCTACCTAAATATAAACTACTTTGATAGTTTGACCCCTTACACATTTGCTCGGCAATATTGGTGCCAAGTACCCCAGCATACACTTGCCCCCATGTGTCACCAATCTAATTAAACAACTTGTCTTCTTCTACTAAAAAGTTACCTATCTACAAAGAGCCATGTATCTGAGCAATCATATGGCAAAATCATCCATACAAGATTGACACTTTTCTTGATTTTCTCTTTATGCACTTTTCCATTCTTGTACATTATTTCTTTAGGACTTTACCCCTTTTAGTTATTTCCATTTATATTTATTGCTCTAATATTTTAGGTATAAATACCTATTGTAAAGTTAATTGCATCATCATACATCAAACATCAAATATACTTCCCCTTTTGTAAGCTAAGTGTGCTTTCTCCCCTCTTTTACTTTTATCCTAACCCTTAAGCCAAGTAAGGTGGCAAGTACGTCATTGGACTTGCTCGTGTATCATATCGTGTTGAGTTATGAGTCTTTGGCAATTCCCTAATGCATCATATCCTTGGAGCCAATTGCAAGTTTTACTTATTGTAGTTTCATTGTTGTTTGTGTATTTCTCTTTCTATCTTCATTTTCAAGCTTTCTATAAGCCTAGACCCATCCTAATACTATTGCCCTTATTAGCCCTCAGTAAGGCATATCAACTGTCAACAAGGAAACTCAACTAATCTTCAATTTTTCCTACAAGTCACTCTAAAGAATGAAACCTTAGCTTAGTAGGATTGATGATTTCGAGGTTGATATTATTATTGTTGTCCTTCGTGTTGACATTGTCATTTCCTTGACTGGCTATTGCATTTAAGAGTTTTTAGTAAGAATTTATCCTCGTTAGCAAATCTATTCCCCTTCTCTCTCTCTCTCTCTCTCTCTCTCTCTCTCTCTCTCTCTCTCTCTCTCTCTCTCTCTCTCTCTCTCTCTCTCTCTCTTTAAATTTGAAAACTTTTGTTTCAAAATAAAGAAAGAAAGAAAAGGGAAATAAAAGCATAAACCGAAACTAAGGAGTGGAATATAATGATAAGGTTCATTTACCCTATGATCTTACTTAAAGTGGAAAATATCTTAAAGGGATTGAATACTTATAAATACTTACAACTTATATGCATTTAAAAGGTTACTTACAAGAAGTAAATCTAATGAAATTCTCATAGGGTACTTGATATTTATAGCTGACTACCAATTATTCATAAGGATGAAAAATGACTATTTTACAATAGAGATATTGATAAGAGCGATTCACAAAGATGATTGGTTAAAAGCCATATGGGAAATGAATATTTAGAACTCAAAGAATTTGTATGTTAGAATGATTTTTTATATTTATGAATTAGAGGACTAATAACTAATTAAGAAATATGTTTTTATGGATAAGGGAGTCTATTTATAAGATAATGAAAACTAATGACATTCTTAAAAGTAGTGAATTTCTAACCTATTATTAGAATCTAAAATTATTATTTCTACGTTTTATCTTTATTTTAAAGATGAGAAGTTTTTAGTTGTTTTAAAGACTATTTAAAGGAGAATTGAAAAAATAATCTATAAATATGGCATATATAAAAAATAAAGGCAAGTAGTAGCTTGACTCAGTGATAAAAAAAAAATTATTTTATAATATAGAGAGAAACCTTTTGATTTGAAGAATACATTTTAAGAGAAGTGCAATATTTCATAAAGATGTCAATGGTAGCATATATGATTATTTACAAACATATGTAATATGAAGGCATGCGAATATAGATGTAAATGGCTATTGAGTAAATAATAATGTGGTAATGGAAAGGTTTAGGGTTGGGACATTATCGAAATTTCATAATTACAATATAGACAAATTAAATTGTTACATTGGAATGTTATTTATATGAAATTTCCATATTTACAAGGAAACTACAAAAAGTCATATATAAAGGATAAAATTACATTTGGTGGTATAGGGAAAGTATATTACAACATTTTTAGGGTAAGGATTTTGTTCCTATAAAAATACAAAAGGTTAAGTAATCCAATATAACTACTCCACTGCTTAAGTTAGTAATTGTTCAAGAGAGTGATAAGTGAATGAATATTAAGTTAAAGGTCATAAGAGAGTTCTTATAGTGTTTTCTTTTCATATTTATAGGCAAACATCAGGTATCTAAAACAATTGTTAATTGTTGGTCGTCAGCTACATGGAGATCTTGTGAGTAAGCACATGCCTAAAATATTGGAGTAGTGGGTGGTAATGTAATTAGATCGTATTGGACCATAACTATTTATACCACTTTCCTAAGTTCAAACCGAACACATTAACAGGGTAGGCTTCAAGGCCCATCAAGTGGACTAAGCCTCAATCAGCATTACTTCAGAGTAATATTAGTCATTTTCTTGTCAACCAAATGGCTGAGTAATATTTTAGGGTGAAATATGGCTATCAACATTTGCCCTCTAACTCCCATGGTTGAGTATTTAACTATGGGAGTAAATAAAGCTTAATGCTCAGTTTGGGCAATTAGAAGGTTTGATTTTTTATTTTGAAATCCTCAGTGAAAGGTTATAGCATTTCAATTTTCCCACCCATTCACTTTTTTGTGGTAATAGGTACAATAGCTATTATCCTACCTATCATTACACTACAGGGGCTAATAACTATTAGTAACATGATAACCTTCAGATTTCTTACTCAAAACATGTGTCCTCAATCCATATTTGATCATCTAATCAAAACTGCATTCTTATTAGAAGCATTTTGGGGTTCGAAGAGAGACTATTCACGTATAAAGGGTGTTCGATGTTGATAAAAATTTCTTACTCTTTTCTCATTTGTATCCACTTTCAAAATTTCCATTTGCTTTCACCTTTTCATTTTGCAAGTTTTCATCTAGCTCATGATTTCCCTATATAACTTCAATCAAGTATGGTTCAAATTGCCATTTGTCGACTAATACTTTTAGATTCTAAATTAGTTGTATCCAAGGCTATTTCTCGCCCCCTGCCCTACTAAAGAAGAAATGATTTGGTGTATTCTTTAAATAGTTTGAAAAATAGCACAATGGAGTGACGGGAAAAACTCACTCACATTAATGCTCTTCCAATAGATTAGTATCTAGATGATAAGGAAAGAATCTCTATAGCTAAGTATTTATATAATAATATTGTTTATAATAATGATTCCTTGGAGGAGTGGTAAGTGGCACTGTTAAGACGCTTATCTCGAAGTATGATAAATCTTAGCAAGATCGTCCTAAGATATGAAATTTGCATAGGCTGAGGGAAGATGAAGGGTATGTTTTTCGAAGGACCATGAGTTTCATCTATAACTGAAATACTTCAATTTTGGACTACACTTCCCATTTTTTTCTTTTATCAAACAATTCTTTAATTATTTTCATATTGCACTAAGTATGTTTTTGCCAAAGCCAAATACTTGTCAACTTCTGATAGCATTTGACATAATTTGTAAAGAGCTTGAGGTAAGGGCCATGCCCTAGTTATTTAGATACATCTTCATAATAAGGAGGCAACCTAATGGTTAGTATTTGGTGATTACTTGACATGGGCAAAAATTTATGGATAAGTTGTGTTAGATATCTCTCATACATTTTAATGATAACAAAAAATGTTAAAAGCTAGTTAATCTTTAAGAATGTAGGCTTATAGAAGGATTTTCAGAAAGGTTAATTTCGTAAAATTAAGTTGCATTTAGAAGCTTTTTCAAAAGCT
This sequence comes from Lumnitzera racemosa, assembly GCA_024138005.1. Classification (NCBI taxonomy): domain Eukaryota; kingdom Viridiplantae; phylum Streptophyta; class Magnoliopsida; order Myrtales; family Combretaceae; genus Lumnitzera; species Lumnitzera racemosa. Next base: position 71,388,164 of record JAMXBC010000003.1, on the reverse strand, counting down.
TTTAATTGATTGAAAATAGACCAATTTGGAAAATCTTTAGAAAGTATTGCATAAGCTTTTATAAGAAGAATTGATACAGCACTTCGAAAGTTTATTCAAAAACAATAGGCTAATACTCTTTAGAAGCTTGTTTAGAAACTAAGTTTAGAAGTATGACGTTGAATTTAGTTTTGAATCAGATTCAAATTAATCAAGTCCTAACTTCACTATATTGGGTATATTAGAAAAATACACTTAATCTCATTTTACTCAAGATAGAGTTAAGATCCATAGGGATTGTTTTTTAGTGGTTTAATTTTTGAAAAATCAAGATAGACACAAATATGGTTAAGGATAAAGTTGAGTTGAATTTTATGTAAATTTAAAATCAACTTTATCTAGAAATATCTTATAAGGATTGTCTTTTCCTTAAGTTTAAGAAATCTAGCTAGTGGTAATAATTTTAAGTATATTTGATTTGAACAAATCAAGGAGAATAGTTTGTTAAAATTCAAAATACCAAGATTTACTCTCGAAAATATCCAAGGACTATCTTTAACAATCTAATAGTTGGATAATTATGGAAGTAAAGAAAATCTTCAGATTTTTAGCCCTAGAAGATTACAATATAAAAGAAGAAGGATTCAAAACATTGAGATACAACTATGAAGAAATATTATCGTTGTACAAAAATTCTTGGTCAATTTTACCTTTTGAAAAGTTTTAGAAAGTTCTTCAAATACTTCTTTAGAAAGCTGTACCGAATTAAAGTTCTACAATAAGCGTTATATCTTTCAGGTGCTAAATTATTTGAGAGTTGTATTCCTTTTCTTACTTATAATCTCTATACTTCATTATAGAGAAATGATAGTTTGTACTTTGTAGATCTGTATCAGCCTAGATTGTAGAGAAGCTAGATAGGTAGAGCAAAATATTATAAAGTCATTATTATGAGTGCTTGTAATTTGTTTGTGATTTCATTTAGTGAATCAAGTGAGATAGTACTAGTGAAGTAGGCCAGGTCCTTAACAATGGAGCTGGAAGAGAGTAATAGGCACAAGGTTGAAGTTCTATAAAATCTCTAACTGATTTTCTCCTTCCTTATACTCTTTTAATTTGACTTATTAAATGTTACGCATTAAATCATTAAATTATCACTTTTCACCATTACAAGTTGTTAAGAGGAGTAATTTAATTTTTTAATAGAAAAGTTTTCAAAAATTTAAAGATATCAATTTATCCCCCCTCTTAATATCTTATACGGGACCAATAGGTTGGAGTCTAAAATCCATAAGTAGCATGACAAGTTTATGTCTATCACATCGGATGAAGATTTATATACTTGGACCCAATTAATTGAGTTTAATTAAACTAAGGAAATTGACTTTATGCTGAATGATGCTACTACAACTAAAAAGATCCAAGAGAGAAGAAAGAATAAAATGCTTTTTTAGGATGCTAAAAGGATAATAAAATGCTACAAAAATGGGGATCCAATCTTTTTTCAAAAAGAAGGCAGGTTTTAAAGCAATCGCTATCCTAAGTAAAGCTATAAGAGAAAGGTTGTTCTCGTAACTTGGAGAGAGACTAGTCCCCTTTGAGCTTCTCTCGACATGGTTTCATAAGTTATTGATTTTTCTCTCTTTCCCATTTATAACACTCCTATCCTTTATTGCAAACATAGGTACAAGCAATGTAGATCTAGAAAAACTACTAGACCAAGCAAAGGCTAAGAAGCTAAAGCTTGATAAATGTGTCTCCAACAAAGCCCATGTTGCTTGACTGCTTGTATCGAAGAAGATTACTTAAGAGAAAGCTATGAAGTAAGCTACTACTTCGAAAAAAAAGGACTTGTCCCATTGATAAAGGTCAAGGGATTGGACATGATGAAGGTGTTAAGGCTATATAACTTGAGGTAATCCCCTCCTTGGTAAACATTCCTTGAAAGGAAATGATGAGTGAATCCTGAAGAGAGATTGGTGGTAAAAGCAATGCTGAGGCCATTCAATAGGAGATGGTTAAAAGCCCGTTAAACCAAACAAACAATGAACCATGTCTTAAGAAAAGAAGCAGGAAAGAGCTTACCAATTAACCTCCATAAAGAAAAAAGAAGCATGGGTCTAGATAAGAGGATGAATAAAGCTCTAAGAAATAAAACTCTCAACATAAGTTCTATCGAGTTTGTCCTAACCATAAAGTGAGTGAATGCTTTGTACTATGTTAAAGCTAGAATGTACTGCATACTGATTTGGCCTTCAGTAATAGGATAAAGTCCTTAGCTTTGATGGAAGGTGTCATTCTCTCTAAGGATAGGGAGATTGCAAAAAAGGATGTAGACAAGGCGAGTGGTTCTAATAAGGGTCATATTGCTGTTAAGTTGTTTGATGTAAGTAATAATCATCTTTTCATTTTGGTACATGTATCATTGCTGACATAATCTTGTCCATGTGGAGATTAGCAATCACATTTTGACAACTCTGGATGAAGTTGAGAAAGAAATGAAGAAGGTAATATCTATATGATATTTCTTGTTGAGAAGCAAACAATGTATTCGATTCTATTAATTTATTGTAGAAGGTTGAGGAGGCTTACAACTTCTCAAAGGCTTATACTGTTACGGTCGAAATTGTAAAAATTAAGGCCAAGATGGAGGCTAAGAAACTGCAAGAAGAGCTTTTAGTTGAGAAGCTGGCACATTCTTTGGTAGCTAAAGAAGTCTCAAGGCCAAGAATGAAGGGCTATATAAGGAGATTGAGGACCTAAAGGAAGAGCTTCGTAAGAAGCGAGAGGAGTACTAGGGGTTAGGATGAACGATAACCTTAATGAGTGGCAAGAAGATAGGTTCAGGATGTAAATAAAAGAATTGCAGATAAACGGCTGCAAGCTCAAGTATTGTGTTGTTGAGTTAGAGGAGGCAATAAAAAAGAAGCCTTCAATGGAAGAAGAACTAGAAATTATGACTCCTAGTTGGTAGTATGAGAAATTGCTTTGAAAGAAGTTTCTATAAGGGTTTTAACAAGTGAGAAAAGAGATTTTAAAGTTCACCCTAACTATCATCTATCATGCTTAGACTTTGCCGACATTGATGACAATGACGCCAAAAATTAGCGATGAAGAAGTTAGTAAAGAAGTGAAGACAGAGGTTCAAGGGTAAGGTGATAATGTTGAAGCCAACATCGAAGCTCGTGTCAATGATAAGGAACCATCATCTAAAGAGAACTCTTATTTTTGTAAAGAGACATCTACCAGCTCCATAACTCCTAGTGCCAAGAAAGAACTAAGCTCTAAAAGGATCTCATCTTCTTCTAGTCAAGACAACACTTCTACCTAATCTAAGAATAAGAATGTTCCAAATTCTTCAGATAATCAGTTGATTTGTATTTTATTTTCATAAATGTAGCATGGACTTAATGTGGTTGAGATGTTGACCCTTTGTGGTAATGAGATGTTTGGCATTTATGCCCTTTATTTCCTAGTTTGGCACATTTTATTTCACGTGCAAGTTCTTTCTTTTTAGCATATTTTATTTCACATGCACATTGAATGTCTTTTTATAGACATAGCATTCAATAGCTACATATGATAAGAACTACTGTTCTTTTTGTAAGCCATATGATCACCTTTTAAAGGCATAATAGAGTTCATTATCTAGTTTCTCGACATATTTTTAAAGAATTGACATTACTCATCAATAATTATTAAGCTCGTTAACCATTTTAGGTCTGAGCTCATTAAATATTAGTTTATTCGCTATATAGTTGGAACTTCACCAATCCCTTAATCATGCATTGAACAAGAATGGAAACAATGGAAGTAAAGATACTCATAAACTTGAAATGAACATTTCATACTTATAACAAGATATAGACCATTGCCTTACAACATTTAGAGGAGAAACAAATCATTACATCAAAGGAACTAAGCAAAGTACAATTTCAAATTCTTGGCATTCCGTGCTTGAGGGATGATTGTCCCTCTAAATTAGAGTTATCGAGTCTTAAAACTTATAAACCTATATTCTATCCTTAACATGGTTCAATAGGCAAGTGTACCTATCATTTTATAGCATAGATGAGTATAGAGTTGTCTCCACTAGGAAAGAATACAAACACTAGCATTAATTAATCTTCCTATTATCTAGTCAATGCAATTTATGAAAATCAAATGACTAATTATTAAAACTCTAAATTACTAACTAAACTACACTAATCCATAAACTAATGCCAACTAATATAATGGTTATAAAAACAATTACTAACACCATACTTAACATGCAAACTTGCTTAACCACATAGCATGATATCACCCTTAATTTAATCCTAATAATTGTAGGGAATTATTAGTTTGTAAGAATTCTTCTTAGAATTACTTACTTCTAATCCTAATTGTATCTATTAGAATCTCTTTTAAATTAACAGCCACTTTGGATTGCATTAATGTCATGTAATTTATCAATTTCCTTAAAGATGCAGCAACTTTCCTAATAATATCTTCACTAATAGGAGTAAGTTGTTCCCATGAATTAAATCTATTCAATAAAATTGTCTCTTGATATATTATATTGAAATTTATCCTAAGTCAATATCGTGCACTACATCCTAAGAAGCTTTTAGACTTCTTCTTTGATGGCCGCTTGCCATTTAGGAGTGAAATGCCTTTTCCTTTACTAAATCACCTTTAGATTGGGATCAATTTGAAGCTTATAAGTTATTACATCTCTAAGGATGCCAGCATGTTAGAAGGAGACCATGCAAATACATTAGCGCTACCCTGTAAAAAGTTAATTTAGCTTTAGCAGATATCTACCGATAAAGGTTTCCTTATCTTTGTTATCTTCCCAAGATCATTTCTTAACAAGATTTCTTTTATCTCTTCTTCGGCATTTTCTATGCCAATTGATATTTGTTCTAAACAAGTTTTAACTTCAAAGATTTCCTTGCATTGTAGAGCACTTAGATATAAGGATCTTGTTAATTGTTGGTCCTTTTTGCATACACCAACTCCAATGGGAGTAGGAAATTTAGCTTTGAGATGCATAGTTGAAGAGACTACATTGAATAAATGCTGACATGGTTGACCTATGATCATATTATAAGAGGAACAACATTTGACAACAAGGAAATCTACCTTGTTTTCCACAACGTACTTATCATCTCTAATCTAGTCATAAGATCTTAGTTGTGCTTTAATCTTTGGCCTCATCTGATCAAAAGTATGTTATAAAATAGTATATATCAGACACCCATTGTGAACAAGAATCTTTTTGACCTCAAAGTTGGCAATTCTCTCACTAACTATGAGTGCATCATCGTAGGGCCTTTGAATGCCCTCAAAATTTTCTTCTATAAAAAAAAATTGAATTATCAATCTTGACCTTCTTGCCTTACATATTATAAACATAATGTATGGTGTTTGTGGAGCCTGAAGAGCTTGACTAGTGAAAGGTAGAAGATCTACCTACAATAGAATTTGCTGCACCATTCGATGCCCTGCTTATACTACAATCTCTTACATCTTTCCTAGCCTAAGAAGGCTATGTGATATTCTCCCACTCATCAAGTCTCCTTTAAGTGAGTCACTCAATATTCTCGGCATTATGGGAGAGAAACTTACTTAGATACCTTCATTAGATTATGTCTTCAATTACACTATTGAGCTGGATGCATTCATTGGTATTATGGCCTCTATTGCGATGGAAGTCACAATATTTATTAGAATTTCATCACAACTAATTTCCTCTCATTCTTTTCTTTCTAGCCATTGCAATACACCCCTTAGACCGTATACTTCCATCAATATGTTTGCAATTGGATGATTGAGTAGCGTGTGAATAGAATATATAAGGATATGTAGCCTTTGTCCTTAGTATAATATCCTTCGAAACACTGATCATCATGTGTTCTAAGTCGATCTTTTACACTCTTCTTATTGTTAAATTTTCAATGTCCTCTACTTTGATCGATCTCTTGCTGAACTTTAATGTTGTCTTCTTGGAGGATGTAAGATATAACCTTAGCCTTAGACTCAGCAAAATTTTTCAGCCTTTTTTTTTTTTTTTTGGCTAAAAACTTGAAAAAGTCTCCATGGGGCTTAACTCCATCAATAATTGTGTTAAGAGAAACATTCATTTCTAACTTTGAAATTTGGATCATCTTAGCTATGAATTTAGCCAAATAATACTTGATAGATTCGTCTAATTTTTGCTTTATGGTGTTAAGGATAGAAGAATCCTTAAAAGGAAGCTTACTTGCAAGGGAATGTTGTAAAAACTCCTCTGCTAAATCTTTGAAACATGATATTGTGTTCAGCTTTAGATGTTTAAACCATGTACTAGCCACATTCCTCAATGTTGAGGGGAAAGCTTAGTAAGCCACGACATCACTTAAGCCATGAAGCTTCGCTAAGGTGTAGTAATATTTGAGATGATCATTAGGATCCCTCATTCTATCATAAGTCTCAAACTGTAATAGCTTGATGTGCTATGGTATCACTTCATTCAAAATCTAGTGGACTAAAGGGCTCTTCTTTATTTGAAATTGCTTACTCATTGTAGTAAAGGTGCTAACATGTGAGGGTCTCGCATGGTGCACCTACTGTGGTTGTTTTTGCCTATCAATTTCCTTAAGAGTAGAGGTCGATGGATCGAGTGTATCTTTAGCTTGCTTTCTCAGTAATTCCGGAGAAAAGATTGAATCACCACTATTCTCCGCATTGTTATTGTTGTATTCTTGGTTTTGATTTAGGTAGACATTTTTATGGAGAAGGTTAAGGATCTCATCATGTTTTTTATTGAGTTCTTATTTTTCTTTAGCTAAGTTAGGGAAAAGTTGCTTAAACTTAGTCAAACGTTATTTGTCAATATGCCTACTTTCTCCTACCTAGTGTTAGGGTAAAGAACCAACATCTACACTCTTTATCATCGTTGTCCTTACCATGTGAGTAAATTATGAAAAAATAGACAGCGCTAAATGTTTTTAGGTGATTTTAGGGTAGGATTTTGTTCTTGCAAGAACATAAGAGGCTAAGTGGTACTAGGGTTAGTTTAATGTAGCTACTTTGATGCGTAAGTCAGTAATTGTTTAAGAGAGTGATAATTGAATGAATACTAAGTTAAAATTCATAAGAGAGTTCTTACAATGTTTCTTTCCATATTTATAGGCGAACATCAGGTATCTAAAATTGCAATTAATCATTGGTCATAGGCCACATGAAGATCTTGTAAGCAAGCACAAGCTTAAAATATGAAAGTAGCGGACGGTTATGTAATGAGATCGTACTAGATCATAATTGTTCACGCTACTTTCCGAAGTTCAAACCGAACATATTAACAAATTGGGCTTTAAGGCCTATCAAGTGAACTGAGCCTCAATCGACGTTAGCCAAGAATGGTATTAGTTGTCTCAATGTTAGTTGAATGGCCAAGTAATATCTAAGGGTAAAATCTAACTATCAATAGATAAAGTTTCTACCTTTTGTTGGTGATATGCCCTATTCTATTTATTCGCTAATCTAAAAGTCATGTATATAATTAGGGTAGTTTCTAAAAGTCCTTAAGTTCTATGACCTAACACACTTTCAAGAAGATGGTTCATTGGTTATATTAGTGCTTAAGTAGGGTAACCTAATTAATCTCAAGTAGTGACTACACTACTATACTTATAGCCTACATAATGGCTCACTATATTGGGCTTCTAACATAGCTTAGGCCTCACCATATCTACCCTACATTCATGATGCAATAAATAACCCTCCATATCCTAAGGTATGTTGCATGTAAATAGTTAATATAACAACTAAAACATATTATTTACAATAAAATAATAATAAATAAACATGAGTATTTTAAAAGATAGATTTAAATTCAGAAGGTTTAAGTGGTTAGCCTTCTTGATGTCCTTATTAGATTCATCAAGCTGTTGAGCTTGAACTTTTTTTATAGTTTTCAATATTTTTCTTAACTTGAACTATATTGAATTCTATATCCATTCAATATAAATCCTCAATTAAGGATAAAAAAAAAAAAACTTGGTTTTCTTTTTAACTTATAAATATATTTCGAAGTCACCACTTGATCGAAGTTAGAAAAAAGAGTTAAATTATAACCAGTTGGGTAGATTGGTTATAACTTAAATACCAATCTTTAATAAAACCAATTTTTTGAAAAAATGATTTTGAAAGCAAGGATGTTAGATCCAGAGGCTACCTTATTAATCCTTAATCAGGTATTACTTTTAACTTTATAAAATTAAGTTTATCTTAAAATACCCTTTTCATGACAATGCTTAATCAAAAATAAATAAATAAATGACATGACATCTACTTGTGAAAAATAAGAAATCAAAATGAAATTTACAAAAGTAGGAAAAATAACAGTTTTGCATGTTTTAAGTCATCTCGTAGTTTCCTATGAATGTCTATGTATCTATTATTTGGGATTAGACTTTTGTAGTTCATTTAAAAAACTTAGACGTGTTGATTCATTTTGAGAATTAATCGAGTTTACACCTCTTAACTATTTTATTATTTTCCTTATTTTGAGAAAAAGTTTCTAAAAAGGGTCTCGATTTTAATCATTTTATCATCTTGAAAAAGATTATAAAGAAGCCCTAACTTTGAAAAGGGTTCATCTTTATTTTCAAAAGCATTAACTTTTCTATATGAGGAAAATATTATTGTTATTAATATATTTTTTAAAAGAAGTTTAGGAAAATTGTTATCATCAAATAAAATGATAATATTGTGATAATAATATTTATTTCTAAAAAGGAATCTTATTTTTTTTAATATAAAATAAGTGTAAAGCATTTATATATAAAAAAGGGAAACAAACCAGGGACATGTGGCTCAAGTGCAGGATGCAAATTCGGGTTTAGAGTGGGCTTGGAGTGATTGATGCTGTTTTGAAGATGAGTCATTAACAATGATGGTGATTGCTGCTCATAGTGGTTGCTGTGTATAAAAGGGGAGTGTAGTCTTTAGTTTTCAACCACCATAAGCTTAGTAGTGGTGGTTTTTTCACATAAGGATAGTCGTAGGTAGTGCTTCACGGTAGTACGTAATGGTAGAAACTCTCACTCATGGGTTTTCCAAGTAGAGGTTACGATTGTTGGTGTAAGTGGTATGGGTTAATATCTCTAAATGTAGGGATTACATTAGTGGTAGTAGCTTATCTCGACAAAACTTTGAAGCTATCCTACTTCTAGAGAGATAGTGGCAAATGCTTTTAGAGAGAGACAGGTTGGGAAAGCTTAGCATGAGGAAAGATGAGTGAGTGCTTGATGTTGGAATAGCTTACTCATTCCCCTATTTATAGTTTTCATTGTCTAATTGAGCTTAGGAAGTCTAGGAAATACATTAAATTAGAGATTTGCAGTGAATAGGCTTTGACCGAATTTCAACTCCAATATTGATGAAATGCATTTTAATTCTATTGAAGAAAATGGTCAAATGTTGTTCGTTGTTCTTTCTAAAATAAAAGATCAACAGCTTTAAAACTTAATGAAAAAGCTTATATTACGCAAAATCATATCAAAGTTAAATCCATGTTTTTAAGTTTTTTTTTTCAATTTTCAATGTTCACTTTGACCCCTCAAACTCTTGAATTTAAATGAGATATCAATATCGATTTGAATTATCCTAAGCATACTTCGTGATTTCACTATTGATTTGATGAAATTGTAAACAAAAGGGGATAAAAAAGCCCTTGAAGTGAGCTGTCCAAGTGGGTATCTTACTAGAAAGAGATGAAAAACTAGAGAAATAAAAGGAAAATGGGCATGTTTAACCAATAAATGTCTAACACATGCCGATAATGGGTAGAAAAAGAAAAAGACATGTTAGTGCCTTGTACAGGAATTGAATGTAGAACCTTTTTTGCACTCATGATTTTCACTCTATTCTCATTACCATATGGGCTATTGGATTATGTTCACTTTTTGTTGCACACAAAGTAAACCAAGTTACGTAGCCCTCATTTGAAAAAACAAATAGAAAAACAAAAATCCCTACTAATGGATTATTTCTAGGAAAAATTTATTATTTCTAAACTATTTTTTTATTCCTTTCTTATTTACAACCCCTTTTTTAAATACATTTTTCTAATCTTTTCTATTTTTTTTTTTATAATTTTTTCATTTTTTTTTTTGTATTTTCCAATTAGAACCTTCTACTTTATTCTTAAAATATATTGTAGAGGTAAAACTTAAGTTTCTACAAAAAGCATCCAATGATATTACCCCAAGCAGTTATCACAGCATTATTTCAGAAAGAGAAGTTACTTATTGCTGGAAGAACGACGTTATTGGCAATCCGGTCGGCATGGAGTTGCGTGTGTCCGAGCCGAGCAACGAGGATGCATTGATTTCGGGAAGATGCTACTATGTCTATGAAAATTGTTTTGAATTCAGGATACGTCTTCCTTTCATTGAATTTGAAAAGGAGATGTTCGATTTCTGCAGGGTATGCTCCGCCTAGTTTGCCCTTAATGGGTGGAGGTTAATTAAGTCTATTGAGGCCTTGTGTGAGTATTTGATAGTACGGGTAAAGCCGTAGCCGTTCCGATGCTTTTTCCTACTCAAGACTGACAAGGACAGGTGTTGCTACTTGCAAAATCATCCTAGCATGAAGATGTTCATCGATTTAGACTTTTCTATAAAGCATTGGAAGGAGAAGTTCACGATTGTCGGCCATGGAGAGTTCTGGACGAGGTGGACTCCTGTCATCCGCATGGAAGTCTTTAAAAGTTTTGGGGCTAGTGACACCAAAGCCTCCTTGGAGATAGATGCCTTCATGCTGTTGAGGTCAAATGAAATGAGCAATTCCATTGTATTTATGGCCTTCATCGTGCGGAAGCTAGCTAGTTGCAGGGAAAATTGTTGGACCATGGTTGCCAAGGATTAAGGCTTCCTCTTGGTCCGTGCTCCCGGCACGAAAGTTTTCTTTTGTACAAAAGTTCAAATATCTTGAAATCATGTTGTATATGTTGTACGTGATGCAGCATAATGGAAATGGAGTTAATTGAATGAATAAACGCACTCCATAAAGCTGTGTAAAAAAAAAAAAAAAAAAGAACTAAATTAAACAAAAATTTTAATACAGAATGCCTAAAAAACTCACCACAAATAATATGAATCAATTTAATCATCTTTCCAACCAAATTGTCTTCTTCCACAATATTATGATAGCATGCGCAATTACTTTCAAAACTGTTATGAAGGATTATCGATGAATACCTACAAACTAATAATCATATTTAAAACTCTCCACGAATAGATCAATGTAAGCCGATGAAAACTTCAATGTTCCAAAGATTCTAGTAAGTCGTATTAACTGTAACTTTTCATAGTGTTTCCAAAAGGGAATTTAAAATTGTTTGCAAGTCTCTCATCATTGGTAACCTTTAGAATTTGATTTCAATGGCCTTCAACAAATAGTAATGGCAGTAAACAAATATTAAACTTGTCAAATCTGATAGACTAAAAGATAGTAATAGTTATATCAACCTAAAACATATAAAATATAATAATAGTCCCAAACATATATAAAAATCTTCATGAGTTGATAAGAATACGAGATTGAGTGGAGGATACTTACTTTAATAGTCGAATATACTGCACTTCAATCCCTTAATCCTTATTTTATGTGCATTTCATCCCCTTGACTTTGAAAATATATTTCTGGCCTCCTTAACTTAAAGACATGCATTTGGACTTTTATGACTATTTTAGCCTTTCCATTTTAACAAAATATAGAAAGGAAAATCTCTAATAGGGAAGAAAAGAAAAAACATCAAGATATTCCATGGGATACTAACAATCTTCTTGAGAGATTGCTTATATAAGTCATCATAACAATGGATTGTAAGCAATTTAGAGTATTGATTTTTCATATGAAAAGTAAATTTTAGGGTAAAAAGGGAGAGAACTTTAAACATCAAACAAGCAATTTTTATTTGAAGTGCTAGGTTTTTTTTTTTTTTTTTTATGAAATTGCTAGTGATTGTCACGTGGTTGGTAAAGGGGCATCTATAATGATAATATATCTCACAATTCACATTCACAAGTAGATGCAACTTTGTGTCCATAGATGACTTGGGTGAGCTACACCCTTGTGGTACATGCTATCAACCTTAATTCCACTTTGAATAGTGGCTGTAGGCATCTTTAATGGACCTTAGAGTTTTTCTATATATCTTGGCTTCATTCTTTTCAAATTAAACTGTTAAATTACTATTCTATTAATTTTTATGAGAGAGTTCCTCTATATGTTTTTCTTTTTCTTTTTATTTTTTTCGGATTAAATTGCAAATTTTTAGTTACTGCTTTATTAATTCAAGGGCATGATAGTAGAGATGACACCTTTCCCCCTACCATCCACATTTAGAGAACATAAAGCCCACATAGGTTTAGCTCAGCTTTTCACATCATAGCCCAAGTGTTCACGTCAAGCCCAACGACTGCAGGCCTAATTACTTTATATTGGTCAAGTGCATTCACAGCCTACATCCTAAAGAACCAACTCAAGAGAATAGCATGGAGGAAACCAAATCAAATCCGTTTATTCATTACAATAAATTGAATATCTTGTTGCATTATTTTCTTTTATAACTATAATAATAGAAGTGCCGGCATAAATTGTCTAGAAATAATCAAGTTCTAACGTGAACTTAAGACACATATACTACAAAAAGAATACAAGTTTGGTTTTTGTTTCCTTATTTCCAATTTGCATTTTATTTGAAAAATGTTGTGCATGTCTATAGTCTTAATGAGTAAAAAAGTTATTCGTATTTTATATATCTTAAAATATTTATTGTTCAAAATATATGGTGAATTGAATTTAAAAAAATATATAGAAAAGAGTTGTAGCTAATAGAAGCATTATTTTAGGATGATTTGGAGTTATAAATAAGTTAAACTTATCTATAAGTTGTTTGAACTTAGTTGAATATTTACTTTAACTCGATTAAAAAATAGTTCAATTGAGTCGAAACTTGAGCAATTTAAGTAGTATATTAAATTAAGCTTAAATTTTATGAAATTCAACTCAAGTATCTCATGATGAGCTTTTGATAAGTATAAATATTGGTCGTGGATTTTGGAGTAGAGTTTGAATATACCAATAGTATTTAATAAAGAAATTCTAAATAAAAAAAATCTTAAATGAGCTTAAGTTAAGTTAAGGTAAACATAATTAAATATCATTTTATGTCGAGCTTAAGCTTAGAATTATTAACTCAATTAAGTTCAAGTTCAAACTTAATAATATGTCATCTTGACTCAATTTAAAAACAATCTAAAATGATTAGTTAGATATGTTTTTATTTATCTTGGATAAGAGATAGCTATCATATGGTAAAAAAAAAGAAAAGAAAAAGAAAAAGAATTTATAGCAAATATTTTATGTGTGATTTATTTACTTTATTTTACTGACTTTTTTGGTTTTTAAAAGGAATTCTAGTGGGCCCGCGAATAAAGAAGAAGTCCATTCTGTCTATATATTTTTAAGACTAAAAAAAACATTTCGAAGAACGCATGATAAGAGGAAACAGAATGTTGCTGCATTTAACAGCAATTAAATGGAGCCATGTAGAATGGAACTGAATATTGTTCAGGATAGGAGAAAAATGGTAGCAAAAGACAATAGATATCACATAAATAAAAAAATATCCTTAAATCAACCAAAGTCACTCCCAAAGGTAAAAGAAGATAATACTGCGAATAAATCTTCTTGCAAGTGATCACTTGAAGAAGAAACCTCTGGCACCACCACTACTGCTTCTTGACGAGGTAAGGTTGATGGATGAAACTACTGAAACAGCAGCCATGCACAAGAAACCCAGGAGTAACAAACCAGAGGCTATGATTCCCCTGTCAAGAAACCTTTTGGACTTAGTTTTGTCATCCTCTGTGAGAGGCATGCCAAATGCAACGAAGACTCCAAAAATATCGTCCACGACTCTTTTTAGCTCGAAGCTTACGCTGAAACCAGCACCAGCTCCTGAGGCTAGAACAAAGCTGATCAGCTGCAAAGTTGATGGAGATTTATTTCAGAATATGCACGTGGGGGTAAAATTTGGAAATTTGTGCTAATACCCTTTTTCTCTCGTGCCTTTTGATTTTTCGAGGGATAATATTATAAGTATCTTATCGGTGGAATGAAATAGTTATTTTTGTTTAAGAGGTCATTAAGGTATTTACTTTGTAAAATAATTAATTTATAGAATTTTTATTTAAAACTCTATCAACAGCACCTTCACCCACTTGTTCATTCATAGACTGAACAATTAGACCCAAAATTCAATTCCATCCGCGTTGCTTGACTACAATTTTTAGAGATATACCTAATTTATGTCTTGTTTTATTAAGCCTAACTAAATAAAGTAATGATTAATTTTTCTATTCCTTTCCACTTTTACTAATTCCATTCCGCTTACCAAATATGCTGCTTCTTAAACTGCTACACAGATTTGGCATTTAGCTTAATCCTTCCAAAATATCGTTTGATCATCAATTCATTTTAAAAATTTTCGTTGTGTTTATCCCATTTTAAATTGTGGGAGAAGATTTCCATGTTGCCACAGTATGACTAAGTCTAAATATTTAGGACAATATTTTTCAAGACATTATATAAATAGATAAGTTCTTATTATACCTGTTAAACACTCATATTTTGTTTTATATTTACTCTAGAGCAGGGTTGCTCTTGGATCTTCTAAGTAATTCATACCATCTAATATGTATAGATAGAGGTGATCATTGTTTCAGTCAACTAGTACGGTCGGCTGGGATAACAGGTCTTATTATACGCCTACCTAATGTGCTCCAATTTTCAAATTTGTGTACGTAACTTCTGTATAACTTGCACAATACGAAAATCATTTCAGAACTTTTACTTGTGGATCATGTAGATATGAAAATATTTGTTTTTATTCTTTAATATTACGCAAGAGTACTTTCATATGCTAAATTAACGACTATTTCTTAAAAAAAAAAAAAAATCGTTGAAATAAATCATCAAATTGGAATCAAAGTAATTGAAAATGTAAACCCACCAGAATTTGTAATGTTATAGGAATATGTATTTTAGCTTACATATGTTAACCCTTTGACTGACCATGCTCTAAATAATGAATTCAAAGAAATTGATCTCTAAATTTGATTTATGTTAATTTACAAATTAATAGTTAAGATGTATAGGTTATTAGAATATCTATAACATTATTGTATGATTATTTTCTTTCATGTAATCTTAATTATTGATTATTTGTGGTTTTTCAAGACATAACTTTAGAAAAAGTTTATGTTAGTTTGTAAATTAATTATTTATCACTAGTTATAATCTTATAAAACGGATACATGGCCCCATACGGTATCCCTAAAATATTGGTTGCCCAAGAATATTTTAACATGATTCATTAACAAGTAAAAAGATACACTTGATGCCAGTTTGCAGCATAGTAGCTTTTTATTATTTCTTATGAAACAAACCATACTTGATTCAATAAATATTCATCGGACTAAACACAACCTAATAAAATATTTGTCGTCAGATTTCATATTTATATATGTATATATATAAACCTATATAATAATCGATTTAGAACCGTAATATGAGCCAAAATTGGCTTATTGGACCATTAAGCCTACTTGAGCCCTCCTTGGACTAGGTTGAATTGGCCATTCAACCATTGGGTTTTAAAGACTTAAGTGGTCTAACCATAACAACTTACCGAACTGGATATTTAACTAAATAGTTTAAGGTCAAACCAACTTTGAAAATTAAAATATATATATATATATAAAATGTAAACATATTATATATATTATGTATAATATATAATGTACTATATATATAATATATATATAATATATAATAATTAATATACTATATATATACTCTAATGTGCATATTACTATATATTATACTATATGTAATATACCATATAATATACAATATATATATAATATGATACATTTACACTCATATAATCCAAATGAATTATTTTAAGATTAAGAAAAAATTGAATTGAAAATGAAATTTTAGATTCACGAACAAGGACATAAAGTTTTGGATTTAATTAGAAAAAAAATAAACTAAACAGTTTATAAATTATTTATAACAATTAAAGAAAAAAAATGATTCAAGGATCACCAAATTGTCCCAAGTCCAACCCTAATACTTCCTTGCAGACTTATAAAAAAGGTTAGGCCCGAACCAAATTGAAAAAATGCACAAATTTATATATATATAAACTCTCCCTTTAGCAATAAGACATCAATATTAAAAAACTTTTGACCAGATCTAACTTTATATAAAGACCCGACGACCATCCTTATCCGAGTGACGTGAGACAGATGGAATTAAAAGGTTTCTTGGTGAATGAATTTGTTTCAAGATGCTTCGTTCATTTGACCTTGAATGCGTAGCAAAAGGAAAAATATATCTAGTCTATCTAAAAGAAAATTGTATGAAAACATTGAATCAAATCTTCCTCAAACCTTATCTCCATAAAAATCGAACTCCGGCAGGAACTCCTTGCCTAACAACCTCTTTTCCTTAAGGGCGTAATATATAGCGAAGGGTAGTTGCAATATAGTATATGCCGCTCCGATGGCCGCAGTGGAGAGAACAAATCTATCCATCATAATCATCAAAATCAATTCCAAAATTCCACATAATTAAATGTGTTATTAATTATACTAAAAGTTATCAAAATTTTATACGCTATTTCATCTGCTCTAAGTGCTTTGAAATTTTTTTATTAAGTCTTCAACCATTATAATACCCTTTCCATGGTACGGTGCATACAATAAAAGGTGTGGATGGTCATGACATGATTCGTGCAGATTTATGGAATATTATTGGAAATGGATTATCTCCATTTCCATCCTCTTAATTCAATCCATTTCCAAATCAATAGCTATAATTAAGATTATTTATTTTTTCTAAGCTATCTTGTGATCTCATTATGATATTGACTTTTAAAAATAAGTAGGTTATACAGGTTAACTTCGTTTGACCTACGGGTAAAATAATCTAGGATTAAAAAATTTGAGCTTTAACCTATTTTTTTTTTTTTCAATTAAATAGGCTTACTTATAAGCCAAATATGTAAATATGTTAATCGAACTAACCTAGATAGATCCACTTTAGTCCATTATTAAATGAGCTAGATTCATTATATTAATATTTTAAATGGGTTAGAAAAACTTGATCTAAACTTATTTAAAAAGCAGATTAAATAAGTATTAAAGAGGTAAAACTTATTTCCACATCTTTATTGACTTTTTCTTCTCAATCACAATCACCGATTATACATGCCAATATACAAATTTTGAAAAGATGGAAATTGACATAATGGAAGTGGAGAAGATTCATATACTTCTTTATTATTAGAGTTAATGTTACTACAAAATAAGGAAAGCCACTATCCTAGTTGTCTCCCATAAAGCTCAAGGTGAAATATAATATTTTTTGCTACATCAAGAATTTAAAACTTCTTGAATAGAATTAAATGAAGATTTTGAAATTGATGATTGAATAGAATTTAAAAATTCTTAATTATAATAAAATACGTAATTTTTTATTAGGAAAAAAGGATGAATGGTCTTTGTTGTTATGTTTCATATATATCAGAGTTCTATTAATTTTTACAAGTAACTTTTAATATCCAACGACTCATTTATCCTTATATGCAGAATTTTTCCCTTTTAATAATCACCTCATAATTTGCGGAAACCGTGGAAATCAATTTTCCCCGTCATGATCAATTTCTAATGAAAAGCCAAGATCTACCAAAAAGAAGAAATTAGGGTTAAGCTTTAGGACTGAAATCTATAGGACATCCACGAATACATTGCTAGAAAAATGGCCTTGAGCCACATGTCACCCATACCTGTACGTATAAATATCCTTGAAAGTGGTCTTGAAACCAAGACTATCCTTATATTTGTTGGTGACCATCAACGCGATGGAAGCAGCTAGCGCACCCAATGCGATGATCCTCAGTATAAGCATGGAACCTGCCATGGCTTTTGCCGATGCCATTTTAAACTATTTCTTTTATCTTCTTCCCTTCAGAAGTTTAGTATTACTCGACTTTGATAATGTATGTCATTCTAACATAACATTCTTTTATATGCAACAAAGGCCGTAGTTTCTTTGGTTATGCCGATTATTCAATGAATTCATCGATGTTGTTTTGTAGTGGAAATGGTCCAAGAAACAATACGCCGGACAAGAAATTAATATCATTTTAAGTTTGGGATAATCGTCTAAATTAATATGGGGTACTGCTTCAATTTTCCATTTAAAATTGTTAAATGGTATATTCAACCAAAATTTTATTTCTAAAGAAATTGAATTTGCTAAATATCATATTCAAGCAAACTTTAATTTCTCAAATTTTCTATATTCAACGGCTAAAGAGTATAAGCGTTACTAACAAATTCATAAGTATGACATTTAATAACTACATAAGTCATGCATAAAATAAAGGGAAAATTTCTATTGCTCCTATAGAAGCCTACCAACAGTCTCATTTTTGTTATTAATGGATCTTATTTACTATAAATTGATGGGATGTTTTAAAGTCAAAATGGCCATATCATATAACTACTTTTGAGTGATTATATCATAGAAAACAAAAAAAAAATTAAGAAGAAAAAAGGGATATTAAGTGATTGTATAAAAGAAAACCTATAAACAAAGGAAAAAAAAAAAAGAAAATTGATATGAATTTTATATATTATCTTTTTATAAGGATTTCTTAGGCCTAGTTACCATGCTAAGAAAACCTTAATTTTAGGAAGATGTAGATCATAGCTTCTTTCCTCCCTTCCCTCACTATTATGTAACTTCTTCAACATAATATTCTCATCCATAAAAAAGGATTTACATCTTCTAAAGTTACTTTCATAAAGTTTTCCTAAGGTTATCACCTTAAGATGTAGACACGTATAATCAATGATTAATATTATAAGAAAAAAAATAATATTATGATGATATCATTTGATATTTCAAAATTTGGGATAATTTTAACCGTTGAATTTGTAATTTTATCTAAAATACTTTAGAATATCCATTTCCCATAAAAAATATTTAAAAAAGATGGAAAATAAAGAAAACGAGATAAGGATAAAATTCGTGCAATTTGGGGCATATGAAAATTTAATTTTACATCTCCATAAGGAGATATGATAAATTTCCTTATTAGGCTACTTTGTGGATTGTATTGTATATATTACTTAGTGAGTGGAATTTAAAGTATAAATATTAGAGTACAGATTTTCTTTTTAGTACCGTAAATCTATACAGTATAGATTCATTATGCACGACAATATTTGTATCATATCCTAAGCATAGAGTACGTGGTTAATATATTGCATATTTTTGCCAAGACATGAATATGTAGTCTTCTACACTCTCCACATCTTTATGTCTAAATTTAATTACTTATGTTGATAATTGGGTTTGAATATGGCCCCCCATAAACCAAATCAACCTCCTTAGACCTTGGGATGATTGGTTTTTGACATAAGTCTCTTGTAGCCCATGTTGACCTCCATGACTCACAAGGTAACCTCCTTAGCCCCTAAGTCAAACTTCTTGCCCCATGAACTGATCTCCCTTAAATTGACTCCATTGGAGTAACCTAAAGAGCAATCATAAACTCCGATTCAAAAAGAGAATTATGAGGTTCCCTAGACTAAATACCTCCATGAGTCACAAATTTTGTGACATGTCTCAAAGATACCCACCTATTCCCTAACGAAACCTATGTAGCTGTCCATATGATACCTATGATACATTAGATGCGATGTGATGTTTAGGGGCCTTTCCCCCTTGAAGGCCACATGGCCTAACCGTATGATACCACCTAGTATTACATGTGAAGAAATAGGCATAAGGCCCCAAATAATCACACCTTAACTACATTAGAAGAACTTACCAACACTAAGCCCTTAAAACCTAGGATAAAATATCCCTAATTGCATGTAATGAGTTGACTGAAGCTTAAGGTCCAATCTATAAATACTCCACCCCCTACCCTCCTAATGGTAACAAATACATACCTACTTACATCATGTTTAAGCATCCAACTTGCTAGAGTTACATACTTTCCTATAAGTATAATTAACTTAGCATCAAAGTCGAACAATCCCCCAACTATTCTACTCACCTTTATTTATTTTGTAGGCCAGTCTAGCCATTCTCTAGTACACTCTATCTTGAGTCAACCCATCTAGTCTCGAAGGCCTAATTACTCTACTAGTAATCTAAGACCAACAACCTAAAAGGTAATATTTTTCCAAATGGGACATGCAAAATGCCCACTAACTACTATATCATAACACTCATATGCAAATGCTAAATTTTATATTAACTACATGCGATAAAAATTATTTACTAAGCTATATTATTATGATTCATAAAAACAATTAAGATCTAAGACACCTAAATTGCACTTTCTAATGTGATAGAATTTGTAAACCCTTAACCTATGATGATAATGTAAAAAGGCTCATAGACCCATTATTTGTTGACAATCAATTTGCATAGGATTATTCTATCCTTTATTGACAAATAATCATCTAGTATAAAGTTTACTACATGGATCATTCCATAAAGTGTACAATCCATCTATAATGGTTGTGTAAGTGTCTTATACTACTTATATAACTTTTAAACTTTGTTCCTACTCAATTGAGTGGCATCAAATGCATCTCACTCATATTGAAGACCCATTAAGTTATGATAACACATCCAAATAGACTCCTAACCAAATCGTTTCATTGTTTGGTGCTACCATCCATTTCTAACATATATCTAAGATCAACATGCCATAATTTATCAATCATGCACCGTAAGATTAATATGATATAGTTTATCCAATAGTCATATTAAGTGGGATCAATCAACATAAAAAATTTGCACCAAATGCTAGAAAATTTCTATGTTTGCATATATATATATGTATATCTTGATCAAATTGCATGTAGATACAAAATTTATAGCACGTAAATCATGGCATATTTATAGAGCAAGAGTAAGGTTTATATACCTAAAATTATAGAGATCCATCTTGCAATAGTATTTTTTGACATAGAATTATAAAGAAAATGAGAGAAGATGGCTCTCTTTTTGATAAAAAGTTAGGTTAGGTTAAAATTGTTTTATGGGAAAACATTTTTTATATCTTTGTTAGATGATAGTAGGGACCTCTCATTACCTCTCATAAGGTAGCAAAGTGAGTAGCCTACCCATCACGAGTTATTTACATCAAAAGCTCTATTATAATATCCATATTTGTCAAGTGATATTATTAAGTAGTAATTTTACAATTGATAATTAATAATTCAAAATGATATTTTCTAAAAAATTGATTAATTTTAATCCACATAGTTAAATCATCTAACATTCTCCTACTTAGATAGCATTAGTTGATTATTTGAAAATATATGAATTATTAGAACAAAAATACCAATTATAGTCAAAGCACATATTAACAAATTTAAGAAATATGAAGCTGTAATAGTACATAAATACATATATGTATATCACACCTATTAATATGCTCATATTTTGCATAAAAGAATAACAGACAAGAGAAACATAATTAAATAATGCAAATATGCTATCTCAAAAAATGGTCCGAGAATTTCAATAATACTATAAGAGATATGATAACAAAAGTGATGTTATCTTATAAATATCTCATAATAGTCAACAAATATACAAGTTTAGACTCTCACTGACTTGAAACATTAAAAGAATTAACTAAGCACATATGACCTATATGGCTCTAAAAAATCCAATAGTTAAGCCTTTAGTCATTGGATTTGCTAATATGTTCTCTATACCATGATGCTCCATTTGTGTTTGAAACTCTAGAATTTTCTCTCTAACTAATAGATATTTTACATCAAAATGCCTTAAGTGAGAAGAATTTCTATTATTTTCAGAGAAATATACAATAGCAGTATTGTCATAATATATCACAAGTGGCTTAAATATACTTTCAATATTATGAAAGCTAGAAAACTACATGGATTGGTAAGGAGCTTCATAGCAAGAAACATGCTAAATTTTCATGATAGAAGTAGCTATAAGTATCTACTTAACACTTATAGTAAGCAACATACTCAGCTTTTATGATAGAAGTAGTCACTTTTCCATAAAATAGCTCCTCTTATCATCATACTCAGCTTTCATGATATAAGTACCAATAAGTGTCTACTTGATACTTTTCCATGAAATAGCTCCTCTTACCATCATAAAAATAAGGCCAAAATTAGACCTTTGGTCTTTTAAGGGATCATATAAATTTAGAATTAGATTAATTAATGACCTTAAGTTGATGAAACTTCTTATAGGTTAATATATGATTCTTATTTCTCTATAATTATCTTATGACCTTTTTATAGCTTTCCAATAACCCAAACCTAAGTTGCTCTAATATATCCCTAAAGTATTAATAGTAAAAGTAATGTTTGGAAAAATACAAACTTGAACATGCATCAAATTACTAACAACAAAAACATATGGGACCTTCTTCATTTTGATTCCCTCTTTTTGTTTATATATATATATATATATATTATTTTGAGGATATTGAAATTTAGATAGCTTATTACCCTTTTAAATAGGTCCAACACATGAGAGTAAGAATGTATGATAAACTACTTAAGGACCTTTTCTATATATCCTTTTAGAGATAAATCATGAATGCCATATGACCTATTGTGATAAATTTGAATGCCTAAAGCAATCGAAGTATCACCAAGGTCCTTCATGTCATGGTGGCTATTCAAAATTTCTTTCTATCATAAGTTTAACACAGTTACAATTAAGAAGTATGTCAAGGACATATAAGATAAAAATTATAAAATTACTCTCAATAGTCTTTAGGTAAACACATTAATCTAAAGCATTTTCCTTGAAGCCAAGAGAAGTGACAACCTGATCAAACTTTAGATACCATTATCTAAAAGCTTGTTTTAGCTAAAGTGGACTCATTAGTCCTTCCAACCCCAACCCCTTTTCACAATTAAGTCCATCTAATGATGACCAAATAGAGATTTAGAAATTCCTTTTAGTCCTCAATGTTGGTCTCATTTAAAGTTTTGCATAGGTAAAAAGATTAGCTTTAAGTCAACAAAGTAAGCACTTAATATTCATAATAATATTATTTTGCAATTAGAGAACTAAATGATTCTATATTCGTAGCCAAACATACCATTTGTATAAATTTCTTACATACTATGATCTTGCCTAAGGATGTTAAATCATAATAAATAAGAAATATAATGATACAATATACAAATCTCACGTGACCAAAATTTCAATATTAATAGAGTACTCAAAACAAAATTGACATACGTATAGAGTTGATGGCACCTTATATCAACAAAAATCACATTAATAATAATACACCAATAGGGTATATTCATTACTAATGTAATATAAATTACAATTAAAAGAAATTGAATTTTTTATTCTTATTTGATTCATATAGAATTTTGCACAATTGTGCCTGTGATAGATAAGCTCACAACTATAAAAAATCATAACAATAAAGCTATATAGAATATGATAATTTATATCATGCATAATAGTATACTGAATCAAATTAATTCCATAAGCATGACACAAATAATCAAAATAATAATAAGATTGAATGTGATGATTGTACCAATTCATGTACCTTACGTCATATATCAGCTTACTTAACATTATTGATTAGCAAGAAGTATCAAATAAGATTTTTATTTTAGTAAATAATCTTAAATTGTGGTTCTACAAAGGCTTTATAGAAAGCAAAAGAAAAAATAAAATCAATGAGATAAGGAGAGAGTCTTTGTAACTGAAGTGAGCAGTTGAGTGATGTGCCAGTACTATTAATTGAATGCCATTCATCTTCCAGGATAACGTCTGATTATTGAACACCTTATCAATCCTACATCAAAAAAAATTTAGTAAATTAAGTGAAGTGCATTAATACAATTTAAAAGGACTTTTCTATCCTTAACAGAAAAGGATATTATTAAGAGACTTAATACACTAAAGTAAAGTTAATATCTCCTTTCCATTTCTTATAATTAACACTTTTCAAAGTTTTAATGGTTGCAATACTTATCGTTCTTACCAAAATTAACTATAAATCATAGTAAGAATAAAAAAGATTAATAAATTAGGCAATTAATTAATTTTCCTTTGAAGAAAAACTTAAATAACTTTAGTTATTTCAAGAGTCCGATGTATCACATACAAACTGCTTTAGGCAAAAATGCAATATGCATTAAAATTTCATTGAGTGAAGTGAACCAATAAGATGTACAAACTTACAAAAATTTCTCCTTTAAAGATAAATTTTCTAGACCTATATATGCTTCACTTCATTCCAAAAATTAAAATACACAAGCACCACATTTTGATAGTTAATAATAATAATAATAATAATAATAATAATAATAATAATAATAATAAGCAAAACCATATCAATTAGTAAAATAATTTTGTTGCTACTAAGATATATATATATATATATGTATATGTATTTATGTATGTATGTATATCAATATGGTCATAAAAGACAAAAAAGAAAATAAAGATCCATATTAGTAAGTAAATAATTATATTACTGCCAATACATAAACAAATAAATTCCTTAAGATATTGCATGAATTACCTTATAATCAACTATATAACATCTGACTACCAATAAATACTATATAATGGTTGAATAACCGTAAATCTCTAAAATTATCCATAGTACTTAAACTCCAGAATGCAAACATAAACCTTATAAGAGACAATGAGCTCTTGTAGCAATAGTGATATATACATAATTAGAGGTTTTAATAGAAGAATAAAATCTTTATTAAATATCATCAATCAACATTTCCATGAAAAGGCAACTATATGTTACAATGCTACATATTCATTTCTTAAGATAATAGATCAACTTGTATTAATAGATATCTAAAATTTCAACTCCATAGAAAGAAAAAAAAATTTAAGAATTTAAAGTAATAAAACAAAAAGATTGATAGAGGAATCTTTAGCCAAGTTATTGAATAGGTCACTTGAGCACATGCATAATCACATAGCTATAACAAAACATATAAATTCATAAGTAATTATGGAAACAAAAGTATATATAATATGGATTTTTTTTTTTATACATCTTTTGATGACATTATGATGTGCAAAAATAAGGATTTATATAATAGATTATATCCATTAAGGTCCATATAAGTGTAAAGTCTTTTTGAATCATTATATGTTATTTGATCAAAAAGCTACTTCAATATTAAGAAATATTACTTACAATAATTTACATACTGTTGAAAAAGAGGTGTACAAAAATAGAAGTTCGATTGGACCATATTAGAGCATACAAAATTCAATTACTTTCAATGTATAATCTAAGTTTACTTGTAAATAAGCTATAAACAAGAATATGGATTAATAAAAAGACAAAGGCTACTTACCAAAAGCACATGAATGTAAGGATATTGAAAGGCAATGTTTGGTATGCATAATATATATGGAATAAAAACCCTACTTTAATTTGCTAATATAGCGAAAATTGAGGCCAATAAAATTAGGGTTCTTAAATTTTTAATAAAATTGTGAAAGATATAAGTGTAATGGTCATAATCTATATCTACAATGGCTTTGATATCAATTGCTAGAAAATTTATGTGTTTATATATAAATCCAAATCATATTGCATATAAATACAAGATTTATAGCATGTAAATCATAATATATCTACAAAACAAGACTAAGATTTATGTACCAAAATAGAGAGAGATCCATCTTGCAATAGTGTTTTTCTATGGAGAATTGCAAAGAATATGAGAGAAGATTACTTCCTTTTTGATAGAAAATTGGGTTACGTTAAAATTGTTTATTAGGAAGGTAATTTTTATATCCTTGTTAAGCAAAAGTAAGGACCTTTTATTAGGCAACAAAGTGAGTAGCACTACCCATTACAGGCTATCCATATAAAAAGCCCAATTATAATGGCTATATTAGTTAAGTGCTATAATTGAATAATAATTTCATAATTGATTTGTTAATAATTCAAAAGGATATAATCAAAATAATTGATTAATACTAATATGCATAATCAAATAATCTAATAGCCCCATCATATGAAGCCTTCAGGAATCAAATTACATAAAGTCGTTAGCAAATTTAATATGGGTGCTTGTCCTTCCTTGACAACGAGGCTAAAAACTAACATACACTAAGTAAGAGTAAAAATAAATTGCAAAATTGTTTGACATACTTAATCGACTAGTGTGCAAGATCATTTGTAGTAATAAAACTAGTAAATAAAGGAGTGGGCAATCACCAGTTGATAACTTATTACTTTAATTTAGTTAAACTAAATTTAGGTTTTAATTTTAATTAAAGAAATCTAAACCATGCTAGCTAAAAGATATTTCCAAAACTATGTATAAAAGATGTGCAAATGCAATTTAGTATCCTTTAGGTCACTACACTATTCATATATCACAAATATATTTCTTTTTTTTTTTAACCAAAAAGGAAATGTATTCATAGCTGAAGGTGGTTCAATACATAGGAAATGTCATTATAATCAATTGAACAAGAGGAAAACAAAGAAGATGAATCAAGGAGTAAAATATCCTTTAGTGCAAATGGGAGGTAAAGAACCTAATCCATTAGACACACATCTCCATCTTCATGTTTTAGTGATCTAATTAGCAACCATATTAGCTTATCCCTTAACCAAATTCCATTTTGCAGATTTAAAAGGTTTCCATTATTGATTGATGTCCACCATGTAAACATGTAATTCACAAAGGGGATTAGACATAGGGGATACAGCTTCAAACATTATAGTGCTATCGTTCTCAAAAATCACATCATTCCAACGATAGCTCTTAGCCAACTATGTTGCTTCTAAATAAGCTACAACTTCAACCTCAATTAGGAAGTTAAAAATATATCTTTTATTGAAACCCTTACACACCAAACTAGTAAAATTCCTAGCAATAATGCCAACAATAGTAGACTTTAATAAGGGATCAAATGCACCATCAAAAATAACTTTTGCCTTGAATCCATTTGGGGTGCTCCATCCTTTATCTTCTTTAGAAGGAACCATAAATTAATTCAAGTGTTTTACTTAAGATAGTTAGATTTTACAAAGGATCTTACTACCTAAAACAATCATAAAGACAACTACAAGAAGTCACCGTGACAAACAAAAAACTAGTAAGAAGGGAATTTTGATTAGCCTGACTTACAAAAGAAATTCCCTAGAATTTGCCCATAGTCATGGTCGACAAAATTCACACTATAGCAAAAAACATTTAGGTAAGGTTGTTATTTTATAGAACCATTGAATTAGTAGCTTCTATTTAAAGGTATAATCTATTCAAAATCATGTCATTATGCGTTGTTATGTATCCTATTCCACAATTTTGGATGCCTAAGCATAAATGAATTTAAGTGTTTTTCTTCTAAAATTTCATTATTACATGCAAATTTTGAAAATACCTTAGTTTATTCAAATGAACATTTAACTTAGTCAAGACATTAAAATATTCTCATTTAATAAAACCTATGGTAAGTTACAAAGTAATGAATTTCATGAATAAACGATGTTAGAATTCTATGCATTCAACAGTCATATACAAATTATAAACAACACAAGCTTGTAAACCCATTTAAACATTATAATCGTAGTAAAATATTTTCTCTTGTACTAAATAAAAGGAAACAACAATAGATTGAAAATAACATAGTTAATGGGTATTTTAAAATACCATGATGAGCTTATAAAACCTAAGAGTAATTCAACTAGGGCTGGCAATTTGGAACTTAGATACAATAAACCTGGATAAGATATAACATAGTTTAGATGGGTTAGTGCATGCAAAAGATCAATACAAAACACAAATGGATAGACTCATGTAAATGTAGCTAAATTCATGTATGGGTTTGTGTCTAGGTTTGAGATCGGTTTAAATAAACAAGTCTCATAAACAGATCTAGATTTGACCTACGAATCTATTTACTATTAATAATAATAAATTTCCATTTTAATTTATGCTATTTTTTCCATTCACTAAGAACAAAAAGAGGCACTAAAGAATTTACTCAAAGTATGTCATATACATTTTTTTAGTTAGGGTTTTAACTTTACTTTTCTTCTTCCTAGCCAATCTTACTTCCAGTCTAACCCACATCTTCTTCTCTAATAAGCAAGCTCACATCTTCTTTAGTTATCTTGAGTGTAAATATTTTCTCTTTTTTTATTTTATTTTTAACGATTTATATTAGTAGAGTATGTGAAGATTATTTAGTTTAGCTGATTTTTCTAATAAACTCACTATTCTTCTTCAAATCATTTTCTCGTCTACCATCAAATCTAAAGTTTTAAACTACTGTAATTACAATTGCCTTTATACAATGATTCCTCATTATTATTGTCATGAATATAGGACTTTTAAATGAGGAAGCACATATTATAGAATTGAATAAGGTTAAGTAATGGAATTGATAAGAGAGGGAGTTTGAGATCGAAACTTCTAGTTTTGAATGTGTTAGATTTTTATGAATTCTTTTTTTTTTTTTTCATTAGTGAAATGTTGTGGGTTGGTAAAATGAATCATTAGGGAATATTTCATTTTTCTAGGGTTTGTGTTAGAATTTGTTCATTTTGGGACATATAGATATAGAATCTTACAATTTAAATCATTAGCATTAAAGATTTCTATTTTCAAAGAATGTATTTGTGCTCTCTAATCTAGTCATTAAATAATATGACCTAAACAAAGAAATATTTATTAGAGCATCATACGATAATAGACAACTGAGATAAAGCTTTGTTAGCTAACTCTTCAATTTGTTAACAACTGATTTTCACTTTGCAATTTGAAGCATTCTTCACATTACATTAGACAAATTCAAATGTTTTATTTTTATTTTTATTTTGTTATCCTTGTATTTAGGAATTTTTCATTTATATGCACTAAAATGTTAATGGATGTTAACTTGTGATTCTTGGTATGATTTAAAATGTAATTGAAGCTTAGTGTCCTATGTTCATCATAGTTTTACTGTATTGATATTTACAGTAGGAGGATTTGTTGCTCTTTCTTTGTCTTTTAATCTAGGAGGCCATAGAATATGGCTAAGTATGTTGTATCAATGTCTTATTGTTTCTTATTTGTTTTACTTATGGGTCATAATTTCTTAAATAAATTTTTAGCTTTATTGGCTTTTCTAAATCAATTGCAAAAGAAACAACACTTTTATTTTATCAAAATTGTAAAATTATACGCTTAAGTATAGTATACAATTAGGATAAAAGATAAACAAGTCTAATTTGGATACGGGACAAGCTAGATTATAAGTTTAAGTTTTTATACATGATTAATAAACAAATCATATTACAGGTTAAGATTCTCTAAACACAAACCCATTTAGATATCCAAACCCATTTAAATACTCAAATGAGAAATGTAGGATGCTAAAAATTGCTAGCTCTAAAATCAACAAAACTCATGTTTCCATAGTATTCTCTAACTTTCAAACATTGTAAAATCACTAAAACTAACTTGTAGCAACTAAATATAACCTAAACTATCCTATACTAATATATCCTAAATGTCCAAGGATGAGAGGAATTGCAAAAGTAAATTAAACAGTTGATGTTTTCAAATGGTAGAGAAAACAATGTTTTTATAAATAATAGCTACCATCTAGATGGTGGGTACATGTTCATTCTTTTCTAATAAGGGTTAATGCCAACTTAGTAGGGTCATATTACCATCTGCATGGTAAGTGACCTAATGTTTAGATTGTAGGATAGAGAATCGCCCTAGTGTTAATTTTTACAACTAGCATCCATATGATGGCTTGGTGTTCATATAGTGCAATTTTTATACCTACCCTCCAAAGGGTAGTTGAGATACCCTCTGAATGGTAGCCTTTTTATTGCTTCAGCTCCTAAAATAGGTGCTTAGATGGTAGGAAAAATTACCATATGAACATCCATTGAATTCTTTATCATAAATTAACAAAAATTGATACATTTCAACTCAAATTCTAATTCTTTTTTCATTTTACATAGTCTTGTTTTGTTGGTCCATTTTACACATTATCAACACTATTTACATAATTTTCTCAACTTTTACTTAATTAATTATGTACAAGTATTGCATTTTAAATTAGAAAAGCTATGTAATTTTATCTATTGTTAGCAATTCACCTCTAATGGAAAAACCTTAGTGGCACTTTCCACTATTTTGTTATTTTCATACATCCTTTATTCATTACTAAGCATGTTGAGAAAGAAAAAAAAGAGTCAATTTTATTTTAATTTCTCTTCAAAGTATATAACCAAGTTCATAAATTTAAGGTTTCAAAAGTTACAACTTGTTTCCATTATCTTTTTTTATTCACAAATAAAACATCTATCTCCCATTAAAACTATTGTTGGAGGATTTCATCAAGGATTGGAAAGTTGGATTACTAAGCTCAATTCTTAAGTGTTTCAGCTTGATTGTTGGTCAAGATATTTGCTAAAACAAGTTAGAGTTGAGTCTAATGTGTGTACTTTGATGCTCAAGTTAGACTTTGGTAGAAAAGATAGCAGAGTAACAAGTATATAAGTTAAGGCAATCATAGTGAGGTGCCTCATCACCTATTTAGAAGGCATCAGACCAAGATATTTTAAGAAGGTTTGAGTGCATCATATCTTCAAGTTTATCTTCTCGAATGGTAATCTTCTTAATTAGGTACCGTCTTAAGTAGGTTATCTAGTCGAATAGATATGCATCTTTTAGAAGTCAAAATATATCCTTTATAAGGATTCACACTAGATAAGGCTAACATTGTATTTATTCTAACCTTACTGAAGAGTTGAGATCTACACAAGCTCGAAGGAACGCTTAATGGGATAGGCTTAGGCTGAAGACATCTTCATACATCTCTAAGGTCATATACATGGAGATTGATTGTGGTTTACAATACACAAAATTTCCTTAACTTTAAAATCAACATTTGTACATAAAGTAAAAAAAAAAAAATTGATTGATTTTATGTAAAAATGGAGTTTATGCACAAAATGGACCAACTTGAACAATGTTGATGAAAATATATGAAAAAGGTCATGTTTTGATTGAATTTCCCAAAATTTATTCCATATATGTAGGTGCACGGGGCTACTACAGTCTTGGTAGCCCCATCATTCAATCAAAAGGCTGAGGAATGCAAGGATTTAGCCTATAGATTGATTGGTAGCTATATCATTGATCGATCAGTGTGCCTTGGAGTGTTAGGGGTATATTGGCCTAAATATAGATATAATGTAAATAAAGGTCAGGAGCAAGCATAACATGGTCAAGTAGGATTCTCCCCTATTGATTGATTGGTGTTCCTCATACCAATTAATTGGTGTTCCTTATATCGATCAATTAGTAATGCAAACCTTAGGTTTAGTAAGAAAGAAACACAGCATTTGAGGATTTTACACCTACCAATTGATCGGTAGGTCATTGCTAAAAAGCAACACTCTGTAAATTACATAAAATAGATATCGTAATCTATATTTTTTTTTATCCTTTTTCTTTCCTTAGCTTAGGGTTTTGTAGTTTAGGACAACTTTAGGTTAGATTTAGTTATTTTTATGGGATTTCAATTTAGGAATGTCAAAGAAACATCATTAAAGCTTATGTTGTTAGATGTTGTCTATACTTGATATTCCTACTGTAATTCATGTGATTATGAATCTACTGAAGATTATCTTTTGGTTTAGTGCATTGTTTTCATGTATTATTCATGGGTTGTTAATTCTTAGTTAAAGAGCAAGTGTTTCTTTTATTAAGAATGCTTATAGATTAGGATTGTGAGCTAAAACATTGATTCTAATCATCCCTTTGACTAGCTAGTATAGATTAAGACTTGACACATTCTAATTTGTTTAAGGTTTATATCACTAACCAATTAACAACTCATTTGCAATTCATATTAGTGAAATGGCATGACCAGATTGCCACTTGGTAATTTGAATGATTGGTTTATCATTATATTCATTTCAAGAGTTGAAATCCCATGTTTAGTGTAAATATCTTAGTTACTTGTAATTATCTAAATGTCAAAACTTAATTGCTTTACTTATATTAGAGTAACAAGACACATCTAGTGCTCAGCTTTAGTCCTTCTCTATAAGGAAATGACTAGGTGAATGCTCATTAGTATTATTACTGCAAATGATCCAACACATTGGTCGATTATGAGATTAGCATTGTTTTGGAAATTTATATCTATAAATTGTCTTCAAATCAATCATTTTTTATTTTTTATTTGTATCATCTAGTTCGTTTTTAGTGCCATTGCTGAAGAGAGGCAAGTTGAGCTAATATTAGATAAACTGAGGACTCTGAGGCTAGGTTCTAATTGCTAATTTTAGTTGTTAGAATAGCATAGCATGGTTCTTGCTCAATTTGTGTTGTTTAGTTATTAAAATTTCAATCTTTAATTTTATTCTTATAAGTTTAGGTTATTATTGAGTTACTGAATTAATAAATTTTCAAATTTTCTTCCTGGGATTGATTGTTCTTGCGCCAAAATTATCCTTAGCTAATTTGATATCGACCTAGGATAGTGCTAGATATATTGCTTTGTTTGTAGGTTATAGTTTGGAGGATCAGTCAGAATTAAAGGGAGTACATACTAACAATTTTGTGTTAGGATACTAAATGTTGGGATTATTTTTTTGAGATAATGAGTGCCATAACTGATAGTATGGATAGGTCTTTTCCTAATTGTTTCATTAATGAGTTGAGATGGGAAATACAATCATTTACTCAAAACAATGGTGAATCATTAGGTAAGACATAGATGCGATATAAGGACTTAATGGGTAGAAGTCCTTATCATGAACCCTTAAGATGGGCACAATTATGAGTATTCTTTAATGGATTGGGAGACGAAGCTAGGTTGATGTTATTATCTATTGCTGGAAGGCGATTAATGAGCATGCTTGTAGAAATGCTATTTTCAATGATTGAAGATTTGGTTAAAAGCTTAAGTAATGGCCTTTATGTATCTCATTTAGTAGTATGTTGAAGTTCTAGTAGACCACATGGGAGTGATGAATGTTGAGGAAATAGCTAAGAATCAAGTCTAAATGACTATAATGAATAGTGGTGCTACTAACAAGATGAGTTGATAAGTCAATAAGATGCTACAAGCCTACTTACAACTTGGGTAACCTTAAGCTATGATAAAGAGGAAAGAATGGAAGAGTTATTGAAGGGGTTAGAGTAGAAGTGGATTGAATGGTTTGAAAAGAAAGAATTCATCATCCATAAATTAGAGACTCAATTAGCACTATTGACTAAATGCTTTACTAATTTGGAAGGAATTGGAAAGTTAGGCAATACTCAAGAAGGTCACTAATGTGTAAAAGAGGAAGAAGCTCCCTTAACCATAAGAAGTCCAAAGCCTACGATTAATCTAAAAAAAACAAGGACACACTATAGGTAGTTGTAGAAGAAGTTTAACAAGATGAAACTGTAGTAAAGAGCTACAAATAGAGGCGCTTGACCAAGTTTAAGGTAATGATGAAGAGGAAGTGGTTACTTTTAGAAATAGAAGAGAAGTTGGAACCAAGAACGAGTCTCTAAGGAAATAAAAAGCAATGAATGTACTTAAGGACATTGAGGTCATTAGTGATCCTCCAACAGCCAGTGAGGTGTTGATAGGAGAAGAAAAACCTACCTAGGAAGCTAAGATTGAGAGGCTTCCCCATTTGACTTTAGAGGGGTTTAAGAGGTTAGAGAGGAAGATTAATGATGTTATAAGTACCTCTAAACCTATTGAATAAGTAAAGAAAGTAAATATAAGGTTAGAAAATAAGGTTGAGCTAAGGGATACTTCATCTTTAACATCAAGTGTAAAGGAGGAAGTAGTACAACAATAGTACACTCTTATAGATGCTGAGCTTACTATCAAGCCTTATATACCAGCAATGCATTTCCCAAGAAGGTTAATGAAGAGTAAGTAGGATGAACAATTTGAGTAATTCTTAGAGATGTTTAAGATGTTAGTGGTAAATATCCCATTAAATGAGCGATTGAAGTAAATGCCTCACTATTGGAAGTTTTTAAAAGATGTTTTAAGTAAGAAGAAAAGGTTTGATGGATAAGAGATGGTCATGTTAGCTCAAACATGTATAGAAGCTATAAGAAATACCATTCCTCCTAAATTAAACGATCTAAGGAAGTTTTTATTAGCCTACACTATAGGTGATAAGTTTTTCAAGAATGCATTTTATGAAACCAATGCTAGAGTTAATATAATTTCTTTATCTATGGATGAAGAACTAAGGTTAGGGAAGGAGATGAAGAAGTCTGAACTTACCATACAATCAGATGAGTGCTCTATTAAAAAACCTAAAGGATTGATTGAAAATGTGTTGGTAAAGATAGATAAATTGGTGTTCATTATGGATTTTATAGTAGTTGTTAGAGATAAAGATTTAGGGACTCCAATTATCCTTCGGCTTTTGTTCATGGCCACTACTAGAGCAACCATTAACATCAAGAATAGTAAAGCAGTCTTAAGGGTTAGAGATAGAGGTCGAATTGTAAATATTTAAAAGAGATGAAGAAAAAACCAACCTCAAGCTATAAAGTCAAATGGATCATTGGAAGCTCTAGTTGGAAAGGAGATGAGTTTTAATAAGATTAAGCAGTATTAAATAGGAAAAAGGAAAAATAGGGTTGATGAAAGGAAATCTCAACAATTTGATCCACCATGAGAAGCTAGAAGAGTCAAGCTAATGACTATAAATCAAGCGCTTGGTAGGAGGCAACTCGACCCTAGTTCACTTTTGTGTTTCCTTTAACTTGTTTATGTTTAAGTTTTCAAATCAAGAATTATTTCTAATTTACACTTTCTTTGTTTTGTGTATGTGTAATGTACATAAGAAAAGGAAGGAGGGAACCACCATAAAAGAACCCTATTCCTCATAAGAATCAAGGACTCAAAACACACCAAGAAACTAAGGGAGTCTTACTCTAACTTCCTTTTTTACTTCCTAGTGCATATGCATTGAATTGTAAGATATATACATCTAAATTAAAGTTAGGGGTAGGAAAGTTAGACATAAATATTGAAGTTGTGTGATTTTAAATGAGCTTTAATAATTTAATTAAATTTACCCCTTCTATGAATTTGTAGAAACATTCTTTTCCAAGAAGTTGGATCTGTTTTCCTTTATGCTTTGTATCATAATCTTTGAGTATGTTATAAGTTATAAAGTTTGCATTAAAGAAAGTAGAAAGAAGTTATTAAGGCTTTATTTTGAAAGATTTCCCTTGTGAATAAGTCATGAATATTTCTCAAAACTTTGTAATCAATTCATGGCATCTTTGCTTTGTTTATTTATGTCCAATTTAGGCATGGTTTAGAGGTTTGGAGTTTAGGAAATGTTTTGGTTGGTGTTAGATTTTTGTATTTTTGGAATTTGACTTGTATATATATACCATTCTCTTGAGGAATCAAGTGGTCTATTAATGTTTTATGAACCAAAGTGGGTACTAAAATTTACTTAAATGTTTCCTAATTAGTGCACAATGAATGCCTGAAAAGAAAAGTTGAAAAGAAAAATGATGGGGATTAAGAAAAGTAGTTTCATATCAAAAGCATGACCTCATCATAAAAAGAAAATGTAGTTGAGAAAAGAAATGAAAGAAAATAGAAAAAAAAAATAGAAGAAGTGAAAAAGTGAAAATCTAAAAAGAGAATAGTAGGCATAGTATGAAAGTCATTCAAAAGTCAAGGAGGCAAAGTAAGGTAAGATTTAGTGGTCACTCTCTATTTGCATGGCATTAGCATACTTAAGAGACCAAAAAGGAATAAGTATATATGTTGGATGACCAATTAAACATTGAGATCTTTCACTTAGTATGAAATGTTAGACTTGACTTCATATTTCATAAGTTTAACTTAAAGGCGACGCTAACTTTTTTAGGTATTGATTCCTAAATTAATTACATGAACTTTGATTTGTGAGCATTTGATTTACCACAAGTGGAACAATTTCGGTATCACTTTTGAGGATTTTACATTGTATTGAGTACATGCAAACTTTGAGCTTTCATTGGCATAGAGTACTCTTGATTATATGTAAGCATAAAGGAAGTCTATGCTTGTCCTATCAATTTTTTTTTTTAAATTGATCTTTTCCCACTTGCTTAAGGATAAGCAAGGTTCTAAAGTTAGGCGTAGTGATTGTAATTTAAAATGTACAATTTTTCCGAACTTTAAAACCCATATTTGTGCATAAATTCAACAAATATTGATAGATTTTATGTACAAAATGGACCAACTTAAACAGCATTGATAAAAATATATTTAAAAGGTTAAGTTTTGATTGAATTTCACTAAATTTATTCCATACATGCAAGTGCATGAGGCTACTACAATCTTGGTAACCTCATCATTCAATCAAGTGGCTAAGGAATGCAAGAATTTAGCCTACCTATTGATCAATAGCCATATCCCTGATTGATTAGTGTGCCTTAGAGTATCAAGGGTATATTAGCCTAACTACCAGTCAAATGCAAAGAAAGGTTAGGAGCAAGCATAAAATGGTCAAGAAGGATTCTCTTCTACTGAGCGATTAGTAGTGCAAACCCTAGGCATGGACAAACCAAGGATGATATAATTGGGGGTATCAGACTTATATTAATTAAATTAATATTAAAATTATCAATGGAAAAATATCTAACTATTATTATAATTACATTGCATCTTATATATGTTAAAAAATCTTGTTAATAATTTAACTTACATCAATTAATAATGTTTAATAGGATGAAAATTTCTTTCTAAAAATGATTTTGGGTGATTAGCACACTTCATAAGAAGTTAAGAGAATAATTTTTTTTTACCTTTTTTATTGTGCAAATATACTAAATAAAATTTAACTATTAACCTATAAAAATTTACATTAATATATAGAAACTTATATAAGTTTTTATTCAGTAAAAATAGATCAGATTAAAATATTATGGTAGGAAATTTCTAATACAACAAAACAGGCAAATTGACATAGATACAAGTATTATACTATCCATTTTCATGATTACTTTGTCTAATTATCTTATTGGCAATGTTAGAAAAAGAAATATCATTTTGAACATAAGTTATTAACCAATTAATTATTTAATAATCCACATTTATTTTCATAACATTAATTGTAATAATAAAGTAACTAAACTAAATCATATAGTTAGTATTATTTATGAAAGTTTATGT
Source organism: Lumnitzera racemosa (assembly GCA_024138005.1). Lineage (NCBI taxonomy): Eukaryota > Viridiplantae > Streptophyta > Magnoliopsida > Myrtales > Combretaceae > Lumnitzera > Lumnitzera racemosa. Next base: position 71,350,862 of record JAMXBC010000003.1, on the reverse strand, counting down.
GATAAGACCAAAATATTTATAATATGAAGAATATAATTATTATCTACTATTTATTAGTAATTAAAATTACAAAAAAATTAAAACATTTAATAATTGTAAATGGACTAATGTCTTTTAAGTAATAAATATATATAAGAAAAGTAAAAGGATATAACAAATGCATATAGAAAAAGCAAAATACAAAACATAAGAATTGAACCAAAACCTCATGTTTGAAGAATAAATGCTAAAATACTATGCTATACCTAATTTCATGTTATATTTTACTCTTTAAAATATATATTTAATATACATATTTTTTTCTTTCTTTAAAAATGTTAGAAATTAATTTTTTCTAATCTTAGAGGGTTAGGGCCCTTATGGCCTCCCTCGAAAATTCGTCCTTGACCATAGATTTTGTAAGAAAGAAATGTAGCAAATTAAGGATTTTGCACCTCTTAATTGATTGGTAGTGTTGCTAGTGATTAATTGGTAAGTCATTACTATAAAAAGCCACATTCTACAACTCCCAATAATAGATGTAACACTCCATATTTTTTTTATCCTTTTTATTTTCTTAGCTTAGGTTTTCATAATTTAGGACAACTTTAGGTTACATTTAGTTATTTTTGAGGGATTTCAACTCAAGAATGTCAAATAAACATCATTCAAGCTTAGATTGGAGATAGGAATCACTCTTTGTCTTGATATTTTTCTCTTCTCTACTGATTTCCTTCATTTAGAATGTTGTTAGATATTGTCTATACTTGATATTCCTACTGTAATTTATGAGATTATGAGTCTAATGTGGATTATCTTTTGGTTTAGTGTGTTATTTTCATGTATTGTTCATAGGTAGTTAGTTCTTGGTTAAAGAGCAAGTCTTTCATGTATTAAGAATGCTTGTAGATTGGGATTGTGTGCTAAAACATTGATTCTAACCCTTTCTTTGACTATCTAATACGGATTAGGACTTGACACATTCTAATTTGATTAGGGTTTGCATCATTAACAACTCATTTGCAATTCATATTAGTGAAATTGGACAACTAGGTTACCACTTAGTAATTTGAATGATTAGTTTATCATCATATTCATTGGAAGTGTTAAAATTCCATGATTAGTGTAAATATCCTAGTTAGTTGTAATTATATAAATATCAAAATTTAGTTTCTTTGCCTATATTAGAGTAGCAAGTCACATCTAATACTTAGCTCTAGTCCTTCTCCTCGAGGAAATGATTGGGTGAATACTCAAGAGTATTGTCATTGTAGACGATTTGATACATTGTTGGTTATTAGATTAGTACTATTTTGAAAAATTCTATTTATAAAATGTCTTCAAATCAATCAATTTTTATTCAGTGTTCATGTCATCTCATTAAAGAGCACTACAAAGAGAACAAAAGTAAAGAAAATGTTAGCAAAGTCCGTATGTTGCTAGTTGGATGTGCCTAGACGCATATTGGTTAGCTATTAATGACTTCGACAAAAGTAGGAAACAGGATACTCAACTACTCTTGAAAGCTATTAACCTTAGTAACGTAAGCAACTCACCATTTAGAGGATAGCTTAACATAAGTTATTAAAGCATTGGATAAGTTAGCTAACTTAGTTTGGATTAAGTTGATGCTCACGTATTTGATTTTTAGTGCTTGGGTAAGCTAATTGGACATTTCAATGTTTGTAGGCTCGAGGGTCTTTAGCTCGAGGTTCGGGGTCAGGATGAGGGTCATCTAGTTCATGATCAATGCTTGACATTCTAATAGGCTAAAGTACAGTAAGCCTTGGACATTAAAGGAGTCATCCTTCAAAGATTCTTAAGTTAGAATACGTTTAGGGAGTCCTTATAGTCCTTAGCTTGATATCATGGGTTTGAGGAGTTGATCCCTATCACATCCTTATGGAATAATGTAGAGTTCTCTAATAGAGATTGAAGATATCTCAAAGGAATGCTGACCTGAGCATGATGGGATAAGTCCTTAAGAGCTGAAAGGAGCTCTTAAGAGAGCGTAACATGTGAGGTCCCAACTTGGGATTAAGTTAGGTAGTGTTGAGGTAGGTTGTCTCACTTAAATGTGGTGTGAGATTCGTAAATAGGTATGCATCACAAGCCCAACTTGAAGGCAGGTCATGTAAGCTTTGGACCTAACCTAATATTAGGTCAGGTTACCCAATTTGGTTGTGACTGTAACAATCTAGGCCTTCTCTTATGGTCTAAGAGTAAGAGTAGGGTTAGATTGGGTCTAGGAGTCTAAGTTCAAAATTTTGTACTAATAATAACCAATATTAATAGAGTATATGCATACTTTCTATATGTCTTTTTTCTTAAATATAGCACAATAAATAATGATGGTTGATCTCCTATCAACAAAAGACTTTAAAGAAAAAATGAAGAAGAAAATTGATAAAATTAAATACGATTAAGTCATAAATTAACCATATCAAGTTAGAGAACTTCAATTCAATACATCTTATTCCTCCCTAATTCTTAACCTTATAAAGGAGATTCCCCTTGATTGATGATACTTTCACTTCTTTTTCACATAACCAATAAAATAAACTTATTTTAGAAGTCGTGTCAAACTACTAATCCTCCATCTTGTACCATCATATAAATGCTTTTTGGAAATTTTCTATGTAAAGAATTATAAAATGGAAAGAATATTAACTAAATGCTATCGATAAATTCTTTATTTATGAGCTGCAAATCAACTTAACTTCGTTCTTTATTTAAACAAAAAGGAAAAATAAAATTAGAGGAACTTTAATATGCCATAATAACATAAAATTAACTTATCTATTACCATTATAATCATAAAAGCAACTAAAGTTCAAAGAGAAGCTTTGGTTAGTTTGTAATGGTTTTTTTATTTTTCATCAATTATGATAATCGATGCTGTGAGATATGCATTGATGACCTTAATGTTTTCATAAAGGGAAAGTTAAAAAAAAAATAATAAAAAAGACCCTATTTTACATCAAAGTAGATCTAGAGAAGAATAGAATGGTAGTAGAAATAAAGATAGAAATGCCTTGCAATATGATGAAATCTAAAGTCCATAAGACTTGTTCTTAAGGAAGAGTAGTTTTTATATAGGTAAATACCCCCTCAATACCATTTGTGAGATACAAAAATTCAAGATATTTCTTATATAGGTCCCATCTACCCACCACCAAATGAGAGAGAGAGAGAAAGGGAGAGATGAAGTTAAGTTTCCTCCTTTATCCTTAGATATTTTTAAACTAGTTTATTATGATGGATGGTCTAATTGCTTTTTTATATGATTCTTACAGTTACAATATAATTGTAATTAAATGATATGTGGGACAAAATTTGTGTTTCAACTCAATAAATGGATGGATAGATAGATAGACAGACATATACATAGAAGATAGTGTAAAATAAACAAAATTCCCAACATGAAATAACATGGTTAAGAGAAGTAAAGGATATGTTTAAAAGAAACTGATTGATCAATGGGTTTGATGAAAATAGGAAAATAGTCAAAAGGTAAAAAGGAAAAAAATTACTAAGAGAAAAAGAAAGAAGGAAAGAAAGTTAGTGTGGAGATGGAAAAGGGTGAGGTGCATAATACAATTAAGCACGTTAAGCATTGTGATGCAGGATGTGGATGAAATTATGTAAATTTGTGGAAAAGGAAATATACATGTCTATGAATGGTGTTATTATATAAATATTTATACTTATTATTATGGGGATATATTAATTATTTCACATTGTCATTAATGTTGTATTGATATATATATTGTTATTATCATTTGACTATACAAAATATATTAAAGTTTATATTTATTGTTTAGCTATAGAGGAAAGGTTTTTATTTTTTATAATATTATAGATGGGATTAGGAAATTACTTCAAAATTCTTAACTAACCATTGAGAGAGATAAAAAGATAGGTGATAATTATTTCAAGGACAAATTGAGTATCATACTTAAAAATACATTTTTAGAGAATGTGCAATTAAGAGAAAGTATTAATTTAATATGATAGAATTGATAATAGGCACACTCTTAAAAAAATACTACAAAATGATGGTCAATAGTAATGTTTCTAAACTAAGAAAGAGTAAATTTAGGGCCTTGAAATCATATGTAAACTTTTAGCTTTCTAAGTGAGGCTTTTAACATGTACATTGCCAATTTATTTTTATTTATTTGGCTTTTTAGGATTTGACGTTGAGATCTACTTATGATTGTGATTTTTCTTAGTAATTTTCACAGTAACTTCTTATTGTTTGTTTTGTGGTGCAAATGTCATGAAATTGCTATTAGAACTTTTTATCCAATAAATTAGGGTTGAAGTTCGCAATAGATGGCTTGTATTTAATTTTATGAGCTTTACTCCAATCCAAGAGAGTCGGGCATTCTTCTTGGCTAATGTCTTGAATATCCATCCTTTTTTTTATATAGAATTAGCACAATTGATGTCTATGTTAATGTTATTGCCTTCATCTTTAGTCATGTAATGCATCAATATGGGAGAGAAAAAATTTAGTATCTTATTCTGCTAATATGAAGATTCTTTCTCTCTCTCTCTCTTTTTTTTTTTTTTTTAGTTTGGTGACATAAATGATAATGTAAGTTTCTTCTAATCATTAGCTTTATTAAAGAGGGAAACAAAGCCAAGGAAAATACCAATTCTTCTAAATCACTTTAGTCATTATTAAAGCTTAAAATTCTATTTTATTTCAGCTAATGTAGATTAAAATTGGTTAGTCTAGAAAGAATCAACATAGCCTCCATTTTTCCTTTCTATCATATACATCAATAATGTATTCATGTTAAAGGTGTCATATTTTAGTGTTTAGCATATGACAATTTAGATGAGACTTATATTTTTTAAGGCTATGTAAATAAATTGCTTTTAGCTATGATTGACATGTTAGGTTACATCAAAAGTAAGATGAAAGTTAATGATTTTGATCATGTAAACCCTACGGGTTTTAAGCTCCATTAGAAGCTAGATAAGAGAGAGAGTAAATGGATAATCTTAAGAGCCCTAAGAAATACAAAGACAAAACCCCTAAATAAAAAGATTGAAAGCCTTAAAGTGAGTTTGACCCTAAAATCTTAATTGTACACATAAAACCCTAAAAACCTTAATACATAGGAAACTCTAAAATGACTAAAAGACCCTAAAAAATTCCCTAGAATGCTAAAGTAATGAGAAAAACTAATTCAAGTAGTGAAAATCATTTGTTAAGTATAAACAAGTACTTCGATTACTTAAAGCCTTAAGTGCTAAACATGTAAGCAAAACAATAAGTATAAATAAACCCAAAACCCTAAGAAAACCCTAGAGGTATACGTAAAACATAGAGACTAATTAAACTAAAATAATAAATTGTAACAAAGCCTTAGAATTTCCTTAAATATGCTTAATTGAACCCAATCATGGTTAGTCGTCTTAATTCACCCTAAATCCTAACTAACCTTTACTATATCTTAATTAAAAACAAGATAAGATTAATTAAAGAGAAAAGACAAGGGGATTAGTTAAAGCATCAAAGGAAAATATCCTTTTGGGGGCAAGATTATACTAAGAATGGATAAAAGTAGATGTGCTATAAGAGTACAATTTGGGACCATGTGCCACTAACTTAATTTAGCCCCCAATTGTCCCCCCCGCGTACTCTCTCTCTCTCTCTCCTAATGCCGTCAACTATTTCCCTAACCATCTTCACTCTTATTTTCATTTCATTTTAATGTCACTTCTTTCCTCACAAATCACTATCCAAAAAACCACTCTCATGTACTAATCCACTAGCCACTAAGCCACATATCACCCACACTCACTCCCTAAATTGGCCAACATACACACACACACCATTACCCTCACCAGGCTCATAACATACATACAAAAGGAAAGCTATCACAACTTCACTTTGATAAACTAATTAAACCTATTTTCTCTAATTTTTCACTTACAATCATGTAGGATTTACACATTATGCACACACACATATACACTTACAATTATGAGCATATATGTTTTAAAGTTTTAGGATAGTAGCATGAATGGCTAGTTAGGGCAATGTATATATTAGACTTAGAAGTTCAAGTATCACCACCACTATGTAATAAAATTTAGTGGTTAGAGAGTTTTATTGACAAATCTAACAAGGGAAGATCATGAAGCCAAATATACATAAGTAGGTAATGATGAGTTGCTGACCTAAACCAACTTATTAATTAAAGACTTAAGAGTAGTGTTAAAAGCCTTATTAATAATAAGAAGTAGATCTAGAACATTTACTAAATTGGACTAAGCTTAAAGTATAAAGTAGGCTTAAGCAAGAAAAGGTTAATAGAATTAAGCTTAAGATCCTAAAGTGCAAAATAAGCCTAAAAAGGCCTAAAAGAATTAAAATCTAGCCCTTAAAAAGTAATGACTAGATCTAAAAGGAAAAATAACAACCTCATTAACTAAAATATAAAAGGCCTGATAAGTCTTGAGGTCCATCTAAGATATCTACTATAGGCCCCTTAATAAGTTAAGACTATAAACTAGTGAAAAGAGTTTACTTAGGCTTAGTAGAGTAATAATAAGGTGAAAAATAAAATTACTAAATTTGGGTAGAAAATTTAACCTTAAAATATTTAAATAAAAGCTCAAGATGTCAAAATGTAAGGTCTAATAACAAAAACTAGGCCTAAACCCTAAGATGGTAAAACTAGCCTGTTATTGGTGAATTTTAGGGGTTGAAAATGTCCTACAAAGAGGAGAAAAATATTTGGTACCAAGGCCAATCTAGTATGGCTACTCCGATGCCTAAATTAGTAAGCAAAAATGAAAAGGGTAAAGTGTTGGTAGTGAATTTTGGGAATTAGAAATATCCTGTAAAAATAAGACAGATACTTAGTACTAGGGTCAGTTTGATGTGACTACTTTGATGCTTAAGTTAGTGGGTTCGAATGAAAATAGAAAAGTTGAGAAATTCAAGAGTTATCAAATGTCTCTTACCGAGTTTCTTTTTTGTATTTCTAGGAGAGCATTATGTCTGAATGAACAATTATTAGAATAACTGCAGAGATATGTATAAGTTTCTTGATTAGATACCTTCCTTAAAATGTAAGGAGGGTAGACAGTTATGTAATCATAATCGTGCTTGTAATAATTGTTCATGCCATGAACTTGAATTCAAATATATGATGGATCAAAGTTACTCGGCGTAGTATCGAGAATATTGATTACTCAATAAGGTACCAAGAATATATATTGTACGGCCTATTGGCAGTCGAATAGGTAAGTAAGATGGAGACGAAAACTGACTATCAACATTTGCCCCCTAACTCTCATATTCAAGTGATGGATAAAGGGAGTAATATATAATGCACTAGAAGCCAAGTAGGAGTAACTCTTTAGATGTCGAGCAAAAGAGGGAGTAAGGCGGTTTGCTTCTTAGTCGAAAAGTCACAATTTTTGAGTTCCTACCTATTGAAGAGATAAAAAAAAGTAAGTGATACAACACTTGTTTCCTTGATAACCACTATGCTACAGACTTAATCACTATTAGAGATTTATTAACCATCAGATTCTAAAGACATGATACGCATCGTCAATTTGTACTACTTATCAAATTAGTGATCATTACAGTCAGAAAGGCATTTGTAGTTATAAGGGCAAATTGTCCATATTTAAAGGACTCTTTGAGATCACAATTCACTTTTGTTCAAACTTAGTTGTATAACCATATTTTCTTGCTTTCTTATCTTCACTTGTTTAAGTTCTTCAATTTTCAAGATACTATTCATAAACATTCAGGTATGGTTCATAATGTCGTCTGTCAAATTGTCCTCTTCGATTTTAAAGTAATAAAAACTGAGGCTACTTTTCTCACCTCAAGAGGGAGCGAGGCAGCGTATTCTTCTAATAGCTCTGATGATAGCATTGAGGTAAGGTGGGATAAACTTAGTAGAATCAATGAGCTTGATGTAGATCATTATCCTGAGGATATGGAAGGTTAGTCCTTGACAACATATTTTTACAACACCATAGCTTACTTGTGCGACTCTCTAAATGGAGCCATTAGTTATACCAACAAAGGTCTTGTCATAAAGTACAATTAGTACTGGTAAGACCTTCCCAAAATGTGGAATTTGAGGAGGTCAAGAGAGGAGGAGAGGGTTTGTTTCCCAAGGGAGCGTAAGTTCCATATATATATGAAATATTTAGATTTTAGGTTGTGTTTCCCTTTCTTGACTTTTGTTAAGGACTTCTTAAACTGCTTCAAAGTCATATCAAGTATGTTCTTACCCAACACATTCTAGCTTCTGGTAATTTTTGAGATAATTTATGAAGAAGTCGAAGTTAGGGCTATGCCTCAACTGTTTTGGTTTTTCTTCACGATTAAGAGGCAACTTGATGGGTAGTACTTTGCCACTACAAGGCATGGATAGAAGTTCATGGATAGGTTGGAGTCCAAGATTTATAAGTGGCATGATAAATTCATATCAATAGTATTTGATTAAGAAGTTCATATTGATTTGATGCTAGATGATGCAAAGGTAGTAAAGAAAATTCAAGAAAGGAAGAAGAATAAAATGTTCTTCTAAGATGTCGAGAGAATTATACGACATTATGTAAGCGGAGACCTAATCTTTTCTAAAGAAGAAGGTATCTTAATGAGTTACCTTTGTGTTGAGTATAGCTGTAAGAGGAAAGCTATTCTCGTGACTTGGGGGAAGAGTTATCGCCTTTGAGCCTTGCTTAGTATGGAGAATGTAAATTTATTCTTTTCCTATGTTGATGTGTTGATAACCTAGAATATCAGATTTAGAATCTCACTAACTCTATCTAAGAACTCACCGAATTAGTTAGAGGCCACAAATGTAATGGCCAAGAAGAAAGAAGGGAACAAATACTTACTAGTAAGAGTGGCTCTAATGAACTTGATCATGATGAGTGACAACTGAGAAGAGCTGTCGAGCCGAGAAGGAGAGAAAACTGACCCGACTCAAGAAGAAGAAATGAAAGGAGTGTTGACTTTGAAACAAGAAGCTTGGAGAAGAGAGCCGAGGCCGAGAAGGAATATGGCCAACCAGAACTCTAACAAAAGTGGCTAAACCGAGGTGAATTGACTAGCTTGGAATGCAAGGGATGAAGCTTGAGCACTTAGTTGAGGACTTGACAATGTCAAGCTGAAACTGCCAACCTTAAGTGGAAGTAGCCGACTTGAAGAATTCCTTGATTGGGTTTTTTAAGTCGAGAAGCTATTTAAGTGCTACAAGTGTGATGAATAAACAAAGGTTAAGCTAGCTTCATTATTCCTTATTGAATCTGTAAGCCTTTAGTGGGATAAATTTGTTGCCAAACGAGATATTGAAGGAGAGGAGTTGATTAGAATTGGAGGCTTATGAAGTGAATAATGAATTAGTGCTTTGTACTAACTTACTTCAAGTAAGAGATGCTCCATGCATTCTAGCACTTGAGACAAGGTTGAAATACTGTTGAAGAGTATTTGCAAGATTTTAAGACCTTGATGATGAGATGTGAGATTGTCGAGTCATCGGATCGCACCATTGTTAGGTTCTTGAGTAGACTCTAAGATGATATTGTTGACATAGTTGAATTGTAGGCATTTAATTCTTTGGACAAGCTATTCAATTTGGTATTACGATTAGAAAGATATCAAAGGTCGAGTAGCTGACCTTAATAAGATAGATGGGAAGTATGCTAAGAGAAAAGGGCTAGAGAGGAAGATGGAGAAAGGAGAGCCTAGTCAACATATCCATGTCGAGAAAAAGATTGCTAAGAAAGATAAGGCACCCAGTAATAAGGCCCAAGAAGTGAAGTGTTTCATATGCTTAGGCTACGGATACATTGCTTCTCAATGTTCAAATAAGAGGGTCATGGTCTTAAAAGGTGAAGGACCTAATGCTTAAGTAGAAAGTCAAAGTGACAGAAGTTTGGAAGACCAGATGATAAAAGAAGATGTCCATCCCGAGGACCTAGATAAACTCTTAGCTACAGCCACATGAGTTGACCTGAAGGTAGATTTTGGACAAAGGGAAAATTTATTTCACATGCAGTGCATAGTGAATGAGAGGCCTTGTTCCCTGGTAATTGCTGGAGGTAGTTAAACCAACGTCATTTCTATTGAGTTAGTAGAAAAGATGAAATTGTTGACCTACCCATACCCCTGACCTTATGGGTTGAAATGGTTTAATGACAATGGTATAGTCCATGTGCATAAAAAACCGAGGATCACACTCAAGGCAGTATAGTATGAGGATGAGATCAACCTCAATGTAGTGCCTACGAATGCCATAAATCTACTTCTTGGTTGACCATGGGAATTTGATTAGAAAGTGATCCATGATGGATTCCTCTACACTTATACTATTAGGAAGGACAGGAAGATCTATCTCTTAACCCATACGAGAATTGAGGAAATCTAAAGACACTTGGCTCCCATGGTAAAACGAAAAGGGAGAAGGAGCTTATTTGGTATCTCAGCTTATGCTTAATGCTTAACATTGAGGACAACTTCCTTTCAAACCTACAATAATGATGGGAATTAGCCTTTGACTACATCCAAGTTGAGGTCAACCAATTCGAAGCCAATACCTACCCTCGATAAGAAGATGTCAACCTGTTCTAACCCAAGGTAGAATAGTTCAAGGCCGAGGCCGAGCAAATGATAGAAGATTGAGGGGAAGAAAAAGAGCCACTCAATAATAAGTCTATCGTTTGCCTAGAAGACGAGATACTAAAAGGTCGAGTACACGAGACTAAAGAACCACTTAGTACAATACTAAAAGACTTGTATCGACTAATCCTATAACTCGGCAATTATGGGCCGACCTTTCTAGTGTCTCATCCAAACACTATACGACTTTGCGGACTCGTTCCTGAACTCGTACATCTAACTGTTGACTTTGTTCGGTTTGGATACTATACCTTCTAGGATATGCCGAGTAAATGCATGCCAACTTTCTTTGTAAAATATACAATTTTGTATTCTTGTATATGTTTTCCATTATTTTATTTATGAGCCCAATTCTTTAGGGTTTAAGCCTCGTACATTATTTACAATTTTGCTATTAAGGTTTAGGACTTGCAACAAATAGCAACATCTATAAACATCATGAAGATATATGACAAGATATACAAAATTAGATAAAAAAGTATATTCCTGTGTTTTGGAATCTTTCCCTTTTTTTTTTTAGCAAGGCTACTCTTGAGCTAGCATTTGGTAGATTATCGAGAATAAATCAAGCTTTTAAATCTTTCCTGCATTCTTATCAATCTTGACCTTAAGATTGTGGTGAAACCCTTCATTTGAACCAGTTAATAAGTTGCATCTAATCTTCATTTGAATCTTGAGCAACATTTAATGCTTGTGAATCATATTAAACCTTATTTCAAGCTCAAACCCCTAATTGTGTTTGTATTCTAGTGAGTTATATCCATTCACATTCACCGTCAAAACCAATGATCTCACTTCTTGTCCATTAAACCCATTTGAACCATTTTGGGTTTTTTGAGATCCATTATCGTTGGATCCTTATCACCTAATGAGCAGTTATCAGAATAACTGTTAAGACATGTGAAAGCTTATTGATTAGACACCGTCCTTTAAATGTGAGGAGAGCAAGCGGTTATGTAATATAACTTTTCTTGTGATAATTGTTCATGCAATGAACTTGAATTCAAATTAGTAATAGAACTGTATTACTCAACGTAGTGTCGAGAATGTTGATTATATAGCAAGGTGCCGAGAATATAGATTGCTCGATGTATCGACAACTGAATAGATGAGTAAGATGGGGTATACAAAAACTGAATACCAACATTTTCCCTCGAACTCTCGTGTTCGAGAATTCAATAAAGGGAGTAATATATAATGCTCTAGAGGCTGAGTAAGGAGTAGTTCTTTAGATGTCGAGTGAAATAGGAAGCAAAACGATTGGCAGCTTAATAAAAAAGCTACAACTTTCAAATTTTCGCTTGTTCAAGAAACCAAAAAGTATGTAGCATGACACTTATCACTTTGGTCATCATTACATCATAGGCTTAAAAACTAATTAGGGGTTATCAATTGTTGGATTTCTATCTTGAAACAAGTGTCAACAAATCCATGCCGCTATCAAATTAGTGTATCATTACCATTAGAAAAAAATTTGAAGTTGTGAAGATAAGTTGTCTAAATTTATAGGACTTTTCAAAATCGGACTTCATTTCAACTCAAAGTCACAAACAAATTTTCTCACTTTCTCATCTTCATTCCCAAGTTCTACAACTTCTGTGATAGCATTCTTCATAAAAGTTTAGGTATGGTTCGCAACGTCATCAATTGACTTGTTCTCAATTTTGATGGTTGGAAATATCTTGCAAAGATGAGAAAAGTGCTTAGTACCAGTGTCAGTCTGGTATGACCACTCTGATGCCTAAATTAGTAAGTAGGAATAAGAAGGGTAAAGTAAAGAAGTTAAGAGTTATCAGATGCCCCTTATAGAGCTTTTCTCCTGTATTTATAAGAGATTATCATGTCTAAAGGAGCAGTTATTAGAATAACTATTAGGATACATAGAAACTTGTTGATTAGACACCTTCCCTTCAATATAGGGAAAGTAGGCAGTTATGTAATATAACCGTACTTGCAATTACTATTCGTGCCATGAACTTGAATTCAAATTAGCAACCGAATTGTGTTACTTGACGTTGTGCTGAAAATGTCGATTACATAGTGAGGTGCTAAGAATATAGATTGCCCGTCATGTTGATAGCTGAATGGATAAGTAAGACAGGTAGGCAAAAACTGACTATCAACATTTGCCTCCCAACTCCCATATGTGAGAATTTGACAAAGGGAGTAATACATAATGCTTTAGAGGCTGAGTAGGGAGTAGTTCTTTAAATGCCAACCAAAATAGGAAGCAAGATGGTTTGCATCCTAATTGAAAAGTTACAACTTTCAAATTTACACCTATTCAAGAACCAAAAACTATGTGTTATGACACATGTTGCTTTAGTCATCATTATACCATAGGCCTAATAACTATTAGGGGGTTGTCAATCGTCAGAATTTTGTCTTGAAACACACATCAACAATCCACACCACTATCAAATTAGTGCATCATTACCATTAGAAACAAATTTGCAGTTACGATGATAAGCTGTTCATATTTAAAGGACTTTTCAAAATCAGAATTCATTTCAGCTTAGAGTTAGAAACAAATTTTCTCGCTTTCTCATCTTTACTCTCAAGTTCTTCAACTTTTGTGGTACCATTATTCATAAATGTTTAGGTATGGTTTACAACGTCATTTGTTGACTTATTCTCTCTAATTTTGATGCAATGGAAATCAAGGCTACTTCTTTACCCCAAATAAGGAATAGGGTGGTGTGCTCTTCTGGTAACTCAGTCTATAGTATTGAGGAAAGGTAGGATAAACTCACCCAAATAAATGCTTTTGCTGTAGATGATTATCTTGAGGACAAAGAAGGGAGATCCTCAGCATGATATCTATATAACAACATAACTAATACATGACTCTCTAGATGGAATTGCCGGTTTTGCTGACAGAGTTCATGTCACAAAGTACAACCAGTATTAGCAAGATTGTCTTGGAACGTAGAATCTAAGGAGGTCGAGAGAGGAGGAGAAGGTATGTTTCTTAAGGGGTTGCAAGTTCCATATAAACCTAAAATATTTAGATTTTCGGTTACGCCTCCCTTTCTCAGCTTTTATGAAGGGCTTCTTTAACTACTTTAGAGCAGTACCAAGTATGTTCTCACCTAACACATACTGGCTTTTAGTGGCTTTTGAGATAGTTTGTAAAGTAGTCGAAGTCAAGGCTACGCCTTAACTGTTTTGGTGTTTCTTCACGATTAAGAGGCAGCTTGATGGGTGATACTTTGTTACTGTAAGGTACGAACAAAATTTTATGGATAGGTTAGAGTCCAAAATCCATAAGTGGCATGACAAATTCGTGTTGATAGCATCTGATGAAGAGCTAGACTTGTGGACTCAATGGACTGAGCCAATTCGCACTAAAGATATTGATCTAATGCCGAATGATGCGGCTGTAGCAAAGAAAATTTAGGAAAGGAGGAAGAACAAAATGTTCTTCTAGGATACCAAGAGAATTATACGGTGTTATGAAAGCGAAGACCCAATCTTTTCTGAAAAAGAAGGTATGCTAATGAGTTGCCACCATACAAAGTATAAACACAAGAGGAAAGCCATTCTAGCAACTTAAGGGGGAGAATTGTCATCATTGAGCCTTGCTTCACATGGAGAATGTAAGTTTATTCTTTTCTCGTAATAATATTAACTTGTTTACTCATGTTACAAATATGGGTGCTGGTGAGGTAAACCCCACCAAGCTACTGGCCCAAGCAAAGGCTAAAACATCAAAAGTTGACATGAGGGTAGCCACAGCGACAACAACAACTCGGCCTATTACCATAAGAAAAAAAAAATTAGAAAAGAAGACACATCCAAGTAGGTAGCAATACAAAAGAAGATTTCATGGCCATTCGATAGGCGGAAGGAGGTTGAGAAAACATTGTCGACTGAAGTCCCTCATTCCGTAGAGCCTTTAGTCGAAAACATTCAACCTTCTATTAAGCTAAGAAAGGTAGGTCAAGAGAGCTAAACCCATAGGGGAGTCAAAGATGCCATTACCTTCAAGGGGTCATTGTTAGTGCTGGAGGTAGCACTTAGTGTTGATAAGAGACTGGGAAAGGAACTCATTGGCCAAACCCCTACTGAAAGGTCCAAGGGTTTAGATAAGAAGACAAAGGAGGCAATACTCTCCAAAGCTTTCAGCATCACCAGTGCCAAATTCATCCCTAACTACGTGATCATCGAGTACTTCATCCCATATTGGAGCCAAAATGTTTTGGATATCGACTTAGCCCTAGGAGATGGGACAAAATCTTTAGCCTTGATGAAAGGAAACATTCTTCCAAAGGATAGAGATATTACCAAGAATGATGTCGATAGGGTTGGTGGTTACAGTTAAGCCCATATTGTGGTCAAGTTATATGATGTAGGTATATGTATGCATCTTTAGAATTGTTGAAGTTACTTAATTGCTGATATTCGATTTCCTTTCTAGATGAGTAGCCACATTTTAATAGCTTTAGATGAGATTGATAGAGAGAATAAAAAGGTTAGATCCATAGTAGTCTTCATGTATTCTATCAAGTCATTTTAGGTACTCATCATATTAAATGAAATTGTCATAGAAAATTGAGGATGCATATAATGCGTCTAAAGCCTAAATTGCTACTATTGAGAACATGAGGATAAGTGCTGTGATGGAGGTAAGAAAGCTCTAACATTACTTTGCTATTGAGAAGTTGGCACAAACCCTTACTACCGATGAAGTCTCTAGCTTGTAGACCAAAATGGAAAAGTAGTATAAAGAGTTAAAAGGCCTAAAGGAGAAGTTGTAGAAGAAGAAAGAAAACTGTTAAGGGCTGGGTTAAACTCTTTGCATGATGAGCGACGGGGAAGACAAGTTTAGAATGCAAATTAAAGAGTTTGAGATCAATAACTTGAACTTACAGAGCTGTGTTACTGAATTAGAGGAAACTCTAAGGAGAAGACCATCAGTTGAAGAAGCCCTTGATATAGCCACTCCTAGTCGGCAGTATAAGAGACTTCTTCGGAAGAAGTTATTAGAAGGGTCTAAGCAGCAATAGAGGAGATCCTAAAGCTTCACCTTGATTATGATTTCTCTTGCCTTGACTTTGCCAACGTCAATGACAAAGTTAGTAGTGCTAATGAAGAGCATGACAATGAAGTAGGTGTCGAAATTATTAATGAGGGTAATGATGAAGCTTAGGAGGATCTAGGGGAAGATGAAGAGCATCTATCAAACGAAATCCCCCATGTGCGAAAAAAGAAATCTACCAGCTTTGAGACCCCAAGTGCTGAGAAAGAAGTTTGGTAGGAGAAAGCCCCAGCCTCTGATGCAAAAATTACTTTTGTTGATTTCAAGAGTAGGCCATAGGATTTTCTTTGTGCCTTATGCTATCTCATGTAATTATTTGAACAAAATATTTTTCATATAATAGGCCATACATTTGTAACAGCATTGGTTGAATGAAATATCTTTCATGTGATTATTTTCAGAACATTTTATTTCATGCACCATAAGTTCCCTGTATTCTATTTCACTCGTTCTTATTTGTCAACATGTTTCATTTTACATGCTAAGTATCTTTCAATATGTTTTATTTCACACATCTAACAAATTCTCGGCATATTTTATTTCACATATCCAATTATTTCTCGGCTTGTTTTATTTCATACGCCAAATTAATTCTCAGCATGTCTTATTTCACACACCTACCTCGTTCTCGACATATTTTATTTCATATACCTAATTCATTCTTGACATATTTTATTCCACACGCCTAATTTATGCGTCTTTATAAACGTTGTCCATTAGCTGTTTGAGGCATAGACTAACCACATTACTCAGTTGTAAGATTAATTTATGCTATTAGTTAGCATCGATAAGCTAGAACTTAGGTCAGTTCGTTTACCATACAGCTTAGAACTCATTAACTTGGCAATTATAAAAGGAATAAGAAGCATAATGAGACTTCAAACATAATTCTCACAAAAAAAGTACTGTAGTCTTACAAACATGTAGGCTGTTACCTTATAAATAAGTGGAGATGAACATCATCTGAGCAATAAATTGAAATTTAATTTCAAATTCTTAGCATTCCATGCTCGAGGGATGATAGATCCATCCAACCTTACTAGTTGATAAGCCCCTTCACCAACAACTTCCCAGATCTTGATGGGATCTTCTAAATTTGAGTTGAGCTTTCCTTAACTCACTCACGCACCAATAGCTTCCACCTTTCGGTAAACTAGATCTCTAGGTTAAAAGACCTTGTGCTTCATTTTTTATTGTAATACTATGCCTCTCTATGTTAGTATATTATGACCCTAACTCTTGCAATATCCAGGATTTCATCAATGGTGTCTAAATTCATTGTTAATTCAACTTGATTAACCATGACATCGAAATTTTGCACCTGTCGATTTAGCAAATCCAACTCAACTGGCAACATGGCTTCTATGTCATATGCTAACCTAAAGGGCGTCTCCCTAGTCGCAGTTCTATTGGTAGTTCAATATCCCCATAAAACATTCAGTAGTTCATTAGCTCATTTCCCTCTAACTTGATCGACTTTCCATTTTAGTCCATGTAGAATGATATTGTTTACTACTTCCACTTGTCGATTTGTCTAAGGGTGTACAACAAATGTATAGATGAGGCGAATGCCACACTTCTTGCAAAATGCTCAGAACTTATTATTTTCAAACTATGGGTCATTATCCGTGATTATCATTTAAGGAACTTCGAATCTTGATATGATTGAACTGAAAATGAATGCTTCCACTTTCTATTCATTTTTCTTCGCCACTACCTTAACCTCTCCCCATTTGGTAAAGTAATCTACGACAACAATGCGATAGACTTTAGAAAGGGTCTGAGAATATCTAGTCCCCACTAGGTCAAGGCCTAAGGGCTGGTTAGGTTACTTAACTTCGTTATAGGTATATGACCAATAACTCGTGCTTCTAACATTATGGAAAGTATGGGACAACTTCCTTTGCATTTTCTCTCATGATCGGCCAGTAATAGTTGAGTCATAGTTTTCGAACATACAATGTCTGTGCTTTCACATGGTTGTTGCATATGCCACCATGCAGCTTAGATAACACCTTCTAGGAATCTCTTGGAGGAAGGCATTGTAGATAGGGTTACGATGTGCTATGTTTATATAGCTAACCATTAATCAGCGTATAATTCACGACTTGGTAAGCTAATCTTCATGCTCTTTTCTTGTTGTCTAGGAGAGTACCATCTCTCAAATAATCTACTAGGGGATCGATCCAAGATTCTTCTCTTGGGTAAGGAGCTAACTTGTAGCTCTATGAAAGAGTCAATAAACTTTTCTATGGAAGAAATTTGATGAAAAGTTTGTCGCTCAACTCGAGGAAAGCTATATTGGCTAATTTTGACAACTTATCTATAGCAATATTATTACTTCTTAGAATCTTGTAGATGGAAAAAAGATTGAAACTCTTTTGCAAACATTCGTACCACCAATAGGTACTTGCTTATCTCTTCTTCCCTTGTCGTGTAACTTTTCGTGACTTAATTCACTACCAATTGTGAATCAAAGAACACTTTAAGTTTCTTGGCGCCAATTTCTTTTGTCGATTTAAATCCAACAATCAAAGCTTCATACTTTGCTTCATTATTGCTAGCTAGGAATCTGAATTTCAAAGCATAATGAACTTTGACATTATGGGGGCCTTGAAGAACAAGTCCTGCACCACATCCTTCTCTCATTAAGGAATCATCTCCATTAAGGAACCAGATAGGTTTCTTAGCAAACTCCACATTATCTTCCTTACTAGTGAACTTAGCTACAAAATCTGCTAGAACTTAAGCCTTTAGTACCGTTTTGGGATTGTATTGTACTCCATGGGAACTTAGCTCTAGGGCATATTTTCTTATCCTCCCAAAGGTGTTACAATGCTTACCGCAATGGCTGATCAGTGAGTAATATGGTTAGCCTCAAAATATAGCTTCGACATCTTTGCTCAGATAACCACTACTAATTTTTTTTTTTCAATTATTGTGTACCGAAGCTTTAGCCCTTGCAAAACATGACTCACATAATAAATGGGTCGATGATCTTTGCTGTCAATTTGGACCAATATACAAGAAAGAGCTCATCAGCTAACTAATACATATAAATATAAATTCTTTGCAAAATATGTGTTGAGAGTATTGGTGGTAACGTAAGGAATGCTTTGAGATCACTAGAAGCTTTCTCATAATCATTGGACCATTTGAATTCTTTAAGATTTTAAAGAATTTCGTACACCTATCTGTACTTCTTGACATAAATTTGTTGAGGGTGGTTATACGCTCAATGAGTTCCTATACTTCCTTGACCATGTAAGGAGATTTCATGTTCCTTATTATCACACCCTGAAGCGGTAGAGTCATAATAGCCTCGCCGTGTAAACCATCCTAAGATAGAATTGGCCTTAGAATCGCTATCTTAAATCTGATCTACACAAGGCGTCCATGAATAACCCACTTTGAAGTAAACAGTTTGTAATTTAGATAAAGCATTTATCTAAGAAAGTGAAAATTTTTATATATATATATATATAAATTTTCACTATAATTCAGTTATTACATCCTTCAAAAATGAAAACAAAATAATTCTAAAATAAAACTTAGACCTTAAGAATATATGTTTCTTCTTTAAATATTTTTCTTCACTCCCTAGGATCTAGCAGTTGCTAGCTTTAGAGTAGTTGTTTGTCGCTTCTTAGCCAGCACCTGCACGACGTTTATAAGGATGTGAGCTATTATAGCTCAGTAAGTTAGGATGGAGGATTTAAAACTGTACCAGACACATAACAAGGTTTTCAGTCATATATTAGGTGCAATGCATGTGCAAGCAAATGCCATTGCACGACGTTGTCTAGCCCGTCACGAGATTAAAGAAATTGCGTCCACTCTAATCCGGGTTGAGGAGTTGTCGTTAATACAACAGCTCACGATCAAACCCAGGCTTCTATAATGGAGACCTTGCTCTTCCCGCGACTACCTTCGAACCACTATCTTCACCCTCGCCATGACCTCCTCTCCTATCACTTAGTTTGACTGAGGATGAAGAAGAGACCATTTTGCAATCCTGCGCTATCCTTTTCGAAGGGATCGGTTTTTGGCCAGAGAGTCCTAAGTTCCCCTAACGGGTTGCCATGCTTGTCTGATTATGATTACTGGTCGTATATTAGATTAAGTCTAGTTTAGGGTGATCAATCATTTCATACAAGTCACACAATACATGACAGAGCAACAAATAGAATGATAGTATCACCCATAATCAAGCCCATGTACACAGCCAATTATCTAACAAGCACAACCAAGCATAATCTCAAGCTTCTAAAATACAGCAGTGTATTAATTCCCAACTTACCTCGACTCCTTGCTCACTCAATCGAGGTCCGATTTGCTCAGGCCATTGCCGATTATCCCTATAACACAAACGTAGTTTTAGCTTTTCATATAACTATTATAGGTTCATTTTATCTTATAACGCTTATTGTTAGGTTTTGTTTAGGATTTAATATGCCTAATTATCTAAGTCTTAAGTCTTTTATAATTATTCTAGGTTTGGGGTTAGGTTCGGGTTCGGTTTCCACATCAATTTCTAAATTAAGTTCTAGTTCGATTTCTAAGTAATGTTTTATATTCCAACCCTAGAAATTCATTTCAACTCATAATGTGAAATTAATCATATTACTTCCCGATCTCCTAAATATCATTATTACCCCTAGTCAGTATGTTATTTCATCCGGTACACTTATATCCTTATTAGTATATCGAATTTACTCCTAATGTGAGAAATTTTTACATTTTTCATATAATTACATAAATTCAAGTTTCTTATTAGATTTCTTATATATCCTTATTATTTATATAATATCAATTTTTATCCTAATATTTTCTATTTATTATATTTTCAAAAATTACATATTATGCATTATTACCTATTATGTACATAATGCATTTCTAATATTTCTATCACTTTAATTACCATCCCTAAACATCAATTATCATTTTAAAATATCTAAATTCATCCTAAATCAGATTTTACTCCTAATTCCCTAATTTACAAAATTAACTTAAAGTTAACTATTTTTCCTTATTAATCATTTACTACATAATTAACCTAATAATTACATCTAACACCCTAACTGCTACAAGTATCATACTCCATCAGATTTCAACATCTTAAAACATATAATTATTCACTAAATCAGTAATTAATCATTTAATTACTTAATTAACCCTAAATTACCAATTTTATGCCTCACTTTAGGACCTAAAAATTATCTAAAAATTGAAAAAATTAATTTTTGAAAATGGGCTTTATATCACTATTCTATATCATATAAGTAATCTACACAAAAATTTTGGGTTCAAAACTATACTCTTAAAGTCATTTATTTCTAAACCGAAACATGCTCGAGTTTGTACGATTTCGCACGATTTCTTAGGGACCCTATATCACGAGACATATTTTCATTAAAATAATATTTTTCTTAAAAACTACATACAAAAATATTCCAGAATAATAAGTTTCATAATTTTCTAAGAATATTTACTATTTTTACAAAATTACACAATAATCAGGCTTGAAATCAAACTTACCGATCTAGGTGGCTCTAGCCACTGCCGGTGGCCATGGGTGTGTCGGCCCACTTGGGTGTTGCCACCACCGTGTGGTGGTGGTGGTTGTCCACCCCCAGCTGCCTGTTGGATTTGGGTTCTCCTTTGTGGCCCTAACTGCACAGTTTTCCTTTTCTTTTTTTTTCTTTGGTTTTTTCTCTCAATTTTCTACTCTCCCTAATTTTCTATGATTTCTAACTATCCAAATGAGCTTTGAAATTTTTCTTGCTATTTATAGAGCGTTATTGTAATTATTGTGCATTAATTAGACATGACTTTGTCCAATTTTCTTGATTTTTGGCTTTTGTGTTGTCTAATTTTAATTGGTTAATTTTTATTTTGTGGATTCTGACCTACCATGACCTGATTTGGATCATTCTTGATTTTTCTTGATTTTTATTGATTTTTTATTAATTAATTATAAATTTTTTAAGTATTTAGTATTATTTTAGCACATTTCGCGTATTTTAAGTAATTATGCGTATTTATACCTACATGTATATTCATATGTAGTACAAATAAATATTCTTAAATATTATTTAGGTTATTTTATAATTTTTATATACATATAATTTATCTCTAGCGATTTGTTAAGTATCGGAATACATTTTACGCATTTTCGATAAATAACAAAGTATATACTTAAAATTTGAAAATTTTGTAGTCTCTTATTTTATCACTTATTTTCTTAAATTCAAACTTACGGGATCATTTTACTAATATTTCGAGCTTTACTTTATAATTTAGGCTCGATTAAGTCTTTCAACCGATTAAAACCTTGGATTGCTAGTTTTGGAGCTTATACTTATCACCTCAATCTTTCTCAGGTTAGCCTCAATATCATGCCAAGTAATCATGTATCTTAAGAATTTTCGTAATGTCATGCTAAAGATGCGTTTCTATGGGTTAAGTTTCATGCCATATCTCCTTAAGGTTAGCAAGATGCCAATCTTCTTTTCCAATCTTCAACATCATGTCGTCGACATATACTTAGATGTTTCTGAGAATTTGGGGTTTGAACATCTTAGTAACAAGTCTCCAGTAGATTTCATCGGTGTTTTTTAACCCAAAAGGCATCATCGTGTAACAATACATTCTAAAATTGGTAACAAAAGAAGAATGGACATAAGAGAAAGTAATGCATGTCCAGCGGTTACATCTACCACTAATTAATTTTTGGTAATGGGTAACAATCCTTAGGATAGGCCTTATTGAGATCTATGAAGTCTATGTACATTTGCCACTTGTCGTTAGACTTCTTGACTAGTACATAATTGGCTAACCAAGTCGGATAAGGCCCTTCTTAGATAAATCCTACCTTTAATAATTTTTGGAATTTGTCCTCTATTGTTGCTTGTCTCTCTGGTGCAAAATGCTTCTTCTTTTGTTAGACCACCTTTACACTCAAATCAATCTAGAGCTTATATATTACAACTTCTCTTAAGATACCAGGCATGTTTGAAGGAGACCATGCAAACATGTCATCCTTGACTTACAAGAAGTAAATCAAACTTTGTTGAATATATACTGTCAAGGGTCTCCCTATCCTTGTTGTTTTCCAAAGTCACCTCCCAAATAAATTTCCTTAATATCACTCTTAACATTCTCTATGCCAACCAACTTGCCTTCTGGATAGGATTCTGCCTAAAATACCTCTTCTCATCTTAAGGGCTTCATATATAAGGACCTTACAAATTGTTGATCCCCTTTGCACACGTCAACTCCCATGGGAGTAGAGAACTTGGCTTTAAGATATGCAGTTAAAGGGACAATGCTAAATAGATGCTGGCACAGCTGTCTTTTTATCATATTATATAGGGACCAACATTTAACGATAAGGAAGTTCACTTTATCCTTCGCGACATGCTCGTTATTGCCGATTGGTATTAGTAAAGAAATTACTTTGGCTTCTTGGACTAATTGATTGTTGAAGGCATACAGATCATACTTGTGAGATCTTAGTTGTGCTTTGATCTTAGGTCTCATTTAGTCGAATGTATGCTGAAAAATGATATCAGTCAAACTTCCTGTATCAATAAGAATCTTCTTAACTTCAAAGTTGGTGACTCTTCCATTAGTAACTAATATGTCATCATGTAGTTTCTCGATGCCCTAAAAGTCATCCTTCGTGAAGGGAATCGTATCGACGATTCTGGCCTTCTTGCCTTAGATGTTGTAGACGTAATTTTTGGCATTCTTTAAGCTCAAAGAGCATGACTAACCTACAGTAGGTTCGCTGACAATGGTGTTGATCACTCTAGTGTGTACTTTGCTGGGATTTACATCTCTTGTATCTCTCCCGACTATAGTTAGTTAAGTGTCATTCACTTGCTCCTCACATCTCCTCTGGGATGGTGTCTCGATATTTTTGGCATCATACATTAGGAATTTTCACAAATGCCCACATTGAATCGCATCCTCAATCATATTCTTGAGTTGGATACACTCATCTGTGTTGTAACCTTTGTCGTGGTGGAAGTCATAATAGTTGTTGGAATTTCTCCTCAAGGGATTTCCCCTTGTTCTTTCTAGCCACTGTAAAATGCCTCTTTGCCCATGTACTTCTATTAGTATGTCTGAAGTTGGATGATTGGCAGGTGTATGGGATAAAATGTTGGAATCCTTAGTCTCTTTCTTTTGGCATTCGAACTTTTATCATTATCTGAGCGGAGTCTATCCTTCATACTTTTTCTCTTATCATTTTTCTATTTCTTCTGTTCTAATCAACCTCTTGTCGAGCCTTTATTTTATCTTCCTAACGGATGTATGAGGTGGCTTTACATTGAACTTGGCAAAAGTTTTTGGCTTGTTTTTTGTGAAAGACTTAAAAAAGTCTCCATGGGACTTAACCCCATCAATTATGGCATTGAGGGCCACACTCATATCAAAATTTGGGATTTGAAGCATCTTAGCCATAAACCTAGCTAGGTAGTCTCTGATTGACTCATCTATTTTTGTTTAATTGTATTAAGGATTAAGGAATCCTTAATAGGAATTTTTCTTGTAAGGAAGTATTGAAGAAACACTGTATCACTTCCTCCAAAAGAGAGGAAAAAACTGTGATAGCTTGATTTTAAGTGTTTAAATCATGTATTGGCTGCATTCCTCAAGGTTGAGGAAAAAACTTGGTAAGCTATTGCATCACTTAAACCATGCAATTTTGCCAATGTATTGTAGTACTCCATGTAGTCTTTAGGGTCCTTTGTTTCGTCATAAGTTTCAAATTCAATAGCTTGATTTGTCAAGGAATCACTTCCTCCAAAATCTCTAGAACAAAGGGACTCTTCTTGACGTGGAATTGCTTACTTGATGTAATAGGGGTGTTAACATGCGAGGGGCTCACATGGTGTGCCTACTACAGTTGCTTGCCTTTGTCATTCTTTTTTAAAGAAGGAGTTGAGGGTTTCATCGCAACCTTAGCTTGCTTTTTTGCTAACTCTAGTGAATAAATTGAATCACTACTATTATCATCATTGCAATCAGCATGGTCTTTGTTTTGATTTGGATGAATACTATTATGAAGAAGGTTAATGATTTGTTCATGTTTTTTGTTTAACTCAAAGTTTTCCTTAGTTGAATCAACTGCTCGAGTCTAGCCAGTCATTGCTCATTAGTATGTCGACTCTTCCCTTTAAGGTGTTAAGAGGAAGTATTAGCACCTACACTTTTGGTCATTCTAGTCTTAGCTATGTGAGCGTGTTTTGAAAGAAAAAGATGGTGCTAAATATCAATGGTGAATTTTGGGGGTTGGAAATATCCTGCAAAGATGGGAAAAATACTTAGTATTAAGGTTAGTCCCTTGCGGCCACTCCAATGCCTAAATCACTAAGCAAGAATGAGAAGGGTAAAGTAAAGAAGTTAAGAGTTATTAGATGCCCCTTATATAGTTTTTTTCCCGTATTTATAGGAGATTGTCATATTTGAAGGAATAGTTATCGGAATAACTATTGAGACATGTAAAAGCTTATTTATTAGACCCTTTCTCTTAAATGTAGGGAGGGTAGATAATTATGTGATATAATCATGCTTATGATAACTGTTTGTACCATAAACTTAAATTCAAATCAGTAACAGAACTATGTTAGTCGACATAATGCTGAGAATGTCAATTACACATGGTGAGGTGTCGAGAATATGGATTGCCTAGCATGTCGACAGCTAAATGGATGAGTAAGATGGGTGGACAAAAATTGACTATCAACATAGCCAATTCACCAATGGATTTAATTGACCTGAATTGAGTTCTTATAAGCCCAAAAATAAAAAAAATTTCTTCTCTAAATGAAAGAGCACTTGAAAAAGATGAAAAACAACTTAAGATCTTTAAAAATGGATTTAAAATGAAAAAGTTATGAACAAAATACACAAATAATAAAAGTGGAAGGTTTAAGAAAAGAAGAGCTAACTAAGTAGTTGAGGATACAATACTTATAATCTTCAAGTGACGGGGACCCAGGGATCCACTTGACTAAGTATCATTGGGATTGCTAGACGTTATGGATGAGTGAGTATACCGACTCTAGTCTTATCTTTTTTATGCTTGTAGTGTAGAGTACTCATTGATATATGAAATGGTTATGCTTAGTGATTAGGATATTTATATCCGCTTCGATTGGTTATACTTGCTTATTATAATATGATAATATATCTAAACTGAGAATTGGTTGTTGCATTAGTAAATAGGGTCTTGGAGTGTCTATCATATATTTTGTTGGTCACTTAAGAACCGAAATAATAATTATTCGACTTCAATATGAACCAATCATGCATTACATCTTTATATAGTAATATAAAAAGGTCGTCAACACTACATATGGTAGTAGGAGATCATGTGTGTTAGATTCGTATTAATGCTATGTTATTGTTGTATCATATGATGTGCTCGTACAATATGTTCTTACCTCGACCTTTAGGGTCTACTTAGCTCTAGGAAGTGCTGCCCTTTACTTAAGGCCGAGTTGTATCCATTACTTTAGGCCTACCAAGGGAAGATGATATTCGATTCGATGATAGATGTAAAGACTCAAATCTTGACATACCTAAATAGTTCCAAACCTAGGTAACGGTGGGTATAAAACTATGCTTTACATAGTTGTTAGCAGGTTATATGTGATGTGTGCATTTCATATGCTTACCTACATTGTATATGCATGTTTAAATAGCTTGCTTGAAAATTGTTTATTCGTAGGATAAGAAGGTTATTTGCTAAGTAGCTATCCCTTACCCCCTTATAGATTATTGTTGTAGCATGACTTATGGCTAAAGATAGGGTATAGGATGCTCAAGGTTAGTACTAGAAGCTTTAGGATGGTCAAAAGGAAGATGAGAGCACAAGTGGGCATTTATATTTCTTAGACATAATAGGAAGTAAACCTAGTGAGGTTGAAAGGGGTAGAATTGAGTCAAGAAATGTAAAATAAAACTTATGATTCAAAGGAATACCAAAACCCTAAAATTAAGCAATTTCCATATTCTAAGGTAATTTCTAAACTCTTATGGAGCAGTAGCTCGAGCTCTATATGGAGGAAGGAGAGACTCTCTTGGATTATCATTGCTACCTTTGACTATTATATGAGGATTTTGCTTTAATCAAGGAGCTTCATAGATGACTATAGTGCTGTTATGGTAGAGAGGTAGACTGATGAATCACTAGAGGTTTAAATGTAAGGAGTTACTCATGGATCTATAATACCCATTCTGCACTAACATTATGCTCATTCATATACTCAAGGATGAGTCCTAGTTAGTAAGACATTCTAGATAACTATGAAAGCTAGCCTTTTTGGTCTGTGATAATTATTGATTGTTAGCACCAGCATTTAATAAGTAGAGACTAATTGGATGTGGGATTGTTTTAGCTAGAGATTACCGAAGTAACCTTCTAGTTCTATTTGATATTATTATTAATTGGGTCGAAGACACTCTTTGGGGAGGAATGGAGTTGGACTATGAACTTACACCTTCGTATAATGATGAAGACAACCAGCTTGAGATACAAGTCCTCAAAACTCTTGTTCTAGCTCCGATGGAGGTCAACTTAGTTAGATAAGACCTACTTGAAGAGAAGGATCTACTTAAGACTATTCTCCCTGACTACACTAGTTGTCAACCTAGACTACCCAATGGAGCTGGGTGATGGTAAGGCAAAGATGCATGTAGATGAACCAGTGCTCAAACCTCTACTACTTATAGTACAAGATTTAGAGGCAGAGGACTAGTTAGAATTAGATGAGCATTACAAGTCTTCTACTTTTTCTATTATGGATTCAAATGGTGATGACTCTGATAATTCTAGTTTTATAAGTTTTAATGCTTTGGAGGATGATTAGAGTGCTAAGATAGGTTTGAATACCAGCTTACTGATGTAAATTAGATAAGCTATTATAGTTAAGGTTATTGTGTCTTAAATGTACCTGTCTTAAATATGTGATTAAACTTATAATTCTATATTATTGAGAACTTACTATGAAACTCTTGTATGCTCAATTGTAGCACTAGTAGAGATTCACTTGTTACAGGTGACTACTTTTTTGGTGTAACCTCATGATTGACTGAAACTAATGAAAAAGGATGATTTTTATTTTGTTGAATGTATATGTGTTTTTTACTATTATGTCTTATTGCTTGGATTAAAAGTTATCACTACTAAAGGCTTAACTAAATTATTTTTGGCACCAGGCATAAGAGAGACTTAGGGAGACCTCCTAATAGGAATCGAGCCATCAGACATTTGACTTAAGCCTAAGCTTAAGGGGTTGAGAGTATGGTGAAGCATATTCCTCTTTCTAACTTACTTTTGAAGAGTCTAAGCAACTTTAAACTATCATTTTACAACCATGTTCAAGTTAAACTCTTCTATCCCTAACGATTGTCTCAAAATGCTGACATGAGGAGCACTTAAACAATAGCTTCACTTGCTCTTCCATCAACTTACCTAACCTGCTTCTAAGTTACCCAGATCATAGCCAAGCTAAACTTACCCTTGAAGGATTTACAACTAAACTCTACATTAGATAACTTAACTATACCTTTTGGAATCTTTTTGCAAGAACTTGCCATTAGCTGCTGTAAGCATTACTTTTAGCAGGCTTATGATTTGACTAAGAGTACTTTACGAACATTCCCAATGATCAACTAAACTAAGAACTCATGTTTATGATTACAAACAAACTTACTTTTCTAATTTAAAAGCCTATTATCAATAAAACCCGAACTTGAAAAACTGTAAACTCTAAGGTCACTAAAAACCCTAAGCTCGAAAACAATTAAGGACTTTTAACCCTAAGTAACTAATTGATAATTTAATTTCAATAATTTCATTTAACTCTATAAAATTTCATAATTTTATAAGAATTAAATCATAATCTAAAAAAAAATTCAAGAAGCAAATCCAAAAACAATTCCCTATATGACAATACTTTTATCTTCATGCCTAAACCATACATATAAATAAGTAGACCAATAGATAACTCTAAATGACTTATCAGTTGAAAGTTGGAGCTACTTATCAATTGATAGCTTATCTAAAATCTAGTGATAAGACACTTTCCTTATCACCACTTCACTTATACTACATATGAACAAATTATCACAATATTTCACATTCTTAATTTTAATAAATGAGACATGATAATTCCATGCCCAAAAGGACACTATATGGCCAGTTCACATAAGCTGGAAAAGGGGGGCCATACTCTTGTCTTTAATCCATCAATCACTATTCATCCTTTAATGCTTACATCATCAATAGTTGCAATTGTTGACTTTTGTGTATGCTATAAGACAACAAAATCAAACTTCTTAAACACATAATCATCGCCATTCTCAACCGGGTACTCTTTCATCATTTGATCTCACTTTCAATTTCATTTTGACTTCCTTTTTCTCTCACATTGAAAATAATACAAAGGAAGAAACAACCAAACCCTACGAAATCCATCACTTGCGGCCACTTTTCTAAGCTTCCACTCTCAGCACACTCAACTTCTTCTTATGTCTTTCTTTTCTAACATTCAAAGATTCTTTAGGACCCTATGAACACTCCTTAAACCCTACCTCAAAAGATCACAACTTGGGTTTCAAAAAGGGTGCAAGAAGGAGGAAGTAAGATAAAGAGCATAAGTGAAATCTTAGTGCACAACCACCATACTTTTGCTTTATGGATGAGTTAGTATTTCTTTGTGTTAGTAGATTAGTATTCATATTAGGAGACTATGATTTCTTGAAAATATGAGTATGGTTATAAGTTGCTATAATATCTAAGACTATTCTAAGAAACAAACTCATGACACTCTTACATGAAAATTGAAGTATGAGCATGTAAAGTTAGTGTTTTGTAAAGATACTTGTTCAACACTTTGAGTGCAAGATTTTAAGTTAAGAGAATCTTGAAATGAGAACTTGAATGGAAAAGAAACATGCTAGATGTAAGGATTCAAAGGTCATTTAGGTGTTGATTATACTTCTATTAAATTAAACATGCTCAAATCTAGACTTAAGTTAAGGAAAAATCCATCACATGAGGTTTTATGAGGAAACCAACTTTATAAAACATGAACTATGCTATGAAAAGTATGATAAAAGTGAGATCCTTTATTTTCATGTAAAGTATGAGCCAAATAATGATTCATGAAAAAGAAGTTAAGTTAAATTTTGAATACAAGCAGCTTAAGTTCATAGTCGAACACCTAAACTTATGGAAATGATGAAACAAGTTGGAAGCACTCATACTCAAACCAAACAGATCTGGAATATCTTTAAAAGACACTTAAAAATATGATAAAAGTAAGTAAATAAAGTGAGAAGACTAACTAAGGCAAGTTTGATGAGTACATTAAGCTTACAACTCAAAACCGAGCTTAAAACTTTCAAAACGGGCCTCAAATGTCAAGTTGAACCACCCTTAAGTTTTTTATTAGAAACTTGAAACATTAATAAGAGTTGTTTTAAAACTCTCAAGACGCCCACAAAACACTCCTTAGGCCCAAGAAAATGACCATCTTTGAATTAAATAAAAAACAAGTCCATTTGACTACTTAAGCCTACTTAAAGCCCAAGAAGTGGTTGATAGCCTTAGGAGTGTAAATCAAAGTTATAAATTTGACCTTAAGGAGTATTTTAGGCCTAGAATGAATTCTTAAGCCCTAACCTAAAGGAATTCTCAAGTTACAAAAAGCCCATTAACCAAACAAAGCCCAAAAGCACTCTAAACCATGAGGACAGCTACTTTTCTGACCTATGGATAGATTTACGTACCTCATCTCGAAAATTGAACCTCACCATGTTAAAGTATACAGAAAAATGATGAAGATTGACTATAAGATCATAAAAATTGGATTTAAAACAAGAAAGTTATACATAATTGAACTTTTAAGTAAAACGGGGAAAAATACGAAAACTAGTCGAGTATAACTTAAGGGGTCTTAGCTTAGTTTCCTAAGTTTTATTTCAATTCCTTATAGTGTTATGATTTTGATATCCAGGGAACCCCACGTATGGAGACGACTTACCCCTTGACTGCTTTGACTGACTCACATTGTGGAGTAAGTAAATTTCCAATGACTCTTTACTTGATTTTGCTTGTAGAATAGATGCACCTAAACTTATATATATAAATTTGGATGCTTGTGAGACATGGGAAATGCATATGTATGAATTTGTAAATGAATGCTATAGATTATTAATTATATAATAATGGGAATTGTTTATGATAATTTATATGTACGAGTGTAGGGAATGAAATTGTTTGATCACCTTAAAAATTGGGTTAATCACTTATATGATTAAGAAATTAAATGAAACATGCATTGCCCACAATTGCATTGGGATAACACTGACTGCCGTTTCACACAGAAGATGGGAAGGGACTTACAGGCAGAAGGCGTCCTATAGGATTGGGCATTAGCTATGTATGGGCTTATTAGGTGTTGGGAAACGGTAACTGTCGGGGGAGGGCCGTATCTTGTAGCTTTTGCTTAGGGTGTGTGTTTATAGATTGTGAAGGCCACTATACCACTAGACTTGGGAATTTAAAAATATAATATTTTATTTGGTAAAGAAAGTATATACATATATATATATAGTTTTATTTTGGCTTAAGAACAATAGTGCAAATAAAATAAAACCTTAGATCTACAACCTTAATTTTGGTTTGAATCGGTTAATTATCTCTAAATCCTTAATACAGGGGGAGTAATTCTGAGTCGTATGCAATTCCTATGCCACTGTATGTGTTGTTTGGCATACTAATTGTTTATGCATTCATATGATTGTGCATCTAATAAATTTCTACCATACGGTATTGATGAGGGTATTTATCTCACTAAGCTTAAGCTTACACTTTGATAGATTCCTTTTGTTGTAGGAAAACCTCTTCGCTAATCTAGGTTGAGGCATACCCATGGTAAGTTTCGTATAGAGACGGGTTGGAGCAATTAGGGAGCATAGAGGAGATTTTGTAAAATTAAGGTTTATGATGAAGTTCCTATTATGAACTACATTTGCTTGTAATATTTTTTTGGTGTAAAACATAACGAGTCTATACATGTACTTGACTAATTTATCTCTCAAAAGTTAATTTTAGTAAGAATTGCTCTATATTACTTATCTATGGGACTAATGGTAAAGTATAGTGGAAGTAGTTTTATGTGCTGTATGAAAGGCCTACGATCAACAAAGGAGTTACTAATAGACCTTTGTATAGTATACGTCAATCTACCATGACAACAATACTGTTAGGTTATGATAGTTGTTAGCCAAATGTTAGAGCCTCCATGTGAAGGAACCTATTGCTAGAGTCCCTTCTCTTTCTTAATTTTTCATTTATACCCTCCTATATTCTTATACTTTACTTTTTTAGACATTACCCTTTTCAGTCTTTTCCAATTATAGTAGTTTTCCCTAATTTTCGAGTATAAATACCCTTTGTACATTATAGCTGCAACAAATGAATAAGATAGAATATGTTGCATTTTCCATTGTAAGCTATTAGGCTTATTGCCTCTCAACTCTTATCATAACCTTTAAGTAAGTCTAGGTAGTGAGTGATTTGATCACATTACTCATGCATCATATCAAGCTAGTTCGTAAGGCTATAGGGATTCCTTGGTCCGCCATATCCATGAAATCCTTTGTAGGAAACTACATGTTTTCTTTTGTCATGCACATTTGTTACCCTTCATTTCAAGCTTTCAATATGCTTAGACCCACCACTGATATGGCCAACCTTGTTTGGTCTTAGCATGGCCTATCATCTTTGGTATCAAAGTAGAGGTTTACTTTAAGTAATAAGCTATTGTACTGTATTGTTGCTTTGGCTATCACTTGCATTTTAAGAGTATTAGGTAATAAGGCAGTTGTTCAAGTTGAGTTTAGATTCATTGTGAGTGTTCGTGTGAGTAAATAAAAGTAGTGGTTTGCTGTTGTATGGTGATGATTAAAGTGCTTTGTTATACTCTCTTTCAAGCTATGGAGAACAAAGCAAGTAGTATCTGTGTATTTTTCTATGAAGTTGGTGTATTGACTTATTAAAGGCTATGGGATGTTGTTTTCAAGAAATATGAGTACTATGAGTTTTCTATGCACACAAAATTGAGTAAAGAATGACTAATTCAAGTGTTAACACTAGCATTAGAGACAATAATAGTAATATTGTCCACCATGGTTGACAAACCTAGAATAATCCTAGAAGTTTTGATAAGCGATTTGATGAGATGACTTACTAAATAGAAAATTTAACTTAAGTTGTTTATGCATTAGTAGCCTAACCTAATGGAGTTAGCTTGAACACCCCCTAAGCTACTCTTGAGGGCTTGTGCCACTATCTATAATGCTCAACATGCCAATGGAAAGGTCCCATCTTAACATGTCTAAGGTAGAGGAGGAGGAGGCAATGTGCAAAGGAGAATAGAATTAGGAGGAATGGAAGAGGAGAATGAGGAAGTGTATGGGGAAGTAGAGGCGAGAGCATGTGCACCTCGAGCTGCCAACCATTCAAAGCTTTAGATTTCGAGCTTTAATTGTTCTAGAGATGTAGATGACTATTTGATAAGAATCAACCCATGAACCAATTACTCGTAGTTGAGTTAAAGGATACTAAGGACTCACTCGAAAGATGCTAGCTCAAAGTTTTATCAGAGATAGAGATTTTTATTTAGAACTAACCACCTACTAACCTGATTGTCAAACCCTCACGAGTGCTAGATGATCACCTCTAATTAGAGCTTTTGAGTTTTAAAATTTATAAACCTATATTTTATCCTTAACTCGATTGAATAGGCAAGTGTACGTATCATTTTATAGCATGGATGAGTATATGGTCATCTCTAATGGCTACAAACATTAGTACTAATTAATCTTCCTATTATCTGGCAAACCAAATTTATCAAGTGATTACTTATTAATACTCTAAATTGCTAACTAAACTATACTAATCCACAAATTAATGCCACTAACACAATGATTACAGAAACAATTTCTAATAGTAGACTTAATAAATAGACTTACTTCACCACTTCATATAATATCACCATTAATCTTATCCTAATGATTGTTGTTTATAGGGAATCACTAGTATGTAAGCATTTTTTTCTGAATTACTTACGTCTAATCCTAATTGTGTCTATTAGAATCTCTTTTGAATTAATAGCCAACTCAAATCGCATTAATGATATGTAATTTGTCTCTTTCCTTAATAATGCAACAACTTTCCTAATAATAACTCTACTATCAGGAGTAATGATAAGAATCAAGCTATTGGGCCTTTAACCTGTAGTTGAGCTGAAGGGCTGGAAAGCTTAGTAAGGTAGATTCTTTTACTCTAACCAACTCTTACTATGTCCAAGTACCTTTTTGCTAAGTCACTCTTTATGCCAAGCAAAATGATTTTCCATCTCTCTATAATGCACCAAGTTGTAGATTACTCACTTGCACCTAAGCAGACTAATGATTTTGCACCTCCCTTGTTGAGAAGCTAAGATAGTGAGACTCTAGATGAACTAGGTTACCTTTACTTAGACAAGGAAGCTAGCTGTACATTTTGTCTATATCTTTTAACAGCATCACCAATACAGTATCACTACATGTACAAAATCATATGTAGAATCCGTTGCACCAATAATTATTTACCTTGTATATTCATTTTTATTCTTTAGTATCTTGTACATTACTTCCTTAAAAAATGCCCTTTTTGTCTTTTCCCTAACTTGTGGGTATAAATACCCCTTGTACTTATATTGGAATGAGATTGAACATTAAAATACTTTTGAGTATTTTCCTTTCTTGTATAAACACTACCTATTTACTCTTGGCATCACTTTTATCCTAACCCTTAAGCAAGGCTAGGTAGCGAGTATCCTTATCGAACAGATTCGTGCATCATATTGAATTGCATCATGAGTCCTTGAAAGTTTCATTGGTGCATCATATCCTCTAAAGCTATTCGTGAGTTTTTTCTTACTTATTCTTTCACATTAGTCCTTTTCACACCTTCCCCATCACTTTCCTTTCGAGCATTTTGTAAGCTTGGACCCAATTAGCAATCGACCTTGTCTGTTCTTAGTCATAGTTTACATCAAGTAAGGTGTTCTAGTGAATTAGATCTATTATATAGAATTGTCTCTCAAATGTTCTATTGAAATCTAGTCTAAGTTAATGTTGTGCACTATATTGTAGTTAGATTAATTAAGTTCAATTCATTAGGAATAACAAATATCAGGAAACTACTATTCCATGCACTTAATTATACAAAACAGATGTAGTAAGCCTTAATGTACTACTCATACATGATAAAACAATAGTATAAATAAACAAAAATTATAATTAAAAATAAATAGAACAAAGAATCAGGAAAAACCCCTTTTTATTCCACTATAGAATTCTTTACAACACAAGAATGATGAATTCCCATTATCTCTCATGAGTAATTTCGAGAAAAGTATATTACAACACTTAGAAACTATATTGAAGAAAAACTAAAAAATACATAATGGGTATAAGAATAGATGATTGGATGTGTTGTGGGTTAGTGATGTGATGTTCTTAGCGATGTTGATTATTATGATATGAACCCTCGTTTGAAAATTGTGGTATATTTATAATCTTCTTGTCAAATGGCTCAAAATACACCATTTCAAGATACCCCTTAGTGTTAAGACTTGTTCTATGCACCAATCATATGAAACAATTTAAAAAGAATCATCATGCCCACTCCTATCACACTCATGATTTGAGGAGTGATCTTCTTGTTGTAAACATTCCACTTCATCATGCCCTTGATTGAGGGTGTGATCATCCTTCTGAGGTAGTGTCATAGCCTTAATGAATAGGTAGACAAATAGCTTTAGCCTTGGTTACTACCTTGTGCACGGCCAAGATAAGTGTTGGGCACTCAATTCTTCTTTTATTACACTCATGATTACTCCAATTCTCCTTGTTCTTATGAAGTTTCATCTCCTCTTTACCTTATCTTGAATAAATATCATCTCCTTACTCTTGAATCATCTGAATTTGATTATTACACAATTAAGCACCATGAAATTAAGAAATAAACACAATTATGGTCAATTTATGCCTAAATGTGTAGAGTAATTTATACTTATCACTAAACCTGCTCCTCTCCAATAGCTATGCAATGACAAGACATCCGAGAAGGTAGCTCCAAGACTATTTGAGTTGATCTCCTAAGCTGATCACAAGCACCCGAACCCAACTCAAGTTGACTACTCTATAAGAAGACTGATTAGGCTCTAGCCTAATCCATATCAAGTTAGCCCCAAATTGCTGCACCTTTTATCTCTTTTTCACCACCATGTACCATATTTCTAACATATAGCAATTGAGTGACATGTCTCTTCTAATAAACTCCTTAGAAGAATTTTTTACTTTTCTGTACTGAATATTCTTTATACCTTTTACCCTTTAAAGTATGCATTATGTAACCTAATTATAAGAATACACTTTTGATTTTTCCATACTTGTAAAGTAGCCCTAATAGATGGGTATATAAACCCCAACTTATATGCAGAGAATCAACCATCAATATCAGATTATCATTGAAGTTACCTTTGAGCAACCTTAGTGTTCTCATTATCCTTCAACTCATATCTATTCCCTTTAGTAAGGAGTGGTAACAAGTGACCCTTCAATTTGGTTCGGTATGTTATATCTAGCAGATTGTAAGCTGAGTAGAACAAAGTGGTGCATCATATAGTTGCTCAGCTTTGCTAACTTTTCTTTGTTTGCTTTCGGATCACTTCATTATGCTGCTTCTCCGTGTGTCTTACTTAAGAGACACATCAACTTTGCTGGTATTAAAGCAAAATTTCACAAGGGAGTGTATGAAGTTGCAATGAAGTTTTGGTTTGCTTTGCTGTTAGTGGCTATTGTGTTCCATCCATAGCTTCTACAATGTATTTGTCTATAAGTTAATATAGTTACATTATTACTCTGTTTCTCATTACTAAAAATCAGTAAGTTTGCTTCTATTCTGTTTGCATGATTATCGAGTATTAAAGTTGTTAGTAACTTATTAATTTGCGCGAGAATTATTGTACCATGTCAGATTCGAGTGATCAGGGTGTTGCTGGTGACTAGAGCAGTGGTGCTTAACTTGGTCATGGTCATAATAGTAGTAACACCTTAAGGTTGGTTGATGACAAACTTGATAGAATTACTAATCTTGTTGAGAGTCTAGTCACAACAATGCAAGCAAATAGATAACAACCCTAAGGTGTATAGTACTATAACCTATAAGAAAATGCCCTTAAGGGACACTATGGCAATGGTAACTAAACTAATTACCTAGTTCTACCAAACAGAGTTGGAGGAGTAGCAAATCAGACTATTAGATGAAGATTGGAGTTGGAGGAGATTGAGGAAGATGATGAGGAGCTGGATGTTGAAGAGTTCAAGGAGGAAGAAGAAGAAGCTGTTTATTATCGAGCATAGGAGTAATGACCTAGAGGCCTTCGAAGATTAGACAATGTCAAGGAATCCCACCCTTCAATGGAAGTAGAGACATAAATGAATATTTAAAGTCAGAAGAGAACAATGAAAAGGTATTTGATTGTTATGGGTATACAGAAAATATGAAGGATCGACATTGATGGGAATCGGGTTATTCGACCTCTTACCCACAGTTGAGCCCATGGACTAAAGGGGCTGGCACAATGAATCTTTTGGTTCCAACCAACCCTTACAGAGGCCGAGTACTTCCTTACTGAGTTACCTTTAATGTCATACTATATGATTGCCATTGCTTTATGGTATGCTAACTTGATGAATACTCTCCAACGCCAAGCCAACCAATTACTCGGCATCATCCTTGTCAAGAAGCTGAGAGAGAGAGATAAAACTAACTAGGCCATCCTTGCTCAAACAAACACATCTGTTCGTACTTTTTGTCTACATGTCCTAACAACCTTGCTAATGCAACGTCACCACATGTACAGAATTTGTAGCACTAATGATTGTTTTCCTTGTATAGTTATTTTTGTCCTTTTGTATCATGTACATTGCTTTTTTAGGAAATGTCCCTTTTGTCTTTTCCCTTTTAGGCAAGTTGTCCTAACTTACGGGTATAAATACTCTTATACTTGTAGTTGTAGGAAGAGATTACCTTCAATACAATTGAGTACTTTTCTTCCTTATGTAAACACCGTCTGTTTACTCTCTGTATCACTCTTATCTTTTCCCTTAAGTAAGGTTAAGTGGTGAGTAACCTCAATAGCCTGATTCGTATGTCCTATGGAATTGTGCTGTAAGTCTTCGAAAGTTCCTTTGGTGCATCATATCCTTTGGAGCTAGTCATAAGTTTTGCATATTATTTTCTTTCTTCATTTCTTTACCCTTTTATACCCATTCAATGATTGACCTTATCTTCTTAGTTACGGTTTGCATCATCTTGGTATCAAAGCGAAGGTTTTGTGTAAACTGTAGTTAGTTCTTTTTTAATTCTATTGTGCTCTATTTTGCGTGTATGAAATAGGGTCAATTACTTTGTTCATTTGATTGCTGTGTTACTAGCCGTTCACTCTCTGAAGCGTTTGTTTGAATTTTGAATCTGAGAGAAAATGATGGACTTAAGTATAAATGTTAATGCTAGTGAAGACAATGGAGTTGTCCACCATGGACGACAATCTCAAGGAACCCCTAGAAGTATCAACGAGAGACTTGATGAGGTAGCTAACCTCTTGGTCATTCTAACCCGAGCTATTTATGCCCTATCTTGCCGACCAACTAAGGTTGTGCAAAACACTCTATAAGCTGCTCAACCTTTTAGAGGTTAGAACCCAGCTCGACCAATTTGAGGTGGAGGAGTTAGTGGACGAGTAAGGTGAATGATAGACTTGAGAGTGCTTAATGAGGAGGAAGAAGAGTATTTTAAAGAGGAATGTGTACGAGCCCCTAGAGCATTCGACCATGTGAAGCTTTAGATTTTACGTTTTAATGGATCTAGGAATGTTGACGAGTATTTGGATTAGGAAGAGAAGGTAAAGAATGTATTTGATTACTATCAATATAAGGATTATGAGAAAGTGCGGACTGTTGCTATTGCATTTTTCGAATATGTCGCCCTATGGTGGAAGAATTTTGAGACCATGAGAAGAAGAGAGGGGTATTGAGAGATTAACACCTAGCTCAAGATGAAGAGAGTGCTCAAAAATAGATTCGTGTTGGAAATTTATCTGCAATATTGCTTTCACTCGACTTCAGGAGCTGAGACAAGGAGGCTGAAATGTTGATGAATTTGTTCAAGAATTCCAAATGCTTATGATAAGATGCGAAGTGGACAAACCACCACCTCGAACAGTCTCATGGTTTATCACTAGGTTAAGAGGGCACATTTAAGACATTGTGGAGCTCCAAAGATTTGACACAATGGATGAAGTTGTTAGGATTGCCCAATGTATAGAGAGGTAATGAAGGTGCTGAGTAATAACCAAAATGTCGACTAGCCAACTTGGATAGGCAAATCATCGAACTCAGTCAAGTATCGAGTTAGGCAAAAGGGTTGACGTCAGAGTTGAGCAAAAAGGACTACTTAAAGATGTAATGCGAACCCAAACGTATGTGAAAAGGTAAGGGCCTGGTAGGAAGACTAACTAGATCAAGTGTTTCAAGTGTTAAGAGTTTAGACATATAGCTGCTTAGTACCCAAACTGAAGGACGATGGTCATTAAGCAAGACATCTTAAAGTTAGATTTAGAAAGTACATATGATGAACCCAAGGAAGTGGTTCCTACCAAGAATGAGAATGCCGAGAAAGAGTTGATTAAGAAAGACGTCTAAACTGAGGACTTAGACTAGTTACTCATGGTTATCTAATGTACTATGAGCATTAAACTCTCATGAGAGGAAGAGTTAAGAGAGAAATTATTTCATATCACCTACAAAGGAAATGATTAAATGTGTACCCTCATCGTGGATAGTAGGAGCTGCACTAATGTGGCGTTAGCTAATTTCATTTCAAAATTGAGGTTACGATTGTTTCACATTTGAAGCAGTACAAGTTGCATTAGTTGAGTGATAAGAGAGCATTACACGTCACTCGGTAAATACTACTATTGAGCACTATCGGCAAATACTACTGCTAATCACTATTGGCAATTACCTTGACAAGATTCTTTGTGAGTGTAAATACCTACATGTTTGAGAGGGATGATTAAAAGATTATGCTAAATCCGAAGCCGTTGAGAGAAGTTCACAAGTTACAGATGAAACTTGCTCACCGATTGAAGAAAGCTTTGGTGATGAGAAGAGCCAAGCTTTGAGAGGCTATTAATGCTACTGAACTGACCTTCTTATTGGCTAGGGAACTACTGAAAATGTAAGAGCAGGATGATTTACCATAAGAGATAAAGAAACTGTTAGCTGAATATGCCAACATGTTCCTAGAACAGTTACCTAAAGGGTTACCCTTGACTCAAGGCATAGAGCAATGTAATGATTTAGTATTCGGCGTTTTACTACTAAACAAGCTAGCGTATCGAATGAATCTTAAGTAGGCTTCTTAGCTTAAACGATAAGTCAATGAGTTGCTAAAAAGAGGATACGTAAGAGAGAGTCTTGATATTAGGCAAGTGGACCTATCAGTTTTAATATAGCGGATGTGAGTCCGAGTCGATCCCTCAGAGACTTCAAGTACTAATATTAACCTTAGCTTTATTATCTAATCGGAAAATTATGAAAGTTTGAATTAATTAAAAATAGTAAAATTAACAAACTAACTTAATTAAGCAATTGAAAAAGCGATAAAATTAATAACGACTTCAAGATTTATTTTTCTTGACTGGTGGGATTCACAACTAAAGTTAATACCTTTCTCAAGCATATTAACCCTAATCCTAAATTATTCACCGGAATCTCTTCACTTAGTAATATAACTTAGAATTGCATTAATGTATAATGAATTCCCTTACAATTAATTAACAGTCCGAAAGAAACATGTATCTTATCTCTAAGTATACACGTAATTCTCTCCAATTATGTAAAAATCTAATTATACATGTAATTTCTCAATCAACATGCATAATATCATATATTGATATTCTAGAAATATCAATCAATAATTAAACGACATAATTGAATCAAGTAAAGATAGAAATTTTATTGAAATTTCTAAATCAATCTAAGAATCACGTGAAACCCTAGGTTCCATAATCCTAAATATATGAATTCTAAGCTATCATAATGAATGTAAAAACGAATTCCATCAATAACATAAAATAAAACATGGAAAACCCCTATAACTAATGAACAATCTCTCTAATTTTGAAGTTGGTGTTATTCTCGCCATCTCCTTAAGTCTCTTGTCTTCTCTAATGTCTCTTCTCTTTTGAAACCCTAATCTGTCCTTTTATAGTGTATCAAAAGGTTTTGTAACTTTTTGTCCTTGGCCAATTTTTTCTACATGGACTGTGTAACTTCAAAACTTCATAACTTCTTCGTTTTAACTCCGAATTGAGTGAAACTTGATTCTTTTTCTTCATTTTCTATCCTAGAATGCATTCAAACCTAGAAATCAAATTTTTACTCAATTAAGTATCAAATTCTTTAAAGAAAACCAAAAATGTAAGGAAAATACTATAAAATCACCATATGAAATATGTTAAAATCAGAGTTATCAAATTTCCCCACACTTGAGCATTTGCTTGTCCTTAAGCAAATAAATCAAAAGAAAACTTTCAGGATAAGAAACGCTAAACAAAATTTATCACTATTTAGGAAACCGGTGAACGAAT
This sequence comes from Lumnitzera racemosa, assembly GCA_024138005.1. Lineage (NCBI taxonomy): Eukaryota > Viridiplantae > Streptophyta > Magnoliopsida > Myrtales > Combretaceae > Lumnitzera > Lumnitzera racemosa. Next base: position 71,309,368 of record JAMXBC010000003.1, on the reverse strand, counting down.
ACACTTGACTCGTAGAAAAGTAAGAAAATCATTCCCAACTAACTTATAATAATAAAGTCAACCAATTTCATCTGACCATATTCGAATGCTCTAACAATACTTAATACTAAAGTTCACTAGTTAATTTATGAAAATCAAAGGTTACTCGAGTCATTTAACCAAGGATTCTTAAACTAAAAATTGGATTTAACATCTCGCCAACCGAGAAAGAGTCATAAAAATTTTGTCTATTTGACGTAAATGTATACAATTCTCTCTTCCATCTCACCAAGCACCATAATCTAAAACAAACACATTTTACATCCACTCATCCTCTAATCATCCCCTTAGTTCATGCTTTTGTTGAGAGGTCTTTTTAAATTTACCTTATTTAAGCATAATTGTGTTGGTAGCAAGAAAGAATCTCGATCTTCTGACGGACCAAAACCGATCCATGCCAACTTGTTCCTTATATTGATAGCGGGAAAGAACCTTGCTCTTCTGACGGACCAAGGCCGATCCATATCAATTTTTTTTTTCCTTTTTTTTTCATTAGAATTGGCATTAGGACTCAATCTCGCTCTTCTAACGGACTAAGACGAATCCTTACCAATTTTTTTCTATTCATACACTTGTTATTACTTTTGACGTCCAGTCATTGTGATTTTTCAAGGGTTTCTCAAAAGAAGAATTTCATTTCGTTATTTGCTAAAAATTATAGGACTCTTAAAAATTTCTAAGAGAAAGATATACATAAAAGTAAATTTTAAAAATAATCATGACTAACTCTCAATTAGTGATGTTGCTCCAATCTTAAGTCTTAAAGTCCTAAGTTAAATAACTCGTAACATTGCATTCCAAAAATTTGACTAATCAATTCTAGTAAAGTATAATAAGATCAGTAATAATCAAGATAATACAATTATTTTGGCTCAACACTTGTTAATCACCTATTGCAAGTTAACTTAAAATTAATTGGGTCAAATGTGAATAATTGGTATCTTAAACAGTAACAAATTCATATATATCCCTTCCCCATACTTAACAACGTACATTGTCCTTAATGTATGACTAAGAAAAAATCACAGCAGCAAGAAATGAAACAAGAAAAAGCAATATAGGGAAAAAGGAAACATAGGTACTGAAAAGAAACCAATACTTCCCTGCCTTGAAACATAAGATACTCTAGTGGAGAAAGAGTGGTTAATAGCTCGACAATAGTGCCCTCATGAGTGGAAGATGATGTAATAGATTTAGACCTCCTTCAAACAATCTACTTTTCACAATTTGCCATTGACGACCTGAAAAGAAACATTGGATCGGGTTGGATTTGATGAAGAAATGTGTTGATGAAAAGTAAATCGTAAGGACAAGAAGAAGAGAAGAGAAAAGAAATATGTGTTGATGTGTGGATGTGTGTGAGAGAGTGTGTGTGTTGAAATAAATAGGGCGTGTGCTGAATCGTGTGGGTTTTAGGTAGACACAGGCTGGGACACGACCATGTCCCATGCTCGTGTAACTCTTTGATTGCATGGTAGCTGTCCTGGGTGAACATGGGCTGGGACACGACCGTGTCCCATGCCTGTGTAACTCTTTGTGTTCGTGCGTGAATTTTGGATGCACATGGGCTGGGACACGACTATATCCCATGCCCGTGTAACTTTCTATAGGCAGTCGGGAATACAGAGCACACACGGGCTGGGATACGACCGTGTCCCTCGCTTGTGTAACTTTCTGTACCCATGGAGTAAAATCTAGGTGGACATAGGCTGGGATACAACCATGTCCCATGCCCATGTAACTTTCTATGCGTAGGCAGATTAAAGGCCTAGATGGACATGGGCTGGGATACGACCATGTCCCATGCCCGTGTAACTTTCTGTTCTTTTATTTTTTTTTAAATTCATGAATTTAATTAAAAAATAAAGGAAACTTAAAGAAATAAAAGTAATTAAACTAGAAAAAGAAGAAAAAGAAAAAGAAAACTAAAGAGAAGAATAAAAATGAAATTAAAAGGGAAAATCCTATGACTAAAATTAAAACAAATAAAAGAAGCAAAGTAAAGTTAGATAAAAGAAAAATAAAATGAAATAAACTTAAAGAACTAAAGTTTAAGCAAAGTTAGACATAGATTGCCTCCTAAGAAGCGCTATAGTTAACGTCGATAGCTTGACGAGATACGTCTTCTTATGATAGTTCTTCATCTAGGTGGAGATAGAACTCCTCCTATATCTCACTTTCGGACTCTCCATACGAGTGTAGATTTACCCTTCGACTATCAACCTTGCCAATTCCATTTCATTGGTGCATAACTTCCATAGTTTCTCTCCTTATCATGCCACTTATCAAATTCATGTAGCCTAAACTTCTTCATTTTGTCTGCTTTTAGCTTAGATCAGGTTGTCATTGGGAGTTTTGAACTTTTCACCACAAAGACATGTTCCAAATGATTTCTTGACAGTTTTGGTTCCAAAAGTGGTGGCCTCTCTTTGAAAGATTTTAACCTAAGATCCTTTGCCTTGTGGAGTGGATCAAATCTCTTCTCGTCCACAATAGATTCATGAACTTTTATTTGAGCTGTCACTTCTGCACAATTGGGCTTAATCACCAAATTTTCATCTCCCTTTTGCAAGCAATAGCTTGAGGAATCATTGGCAAATGTTTCCTGCATACATGTAGATGTAATGATATTAGTGGCATTAACATTGTGACTTATGTCCTCTGAGTCAAGAAATTTATTCGTTACCTCTAGAGTTTTAAAAACTATTTCATCATCCTCAACCCATAATATCAACTTATGCTCACTAACATAAAAAACAGCCTTAGTAGTGGTTAGGATGGGTCGACCTAAAATGATTGGCACCTCAATATCTTCATCTATATCAAGTATAACAAAATCCACGGGAAAGATGAATTTGTCTACTTGCACTAAAACATCCTCTATGATGCCTCTAGGGTATGTGATAGACCTATCGGCTAATTGAAGACTCATGCCCTTTAATTTAGATTCTCTTAACCCTAGCTTTTTGAACAATTTATACGGCATCAAATTTATACTAGCTCCTAAGTATGCCAAAGTATTATCTACTAACAAATTGCTAAGCATACAAGGAATAGTGAAACTCCCTGGATTTTTTAATTTTTGTGGCAGCCTTTTTTAGAGAAGTGCCGAGCATTCCTCATTCAATGTGACGGTTGTAAACTCCTCCAACTTCCTCTTGTTCAATAGAAGATCTTTTAGAAATTTCACATACTTTAGCATCTGTAAGATGGCATCAACAAGAGGTAAGTTAATGTGTAATAGTTTGAAAACATCAAGCAATTTACCGAATTCCTTATTCTGATAAGTGTAACTTTGCTTAAGGCGCTGCGGGTAAGGGATGGGAGGCTTGTACTCCTTCACTTTCGGTGATTCCATACTTTCTTTTGATTTTAGTGGCTTTGCATCTTCCTTACGGTTGATTTCCACTTCTTTCTTGACGACTTCCTCACCATCTTTCTTCTCCACTTGCAATTTTCTACCACTTCTCAAGGTTACTGGATTAACATATTCCCTAGGATTGACCTCGGTATTCCCTAGGGGTGTCCCTTGTTGCCTCTCAGAGATCATTTTTGCAAGTTGACCAATTTGATTCTCAAAATTGCGATTGGAAGCCTCTTGATTTCTTAATGATGATTCAATGTTGGATAGCCGAGCCTCATTGCCTTGAATATATTTGGTGAGAAGTTCTTCCACACTAGACTTCTTTTCTTGAGGAAGAGGAGGTAGGAATGGTCTTTGAAATCTAGTTGGGCCAAAGTTAGTCTTCTACTGGCCTTGGTTTTGATTTCCCCATGAGAAATTGGGGTGATTCCTCTATCCTGGATTATAAGTGTTGTTGTAGGGGTTATTTTGTTGCTTGGGTGGATTTCCTAGATAATCAACCTATTCCAATTGTTCGGGTGCTCCATACCCCTGCATACCAAAATCACTTACATCCAATTGCACTTGTTGAGGGCCAACAGAGAGTGCATCAATCTTTTTACTCAATAGGTCCACCTTAGCTACCAAAGCAGTGGTCAAGTCCACCTCATAAACTCCTATGGCCTTTTGCTTGGCTCTAGTGGTTTCCCACTGATAATTGTTCATCACTATTCCTTCAATCTGGTTTTGTGCTTGCTCAAGTGTCTTTGTGTTTAAAGTACCTCCTACAGATGCATCAATCATTTGTCTCGTAGATAAATTGAGACCATTATAAAAGGTTTGAATCTGCATCCATAGTGAAAGGCCATAATGTACGCACCTCCTGAACAAGTCCTTGAATTGCTCCTAAGTGTCATATAAAGTCTTCGCTTCCAATTTAGCAAAACAAGAAATATCATTCCGAAGTTTAGTAGTCTTTGCAGGTGGGAAATACTTCTCCAAAAATTTCTTTACCAATTCATTCCAAGTTGTGATTGAATTTCGTAGTAGAGAGTTTAACCACTGTTTTGCTCTTCCCCTCAAGGAGAAAGGGAATAGCCGCAGTCGGATGGTATCATTTGTGGCTCCATTGATTTTAAATGTATCACAAATCTCTAGAAAGTTAGAGATGTAGGCATTAGGAACTTCATCTTGGAGACCATCAAACTAAATATATTGTTGCACCATTTGTATGATGTTAAGTGCAATTTGGAAGTTATTAGCCATGACGGTTGGCCTTGCAATACTGGAGTCAGCTCCAATAAGTGTAGGCCTCGAATAATCGGACATGGTCCAATTTGCTTCATTCCCGTTGTTAGCCATGTATGGTGGATCTTCCTGCTAGATGAATTGAGTGCTGGGCTCTTTACCTTCTTCCTTGATTTCAACGATTAACTCGTCGTCAATGGTCGCCACAATTTGTCTAGGTCGCGATCTCAAATTTTGAAGGGCGGTTCTCTTAATTTCAGGATCAAGTTCTACCAAATCTTTCGGGTTACTTCGAGTCAAGCACTGCAAGGGCAAGAAATATAGAATCAATTGCAGCTCTTAGCTAATGAAAATAAACAATGAAAACAAAAAAAAAATGGTTAAAGTAATAAAGCAACTAGTGTTCTTAATATTGAAAATCCTTGGCAACGGCGCCAAAAACTTGATATTAGGTAAGCGCACCTATCAGTTTTAATATAGCGGATATGAGTTCGAGTCGATCCTTCACAAACTTCGAGTACTAATATTAACCTTAGCTTTATTATCTAATTGGAAAATTATGAAAGTTTGAATTCATTAAAAATACTAAAATTAACAAACTAACTTAATTATAAGACTTAATTAAGCAATTGAAAAAGCGATAAAATTAAGAACGACTTCAAGAAAGTAATAACATGTTTAGAAATTATTTTCCCTAGAGTTTAATATGTGATCGCTTAAAATATATTCAATTCGGTATCTATTTTTCTTGACCGGAGGCATTCACAACTAAAGTTAATACCTTTCTCAAGCATATTAACCCTAATCCTAAATTATTCACCGGAATTTCTTTACTTAGTAATATAACTTAGAATTGCATTAATGTATAATAAATTCCCTCACAATTAATTAACAGTCTAGAAGAAACATGTATCTTATCCCTAAGTATACATGTAATTCTCTCCAATTATGTAAAGATCTAATTATACATGTAATTTCTCAATCAACATGCATAATATCATATATTGATATTCTAGAAATATCAATAAATAATTAAACGACATAATTGAATCAAGTAAAGATAGAAACTCTATTGAAATTTCTAAATCAATCTAAGAATCATATGAAACCCTAGGTTCCATAATCCTAAATATACGAATTCTAAGCTATCATAATGAATGTAGAAATGAATTCCATCAATAACATAAAATAAAACATGGAAAACCCCTTTAATTGATGAACAATCTCTCTAATCTTGAAGTCGGTGTTGTTCTCGCCTTCTCCTTCTCCTTCTGTTTCTCCTCAAGTTTCTTGTCTTCTCTAATGTCTCTTCTCTTTTGAAACCCTAATCTGTCCTTTTATAGTGTATCAAAAGGTTTTCATTTTCTTTACCAAACACGACCTGGGATATGACAATGTCACCAAACACGACCTGGGATATGACCGTGTCCCTAGGTCATGTAACTTTCTACCCCTGGCCAATTTTTTTTGCATGGACTGTGTAACTTCATAACTTCTTTATTTTAACTCCAAATTGAGTGAAACTTGATTCCTTTTCTTCGTTTTCATTCTTAGAAATCAAAATTTTACTCAATTAAGTATCAACTTCTTTAAAGAAAACCAAAAATGTAAGGAAAATACTATAAAATCACCATATGAAATATGTTTAAAATCAGAGTTATCAAGTTTCATCCCTTGTGTTATGCCTACACTTCTAGTATTGAAGAAAGATGGAACTTGGTGGATGTGTATTGATAGCTGAATTGTAAACAAAATCATGATCAAATATAGGTATCCGATCCTAAGACCAGAAGACATGTTGGATGAACTGCGTGGAGCCAAAATTTTCAGAAAGATTGATCTAAATTTTGGCTACCAATAAATCTACATATGGCCAAGAGATGAGTGAAAGACAGTATTCAAGACGAGTGGATGGTCATGCCCTTCAGCTTATTGAATGCCCTGAGCACCTTCATGAGAGTTATGAACCATGTATTGAGACATCTCATTTGGAAGTATATCGTGGTGTACTTCGACGACATACTGATCTACAGTGCTGACATGTTGAGTCACTATGAAAACATCAAAGCAGTCTTGGATATTCTTTTTGCCAAGATATTATTCAGAAACCTAAGGAAATGTTGCTTTTGTTATGAGGAAGTGGTATCTTTAAGCTATGTAGTTAGTGGAGGAGGCTTGCAAGTCGATTATGAGAAGATCAAGGCAATTGTCGAGTGGCCGACTCCTATTACTTGTGCTAACATAAGAAGTTTCCACAGACTAGCTCCGTTTTATAGAAGGTTTATTAGGAATTTTAGCACCATCACCGCACTACTTACTAAGCTAACAAAGAAGAAGACCGACGTCTGATGGGGAGAAAGGGAGGAGAGGAGTTTTTCCGACATAAAAGAAAGATTAACCTCTACCCCAATATTAGTATTACCTGATTTTGACAAAGTTTTTAAATTAAAATGCAACCCATCAGGCATTGGAATAGGCACTATCCTGATGTAAGAAGGCTAACCAATTGCCTTCTACAATGAGAAGCTTTGAGTACCATAACTGAAATACTTCATGTATGATAAGGAACTCTTGGCACTAATCTGAGCAATGTAAGTGTAGCAACATTATTTACTACCAAGAGAATTTGTCATTTATATTGACCATGAATCATTGAGGTACCTTTGAAGTCAAACCAAGTTGTTAAAGTAGTAGGCGAGATGGGTTGAATTCATTAAGAGGTTCAATTTTATGACTAAGTACAAGTAAGGAACGATCAACATAGTTATAGATACTCTTTCAAGGAGGCATGTACTCTTATCTGAACAGTAGACCAGGTTGTTTGGTTTTACGAGTATCAAAGAACAGTACTCCAGGGATCTATACTTTGGACCAATAATTTCGTAATGCATAGATGGGAGGACAGTGGACGAGTATTATGTAGAAGATGGCTATCTATTCTGAAGAGGGAAACTATGCTTGTCAACTTGCTCTCTATGGGAATTATTAATTAAAGAAGCCTATAGTGGAGGACTCTCTGGAGACTTTAGAGAGAGAAGGACCTATGAATTATTGAATAGTCGATTCTTTTGGCAGAAAATGTGAAGAGATGTGCACTGAGTTATTGAAAGCTGTATTGTGTGCACAAAAGCTTGAGTAACGAGTTGAACAAAGGAAAGTAATGCCCCTACCTATCCCGACAAAGCTGTGGATTGAACTAAGTATATACAATGTTCTTAGATTGCCACGAATTGCCTGTAGTAAAGATTTTGTAATAGTCGTCGTGGATTGGTTCAATAAGATGATACACTTCGTACCTTGTATCAAAACTATTGATGCTTCAGCTATTGCTTCTCTTTTCTTATAGGAGATTGTGCGGATATACGGTATGCCTAGAAGTGTAGTCTCTGATAGAGATCTAAAGTTCTTGAGCCATTTCTAGAGGACTCTTTAGCATCGATTGGAAACCGGATTACTCTTTAGTACCTCATGTCAACCTTAAACTAACAACCAAACAGAGGTGGTTAATTGTACTTTAGGGTCATTGGTCTAAGCCATAGTAGGCAAGAGCTTGGCTGATTGGGAGATCTAGATGTTAGTAGTCGAGTTCAGCTACAACAGACATGACAACACTAAGTAAACTCCCTTCGAGGTGCTCTATGGATTTAATCCCAAATTACCCTTCGACCATGCTTCTGTACCATCACCCGTATAAAAGGACCCTGATGTCTTGACCAAAGCACAATCTCTTTAGGACATCTATGATAAGGTCATTTGATACATCGACCAAGTTGCTAGAAGAATATGAGAAGACCAAGGATTGGTCGGCTGAACAATTTCAACTGGCAGATTTGGTGTGGGTACACCTTGGTAAGGAATGATTCCCGAATAAATGGAAGAATAAATTATCTACAAGAACGGAAGGACCTTTCAAAATCCTCTAGAGAATTGGTGACAATGCCTATAGGTTAGAACTACTTAAGGACTATAGGGTTCTTGACACCTTTAATATTGCTGACCTTAGTCCAAATCACCCTGATGAAGAATTAAGATAATACCATTCGAATTTGATCTAAAATCCAAAACAACTTGGAAGGAATGATGGGAATTAAGCTACTAGACCTCTTACTTGTAGCCATACCTGAGGACTAGAGGGGTTGGTACGATGAATTCTCCTATTCCAACTAACCCCTGTCAACGCCAAGTACTTTATTGTCGAGTCACCTTTAATGCCGTACCGTATAATTGCCTATTACTCTATGGTATGTCGAGTTAATGAATACTATCTAACATTGAGCAAACCAATTGCTCGACATTTTCCTAGCCAAGAAGCTAAGAGGAAGAGACCGGACTAACTAAGCCATCCTTGCTCGGATAAACTTATCTATCCGTACTTTTTGTCTGCATCTCCTAACAATCTTGCTAATGCAACGTCATCACGTATATAGTATCATGTATAGAATCTGTAGCACCAATGATTGTTTTCCTTATATATTAATTTTTGCCCTTCGTATCATGTACATTGCTTCCTTAAGAAATGTCCCTTTTGTCTTTTCCCTTTTGGGCAAGTTACCTTAACTTACGGGTATAAATATTCTTATACTTATAGCTATAAGAAGAGATTACCTTCAATATAATTGAGTACTTTTCTTCTTTGCATAAATACTTTCTGTTTACTCTCGGCATCACTCTTATCCTTTCACTTAAGTATGATTAGGTGGCGAGTAACCTGATTGGACTAATTCGTATGTTACATCGAATTATGTCGTGAGTCCTCATAAGTTCTTTTAGTGCGTCATATCCTTTAGAATTGTTCATGGGTTTTTCTTACTGTTTTCATTCTTAATTTCTTTACCCTTTCGTATCTTTCCCTATTACCACTTTTGAGCTTTCAACAAGCTTGGACCTATTTAATGAATGGCCTTGTCTATTCTTGGTTTCGGTTCTCATCAAACTTACTGCACTTGAATTCTTCGAGTATGTCACTATGTAGTAGAAGAATCTAAATGCAGTTAGAGCATGGGATGGAAGATGAGGTGTTAGAACTTGGGATCAATTGAAAAGGTTGTTAAGTGTTATATTTATACTTGAGACCTACCTACAAGATATATTTAAAAAGTTGTAGCAGCTTCGCCAAGGAAGCCAATTTGTTGATGACTATGTTAGCGACTTCTTGATGCTTGCGATTTGAGTCGACGTGGAAGAACTAGAGTCTCGTATAGTATTAAGGTTCATTTCTAGACTCAAGTATGAGATTCACAACATCGTAGAAGTGCAAAAGTTTTATACCTTAGAAGAGGCGATTAAGATAACGTAGAGGGTCAAGAAGTAGAGGAGAAGTGCTTTGAGCCAACTTGGGCCAACATTCTTATAAGCCCCTATACAATGTTAACTTATTCAAGCAGAGTTGAAGAAGCCATAACAAGTTGAAGATAGGAATGACCGACCAGATAATAGTCAAACAGGCCAATAGAGTTAAGCTAGTCAATGAGGACAAATTGAGGCTAGGCCGACTTAGAGGACATATAAGAAGGGTCAGACCTCCAAATAGAGAACTAACATGGTGGAATGCTTTAAATTCTTAGGATTAGAACATATGGCTGCTGAGTATCTGAACCGATATGTCAAGGTGCTCCAACGAGATGTAGTGGATTGCACCAATTATAGTGAGCTTGAGAAGGAAAAGGATGTTAGAAAACTTGAAGTTAAGGAGGAAGAGGAGACTTGTGTCTATGCTAACTAGGGAGAAGTAATGACCTTAATCTAGAGATGAGCATTGAGTTCGTTACCAAACTTTCAGGAGGACATAAAGGGAGAATTTCTTCCATACAAATTATACCATTAAGGGCCAATTATGCATAATCATTGTGGATGGGGGAAGTTATACAAATGTCATTGTACAGTCCTTTGTGCAAAGGTTAAGACAGTTGACCTGAAAACATCCCCAACTTTACAAATTGCATTAGCTTTATGATAATGATGCTTTACACATAATTGAATAAGTAACCATACAATTCAATGTTAGGAGTATGTATAGGGACGAAGTAGTGTACAATGTCATCGCTATGGGTGATTTACACCTACTACATGGATGACCTTACTTATACGACCGACATGTTACTCGTGATGGGTACAAGAATACGTATGCCTTTGTTAAGGATGAAAGGAAGATTATGTTGCGACCCATGACCTTATCCTAAGTAAATGAAACCTACAACTAGCTTACATGAGGTAGTAAGAAGAAAGCCTTGGTAATGAGCTAAAGTGAGCTTCGAACTACTGGAAGAGCTAAAGAGCTTATGTTCCTTTTGATTAGAATATTGTTGGAGATGAGAGATTTAAAGGATATTCCTTATGAAATCCGAAGCTTGTTAAATGAGTTTTCCAATTTGTTTCTTGAAGAAATATCTAGAGGACTATCTCTAGTTTGAGGCATACTGCTATCGATCACTATTGGTAATTACTCCAACTAGATTTTTTGTGACGTACTGCCCATGTATGCATTCTACATGTTGCAAGCAAGACTGTGGCTATTTGATAGGAGAGTCATCTACGATGGTAACAAGAATACCTACATGTTCGAGAAGGATAATTGAAAGATCATGCTAAATATGATGTCGTCAAGAGAAGTTCAGAAGTTGTAGACAAAATATGCTCATGAATCGAAGAAGGCTTTAGTGATGATTAGAGCCAAGCTCTAAGAGGCCATTAATGCCAATGAGCTGACCTTCTTATTGGTTAGGCAGCTATTAGAAATGAAGTAACGGGACGGTTTACCTTAAGAGGTATAGGAACAATTAGATGAATATGCTGACCTGTTTCTGGAACAGTTACTTGAAGAGTTGCCTCTGATTCGAGGCATAAAGCACTACATTGACTTAGAACCTGGCACTACACTGCCGAACAAGTTAGCTTATCAAATGAATCCTGAATAGGCTTTTGAGCTTTAATAATAAGTTAATGAGTTATGGGAAAGAGGATACGTGAGAGAGAGTCTTAACCCTCATGTCATACCTGCACTTCTAGTATTGAAGAAGGATGGAACCTACTAGATGTATGTTAATAGCTGAGCTTAAATAAAATCACAATCAAATATGGGTATCCGATCCTAAGGCAAGATGACATGTTAGATGAACTGAGTAGAGGCAAAATTTTTAGTAAGATTGATCTAAAGTCTAGTTACCATCAAATTTGCATATAGTTAGGAGATAAGTGGAAGACTGCATAGAAAACTCAACATGGACTTTACGAATGGATGGTCATGCCCTTCAGCTTATCAAATGCCCCAAGCACCTTCATGAGACTTATGAACCATGTGTTGAGATATCTCATTGGGAAGTATGTCGTGGTGTACTTCAACGACATATTGATCTACAATGCTAACATGCTGAGTCATTGTCAAAACATCAAAGCAGTCTTTGATATTCTTTTTGTCGAGAGATTATTTGGAAACCTAAAGAAATGTTGCTTTTGCTAGGAGGAAGTGGTATCCTTGAGCTATGTAGTTAGTGGAGGAGGCTTGCAAATCGATTATGAGAAGACCAAGGCAATTGTCGAATGGCCAACTCTTACTACTTATGCTAACATAAGAAGTTTCCATGGACTAGCTTCGTTTTATAGAAGGTTTATCTAAAATTTTAGCACCATCACCATGCCACTTACGGAGCTAACAAAGAAAAACACCAACTTCCAATAGGGAGAGTGGGAGGAAAGGAGAGGAGTTTTGCTTACATAAAAGAAAGATTGACCTTTGCCTCAGAGTTAATACTAATTGACTTCAACAAAGTTTTCACACTAGAATGTAATGCATCAGGCGTTGGAATAGGCACTTTCTTGATGTAAGAAGGCTAACCAATTGCCTTTCATAGTAAGAAACTTTGAGTGCCATAGTTGAACTACACTGTATATAACAAGGAACTTTTGGCACTGATCTGAGCAATGAAAATGTAGCAACATTACTTATTACTGAAAGAATTTGTTATATATACTAACCATGAATTGCTAAGGTACATTCGAAGTCAGACCAAATTGTCAAAGTGGCAGGTAAAATGGGTTGAATTCCTTGAGAGGTTTAGTTTTGTGATCAAGTACAAGCAAGGAAAGAGAAACGTAGTTGTAGATGCTCTCTCAAGGAGGCATGTGCTATTATCATAACTGCAGACTAGGTTGTTTAGTTTTATGAGTATAAAAAAATAATACTCTAAAGATCTATACTTTAGACCAATAATTTTGCGATGTGTAGATGGGAGGACAACGGATGAGTATTATGTAGAGGTTGGTTATCTCTTTCAAGGAGGGAAACTGTACATGCTGACTTGTTACCTACGGGAATTATTAATTAGGGAAGCCAATGACGGAGGACTCTTCGATCTCTTTGGAGAGAAAAGGACCTGTGAACTATTGAATGGCCCTTTCTTTTGGCTAAGAATGGAAAGAGATGTGAACCGAGTTATGAAAAGTTGTGATGTATGCCAAAAAGCTAAGTATCGAGCGGAACAAGGGAAAGCAATGCCCTTACCTATCTCAACAAGGTCATGGACTGTACTTAGTATGGACTTTGTTCTCGAATTGTTGTGAACTACCTGAAGCAAAGATTTTGTAATGGTTATCGTGGATCAATTTAGTAAGATGGCACACTTAATGCCCTGCACCAAAACTAACGACGCTTCTGCTGTTGCTTCTCTTTTCTTAAAGAAGATTATGCAGATATATTGTGTTTCGAGAATTGTAGTCTCTAATAGAGACCGAAAGTTCTTAAGCCATTTCTAGAGGATCCTTTAGCATCGGTTAGGAACCAGATTACTCTTCAGTACCTCATGTCACCCCTAAATTGATGGCCAAACAGAGGTTATTAATCGTACTTTGGGGTCACTAGTCCAAGCTGAAATAGGCAAGAACTTAGCTGATTGGGATGTTTGCCTATCAGTGTTCGAGTTCACCTACAACTGAACCATACATGACCCACTATGTTGACTCCCTTAAAGGTGGTCTATGGATTCAATCTTGAATTACCCCTTAACCACACCCTTGTCCTAGCACCAACGTAAGAGGACCATAATGCCTTGGCCAAGGCATAATCTCTTCAGTACATCTATGATAAGGCTACTCGGCACATTGACCAAGCTGCTAAAAGAATATGAGAAAAGACCAAGGATAGGTCGACCTAATGATTTTAGCCAAAAGACTTGGTATGACTATACCTTAGCAAGAAATAGTTCCCGAATAAAAGGAAGAACAAATTATCTGCAAGAGTAAAAGGTCTATATGAATAGATGCTGATGCCTTTTGGTTTGCCAAATGCCTTATGAACTTTCATGGTCTATATACAGTGTTGAACTATTGAGTCATGCTAACCATTGCTTTGAGTTGAAAAAGCTCTTAAGGAATTTGAAGAACTGTTGTTTCTACTAGGAAGAAGTGATCTTCCTTAGATATGTTTTGAATGGAAGAGGCCTATAAGTTGATGATGAGAAGATACGAGCTATTGTCAAATGGCCGACCACAACCACTTATGTTAAGGTATTAAGTTTCCATAGATTAGCATGATTTTACTACTAGTTCATTAAAGGCTTTAGCATGGTAACAGTACCCTTTATTCATGTTGATGAAGAAGAATGTCTAGTTAAAATGGGAAGATAAGGAGAAGAGAAGTTTTACCAAGGTGAAACAGAGGTTGACCTCTACCCTAGTCTTAACATTGCTTGACTTTAAGAAAGTATTTGAGCTTAAATGTAAATTATTAGGCATTGGCATCAAAGTTGTATTGATGTAAGAAGGTTGACCTATTTCCTTTCATAGTTAAAAGCTCAAAAGGGCACAACTAAACTACTTCATGTATGATAAGGAACTCTTAGCATTAGCATTGATCCAAGCTCTTCATGTATGGCAACATTATCTCTTGCCAAAAGAATTTGTCATATATACTGATCATGAATCCTTAAAATACCTATGGAGCCAATTGAAGCACTTTAAGCACCAAGCCTAAGGGGTAAAGTTCCTAGAAGGATTTAATTTTATCATCACGTATAAGCAAGGCAAGGCTAACGTAGTCGCTAATGCCTTATTAAGGAGACACATACTTTTAATTGAGTTATAGACCAAACATTTAATGTTTGCCAGAAATAATGAATAGTAACCACATGACCATCTAATATATGGAAACTATAGAGAAGGGAAGGTAACAAATGAATATCATGTAGATGATGGATATTTGTTCTAAAGTGGCAAGCTTTATGTGCCAACCTATTTTATGAGAGAGCTACTAGTGAGAGAAGCTCATAATGGAGGACCTTTTTGGCACTTTAGAGAGAAAATGATGTTTAAGTTATTGAATGCAAGGTTTTATTAGCCTAATAAGAGATGAGATGTGCACTGTGTAGTCAAGAGTTGTGTAACCGATTAAAAGGCAAAGAGTTGAGTTGAACAAGGGAGAGCGATGCCTCTATTCGTCCTGACAAGACCATAGGTTAAATTGAGCAAAGACTTTATCCTCGGTTTACCTTAAACTATTAGAGGCAATGTTATGGTTGTCGTGCACAGATTTAATAAGATGGCACATCATAACTCTGATTTTAGATATATTTCACATGGTGATTTTATAGTATTTCGCTTACATATTTGGTTTTATTTAAAGAAATTGATACTTAATTGAGTAAAATTTTGATTTTAAGGTTTGAACGTGTTCTTGGATTAAAAATGAAGAAAAGGAATCAAGTTTCACTCAATTTGGAGTTCAAATGAATGAGTTATGAAGTTTTGAAGTTACACAGTCTAAGATACAACTGTGTCCCCAAGCTGTGTCCATCTAGGGAAATATGCCAAGGTCAAAAAGCTATACGACTTGGGGATACGACTGTATCTCAGGCCGTGTTTGGTGATGAAAATGGAAACCTTACAATACATTATAAAAGGACATACTAGGGTTTCGCATAGAAGATTGGACATTCAAAAGAGAAAAGACTTCAGGAGAAGGAGAAGAAAAAGGTGAAAGCAACATTCAACTTCAAGATTGAAGAGATTTATCATCAACAAAAGGGGTTTTTCATGTTTTATTTATTGATTTTGTTGCAATTTGTTTTTAGTTTCATTATGATAGCTTAAGATTCTTGTATTTAAGATTATGGAACCTAGGATTTCATGTGATTATTAGATTGATTGATAATTTTCAATAAAGTTTATATCTTTTCTTGATTCAATTACGTTATTTAATTATTAATTGATATTTCTAGACTATCAATCTATGATATTATGCATGATGATTGAGAGATCACATGCGTAATGAGATCTTGACATAATTGGAGAGAATTACATGTGTACTTAGAGATAAGATACATGTTTCTTTCGGAAAGTTATTCTTTTGTATGGGAATTCATTATATATTAATGCGATTCTAAATTATATTAGTAAGTGAAGAGATTCCGGTAAATAATTTAGGATTAAAGTT
The DNA here is from genome assembly GCA_024138005.1 of Lumnitzera racemosa. Lineage (NCBI taxonomy): Eukaryota > Viridiplantae > Streptophyta > Magnoliopsida > Myrtales > Combretaceae > Lumnitzera > Lumnitzera racemosa. The sequence goes on along the minus strand of JAMXBC010000003.1, from coordinate 71,293,316 downwards.
AATATGCTTGAGAAAGGTGTTAACTTTAGTTGTGAATCTCTCCGATCAAGAATAATAGAAATTGAATTGGATATATTTTAAATGGTCACATGTTAAACACTAGGGAAAATAATTCTTAAATACGTTATTTGCATTCTTGAAGTCGCTCTCAGTTTTATCGCTTTCTAAATTGCTTAATCAAGTCTCATAATTAGGTTAGTTTGTCAATTTTAGTATTTTTAATTCATTCAACCCATCACAATTTTCTAGTTAGATAATAAAGCTAAGGTTAATATTAGTATTCGAAATCTATGAGAGATTGACTCGGATTCACATCCACTATATTAAAATTGATAGGTACATTTGCCTGATATCAAGTTTTTGGTGTCGTTGTTGGGGATTTTTTATATTAAGAATACTAGTTGTTTTATTACTTTGACCATTATTTTTTCTTTTGTTTTCAGTGTTTATTTTTATTAGCTAGAGTTGCAATTGATTCTCTATTTCTTGCCCTTGTAGTGCATGACCCAAAGCAACTCGGAAGATTTGGTAGAACTTGATCTTGAAATTGAGAGAACTATCCTTCAAAATTTAAGATTACGACCTGGAAAAATTATGGCTACAATAGAAGATGAGTCAATCGTTGAGATCAAGGAAAAGGGTGAAAAGGCCAACACTTAATTCATCGATCAGGAAGATCCACCTCACGTGGCTAACAACGGTAACGAAGCAAATCGGACCATGTCAGACTATTCAAGGCTTACACTTATTGGAGCTGACTCTAGTATCACAAGGCTAACCATCACGACTAATAACTTCCAAATTGCACCTAACATCATACAAATGGTGCAACAATATGTTTAGTTTGATGGTCTCTATGATGAAGATCCTAATGCTTACATTTCTAGCTTTTTAGAGATTTGTAACATTTAAAATCAACAGAGCCACGGATGATGCCATCTGACTGCAGCTATTTCTTTTTTCCTTGAAAGGTAGAGCAAAGCAATGGTTGAACTCCCTACCACGAAATTCATTAACAACTTGGAATGAATTGGTAGAGAAATTTTTGGAGAAGTATTTCCCACCTGCGAAGATCGCTAAACTTCAAAACGACATTTCCTGTTTTGCCCAATTGGAAGCGGAGACTCTATATGGCACTTAAAAGCGATTCAAGGACTTACTTAGGAGGTGCCCACATCATGGCCTTCCATTATGGATGCAGATTCAGACCTTCTATAATAGTCTCAATTCATCTACGAGACAGATGATTGATGCATCTGTAGGAGGTACTTTAAACACAAAGACACCCGAGCAAGCACAAAACCTTATTGAAGGAATAGCGATGAACAATTATCAGTAAGAAAGCACTAGAGCCAAGCAAAACGTTATAGGAATTTATGATGTGGACTTGACTACTACTCTTATAACGACCTAACAGTATCATTGTCGTGATAGGTCGCCCTGTACCGTATAAAGGTCTATTATCAATCCCATTGCTGATCATAGGCCTTTCATACGACACATAAGGCTCCTTCCACTCTACGTTACCACTAGGCCCATAGACAAGTAATATAGAGCAATTTAACTAATATTTTTTCTATGTTATAAATTAACTAATTGTGTGAGCTCGCGAGACCCATACCGAATCAATATTACAAACAAATGCAGTTCATAACGGAACTGCATAAAATCTAAGTTATCATAAATACATAAAAGTATCTAAATATCTATAATCTATTACAAAATGTGCTCTTTGCTCTCTGATCGCTCCAACCCATCTCTACACGAGACTTACCACGGGCATGCGTCGGCCCGGATTGACGAAGAGATTCTCCTACACCAACAAAAATCTATGGGGGTGTAAGCTTACGCTTAGTGAGATAAATGCCCTCATCAGTACCACATGACAGAAATTTGTTAGATGCACAATCATATGAATGCATGAACAAACAGTATGCCAAACAACGCATGCAGTGACCTAGGAATTGCATAGGACTCAGAATTTCGCCCCCTAAAGTCGGGGTTTGGAGATAATTAACGGACCCAAACCAAAATCCGGGTTCTAGACCTTAGGTCTTATTTTATTTGCACTATCATGCTCATACCAAAACAAAACTCTACATATATACATATATATATTTACCAAAATCAAATCATATCTTTTAAAATCCTAAGTCTAGAGGTGTGGTGGCCCCCGCACTCCATAAACATACGCCCTAAGCAGAAGCCACAAGACTCGGCCCCTCGCCGATTGTTGGCGTCTCCCAACACCTAGTAAGCCCATCAGCTTAAGACAGAGACTCAATATGTATAATGGCATAGCTAGTGCCCAATCCTGCAGGAAACTCGTATTCCTATGAGTCCCTTCCCATCTTCTGCGTGAAGCAGCAGTTGGTGTTATCCGTATGCAATATGGGGAATGCATGATTCATTTTGAGTTCTTAATCATATAAGTAATTAACTTGATTTTTAGGGTGATCAACCAATTTCATTCCATACAATTCACATATATATATTCCTACAAACAATTCCCATTATTATATATAATTAACAAGCCATCACATTCATCCACAAATTCATACACATGCATCTCCCATATCCCATAAGCATCCAAATTTATAAATATAAGATTAGGTGCATCTACTTTACAAGCACAATCAAGTAAAGAGTCATCGGGAATTTACTCACTCTGCCATGTAGGTCAATCAAAGTAATCCGGAGGCAAGTCGTCTCCGTAAACAGTGTCCCCTAGTCATTGAAATAATTTTTATAAGGAATTGAAGCAAACTTAAGAAACTAAGAAAATTTTCCTTAAGTTATATCCTTAACTAGTTTTCGTAATTTTTCCCGGTTTTTACCTAAAGTTCAATCGCGTATAACTTTTTCGTTTTAAATCCAATTTTATGAACTTATAGTCAATATTCATCTTTTTCAAGTGTAATTTAACGTAGTAAGATTAGATTTTCGAAATAAGGTATACAATTCTGTCCATGGGTTAGAATAGTAGCATTCCTCATGTATTGGAGTGCTTTTGGGCCTTGTTTGGTAAATGGGCTTTTTTATAACTTGAGGAATCCTTTGGGCTTGGTCTTTAGATTTTATCCTAAGCTTAAAATACTCCTTGAGATCAGATTTACATCTTTGATTTATATTTTTATGGCTAACAACCACTTCTTGGGCCCTTTAGTGGGCTTAAGTTGTCAAATGGGCTTGTTTTTGGTTCAAACTAAAGCTAATGACTTTGGTAGGCTTATGGGGCCTTAGGTGGATTTTTTATGGGCTTAAAAACAACCTCTCTTGGTACTTTAAGGTGTTGATCAAATTTTTATTGAAGGCCCAACTTAGAGTTCTAAGCTTGTTTTGAGAGTTTTAAGCTCGGTTTTGAGTTTTAGGCTTTATAAGATTACTATACTTGCTTTAGTTAATCTTTTCACTTTGTTCTTTCACTTTTATCATATTTTTAGGCTTCATTCTCCCACGTTTCATGATGGTTCTAAGGGGCCCTTACTTGGTTTTTCAACTTGTTTCATCATTTCCTTAAGTTTAGGTGGTAGATTATGCACTTAACTACTTGTGTACAAATCTTAACTTAAGTTTTCTTCCATCAATGATCCTTTAACTCATACTCCACATAAAGAAATAAAAGATCTTATACTTAATACAACTCCCATACCATAGCTTATGTCATACAAAGTTAGTTTCTTCATAAAACTTCATGTGATGAATTTTTCCTTAACTTAAGTCTAGATTTGAGCATGTTTAACTTAATGAAAACAAAATCAAAATCCAAATGACTATGGAACCCTCACATCCAGCATGCTTATCCTCCATTAAAGTTCTCATTTCTAGATTTTCTTAGCTTAAAATCTTCCATTCAAAGCATTAAATAAATGTCTTCACAAAACACCAACTTTAGATGCTCATATTTCAACTTCATGTAAGGGTTTTATGGTTTGTTTCTTAAAAAGATTTTTGGTGTTCTAACAACTTAAACCTTACTCATACCTTCAATAAATCCAAGTCTCCTAACATAAATACTAATCCACACATCACAAGAAACACTTACTCGTCCTTAATGCAAAGTTTGGTGGTTGTACACTAAGGTTCCACTTAAGCCTTTAACTTTGCTTCCTCTTTTTTGCTACCTTTTGAAACCCGAATCATTTTTTCTTTTGGTATAGGTTTTATGGAAGATTCTAATGGTCTTAAAAGGTCTTAAATGGTGAAATAAAATGACACAAGAACAAAAGAAAAAAATGCCGTGAGTGAAGCTTCAAAATGGAAAATTTTGATTTTTGTGGGGTAAGGTTGTTTCCCCTTTTATGTTTGTTTCAAAAGAGAGAAAGATGAAGTGAAAGTGAAATTGAAAGGGAGAGAAATGGTGGAGAGTGTAGCCAGTTGGAAATGGAGAGAGAAGGAGTGTTTAAATGTCTTGAAAGTGTTGTCTTGTAGCTTACATAAAGTCAACAATTGCAACTCTTGATGATGTAAGCATTAAGAGGTGAATAGTGATGTGTAAGAAGAAGTGATTGATGGGTGAATGACAAGTGCATGGCCCCCCTCTCTCCCCTTTTTAGATCTGCCATTGGAAGTCTTTTTATACCATGGAGTGGTCTTGTCTCCTTTATTAAAGTTAAGCTTATGAATTCTTGTGAAAAATTGTCTATATGTAGTATAAGTAAAGAGGTGATCAGGAAATTATCTTATCACTAGATTTTAATAAGTTATCAATTGATAAATGATTCCAACTCTCAATTGATAAGTTATCTAAGGTGATTGGTTGGTCTACTCATTTATGTGTAAGGCTTATACATAAAGATAAGGGTATAGCCTTATAGAAAATTGTTTTGGGATTTTTATCATACATTGTTTTGTATTTTATGATTTGATTTTTGTAGAATAGTGAAATTTTCTAAAGTTGAATGAAATTATTCAAATTAAATTATCGATTAATTATTTAGGTTTAAAATTCCTTAATGGTTTTAAGGTTTAGGGTTTTAAGTAGCTTTAGAGCTCGTAGTTCTTCAAGCTCGGGTTTTATCGACAATTGGCTTTTGAATTGTAAAAATTTAATTCGTTTCTAAATATAAACTTAAGTTTTTAGTTTAGTTAATCTTTAGGAATGTTCGGAGGGTACTCTTAATCATGTCTTAGGCCACTAAAAGTAGGGTTTATAGCTCTGGCAACCAAGATGGACCTATTGAGTAAGAATATTAATGCACTATCTGGTGGCCTTCAACAAGTACAACCGGATGTAAGTGACTTTGGCATGCAGGGTTATGGAGCACAAGAACAACTGGAACAGGTAGATTATTTAGGAAATCCACCCATGCAACAAAATAACCCCTAATAGCAACACTTATAATCCCGGATGGAGGAATCACCCCAATTTCTCATGGGGAAATCAAAACCAAGGCCAGCAGAAGACCAACTTTGGCCCATCTGGATTTCAAAGACCGTTACTACATCCTCTTCCTCAAGAAAAGAAGTCTAGTGTGGAAGAACTTCTCATTAAATATATTCAAGGCAATGAGGCTCGGCTATCCAACATTGAATCATCATTGAGAAATCAAGAGGCTTCTAATCGTAATCTTAAGAATCAAATTGGTCAACTTGAAAAAATGATCTCTGAGAGGCAACAAGGGACACTTCTAGGGAATATCGAGGTCAATCCTAAGGAATATGTTAATGCAGTGACCTTGAGAAGTGGTAAAAAACTACAAGTGGAGAAGAAGGGGTAGAAAACTACAAGTGGAGAAGAAGGATAGTGAGGAAGTAGTTAAGAAAGCAGTGGAAGTCAATCGTAAGGAAGATGCAAATCCACTAAAATCAAAAGAAAGTATGGAATCACCGAAAGGAAAGGAGTACAAGCCTCCCATCCCTTACTCGCTGCGCCTTAAGCAAATTTACACTGATCAGAATAAGGAATTCGGTAAATTGCTTGATATTTTCAAACAATTACACGTTAACTTACCTCTCGTTGATGTCATCTTACAAATGCCAAAGTATGCGAAATTTATAAATGATCTTCTATTGAACAAGAGGGAGTTGGAGGAGCTTACAACTGTCACATTGAACGAGAAATGCTTGTCACTTCTCCAGAAAAGACTACCACAAAAATTAAAAGATCCAAGGAGTTTCACTATTCTTTGTATGCTTAGCAATTTGTTAGCAGATAATGCTTTGGCAGACTTAGGAGCTAGTATAAATTTGATGTTGTATAAATTTTTTAAAAAGCTAGGGTTAGGAGAACCTAAATTAACACGCATGAGCCTTCAATTAGTTGATAGTTCTATCACATACCCTAAAGGCATCATAGAGGATGTTTTAGTGCAAATAGACAAATTCATCTTTCCTATAGATTTTATTACACTTGATATAGATGAAGATATTGAGGTGCCAATCATTTTAGGTCAACCCTTCCTAGCCACTACTAAGGTTGTTTTTTATGTTAGTGAGCATAAGTTGATATTACGGGTCGGGGATGATGAAATGGATTTTAAAACTCCAAAGGAAACGAACAAATTTCTTGACTTAGAAGATACATGTCACAATGTTAATGCAACTAATGTTGTTATATCTACATGTGTGCAGGAAATGCTTGCCAATGATTCCTCAAGCTATTGCTGCAAAAGGGAGATGAAAATTTGGTGACCAACCCCAATTCTACAGAAGTGGCAGCTCAAATAGAAGTTCATGAATCCATTGTGGACAAGAAGGGATTGATTCACCCCACAAGCTAAAGGATCTTAGGTTAAAATTTTTTAAAGAGAAGCTACCAATTTTGGAACCAAAACTACAAGAAATCATTTGGAACATGTCTTTGTGGTGAAAAGTTCAAAACTTCCAATGATAACCGGATCTAAGCTAAAAGCGGACAAAATGAAGAAGTTAAGGCTACAAGAATTTAATAAGTGGCATGATAAGGAGAGAAACCATGGAAGTTATGAACCAATGAAATGGAATTGGCAAGTCGATGGCCAAAAGGTAAATTTACACTCATATGAAGGGTTCGAAAGCAAGATACAGCAGGAGTCCTATCTCTACCTAGATGAAGAATCATGAATTATAAGACGTATCCCGTTGAGCTATTGGCATTAACTATAGTGCTTCTTGAGAGGCAACCTATGTCTAACTTTGCTGACACTTTAGTTCTTTTAGTTTATTCCATTTTATTTTTTTCTTTTTGATCTAGATTTGCTTTACTTGTTTTATTTGTTTCAATTTTAGTCATAGGCTTTTGTTTTGAGTTTCATTTTTTTCCTTTTAGTTTTCTTTGTCTTATTTTTCTAATTTAAGTACTTTTTTTCTTTAATTTTTTTTATTCTTAAATTCATGAATTTAGGCAAAAAAAAAAAACATAAAGTTACACAGGCATGGGATACAGCCATATCCCAGCCCGTATCCATCAAGGCCCCTTTAATGACCTGTCACTTCCATAAAGTTATACGGGTGTGGGACACGGTTATATCCCAGTCCATGTGCGCTCCGCCTTATGCGCCGCCCATAGAAAGTTACACGGGCATGAGATACGGTTGTGTCCCAGCCCGTGTGCACCCAGCTTTAATACATCCCCTCATAGAAAGTTACATGGGCGTAGGACATGGTTGTGTCCCAGCCCGTGTTTGCCTAGGTAAGGCACCCAAAATAGAAAGTTACATGGGCGTAGGATACAGTCGTATCCCAGCCCATATCAGCCCAACACCTACACGATTTAATATACGCATTGTACAATATTTTCCAAACATGAATACACCCTCTGAAACACTTACAAACATCCACACAAATTCATTTCACCTTTCATCTTCCCTCCATCTTCTCCTCACGTTCCCAATCCAAGTAAGTTCTTTTAATTTTTTTTTTTTTGTTTTTTCTGCCCTCTCTTGTTCATGCTTCGTTTTCATCATTGTTTAGGGATGCTTCAGTAACCGAAATTTAGGTCTTTTGTGAATTGGTCCATGAATTTTGTTTGAGAATTTACTTAGTTTTTACTCTTTCATGATAGACATGCATATTTGCCTTGTGCTAATAGATTTACATGCTTTTGTGATGCCCATTATGGTTAGATATTACTTTATCATCTATCAAACATGAATTATGTTTGCCAATTCGATGATCGCTATTCAATTACGCCATTTAGTGTTAGAATTGTAAGAGTGATGTTAGGACATTTAGAGTAGTTGACCTGTTGGGAATCTTTCTTTTCAAACTAAATGTAATGTAATGTGTCTAATGTATAATTAGTTGGATGAATTTTCTAGCCATTTCTTTTACACCAACTAGTTTTGTGGATGCACTCTCATTGTTTGTTCAAATGTCCCAATGAGAATTGTTTTAGTATCCATCAATTTTACTCCTTTATAACTCTGTCTTAGTTTGAACTAAGTGTGGCAAAGATACGCGTTTTTTATTTGGTATGGTGTTTCTGCTCAGGTAGTCAATGGAAAATCGTTCAAAGGAGGTCCAAATATGTTATATCATCTTCCACTCATGAGGGCACTATTATCGAGCTACTAGCCACCCTTTCTCCACTAGTGTATCTTATGCTTCAAGGTAGAGAAGTATTAGTTTCTTTTTCAATACAAGTATTTCCTTTTTCCCTATGATTTTTTTAATTGTTTCATATCTTGCTATTGTGCGTTCTTAGTCGTACATTGAGGACAATGTACTTTATTAAGTATGGGGAAAGGATATATATGAATTTGTTACTATTTAGGAGACCAATAATTCACACTTGACCCAATTAATTTTTAAGTTAACTTGCAATAGGTGATTAACAAGTGTTGGGCCAAATTAACTATGTCATCTTGATCATTACTGATCTTATTAAACTTTACTAGAATTGATTAGTCAAATCTATGGAGGGCAAAGTTACGAGTTATTTACCTTAGGACTTTAAGACTTAAGATTGGAACAACATCACCAGTTGAGAGTTAGTCATGGTTATTTTTAAATTTACTTTTATGTATACCTTTCTCTTAGAAATTTTTAAAGCCCTATAATTTTTAGCTAACAAACAAATGAAATTCTTCTTTTGAGAAACCCTTGAAAAATCACAATGATTGGAGGTCAAAAGTAATAACAATTGTATGAATAGAAAAAATTGGTAAGGATTCGTTTTGGTCCATCAAAAGAGCGAAATTGAGTCCCAATGCCAATACTAATGAAAAAAAAAAATTGGTATGGATCGGCCTTGATCCGTTAGAAGAGCAAGGTTCTTTCTCGCTATCAATATAAGGAATAAGTTGGTATGGATCAATATTGGTCTATTAGAAGAGCGAGATTCTTTCCCTCCACCAATACAATTGTACTTAAATAAAGTAAATTTAAAAGACCTCCTAACAAAAGCATAAACTAAGGGGATGATCAGAGGATAAGTGGATGTAAAATGTGTTTGTTTTAAATTACGGCACTTAGTGAGATGGAAGAGAGAATTGTATACACTTTAGTCAAATGGACAAAATTTTTATAACTCTTTCCCGGTTGAAGAGATGTTAAATGCAATTTTTAGTTTAAGAATCCTTGGTTAAATGACTTGAGTAAACTTCAACTTTCACAAATTAACTAGTGAACTCTAGTATTAAGTATTGTTAGAGCATTCGAATATGGTTAAGTGAAATTACGACATTGTTAAGGGTGAAATTAGTTGACTTTATTATTGCAAGATAGTTGGGAATGATTTTCTTACTTTTCTACCGGTCAAGTGTATTCATTCATTGATTTCCTAAATAGCAATAAATTTTGTTTAGTGTTTCTTATCTTAGAAAATTTTGTTTTGATTTATTTGGTTGAGGATAAGCAAATGCTTAGGTGTGGGGAAGTTTGATAACTTTGATTTTAAATATATTTCATATGGTGATTTAATAGTATTTTCCTTACATCTTTGGTTTTCTTTAAAGAAATTGATACTTAATTGAGTAAAATTTTGATTTCAAGGTTTGAACGTGTTCTTGGATTGAAAACGTAGAAAAGGAATCAAGTTTCACTCAATTTGGAGTTCAAATGAATGAGTTATGAAGTTTTGAAGTTACACAGTCTGGGACACAACTGTATCCCCAAGCTGTGTCCATCTGGGGAAATATGCCAAGGTCAGAAAGCTATACGACCTGGGGATACGACTGTGTCTCAGGCCGTGTCTGGTGATGAAAATGGAAACCTTACAATACATTATAAAGGGACATATTAGGGTTTCACACAGAAGATTGGACATTCAAAAGAGAAAATACTTGAGGAAAAGGAGAAGAAAAAGGTGAAAGTAGCATTCAACTTCAAGATTGAAGAGATTTATCATTAACAAAAGGGGTTTTTCATGTTTTATTTATTGATTTTGTTGCAATTCGTTTTCAGTTTTATTATGATAGGTTAAGATTCTTGTATTTAAGATTATGGAACCTAAGATTTCATGTGACTATTAGATTGATTGATAATTTTCAATAAAGTTTATATCTTTTCTTGATTCAATTACGTTATTTAATTATTAATTGATATTTCTGAAATATCAATCTATGATCATGATGATTGAGAAATTACATGCGTAATGAGATCTTGACATAATTTGAGAGAATTACCTGTGTACTTAGAGATAAGATACATGTTTCTTCCGGAAAGTTATTCTTTTGTATGGGAATTCATTATACATTAATGCAACTCTAAATTATATTAGTAAGTGAAGAGATTTCGATAAATAATTTAAGATTAGAGTTAATATGCTTGAGAAAGGTATTGACTTTAGTTATGAATCTCTCCGGTCAAGAATAATAGAAATTGAATTGGATATATTTTAAACGGTCACAAGTTAAACACTAGGGGAAATAATTCCTAAATACGTTATTTGCATTCTTGAAGTCGTTCTCAATTTTATTACTTTCTAAATTGCTTAATCATGTCTCATAATTAGGTTAGTTTTTCAATTTTGGTATTTTTAATTCATTCCACCCATCATAATTTTTCGGTTAGATAATAAAGCTAACGTTAATATTAGTATTCGAAATCTCTGAAGGATTGACTCGGACTCACATCCGCTATATTAAAACTGATAGGTGCACTTGCCTGATATCAGCACATTCTATGCCTTGCACTAAAACTAATGACGCTTCGGCTATTGATTTTTTGTTTTTGTAAGAAATTGTTCACTTGCATGGAGTACTAAGGAGTATATGCTAAACTATAACGTAAAATTTGTATGCCATTTTTTGAGAACTCTTTGTCATCGGATGGGAACAAAGTTACTTTTCTACAACTCTTGCCATCACCAAACCAATGGCCAAATAGAGGTCGTCAACGGTACTTTAGGTTCACTACTTTGAGTTGCAGTGGGGAAGAACTTAACCGATTGGCATGTTTGCCAACTCATTGTAGAATTTGCTTCAATAAGTCAATACATGCCTGTGGTAAAATTTGCTTACAATAGGACAATATATGCTACTATTAGGCATGTACCATTCAAGGTTGTCTACAATTTTAACCTTGAGCTTCCTCTTGATCACACCCAAGTGCCATCACTTGTCTAAGAAGGTCGAGAAGCAAGAACCCAAGCCCAATCCCTCTAATAGATCTACTCATGCATTGCTTAATACGTTAATTAAGCTGTTAGAAAACTGAAAGAGAAAAGTAAAGGAAGGAAAACCACGCTATTTTGGCTCATGATCAAGTAAGGTTGCTTAAGCAAAGAAAGATTTCCTAAAAGCAGGAAGAACAAATTATTCACCTATGTTGAAGGACATTTTAGGATACTCCAAAAGATAAATGGTAATGCAAACCAATTGTAGCTGTTGGAAGACTTTAGAGTATTTGATGTATTCAATATTACTAACCTCAGCCCCTACTGACTAGAAGAAAAATAGAGTGAGGACCAAGCGGATTTGATCCTAAATCCTAATCATCTTATATGGGATGAAAGGAATTGAGCCATCGAACCTTTGACTTGAGCCTGAGCTCAAGGGCTTAAGAGCATAGCTAATTGTATTCTCTCATGTCGACCTATGCCTAAAGAGTTTGAGCTACTCCAATCTATCATCTAACTACAATGTTCAAGATGAACTCTACCATGTCTATCAATTGTCTTTGAAGGTTAACCTGAAGAGCAATTAGATGATAGCGTGGTTCGCCCTACCTACTTCTAAGCTGCCTAGATCATATTCGAGTTAAACTTACCCCTAAAGGTTCTACTACTCAACTAAACATTAGATAACTTGACTGTACTTTTTGTTTGCTTTTGCTTGGAACCTACTACCTGAGTCTCTTATCTTTCTTGATTTTTCATTTATACCCTCCAATATTCGTTATATTTTACTTATTTTGGACATTACCCTTTTTAGTCTTTTCTAATTATAGTAGTTTCCTCTAACATTTTAAGTATAAATACCCTTTGTATATTAAAGCTGCAATAAGTGAATCAAATAGAATATATTGTGTTTTCCTTTGTGAGCTATTGTGCTTACTTCTTTTTAACTCTTATCATAACTGTTAAGTAAAGCTAGATGGTGAGGGAAATCACTGAGCTACCCGTGTGTCATATTGAGCTCATTCATGAGTTTATGGAGGTTCCTTAGTGCATCATATCCTTAGAATCATTCGTGGGAATCTGCTTGTTTTCTTTTGTTACATGCATTTGTTACCCTCATTGTAGGCTTTCAATAAGCTTAGACACACCACTGATATGGCTGACCTTATTTGTTCTTAAGGTGGCTTATCACTCCCATTAAGACATGATCCCCTAAAGGATCACCCAATAGATCATCTAAAGGATCTACTAGTGTGGCTTCCATAGAGGTACAACATATAAGAGGTGCTAGCCATAAAACAAGAGATGCTAAGAGCTTTTCGTGAGAGAGACATGACACGTCAAGCTCATGTTTTGCCTCTTGTACTAGTTGAGGAGGTACCACCACCACCATCACCTCTTGTTGCACAAGTGTATTTAGCTCTTATAGCACCCCTAAATCCCAAGCCTCAAAGGACCACGATGTCAGAGTTTATTAAGTATACCAAGTATTTTGATGGGGTTGTATGTGAATTACCCTTTTCTATTCATTCCTTCATGGATATATAACATCTAATAGAGTATAAAAAACTGAAAAAGTGACTAAAAGCCTAAACGATATCCTCTAAGTGAAAAGTTAAAAGATGAAAATTGTGGATTGGTTCAAAGAATATCTATGTCTCCAATCTACCTATATATACCTTGTTTGATACGGGAGTGGCTTACTCTTTTATCACACCTAAGATTGTAGAGATGGCTAAATTACAAGTGATGACTACAAAGTCCAATATTGGAGTCAAGGCACTTTTGAGGAGCATAGTATTGACTTGAGAAGTGGTAATGAATTGCCCTATAAGGATTCATGACAACAAATCCTAAGCTAACATGATAATACTTGACATTAATAAGTACAATAGCCAAATTGGACATGTGTTAGATGTCAGTTACAAATGCCAAGGTGAATTTTCAATGCAAAGAAGCTGAATTTGATGCATTAAAAGGTACCAATGTTGTTCTTAAAGGAGAATCAATTCTAATCAAGTGTAAGGAAATGTACTTGCTTGAAATAGTTTCAGATAAAAGGCTATAGAAGTGGGTAGAAGTAAGATTGAGCATAGTCGAAACAAAAAAGGAAAAGCTACGAATTGAAGAAACTCAAGTGGTAAATGAGTTTCTAGATGTTTTTCTCAATGAGCTTTTGAGTTTCCTACCTAAGAAGGAGATTAATTTTGTCATCAATTTGTTGCTAGGTATAGTTGCTATTTCAAAAGTTCCATGTAGGGTGGCTCTAATAGAGCTGAGAGAGTTGAAGAAATAGTTGCAAGAACTATTAGATCAAGGATTCATTAGACCCAGCATGTCTCCATAAGGAGCACTAATGTTATTGTTAAGAAGAAGGATGGTTCCATGAGATTACACACAAACTATTAGGACTTGAATAAGGTGACCATAAAAAATAAGCACCCATTACATAGATTGATGACTTGTTTGATTAGTTAAGAGGAGCTAAAGCCTTTTCTAAAATTAATCTGAGATCAAATACCATCATGTTGGGATTAAGCTTAATGATGTTCCTAGCACCGCCTTTAGGATACGATACGATTATTATGAATTTCTAGTGATGCCTTTTCAATTGACAAACACACCGGTTGAATTTATGGATTTAATGAACCATGTATTCTGTGCTTTATTGGATAAGTGTTTTATCATTTTCATCAATGACATCTTAGTTTACATAACTTCATTCAACATCATGAAGAACATTTAAGGATAGTGTTGCAAACATTAAGAGAGCATCAGCTTTATGTTAAGCTATCCAAATGCAACTTTTGGTTGAAAGAAATTTCTTTCCTTAGGCACATTATATCAAGAGATGGAATCATAATGGATCCAAAAAAGATTAAGGCCATAGTTGAATGGAAGAGGCTAGAGACAATCACTGAGGTTTGTAGTTTCTTAGTTCTTATAGGGTACCATAGGAGGTTTGTTAAGGATTTCTCCACTATAGAAAGACCCCTCACCTAGCTAACTTAGAAGAACATAAAGTATGAGTGGACAAACAAAAGAGAGTCGAGTTTTCAAGAGTTGAAGTATAGGTTGGTGTCTACACCAACTTCGGTCTTACCAAACAATAAAAAGCCCTATGCTATGTATATTGATGCTTTTAGAAATGGATTTGGCTACAAATTGATGCACGAGAGGAGATTCATAGCATATGCATCTAGAAAGTTGAGACCCCATAAGTAGAACTATCCCACCCATGATCTAAAATTAGAAACAGTAGTATTTACTTGAAAAATTTAGAGGGACTACTTATATAGGCAAAGATGTGAGATTTACACCGACTACAAAGGCCTCAAATATCTCTTCACTAAAAAAGAATTGAACATGAGGCAAAAGAGATGGCTTCAATTAAACAATGACTATGATCTTAGAATCAATTACTATCTAAGTCGAGTTAATGCAGTTATGGATTCCTTGAGTGGTTAAGATCGTACAAAAGTTATGTCACTCCTCACCAAGCAATGCAAATTGATCAAGGAATTTGAAAGATTGAATATAGAATTCACTTGAGCTAAAGAAAATGTGGAATTATCAAATTTTGTCATTGAACCCACCACAATAGAAAGGATTTAGAAGCCCAACAAGCTGATTCAACTCTGATGAAGGTGAAAGAGGAAATGGCAAATGACAAGTACTTAAAACTTCAATATTGATGAGAATAGAACAATCCACAAGAATGGTAGCTTATATGTACTGAAGGAAACATATCTTAAAAAGGAAATCTTGAGTAAAGCTCATCATTCAAGATACTTCTTACTCTTAAGAGGGACTAAAATGTACCCAAACCACAAGAAGAATTTCTAGTGGAACAACAAAAAGCAAGATATAGTTGAGTACATGTGAAAGCATGAAACATGCTAGAGACTTAAGGTTGAACACTAAAGATAAGAAGGATTGTTACCACCATTGCCAATTCTTGAATGAATGTGGGAGCATATTACAACGGACTTTATAAGGAAATTGTAATGAATAAAGGTAGGATTTGGTGCTATCTATGCAACTGTTGATAGACTTACTAAGTTCACACATGCCTTTCCCATCAATATGACATACTAGAGAAATTGGTATAAATCTATGTAAAAGAAATTGTAAGAGTCCATGGCATCCTAGTAAGCATAGTTTCAAATAGAGATCTATGGTTTATGTCCAAATTTTGGGGAAGTTTATAGACACACTTGGGTATACAGTTGAACTTTAATACATATTTCAATATAGATTATTACTTGCAATTGAAAAGACAATCATACAGGACCATTTAGACCTTAGAAGACATGTTAAGGGCTTATACCAGAGATTTCAAAGGAATTTGGGATATGTATTTGCCTCTTGTTGAGTTTGCCTATAACAATAGCTTCCATTTAAACATTTAGATTCTGCCCTATAAAGCCTTATACAAGTAGGTCTGCTATATTTCAGGATGATGTTAAGAAGCTAGCTTTAGGGCTCGATATGGTAGAAAAAGCTACTAAGAAGATGGTCATCATTAAGTAGAGAATGAAAGAAGCTTAAGATCGATAGAAGAGTTGAGCAGATCTAAAGAGATGAGAAGTAGAGTTCTAGCTTGGTGTTCACAAGTATCTCAAGGTGAAGCCAATAAAGAGCATACATTAGGTAAGGATACAAGGAAAGTTAAGGCCCTAATAAATTGGTCCCTTTGAAGTTTTGGATAGGGTTAGGAATCTAGCTTAGCAGCTTACTTTACCTCTAAATTTGTCGAGACTACACAACATTTTGCATGTAATGGTCCTTTGCAAACATATCCTAGGCCTAGATAGAGTAGTGGAGTTAAAATTAGTCAAACTAAGAGAAAACCTCACCTATGAAGACCATCCTATTCAATTCATAGATTGAAAGACCTAAAAGTTGAGGACCGAGGAAATCAAGCATGTTAAGACACTATAGAGGAACCATGAGAAGGAGAAGGAAGCAACCTAGGAAACTAAGGGGGAGGTGAGATGCAAATACCAAGAATTGTTTAAAACACTGAGTACACCTTGTAAGTGTTGAATACAAAACATTTTTTAGGGTGGGGGAGAGGGGGGGGGATATAGACCCTATGGGTTTTTAGCTTATTGGAAGCTAAATAAGATAGACAGTTAATAGATAACTCTTGAAACCTTACAAAATTTTAAAGATAAAAACATAAATAAGATGACCAAACCTTAAATGATAAGTTAAATACCCTAAATAAGAAGAATGGAATCATTAAAGTAAGTTTAACCTAAAACCCTAATTATATGCATAAAACCCTAACAAGTGAGAAACCTTAAAACAACTAAAAGTCCTTAACAAATTCCCTAAAACACTAAAGTAATAAGAAAAACTAAGTTAGTAGCGAAAATGATTCGTTAAGTATAAACAAGTACTTCGATTACCTATAACACTAAGCACTAAATATGTATTTGAACCAATAATTTTAAATAGGCCTAAAACCCTAAGAAAACTCTGAGGGTCTACGTGAAACATAAAGACTGATTAAATTACAATAATAAAATGTAGCAAAGCCTTAGAATTTTCCTAATTATGCTTAATACGCCTAACTAGACTCAATTGTGGTTAATTGCTTTAATTATACCCTTAACCCCAACCAATGTTCATTACATCTTAATTAACAAGAAAATAAGCATGTTAAAGCATCAAAAGATAATGTCCTTTTGGGAGACAAGACTATACAAAAAATGGATAAAAGCAAATGTGATACAAGGGTATAATTTAGGACTATGTATTACTGACCTAATTTAGCTCAAAATTGTCCCCTCTATCAATGCCGCTAACCATTTTCCCTACCCTCACTCTCATTTTCATTTCATTCTAACCCCACTTCATTCCTCAAAAATCACTCTCATGCACCACCCTAAGAACTACTCTCTTGACTACTCCTTGCACCATCACCATTTGCTACCATTACAGCACCACCACTCTACTAAACCACTAGCCACCAAGCTATATGCTACCTACACTCATTCCATAAACCAACTGACACACATACACATATGTAACTTCCCTTTCCAAGCTCACGATACATAAACACATAAAAGGAAGACCATCACAATTTTACTCTGGTTAGCTAACTAATCTTAGTTTCTCTAATTTTTCACCTAGAATCATGTAGGCTTTATATATTATACACACATACACAAACTTATAATATACATGTTTTAGAGTTTAAGGATAGCAACATGAATGGCTAGTTAGGGCAATGTACATATTAGACATAGAAGTTTAAGGATGGTCACCATAATGTAATAAAGTTTAGTGGTTAGAGAGTTTTATTAACAAAACAACAAGGAAAGTCAATGAAACCATATATACATAACCATGCTACCACCTTTATTGAGGATTTCCCAACTTGTTTTCATCACATTTGATGGATAATCAACTCACACTAAGTGAGAACATATTTTAGATTGAGGAAAAAGCATTAAAATGAATGGTATGTGGAAAATGTGATGGAGACCCCAAAAATGCCACTTTAGCTACCACTTGAAGGATGTGCTAAGGTCTACAAAATTTGGTTTATTAGCTTAATGGCATGGTTAGTTAGTGTTAACTATGATTTAAGGTATGATTAATCAAGTTAAGTAGGATAGTGATGAGTTAATGACCTAAACTAGCTTAGTTATTAGTTAAAGGCTTAAGAATAGTGTTAAAAGCCATATTAACAATAAAAATCAAATCTAGAAAAATTACTAAATTAAGCCAAACTTAAAGTATAAAGTGGGCTTAGACCCCAAAAGGTGAATAGAATAGAGCTTAAGGCTCTAAAGTGTAAAATAAGCCCCAAAAAAAGGCTTAAAAGAATCAAAATTTATGACCTAAAAGCACTAACCCAATCTAAAACCAAACATAAAAAGCTTATTAATTAAAATATAAAAGGCCTAATAAGTCTAATGGCCCATCGAAGATAACCTTTATTGGCCCCTTAACAATTTAAGACCATAAACTAGTGAAAAGAATTAATTTAAGCCCACTAGAGTATTAATAAGATGAAAAATGAAAAGTAGTAAATTTAGGTAGAAAATTTAACCTTAAAATACTTAAATAAATGCTCAAGAAGTTAAGTGTAATGCCTAATGCCAAAAATTAGGCCTAAAGCCCAAAATTAGGCCCAAACCCTATTAAGGTCAAATTAACCCATTGACTAATGAATTTAATTGAGTTGAATAGAGTCCTTACAAGCCTAAACACCAAAAACTAACTTTTTCAAATGAAATAACATTTGAAAATGATGAAAAACTACTCCAATATCATTGAGAACGGACTTAAAACAAAAATGTTATGATCAAAATACAAAAGTAGTAAAAGTAGAGGGTTTAGAATAAGAAGAGCTAACAAAGTAGTCGAGGATACAATACTTATGTACTTAATTATAATCTTCAGGTGACATGGACCTAAGGATCAACTTGATTGAGTATTATTGAGATTGCTAGATGGTATGGCTAGGTAAGTATATCGGTCCCTGTCTTATCTTTTTTGTGCTTGTAGTGTAGAGTACTAATTGATTATATATATACTAAATGGTTATGCTTGGGGATTAGGATACTTTTATGTGCTTATTAAAATATGACAATATATCTGAACTAAAAATTGGTTGTTGCATTAGTAAATAAGGCCATGAGAACCAAAATAATAATTGTTCGACGTTAATATGGATTGGTCATGCATTTCATGATTATTCATTAATATAAAAAGGGTGTCAGCACTATGGAGGGAAGTGGGAGATAATGCACATTAGATCCATATTTATGTTATGTTATTATTGTATCGTACAATGTACTTATACTATATGTTCTTGTCATGACCTTTAGGGGGTGATGTCCTCTACTTGAGGCTGAGTTGTGTTTGTTACTTTAGGTCTACCAAGAGAAGATGATATTTGATTAGATAATAGAAATAAAGACATTGGTCTTGACGTGCATAAATACTTCCTAACCCAAGCAATGGTAAGCATAAAACCATGCTTTAAACAACTACCGATAGACTATATATGATGTATGAATTCAATGTTGATTACAACTCAAAATGTGTGATTCTTCTAACCTTAAAACTTGCATTTGTGCATAAATTTAGTAAAAATATGTTAATTTTGCAAAAAATTGGAGTTTCAATACAAAATGGATCGATTTGTGCAAAATTATCAAAAATGCATGATAGGTGATTAATTTTTAAGGAATTTAATTAGTTTTACATCATACATATAAGTGTACAAGGCTACCATGGTTTTGCTAGCCCCATCATTCAATCAAGAGGCTGAGGAATGCAAAAATTTAGCCAAACAATTGATTAGTAGACATATTACTGATCGATTGGTGTGCCCTTGAGTGTTAAGTGTGTACTAGCCTAACCACCAATCGAACGTAAAGACAGGTCAAGAGTAAGCACTGATCAATTAGTATTCATTCTACTGATCAATCGATAATGCAAGCCTTAATTTTAGTAAGAAAGAATGCAGTGTTCAAGGATTTTACACCTACCAATCAGTGGGTAAATGTTGCTACCAATCAATTAGTAGGTTACTGTTATAAAAAGTTACATTCTGCAGCTCACGAAAATGAGGTTGCATTTCATTCTTTTTTGTTCCTTTCTTCTTCTTAACATAAGGTTTTGTAGTATAAGGTACTTCTAGGTTAGATTTAGGTTTTTTTATTTTATGGATCATAACTTAGGAATGTTAGAGAAACATCAATCAAACGCGGATTAAAGCTAGGGATTACTCTTGTTCATGGTGTTTTCTCTCTTTACTAGACTTCTCATGTTTTGGATATTGTTTACCTCCATATTCTTGTTATACTTAATGAGATTATGAATCTTTTGTGGATTGTTATTTGGTTGTTGTGTTATTTCTATGTATTGTGAATGGCTTGTTGATTTTAGTTATCAAGAAAGTGTTTCATTTGAAGGAATGCTTATAGAATGGGATTTTTATCTTGAAACATTGATTCTATTCATTTGTATAACTAGCTAGTGTAGATTAGAACTTGACACATTCTAATTCAACTTAGGTTTATTGCATTTATCGATTGATGATTCACTTGCAATGTAAGTTAGAGGAATAACACAACTATTGTACTAATTAATGGTTCATGTGTTTGGTTCATGATCATATTTATCTTAAGAGTTGGAATCCTTTGTTTATTACAAATATGTTAGTTCATAGTTGTAATTATATAAGTATCAAAACTTAATTGCTTTGCCTAGATTAGAGTTCAAGTTACGTTTAATACTTAGCTTTAATCCTTCTCGTTGAGGAAATGACCTAGTGAATACTTATTAATATTATTCCTACAGACGATTTGGCACACTAGTCGGTTAAGGGTTTTACATGGTTTCAAAGATTTCCATTTATAAAATTTGTGTTTAAAAGTCTTCACTGTTTGTTTGGACTACCCATCACATATGCCTGCCTACATTGCCTATGCATATTTAAATAACTTGCTTAAAAATTGTTTGTTAGTTAGGTAAGAAGGTTACTCACTAAGCAGTTGTCACTAAATCCTTACAGTTTATTATTGCAACATGACTTATGGCTAAAGATGGTATGTAGGATGCCTGAGGTTAATACTAGAAACTTTAGGATGGTTAGAGGGAAGATGAGAGAATGAGTGGACATTTATATTATGTTTGGATACTCTAGTAGCACCTTTTATATTTCTTAAGAATTTAGTAATTTAGACTACTAATTGCTTTATTATCGTTTGCAAGACTTAACTAGGGGAAACTATTTACTATTGTTAATAAGAAAGAAATATTCTCATTTTTTTTCCTTCATACATGGGTATTTATACATAATCAAGCTCTCCTATTTTTGGTATAAAATCTGCTATAATGACGATTGTGATTTTGTGGTCAATGATATTTATTGACTCTATGATATAGCCATAAATTCCTAATTTCTAGGAGTCCTTCATGCCAACACTCCCCTCACGTTGGTGCGTAGATATCTATCATGCCTAACTTGCTAAGTGAGTTATGTAGGTTCTTGCTACATACTACCTTAGTTAGGATATCTACTAACTGATCTTCTGATTTCACAAAGGGAAACCGAACTGTCTTTTCTTCAAGATTATGTTTGATGAAGTGTCAATCAAACTCCACATGCTTAGTTCAATCATGCTGCACCGGATTATGAGAAATATCAATAGTTGCTTTGTTATCGCAAAATAAATCCATCTCGCATTTAGGAGGAAATCCAATCTCAAACAACAAACTTCTAAGCTAAAGAAGTTCACATAACCCTTTTGCCATTCCTCTAAATTTTTCTTCCGCACTTGATAACGCCACTTCCTTCTGCTTCTTACTTCTCCATGTAACAAGATTACTACAGATAAATGTGAAATAGCTTGAAGTTAACTTTCTATCTAAGATATTTCTAGCCCACTCTGCATCTGTATACCCTTCAATATTTAGATGACCATTCTTAGAGAACAAATGCCTTTACCAGGTGATGATTTTATATATTGAAGAATTTGAATGACCGCATTTATATGATCTTCGCTAGTGCAATGCATGAATTGCCTAACTACATTGACTGCATAAGCAATATCAGGTTGGGTATGAGATAAATAGATTAAGTTACCAACTAGCCTCTAGTATCTTCCTTTATCTGTTGGCATTTGATTTAAGTATTCTCCAAGTCGATGATTTTGAATTATAGGTACATCAACTGGTTTGCAGTCCAATAACCCAAGTTCAATTAATAAATCGAGTACATATTTCTGTTGAGAAAGAAATATCCCTTGATTGGATCTAGCAACTTCAATCCCCAGGAAGTATTTGAGTCCTCTCAAATTCTTCATCTCAAATTCTAATGCCAACTGAGATTGAAGCTTTGCTATCTCATCTATGTTATCTCCTGTAATGATCATATCGTCAATGTAGACGATTAGAGCTGTAGCCTTGCCTTGTTGGTGTTTCAAGAATAAAGTATGGTCAAAGTTACTTTGTCAATAGCCATATTTCTTTATTGCGACACTCAATCTTCCAAACCAAGCTTGAGGTGACTGTTTTAACCCATATAAAGTTCTCTGCAACTTGTAAACGACTTTATTGTCATAGTCGGCTACATATCTAGGAGGGATATCCATATAAATTTCTTCTTCGAGGTCACAAGGGAGAAAGGCATTTTTTACATCAAATTGATGTAAAGGCCAATCAAGATTTGCTACAAGGGACAATAAAACTCTGATTGTGTTCAATTTTGCTACTAGAGAGAAGGTTTCTTGATAATCGACTCCATATTTTTATGTATAACCCTTGGCAACTACTCTAGCTTTATACCTTTTCAACAATCCATCTACTTTGTATTTAATTGAAAATACCCATTTGCACCCTACTGTCTTCTTCCCTTCTAGTAATGTAGCAAGAATCTATGTTTTATTTTTCAATAAAGCTTCTATCTCTTCCTTCATGGCTTAAGTCCACCTAGGATCTTGTAACGCCTCTTCTGCATTAGTGGGAATGTGATGAGATGAGATATTATTTGCAAAGTTTTTCAAAGATTCAGATAATAATCCAGTGGACATGTAATTGGCAATAGGAAATTTAGATCGACCGTTCTTCCATCTCAAGAGAGTATCGACTTTGGGATACACCACGATTATGCTTATAAGGTAATCTATAGCCAGGGATAAGAGCAACAGTATCTATGACATTAGAGGGTTGATGAACAATAGGAGTTGATGGAGAACTTACCTCAATGATATTCTCAAGAGATGGACTAATGGTTATTGGAGAAGAAGGGGATACGTCATCATTTGAGGAAGTTGTCTCTGACTCGTTTTGAATGCCATTTTCATTATCATCATTTGAGGAAGTTATCTCTGACTCATTCTAAATGTCATTTTCATGAAAGCCTGGCCACTCATATCTCATCCAACTTACCTCTTCGCTAGAATTCTCCCTTTAACGAGGTGGAGTAGAGAGCTCAGTAGTAAAGAACATTTCGGTTTCAAAAAAATGTTGCATCCATAGTGACATATGTTCACCTATGAGTGGGATTAAAGTAGTGATATCCTTGTTGATGTAGGCTATAGCCTAAGAAAACGTACCTACAGCACGAGGATCAATTTTTGTGTGGTGATCCTTTTGGACATGAACAAATACAACACACCCAAACACGCATGGTAGCATCATTAAGATTAAGGACAGTATTACAAAATGAGATAATGCTTGAAGAGGAGTTTTCATTTCAAGAACCTTCTTTGGCAACCTATCGATAACATAAACTGCATGCATAATTACCTCTGCCCAATAATGCCCAGACATATTAGCCCCAATAAGAAGAGCTCTAGCAGTCTCAAGAATATGCCGATTTTTCCATTCGGCTACTCCATTTTGTCAGGGAGTATGTGAATGTGATTTCTCATGAATCATTCCATGTTAACGAAAGAAGTCATTAAATTGCATGTTGACATATTCTATGCCGTTATCAAAACGAAGAACCTGTAATTTGGTGGAGTATTGTGTACAAACCATGTTGGAAAAAGACTGAAAGGTATTGAAAACCTCATCCTTATGTTTCAACAAATACAACCACATCATTTGTGTGCAATCATCGACAAAAATCACAAACCACCAATAGTCATGCATATTAGGTTTCGGGGATGGTCCCCATACACCAATAAGGATTAAGGAAAAAGGAATGGTACTTTTCTTAAAACTCAAAGGATAAGTGGCCCGATGGCTTTTCACAAAAATATAGGTTTCACATTTAAATTGAGAAATTTCCATATCTAAGAGTAAATCTGGAAGAACATGTTTCAAATATCTAAATGACGGATGACCTAAACGACGGTGCCAAAGCCAAACTTGCTCCTCCATAGACATATTCTGATGAGTGGTGTGACATGCTTTACCGATCTTTACATCCATCAAATAGTATAGTCCCCCCTTCTCAATACTGCGTCCAATAATCTCCTTTGTTAGAATATCCTAAAGAAGGAAAAGATTAGGATAAATAATTGCAACATAATTCAAATCTTTGGTAAGTTGACTCATAGATACTAATTTGTAAGAAAGAGATCGAATAAGAAGAGTATTGGATAATGGCATATTAGGTACCACTATTACTATACCAGCCCTTGTTATTGGGGAAATTTTTCCATTGGCATTTGTAATGTTGGTTCTTCTAGGTTTATATCTTTGGGAGATGTCATTTTCATCATAGGTCGTATGGTTAGAGGCTCCTAAGTCAAGAATCCATTGGCTATGAGCATTGTCTATTTCATGTAAATTCATACCTATGACTGGTTTATGAATTTCAGTGATGCTGACATTGTGAGCTTGAGCTGGAATTAAGGAAAGAGTCATATCACTGATAGCAACTGAACCTTGACCTCTAGTCATCTGTTTAGTCTTGCCTGTGTCATTGGTTCCTTCAACATTGTACTCTTTCTTTGACTGTAATTCATGCCACCATTCAAGATACCCATGGATTTTAAAACAGGTCTCCCAAGTATGTTTAGTTCATCCGCAATGAGAGTATTTTAGTCCATCAAACACATTCTTTTTAGACAAGGAATTTAATTTTCCATTATGAAAGGAACCTATCGAAGGAGTTATAGTCCTCAAACTCTTTGACGTAAATACAGAACTCGATGGTTCTTCAGTTGAAGTTCCTATCATGACTACTTGTCGCACAGCTTCTCGTCGAACATGGGCATAAGCTTGCTCCATTGTAGGGAATGGTTGCATCTATAGAATATCTCTACAAATGTTGTCTAGTTGATCATCCAGGCCATCCAAAAATATGTAAATTCGATCTTCCTACAACATATTGTTATAACGCTGAATATCAGCTTGGCACTGCATGGGATTTGGCCTTCGAAAGTCGATCTCTCTCTATAACCCTTGTAAACTGTTGCAATATTTTTCCAATGAACCACCTGCTTGCTTTAGTTGTGATACTTTGCACCGAAGGTCATACACTTGGGAGACATCACTCCCATCAAAATAAGTTGTTGCTATGGCATCCCATACCATTTTTACCGGAGGAAATCTGATGAAATTCCCAATCAATGATGGGTCCAGGGAGTTAATGAGCCATCCTTTTACTATGCCATCATCAGTACTCCATTTTCGAAAGGTTAAATCTATCGTTGCAAGTTGGGGCAGATCACCATTGATATGACCTAATTTGTCTTTGTTAGAGATGTACATCTCCACCACTTGAGACTACAGTCCATAGTTGGTCCCATCCAATTTAATTCCTATTGGAGCAACGGCTATATCTATTGTTGAGGTTGACCGGAATTCTTAGATAGGATTTCTGTCATTCTGGTAATGAGTTCTGATAAGATAGATGAAGAAGAGATTTCAGGGGTTTCTAGTAACTGCAAATCTTCCCCAACCATATCAGTGTTATAAGATGTTATTGGCTTCAGTGTTATTTGTATAGAGGATGGGAATTGAAAACTTGCTCTGATATGATATTGTTAATAAGAAAGAAATATTCTCTCTTTTTTTTTTTTCCTTCATACATGGGTATTTATACATAATCAAGCTCTCTTATTTTTGGTATAAAATCTGTTATAATGACGATTGTGATTTTGTAGTCAATGATATTCATTGACTCTATGATACAGCCATAAATTCCTAATTTCTAGGAGTCCTTCATGCCAACATTTACTCTACTCTTTATGTTATCTAATATTATGTGTTGAACTTTTAGTTATATGCCTTCATATTACTTGATACTAGTCTCTTTAGTAGATGCTAAGGTTGTGTCAATGCTTTGTGTAGTACAATGAAGGTTCTTAAACAGTAGTGGTGTTGGTCTTGGATATTCCTATAGTATATAGTAGGACTATCACAACTTAACTACCGCTTAGGTTATGACTAATAAGGTTTAGACTAGTTAACTTCAAATACCAATTTTGTTATTTGTAAATACCCTATGTGTTAGCATAGAAAAATTGCTTCTATCATGGTTCTTTCATTTCCCTTCCCTCTAATAGTATCCATGATTACACCTATTTTAATATAATTGATTTATCTTATCGACTTTTTATTTTTGGATAGATTATGAATGATTTGTGGTTTCCATTTATTCATTCCATTGGCCTAAGAAAATCATTTGAGATTATGTAATTGATCAAATTCCATCCAATAAGCTTCAACCTCTAACCGATATATGGTCATTTGCTCAATAAGGGTTGGATATCCTTAGATCCTTTCCAAATGTCACTTGAAAATGATAGTTTATTTTAGTAGCAATTGATTATTTTATAAAAGGGGCAAAAGCAAAAGTTGTAGTGAACAAGGTTGTTAAAATTATGATTCTATTATTATTTCAATGTGTAGAATCAATAGAAATGTAAAATATTGAAAAAATTGTAAGCTTGTGGAAACATATATCAAAATTCACAATTCTACCAAAAGTCTATACCTAAACAATTTTACACTTATTTCAACTAAGAAAAACATCACATAATAATAAACTCAAATAATTGAATATTTGACTCACAATTTTAATATCTATGACAGCAAATATTACTAAGTAGAAAGTAGGGTCTTTGGTACTTGACTTTATCTTATCAAGATTTGGAGTTCTTTACATGATTATCACTTATAAGAGCCTACAATTCGATAATGGAAAGTTTTGAGCATTTTGTGAGAAACATGGAATTTGACTTCACTACACATTAGCTGTACACTTATAATTGAATGGCTAGTCAAAGCTATGACTAAGACAATTCTCTACAGTTTGAAAACAAGAGAGATCTAGCTAAGGGAAAGTGGGTCGACAAAGTTGCTTCTCTTTTGTTAGGATACGGGAGCAACCAAAGAATGTCTTAGAAGAAGCCCCATTTAACTTAGCTTTTAAGTCTAAGCTATCCTACTAAAGAGCTAGAATTATGACATATCAACATAAGGTGGCATGATATTACAATAAAAAATAAAATAAAATAAAGCATAAGGTTTTTCAACCTGAACACCTGGTGTTCCACAAATTGGAAGTAATAAGACTGCGAAAAAACTACAAGAAGCTTGCTGCAAACCAAGAAGATCTACTTAGAGTGTGTGGAGTTCTTGGGAATGGCCTTTATAGACTAGAAAGATTAGATGGGCAAATCATCCCTAAGGCTTGGAATGTCGACAATTTGAAGCTATATTTTGAGTAATTCCTCTTAGTAAATGGTTGGTGCTCTATTATATTTTTTCTTACCCATACTACTATTTGGGTACTATGTAATGTTACATATCAATGAAATTTAATCTTCAACCAAAGTTATTGGATTATTTTTACTGAAAGAAGTATTTATTTATGCAATTCTTTTTATTAAGTCCCATCTGAATAATAGTTAATGGACTACCCGAATAGTAAAGTACTAAACTGCAGTTCCAGCCAAGATGATAAATGGGCTAAACGATATAGTTCCAACCTAAAATAGTTAATGAACAAATATTAACTCTACACCACGTAGAGGTTAGCAAACCTATATTTTATTTTAATATCCTGACCTAATTTTGGGATCATAGGCATTGCATTTTAGACAAAGTCTTTTCAAATAGCATAGGTTGCTCTCATGACGACTAAGATTCTCTTGCGAAATGAATGAGTAGCAAGCTCTAAAGCTGATTCATGTAAACTAAGCTCCACCTCGACATATCAATGGGGTTATGAGAAGGAGACTCAAGCTGGACAAAGTTAAGGAGTATGATGAGGAGGAACAATACAATGTTATTGAGGCGCGTGACTTGAGGATGCCACGAAGAGCTAAGCGTCTCAAAGTATAGGTTCTAAGCTTTAGTTGGTCTAGTAGTACTAACGACTACTTAGATTGAGAGGAAAAGATTAAAAGGATATTTGATTTTTATGACTATAAGGATGTTGTTCATATTAAGGTAACTACACTAGAATTTTTTGGATATATAGCAATGTGGCGGAAAAAGTTTCAAACCGTGTGCTAGAGAGTATGGCATGAAATTTGGACGTAGAATAAAATGAAGAGAGTTATGAGAAATAGGTTCGTACCCAAATACTATGAAGAAGACATCTTCTGATGCCTCTGGGATTTAAAACAAGTTAGCAAGTTAGTAGATGAGTATGTATGGAAATTCTAATTGCTGATGATCTAATGTGATGTTGAAGAACCTAAAAGCCGAACTATGGCTCAATTCATTTATGGGCTCAAGACGAAGATTGGTCATATTGTAGAGTTGTAGAGACTTAGAAGTCTAGATGAGGCCATTTGATTGGTATAGAGGGTTGAGAGGTAGGGGCGAAGCTAGATTAGTTGACCTGGACTACTAAGCCAAAGTGCCATTCTAAGTTGATCAAAATATGGCCGGGCATAGAACAGTTCCAAGGTAGACCACTAAGGGCAAGTGTCGAGATAACCTACAGAGGGATTAGTTAAGGGCAAGGTCGAAGAACTTAAGGATTAAAGAGACCAAGGTTAGAGCTCAAGAATAATGACCCAAGAGATCAAATGCTTTAAATGCCTTAGTTATAGATACGTGGCTAGTCAATGTTCGAACCGATGTGTTATGACCATCAATAGAGACATACCTCAATTCGAAGTGGAGAGTGCTGGTAAAAGAGAGGAGGAAGTGGGAGTTAGCTAAGTGCTAAAAGAGTTTCAAGAGGACCTTAATGCCCTAATACCCCCTGAAGCAACAACAGACACTACGTCAAAAAAGGTCTAAGGCAACATTAATCTTACAACATCTTAAAGATTTGTTACCTATACAATTTATTTGCAATGAAATATTTAAATGTTACTAATGAAATTACTTAAAGGCAACACTTTTAAGTAACAATGTAAAATATGTTGCTATCATAAACTTAATGTAACAACATGGTAACAAATATGTTATGTTACTAATAATTGTTTTAAAAAGGGCAACAATTTTTATAAGTCATTGCCTTAGTTATCAACCTTTGGCAACCATTTTTGAAATTGATGCTCATATTAATAAAGTATACAATACTCATGAAATTGTTGTTCCCTCAACATAGCAACTAATTTAAGTAACTACAATTTTTTTATTGTTATAAGCAACAATTAACTGAAGTATTGCCTAAATAAAGGTTTCCACTACAATAAAATATAATATAATTGTCAAACCCAAATTTTCTTAATATATTAAATCTACAAATAATTCTTATGGAAAAGGCATAAACAAGAAAAGTTATTTTTGTTTATAAAACAAGGAAAGTTTACTTTTTCAAAAGATAGTAACTTGAGAAAAACTATATACAAAGGTAAACATTTTTTTCCCCTTAAGTCTAAAGACCTATTAAAATCTTAAATAGTTATGATATGAAATTTTCTTAAATAAATAATTAGAAAACTTACTTAAAAATTCCCTTATTTTTCAAAAATAAAAGGAAATATCAATCACCAAATAAAAATGATTTTATTTTACAAAAAACATTAGTGTGTTAATCACTTTTATTAACAAAAATAGGCCAAGTTTATATATTTAACAATCTTATTTTTCAAAGGAAAAATCTAAAAGAAAAATAATTTTTATTACCAATTATTAGAAAACCCTAAATAAACCCTAGTTTTTAGAAATACCAATTGAAAGATGTTTTATTATTAAAAAGAAAAAAAAAGAGATATAATATTCATTATTCCTTTTTTCATAAAAACCCATATGTTAAAATTTTCTTTAGAAAAATATAGTAAAATTAGCAAAAATTCTTTAAATGCTACAAAAATGCAAGCAATACTGAAAATGTCATCTTATGTTTAAAAAGCCCTAAATAATTGAAAATGAAAAACAAATACAAATTTAAAGAAAAAATGAGACAACAAATATAAAATCACTAAAAATGTACCTTTTACTAAATGACACAATTTTATATTTATGGAAAAACTAAAAATATAAAAAAAAGTAATTTTCATTAAAAATATGATTTTTATAATGTAACATGTGAAAAGTACAATTTTTACAAAAACAAATGCAAATTTATGGTAATGGTATGCTTTTTAATTTTTGAAAGGAAAATGCTCTTATGATGAAAAATATGATGTTTGTAAAGAAGCAAGAAGCTTTTGTTGATAAAAAAAATGCAATCATGATACAGTTTTTATAAAAAAAAAAAATATGCTAATATGCTAAAAATATGGAAAACATGACCATTGTGATTAAAAGATGTAACTCTTTTATTTGTATGATAACATAATATCAATTCAATTCTAATATAATCAAACAAACTAAATTATGCATATGAGATCCTTATGATATACTTATAAAATAATATTTAAATCGATAAAATAGGTTACAGATAAGCACATGTTAGCTCGAATCCTATTTAAAGATAAATTACACAAATCTTCTCTCATATGTTAGATATGATTTTATTCATTTTAAATTAAATCCTTATTAATATTTATTTATATATATAGTTAAGGCCATGCAAAAAAACCGTGAACTGTAAATTGAATTCTAAACCAAACCAAACTGAATTGAAAAATTGGTTTTTTTGTAAACCGTTTAGTTTACGATACGACTTGGTTATATATAAATGATTCACGATTTGGTTCGAGGAAACAAACCAAACCATATCTTTTTTTAATCGAACCAAATTGTTTAGTTAAATAAAAAAAATTCATGTAATTATTTTCTCCTTTTTTATATTTTTTCCATAAATTTTTATAAATTTCAACAAATTTTTCATATCTTCTTATTATTTATCTTAATTTTGTACTAATTATTAAGATTAAGTTAAGTGAATTTCTTTTAAAATTTTATATTTATTGGCGATAAAAAATATTTAGTGAAAATTTGACACAAACAGTTTGAACCATGGATGGAACCAAACCAAACTGATTTTAATTAGTTTTGAAAAATTTTCAAATCGAACCATATGATTAAGTTTGGCTTTTCAAAAAAACCAAACCATTATATTGTATTTAGTTCAATAAAGAGGACAAACCAAACTAAACAATGCCTATCCTTATATATAATAATTTCTACACAGTATATTAAGTGTACATTGTAGTGTAATATGATATTTGTAGATAAATTATATACTTTCATATATTTTATTGAACATTTTGTAGCACATATCAAATTACGTAGATATTTTCTATGTATAGTATATGTACATAAATAAAATATTTTATTATATACTATGCAATATGTATAATAGTTATAAGAAATAATATAGATATTGTACACATTAATATTATGTATTATGAAAAAATAAGGTGTATATATTATAATTATATATAATACATACAATTATATATATAATATTATGTTCTATGGTACAAGACATATTATTTCTATTATATATATATTATTATAGCATATGGTACAAAGTATATTATTTTAAATACAATTTTATGTATAATACATGTTTTTACATATACATGTATTGCTATTTATTTTAGATTTACTATACATTATATACATAAATTATAATATATTTCAAATAAGAACATGTATGTGTTATGTTACAACAATATACAATAATATAAATAATACTACACATTAAATTTTATTAGTATATTTCGAGAAGTTAAGAGTAATACTTGATAAATAAAACTACTTATTTCTTTTTCTTTTTTTATAATTTTCCCTCCAAACATTCCCTCATCCTTTTATTTTTCCCTTTATTCCCTTTTTTACATTTGTTTTTCTCTAGTTATTATTTCTTAGATGTAAACTCCATATCTTCTCCAATTGTTCAATCTCTCTCTCTCTCTCTCTCATATGACAATTATTGCTTCAAACAAAATATTCTTATTGCTACCATTATTTTAGTACTATTTTCTTTTAGGTTTTGCAATTTAATATAGTTTAGGACTATGCTTTTTTACCTTTTATATTTATATGTTGATTGTGGTACCATTGTTAGTATTACACAATAATAAATTTTTTCTTAATAGTATGATTGCATATTACAATAGAAACCTAACAAAAGATATATTTAAAGCACCAAATCCTCTTAAAAATTCGAAAATCATATTCTTACTTTAATAAAAGAGAATAACTTTAATCAGGATATTAGTCCCTAACTTTCTTAGAATTATGTGTATGTTTTTGTGTGTCTTTCTCAATTCTAATTTTGTTTTGTATTTTTCTTTTTCTTTTTTTTTTCTCTTTCTAAACATGATTATTCCAAAAGGTAATATTTTCATTAATGAAAAAAATTAGGGTTTCATTATTTTGGTTTTGATACATTAGGTTTTAGATGAGGAGAAGGTAGTTGAAATGACAGAACCCTTTCCTTAAAGTATCGAGCTTTCAGTTATTACAATTTCTTGTTATGTTGTGAATTTTCTTTTTCTTTTTCTTTTTTATCTTTTTTCTGATCGAATGAAAAGATATTTTTTTATAATTGAAATCTAATGCTATAACTTTTTATATTTGATGGATGATTAATTTTAGCTAGGATGCTTTTTTTTTTTTTTGGCTATGTAAAAGTTATAAAACTTAATGTTGTTTTATATTCATATATTAGGAGGAATTATGATATATATAATCAACCAAGTGTTAACTATTGTTGCAAATTCCATAAGTATGTTCGCATTTATATTTAAGAACACTATATAAATAATGTTCAAAGTTTAGTTGTGCTTTTCTGCTTCCTTTTTAACCATTAAGAATAAAGATTTGATTTTTATTGAGATATATATTCTTGTTATCTAATGGTTAAACTAGTTTATTTTGAGAACTAAAGTTAGATGTCTTCAACCTAATCTTATAGAATTAATTATATCAAATGGTTCTATGCTTATACTGAGAGTTTTAATTACACTTTTATATAACTGATTTATATAAATAAGGAATATCATAATTTAATGTTAATCTTTTTCTAAAACAAAAGAAGAACCTCTATATTTTGTTATTGGATATGGATGTTGGATTTCTCTTCAAGGTAAAATCTTAATTTAATTAATGTATTTATCTTGTAAAATTATAGAAAGCTCTTTTTTATGGGTTTTGAAAATACATATTAATAATGTTTGCAGGAGTTAGAGAAAAGTGCAGAACCTCATGAAGAGTTCATTTGAAAATAAATGATGGTGAATCAATGAAAATAGTGTTAAAGAGATAGAAACAATAATAATTTTTCTATGTAATTTCCTTTAGTGAAATATTTATGTACATAATTTACATTGAAATAATTATTTTTATGATTGGTTATGTACATATATTTTTTAAACTTCTTAAGAGAGACATGAGTAAGATTCCTATAATTCTAATACCCATTATCTATAATCGCTTCGAGGCTTTATTTAGTTGATTCTAAAGAAGATAATTTTCTACTAACATTAACTCCTATATTTAGTTGGAAAAAAAAAGTTGAATGAATGTTAATTTAAATTATTTATTAAATGTGAATATTTTATTAGTATATGCAACAATAAAAAAAAATGTTGCATAGAATAACTAAATGTTACATTTAATATTCAAAGGTATTGCTAAAAAGAAATTAATGTTGTTTCTATATTCATAAAATCATCACATTTACTTGAAAACTCTATTGCGTAATAAAAAAATGTTGTTGCATTTATATTTTAATCTCTATAATATCCAATGAATTAAGCAATGAAAATTTTCATTATATAAAACATCATATTCATTGCTTAATAATTTATGCAACGAAGACTTACAACAATAACCTTTTTTTTTTTTTTTGTTGCCTTAACCTACATGCAACAAAATTATAGGTAAAGGCAACGAATTTGTTTGTTACCTTAGAGTTTTTTTAACGTAATGCAAGTATTGTTTTGTTGTTCAACAATCTCTTAGTACTTTTGAAGTTGATAAGAATTCGCAGAGGGATAATCTCTTCTATACAAATTACCGAGTAAATGGCAAGCTATGCACCTTGATCATTGATGGAGGAAACTGAACCAATGTTATAGTGTAAAGAATAGTTAAAGCCATGAAGTTGCCAACCCTTTTACACCTTGAGCTGTATAAGATTCACTGGTTGAATGAGAAGGGAGGTTTACCCATTGTTGAGCAAGTTAAAGTACCGATTACCATTGATGATTCGAATAAGGACGAGGTGTTGTATGATGTCCTCCTTATGTGCGCTGGTCACATCTTACTCGGTCAACCTTAGCTGTTTGACTTGAGGGTATTACGTGATGAGTATAGAAACACTTACATGTCCCAAAAGAAAGGGAAAAAGGTTATATTAACCCCTATGAGTCCTAAAGAAGTTCAGGAGATGCAAGAGAAGGTTTCCAGATCATTACATTGGAAGTCCTCAATGATTTCCCGACCACAATTTGTTCGTGAAGTCTAGGCTAAGGAGTGTACGCTCCTTTTAGTTAGAAAACTTTTTGAGTTAAGAGAAGCCAAAAGCTTAGCTACCGAGGTGCAGATACTACTACAGAAGTATGTCGACCTGTTTCCTGCCAAGATACTGAAAGGCTTACTATCTTTAAGAGGCATTGAACATTGCATTGACCTTTAGCCTAAAGTTGTATTACCAAATTGACCTACCTATAAAGAAATAGGTAGACAAGTTGGTGGATCGTAAATATGTCTGTGAAAGTATGAGCCCTTCTATCGTACCTACTATACTAGTACCAAAGAAGGATGGATCATGGAGAATATGTATTGTTAGTTAAGCCATCAATAAAATGACTATTAAATATTGATGCTCAATCCCACAACTTGTTGACATGCTTGATGAGTTACATAGTGTTCGCATCTTTTCAAAGATTATCCTAAAAAGTGGCTACCATTAGATATGAATAAGGCCTGACAATGAATGGAAAACTTCTTTCAAAACAAGGGATGGTCTATTTGAGTAGTTGGTGATGCCATTTGGTCTAAAAAATGCACTAAGCACTTTTATGCAGCTCATGAACAATGTCGAGGGCACTGATTGGCAAATGTGTTGTGGTTTATTTCGATGACATTCTTGTTCACAATGTGGACCCCATTGCCCATGTTAAGCATTTAAGATTGTTTTTTGACATTCTCTATGTAGAGAGGTTATTTGGAAACTTGAAGAAATGTAAGCTCTACCAAAGTGAAGTTGTATTCCTCTAGTATGTTTTTTAGACGAAGGAGTCTAAGTTGATGATGATAAAGTTAGAGCTATTCTTGAATGGCTTATGACAACAATGCTGCCGAAGTCAAGAGCTTCCATGGTCTAGTTTTGTTCTATTGGAGATTCATTCAAAACTTTAGAACCATAATGGGACCATTAACCAAATTGACTAGGAAGAACTCAGAGTTTAAGTGGTTAGAGAAAGCTTAAAAGAGTTTTGAAGATATAAAGTCCAAATTGACATCAACTTTAATACTCTCCCTACCAAATTTCGAGAAAAATTTTGAGATAGAATGTAACATGTTTAGAGTCAACATTAGTGTTATCTTTATGCAGGAGCACCAACCCGTTGCATATATCAACATGAAACTCAAAAGAGCTACCATGAATTACTCAACATATAACAAGGAGTTCTATACCCTTGTCTAAATACTATAAAACTGGCAACATTACTTGTTGCTAAGAGAATTCATTATCTACTTAGATTATGAATCTCAAAAACCATCTTCAAAGGCAACAAAACTTTCTCGCTGTCATGCCAAATGGGTTAAATTCTTAGAATACTTTTACTATGTCATCCAATATAGGAAGGGAAGTACAAATACTATGGTCAATGCTCTTTCTCATCACCATACTTTCATTATGACAATGCAAGCTAAGGTACTTAGATTTGGTACCCTACCTGATCAATATGAGCATGATTAGTATTTTAGCCTTGTAGTAGCCAAATGCAATGTTGGGGTAGTTGTAAATAGGTTATACTTAAGCCAAGGGTTTTTTATGAAGGGCAAGCAAGTTTGTGTGCCGAGTGGTTTAGCTAGAGAACTACTTATTCAAGAAGCTCATGCTAGAGGCTTAGTCAATGATTTCAAGAAAAATAGAACAATTGAAATGTTGAAAGAACATTTCTACTGGATTAAGATGATGAAGGATGTGCACAGAATGCTTTAGTGGTGCGAGGTGTATAAGTTTGCGAAGGTAAGGAAGGAAGAAGCTATATGGAGAGTATATACCTCTACCTATACTTGACCATCTACGAACCTACTTAAACATGGATTTTATGCTTCGCTTACCTTAAACCCAGAGAAGACATGACTCTATTATAGCATTAGTCAATCAGTTTAACAAGATGAGCCACTTCGTTCCTTACCACTGGACCAATGATACCTTATTTATTGCTAACCTCCTTTTACAAGAGATTGTGGAGCTGCATAGAGTGCCTAGAAGTATTATATTTGATTGTGACTCAAAGTTCACTAGCTTCTTCTTGAGAACTTTATGGAAGAAGCTTGGCACTAAGCTAATGTATAATACATCTTACCATCCTCAAAAAGATGGCCATACTGCAATTTTAAACAAGATAGTTGTCAACCTCCTACAAATAGCTGTTAGGAAGAACTTACATGATTAGGACCTATGTTTACCTCTCATTGAGTTCGCTTACAACTGTTCAGCTCACAGCTTGATAAGAAGATCACCTTTTGAGGTTGTCTATGGACTTAACTCAAACTTACCCCTAGATATGGCTATCAGCTCGACCATTCAAGGGGAAAGTCATTCCAGCATGTAGCATGCCATGGAGTTCCAAAAGTTGCACCAAAAGGTTACTAAACAACTAGCACAGATTGTGGCCTAATAGAAGGAGCAAGGAAGATAAGGAAGTAGACGAGTGGTTTATAGCCCCAAAGACCTTATTAAGTCTACCTTAGTAAGGAGTGTTTCCTTAAAAAGATGACAAGCAAGCTCTCCCTTAGGTTAGATGGACCTTTTAAGATCCTTTGGCACATCAATGATAATGCATATGAGCTTGAGTTACTCGACAAATACAATATATCTACTACTTCCAATGTTATTGACTTAACACCCTATGTACTCAATGAAGAAGAGAGTGAAGATTTGTGAGCAAATCTTCACTAACCTTATGGAATTGATGGACTGCCAACTAATAATCCTCTCACCCATACACATCTCCGAAGCCTTTAGTCACTCGCCAAAAGAATTCTCTCTAATCATCTTACATATGATGAAGCACAATTTACAAGAGAATGGTGGAAGAGCTCCTAAAGGGCTCATCTCGGCCATACCCTGCTTTGTCTAATTCTAGGTACCAAACCTTATTTGCCAAATACCGAGGCTGAGGTGCTAAGTGCTGAAGCTTAAGACCTTAATCATACAACACTATGCTAATCACTAGGTACCCTTCATGCTTAGTGCCAAAGCTTACTAGCTGAGTGATGAGATCTCCTTTATGCAAACTCTTACTCTTCAGCCTGCTATCCCTACAACTTCTATACAGTGATGCTTACATTTGCTACTTGTAGACACCTCATTTTTTCCATTTTTTTCATTTTTCCTTAGTTGAGCCAAGTTAATAAATAAACAAAAAAAATAAAAAAATAGAAAAAAAAATATAAAAAGAAAATTAAAAAAAAGAGAGTCCAGTTCTATCATATTAAGTTGAATCGTATCAAGTTGAGTCGGGTCGTTTAGTATCAAATCGGATAACGGTGTGTGATTAATTTAATAAATTATTTAGTTGTTAGAGAGTTGAGCTTTATTAAAATAATTTTGGTTCAATATAATATAAAATAGATTTTTTATCTAATTTATATTGGGTTAGAATAGACTTAGGATTTATTAAGTGGGTTATTAGGTTAAATCAAATTGGATCGGATTGGACCTTAAAAATAGAAAGCCCAAATTAAGTAGGGTTTCAAGAAGTTAGGTCAAATCTTCAAAGAATCGTTATCAAATCTTCTGTATCTTAGACATGAAAGATTCAGTTGTAGTTTATAAATAAGAATTTATCAATGAAATCAGGATAGTTTTTTTCTTTCATTTTTTTTATCACATAATTCCACAATACATTTACTCACCAAAGCCATCATTCCACATTGCTACGCTAACACAACCCAATGCTTAGCTAAATTGCATGCCTCCTAACATATTCTAATATACATCTTTGTACTCCACATTGACTACAAAGTCGTATAGAAGCTATAACAATACAGGTCCACTAACCGACTATAACAAATTCAACCGCATGTCCTCAAATCCAAGCATCACAACAACAACTAATACACTCCAAGATACATTCACATACCCTCCTCTCCTCCTCTCCCCCTCCCTCTACAAATCCTAAACCAAACTGAGCATGCTCCTAACCAATAGCCTCACCTAACGTTTAAATACGGCCAATTAGACAAACCCTTAACAAACACAAGCTGAAGCCTACCATAGCAGTCCTTGAAGCACACGACCAAATAGTACCACACAATCTACTAATCGAACCACAAGTCCACTGTTGCTACGCCTAAGTGATCCATGACATAATTCACTCACGTCCAATTGCACAGGCCCCATGTACGTCCACGATGAACAATAGCTGGCATGTCCTCAATACCAATGCCAACAATAACATCAATTACTTAGCTACACATACACTGAATTACATGGTCACAAATGCGAAGTTTGCACTCTCCATAGTAGCTACGACACTCAAACGAACACGCTGTACGATTATGCATGACTTGATTCGGTAAAAATTATTTATGTTATTTTATTACTTAGTTTGATTATTTTTACTAATTTATTTTTGTTTTAAGTGGAGGTTATTTTTTATCATTTCCATATTGCATGATTTGTTTAGATAATTCAAATTTTTCATAAAATTTAATTGCATTTTTAGTAAAATCATGTTTTTTTGAAAAAATAAACATATCTAGAATGTATCGAGATATGTATCTTACAATTGAGATTTTAAAAACACTACATATCTAGATCGTATCTTCAACGCATCTTATGGTTGAGATTTAAAAGAGATACGATACGTATCTAGATCGTATCTTCAATGTATCTTGCAGTTGAGATTTAAAAGAGATATGTATGCAATATATATCTAGATCGTATCTTCAAAGTATCTTGTGATTGAGATTTAAAACATATGTATCTTGATCTTCATACGTATCTAGATCGTACTTAGTAGATCTTACAACTAAGATTTTAAAAAGATATTTTTTTACAAGTAGTGTTTTTAAAAATAAAAAAAAAATTCTTAACCTATTTTTTCAAAATCATTTACTTAGTTAGAGTTTTCTTTAATTCATAAAAATTAAATTTCTTAGGTTTTTTTTTAAATAATTAATTATTAATAAAATGTAAACCTAGCTAGGTTTTCAAAATAAAAAGAATTTACCCAATAAAAATTTTATAAAAAGAGAATTACGACCGGTTTGATCACGACTAACGGGTACATAAATACCTTCAAGGCAACCGAATGTAAAAATGAAAGAACTTTTTTTCCCTTTTTCTTAGATATTTGTCATAAAAAATCACTTTAGTTATCTTTTATATATTTAGTATTTTTTAGAAAATTATATAAATAAAAGCCTATCAATTTTTCTTTAGTTTTTACATGGTGACTTAATCTTAATAGGTTAACCCCCAAACCCAGTCTTTTCTAATTATTTATTTTAATTTTTTTTTAGAAAATACTTGGATTAGTGATCAAATTAGGATTTTCCCACCCAAAAACCCTAATTTCATTTTTTTACCAAGTGAACTAGTTGGCAACTCCAATTTTTAAATTTTTTGGAAAATTATTTCCTTAATTTAATATCAAGTAATTTTTATTAAGTGGCCTAGAATTAATATAGGTTGAATTAAGAAAAGCAAAATAGAGCTCGATACTATTAATACAAAACCAGTGTTTCATTGCTACCTATTCTTTTTGCTTGATATTGTACTATTTTGCTCTTTTTGTCATTTTTCCTATTTACCATTTTCATATATACTAAGAATCTCTTTTCATGTATACATTTTTGTAATTTTCCTTCTTTGTAATGCTGATATAAGGACTTACTATAAATAGTCCATTTTCCTTATAGCCAAAATATCTTACATTCCTTACAAATATTGAATATACTTAGTCCATGCAAGATATTCCTCTCCAAGTCTATTTTCATATACTCTTACTTAGTCTTGTTGAGTAGCTCAAGATTAGTCGTGGGTGGACCTTGGTATTAGCTTATGCGTTATATCAAGTGAAATGCCAATTCATGTTGTGTTCTTAGGTGAGTTATATCCTTCGAGCAACTTCATGTCAACTACTATATTTAGTTTACTGACCTTCCTATTTTATTTCCTTTGATATTTTGAAGGACCTATTTGGTTCTCATCTCCTACAATAAGCCCTAGTGATAATAGAGCTCCTAAGCACATCACTCTATAAGCTCTAAGCTCACGTTCTTCAAATCCTTTATATTGCTGCTCCTCCTCATACTTCTTAACCTCATCTAACTTAAGTCTTCTTCTCATAACTCTATCAACATGCCAAGGCTGAGCTAGGTTTATGTTAGTAGCTTCAGGCGCTCAATTCTCACTAATTTGTCTTCTCAACCTTGTATAGGAACAACCCTCTCTCGAGGGCTAGTCTCTATAGCCCTTTGTACGGTAATAGCCAAATTGGCCACAATAGTAGTGAGGTCTTGAATCTACTCTCTTCAGTTGTTTGTAGGGTATGTTGAGTAACATGGCCATGACCATGAGCTTTACTTTCAGCATCAATAAGCTCTCCTTAAACTTTAGATTCAACATTCTCAACATAAAACTTCCAAGAAACCCATTATTACATAAAAAATTCTCATAACCCTTGTAACCACTAACTAACATAGTGACTTAAGGACTTGCTCTGCTTTTCCACTAAAAAATATGGCACAACAAAACAATCATACTCTACAACCAGAACAACTACTTTAACACAAAGCTTTTGGTTATAATCTTAAGGTTTGATACTATGATTACATGATGTGCCTAGGAGCTTAGTAATCACTAAGGCTAATCGTAGGTAATAGTAACTAAGTAAGTCCTTTAAGATATCAAAGAAAATAGAATGGAAAGTGTTGTTGTATGGTTCTTAGATGATTTCCTTCCTACAAAGTACAAAGAACTACAAAAACTAGGGCCGATTCAGTATAGCCACTCCAATGCTTAAGTCATTGAGTGATTTTTAATGAAGATAAAGATAAGTAGTTGACAATTATTAGATCGTTCTTATAGTGCTTTTTATTTGTATTTATAAGCAAATATTAGGTATATGAAACAGCAATTAGTCATATGATTATTAAGACACGTAGAGACATCATGATTAAGTACATTCCTGAATTGTAGGAGTAGTGAACAGTTATGTAATGGAACCATGCCAAGGAATAACTATTCATTCCAGTTAAGTTCAAACCAGATATGACCATCTTGGTTAGCCTTTACTGAGAGGTGAATTACTTGGCTTCTCTCCAATCGAGTAGACGAGTGAATGTAATAAATGAAACCCAACTATCAATATTTGCCCCTAACTCCCATAGTTGAGGATTCGTCAGAGGGAGCATTTTAATATTTATGTTGTAGGGATAAGTAGAGTACTATTTCCTAAATGTTGAATAATATGGGAACTTCCTTTATTTCCGTTTAGAAAGGTAGATTATATCCCATCAGAAAGGTCACAACTTTCTATTGGATATCTATCTCGAAATACATGTTAATAATCTACACCATCATCCAACCAATATATGACTACTTTTAGAAACATGTTGTGGTTACAAGGGCAAATCATTCATATTTAAGAATTTCTTAAATACGGAATGTTTCATTTCATCTACATCCATAAGCTTTCACTTGCTTTTGGTATTTCATCTTTACCTTCAAAAACCCTCCAAAAAGTTTTGTGACATTCGTTATAGTTAAGATCAGGTATGCTTTGAAATGTAATTTGTCAACTTATTCTTTTAGATTCTAAACCAATTGAGACCAAGGCTACTTCTCCCCCCTAGAAATGGAGCGAGATGACATGGTCCTCAAGTAGCTTGGCTGATAGTGCAATAAAGTGATGGGACAAACTTGCTCGAATAAATACTCTTAAAGTAGAAACTTATTTGAAAGATAAAGAAGAAACATCTGGGGCATGGTATTTGTATAATAATTTAATTTACTTTAGTGATTCGTTTGATGGAGTTACTAGTGTTGTTGACAAATTTCTTATCTCGAAGTACAATAAGTACTAGCAAGATCTTTCTAAAGTATAGAATCTTCAAAGGTTAAGAGAGGACGAAAGAGTCTGCTTTCCAAGAGAGCATAAATTTTACATCTATTTGAAATATCTCGACTCTGGATTGTGCTTCCCTTTTTCAGCTTTCATCAAATAATTCTTCAACTATTTCTAAGTTCTACTAAGCATGTTCTCACCAAATGCTTATTAGCTTATCGTGACTTTAGAGATAGCCTTTGAAGAGGTCAAGGTTAGGGTTATGCCTCAATTATTTAGGTATTTCCTTATAATAAGGAGGTAACCTCATTATTAGTTCTCTGTGACTACAAGACATGGATAGAAATTTATGGATAGGTTAGAGTCCAAAATCTATAAGGGGCATGACAAGTTTGTGTCTATTATTTCAGATGAAGAGTTACATTTTATAACTTGATGGACTAAGCCTACCCATACCAAGGATATTAAACTAATGCCAAATGATGCTGTCATAGCAAAGAAGACCCAAGAGAGAGAGAAAAAAAAATGTTTTTCTTGGACACCGATAGGATAATAAAGAGATATGAGAATGGGGAGACAATTTTCTATAAGAAGGAAGGTATGCTATCAAATAATTGCTATGTTGACTATAACTACAAGACAAAACCTGTTCTCGTGACTTGGGGGAAGAATAGTTGCCTTTGACCCTTGCTCGGTATGAAAAATGTAAATCTTTTATTCCACGCCTTATTATTAATGTATCTACTTTATATTGTAGACATGGGAGCTAGCGATGTAAACGCTACAAAACTACTAGCTCAAGCCAAAGCCAAAATGTCCTAGGCTGACAAATGAGCAACCTCTAGGGTTATTGTTACTCAACTGACTACTGCTAAGAATGCCATAAAAGAAGGAATGGCGAAACAAGTATCGACATAGAAGAAGTTTTCCTATCCCATTAAGAGGCGATAAGGGAGTAAGAAACTTGGGTCTACTGTGGTTACACCAATTGAAATGGTTGTAACTTAAGAAAACATTTCTCAAGCTTTAGAGTAGAGAGATCGATGGTTGTAGTGCAGATGAGGTCACACATCCA
Source organism: Lumnitzera racemosa (assembly GCA_024138005.1). NCBI lineage: Eukaryota > Viridiplantae > Streptophyta > Magnoliopsida > Myrtales > Combretaceae > Lumnitzera > Lumnitzera racemosa. The sequence goes on along the minus strand of JAMXBC010000003.1, from coordinate 71,249,701 downwards.
GAAGCTATCAAGGGACCAACATTTTAGGTAGATGTTGTGCCAAGTGTTAGTAAGAGAAGTTGCAAGGAGTTTACTAGCAAACCTTCTCCAAATAAATTCAAAACTTTGGATGAGAAGATGAAGTAGGAAATAAGGAACAAAGCTCTCGACAACAGTAGTATTGAATTTATCCCCAACAATGAGTTAAGCGAGTACTTTGTTCCATTTTAGGCCATAACAATCTCTACACATACTTGGCGTTGGGTAATAGGACTAAATCCCTAACCTTGATGGAAGGTGTCATTCTTCCTAAGGATAGGGAAATTGCAAAAATGGACATCGACAGAATCAATGGTTACAATAAGGCACACATTGTACCCAAACTATAAGATGTAAGTATTAATTAAATCTTTTCAATTCTTATGTATGTTTTATTGTAAACAATCCTGTTTGTTTTACATATCAACAGTCATGTTCTAATGGTATTGGATAAGACCAACAAATGAAGGAAATAGGTAATAATAATGGTAATATTTTATTATTTTTTATTTTGCCAGGTGTTCTAGCGATTTCATCAATCCATATTGTTAACTTACTATGGAAAATTGAGGATGCATTGAATTCCTCAAGGCTCAAACCGGAGTTGTTGAGAATGTGAGAATCAGGGTTGAGATAGAGGCTAAAAAGTGTTAGGATGAATTGGCTACTAAGAAATTAGCACATTCACTAGTGGCCGATGAAATCTCCAACCTTAAGGCCAAAGTTGCTAAACAATATAAAGCAATTGAAAATCTAAAAGAGGATCTTCATAAGAAGAAAGAAGAGTACTAGGATTTATGCCAAACACTCAGCTCAATGAGTGATGAGGAAGATAGGGTTCAAATGCAGATAAAGGAATTGGGCACCAATAATTCTAGACTATAAAGCCATATTGTTGAATTAGATGAGGCAACGAGGAAAAGTCCCTCTATTGAAGAGTTATTAGATATCATGACTCTAAGTTGGCAATATAAGAGGTTACTAAGAAAGAAGTTATTAGAAGGGGTTCAGGCAGCAAGAGAGGAAATTCTAAAGTTTCATCTTGAATATAATCTTTCTTACTTGGATTTCACTGACATTGATGATCAAGTCAGTAGTTTTGATGAAGAACCCGATGAAGATTCAAGTACCAAGATCCGGATATAGGGTGATTATAATAGAATTTGTGTCGAAGATCCTAGCGACTACTATAACCATCTATCCAAAGAGATCCCCTATGTGCATAAAGAAAAATCTACCTATTCTAAGACGTCAAGCACCGAAAAAGAGATATTCTCCAGTAAGGCTCCAACTTCTAATCAAGAGAATTCCTCTACTTAGTCAAAAAATAAATCATAGGATTGTTCCCCTTGTAATTTGTCCATTTTTTATTTCTACTTCTTTTTCTTTTTAGCATGGACAGTACTCAGCCGAGTGGTCAAACATTTATCGTTGTATTTTGTTATTAATCTTATGTGCATTTCCTCGTGCATAATTTAATAGTTTTGGCATGTTTCATTTCATGCGCTTTTTGGTATCTTAGCATATTTTATTTCGTGAGTTATCATCTTAGCATGTTTTAATTCACATGCCTAATTATCATAGCATGTTTTGTTTCATACACCTAGTTATCTTAGCATGTTTTATTTCACATGCTTAATTATCTCGTCATATTTTATTTCACATACTTAATCTTCTCAACATATTTTATTTCACATGTCTAATTTAGATGCCTTTTTAAAGACATTGTTCATTATTCATTTGAGAAGTAGACTAGTTATCTTACTTGAGCTGCAAGATTGCCTCTATAAACAAATACACTCGTTATTCGGCTTTTCAACTAATTTATAAAGTTCACTAACCATGATAGGTTTGAACTTGTTAAATATAAGTTCGTCCACTGTGCAGTTTAAATATGATAATAATCCCTCGATCATAAAAATATCTAGTAGCAACATAATTTCCTTTTGAAATAAGTAAGCTAATGGCTTATAAAATAATTAGAAATGCTTCATGACATCAAGGGGGTTAATTAAAATAAAGTTTTAAGTTCTCAGCGTTCCATACATGAGGGATGGCTATTCCATCTAACCTTTCTAGTAAATAGGACCCTTCGACCATGACTTCCCGAACCCTAACAAAATCCTCCCAATTTGTACCAAGCTTTCCTTGCTTCTCTCATACATAGTCACCTCTAGTTTCTAGCAAACCAAATCTCTAGGTTAATAAACGCTATGCTTCACCTTTGATTACACTTGGCTGCCCTATGTTGATGTGTTGCTACTCTTACTCTTGCGACATCTCTGATTTTTTTACCTGTATCCAAATTACCTTTCAAACCAACATGATTGACCATTACGTCAAAATTTTGTATGCATAAATTTAGTAAGTCTAACTTAATTAGTAACATTATTTCCATACCGCACACAAATCTAAAAGGTGTTTCCTATGTTGCAATTCTATAAGTAGTTTGATATCCCCATAAAACATCTATAAATTTTTTAGCCAAATTTCCTTTAGCTTGATTAACCTTCTTCTTCAAGCCATATAAGATGATCTTATTAATGGCTTTCACTTGCCTATTAGTCTGAGGGTAAGCTATAGATGTGTAATTCAAGTGGATGTGGGGTTTCTCACAAAATGCTCAAAATTCGTCATTGCCAAATTATGGTCCATTGTCCATAATTATCACAAATTGAACTCCAAACCTTAATATAATGAAGTTCCAAACAAATGCTTTATCCTTCTATTCGATGATGCTTTCTAATGCCTCGGTCTCTACCTCTGCCTTTAGTTACTTCATGAAATAATCCACAATAATAATGCTAAATTGACGCTAGGTTGTAGACTTCGGAAATGATCTAAGTATGTCTAATCTCTATTGGGCAAAATGCAAAGGGCTTATCATATAGCACAATTCAATAGAAGGCACATGACTTGATGCCTCATGCTTCTAGCACTGTGGACAATGCCAAATAGATGTTCTCACATCATCTTTCATTGTCAGCCAATAATAGTAGAGTCGTAGAGCAAGGATATATAACATTTGTGCTTTTCACATAGTTGTTGCATATACCGTCATATAGCTCGAATAATACCCATGGCACATCTTTCGAAGGAAGGCATCAAAGATAAGGTTGTGAAAAGCCATGTTTGTACAACTAATCATTTATTGATGTGTAATTTGTGACTTGATAAATCAATCTTTGAGTCTCTTTCTTGTAACCAAGGAGGAAACTATCCTTTAGATAATCTACAAGTAGATCCATCTAGGACTTCTCTCTTTGAGCAAGGAGCTACTTCATTGCTTTACAAGGCAACTGATAAACTCTTATGCAGGAGAAACTTAACAAAGAGTTTATGACCCAAATTAGGAAATGCCATACTGGCCAATTTTGATAGCTTATTGGCAGTGATGTTTACTTCTTGGTATTTTATGAATTGAAAAGGATTGAAATTATTTCACGAGCTTTCATACTATTAGCAGGTACTTGTTCATTTCCTCTTCCTTCACTGCATGACTTCCTTTGACTTAATTTATCATAAGTTGTGAATCAGAGAAAACTTCGAGCTTCTCAACACCAACTTCTTTTACTAGTTTGAGTCTAGCTATCATGGCTTCATACTCGGCTTCATTATTGCTAGCTAGAAATCTAAATTTCAAGGCATAATTAACCTTGACATTGTAGGGTCCTCATAGAATAAGGCTCACACCACTTCCCCCTCTAGTGGAAGAACCATTGACATAAAGTACCATAATGGTTTCTCAGGAATTTCTACACTATCTTCTTTATTAGTGAACTTAGCCAAAAAATCTACTAGTACTTGAGCTTTTAATGACATTCTAGCTTTGTACTGTATGTTATAGGCACTTAGCTCCAAGGTATATTTTATCATCCTTCCCGAAGAATCTGGCCATTACAATGCTAAGCATAGAGGTTGATCAATAAGGACTACAATTTGGTGAGCTTCAAAATATGGTTTCAAATTCCTTGCTGAAAGAACCATTGCTAACATAAATTTTTCAATTTTAGAATATCGATGTTCATATCCATGTAGGACATGACTCACTTAATAGATTGGCCGATGCTCCTTGCCATCGATTTGAACCAACATAGAAGAAAGTGCTCGATAACTAACTGATAAGTATAAATACAAGTTCTCTCCTTCAATAGGTGTCAAGAGTATTGGCCATGATGAAAGAAATTTGTTAAGTTCACTAAATTCCCTCTTACACTCATTCTTCTACTTGAAGTCTCTCGAATTCTTTAAAATTTTAAAGAATTTTGCACATCTAACTATGCTTCTTAAGATGAACCTAATAAGAGCAACTATTTGGCTAATGAGTTCCTAAACCTCCTTGACAGTGTGAGAAGACTTCATATTGCTAATTGCATCAATCTTTCTCAGATTAGTTTCAATGCCACGTCTTGTGATCATGTACCCTAAAAACTTTCTTAAAGTAACGCCAAAGTTGCACTTCTACGAATTAAGCTTCACATTGTATCTTCACAAAGTAGTGAATGTCTCCTCAAGATTAGCAAGATGTTGACCCTTTGTCATGCTTTTCACAATCATATCATCAACATATATCTCAACATTTCAATGGAGCTAAGATTTGAACATTGTAGTAATAAACCACTGATAAGTTGTATAGGCATTTTTTAGCTTAAAGGGCATCACCATATAATAATATGTTCTAAAATTAGTGGTGAATGCTACAAGAACTTCATCTTCCTCATCCTTTTTGATTTCGTTGTAGCTTGAAAAAGCATCCACGAAGGAGAGTAAAGTATGCTCGGTAGTTGAATCAATTGAGTCAACAATCTAATGTATCATCGGCAAAGAAAAGCATTCTTTAGGATAGGCCTTGTTAAGATCTGTAAAGTCTGTGCACATATGCCACTTGTTGTTAAACTTCTTGACTAGTACACAGTTAGCTAGCCAAGTTGAATAAGTCCCTTCCTAAATAAATCATGCCTCTAAGAGTTTCTGAATTTCTTCTTCTATAGCCACTTGCTTCTTAGGGGAAAAATGTCTTTTCTTCTATTGAATCACTTTAGCACTTAGATCAATCTAAAGTTTGTGTACCATAACATCTTTAGGGATACCCAGTATGTTTGAGGGGGACCATGCGAATACATCTGATCCTACAGAAAGTTGATTAAATTTTGACGGATGTCTATCGATAAGGGTTTCCCTATCATGGTCGTCTTCTTAGGATCATCTCCTAATGAAATTTCCTCTATTTTTTCCTCAGCATTTTCTATGCTAACTTACTTTCCTTCTAGACGAGTTTCGACCTTTTTTTTATTCTCACCTTAACACTATTATATACAATGGCCTTGCTAACTATTTATCCCCTTTATACACCTTAACTCTAGCAAAAGTAGGAAATTTAGCCTTGATGTAGGTAGTAAAAGGGACAATGTCGAATAAGTGCTAGCACAACCTTCCAAGGATCAAATTATATGGGGACGAACATTTGATAGCAAGGATATCTACTTTATCCTCTGTGACATGATGATCATCTCCAGTTTGGATTGGTAAAGAAATTACCCTAGTCACGCAAACGGGTTGGTTATTGAAAGCATAAAAATTGTAGCCATAGGATCTCAACTGGGACTTAATCATTAGTCTCATCTAATCGAAAGCATACTGAAAGATAATGTTAGCTAAACTTCCATTATCAATGAGTATTTTCTTGACTTTGAAGTTAGAAATTCTTGCACTAATCATGAGGCCTTTGAATGCCTTTGAAATCTTCTTCTAAGGAGGAAATTATGTTGTTAATTCCAACCTTTTTTCTTTGGACATTACAAACATAATGAATGGAATCATTTGAGCTTAAGGAGCTTAACCGGCCAATGGTAGATGGTTTGCCAACAATAGTATTAATTATACCATTGAATGCTTTATTAGTGCTTCTGTCTCTTACATCTTTCCTACCAAAAGTTGGTTTAGTAACATTCTCCTAATCTTCTTGTCTCTTTTGAGATGGTTGCTCAATATTCTTGGCATCATGCATAGAAACTTGTACAAGTGCCCTTGTTGAATTGAATCGTCTATATCATTCTTAAGTTAGATGCATACGTCAATGTCATGGCCTTTGTTGCGATGGAAATTATAATACTTGTTGGAATTTTACCATGATGGGTTTCCTCTCATCCTTTCTAGTCATTGCAACATATCTCTCTACACAGGCACCGTCATTAATATATTTAAAATTGGACGATTAACCGATGTATTGACTAAATAAGTCAGAATTTGTATCCTTTTTTTCCCGGTAATGGTACATTGGTCATCATTCGTTCTGAGTCTATCTTTTGTACTCTTCCTCTTATTGCCTTTCTTGTCTCCTCTATTTTGATTAGCTTCTTGGCAAGCCTTTATGTTATCCTCTTATCAGATGTAAGATGTGATTTTGGCTTTGAACTTAACAAAATTTCTCAGCTTATTTTTGGTAAGAGACTTGAAAAAGTCTCCATGTGGTTTGACAACATCTATAACGATATTGAGAGCTATGCTCATGTCAAGTTCTAGAATCTAAATCATCTTAACCATAAACCTAGCCAAATAATTTCTGATTGACTCATCCGATCTCTATTTTATTGTGTTAATGATGGAAGTATCCTTAACAAGAAGCTTATTGATAAGGAAGTGTTTAAGAAATACTTCTACTAAATCCTTGAAACATGAGATCATGTTCAACTTCTAGTGTTTAAACCATGTACTCGTAACATTCCTCAATATTAAAGGAAAAGCTTGGTAGGCCATAACATTGCTTAAGCCATGCAACTAAAGTACAGTAGTACTCAAGACGATTTTTAGAATCATTCGTTCCATCAGAAGTTTTAAGTTTTGGCAACTTAATGTGCCATGGTATTACCTCATCTTAGATTTCAGGATAAAAGGGCACTTTTTTATTTGAAATTGTTTACTTATCATAGTAGGGGAGCTATCATGTGAGGGTCCAACATGGAATGCCTATTGTGGTTGCTTCCCCTTGTCGTTTTTCTTGAGCATAAGGGCTGAAGGTCCCTTTGTAACTTCGACTTACTTTCTTGATAATTCTAAAGAATAAATCAAATTGTCACTATTCTCGACATGGTGATCAACATGTTTTTTTTTTTTTTTTGACTTGGGTAGACATTACTGTGGAGGAGATAAGAAATTTCTTTATTTTTTTGCTTAACTCTTGGTTTTCTTTAGCTAAGTCGAGACAAAGCTACTCTAACTTAGCTAAATGTTGCCCATTAGTGTACCTACTTCCCCCTTTGAGGTGGTAGCACAAAGTACCAACGCCTATACTTCAAGTCAATCAAGTTCTGGTGATATCGGTATGTTAAGAAAAAAAAAGATGACACTAAATGTTGTTGTAAGGTTTTCAAATGATTTCCATCCTACCAAGGAAAAAGAACTATAGGTACTAAGGTTAGTTTGGTATGACCAATCGATGCTTAAGTTAGTGAGTGAATTTTAGAGAAGATAAAGATATGTAGTTGACAGTTTTCAAATCTTTCTTATAGTGCATCCTATCTATATTTATAAGCAAATGTCGAGTGTTTGAAATAATAGTTAGTTACATAATTATTGGGACACATAGAGACCTCATGATTAAGTACATTCCTAAATTGTAGGAGTAATGGGCGGTTATGTAATAGAACCGTACCAAGAAATAACCATTCGCATTAGTTAAGCTCAAACCAAATATGGCCATCTTAGTTAGCCTTTACCAAGAGGTGAATCACTCGGCTTCTCACTAGCCGAGTGGACAAGTGAATGTAACAAATGAAATCCGTCTATCAATAGAAAGGGTGATGAACACAACATCTTTTATAAAGTTGCTTAGAGAATATGATACTGTCACAAACTGAGGACGACCTAGTCATGGCAGACGCCGTATACTGTATGAAGAACCCCTGATTGGTTACCCTTCCAATAAAAAATTCTTCACACAATATACAAGGCTCTACAACTACTAGTTCCAAAGTACATCCAGATTCACATGATATCATCACACAACATATTGATATAAAAGTTAAGCTCAAAAGCTTATATTACACAGTATTTAAGTGTGTCTAAGTTCATAATAATAAGGTAAACATAAGTTAAACATAAATACATGAGGAATAGTCTACATAAATTATTTTCCTCTCATCACACAGGACACTTCGCACTTGCCCAAGTCCCCAGGCTAACCTGTGGCATCCCTCGTCCTATCTCTACGAATAAGCTATCCTACAGCAAAAGTCTAAAAGGGTGTAAGCCTAAGCTTAGTGAGCAAAACCCTCAGCCACACAACAAGCAAGTTATAAACACATTATAGTCACGCATATGAATGAATGATCAAACAAAATGCCAAATAATACGCATACTTAACTAGTTCATATACGCAACTCGGATTTAACGCCCTCCGAAGTCAGGGTTGGAGTTTACACGGCACCAATCAGTTCCGGGTATTACACTAGAACTTACTTTACTACGGAACTCCATGTTCCGTACTTATATCAAATAACTCTTTATTTTCAGAAAAACACAAGTTCTAGTATAATTGTGAGTGGGCCCCCACAGTCCACACTCACCCCTAAACGAAGGTCTCTAGACTCGACCCTTAGCCAGGCGGTTGGCGCCTCCAACGCCTAGTGTTCCCGCGGGCCAGGGTAAGGTCATTTTGTACGAGTGCACCGTACATAACCAAATAACTCAATAATATCAACCCCCGAATGGCCTCTCTTTACCTCCGTGTGATGTGACGGCCGGATTAGTATCCATGCTATGCATGTTAATGCATGTTCCGGTTTCTTTTTATAGCCGTGTATAACTTAGTTCCAATTATGTTGTGACCATCCATTAATACACACAATCATTTTCTATACTACCACGCAACAAACAAGGCATTTTCTGAATTTAAGGTAAATTCACAACTCAACAAGCACTTACATACACAAGCATATCCCGAACCCCACACAGCAGTTAATTAACAATAATATTTAAGTCCACTATCTACAATCACAATCAAGCATGGAATCACAGGGTAATTACTCACTCGGCCATAGCGGTTCGCCCTAATCGTAGTAATCGACTGGGAGGTCCTCGCTCACCTCAGTGTCACCTGCTCATTATGTGATAACAATACTAATAAGTGTTTGAATTAACTATTAATTCTAAACAACTACGTACCTAGTTCTACTTAAAGCACTATTAAATTTTTACTCGGTAAGATTTAATTTCAATCGTATGTAACTTTTCCGTTTTAGTTTTGATATTTATGAATTTATAATCGATTTTCATCGTTTCTGAACATATTTTCACATGGTAATATCTATTTTGGATATTAAGACCCCTATTTTATGTTATGAGCTAAATTTATAGAAAGTTTTGGTTATGACCACCTAAGTACTTCTATTACTTATGTTTATATCTTTTATTCCTTAAATTCTTCTAATGAAAGAATTTTACTTTGCTATTACTAATTCTTATAGTGAATTAGGTATAATCAAATTTAGTAAGTGTATTAGGTTTTACTAATTTAGTTACCTAATCACTTACATTTTTCTTAGTTTTCTTATTTTCTAATTTTATGCTTATGTCATTGCTTACATCATCACTTGCTTATGTCATGGCTTATGTCATTACTTGCTTATGTCATCATGTGCTTATGTCATCCTTTACTTCATCATATGCTTACATAAGCCTTCCATCATGCTTATGTTATATATATATATGTATTATGTACATATTATCCCTTTTTCTTATACTTATGTACATATACTGTATACATACTTATACTCATACCTATACTAAGGTTTATACCGTATTTCTACATGTATACATACTCGTATACCTATACGGTGGAATAAGTATTTTACACTAAAATTTCGTATGCCTACATTTGTCCTTAAGAAAAGTCCTCTAATTCCATATTTTTGTGTTCTTATGTACATATTTAGTGTAGTATAGGTATGTTTAGTAAGATTTAATCTTAAATTAGATTATGTACATGTTATATACTCATGTACAAAGGTTTTTCTACTTATACTCTCTTGGTATTTCATTATGTATGCATACATAGAAGCATATCCTCATGTCTTTCTTTCTTCTCTTTCAAACTTCAAACTTCTACACATAAAGAAGGAAACTTTGTTTCCTCTTCTTCAAGACAAACCTAACCATATAACTACTTATCTAATCTACCTAATTAACTAACTAATGACTAATAAAAAGTAAGATAAAGCACTTAAAAACATACCTTTTATGATGTTGAAATGGAGGAGACAAAAGGGGAGAAATGAAAGGGAAAGAAGGAAGGGGAACTCACGGCATGGAAGGGGACCTTTTTGTTTTGTTTCTTTTGTTTGTTTCTCTTAATGGAAGGTAATATGTGGTGGGGTTAAGAAGAAGATATGTGGACGGCAACAAGAGGAAAAGAGAGAAAAAGAAAAATCAAAAAGAAAAGAAAAGGAAGACATCATTACATAAGAGATATTTTTCTTATCTCTTAGCATTTGTTGACTTTTCAAAATGTTGACTTTAGTCAACATGTATTATCTTAGTCAACATTTCTTAAGTATGTGTAATTTTGTGCACATAATGTAGTAATTAAGGGAAATTAGGGGAGAAATGAAGGAAATGAGAAAAATTTAGGTATATGATGCATTGATGTGTAAATGTAGTTGATGAGATCTTACTTTAGGGCTTTAGAGTCCATATATCCCATTTGATAAATAACTTTGGATAACAAGTGTAAAAAGTGCTAATTTGGGCATTAAAGTTCACTATATGTAACCTAATCTTCAACTATAACCCTAATCCTAAGTAAGACCATCTTGATCATATATTTAAGGGATAATATAATCTATGACCCATTATCTTAGTTCCTAATGGATTACTTGAGAATTTGAATCATATAAGTAAAAATGAGGGTTATCTCTAACCATTTACTAACGATTTTACAAAATATAAGCATTATATTTTCAATTAGGGTTTTAGGATATATCATGATGAATTGGTGTATATATGTCCTTAATGAAATCATTTTTAAGGTTTTTATCACTTTCGAGTTGAATCTTTAGCTTTTAGAAACATTTAGGGTCGAAAAATTCCTTACACGATTAATTAAGTCTTTTAGGGTTTTCACTTTAATTAGTCTTGTCGATTCCTAAATTGTCTACTATAGTTGAGTCTATTTCAAAACCTAGATCGAAACTTTCAAGGGTTTACAGATACCCCAACAAACATGATACGACTTAATACTTCACTTGATATGATTCATAAGCTTATGCTAAGATCCACTTACCAATAATCATGAGCTATTTGGCAAGAATAAATAAAAGTGTAGAAGATGATGTACTTAGAGAATGATATATCACATGAATAAGAATATTCATTAAATGTAAGGTCTATGATGATTTTTGGCTATAAAGAAAAGGGATTATTTGTAGTAAGTCCCTAGAACAACTAGGAAACCTAAGCGATTACAATAAAGGGTAATACAAAAGTACTATCAAAGTACATTACCAAAAGGACAAAATGGATAAGTAAAATCAAGGAATATAATATAATGTCAGAAAAAGGAATAATAGGTGACATGCTATGATTAGGTTTACATTCTAGAGTCTTAAAATGGTTTTGTTAAGCCATCCTAATGTTAGGGTACTTGAATTTGCTAAGATGGATAAAGGACATTGCCATTTGGTAGGTCGAGTAAGTGGAGCTCAACATGTAAAGGACTCAATCGTAGCACTTATCAAGTCGGCTTCAACATACAGCTGGTTGAGCTTAGCACGTCAGGAGTTCAGTATGTTTGGAAAGAAGAGTTCAACACGTGGATATCTAAGACTCAACATTTGACAGATCAACCTTGGCAGTCAACATATTAGCTTTGATAGTCAATAGGATATTGACTGGGCAAGGGTCACGATAGGGTAGGGTACGTCCAAGCTTGGTTTTATCAAAGAGTTTGTCTACTTTTCTTTCGCATATTGGTGCTCGTCTTTGGTAGGCTGACAAAAGAGAATCCTTCTAGCTAGAGACTGTAAAATTTGAAGATAGGCCAAAGTAAGGTGTTTAGAGGTCGATAGTCGATTAATATGCCATTCGAAAAGTAGATGTTTTTTCTTTCTAATAGGTTAAGTTGGCATGAACAAGTGGGAAAGGTTAGAAAATTTTTTTGAAATAGCTTGGTCATTATTTCTAAAAGATGGAGTAGCACAAGTGTTGATCATTGGCTTGCTTAGTATCCCTAATACATTAAGTATTACTTCCATCTATGGTTAATCAACCATAGGAGTCAAGGGGTTAAGGGAAATGTTGATAGTGGATCCTTATTGGCATGCTCAACAAATTGTCGACTATCCTAAGCTAGAAGTTTCCTCGAGCTAAGCTACCATAAATCTATAGTCATTATGGAGGCCTATAATAAGCCAATAACAAGTGATAACCCATCTTTAGAGCTTTGTTAGCTCAAAATAACCCTGTCGACTAAGGATCTTAGGGTTGAAACATCAAGGCTTAACTTATGAAGTATAAATATTCAAACATTATGAGAAAGGCATAAATAGTTTAACAATTACACTTATCAATAACTACTTAACTACCCTTTGGCTCCATATGCAGCACATGCTTTAATTCATAAGGCACCACATATCATAGATGGTTTAGCTGCTTCTCCCATGCTATTATTAAACAAGCCCTATAAGTACATAAGGATAGGCAACTGTAAGACTTGCTACACACTACTATAACTCATTCTTCTTTCTTTAAACACCTTAAATACTTTAAGCCTATGACTTAGACATCAAAGTGACAACATTAAATAGCCCCACATGCCCCAAAGCTTAATTTGTGCTATTTTACAGATCTAAGCAACTACTCAAAGTTCATTATTGATAGAGTTTGGTGTTTAATTTTTAATAGGGTCATTATGTCAAGTAACAATGTTTGTACAAAGCATACTAATCCTTTAAAATATACCAATGAAGGAAGAGGAGGCTCTTATGTATAGATTTTAGCTCATGATCTTAATCATTAGCTCAAGTTAAAATGGACGAATTAGATGAGTCATTGATGAGAGCTATCAGATTGTTTCTAATGATGGAAGATTGAGATTAAAGCCTCCTTAACCTTATAGACTCATGCTCTTTAGCTTAGATGATAGGCTTAACCAGCTCAAGACTCTTTATAAGACTTATCCCGTTTTATATAAAAAAAGCTTATAAGCCTATTTAACCCTTTTGAAGGATTATGAATGCTATATGAGGACCACATGGAATTAGAAAGAACTTTTTCAAGTTTTTTATGCAAGACGACCAAGTAAGGTCAATAAAAATTAAACTGGTCCATCAATCCCCATTCTAAGCATACCATGCCAAATCTCTCTAAGACATCCCTAATTGGTTTTAGTTTTCTGAGCTCTTTTACTTGCTCGTTAAATTGATCCAAAATCTTAATTACCAAAATATCCCTCTATAAGATCCTACATGTGTTAAACTAGTATAACCTATTGTCCAATAATAGATTAGTTCGTAATTCTAATCTTGCTAAATCTTTTTCTTCACAACATTGCTTGTTTTAGAACTAGAACACTAAGAAAGTTCTTATAATAGCTAATGCTAGGAATGGATTATATGTAATAAGACATAAATTAGCTTTGTCTAATGCTAGTTCTAGTTTTTCAAGTTTTCTTGAAGTATTCCTAACATTAATGATGCATCTTTTGAATTGTTACACAATAGATCAAGTCATATATCTCTTTTAAAGCTAAACCATATTCTACATTATAATACTTCATTTGATACTATATTTTTCTGTGATACCTATCAATTCGAAAAGATCTCATCTTTTCCCTTTTCCTAATAGTCATCCTATCTCTTCTCACATGTTTGAACTTATACATGTTGATTCATAGGGCACCTTTAATACACCATCACATTTAAGTGCAAAATATTTTCTTATGATAGCAGATGATCAAAATAAACTCACATAGACCTATTTGCTTTACCACAATTCCCAAACACCTTCCACTTTAAACACTTCCCTATTATATGTTAAGAACCATTTCAACACCACTTACATTCAAAGTGATAGTGGAAGTAAGTTTTCTCGTCATGAATGCCAACAAATTTTAACACCAAAGGTATTATCTACCAAAAGAAAATAGCTACTTTCTATACACCTAAACCAAATGAAATAGTTGAAAGAAACCATCATCATTTATTTAAAACAGCTTGTGCAATTACAATCTAAGCTAATTTCCTTAAAAAAAAAAATGAGGGAATGTCTTTTGGCAACCATTAGCCTTATCAACAAAATGCGCATTGAGTAATTACATAAAGATCAATGTATCAAATTTTGTTTGGCAAAACATCTTATTTTTTTACCTTAGAACAATAGGGACTTTGCGTTATGCCATTATTGTGGATAATTCAATTGATAAAATGGATGTTAGGAGGGCATCAATGTATGTTTCTTAGGTACCAAATAGAAAAAAAAAAAAGGCATAAGCTTTTTGATCTTGTAGAGAATAAGCTCTTAGTGAGTAGGTATGTTACATTCTTGCAACATTTGTTTTCTCTTAGAGAAGATCATTTTGATACTTCATTTCTTCCTTCTCCCATTCTATTTCCTTCACCTATATGTTCTAATAAATCGAAAACAATTTATGTTCCCAAATTCATACCTTTCCATTAGATTTACATACATCTTCTCCCACTCAAACACAATCATCTTCTCTTTCATACGCATGTAAATGAAAATTGGGTCTTACAAACCTCTATTTAGCTGAAGGATATTATTCAAAGTATTCAACTTAGTTCATAAACTCAAGCAACAATGCCTAATGTTTCCCATCATTCATTATGTCCTCTTATTAACCCTCAAACATTAAATTAGTTTCCCAAGGACTATATGGCTTCTATACTTAACCATGAAAAAGAAAAGATAATCCTAAGTGGATATAAGTTATGAACAAAGAGTTATCAAGTTTAGAGTCTAATAACACTTAAGTCGTTATTCCTTTACCACCATGCAAAAAAGCCATTAGGTCAAATTAGATTTAAAAATCAAGTATAAACCAAATGGGTCACTTGAGAATATAAGGCTAAATAGGTGCTAAAGGGCTATAATCAAGTGGAAAGAATTGAGTGTGCTTATAAAGTTTCTCTTTTTGCAAAATTGAACACAATGAGATTGTTAATGGTCATGGTAGCAATAAAACAATTGCAAGTTTGTTGATTAGCTGTAAATAGTGTATTTCTTCCTCAATATGAAGAAATATATATGAAGCCTCCTAAAGGTTATGAGTTAATGCCACCTAAAGGTTATGAGTTAATGCCACCTAGTTATAAGGATGGCCTAAGTGAACTAATCCCCTTAGCCCAAAAAGTTGCATCCAATAACGTTATACCGAGTGAAGGAAAAAATAAAAAATAACACATGTTATGTTATAGCTTATGACCATACATTTTCAATGTGAGCTTGCAACTCACCACATACCTTAGTCTATGTTGCATTAAAGTTGCTCTTAGCCATTATTCATTATTCAATCATTGATTTCTTTTCCAAATTCAAAATTCCATATTCTATTGTTATATTTCTAAACCCATTGTTATATTCACATTGCATCTAAAGGTTTTCTTTTTTTAAATAAATTTATGATAATACTGATTTCTTTTACTTCTTATTCATCTTATAATATATTACTTTAAGAAAATTCAAGGAAATGGTTATTTTGTTGAGATTTGAATTTTAAAGACCTTAATTGTAGCATATAATTTTAAATTAGTTTGTATGTTTTAATTTTCCTCTCCTATATATGAAAATGAATAATACATATATATGAATATGTTCAAATCTAATTATAATTTATTATGCTTATAACTTATTTTGAGGATATCGATAATCTACTTAACATGGGAGTAAGTTTGTTGATATTGATAAAAATCCCCTCAACCCAAAGGAGAAGTTTTATTCTTTTTAGATAATGAAGCATGTCATACAAAGGTAGGGTCTATCCTTAATCAATATAAATTCATACTTGATATACTTTCGGATGTTGGATTTACAATAGCAAAACAAACCTTATGATCTTTGACTTCATCACACTACTAGTACTTTACTTTCAAACTCATCTTGCTATTGCCAAATAGTTAGATGGCTTACATATCTATAAATTACTTAACCTAATTCATTTACTATCCAACAATTGAGGTAGTTTGTTACCAAGCAACAAAATAACTCACTATTAATCCACATTTCATGTTCTTAGATACTTTGAAGGGTCATTTGACAACGAGGTCTAGTTTTGTTTAAGTAATGGATCTTAGCAAATTGAAATATCTTCTAATCAATCTAGAGACCCTTTTGATTCCATTAGTAATAAGTACTCAAAATATCACCCATTGTTCAATGAAAGAGGGAATCAACCATTGAAAGAAAGATCAATTCTTTTAGATCATTCCTCTCATCAAATGGAACAAATAAAGATAGAATCATGAGTTCAAATCTCATGCTAAAGAGCGTAGAGGCTCGACTCCTCTTAAGAGATAATATTGAGATTACTCAATGAAAGAGCAATTCAAAAAGAGATATTAGATAAAGCAATAATGATATCTTGTGAGCTCTTCAAATAGGAATAAGTTTGGCAGCAAATCATAAAATCTCGATAATATTCTATATCTAATGAATGAAGAGTTTGCTTTGAAATCATAGGTACATAATGTTAATCTATATGTAAGTTATTTGTTTATCAATAATTGATATAGTATAATTTTCTTTTTCTTTCTTTCATGGCATTTTTTTGCTGCTTTATTGTTACATGGATTCTCATACGCTAATTGTGGAGCTAATATTTTTTTATTGAAGGTCCTTAAATAAATGTTGTATGTTTCTTGGTACATTATTTATCTCTTGTAAAACCAAAAAAGAACTTATGGTTGTTGGAACATTTGCTAAAGCAGAGTATCGAAGCTTGACTTTGGCTACTAAAGAGCTTCTTTAATTATCATAGTTGCTCTGTGACTCACATATACATTTGTCTTTATGGTCATACTTTATTCGAGTAAAGCACATGTCTATTATCTTTTTCTTAAAATTATGTAAATATGAATTAAATGAAAAATGTTTCATAAATATAAACCTTAAATTGCATATGAAAAATGCAACATTAAAAATAACAAAAGTTCCACATTTATAAAATGCGATTTAATGTTTGAATTATAGTAGTTATTTCATATTTAAGAAACACGGCATATATTAATTGTATACATCACATCTCTTAAATATAACATAGACACATGAACATATGTCCTATTTAAGAGATACAACATTAGTACAATTAAATGTATGTGGTATCTTTAAATTGTATATAAATATTTATGTTGCATTTAAGAGAGCAAGATAAACTTGGTAAATTGGTATTATTTATTATACAATTGGTAAATACTTAATATTTATTATATATTATGAAAAATCTATGCTTACATGAACATACAAAAGATATAGATATGAATATTCATTTCACTAGAGATCATAACTACATTGTAATTTCATTATCTAAGATTGTCTAGAATTTTGTCTTTATACTTAAACATAGAAACAAGCATGTATTATGCAAATGATATCACGTAGGTAGGAATGCTCTTGAGGTTTCTTTATCATTTACTTTGTAAAATTAGGATATGATTACTTGGGCAATGGTTTTATTTTGGGACTCTGCTGTCTCTTCGACAACTGGGCTTTTCATTACTGCCAACGAACCCCAACGTCCTCCATTCCGTGCCAATGGAGACCATGCACTCACATGAATCTCCTTTCCCTTGCAATATTCTCTCAATTTCTCTTGTTGCCATGCCACATTCATTTCCACCTGAAATAGGATAATTAGATCCGCATTTTAACTTTTTATTTCTGAATGACGTAATCTTTATTTAGCGATTTTGGACCATGATTAGATTATGTTACTTAAATCATGTAAATTACTTATTCTAATGTAAATATTTGTAAAGAAAAAAAAAATGTGGTAAACGAATTTCCAAACGTACTGTAATATTATTTATTATGTGTGTATTTAAAACTTTCAAAACATCATCTTCACTTTGGACTTCACGATTATTGGGAGTTTTGGCAAGGCAAACACCATCTTTTAAGAATTTATCTACGCATAGGTACCAGCTGTTTTGAAAGGTTTGACGATGAAACATGAGACGTTTGTAACCCAAATGTTATAAATCATCTTTCCATAGGATCCGTTGAATTTGATTTCTCTAAATTTACTTTTTTTTAAATTTTCAAACCGAAATGGTTAAAATTATTTAGATTTTTAGAATATTATAAGGTATTATTATAAAGTCATGTTATTTATCAATTATTAATTACACCTAACAATATTTTAAAGAGATTAATTTACAATATTCTAGAAAAAATAAATTTAGAGATCAATTTCCGGATGAGTCATTGAATCTTTTTTCCTTTTTCCAAGGTTACAATACATATAGTAGTCAACCGCCCCCCAACCCGCCCCCCCCCCCCCAAAAAAAAAAAAAAAAACAAAGAAAAGAAAAGAAAAACTACGTTGCAATTTGGATCCTTAAATAAAAACTATGGCCAGTCAACATATCATCTGTATGATTTAGATAATATTTCAATTCTCCAATGCAACATTTGGTTTGAAAAGAAGAATTATAAAAAGAAGTTAACTAAAATAAACAAAAAAGGGACCTGATTCACGGCAGGAGGGACAATAGCATTTTCCAGGAGAATTGAAAACTCCTTGGGTCCAAAATTGCTTACACCAATGGATTTAGCTAAATAGAGGTTTTGGAATTGCCGATTTTCAGACTCGGCCATTGCAAAAGCGTGGCAGGTCCGTGGAGGGCGGTTTCAGGCAGGTTGGGACTTTGAATAGCTTTTTTTTTTATATTTAATTTTTTATTAATATTTTTAAAAAAATATATATTAATAATTTTAATAATATGATCTCTTTTCTCTTTTTTTAAGTGTACTAATTTATTAATAATTTTTAATTTTTTATTAATTTTCGATTTAATGAGATTCAAATCTTTTTATTTTTTTCTCTCAATTTTTTTTTTCATATTCAAATCAATAACATTTACTAAGTTTTACAAAAAGAACTTACATTAACTCAAATTGAATTTTCTATGTATTCTTAATATATAATTAGCTTATGATTAGTCATTTATCATTAGTTTGAATTTTTCCTTATTATCGTAAATAAAGTAGGTTTAACATGTAATGACCTATTAAATATAATCTAATTACTTTTTTCCAATTTAGTGGCCTTCTTTCTATCTCTGGTTTTTTTTTTTTTATTTAAAGGGATAAACAAGCTATGTTGACTTGCTAGTTCAATAGTGGGTCAGTCTAACGGTTCATAACCCACTAGTTTAATAGTAAACCGATTCAACAATTTACAATCTGTTTATTCAGATGATTTTGCCTTCTTAAACCGCTTGAGCCCTCAAAACCTATTGATTTAAGAGGGCAGTTTAGCCCAACCTTCTATAGGTCAGACCAGTTTCAGATGAATTCACAATTTAAAACCGGCTTTTACCCATATCTATGGCTAAACTCATTTTGGAGCATTCATGCATGGCTTTCCATGTCAATGTCAAAAGGAAGCATATCGTCTCTAGAAATGTTGAAAGTTGGAGGTGAAGGATTCTTTGTAAGTCTAAAGGACTAGTGAATCAAATAATGATCGAGGTACTCCAGCCCTAATTTGCTATTAATTACATGTAGGACTAAATAAATATGAACTAGATCAATAAAAAAAAATAGAGTAAATTTAAAATTAATATATCTATCATTACTTGAGTGTGTTATTGATAGCTGGTAGAACAAGATAATGATGAGAATCGGCCATCGAGAGCTTGGAAGTGATAAACAATTCAGCTCGACTTTTAAGTAGAGCCCGACTAAGTGCTTCGGCCACAGCTTGCCCAAGTGATTCTTCGGAGCCATAGATGGCTGCTGTGTCGAAATGGCGGCAGCCGATCTCGATGGCATCAACGAATATGGATGTCAAGGCATCAGGAGGTGGCAGTTGTCCAGCTGTTCCAAAACCGATCGATGGCATCTTATGGCTGGAACTCAGCACAACCTCAGGAATAGAATTTTTTGACGTGTCTAAAATGGTACGGTATCACTTAGGCAACGGAGGGAAACTATCTGAAAAATAAATTACAAGGTCTTCTAACTAGTATTGCACTAAGAATGTCTATTTGTAACCGCCTTAATTATATATCTTGGGGTAATAGCAAAAGGGAACGGTGCAGCTGGAATTCAAAACATGCGTTCTTTAATTATTTTGTATTATAGTTTGCGTGTGATGACCAAACTCTCCTAATGACCTTTGTACGAAACTTTACAACCATCCATTTTATATATTTGAAGAATGTTGTCCAAGGAGAATCTCCACATAAGGTCTAAAAGATGTGTACGTATGTATTAATTCTATTAACACAAAATTGGATGTGATACCTACACCCATTTATGATAGGGAAAAAAATTAATAAATAACTTGCGGGTGTTTATTTAAAATTTTCGATAACAAATTAATATATTTTCCATTTCATGAATTATTATGTAATGAAAATTAAAAAAAAGGTGAATTTTTTTAGAGATTTTTAGCAAGTGATTTAAGATATTTATAAGCGAGATTTGGTTAGATATTTATATATCCAACAGTAAAGAAAGAATTGTGTTAATTATGTAAATTAACCATCACTTTTAGATGTAATTGCAATATCGCATATATTCACGTGCAGATTGAATCTATGCTACATATTTATTTTTGTTATTAGATTTGTTTGTATAATATATGACCATCGACCTTATCTTTGAATGTCCCTATAATTTCCTTACGTAACATGTCAGTGCTATTTGGTAGGTCGCATGCTGGACTCTAGATTTCCCGTCGCCATGGAAATGTCAAATGCGTACAGAATGATGAATGGCCCGTATAAAAAATTATTAGGTGTTTTAACTTTTACATCATCCTGAAATAAGTGCATGCACAGCAAGTAGGTGCGTTTAATCGGATACCAATGATAAACAGTGAAAAAATGATAAATAACATTCATTAAAAATTTAAAATGAATTAATAATACTATTTAAATTTTTTTATCCAAACAATGTAAAGACAAATAATGATCCAATTCTTATCAACCACATAATTCTAACAGATTTTCACAATATCTTTTCTAGCCATTTATCATTTTTCAGCCATAAGGTGATTTCAGGTTCAAAGTTTTTTCAATTTAATGATGTTCTAGGAAATTTTGTTAAAATGTGTGTGTGTCTTCTGTTGTTGTTGTTTTCTTTTTTTCTTTTTTTTTTTTATGGAAAATACATGAATAACGTTAAGACTAAACAAACAGAGAACATTAGAAAGGCAGCTTCTTTGCTTATTACTACACATTGAGGGGGGCTTGGGCTTGTATAAGCTCATTGAGGAGTAATTTTATCCTTGTCAATATTACACATATCAAGTTTTAATAATTTAACCCGTCAACGGCAGTACAAAGAAAACATAAGTATTTCTCCACGCCCTTCTATGCAATCCATGCCAACCATTCGATAACAACTCTATCCAAAGGACGGGAAAAAATAAAAATAAAAAAAGAAAGAAAGAAAAAAGTTGATAACATCATTGTTAGAACATCTTTAGTCTTACAATTTTATGTTACATTTGATATGAAGGAATAATTCTGAATAACACTAGGCTAAGCTTAAGAGGAGGATGAATTATATTCTTAAGATAAATTACAATTCTTGTCAAAATTATATGTTAAATACAACAATAAGAAGGATCAAGGCAATGATAAACTAACAATAAATGCAGAAATTAAAAAAGATAGAGATAAACAAAATCAAGCCTGAATATAACGTAGAGTTCAGACTGACCCTAATCTCCCTGGACCTACAAATGCCTCTAATTGAGGACTTTGTACTACTTTATTAATCTTTCAATACAATACTTAAAGAGCTATATAAGTTTACATAATTACTATTACTCACAATAATCTCAAGTGCATTTCTCTCTCAAGATTGCAAATACAGGAACTCTTGAGCACTACATACTAAGTCTCACTTGTTTGATTACAAATAAAGAGTACAAAAGACAAATAGTAAGTAATAAGGCTAAAGAATATAAGAGAATATCTATTGATTTCGGTCAAATATCAATTCTTAATCATCTTTGGTCGAGTTATAGAGCATTTATAATAACCCATTCAATTCTTCCCGTTATCGTACATTAAATGCTCAAATTGTTACTTTAAACAAGTTTACCAACATGATTGTACCATCCCTTTACCATCATGACAGTAAGAAAAAGTACCATTGGAAAGAACATTGGTAAGTTTACCATCATGTCAGTACACTAAGGTCAGAACACTTTTTTTTTTCACTATCCAGGGCTTTATACTATCTTGCAGGTACTTCTTCTTACCATCAAGCTAGTAAGCTAAAATCCTCCTAAAATCATCTTTAACACAAAGAGTACAAGTATATGTTGTAATCCAACTTTAAGATCATTTGATCATCATTCAAAAACCAAATATTTTATTGAGTTAATTGATGTATTTAATCATTGGGCAAATTAATTGTTTTCATTCAATTAACTTAGTATAATCAAATAATAATTAGTTTAATTACTCACTTTTGTTTTATTCTCATCAAAATCAATTAGTGCATCTTTGGTTTCACTTTTGTTTTGTTCTCAAGAAAATCAATTAGTGACTCTGTGGTTCAATAATCTCTCCCATTTTGATGAGGATAGAATTCCCATACACTTAAGAACTCCCCCTCCATTTAGCACTCGATTTCAAGATATTTGACATTTAAGTAAGATTAAGTGAATGCCTGCAAAAACAAAGTATTGACGTGTTAGAGCATAAAAAATTCTTTTCATGATAAATTCACATATTAGATATATCAAATTTTACAAGGACTTAAGATATGCCAAGTTATAAGATAAGTCCAATATGCCAAGATAAGTCAACTATTATCAAATCAACTAAATAAATAAAATATACTTTTTGACTCTCTAATGACTTTAATATCTTCTCCCCTTTAGCCTTAAAAAAAAAAAAAAAAAAGAGAGAGGAGGATTTAGGTGGTGAAGAGTGAATGGGATTTAAGTCAAAATTTCAGCAAAGTCCAAGCTTGAGCTTTAGAATATGCCCTTTGTAAGAAGAGGAACAAAGAAGCTACAAGGCTCGAAAGGAGCAGTCTAATAACAAAATACCAAGCAATAGCATCTAAGAGCAATAAAAGTAAGAATCATTTGTACCTACTACAAAGAGCTAAGCATGCATCAACAAAGTCCTTCAAGGACCAAAGTTCAATAAATATAAGATAGTGGAAACATAAGGAGGCCAAAACCCAAGTCAATAAACAAAGCATAAAAAAGGAAGAAATAAGTTAGACTTGACAATATAAACAACAAGTGGATCATCATTCCAAGTAGGAGGAGGAAAGAGGTAAGATGGGCAGTGATAATCTAGTTGGAAATGATTGTAGAGCCATTGAAACCCGTTGTGGATGTGACCATGAATATTCTCTCTAAGCTGATTGAACCGTATCTCGAAGTATTGATAGAAAGGGTATTGAGAGACTATGGGAGCAGTCGAATCAAAAGTAGAAAATCTAAGGTCAAGAGGAGGCTAGTAAAAAGAGCCTTTAGGAAGAGGAATAACAGCATAACTAGGAGCCACACTTGAGGGAGTATGACCACTATGACTTCCTGACTCATTAAAAGATTTAATCAGGTTGGGTAAGTCATGCTCAAAGCCAAGATCAAGTAGAGGAAGGGTTTTCTTTCCAAACCGATTGTTGCTAGTTTTTTTCTAAACTCCCTTGATAGATGTCAACTAGTTCAAGATACTTGATATGAGCTACCCATAGAGGTGTAGGGAACTAAATACCCTTATAGATTAGTAATTATGTAACTATCTACTTGAATCTTAGGAAAGCTTGAGAGGAGTTATTGGTGACATGCTTAAAACACTGATCATAATGCTAGAAAAATCAATTTGTTTTTTCATAAAGAGATAATATAGCATCCATAAGTCTTGATATGTAACATTGGACTATTAGCCTCAACGAAGACAATAGTTAAGGATCACAATATACTGTAAGATCTCAGTACTAAGGTCAAGTCCAATAGCGGTTAAATTC
Organism: Lumnitzera racemosa; assembly: GCA_024138005.1. Taxonomy (NCBI): domain Eukaryota; kingdom Viridiplantae; phylum Streptophyta; class Magnoliopsida; order Myrtales; family Combretaceae; genus Lumnitzera; species Lumnitzera racemosa. The sequence continues at coordinate 71,225,503 of JAMXBC010000003.1, read as the reverse complement.
TTTACCTTCCCTTAGTTTCCTCCATTGCCCTTATATTAAAAGACCCATTCATATAACTTAACACCATAGAAATTGACATTGACTTTGGTTCCCTTAATCAAAGCCTCAATAAGACCACAAATATCCTCAGGAATAATGGTAATTAGGGTGCCATAAACATAAGTATACATGATGATACGATGTAGTTCATCATTACAATTCATTTTTAACTTAAGCTTACCTTGATTGTTTGAAGAGTTAGACATATTGCAATAGAATTATTTGATAACATCATCATGTACCTCAATTGGAAGTAGAAGGATGTTGAGGACATGGTTGGAGATAACTCTAAGAATGGCTGTAATGTGAAATTCGTTAAGCACTTCCTAAGGATAGAAGATGTTGGTGTTGACTTCTAAGTTTACAAACATTTCAAATTGTTGAGCATGTTGTGGTAAGCGAAAGAGGTGGTGGTCATATGATGAGGGTGCTAGAGTACGAGTGGTTTACGGTGCCATAGTGGTTGGAAGTAGATGAAGACGAGCGAGATGGAAGAGGATAGGATGGGTAAGGAAGTAGAGAGTATAGGTGATGGAAGCCGAGTTGACGGTAGAGGCATGAGAATAGTAGTGGGGGTGTGACAAGGTACGAGTATTTGTAAAGAGAGAGTTACGTGAGGAATAAGAAGGGGAGTGGAGATAAGGTAATGTGAAGTATAAGTGATTAAGGGAGTAAGGAGATCATTTAAGAAGAGAAAATAAGATTTTGATAGTTGGAAGAGGATAGATTGAACATAGAGAGAGAGAGAGAGAGGTTATGGTTTTTGAGGAAGAGAAAGAGGGGTTTTGGAAAGAGAATGAGGAGAGAGAAGGTCGTAAGGCATCCCTTGAAGATCTGTGAAATCCGGTATACCGGCATAACGGCAATGGGGGATGATAGTATGGTAGTAATCAAAACAGAATTAAATCTAAGTTGATATTTAAAATAGTAGACTGGCATGATGGTAGTGAAGGGTACCACATGCCAATTCAAGGAATAGAACCAATTTCAACTTCTTATTTAAGGGAGTACATTAGCATACCGGTGGCCATGTTTATTGTCATGCTAGTATTCCACAATTCTACAGAATCTTGGTTAAGTCCTCTTCATTTATCTAAGTTGCCAACTTCAGTGTATTTTGGTTGATTTAATGAGTATTCCAACACTTCAAACAAGTTTATTTGAGTTTGTTAAAGCTTGGAAAATCTATGTTTGAATGAGATTCCTACGATTTAGTCAAATCAACTCCTAAAAGCTATGAAGTTTAGGATTAAGTGAAAGTGTGCATGTATGAGTTAGTTATGGGCATAGGCACTAAATTTTTGCACATAAACACTTCAAACAAACTTCAAATACATGTTTAAGTATAGTAGGAACAAATTATAGCTTGCGGTTCTACAAATTGTAAAGACACTATTTGAGTTCCAAGAGTTTAAGTATAGAAGGTAAGAATAACGAAAAATTAAGTAAGTGCACCAAATCAAAATACAACTCAAGTTTCCATATCAATCTACTATTGATAGTTCATATAGACATGACAATGGCATCACCAACTCAAGTAGTATTCAAATTTACATAATGAGCAACTAACCTATCTTATAGCATGGAGAGCCTAAATAGGGTCTCAATAGGTCAAAATTGCATAAAATCGATATTTGACAAGAATAACCACTTAACTATGTTTCAATGATGAAATTAAACATATGAGGGCTGGTTTTAGGCATGCAAACCGATACATGATGAAGATGTGCATATATGAACTTAGATACTTATGAATAACTTTACATATACCCAAAAAATCCTAAATGTCATATTTAATATATGAAATCTATATGATCATGTTTCTTAGGCCTCATAGTATGGTTTTTGCTAGTTAAGACACTTAGTATGTCATTTTTGGTTAAAGACACTATCTTGGTTCTTATATGTCTAACACTCATCTTACATGATCATTCCCAGTTCTCTTCTTAAAGTGCAAAATTTTCTCTCACTCAAGGGTTTTGTGAAGATATCAACTATTTGATTGCTAATATCAACAAATTGTAAGCATGCATCATTATTTTGTACATGATCATGGATAAAGTGATGCCTAATTTATATATGCTTAGTCCTTGAGTGTTGAATTGGATTCTCTATTAGGTTTATAGCACTTGTATTGTCATATCTTATTAGGACAACTTTAAACCATAGTCATGCAATGTTTGTTTCATCAATAGAGATTAGGGACAACAATTGCTAATCACCATATATTCGACCTCAGTGATTGAGAGTGCTATTGAATTTTGTTTCTTTGAATACCATAAAACTAGAGAGCTACTGAGAATGTGCCATGTATTGCTTGTGCTTTTTTTGATCAATTTTTTTACCAATGAAGTCAGCATCAAAGTATCTAACAAGATCAAATAAGGTGAACTTAGGATACCACAAGCTGATTTCAATGGTGCTTACAAGGTACTTAAAGATACATTTAATCACATTCAAGTATGATTCTTTAGGGTGAGATTGAAATTGTGTACATAGATACATAGCAAATATAATGTGAAGGCCTAGATGCAATTAAATATAGAAGACTTCCTCTCATACCCCTATATATTTTTTTCACAAATGTTCTTTCCACTTTTATCTTTATCGAGTTTTAGAGTGATGCTCATTGGAGTTGGCCTCTTTTTACAATTTTTCATTTTGAACCTTTTTAAGAGATCTTTAGTGTATTTAACTTAGTTGATAAGGTTTCATTTTTGGTTGTTTAACATGAAGACCTAGGAAATATTTAAGTTCTCATATCATACTTGTTTCAAACTCATTTTTCATATATTAGACAAACTAATTAACTAAATCAATGTAAGTAATACTAAATACAATATCATCTGCATATATTTGAACAATTAACATATGAGTATTGTATTGCTTAATGACCAATGTCATATTAAGTTTCCTTCTAGTAAAGCCATTCTTTATTAAGAAGCTATTTAACCTTTCATGCTATGCTCTAAGAGCTTATTTAAGTCCATACAAGGCCTTATTAAACTTATATACATGTTTTAGGAATTCAGTATCTTCAAACCTTAGTGGTTGCTTTACATATATTTCCTCTTAGATATAACCATTTAAAGAGGTACTTTTAACATTCATTTGACATAGTTTAAAGTTTTTATATGTGGTAAATGTTAAAAGCATCTTAATGGCCTTTAATCTAGCAATCAGAGCAAAAGTCTTATTAAAATCAATTTTCTCTTCTTCGTTGTAACTTTAGCAACTATGCGTGCCTTATTTCTTGTCACTATTCTGGTTTCATCTAACTTGTTTCAAAACACCCATTTGGTTCCAATTGTTGGTCTATTATTTGGTTTAGGTACTAAGTCCCAAATCTTATTTCTAGTGAATTGATTTAGCTCTTCTTGCTTAGCTTGAATCCAAAATTCGTCCTTTAAAGCTTTATCTACATTTTTGGTTTAAGTTGAGATAAGAGCATTATATTACTTAGATTCTTAAGAGAGGTTCTAGTTTGCACCCTATTAGATGGTTCTCTAATTATTAGATCTTTAGGGTGATGTTTTATAAATTTCTATTCTCTAGGTAAGTTTATGTTAGAATTGTCAATAATTCCATCTTACTTAGAGGATTTTTTCTCATTTGAAATGGATTGATTCTTATTAAGACCAAGACAATCCAATTGTGCACAAATATTCTCTATTTTATCACTAGACTCTATGTATGCATATGTATCATTAAATGTAACAAGAATTGACTCTTCCAAAACAAGAGTTCTTTTGTTATACACCTTATAAGCCTTATTAGCAAGAGAATAACAAAAAAGATGGCTTCATCAGATTTTGAATCAAATTTTCCAATTTGTTCTTTTCCATTATTAAGAATGTAATACTTTGTATCAAAAGGATGAAAATATGATATGTTAGGTCTTTTGTTTCTCCAAATCTCATAAGAGGTTTTCTTAAAAATAAGCCTTATAAAAACTCAATTTCATATATAGTAAGTAGTATCGACAGCTTCAGCTTAAAAATATTGAAGTAGAATATTATCATAAAGTATAGTCCTAGCCATTTCTATAAGGGTCCTATTTTTGCTTTTGGTGACTCTATTTTGTTGTAGAGTTCTAGGTGCTAAAAAGGTATGTTCTATTCCATTTTATTATAAAAATCTTCCATATCATGATTTTTATATTCTCCCCCATGATCGCTTTTTATAGAGACAATAGAAAAACCTTATTCATTTTAGACCTTCCTGTTATAATTCAAGAATATATGATAAGTTTCACATTTGTTTACAAGGAAGAAGGTTCAAATGTATTTAGTGAAATCATCAATTAAGACTAACATAAATCTTTTCCCTCCTAAATTTAAGGTGTGGGTTAGACCAAATAAATCGTTAAAGTAGCCTAGAAGTTGAGATGGCATCTTTTGATTTGAATGATGACTTTATTTCTTTGTTGTATTAACATGCTTGACATATTCTATCTTTATCAAAACTAATTTTAGGTAATCCTTTAACAAGATTCCTTTTGGCTATTGTGATAAGATATCTATACTAGCTCTAACCTTCTATACTGTAACTAACTATCATTGTCTTTAGTGAATAGATAAGTTTCAAGAGAACATAAAAATATATTGAAGTTGATTTTGTAAATGTTTCCTTATCTATACACCTCAAAATAGATTTGGTCATTATTAATGTTTTCAATGGAACACTTTAACACATGAAAGATTACTTATATCCTATATCACACAATCAACTAACAACAAGTAAATTATACTTCAAGTTCAACAAGTAATACATGCATGATAATAAGAACATTGTTAATTCAAATGTTACCTTCTCCAATAACATTGGCATTCTGGTTATCCCTAAAGGTCACACTTTCTCCATCCTTTAAGTCTATAGGTGTGAACTTGGATACATCTTCCATCATGTGTCTTTAACAACCACTATCCAATATCCATTTATTGTTTTTCCTTGAAGGACCCTACAAAACAAATGGTTATTTCTTTGGTACCCATTCTAGTTTAGGTCCTTTAGGCCTAGTTGTTGTAATGCAAGCTTATCTCTTAAGGACCTAAACCATTTTGCCTTTGTTATTTAAGGAGAGATTGTAATGTATTGTACAAATATAACCATATCTCCCATAATAATTGTAAATTTTATTTGAGACCTTAACAAAATAAATTTTGTATGCCTTATATACAATTTCTTTAATGCAATCTATTCCGGTTTTATCTAGCCCTTGCCTTTATGAGCTAAGGATTTTGTCTATGTTTTTCTCTCCACCTACAAATTTTGCGATTGTGTTTCTTAAGTCATCTAAGCTAGATTTTAGAACTGAATTTTTAATTTCAAGTTAACCTAGCTTGTCAACCATACATTCATCATTTTTACCTTAAGTTTAATTTCTTTCACTTCCTTTTCAAAATTTTCATTAGTTTCCTTCAATTTGTTGTTTTCATTTATCAATTCATTGTTACTAGTACTTAGCTCTTCATTTTCCTTTATCAATTTCCCAATCTCGATTTTCAAATATTTGTTATCTTTTTCTAACCCTTCTTTTGCATCAACAACTTTATTGTATTCACTTTTAATAACTTCAAATTCATCACCTACTCCATTCATCATTTGCTTCATGACTTTATTATTCTTTTACATTTTTATGAATTCTTTCAATAATTCATCATACATACTTGTAAGTTCATTAAAGGAAGAATCATGTGAGGCGGAGCTTACCTCTTCATTGTGAGCTATGAAACAAGTTTCATTATTGGAGTTGCTAGAACCCCACCACTCTAATTAGCAATCATAGCTTTCTTTCTTAACTCTTTATCGATTTTCTTTAGTAAGGGACAATATTGTTAACTATGTTCTAGCTTTGACAATTATAGCATTAATGACTTCTTTCTTTTCCTTCTTGAACTTAGAAGGTGATCCATATCTATCCTTATCCTTCTTAATCCTTTTGTTGAATTTCATGAACTTTCTAAACTTCTTTGCTAATATTATTGCTTCATCATTATCTTCATTTCTTCTTCACTAGTGTTTTCTTCCATGATATTTAGAGCAATTGTCTTCTTTCTAGAATCCTCTCCTTATCTCTTTACTATCTCATGTGTCTTAAATGTTCCAAGGAATTGCTCTTTTGACATTTCATTTAGATCATGGGCTTCTTCGATTGTGATTCTCTTATCATCCCAATCTATTGGTAAAAACTTAAGAATTTTAGAATTTATCTCAAAATTAATAAGTATCTTTCCAAGATAACTCAAGGGATTGATGATATTAATAAATCTATTGTACATCTCATCAATCATTTCATTTGAATCTATCCTAAAGTTTTCAAATTGTCCACATAATAAGCTTATTTTTGTTTCCCTTACTCTACTTGTTCCTTTATATATACATTGCAGTTCATCCCATATTCTTTTAGCACTTTTATATGTACATACCCTATTTATATCATTTTAAATTATGGCACAATGCAAGATGTTCATAATAACTTCATTTAGATCAAGTAACTTCCAATCATCATCTAAATAATCTTTTTCTTCTTTCCCTTCTCTCTTAAATGGTCATTGGTTAACTATATGCCACAATGATCTATTTTATGTTTTCAAAAATATAAACATCTTACATTTTTAATACGGATAGTTGCTACTAGTTAGAAGAGGAGGCCTATTAATTGCTTTTCATTCTGGAAAGCCTAAAGAGCTACATAAGTTTATACAATCACTATCACTCATAATAATCTCAAGTGTAGTGCTTTTGTCACTCAAGATTACAAATATAAGAACTCTTAAGCACAACATACTAAGTCTTACTTGTTTGAATGCAAATAAATAGTACAAGAGACAAATAGTAAGTAATAAGGCTAAAAAATGTAAGAGATTATCTTTTGATTATATTAAATGCTCAAACAGTTACTTTAAATAAGTTTACCAACAGGACGGTACTATCCTCTTACTGTCATGACAGTAAGCAAAAGTACTACTAGCAAGTCTACCGTCATGCCAGTAGGGTCAAAACACTTTTCTTTTCGCTATCTAAGGCTTTGTACCATCTTGTCAGTACTTCCACTTGCTATCATGCCAATAGGCCAAAATCCTCCTGAAATCATCTTTGATACAATGAATACAACTATATGTTGCAATCCAACTTCAACATTATTTCAACATCATTCAAAAACCAAATATCTTGTTGAGTTAACTATTTTATTTAATCATTGGGCAAATTACTTATTTTTATTCAATTAAATCAGTATAATTGAATAATAACTAGCTTAATTATCCATTTTTGTTCATCAAAATAAATTAGTGAATCTTTGGCTTCACTTTTGTTTTGTTCTTAACAAAATTAATTAACAAATGTTTGGTTTAATAGGTTTGGAATGAAATCATAAGGAATGAAGATCAGAATAAAATTTCCTTTCCTATATTTGAAGATAGTCATGGAACGGAATAGAATAGCATTAAAAACTCAAATGGAATTTTTTTTTTAAAATACCCTAAATTATTACATGTTATAATTTATTCAAATGTTAGAAGAGTAATATTAATTAACTATAAATAATGAAGTGAGAATGGAATGACGATTTCATGATTCTACCTTTTCGAAAGCTAAACTAAATTTCCTTCTAAAGCCATAATCATCGATTCCATAAAATTACAATTTCGGCTTAAAAATGGGGGAAAGGGAGTAGAACCCAGAATTGCGATTCCATTTTAGCTCAATCTCGTGTATCAAACATAACATTGTAGTAATTACAAGAAAAGATTCACCTATATTAATATATACTACATGTATATATAAGTGTTGTATAACTACTCTAAAGTGTTAAACCAATATCATGCTTTAAGCCTAATAATTAAACAAATTTGACTTTTCGAGCTAAAGTAATAAGGTCTAAAGAGTCATGACTATAAAATTGCATGGTTCAAGAGAGATATGACATGGTGTACTTGGAATGAGACTTGTTAGATTAGCTCATTCGATCTTCCCTTTCTTAATTTGCCTCATACAGCAAGGCCTTTATTTATCTTGAGTTTATAAAGGGAGCCCATTTGCAGTCCATTAAAAGAAGAGGTTAATCTTATCCATTAATCATCATTACGATTCGATGAATGAGATTAACAGAAAACTTCCATAACTATCCTACCTCTTCCCTTATTTGACATTAGAAAATTCTATACAAGCACTATGGTACTACTAGATTCTTGTCTTAAAATATCTTAAATTATTTCAAGAGCACTACTCTATTCATTACTAATCCTAGAGTTCGATGCAATTACACTCCTTTACTTATCATGCTAAGTGTTTAAGCTTATGAGATCATCTCCTCCTCCTCCTCTTCCTTATCTTTCCTTATTTGATCATTCTACATATTCCATTCAAGTCATTCTCCTCAATCATATGTAACACAATTTGCTTGTAATATGCACATGACTATCACATCTAAACTCCTATACTTACAACTATCAATCATATTCTAACAAGTGATAGTAGTAGTGGTTGTTTCTAAGAAAAGCAACATCTAGATTGCCATATGTTAGAATATAATTAGTAGTTATACACCACAACATATATGTTGTTGGGAATCAAAACTAGGCTCAATCTTTTTCTCCTTAGGTTCTACTAGTTTCTTCTAAGGAATATTTGTCCTGCATTTTCCTTAAATATTATTTAGATATATTAGCATTATGTGGGTTTGGTTAATATTTATTTTCCATTGCTATTAAGATATTGTTATCTATCACAATAAGTTGTCATTTATGTATGTTTCTTTTTGGCATATAGGAATAGTTTTTATTGGGCAAGATTGTTTCCATTTAGTTCCTAGATATTATGCTATTGATAATATTTTTTTATATTTTATTTCCTCAATTAGCAAGATATTATATCATGTTCCCTTTTTAATCCATTTTCTATAAATAGTAGGTTCAATATTGTTTATGCCTATAAATTAGTTAGTTAAATAATGCAATAACATAAAGTTATATTGAATTTATTTCGATAGATTTTGACAAACATCTCTCTTGATTACTTTTTAATGTTGTGTGTTATATCAATAATAGAAAATTAACCAACCTATTTCATTCTTATATTCATGTGTCATATCCAATATCAAGAATTGTTCATATCCTTATGTTTCCTATGTAATGACCAAAATCGAAAAATTATATATATAATTTTTTTTTTTCATTTAGATCCATTACAAAAATCCAAAAAGATATAATATTTTTTTTGCTGCATGATACTGATTCATGCCTAGATTCAACTATTAGATTTAGAGTGCATCATATTTGGTGGGTATGGATAAAAAACCAATCAAACCAAACCATCCTTAAACTAAACTAAATTAGACTGAAAATATGGTTTTTGTAGCAATTCTATTTGGAAAATTCTTAATCCAAACCAAATGAAAAATTTATAGTTAGTTTGAAAGCATAAACTAAATAAATCCTTAAAGTAGAAGATGCATGTTGACTTCACCAATCTGAATAAAGTATGTTCAAAGGATTGTTTTGTTGTAATATAATACTTAAAAAAAATTTAATATACATCTATTGTGTATTGAACTTTAAATTGTCCTAATATATATATAATACAGTTTGACTCAATGTTTACAGTATATACTATTTTTATAAATAAAATCCTTGTAGTCATATAAATATGAACTTTATTGACCTCCATTATGATCTTAATAATTATTATCAACTAAATTCAATCTTTTCATATGATATTACATATTACACAAATATATACTATCTTATGTTAAAAGATATGGTTCTGTTTGTAAACTAAATTGAACTAAACTAAACTAAACTAAAATTTTATGGTTTAGAAAAATTCATAATTTAAACCATATGGTTTTATTTAAAGCTATAAAAATTGAATTGGACTCGCTCTTAATATTTGGTATTGGTTTGGAGGTTCAATTTGATGATATAACATTTGAAGAGGTGAAATCATTTTTACTTAAATTTAGTGGGTATGATTCTCAAAATGAGTATCTGGAGTGGGAATTTCAAATATATAGAATTTTTTAGGATTATACATATATGAATTTAAGAAGGAAAAAGTAATTTGTAAGCAACTTAGAGGCTTTACCAAACTCTAGTGAAAAAAGGGTGAAGATGCAAAAGATTTTGAGTGGAAAAGACATTATGTAAAGTTTCATAAAGTACTTAATGAAGAGAAAATTTGTTCTACTACATTATTAGGATAATTTATATGATAAGCTTTTGACATTAAGGTAGAGGTACGTGAATGTTGAAAAGTATGCTCAAGAATATAAGAATCTCTTGATACGATGTAAGTTATAGGAGTTTTGCAAGTGTACCATAGAAAAGTTTAAAAATGGGTTAAATTACTAATAGTTAGAGAATTTGATTTTTCTCAATTTGAAACTTTAAATGAGACCATTCAAGTAGCATTAAGAGTAGAATATATTCGTTCACCAAATTCTACAATTTTTGAAGTGTTAAGCCACTTAGATAAACTAAAGGCTACCATTAAAATGTTAAGTTTTGATTAGTGCATTGAGAAGAATCATAGTAGTGATGAGTTGACACTAGAACATAAAAATGAGAAGCCAATTGTGAATAGATGTTTCATGTGTCTAGGTTATGGACACTATGTTGTTTAATGTTCATTTCACTAAGGCAAAGTTCTTAAAGAGGAGAAGCAAGGACTATAGAGTAATGTGGAATAGTAAAGAGATCTAATAGAGCATGTTGGTGGTGATATAAGTGAGATTGTGAAAGAGATTCATGAAGATAATAAGGAGGATGATGAGAAATTGATTTAATTTCTATGAACTTTAGTAAGAGCCTTGATAACCAAAATGAGTTAAGCTTGTGTAATGGGGAGACTCTATTGTTGGCTTAAGGAGAGATGAGTAGTAATGGGATTGTCAAGTCAGAGCTTATTTCCTCTTTATAGGCTAGAATGATATTAGATATTAGCCTTATAAATCTATTATTATGTAGATATATTCTTATTTGTGCTTTGAGTTATAGATTAATGAATTTTATGTCAACCATGAATTATTCTACTGGTTACATATAGTGAGCATATTGTGAATACTTATCAGCATATATTAGACAAATATTATATCTTTTGGTAGGTGCTCACTTTATGAGGGCAAGATGTGTATATGGAGTGAATTTATAAGGAGAATGTGGATGCAAGAGGATGTTATAACACATAATTAGGAATATTGCATTTGTAGCATATATCAAAGGTCTCATTATTGGATGAATATGATAAGAGATGAGATTAAAAGGATGCTAGTTGTTTTATCAGTAAGAATATTTTGTGACTATTGTTATTTACATACTCTTATCTTATAGTGGAGGAAACTTGAATTCGCTTTACTATTAAGGTTATATGTTGTTGATAGACATTGCCATCAATTAGTCTCAGTATGGCTGGAACTATTTATCTTTCTTAATGTTCAAACTTTTCTCTTTTTAACTTTCTAATTTAATATTTTATTTATTTAATATATTCAACATTATGTTTTCTTATATAATTTCTTTTTTCTTTCTATTTTTATTTGTTTACTTTCATTTTCATTGGTTTGTTGATTTTTATAATTTTATTCTTTTACTATTATTGCATTCTATTTATAATAAATTAGTCTCATTAGTACTAAGTCAACACCATTTGTTAGATAATGTGATACGTTAGCAAAACTTAATAGTATTATGATAGCTGCATAACTAGATTTCCTATTTGATCACCTACTCAAATGTTGATTTCTTATTCAAAATTCTTCAAACATTTATCCCATATTTTAACATACTCCTAAATGTTGATCTCTTTAGTATAATTTTTCCTTAATTTTATATGATTTATTCATTTTATACATTTTAAGTTGCTTTGCAATAAAAAGATTCATTAATGATCTTTTCGAAATCTTTATTACATTTGATATGCCTCTCATTGAGGATGACAAAACTTAGTACCTTAACAACAAGTAGTAGTTATTTTGTCATATATGGCATGTTATTTTTTTTATTGGTCTTTAAGCAATAAGATAAGGTGGCTAGATTAAAATAACTTTTTGGGGATGATGTGTATTAGAGTGTTTGAACTTTTGATTTCAAATAATTTAGTACCTAAATATTCTAAAGTTGAATTTTAGTGATTTTCGTTACTTCAACTTTTGATTTTAGGCAATTTAGTGTCCATTATGTCTATATTTTCTATTAAATGCAAACACTCAAATAAACAAATTTTCAATTTTTGAATACTTAAATTCAAGTTTTAAATATTGTTGGTTCCAGAATAAGATATCAAGACAAGGGGGGAGTGTGAATTTATATTTTTAAATTTTTAAAAACCTTTCGATATAAGAGAAATAAAATTACCCCTCTTAACAACATATAATGGTGAATAGTGATAATTTAATAATTCAATACACAACAATTAATAAAGTAAATTAAAAAAAGTAAGGAAGGAGAATATCAAGCAAAGATTTTATAGAGCTTCATCCATTTATCTATTGCTCTCTTCTAACTCTACTATTGTAAACCCAATCTATTAAACCGGTATCGTTCCATTTGATCCACTAAATTAAATCACAAAAAGATTACAAGCATTCATCACACATGAAATTCACAACACTTTGCTCTATAAAGTCTAAACTGACTTCAAACAATAAATAAGATTTACAAATTACAAGTAAGAACACAATTATAAAACTCAAATAATTTTGCTCTAAAGAGAAATAACAAATGTTGAATAATTTGCTTCGATGCAACTTTTTGAAGAAGTATCTGAAGGACTTTCTATGACTTTTGAGAAGGTATAATCTGATCTCAATTTTTTGTTTTACGAGAGTTTTTTCCAAAGTTATAGCTAACATTTTTAAATCCTTTCTCTTTTTTATATAGAAATCTTCCAATGGCTAATATGTTAAAGATTAACTTTTTCGTATCTATCCAACTGTTAGTTTACTAAAGATAATCCTTGGATATTTTAAGAGGATCTCAGTCATCTAAATTTCAAAAATAACTTTCCTTATTTTGTTTGGATCAGATAAACTGAAATCCTTAACCACCAGTTAATCTTTTGATTTGAACTTACCGAAGAGATATGCCTTATTAGAAACTTCTAAATAAAACTCATATTCAAGATTTGAATTTCCATAAAATCTAATTCAACCTTATCCTTATCCATACTTGTGCTTATCTTGATTTTTCAAAAATTAATTTGATAAAAAAAACCCCATGGATCGTAATTCCATCTTGAGTGAAACATGATTAAGTGTATTTTTCTAATACACCCAATCTAGTGGATGTGCACCCCTAAAATTTTTTATCTAACTTTTGAAATAGACTCGAGAATGTTAGACAATTTAGGAGTTGACAAGGCTAACAAAAGAGAAAACCCTAAAAGAATTAATTAATCGCGTAAGAAACTTTTCTACCGTAAATGCGTTTAAATGCTAAAGATTCCATTCAAAAGTGATAGAAATCCTAAAATGATCACTTTAAAGACATATGTGCACTAATTCATCATAATATACCCTAAAACCCTAATTGATAATATAACTCTCATATTTTGCCAAATCATTAGCAAAAGGTTAGAGATGACTTTCAATCATGCATACGTGTTTTGACTCTTCAAGTAGTCCTTTAGAAACTAAGATAATGAATCATAGATTATATTTATTTCTTAAGTATGTGTTTAAGATAGTATTACATAGAGTTAGGGGTATAATTAAGGATTGGGTTAAATGTAGTAAACTTTAATACTCGAATTAGTACTTTTTTGCACTTGTTATTTAAAGTAGTTTATCAAATAAGATATATAGGCTATAAAGACCTAAAGTAAGACCTCATCAACCATGATTACTAATCAATTCACCAAATACCTCATTTCCCCTCATTTCCTTCATTTTTCCCTTAATTTTCCTTAATTACTACATTATGTGCACAAAATTACATATGCTTAAGGAGAGTTGACCAAGTCAACACATATTGACCAAAGTCAAAGGGTTGACCAAGTCAACAAAAGACACTAAAAGATAAAGAAAATATCTACTCCTTCATGATGGCTTTTCTTATCTTTTATTTTGATTTTTCTCTTCTTCTCTTTCTCCTTAATTGTTGCCATCCACATCTTCTTCTTTTAGACCCCACCATTTGCCTCCTTTCATTATGAAAACAAACAAAAGAAACAAAACAAAAATCACCCTTCAATGCCATGAGCTTCTTCTTCCACTTTCACTTTCACAACTTCTCCTTTTGTCTCCATAATTCCAACACAACTAAAGGTATGTACTTAAGTTACTTTATGTTGCTTTCTATTTTTCATTAGTTAGTTAATTAGGTAGATTAGACAATTAGGTATGTGAAAAGTATGATCTTGAAGAAGAGGGCATAAAGTTCCCATCTTTAAGTGTAGAATTCTAGGAATCATGAAGAAGAAGAAAGGAGAACATGAATATGTGCTCAAAGAATGTGTACATGAGGTAAACCGAAAAGAAGGGAAGCATGAGAAGCACGAGAAGCACGATACATGAGTATTTTCCATCTACATAACCTAAATTAAAACAAAACCTAACCATACATACTTATCCTATACTAATTATACACTTAAAAACACAAAAGAATGGAATTAGGAAGCTTTTCTTAAGGAAAAGATTAGGCATACGAATTTATGTATAAAAATACGTATCCAACCGTATAGGTATATGAGTATGTATACATGGATAAATATGGTATATGCCTAAGGAGATGTATAAGTATATATATGTATAAGGTATATGTACATAAGTATAAGGAAAGGAATAAAATGTACATAAGATATGTACATATGATATAAGCATGAGGAGAGGCTTATGTAATGACATAATGAAGTAAGTGATGAGGTAAGCACATGATGACATAAGCCATGACATAAGCAATTACCTAAGCAAATGATGATATAAGTGATGATATAAGCATAAATTATAAACTAAGAAAATAGGAAAAGTGTATCATAATTAGGAACTTAAATTAGTAAACCCTAATACACTTTCTAAAATGGATTATACTTAATTAAGTACATGAATTAGTAATAGCAAAGTAAAATCCTTTAAGTATAAAGATTTAAGGTTTAACTAACTCATTAAGTCTCATTAAGTATAAACAAAAGATATAAATATAAGTAATAAGAGAAATTAAGTGTTCATAGCTAAAAATTTCTCTAAATTTAGTTTATATCGTAAAACATGGGTCATAACGCCCAAAACGGACATCATCGTGTGAACGTACGTCCGGAAATGATGAAAAACGACTATAAATTCATATATATTGAAAATAAAATGAAAAAGTTACGTACGATTAGCAATTAGGTTTAATCAAATAAGGGCTAATAGTAATCTAAGTGGAATTAGGTAAATAGATATCCTTAACCATTAGTTGAGTCAACTACTTATTATCCTTGTTATCTAATAATGATCAAGTGATCTCGACGAGGGTGGAGATCTTCTGATCGGTTATTACAACTAGATCGAGTCGTCATAGTCAAGTGAGTACTCTCGATAACTCTATACTTGTTTGTGCTTGTAGTTAGGGCACTTAAATTGAATATCAATAACTTGATGCATGGAGTTTTGGGATATATGTGTGCTTGATATTGATTGATTGTTGTAAGAAATATTGTTAAATATGATAATTGATAATTTGATGGTATGATTGATTTTTATATGATTTGGATAGTTTGTTGATATTGATTGATTGCCTCATAATTTTAACCTAATTATATTTGGCTTATCTTAAATTAAAAGGGTCATGCATTATCCATGTATTACATTTACTTATTCCAGCCGTCACTTCACGGGAGATAAAGAGAGGCCTTACGGGGGTTGTTTATATATATTAAAGTGTTTCTGTATGGTGCACTTGTACAATATGACCTTAACCAAACCTACGGGCTTACTAGGCGATGGAGACGCCAACCGTATGGCTGAAGGTCGAGTCTAAAGATCTTCGCTGTAAGGTGTGAGTGTGGATTGCAGGGGCCACCTCACCGTTAAGCCTAGGACTTTGTGAACTACTAGATTTTTTTTGGAAATGGAAATGTAGTTTTTGTGAAATACAGAATTTAAAATTATGGGTAAAAACCTAGGTGCTAGAGCTTGGTCATGATTAGTGCCAATGAATCTCCAACCCTTATCTCGGAGGGCGTTAAAATCTAATATTATATGCAGTACCGGTCAACTGCATATATTGTTTGGCATACTGCGTGTGCATGCATTCATATGGTTGTAACAATTTGTTTGATAACTTGTTTGTCAGTATGGTACAAGAGATAGCTTACTAAGCTCTTGTAGCTTATTCCCTAATAGTCTTTCTTTTGCAGGTTTACATATGATGGGATTAGGATAAGTCTCGAGTGCTGAGTACAAGATGAAGATATGTATATTAGTGTTAGAATTAGTTGAGAACTTTATAGGTGATGCATAAACATTCTTTGTAGAAAATATTCACATGTTAAAATTTAATATAATTTAATTTTTCCTACAATTTTATGATGTTGGTATATCTGTCTTATTATTTGGTAGGGGATACCGATTCTCTGCGGTTCTGAGGAACTGTGGGCTATCGGACATCCATAGTTATTTATAATTATATATTATGTCATGTTGAAATAAATTAATTACTTAAAAATCATTAATCTTAGTGATTTATAATTTAGAGTCTTGCAATCTTTGACTTGCAAGACGTTTTTCATATCATGAGCGCACACATGTTATGGAAATTTTAGGTAATCCTATTAGGCCCCTTGTAGAGTCCTGACAGTGGAGCTAGGTCTTGTTAAATTCGAATTAAAAAATAATTTCATATGTTTCCAGATCAATCTTCTAAATGACCTTCTGAAGGGTATCGATTCATCCTTTCTTTAAGGCTTTTGAACTGGCTTCTAAATGATATGTTATACCACTTTTTCTTATAAAGCTTCTAAAATTCCTCCTGAAGAATTTAATACCCCTCCATTTTTAATCAATTTAAACCTTTTGAATACAACTTAGTTTTGTGAAATTAAACTTTTTGAAAATCCTTTTGTATTCTTACATTCTCAATGATTCATTAGTATTTATCCCTTTTTATTATCATCAAAATATATGAGAGATATCTAATATTCTCTACCTTTTTTATGATAACAAAAACACTATTATAAAACCAAATCAAAAAAATAAATAAATAAAAATAATAATTCACAATCACACATTCATGCAATATGTAGGTAGTGTATAGTGCATGTAGTGTGCAGTCCACAACTATTTTTGGTTTTTCTCTCCCCCTTTTTTGTTATCATCTTAAATGATCAATAATGAACTCCTCCCTAATCTTTATAACATTTATAGAATAATTTAATAACAAAAACAGATTATACTGCATTGACTAAGTATCTTAAGTAAGCTTAGAAACAAAAACAGAAGCAACAACAAACAAGTCTACAGGTAAGCAAAACAAAATATGCCAATGCATAGTTCTTCCTATAGCTCAAAAAAAAAAATTCATTTTTTGGATCTATTAGTTTTCTTCCTAGCACATAGTTTGAATTTTCCAAAATAAGTTGGAGGAACTTTGCTAGGAGATTGATTAACTTCAGAAGATGTTGAGACCAAGAAAGTTGGTTCTATGCTTTTGTCAGAGGTTGGTGTGGTTTGAATGGGAGTAGGTAAAGAAGTTTCTTTAGTAGGAGCTACAGATAGAGTTTCAGTGTAGACTTCAGGAGGTATCTGTTCTTTAGGATTAAGAATAGGAATAGCAATACGAAGTGACTTATCAGGAGATTATAGAGAAATGACAGGGGTCCTATCTAAAGTTAGAATAAGAATGAAAACAGTCTGATCTGTTGGTTGAGTAAAAGGATCAAGTTTAGATGAAGAAGGGTATCTAAAACAAGAATAGATGGATCTATAGGTATGAGATGAGGATGAAATTTAAGAGTAGATGGTTCAGAGGGTTCAGTGATTCGGTTCTATGTAGGGAGTTCGAGATCAACAGTAGGATGTGCTTGTTCAGTAGAATTTGATTCAATAACAGATTCCTTAACCTAAGCTTTAAATAAATCTTTCATTTTGATAATTTGATCCTTGATAAGCTTTCCTACATCTGGTTAAGGCTCTAAACTACCTAAATCACTTTTTGAAACTGTCTCAGTTGATTCCCTAAATTCAATGCCACCTGATCTTCTAATCAATTTCCCTTTTCTTTTTGGTTCCTTTCCAGCTGGCTCCTTTCCTCTCTTCCTTTTCTTTTTATTGTCTCTGTCTTCAATTATAATGACATTTCTTTTTAGATTTGAGGGATGAATAAAGATTCCTCCATTATGTGAATACCAAAGCATGTCATTCACATAAATTCTCATTTGTTTAAAGATTCTTTCACCAAGTTTAATAGGAGAAAAATGACAACTTGCTTCTTTTAGAATTTTTAACTTCTTGAAACTAAAAATAGCCATCAACATATTTCCATATAACTTAACATCTACATGCTGCCATATGTGTCGCATCATCAATTTCACAACATCTACTTGTCTTTTCCCTAACATTGCCAAAATTACCAGTGCATCCTCTGTGGTTACAGAGATTGCACTACCCTTCCTAAGTAATACAAATGAGTTAACAAATTTATGTAAAATTCTAACCAACAATTCAAACTCAGTATTGAAGATATCTCTCCTTATTCCCAATTCGACGCTATCATTCAATTTTGTGAAAAAATTCTCCTTTGTCAATTGTCCTAAGGTCTCATCCTCACTCACTTCTTAAATGCCAAAGCATTTCAAGATGTCATTCTTTGTGATTTCTATCCTTTGTCTTAATACAGTTGACTTCCAAACTTCTTGATTTTTGCTATCAAGCTTCTTATAAAATTCATCTATCAATTCTCCATATATCACTCTATGCAAATCAACCAGACCATTTAAACCCAATC
Source organism: Lumnitzera racemosa (assembly GCA_024138005.1). NCBI lineage: Eukaryota > Viridiplantae > Streptophyta > Magnoliopsida > Myrtales > Combretaceae > Lumnitzera > Lumnitzera racemosa. The sequence continues at coordinate 71,206,544 of JAMXBC010000003.1, read as the reverse complement.
TATTCAGTTAGTCTTTCTAGTAAAAACCATTCATATCAAAGAATTCTAGGTCCAAATAAATTGAATCTTTGATAGAAATTTTTTACCTTTTACAATGTATTGCTTCTTGGGTTTATCCCTTGATTTGAAGGAGATAATTGACATCATAACTTTGGGTGATTTGTCCACATTCTAAGGAGATTTCGAAGTCTTCTTAACTTGAGTAATAGTCTTAGGTTTTCGATGAGACTTGGCTTTAGCACAGAGGTGTGTTTTGAAGGAATTCTTTCAGAAACTTCTTCAGATGGTTTGCTTAAGGGATCATAATCTTCCGATTCAACAACTTATTTGGATGAATTAGATTCTTGAACATCTTGAACAACCTTCTAATTAACTTCCTAAACTTGTTTAGAATGTGCCTTAGAGGTGTTCTTTTGATTTACTTCTTGGGCAACCTCTTCTAATGGTTCATCTTGAAGTTCAAGGGTTATGGTTTTTTTAAATGAATCTTGGTGTGTTTCAAAGGGTAAATTTGGTTATGGGTTTGCAGGAATGGTAGTGTCTTTCTCTTGTTCATTATGAAAGATGGGGTTCTTTAATTATTTTAGATATTGTATTTGATCACTTTAGCTGTAATGTTGGTAGATTTTCTAGGTGCCACTAGGGTTGATTTGAAAGAGAATAACATGATAGAAGAATAAGAAAGATTTGATGAAGTGAGAGAAAGAGAGAATATAAATGAGGCTTTTATAAGTGATTAAACTGTCAACGTTAGTGGCAATAAATCGAAAGGAGTAGATTAATTTAGTGGACTCACTAAGAACATGCTAAGTCCTTAAACCTTTACATGTCCCGCAAATGATATAAAACCTTGAATGTGATCAAATGATATACAAAAACAAAAATAACGAACTTTCTAAATTAACAAAAAGGATTAGAAACACCTAACTCATCACAAATAAACTCAAATCTTAACTTGTTTAGAGGCTTTGTAAAAATATCAGCAAATTGATATTTAGTTGAAATAAAATCAATACTCATATCATTATTTACTACATGATCATGAATGAAATGGTGCCTTATTTCTATATGTTTTGACCTTAAGTGATGAACTGGATTTTTTGTTAGATTAATAGCACTAGTATTATCACATTTTGTGGGAATATTTTTACAACTTATTCTATAGTCATATAATTGTTGTTTTAACTAAAGTACTTATGCACAACAATTTCTAATTGATACATATTTAGCCTTTGCAGTTAAAAGAGCAACTAAATTTTGTTTCTTAGAAGACCAAGAAACTAACTTATCTCTTACGAACTAACAAGTTCCTAAAGTAGTCTTCCTGTCTATTTTGTAATCTACATAGTCAGCATTTGAATATCCTATGAGATCGAAATTTTTGCTCTAAAGATACCAAATTCCTAATTTTGTAGTGCTTTTTATATATTTAAAGATCCTTTTAACTATGGTTAAATGTGCTTCAGTTGGTGAACTTTGAAATCTAGCACACATACAAGTACTAAACAAAATATCAGGTCATAAAGCAGTTAGATATAATAAAGATCCAATTAAGCTTCTATAGAGTTTTTCACTTACCTTTTTGCCATTACCTATGATGACAAGCTTTGTTGAGGTACTCATAGGTATATAAGAATCCTTGGTATTCTAAAAACCAAATTTCTTCGATATCAGTTCGGTACACTTCTCTTGTTGACATCTCAAATTCTGTCTGCATCAAACTTAAAAATTCTTAGCAATATTTTTCATTAGTTATACCAAAAACAATGTCATCAATATAGATTTGTACAACTAACATATCGTTTCCATGATGTTTCATGAAAATAGTAGTATCTACTTTTCCTTTGTGAAAGTTATTTCTAATATAAAAATTGACTTAGTCTATCATACCAAGCACGAGGAGCCTATTTAAGTCCATACAAGACCTTTTTCAACTTATACACATGATCTAATTTGAAGGGATCTTCAAATCCAAGGGGTTGATCAACATATGCTTCTTCTTTTATGAATCCATTCAAAAAGACACTATATTTGAGGCTTCTAAACCTGCTTCTGAATGATGTGTTATACTATTTATGCTCATAAAACTTCTGAAATTCTTTTTGAAGAATTTCAAGCTAGTCCATTTTTAATCAATTCAAACCTTCTGAATAAGTTTCTAAATACAACTTAATTTTATGAAATTAAACTTTCTAAAATCTTCTATATACTTGCATTCTTAATGATTCATTAGTATTTATTCCTTTTTGTTATCATTAAAATAAATGAGAGATATCTAACAAATATTTTGGTATTAAACTGTTCAAAATTAAAAGTTTATTCCAAATTAGTTTTCTTACTTTTAACTAGGGGTGAGCTAGTACATTGTGGGTAGCATATCGCACCTTACTCGTACCCTACCCTAGTGATATAAGTTCCAATATTTTTGTTCCTAAAACCTACCCTATAATACATTAAAACCACGTTGTACCTTATAAATTCTACAAAATATAGGGTACCTTGTCGATCCTTTTTTTCTTCTTTTTTTTACTTTATCTTCTTTTGGAATATTGTGGAGACATACAATCAATACCAAATTTGTAACTACACTGATGGACCAAAAACTAATAAATTGAAATGTTGTTACATTTGCAACGCATTCAAGTACAACAAGATGAATCTTTGGTAGGTATAATAGAGAATATGAATATTTCCACAATTGAAAATGTTCAACCCTTGGTTGGTTCATGTTAAATTATTTTCCTTTTATTTTTCATTTTCAAATCATCAAAATAAAATATTTACCAAATCACAAAATTTTCATATATAGAATACAAAACCATGTGTTGAATAACTCTAATAAAATTTATTAAACAATAAGTTAGGAATTGACATGTTTCTAATACCTTACTCGATTAAGGTTAGTAAAAGAAGATGAAAGTATCATCAAAATGAGATAGTAAGGAGAGAAACTTTTACCTAAAATAAAAAAAAATGAAAAGAGAAAAAGAAAAAGAGAGAGACAAGACAGCAAACATAAGATTGTACAGCCTCAAGGTTTTATTATAGGCCAAGCATTTATTGTTATTTTTCTTAAGGTTAAAAAAAACGTAATATTATTATTTTTTTGTTTATTAGTATTAGTGAATTGTTATTACAAGGTGAATATAAGGTACTTTAAAATCTATACCCTATATATTTTAGAGAATTGATTCAAGATGAGTATAGGGTACCCTAATTTTATACCTGGACCTTACTCTATGAGAATAAATTATGGAAAATTACTATCCAAAACCTACTATGTAACCTTTTTTACCCACTTAGAATCTGCCCAATGGAGTAAGGTTCGAGTGGGAACCCTATATAATAGGATTACTCACTCACTCACTCCAACTCTTAACTATTCTTTTGTGTCATAGTTATATAATTAAATGTATTTAAGATTATTTTTATTATACTATTCAATCAAATATATCTACTATCATCATTCTATTGAATTAATTATTATGAACCACTTCGAACTAGAATGATGTTGATAAACAAAAAATTTAGCAATTTAACTAATACTTTTCTTTTTTATGGAAGTTTAGAACGTTACAAACCTAAATATAATTAAATAAAAAAAGTATTAAAAACTCAAATAAAAAGGTAAGTAAATGATAAAAAAAAATAAAAATATACTTTCAGCAAATATTTTTCTACATAAAAGAGCAAACCATAACATAATAACAAATATCTTTCTATAGGCAAGAAAATAGTGGATTCCTTAGTACAAGATAAGCAATATCTAAATGATTGTCGAGAGAGACATATGACAATTTTATTAATTCATGGATGTAGGGATAGTCTTACATGATCATAGTCCCATGTGGCAAAAGACAAGTATAGCTAACATAGTAAGGAAAATTATATCATAAAACCAAAATATCATTGCTCTAAGCGAAATTTGATTAAAGAAAATAGTTTTAAATTTATTTGTTCACTTTTACTAAAAGGAAAAATAAAAAAGAAATTGAAGAATCATTGCCATAGTTTATCTAATGATTTGTAAGGTCTATCTTTAAGTACATTCATATATATATATATATGTATATATCTATTGCTAGAAAATCCTATACATTATGGGATCTGATCTTTAATTTTTTAAGCCTCATCATAGCTTAGTAACCAATCAAATATTTGAAGGTTTTCCTTCTTTTTATCCTTGTTAAAGCCTTTTACAATTATGTTGGCCCCTTGCTCATGGATCCATGTAAGTACCACTTGCATTTACATGTTCACACATACATACACACACACACATACATATATTTATATATATGTATATTTCATTGTGTTTTGTAGATTTTGTCTATTTATTTAGAGTAACAGTAACTAGTGAGAAAAATATTACAAAGTCCATCAAGAATTTCAAATAAATTAATAATATCTTCTAAATTTCACTATCTAGATATTATAATGACAAATCATCCAATTCATATGAATGGATCATTTTTTAGGAACTTTTTCAATAAACTTTCTCACTTTTGTTAATTTTTCATCTATTTATAACCTTGAAATATGCATGTATCATGTAAATGAGATAAACATGGTAGGAGTGCTTATTATGTTTTTTATTTTGACTTCGTAAAAGTTAAGATATAATTTATCTACACAAAGGGTTTTTTATTTCTTTCTAGACTTTACTAACTCTTTGAGAATTGGGCTTTTCATTACTGTAAAGGAATCCTAACATTCTCCATTCCATGCCAAAGGAGACCATGCACTTGCAACAATCCGTAAGTTTTGAATCAATAGTGCTATTCAACTTGAGCTTAATATAAAGTAAGTTATGCCAACTGATAATTTGTCTGTACGATAAGGCACTTTATGAAGGCAATTTTGGCCTCCCATGAGCAAAGTGATAAAAAATTGATGTCACTTTCTTGATAATGGCTATAGCAAGTCGAAACCAGCTGAAAAGTTGAGCCTCCCCAGTATATGGGGGCTTGTGATAACATTGGATGGTATTCCTAAAGATAGAAGAGCTCGGAATAGCATTAGGAAAGTTGGAAAGGAAAAGGCTAGCTTACCATTTAGAATATGAGAAAATATAAGATGGAAAGGATGGTCAAGCATCACATAGGTACTTTAGGAGAGAAGAACCTCCCATCCTATGACAAGAAGTATTAGAGTTAAAAAGTTTTAGCCTAAAAAGCCACTTAAATACAACCTAATGCACTAAATGAAAAAAAAAAAGGATGGTTGTTACATTCCAACTTAGCATAAGATGTTCTACCACACAAGAATACTTATTAAAAACTAAACTCATCGTGCTCACTTAATAAAAGATAACTTTATTTATATAACATTTAGGATGCTAAAACGAAGTTTGGCTCCACTTTAGTTTACAACTTGTTTGTACATCTTGTTGTTTACATCAAAACATTTTATCCCCTCAACTACTAAAGCTGAGCGAAAGTGGATAACAAGCAATATAGTCTAAATAATATCATAAATCATACAGTTCATACAATAATAGCAGATTCAATCTTTATTCTTATAGTAACCAAGTCAAATATATCCTGCTAGTAATGCAAAATGCTATACTCATGTACGTAGCATGCATTAGTACTGATATCCTAAGCTTACCCAACTCTTAGTTTGATTAGTTGACATACTTGGACATCTAGATGCAATGTCCATGAAGCTAGAGACTACAAGGAGCAACCTAAGAATAGGATCCCTAACCCTAATTCTTGTAAATTAGACTACAAAAAGTAGTTAGGTTGCTTGAGAAATGCGAATCTATATGCTTTGAAACAAAGTTTGTAAAACCATTGTTTCGTTAATTATTGTAAACTTCATACTTTGAAAATCCTGACCCATAAGGCTCTTTTTATGACGTGCCATGCCATGCCATGCCATGTTATGCATCAATAGCCTAGTATATCAGTCAAAACAATTAGTTTTTAAGTTTTACTCGATCTAGATTTTTAAGTCTAGTTTTTGGACTCTTCCTAATGAAAATCCAATCTCTTACTCAAGGTTCATGTTGGTGAAGGCCTAAAAGATAGTATCAGTTCCTACTTTCCTCTTTAAGTTGGTAAAACACCTACAAAACATCATATCAATACCAAACATAGTATCACAACAACTAACTAAGGTTAAGTCACATTCAATTAGCACAACATCAAACACAACGCAATGTTATGAGTAGAAACAAAGTCTACTCTAAGCATGGGTTAAATCTACTTACCTAGTATCAACAGTGGTCTTGGACCTATGTGTTGAGACCGTGTTCCTCCTTAGTTATATTATCTAAAAGATATACATATAGTACCATGGTCAACTAGAGATCATTCGTATGTATGTATTATAGCTTGATATTAGCATCTCGATTCTTAATTCACTCTAGAAAGTTTCTAACTTAGTCTCTAACTTAGCTTTTGATTTAACTTCTTACATCGCCAAATTACCCATTAAAAACCCTTGAATTTCGGTTAACTTAGTTGCCAAAGTTTGACTTACACAAAAAACACTTAAGTATAGTAGCTTCTGATTCTATCTTTAATCTATCTTCTAATTCAACTAAAATACTATATTCACTTATAAAATTCCCTCTTTTTAGCTAAACCAAGATACATCCAGTAATAAGTACGTTAAATATAACAACAATTAATACTCCCCCTTTCTAGGGTTAACAATACAAGTAACACTTATTATCATATTCAACGAAATCTGCATCTAGGGTAAGAAAACATTTAATAATTAATATCTAAACACTGTTATAGTCATGGAAAATATATTATACATAGTACACTATAGGTGTTATGTTCTAGTGATAAAAAGCTCTAAAATAACATATTATATAATGTACTATATAATACTTATTTTGACTCAATTCCTACATTAAATAGCTAAAAATAGGTAAATAATTATATTTTTTTTACTAAAATTGGAATATAAAATATATTTTAATATTACTAAGATTCATATATGGATTTTGTTCATGAATTGCTTCAAAACCCACTTATTTCCTGTAATTAAAAAAATTGCTAGTTTAATAAGATTAAATTATTATAAATCATAAACATAGAAATTTTTTAAAATACTTGTTGTCATAATTCAAGTCTATAAGTGTGTTATAAAAATATTTTTAGCCCGAAATAACATTATTTGATATTTTACAAAGATTAATTGAAAATTCGTAATAAAATAGTGATTTCTTAAGCAAGTACATTAAATCATTAATATTTTAACAAAATAACATTACTGCATTAAAATACATCTAAAATAACTCCATGAAACCAATTTTCATAATTTTTTATTTATTTTAGTATTTTTGTGAGATTACAAAAAATCGAACAATAAAATGGAAGTCACTAACATATTGTGTCGTGGCTACCATCTCATATTAGCCAAGCTTGTCTCTATGCTAAAAGCTTAAGTCCTAAGTGGCTCCCTGTTAGTTTGCTAGTATCCCTAAGAACCTCATTTCAGCATAATTTACTATTATTATTAAAAAAATTTATAAAAATACTAAATTAATGGGTTTAAGAGTATTCCCTAGGTTTTGTTCTACTAAAATGATAAAATTTTGATCCTACATCCTCTTTTATAGGAATCTAGGAGGTGGAAAGGTGTATGGAATTTTTCAAGTATAAATTTGTTATAATATAAGGTGTATTATGTATAAATAAAAGATTATTTAATGGTGACAACTCATCCCACCCTTTTCTAGAGATGTCTTAAGCTATGCCATGGCATTTCCATATTTATCCAAGTGGTTTCACTATTTTTTACTAATTTTTCTTTAATTTATTGTAAATGCAGGCATTGTTTTAGTATATTATATTAATATATTTACATATTGGGCGTATACATCGTGTATAACACTATTATGTAATTACACTACATGCTATTCAACTCCCAAAAATATTTTTATAAGTTAAATAATTTATCCCTATGATCTCGTAATCATTTGGAACTAAAATTCCAAGTTTTCATTAGTTAAAGAGCATTCCTAGTAAAAAAAGTATTTTATTGAAATTAAATTTTAATAAGCTTTATTTTCAAAAATTGACCTTACTAAGACTATTTTTCTAACTTTTATGACCTCATATTAAAATTTCATTCAATTTGGATGAGTTTTCCTAAAAGCTCTAAATCTTTACGGACGCCTAGACCAAATTAGTACCAATAGTTAGGGCCTTATATTCTACATTCTTTACAAAAAGTTCAACTGCAAAACTTACTTATGAGATAAAGGGTCTATTTGTAATTAAGATACTTTCCTATTATAAGCAACCATTTAATAAATATAATTCTAACATTGGGTAAATAACTTAGGGTATTGTAATCTCATATGATCTATAAGCTCCCAAGTTGTCTCATATGCACTATGCCTACTCCACAACACCTTATTATACTCAACATCCTTTTTCTTAGTCTTTATGTCCTTCTCTCTAAAATCTATACTGGATGCTCTACATATGTAAATTCTCTTTTAACTCCACTAGTGGAACATATAATATTGTTATCGGATCCCTTACAAACTTTCGTAGAGTTGAGACATGAAAAAAATTATGAATCCCTATCATTTCATTTGGCAACTCTAGTTTATAAGCCACTTTCCCAGTCCTTCACTTTACTTGATAAGGTCCTATATATCGAGGGCTTAATTTCTCCTTAATACCAAAACATCATAAACCTCTTATTAGAGATACCTTTAGAAATTCCCAATCTCTTACTTGAAATTCTAGCAACTTCCTTCTCACATTAGTGTAGCTTTCTTTGTCAGTTTCGTGCTATTCACATTCATTCCCTTAAACACTTTCACTTTCTCCATAATATCCTATAGTATGGTTAGTTTGATTGTCCGTTATTCCCTATCTTATCCCAATAGACTAGGGATCTACATTTGCGCCTGTATAATGCTTTATATAAAGCCATCTAGATAGTGCTATAATAGCTATTAATGTAGGCAAATTCTACCAATGGTAAGTACTTATCCTAATTTCCTCTAAAATCCAATACATAAGCCCTGAGCATATCCTTTAGGGATTGTATAGTGCATTCCAATTACCTATCACTTTGTAGATGATATGTAGTGTTAAAATTGAACTTAATTCCCATTTTTTCTTGTAGAAATTAACAGAAATGGGAGATGAATCGAGAATCAAGATTAGAAATAATTGATAATAGAACTCTATGTAAACAAACTATTTCCTTAACAAATACTTTTACCAACTGAGATATAATTGCAATCTACTCTAATGCCAGGAAATGTGTACACTTAGTAAGTCTATCAACCACAACCCATATCGTATCATGTTGTTTTTTTTTTTGTTCTAGGTAATCTACTTATAAAGTCCACTATTACATGTTCTTATTTCCATTCAAATATGGGAAGAGGTTGTAGTAATCCACTCAGCTTCTGACGTTCTACTTTTGCCCTTTTGATAAGTTATACATTTCGAAATATACTGTGCTATATCCCTTTTCATTCAGCTTTACCAAAACTTTTGTTTCAAGTCCTTATACATTTTGTTGTTCCTAAGATGTAAGGAATATCTTGCAGCATGAGCTTCTTCTAAACTTGACCTCTTAACTTTTGTATCCCTTGGCACATATACCCTTCCTTTGAATATCAATATCCCCTTATCGTCAATTCCAAAGTTAGGGTGTTTTTCTAGGTTGTTCCAAATCTTTTATAGTTTCCTATCTCATTACTGAGCCTCTTTTATGCTTTCAAGGAATGTAGGTTACATTTCTAAACTTACCAACCTAGGTCTACCTTCATCAATCGCTACTTGCAAACTCAACTTTTCCATTTCTTCAATTAACTCTCGCTTGTCTGTGATTAGCACTACAACACTACTAAACATTTTTCGACTTAGGGCATTTGTAATTGCATTCACCTTTCCATGGTGGTAGTGAATTGGAAGATGAGATTCTTCTATGTGTTACTTCGGTTGGGCTTCGAATGCTTTGGGCCTTAATCTTCAACATGGAGTGAATGACATATGTCATCTATAGAAATAGTACTTGTTGGATTTGGACTGTAGGTGTTCAAATCTTCCTCATTCTCTCAATTCATGTTTCACTCTTGGTTCTAGATTCCAAAAATTATGGTTTATCTTACAAGTGGTATGCCTTATTCAATTGGCTAGGTCCTCTTTTAGGACTTATAATGCATTATAGGCTTTTGGTTAGTGGTTTCAAAAGGGATTGATGAATAGGCCTATTTTAAAATAATTGTCCTCTAAATTTAAGTTTACAAGTTAGGAATCCCTAGGAAAAACTAAAATGAGCTTGTCCCTAATTTCATGAGTAATGATAATCCTACTCATATAATTGCAAAGCTTCTTTAGGGTAGTACTGTAAGAAGGCCCATAGAATGGGATGGCCCTTCAATTTTGAGCTGTAAGTCTTCTATTCTTGATGTGCTTAGGTTTTTTTAAGTTTTAAAAGGCATTTGGAGATTTTAGGCTTCAATCATCTTCTAGTGCTTATTTCTAACTTGTTGCCTTTTCCCAAAGGATACAAATCAATGCCCACTTCGCTGCTTACCTACCCTTTATCTTGCACCCACCCTTCTCTCCCTCCTTTCTTTCTCTCCTTTGTTTTCTTATTGTTTTTTCCTTTCTTCTTGATATTCTCTTTTTGGCTTTTTCACACTTTTTCCTTTCTCTCTTTTGTTTCCTTTCACTCCTTTTTGAGTTTCTTTTGTAGGCTTCTGATGAAATGGAGATGCTTGCTTCCTTTCTCTTTTGAATGGCTTACAACTTAAAATATGTAAATCTTCTATAATTGAGTCTTTTCTTCTATTCAAAGGGAACAAGTTATCAATGGTAATAATTACCCATGAATCGGTGCAACTAGGCTAAGCATAAATTAGTTTACCCTTTTCCTCTAGATTGATGACTCTACCCCCTTGATTGCCTTAGTGTAAGGTGGTTCTTAAAAAGGTTTGATTTGAAAATCACTTCTTTAAAGGGCTTAATAAGGTTGGCAAGATATGTATATATCTGTGTGTATATATATATATATATATTGTGTTTAGATTAGAGAAATGAATACTTGCTATCATTTTAACCTATATATTAATTTTAAGATAAAACTCCTTTAAGATTCGAATTTTAATCCCTTACATTAATGTCACTCTACTCTTAAGTGTGCTTAGGGTGAGTGTTTTGGGACTTGGTTTGCCTCTTTTCACCATAAACTCTTCAATTAATTGGATACCTTTACTTGTTAGATCTTTAATTTTTCTAAAAAGTGTCCTACATTGATGCCCCTAACTTAATCAATAGGTGTACACCTTTATTCATCAAGGAACTCATTTTCACCTTTATTTACCCTAAAACAAGCTATTTAAGCTATCCTCTAATCTTGCCAAGATGCCCCCTAATTGAGATTCAATAGTTTGGGCTTAATCAACTTTCTTTAAGGGTTTATTGGTTTAGCTCATTCTCTTCATACCCTAATGATGAAGTAATGGTTGAGGTAGGCTTTAATTTATCATAAGCTTTGTAAAGTGGATAGTGTAAAGTAGATAGGTTATATTTCTAAGGGTTTAAGTAGATGAATAGGTTATAGGAAAGTCTTATGTTTGGGGTTAAGAATGGATGGGGAATTTTTACCCTTGCTTAGAGTGAGTAGAAAGGTGACATAAATTATTCCATATCAGGTTTACATTTTTTTTCCTTTTTTTTATTGGTGGCTTAAGAATGGCATTTGGGTTTATCTCCACTAATGTTTCTTGGCAAGCCTTGCCTTCCAAGATCAAATCTCAGTGGTTTCATGTGTCGAGAACTTTAGAATGTTATCTACTTCAAACTTAATTTAAAGCAAATGACTATAAGCTTTAGGTTGGGCTAACTCATTGAAAAACAGTCTTTAAAGCCATAAGGATTTCTTAAATGTCAATAAGAATCTCTTTTTTTTTCTTTTTCTTTTCTTTAATTATTATTTTTTAATTTTTTAAAACCATAACGGAAAGTTAAGACTAGACAGTACTTGATGAGGTAGCTAAGATCATTAAAGAGGGGGAAAGTGACCTAGCTTAAAACTTTTAAAGATGATTGAAGAAGGAAAACTGTCTTGTGGGCTAGTTCAAAACTACAAAAGATGATTGAAGAAGAGAAAGCACCCTTATAGGCTAGCTTAGAACCATAAAAGGTGAATGAAGAAGGCAAAATACCACTTGGGTTAGCTAAAACCCTCAAAGATAATTAAAAAAGGGAAAGTGCCCCAAATCAAATGTAAGAAGAGAAAGTACAACATAGGCTTGCTTAAACCATAAAGGAATTGTAAGATGGAGTAGTGCTTTATAAGTTGGCTAGGATCATAAAAGACGATTGAGAAGGGGAAGTGCCCTGGGATGATTAAAGAAGGGAATGCATCCTTTATGTTGACTAAAACCTTAAAAAATGATTAAAGAAGGGAAAATACCCTTGGGATGACCTAAAACCTTTAGGATAATTAGAGAAGGGAAAGTGCTCCATAGGCTGGCTTAAAGTCTAAAAATGTTTATGAAAGAGGGATAATGCTCTGGAAGCTGACTAAAACCCTAACAAAACTAGTGACTATTTGTAAATTACAAAATCCTAAAGAAAGTGACAAACTAAAAGGGTAACATGGCTGACATGATAATTAAATTAATAGGATTGAACAAATGAGTGAAAACTACTAAAATGACAACTATTGATAACCTAAAGAAAAATTTACACAAAGATGCAAAGCTCTTGTTCTTTTTTCTTCTAGGTTATCATTTTTCCTCTTCTTATTTTATTTATTTATTTTTTTGATAATCCTTAACATGATGAGGACTATTGTTAGTGGTGTTAGTTTTTAAGGAAACGATTACTATTGACAAATTGAAGGGAGCTGATTCCAACCTAAGGAAAGGATAAATGGTAAACAAGTACTATTTTTCGATTTTCTTTTATTGCAATATTTACAAGGAGATTTAATGAAAAAGAAATTATACCTTACAAAGTTGTTGCATTTTAGTAAAGAGAGGGTAATTAAAAAAAAGAAAAAAGACAAATGTTAATTATATGACTAACAATTTATAAGACAACCAAAGGCAATGAGATTGGATTATTTACAACTTAGGAAAAGTTTAAAGGCTCCTTTTTCTTTTTCTTTTTTTTTATTTTTTAGTTTTTTTTTTTAATTTTCTTGATACAAACTAATAAAAAAGGTGACAAAAACTTACTTTTAAATTTATGAGGTAATAGACTTAACATAGTGGAAAACAAATTTTATTTAAGAATTACAAATATTTATAGGGTAGGTTACAAATAACTATAAATTTACAACTATATATTTACAACTCTTTTATCTTAAAAGGAAAGTATTATTCACAATAAAATAAAAGACTCCCATTTTTGAGATATTTTTACTTTGTTTTTTATTTTCAAAGAGCCAATTACAAGTGAAAAGATGGACAGAATTAATTTGATAACTTAAGGGACAAAATGACAACCTAATATACTAATAAAGGTGGTGGTGGTCTAATCCTATACGTATTTTACTATTAATAAATTGAAATGAGATAATTATTCACAACTTAAGGAAATGGTAAAGGTTATTTGGGTTTTCACATTGAGTTTTTTTTTTCTTTTTAGCTTTTTGTTTTTTCCATTTTTTATTTTCCTTTTTGGTATTTAAGACTGGTAGGTTGAATTAGTCAAAGCGCCCTTTAATTTTACATATAAAGTTTTTATAAGGTAATCTAATGGAGTAGATGTTTAATTACAATGGTGGTAAACATTATTTATATGGCCAGTTACTTATAAGGAAACCTGTGGGTGATAATAATCTAAAGATGTGGTAAAGTGTACAATGGTAAATAATAACATAGATGAAAACAATTATTTACAGTTTAAGAGAAGAATAAAAGCCCTTGATTTTATCTTTTTTTTAATCTTTTTTCATATTTTTCTCGTTTTATTTCTTTTTAAGACAAAGGAACAATTAAGTAACTTTAAAAGAGGTTTATTACAAAGGTGACTAAAGGTTACAACTAATAAAGAGAAGCTCTAAATTTACATTGTGATGGATTATGAGGAAACTATAGTAGAAAAAAGATTTTATTTAAGGATTGCAAATATTCACAAGATAGATTACAAGTATTTCATTAGTAAACATTATTTTATAATTTTTTTACATATTTTGTTATAATCTTGGTAGTTTTAGTGATTACTTCACAAGTGTTAAATGTTTGCAAGATTAATGATAATTTTACAAATTGGTAGCAATATTTACAAGATATGGGAAAAATGATTGTAATATTTAGAAGGAAATTTTTTTTTTTTTTGGAAAAATTATCCATAAGGAGTCCTAAGGAAGGTAACAAGCTGTTAGATTATAGTTGACTACAAAGCTACTAACTAGGAGTTATGAATGTTTATAATGTTAGTTAGGATTATCGGAGGATAACTTTATTTACATGTTGAATGTGTTCTTTTGAATAAGAAGCACATAGATGCAATGGTGGGTAGTTGAAAAGAAATTACTTTTTTTTTTCACGAATGAAAAATTGGTTTACAAGATAATTGGATATTAATGAAGTTACAACTTTTATTTATTTATAAAAGACCACATTATTTTTCAATTGTGGGTTTATGAACGTAAATGCATTTAGGTAGGTTCTAAGGGTTCACAAGTTTCAAAAAGCCTTATTTAGACCACTAGCCCATTTGAAACTTAAATAGGATGGGCTAACTTGGTCGTCAACAGTGGTTACACCATATTTACTTGAAACTTAAACAATGGCTCCTATGTTAGGTTTGCAGGACATTCTGGGTTTGATAGCATCTATATACACATTTCATGATTTCCCCATAGAAAAGCCTTGAGACACATTGGGTCTTTTCATATTATGGATTTCCTTCCAACATTTAAATAAGAGTTAGTATAAGTATCTATAAGAAGTGAAAGGAAAAGAACGGAGAAGAACAGAAAAGCCTGATTCTTATTTTATTTTTACAAAACCAAGGGCCTAATTATTTAATTTATAAACTTCTTTTATTGCTAGCCTACAAAACCTCCATAATGGAGTTGCAAAATCTATCCAACTAAAAATTTGGTTTCCCTCTTTTCCTAGTTCAATTTTTATTAAGCCTAACCCACTTAGCATAAATCTCTCAACAAGGCTAAGAAAATGTTATTTTTTTTTTAAAAAAAATCTCTTTTGAAAAATAGAGCCTTTACCCAATTGAGATTAGAAAAAAAGTAAAATTAAGGCTCATGGGTGGATAGACCCTAATTTTAACTATTGGCCCTTGGGTCTTCGAGAACAAAAAAAAAAAAAAACCTTACAAAAATAGAAACTCTAAAACTTGGGCTCAAAGGCTAACTCATTAAAACCTAAGTAGTTTCCACAAAAGAGATCTACAAAATTGATTAATGGGAGTTAATTATATTTTTCAACTAAATTGGGCTTTTCTTAAAAAACAAAAATGTAAAAGAGGAAAAAATAATTTTTTTTATTATCTTAGGCTACTTGAAGTGACTACCTACGAAGTGGGATCAAGTTCACATAGTTCTCAATTGATAAAAACTTTAGTTTGTTAGTTTATTTTATTTTTGAAAAATTCTTTTCACTTTAAGTTTATTAAATTTTATTAATTTGGGAAAAATGGTTTTTTTTTTTGTTCATTTTTAAAAAATCTTAGGAAAATCCCTAACTTATGGAAAAGTTCAATTTATTTATTTATTTTCCTTTGGAAAAACATTTTATGGATAAGAAAACAATTTTTCAGAGAAAATTCCATTTTATTTGAAAATTCGTTTTTTCATGAATATATAAATAAATCATAATCATGCATTTATGGGAAACAAGGCATAAGACACTTAGATTACAACATGCAAATTTAATAGAACATAAACTTGCAAATTAATAAGTAAATTATTAACTTAACATGCTAATTACCAACCACTCATAAAGAAAACCAATCAAAATAAATTATTTTTTAAAAGTACTAGGCTAATTATTTACTAAACCTACTAATGACTCAAGCTAGAAGTAAATTATCATGGAAAAAATACTAATTTAATTAACATAAAATAAGGTTCCAATTTATTCATTGAAACTAATTATTAACTAAAACCTAAATATGCCAATTATCTACTAAAATGTGCATACTAATTATTTATTAAAGCATAAACATACAAAATACTCAAATTATTCATTTAAAGCCTAACACATGTTAACTAAATATCAACAAACATAATGTAAAGTAAATGGAAATTAAAATTAACATACTAACATTAAATACATTAAAAAACACATTATCTAAGTGAAATCATTAAAACAAAAGATCAAAACACATTTTTCCAAAAGAATTTTACCTTTTTTTTTTTCCTATTTCTTTTTCAAACAAGATAATACATTTAAATAAGGGTTGAAAAACTTACCTATAGGGGCAACAAATCAACGATCGATTCAAGTGGATTTTGATCAGTTCTTAAAGTTAGGCCAATGGCGTTGAACTCCTAATACCCAAAACTTCATGTCCACCTATACGTTACCCTACCCCAGCTTGTACCCATCCGCCCCCCCTCCACTTTCTCCCTTCTCAATTTCTAGAAAACCAAGTAAAATGCCTCCTAATTTCTGTAGAAACTTTGAATTTGATATAAGAAACCTTAATATCACATTTAAAAGTTTAAATTCAAGTTTCAAAATGAAATTAAAAGAAACCACCAATTATGCTTTTTTGTAGGACGAATGTATAATATTTCATAATTTTATCTTAGATTGATTTGCAAAATGAATCTTTTATGATAATGGCAAGTTCTTGAATGTGTCTGCATTTTCTTTATTTTTGGCCAAATTTGATCACATTTTTGCACAAAATAATGGAAATTAAAAGTGCACATTGCTCATAAAAGATGTCCTTATTCATTTTATATTATGCTATATCATTCATTTTAAAAAAAGATTCATTAATTTTGCTAGAAGAAACAAGAGTATATGATATGGGTATTTGTTAGTCATTCAATTTTCCTTTTTTTTTTTCACCTATTTCCCATAGTGAAAGTTTAAAATTTCCACATATCTAATTAGCACACTTCATGAGCTTTTATTTCGATATTTTTTTATTTTTCCATGGCAAAGAAGTTGATGAAATCGAGTAAAAAATAACTTTGGTACACTTGCAATTTTTACAACAAAACAAAGCTTTAACTTTATATTTAATAAGAGAGAAGCAGGGAAGAAAGGGAGAGAGGGTTGACCTTGGTCAACCATTCACTATGTAGCGCAATGTAAGTGGTGTCATGTCATTAGCTACGCAATACCATGTCAGCACCACATGCCAAGATGTAAATGATGCTAAGTAGCACCCAAATATGATTGCTATGTGATACTTCCTCAAGTCAACAGGTGTCAACTTATTTTATCTATCTAAATTTTTTTTTCTTTTTCTGTTTCTTTCCTTTCCCTTTTTCCTTTTCCTTTTTAATAATTGGTTTTGTAATGATTTCCATTTTCGATTTTTTCCTTCTACCATTTTTAGAAAATTGCACCATGCTCTACAAGATAAAGTGGAGCCTCATAAACATATATTGAAAATATTTTTGAAATTTTACCAAATTGGAAAATTTAGGAACTTGATTCTTACTTGCTTTCAACATTTATTTGAAATTTCAAATGACCATAAAATGTTAATATTAACTCTAACTTAGGTACTATTTAAGCCATGAACTCTTAGAAAAATAAAATTTCAAAATGGGCAAATTGAACATAGGCTAGAAAAATTAGTTTTCAATAAGTGTCAACTTTTGTTTGAAATTTTTAATTCGGTTAAATCTCATATAATTAATTTAACTTTAGGAGCAATTTTGGATGTTAGAAAATTATTTCCACCTTGAACCTCCCTAAATGGATCACCATACAATACTTTTTTGTGATTTTTTCTCATTTTTTGATATTTTGGTTTTTTCTCATTTTCTTTTTCAATTTTGGTATTTTTTTTTTAATTTTTTAGCCTTCTCTATAAAAATAGTGTTCCTAAATTAGAGATTAACCTAAGGATTGTAAAAATGGGATGTTTACACCTATCTAAATAAGATTTAGGCTATGCTTGACATGGAGTCACTAAAGCTTATTTAGGAGGTCTAAAGGTTAACCAGTTGAGTAGTAACATTAAATAGGTTTACCTCTATGAGTGTTGAAAAATGTGTGGAATTTTTGAAAGTTTTGAGGAATCCGTTTGAGTTTCAATGGATTGAGAATTGTGAGAAGGCTTTTAAGGGCTTAAAAGAGTTTTTAATGAAACCTCCAATCATAACTAAGCCTATTGGGGGAGTGACTTTACTTATAATAGTCTATAAGTGATCGAGCTCTCTTTTTTGTACTAGTACAAGCAAAAGGGTAGATGTATAGGTTGGTATATTATGTAAGCCACATTTTGCAAGGACTAAAGTTAAGATATACAAAGTTAAAGAAGTTTGTTTTAACTATTTTTGTAGCAATTAAGAAGCTCCAACCTTACTTTAAAACCCACTAAGTCATTGTGTTGACCTATTAACCATTGATATAAGCTTTACATAAGCTTGATGCTTTAAGATGCATCATGAAATATGCTTTAAAGCTTAATGCTCTTAGGATACAATATAAACTTAGAGAGGTATCTAGGGATCAGCTCTTGGTGGATTTTATAATGGAATTTATGAGTATCGAGAGGTCAATCTCATGTATAGAAGTGCTAATCTAGATGTTGAATGTCGATGATTCATCAACTAATGAAGGAAGTAGAGCAGGTTTAATTTTGATTGGTCCAATGAGAGCTCGAATCTCCTATACTTTGAAACATAGCTTCTTAGCATCAATGATGAATTAGAGTATAAAGCACTATTAGCTGGGATGAAGCTAGCTAAAGAGATCAGAGCAAAGCATCTAAATGTATTTTCTGACTCCCAATTGGTAGTTAATCGGTTTGTAGAGAGTAACATGGCCAAAGATGAGAACATGATTAGGTACCTACAATTGGTAAAGGAGATGGGTTCAAATTTTGAGACATGGCAGTTCATGAAGATTCTAAGGGTAGAGAACTATGCAACTAACAAATTATCCAAGCTGACCTTTATGGGCTTATAGACTAAGAAGAGAGGATCTTCATTGAATATTTGCTTAAGAATAGCCCGAAAGTGCAACCAACAGAATGTTTGGAGTTTTAATAGAAAGATCCAAAGTATTACTGGAAGGATCTTGTCTTAGAGTATTTGAAGGATGGAACCTTACCTTAAGATACTAAGGAGATTTAGTGACTTGTCTACAAATTAGCAAATTTTACAATAAATGATGGAAATTTGTATAAGAGAGGAATGAGCATGCCATATTTGAGTTGCTTGCAACTATTTGAAGTAAAGTAAGTTCTTTCTAATCTGCACTCTAAGGTGTGCAACAATCATATTAAAGCTATAGCTCTATATGCTAGAGCTCTGAGACTAAGGTATTGGTTTCCTACCATGAGGAAGATGTGCTCCTTCTAGCTTAAACCTATGATTAATGTCAAAGGAATGCTTTGATTAAGCAAGGATCTTTCTCTAGTCCTTAACCTTTTGTTTAGTAGGGAATGGATGAACTTGGTTCGCTAACAAAGATGACCAACCAAAGACAATATATCATTGCAGTTGTAGATTATTTCACTAAAGGGTAGAGGCTAAGGTTATGGAAAGCATAACATAACAAAGCATTGAGGCTTTTATGGTTAATAATATTTTGAGCAAGTTTAGGGTATGTATGTTATCATAACAGATAATGGGTTACAGTTTGGCAATGATTAATTCAAAGAATTTTGTGAAGCTTAGCAGATTGGGTTATGCTACACAATGATTACACACCCTTAAAGCAATGGTTAGGTAGCAGTAAAAAAGGTAATTTTTCAAATTTTGAAGAAAAGGATAAACCGAGTTGCCAGCTAGTAGGTAAGCGAGCTACCTAACATTTTGTAAGGTGTAGAACTACTTAGAAGATCCCCATACCAACTGGCTTTTAGGTCGAGGCAATATTGCCAATTGAATTGCAAGTGGAGAGTATAAGGGTTCAAGCATACTACCTTGAGTTTAATGACATTGGCCTCCGAGCTAATCTAGATACAATTCACAAAACATGTGCATAGGGAAAGGCTTATCTCACTTCTTATTAGTAGCAAGCAGGTCGGTACCCTAATAAACAGATTAGGTACAAGGGCTTTCAACCTAATGATTTGGTTTATAAGAAACTTGAAGCATTAAGAGAAACGGAATGCTAAGGGAAACTTACCCTTGCTTAGAAGGATCTCGCTAGAGTGAAAGATATTATAGGGAATGGACATGCCTACAAGCTAGAAAGGCTTAATGGACAATCAATCCTTAGGGCATGTAATGCTACCAACCTCATACTAGACTTTAAACGATGGATATCTAAAGAAGAGAAGAAGATATGTTTGTTTTTCTATTCATGTGTTTTCTTATTATCACATTGCAATGTTGGTGTTTATGTGACTGATGCATGTTTGTAAGTAGACCTATTACATAGATTTCTTGAAGCGTTTGTTTCTTTCCAATTGGTATGATCTATTTCTTTATGTGTATGTGATGTAATTATGTCATGAAAGGTTAGAGCTAATGGACCGACCTAGTTCTTTTCCATTATTGCATATAGTAAAGTGCATGTTTGTTTTTTGACGTTGCTCTACTTCATATTTTACTTTGTTTTATTACTATGCTTACCACAAAAATGTAATATAATGATAAACAAATATATGACCATTGCCCTGTCTCCTTAGTAAGAAAGGGCCTTGAAAGTCTCTAAGCCTTATTGAAGGGTGATGAGCAAACTATAAAGCATTAAGTCCCTATGTCCTATAATCAACAGACAACAAGAAAAAAGGATATTCATATATCTCTAAGTTGTAAGAAAGGACAATGAGACTTAAAAGCCTTGAGCTTTTGTAAGAGCAATAGGCTTGGTAACTATAAATCCTTTTAAGGTGTCGAGCACTTATGTATCCCTAAATCATTGGTTGGCAACGAGAACAATGCTCTCAGTCTAATAAATAGGCGACGAGCTACTACGAACTTAATCGCTGTAGGTCTACCAAATGGACGATGAGCTATGTGGAGGTCTTAAGCTATTGAATGACAAATGGACCTAAAATTCAAACTAGCCAAGTCACATGACTAGTTAATTAGAAGCCTTCGGGTATAAACATGCATTAAACAATCTATTAACACTATAAGGCTTGCAAATCAATTACAGTAGGATCCCATTAAGGACTCTCAAACTAGTGGATCGCAAGGATTTTACTCTAAGTTCTACAACAATATACTAAGGTAACTTATGAGCATCTTAAAGTTCACGAATGCAGTCAAATTCAATAAAAAGAAGTTAATAGGCTTCCATATGAGTATAAAGTAATATAAGAATGATGCTAAAGTTTGAAGAAAAATATTGAGAAAGTCTTTCATAAATTCATTACATTAATTAAGGTTAGCATACCAACCTAGGAACAAATCTTCATCAATAATAATAAAATTAAAAAATAGAAAATTATTTCTCTAGAACTTGCATAGAGGTATTATTTAGGACATCAGAATCTTGAGTAGAGTTAGGCTAAGGATTAGTCAAGGGATTAGGATTAGGTACCTTAAGGACTTTAGGTGTGTAAATCAGTTCCTACATGTTAGTAGAATCAACTACAAGAGTACCTATGTCTTCACTTGGTTGATCTTCCATTTTAGCCTCTCTTGTACTGACCTCATCAATAGAGGCTTCCCTCTTTGGTCTCACTTGGCAAAATCTAAGCAATTGAGGTCATGGTTAAGGTGGTACATGAGGACTTCCCTTAAAGCTAAATTGATTCCATCTAAAACCTTCTTTTGCATTAGATCTTTGTTTTCCTCATTCTCCTAGATATCCTTGTAGGCTTTACCATAGGCTCACTAGTAAATGGAGCATTGCTCCTTCTTAACCTTAGCCATCTTTATTTTTAACGCCTCATATGTACTCTAAGAGTGAGCAACCTCCTCACTGTGTTTGCTTTTATGGGTTTCAATCTCATTTTATGTCCCTCAAAGGTTGGACTTGAGCCAAGAGCACTTGTTTTGTTCCTCTAATAAGGTTGTTTCCTTCTCTTCTTGCCTTAGCCTCTTTCTTGGCCTTCTCTTTCTAGGCCTTAAGATATTCCTCAGCCTTTGTCTTCTCTTCCTTTAATTTAGCTTTTTCTTTGCCCTACTTCTCTTGATGGTTCTTCTTCTTAACCTCTAAACTAGCCACTTAATTCTTGGCTTCTTCAGTGATCTAGAGGGAAAAAGAGACAGAATTGTTAGTTTAAGTAAATTAAAAGACCAAAGATAAGTTAGAGTTGACAACTTATGGCTTTCTTCTCCTCATCAAGAGCCTCTATAATCATCATGAGGCATTAGGAGTTTTGGAAAATTTAAAGATGAACAATTAGATAATGAGTTTTTTTGAGCCAAAGCCTATAAGGTTAGGAAAAAACTTACATCATAGTAGTTGGAGGTAGTAAGGCATAACAAGAGATTAGATCCTAAGTTCTAGTAGAACTTAACCATGATCTTTAAAGGCTGAATATCGTTAGGTAAACTAATACCCTTGATCAATTCTAATGCAACCCGACCATTCCTTAAGGCATAATCAACGGTGTTGACATTCTAATAGGGGAAGATTTATAACACTTTAGTGTTCCACCTTTGAGGTGGAGTAATTGAGCTTGGAATCTTGAAGGGTCTCTCTTTACCTACAGTAGGGTCTTTAAAGTTGCCCCTTAGCTTATCACTCTAAGAAGTTTTTCCCTTCTTAGGGTCTCTCTCTAAGGGTAGGCACTCTTGAGTATTAGGTTACTTCCTTGGTTTGATGACCTTGATGACCTTCCTCTTTGTGGTAACCTTAGTCTATTGGGTGTCCTTAATCCCCTTAATTTGTTGGTTCTCCTTCTACTTAGAGGCTAAGGCTACAATAGGCTTTGTAGCTAGTTGTATGAGAGCTTTCAGTGGAGATTTAGTCAAGAGCTTAGTCAGGGACTTAATAGGAACTTACTTAGCCAATGCCTTCTTAGGATCTTCTTTTCTCTTCATCCTATTAACCTCTAGCTCAACAAATAAATCCTTTAAGATGTATTCTTTGAGTGACATGTCTACAAAGGACTATTCTAGAAATTAGATTGGAGATATAATAAAACACAAATAAAGGAACTTACAAATGTTATGTCGAGCATAGGTGAGGAAGACCACTCAGCTTTCGAAGTAGATGTAGAGGTTCTTCCTCTTACAAGCCCTTCGTAGTAAGGCAAAGATCACATAAACTCTTACCTTGATCAATGACAATGCCCTCATTTGTGCCTTTAATATTTCCATCAAAAGTATCGTTGGCACCTTCGTCCACCTGAGCTTTGTCTCTAAGGAAGATCAAAGCGCCATTAGAATACTTGGAAATTATGACATCTACATCTTAGAGGAAATATCTATGATTATAGGCTATTGAGATTGTATCATGAGCCTTTTGGTCATTGAGGAGAAGGTGCTTGATAATTGATAGTTTGATCAACTGACTCTAAACAAGAAGAAAATGTAGCCGAGTGGAAGACCTAACTATAACCCATTTCTATTTTCAATCATGGATTGAGGATTCTATCCTTCCTAAAAATATTCCTATGAGGTTAGGCACATATATAAAACCAATCGTTTTTCTTTTTCAACACGAAAAAGTATTTGCATAATCATCATAGTCTTAACCTCCAGATCTTCACAGATGCATTTAAGGGCTACTAATAGCCTATTACAGTTCGAGGTAAGTATAGAGGGGCACAAGTGATGGGAAGTAAAATAAGATCTCTAGAAAATAGGAAAAGGTAATCTTAGATTAACTTCAAAGTACTTTTCAAAAAGGGTAAACTCTTGGTCTTCGAGTGCAGTAATCCATTCATGTAGTTAAGGCCTCTTAATTGTCTAAGCTCAAAGGACGCTACAAAAACCAAGCCTCGAGGTATTGATTTCCTATTCAATTATCGTACTAGTGATGTCATTTAGACTTATGTCATACTTCATCCCAACATACAAAGGCAGAGCTTGACAATTACGTTCATTGTCTATGGGGTACTCCTCAAATGGAAGTTTCCTAATTCTATGATTTGAGGACACTAATTTTAGCTAACCCAATTAGCCTTGATAAGTCTTAAGGGCAATTAGTGACTTTTAGGTATGCCATGCTAGGGGGATCTTCATGAGGAAGGGAATTTCCTCCTTAATGTATAGTGGATAGTTCTTAGCTCCATTGTGACACATAAGTTAAGTTGTTGAAGTTGGTTGTCGACATTGCTTTCCTAATAGATGTGATTAATAGGGAAGGAGAAGAATAAAGGAATGTATAGTATGTGTACTGAAGAAAAGGATGATTAGAGGAAGAAGTTGTGCAAGGGATATGAAAATTTATAGTAAGAAAGAAAAGGAAGAAGAAAGCGAATATGAAACTTAAGAGACAACAAAATAACATGAGAATGTGGGTTTTTGGGGATTCGTGCAAAGTTACGACTAACATTTGATGCGATCTATACAATCATACATGCATCATTCGATTGAACAATCTACAGTAAGTGACATTTCCTAAATGGCACACATGGGTTTTGACATAACCGTACAAATCATGGTAGGACATGAAGTGTTACGTTTGATAGATGAAAGGCTTCCATAAGAAGCTAAGAGGAAAACGAATCGATACTTCAAATATAACTTACAACTAATGTAGTTAAGGTTAGAGCATAAAACTTACAACTAGGATTTATGTACCAATGCAATCTCCTAAAGCTACCCTTACTATAGGAGTATAATTGGAACTCTCGATCAACCAACGTCATTAGTCCCCTTGACATACCCATCAAGAGGAGTTCGAGGGAAATAGTTGATAGAGGTTTTTTCCTCAAGGTTAAGATCAACTTAAATAGGATGGTGTCTGATCTATTGCAAAACTATATCCTTTCCCTTTATTAGTCCCAACCTCTTTATCTTTCACTAAGTATATAGGTCCCCTCAAGGAGCTCGATAAGCTATATGTCTCTACACTAGGAAAAACAACTTGATTAGTATATATCAGGATAACCTTATTTAGCTCCGTATAACTTCCTACAAATCAAAAAAACCTAATAAGCCTTAGAGGGTTTAAATTTTAATGCCAAGCCTAAATAGTTAGACTCTCTATGTAAGTAATCACTAACTGCTCACTATGATGTCAGCCATATCTCTTAAAATCAGGAGGTGACCCTAAGTTCAAATTTAATGCATGTGCCAAGTTTTGGAGGCAACAGTTACCAAATTTGAACTTACCTATGGCTACAAAAGGAGAACGAATCACAAATAGTAGGTTCTTCTAGACACTCTTATGCTTTCTTCTAGTTTTTTACTTTCTTCTTAATCCCTTTAACTTACTTAGACATTGGAGTAGCCATATTGAAGTCACCTTAACACCCTATAGCCTTACTTGTTTTATTTTGCAAAGTAACTATGAGTGAAGTGTCTAAGTTACTTTTTGTCCCAATTTTAAGTATCAACAATACTTGAGGTACTCATTATTGGACATAAATTAGTTTATTTGAAAAGAGGGAATTTTATAAGCGAATATAGTATTTTAGTCAAGTTAGAAGCTAGATTAGAGACAAAATTAGAAGCTATTATGCTTAAGAGTTCGGTGTAAGTTAAATTTTGATAACTAAGATAAGCGAAAGACTAAAGGTTTTGATGGGTAAATTGAGAATGCAAGTTAACTAGTATTTGATTGGAAATTTTGAAGTTAGATTGGATTGGGAAGTAATTCGGAAGCTATGTTAGAAGTTAAGTTAGAGATTAAGTCAAAAATAATTTAGAGTGAACTAAGAACCAACATGCTAATATCAAGCTACAATACATACATACACTTGATCTATAGCTAACTATGGTACTATGTGTATATCTTTTAGGTAATATGGTTAAGGAGTAATGCAATTTTGATGCATACATTTGAGATAACTAATAATACTAGATAAGTGGATCTAACCTATGGTTGGAGTAGACTTTGTTTCAACTCATAACATTGCATGTTGATTGATGTTGTGCCGATTGAATGTGATTTAACCTATGGTTGTTATGATACTATGTTGTTGTTGATATAATGTTTTTTGGGTGTTGCACCATCTTAGAGAGGAAAGTGGGAATGAACACTGTCTTCTTGGTGTTCACCTACATGAACCAAAAGTAAAAGATTAGACTTTTACTAAAAAGAGTTCAAAAACTACACTAGGATATTTAGATTGGGTAAAAATCAAAAACTGATTGTATTAAATGATATACTTGGTTGTTGATGCATAGTATGGCATGTCATGACATGAAATAAAAAGGGACCAATAGGTCAGGATTTTCAAATTATAAAGTTTTAAGCAATTAACAAAACAATGGCTTTATGAACTTAGTTTTAAAGCATATAGATTCATATTGCTTGAGTAACCTAACTACTCTTTGTAGTCTAATATACTAGAATTAGGGTTGGGAGTCCTATTTCTAAACTACTTCTTGTAGTCTTTAGGTTCCTAGACATTACATCCAAATGTTTAGGTATGTCGACTAAATAGATATAAGAGCTAGGTGAGCTTAAGATATCAATACCAATGCATGCCACGTGTATGAGTATGGGATTTCACATTACTAGGAAGATATACTTGACTTGGTTATTGTAAGAATAAAGATTGAATATGTTATTATTATATGAACTGTATGATTTATGATATTATCTAGATTGTATTGCTTGCTATCCACTCTAACTCAACTCTAGTAGCTAAGGGAATAAAATGTTTTATTCTTAGGTTAGTAGAACAAGATGAGCCTAACACTAAGGGGGATACATTTTGAGAGCGTTAGACAGAGTCAACTTCTTTTGGAAGGAACTTGTACTAAAACGGAAGTTTTAGTATTTTGTTGATGAAAAAAAAAAGTTCATGTTTTAAGGTAAACAGTAAGATGTATAGATAAGTTGGAAACTAAAGTAGAGCTGAACTCCATTTTAGCATCTGAATTGTCACATAAATAAAGTTATCTTTTGTTAGGTAAGTAGGTTGAGTTTAGTTTTTAACATGCATTCCTATGTGATGGAACATCATGTGCTAAGTTAGGATGTGACATCTTTTAGGTGGTATCAAACCATTAGTTAGGGACCATAACCTTTAGGTATGTATGAGATTTGTAGGGTAGTTTAGTAATAAAGTGTCATAGCTTAGTGAAACTATTGAAGTACTCACTTGTGGAACTTCATGTGGCGTTGTTCAGAAAGAGAATTAAAGGGGACGTAGAAGGCCACCAATAAATCAAGTCTTAGAAGAGCAAAGATAAGAACTACTATAATAGCCTCAACCCAATACTATCCAACCATAATATATGGTGGAAATGACACAATAGTTTGTAGTTGCACTAGCAAGAGTTGGCAAAGGTGGAGATAAGTTAGCTTAAGTGTAGCAAATAGTGCAACCATTTGATGGGAAGAACATTGATCCTCTCATGGTAAAAGAATGGATTAACTAACTAGAAAAAGCTATTGAAGTTCATGAGGCGGAGGAAAATAAGAAAGTTGAGGTAACTGCTATTCTTTTAGATGGAAGTACAAATAACTAATGGAAAGGAAAGAGGCAAATTTTACCAAAGCCTATTAGTTAGGTTGCCTTTAGAGATGGTTCTAGAGCATTATTTTCTTAAGTATGTGAAGAGTGTCATAAACTTAAGTGGTAGGGTATGACAATTGAAGAATATGAGAGGAAATTCAATAGGTTACTAAAATTTGCTCTTGAAGCTGTTAGAATAGTGAGGTTGCTAAAGTTAAGCGGTTCAAAGCTAGACTTAATTTTTACTATTAAGTGGAGTTAAAGAGGACAACGTTGGTGAGATATGCTAATATCGTGAATCAAACTTATCTAATCGAGTAAGCTTATGATATTCGATGGGCTATGGATGAGACTAAGAGTAAGAAAAGGAAGTTTTATTTTGGTACTAATAATGAAAGTAATTTAGCTAAAGAAAAGAGGCCTATTTAATCAGCAGGGAAGAATAGAAGGCCTCCTTTAGAGATATAACCTTGTTCAAAGTGTAATGGTAAGCATTAAGCTTCGGAATGCTTAGAATTGTGAAGGAAGTGTAATAGGTAAGGGGAGGCTGGGCATCTAGCTAAGCAATGAGAGGACCCCAATCCTAAGGGCATATATAGTTATCAATGCCATCAATGAGCAATATTACTTGATAATGTGAAGGACAGTAGTAGAAAGGATTGATTCACCAGCAAAACCATGCCAATAGACTAAGACCTATTAATAGAAATAACTAACCTAAAGAGGAAAGACCTATGCCCAAAGTGTAAGGTAAGTTATATGTTATTTAGTAAGACAAAGTTAAGGATGACTAGGTTGTAGTAGGTATGATCTCTGAACTTGATAACTCAAAATGTTTATGTAATTGATAGTTGATAGCTGATAAATTAGTAGTACTTGAAAATAGTAATATCATAAATTGTTGTAGGATTGCTATGCATAAGAGATAGTTATTCCCATACTCTATTTGATATTAGAGTGACCTACTTGTATGCTTTAAAGAAATATATTTATAGGAATAAACTCTCTATAGAGACTTTAGCATATGAATTAATAGTTACAAACCCCTCTAGAGGGGAATAAGTGGTACAACATAAGTTAAAGGATGTGAAAGTGAGTTTAGATACTTACGAGATACCTACAAAGTTTGTTGCTCTAGATATGAAAGGTTTTGATATAACATTGGGAATGGATTAGATGACTAAGTGCAGAGTAAATGTTGCCTATGAAGGGAGGATGATAATGTTTGAGTGGTCTTATGGGAACAAATTTCATTTTCAAGGAAGTTCAAGTAAGGTGACTCCCCGAGTGATTTTAGCTAATAAGGTACAAAAATTGATATGTAAGGGTAACATAGGTTACTTAGCTTTAGTAGTAGACACCTAAGCTAAGGAAACCTAGTTGGAGGACACACTTGTAGTAGTTGAGTATCCCAAAGATATCTTTAAGGATTTACTTAGGTTACTACCTAATAGGGAAATTGAATTTACCAAAGATCTTATCCCAAGAACTGCCCTTATTTCTAGAACCCCTTACCATATGACACCAACTAAATTGGTAGAATTGAAGAAGCAAATCTAGGAGTTGTTGGATAAAGGATTCATTATATTAAGTATGTCACCATAGGGTGCACTTGTACTCTTCGTCTAGAAGAAAGATGGAAATTTAAGGCTATGTATAAATTATTAGGAATTGAATAGAGTAACAATTAAAAATAAGTACCAACTCCCTCAAATCAATGATTAATTTGATCAATTGAAAGGAGTCACTAGGTTCTCAAAGATAAACTTACAATCAAGATATCATCAATTGAACATTAAGTAAGAAGATGTGCCTAAGATAACTTTCAAAATATGATAAGGACATTATGAGTTTTTGTGATGCCATTTGGATTGACCAACACATCGGTTGCTTTCATGGATATGATGAACCATATGTTTAAGAAATATTTAGATGAATTTGTAGTTGTATTTATGGATGATATCTTAATATACTCAATGGATAGGGAAAAGCATGTTAAGCATCTAAGGAAGGTATTACAAACTCTAAAGCAAAATCAATTATATGTAAAGTTGAAGAAATGTGAGTTTTGACTGGAGCAAATAAGATTTCTTGGACATATTGTATCAGGTGTAGGAATACCAATTGACCCTGCAAAAGTAAAACCAATAATAGATTAGGCTAGGCTAACTATTGTAATAGAAGTTATAAGTTTCTTACGCATTGGGGGATATTATAGAAGAATTGTACAAGATTTATCTAAGATCGCTATGCCAGTAACCCAATTAACATGAAAATGAGTTAAATTTTAGTGAAATGATAAGTATGCGGAAAGTTTTCAAGAACTAAAAAAGAGGTTGGTGAGTTACTCTTATATTGACAATATTTGATGCAATTGGGGATTATGTAATTTAATTAGATGCTTTAAAGAATGGCTTGGGGTATGTATTGATGCAGAGTGATAAGGTGATCACTTATTCATCAAGACAACTTAGAGCACATGAATGGAATTATCCAACTCATGATTTTAAGTGAGCCATAGTAGTATTTGCATTAAAAATCTGGAGGCATTACCTATACATTGAAAAGGTGTAAGGTGTATACTAATCACAAAAGCCTTAGGTACATCTTTACCCAAAAGGAATTAAACATAAGATAAAGAAGATGGTTAAAGTTGTTGAAGGATTATGACCTTCTGATGTGCCTAAGAGCTCAATTATCACTAGGACTTACATGGCAAATTTGAACCAATGGGCCTTCGAAATATAGAAGAAAATAAAGTAAGTAAGTTGGCAAAATGACTAGAGTAGCTGATGTGACGCTACTTAGAGGATGTGACACACCAACAAACACAACACGATTTAATACTTCACTTGATATGACGTACAAGTTGATGTCAAGGTTCACTCACCACTAATCCCAAGCTACTAGGCAATATTAAATAAGAGTGTGAAAATGGACTTGAAGAGGGTAATCTCACAAGAACCGCATATTAAATGCTTATTCGATAAGGTAAGATAAGATTCTAGCCTATAAGCAGAAGGGACTATTTATAGTAAGTCCTTAAGCAATAATACTGATAAAGAAATTACAAAAAAGCATACAAAAAGGGGGATTCCTAGTACTTATGAAAAGGGGCAAAAAGGACAAACGGCAAAAAGGACAAACGACAAAAAGGGAAAAATAGTACAATATCAGATGAAATTGATAGGTGATAGTACAACATTGGTTCCATACAAAGATTCTCTATTCATAGCAGGCAGGAGGAATCAAGATATTACGGCAACAAAGAGACTGAGACAAGAAGGAATGCCGAGAGAGTTGGAGGGAGGTCAAGAGAAAAGTACTCTACGGACAGGAGGCTAGCTCTCGTTACTCGCTAAAAACTTTTGACAACTGATGGTTAGATCATTTGACATAGAGCCCTTGGCTAAAAGATATTCAACATCAGCATAAGAGATAATTTGTTCTTCCTCTTAGTAGGGAAGCTTTCCTTACTAAAATGGATCTAAATAAAGTCTCTAAGGGTATAAACAACTCATCTCCTTCCTTAGCTTCCTTGTTCCTTTTGTTGGGCCATGGTCTTAGCTAGTTTTTCGGCAATTCTCTAATACAACTTCTAGAGTTCCTTGGCTCGCTGTAGGCTAGGTTAGCTTTCCCCTTATGTAGTCTAATTGATAATTTAATCTAAGGGTAAGTTTTAGTTAAGTTCATAAACAACCTCAAATGGAGATTTTCCTGTCAAGCTATGAGTAGAGTGGTTGTAGGTAGGCATAAATTCCAGTCATGCAAATTCTTCCTAACAGCTGCTCACAAGAGGTTGCCAACTATCTTGTTTACAACTTTAGTTTGGCCATCTTTCTGGAGGTGGCAAGAAGTACAGAGCATGAGTTTAATACCGAGCTTCCTCTATAGGGTCCTCTAAAGGAAGCTCATGAACTTTGAGTCACGGTAAAAAACAATACTTCATAGTACTCCAAGCAGTTACACAATTTCCTATAAAAAGATGTTAACGACAAATAAAGTATCATTAGTTTTTTGGTAGGGAATAAAGTAGCTCATTTTACTAAATTAGTCGATTACTACCATAATTAAGTTATGTCTTCTCAACGTTTGGGGAAGGTGAAGCTTGAAACATATGCTTAGGTTGGTCAATGACTACTCTAGTATAGGTAGGGGTTTGTACTCTTCATATGGCTCTCTTTTTCCCTTTGCATGTTTACACAGGTCGTACTTCTCTAGAATTTAGTACATATTCTTCATTATCCTAAGCTAATAGAAATGTTCTTTTAATATCTCAATTGTCCTATTTTCCTTAAAATGGCTAGCTAAACCCCCAAAATGAGCTTCTTAAATGAGTAGTTCTCCTGCTGAACTACTTAGTATACAAACCTTCTTACTGTTTATCAGGAACCCCTGAATCAAGAAGAATCCATTTACGAGACCCCTAACATTCCACTTAGCCACTAGGGGCCCAACATGTGGATCATGTTCAAATTGATCAAGTAGGGTGCCAAATCTATGCACCTTGGCTTGTAATGTTGTGATGAGCATATGACGAGGAGAAAGAGCTTATGCTATGGTGTTGGTGCTCCCTTTCATATACTAGATGACATAATCAGATGACATAATAGAAAGACTTTAGGAATTCAACCCATTTGGCATGATGTCGAAAAAGTTTTTATTGTCTACGGAGATGCTTAAGAGACTCATGATTTGAGTAGATGAGGAATTTTCTCGATAACAACTAATACTGCCAATTCTGTAATGTTCGGACAAGGGCATAGAACTCCTTGTATTATGCTGAGTAATTTAAAGTAGTACTGTAGAGTTTCTTATTGAAATAGGAAATTGGATAGCACTCCTACATAAGGATAGCACCAATGCTGACACTAGACACATTATACTCTATCTCAAAAACTTTCTTGAAATTTAGCAAGGCAAGTGCTGAAGCAAACGTCAATTAAGATTTTACATCTTCAAAACTTTTTTGAGCTTCCTTTAACCATCTAAACTCATCGTTCTTCCAGATCAATTCAATCAAAGGTGCAATTATGAAACTGAAGTTCCGAATGAATCTTTGATAGAATGAAGCTAGACTGTGGAAGCTCTTGACTTCAATAACACTAGTCAGCGTAGGCTACTCAACAATAGCTCTTATGTTCTCGTCATCAACTTAAACTCCTTTCCCTAAAACGACTTATCCAAGTAATACAACCTTACTTTGATTGAATACATATTTCGTCAGGTTATCTAATAAGCTCTTAGCATAGAGGATGTCAAACACCGATCTTAAATGTTCAACATGAGTGATAAGGTCATCACCGAAGACTAGAATATCATCAAAATAAACTACAACACATTTTCCAATCAAAGTTCTAAACACATGATTCATTAGGCACATAAAAGTAATCAGCACATTAATTAGGCCAAATGGCATTACCATCCATTTAAATAGATCATCCCTTGTCTTAAAGGTTATCTTCCATTCGTCTCCAGGTCTTATCTATATTTGGTGGTAGCCACTCTTTAAGTCAATCTTCGAGAAGATGTAGGTACTATGCAACTCATCGAGTATATTATCTAACCGTAGAATTGGATATCGATACTTAATGGTAAATTAGTTGATGGCTTGGCTATCGTTACACATTCTCCATAACCCATCTTTCTTTGGTACTAGTACGGCTAGTACAATACATGGGCTCATACTCTCTCCAACGTATCTACTGTCTACCAACTCATCCACTTATTTCTTTAGCTCAGCTGCCTGCTCAAGATTGAGCTTATAAGTGGGTCAGTTTGATAAGGCAGCTCTAAGCTAAAGGTTGATGCATGCCTCTTAATGGAGGTAAACCTTTCAGTATCTCACTACGAAATAGATCTACATAGTCGTAAAGTAGTTGTTGCACCTTAGTAAGTAAGCTCTCAACTTCTCTTACCTCCAAGAGTCTCCAAACTAAAAGGAGCACATAATCCTCAACCTTGACTTCTTAGGAAAATTAAGTTAGGGGAATCACTAAGGACTTCCGCTGCAGTTAATTAGCAACCTTCTCTTAGGCTATTTGTACTTCCTTAAGACTCATGGGTATCAATATAATTTTCTTCCTATCCTTTTAGAACATGTAGGTGTTCTTATACCCATCGTACAACACTCTTAAGTCAAATAGCCATAGTTAGCTGAGTAATATGTAAGAAGCAAACATGGGGAGGACATCACACAACACCTCATCCCTGTACCTATGACCAACGATATCAGTACTCTAACCTACTTAGTAACATCTAAGCCTCCTTTTTCATTTAGTTAGTGAATCTTGTACAACTTAGGGTATAAGAACGTTAACAATTTCACGGCCTTAACTACCCCTTATGATATGACATTATCAATGCTCAAGGGACATAGCTTGCCATTCACTCAGTAATTCATATGGAAGAAGTTCTCCTTCTACTCATTCTCATCAACCACAAATCTACTATGAGACCATTGAACGACCAATAGTACTTTGCATTATCCTCAAGAGGTGCCTAAGCAACGGGGTCTTCTTAAAACTCTTCTATCATCTATTCAGCTCCCATCTCTTCCTCTCCTTCGCTCGTACTCTCTACTTCAAATTGGGGCTTGTCTCCCTTTATAGTCATGACTCGACAGTTCAGACATTGACTAGCCACATGTCCAAAACTGAGACATTTAAAGCATTTGATTTATTGCATCTTTCTTCTTGAGCTATAACCTTGGTCTCTTCAAACCTTAGGTTCCTCGGCCTTACCCTTACCTTAGCCTTCTTCTAATTGGATCGACACTTGCCCTCACTGTTCTACCTTGGAAATGTTTGATTATTGTTCATTCATTTAGTCGGCTTAGCATACCACACTTGTTTTGCAACATAGGTCGACTATTCGGCATTCTACTAACTTAGTTCTACCTTTACTTTTCGACTCTCTATGCTGCCCTAATGGCTTCATCTAGAGTTACACGACTCTACAGCTCCATTATGTTACTAATCTTGATCCTTAGCCTAAAAATAAACCTTGTGATAATTCACATCTCGAGTTCGTTGACATCACATCGAATCATGTGTAATTGAAATTGTCGAACATAGTCATCTACCGACCGATTACCTTATTTCAAATCTTGTAGACGTTGGATAGTATCTTACTCGTAGTGTTTAGGAATGAAACTACTTCTTATAACTCTCTTCATCTCATTCCATGTTTGGATTTCTTCTCAAGCCCTCAAGTGAACATTCTATAGCTTCTTCCACTACATTATTGCATATCTAGAAAATTTCAACGCAGTTACTCGAATATGGACAACGTCTTCATAATTGTAGAAGTTGAATGTCTTCTTGATCTTCTTTTCTTAGTCTAAGTAGTAATCAGCACTACTAGACCTGTTAAATCTTGGAATATACATTAAGGTGTTTGGCACCCCTAGGAGCTCTAAGTTCACGCTCGTTAACTTCAATATGCTATTCTTCCTCTTCATACTCCTCTACTTCATCCAATTCTAACCTCCTTCTTACCATTCTTTTGGCATGTTGTGGTCATGTTTGGTTCATAGGAATGGGCTCTAGAGTACGTGGTTTATTCATCTATCTTCTTAGCTTATCTCTCATTTCTTAACCCTATTCAACAACTCTCTCTTGCAACGTATTCTCTTAGACTCTTCGTACTGAAATAGCTAAATTAGCCATAATAGCAATAGGGTCTTATATCTACTAATCAGTAGTACATAGTGTTTGTTAGGTAACTTAACCATAATCATGAGCATCACTCTTAGCATCATTAATCTTTCCTTGAACATTAAGATTCGACATTCGCAAAATGAAGCGTTAAAAAATACTCTTCACAAAAGAAATCCTTACACAAATATCGCACAAACTATGAGCAGTAAACTTGCTCTGTTCTTCTTAATAAAACAAAGTATCATGAACAGTAAACTAGTAGGGACTATCACTACAAAGCTCTCAGTTATAACCTCAAGCTCAAATAGCAAGAATTATATGATGTACCTAGGAGCTCGGTTATCATTAGGACTTACCATAACAGATTTAAACCAATGGATCCTTCAAAATATCAAAGACAATAGAGTAAGCAGGCTGGCGAATTGACTAAAGTTGCTAATGTGAAGCTACTCAAAGGATGTGATACACCAACAAATACAATATGACTGAACACTTCCCTTGATATGACGCATAAGTTGATGTCAAGATCCACCCGCCACTAATCCTAAGTTACTTGGTAAGATTAGATAAGAGTGTTTGAAAATAAACTTAAAGAGGGTAATCTCATATGAACTACATATTAAATGTCTATTCTGCAGGGTAAGATAAGATTTTGGGTTATAAGGAGAATGGACTATTTATAGTAAGTCCTTATAGCAGCAACACAAATAAAGAAATTACAAAAATGCATAAAAAAGGGGGATTCCTAGTACTTATGAAAAGGGGCAAAGAGGAAAAACGACAAAAAGGAAAAAATAGTATAGTATCAGATGAAATGGATAGGTGGCAGCATAACATTGGTTCCATACAAAAATTCTCTATTCACAGTAAGTGAGAGGAATTAAGATGTTATGGACACAAAGAGGCCATTACAAGAAGGAATGTTATGAGAGTTAGAATGAAGCCAAGAGAAAAGTACTTGGTGGGTAGGTAGCTAGCTCTCATTACTTTATAGGAACTCTTGATAACCAAAGGTCAAATCACTCGGCATAGAGCCCTCAGTTAGAGGATAGTCAGCATTAGCACAAGAGAGGGAACAAAGCATAGTATAAAAACCCAAAGCTCTCAAGGAATTCATCCATCTACCTCCGGTATGCTGTTTCTTATCATCAACAGGTTAGCAAGAGAGAATTATTTGGGTAAGGAACTGGAGGCCTCTAAAGCATGTGCGAGTGAGTAAGCTAGTGGCCGATAAACCATCATCTTGCTAGGGTGATTTTAAACATATTTTTGGTTTAAACATATTTCATAGGGTGATTTTATAGTATTTTTCGCACATTTTTGGTTTTCTTTAAAGAAATCGATACTTAATTGAGTAAAATGTTGATTTCAGTGTTTAAACACGTTCTAGGCTCGAAAACGAAGAAAAGGAATCAAGTTTCACTCAATTCCGAGTTCAAACGAAGAAGTTATGAATTTTTTAAGTTGTACAGAAAATTTACCTAAGTGCAGAAAGTTACACGACCTGGGGACACAGTCATGTCCCAGGCCGTGTCGGGTGACAAAAACAGAATCTTTGAGATATACTATAAAAAGACATCTTAGGGTTTCAAAAGTAAAAAAAAAAAGAGACATTACAGAAACAAAAGACACAATAGATGTAAGGAGATTAGAGAAGAACATTAATCAAGAAACAAGAACGACATCGATTTCAAGATTAGAGAAATTGTTCATCAAATCAAGAGGGGTTTTTATGCTTTATTTTACGTTTTTGATGAAACTCGTTTTTAGATTCGTTATGATAGCTTAGAATTAGAGTATTTAGGATTATGGAACCTAGGGTTTCATGTAACCCTTGGATTGAATTATAATTTCAATAAAGTTTCTACCTTTTCTTGATTCAATTATGTCGTTAATTATGGATTGATAATTCTAGAGTGTCAATATATGATATTATGCATGTTAATTGAGAAATTGCATGTATAATTAGATCTAGGCATAATTGAAGAGAATTACATGTATACTTAGAGATAAGATACATGTTTCTTCCGAAAAATTGATTGTTTGTGTGGGAATTCATTACACGTTAATGCAATTCTAAATTATATTACTAAGTGAAGTGATTCCGGTAAATAATTTAGGATTAGGGTTAATATGCTTGAGAAAGATATTAGCTTTAATTGTGAATCCCTCCAGTCAAGAATAATAGAAATTGAATTGGATATATTTTAAAAAGGTTACATGTTAAACACTAGGGGAAATAATTCCTAAATACATTATTGCATACTTGAAGTCGTTTGTAGTTTATTGTTTTCTAATTTGCATAATTAAGTCTCATAAGTAGTTTAGTTGTTAATTTTATTATTTTTAATTAATTCAAACTTTCACAATTTTTCGGTTAGATAATAAAACTAAAGTTAATATTAGTACTCAAAATCTCTAAGGGATCGACTCGGACTCACATCCGTTATATTAAAACTGATAGGTGCACTTACTCATATCAATTACTATCAATTTTTATTCAATTAAACATTATCACTAATCGTATGTGACTTTTTTATTCTATTTCCAATATTCATGAACTTATAGTTGTTTTTCACCATTTTTAGACATATGTTCTTATAGTGATGTCCGTTTTGGACATTAAAACCTATGTTTAACGAGATGGACTAAATTCATTGAAATTCTAACTATTGAAGCTTAACTATTCTTATTACTTATGTTTACATCATATTTTAGTACTTAATGATTTAATTGGCTGTTAGATTCTTATACTTAGATAATTTTACATTATCTTTTCATTGAAATTCTTATGTACATTATCTTTAAGGCTTAAAGGATTTTCGGCCCATGCATACATGTATACATATATATATTAGATTCTTATGTAATCTTATAACTTATTATTTTTTAAGCTTATGTCATTATTCATGTCATCAATTGAGTATGTCATTGCTTATATCATCCATTACATATGTATACTTATCTTTATGTATTCATTTACTTTACACATATGTTATGTATATATTTATACTTCTAATATACTAGTATGTATACTTATGTTCTTATATGTGTACTAATACATATACCCATATATACATATCGTTACATATATATTTTTATATATTTTTTCATATGCCTAATGTTCCCTCTTAAGAAAGTTTCACAAATTTCATATTTTTACACTTCAACAGCTTATTTAGCAAGGTATATGTATGTATAGTTAGTATACACCTCATTTTAGGTTATTTACATAAAGGATACTTATGTATAAGGGTCTTCATACATGTATTTATCAAGTGTATTCCTATGTTCATATGCTTAAGTATATATATACATGTGTTCTTCTTCCATTTACTAAGGATTTCCTACACTTCTAAGCATTAATATGGGGCTTCTACTCTCAACAACACATATGAACATATCACATAAGCTTTTTACAATAACCTAACCTATTCATCTAACTACTAAATAAGATAAAAATTAACACAATAACATGCCTTTCTCTTACTTGAAATATAAAAAGGAAAGT
This sequence comes from Lumnitzera racemosa, assembly GCA_024138005.1. NCBI lineage: Eukaryota > Viridiplantae > Streptophyta > Magnoliopsida > Myrtales > Combretaceae > Lumnitzera > Lumnitzera racemosa. The sequence goes on along the minus strand of JAMXBC010000003.1, from coordinate 71,167,773 downwards.
TAGTATATATGTGTTATTAGTTTATGTTAGTAAGTAGAGTTATGAAAGTGAAATTTGGAAAGTTAAAGGTGACAAAGCAAAAGGGAAGCTCATAGTTTGGGAATGGGGGAAAAAGAGTCTTATGTTGTCTTAGTTTATGTTTTAAAATGAGAATACGTGAGGTCTAGATGATGGAAGGGAGGGGATAACTACAATGGATGAAATTGGAGAAAAAAAAAGTATAGAAAGTTAAAATAAAGGAAGGGATTCTCTAGATGACAATGATATTTTGTTAACTTTTCAAAATGTTGACTTAGACAACATTTGATTTGGTCAACATTTTAAAATTACATATAATCTAAGTGTACATAATAAAGTAATTAGGGAAAATTAGGAAGAAAATTAAGGAAATGAAAAGAAATATAAGGTTTATTGAAACGATTAGTAAGAATAGGTAATATAGTCTTCCTTTAGGTATTTATATCCTATATAAATCATTTGGTAAGCTACTTAATGTAATTATCGTGAAAAGTTTCATTTAGGGTACTAATACTTACTATATGTAATATAATCATTATCGAAGCTCTTAACTCTATATAATACTAACCTAGTTACATCTTAGTTCCTAAAGGATTACTTTAGTATTTTATGTATTTATGAATGATTGAAAATTATCTTTAATCTTTTACTAATAATTTGACAAAATACTAAGGATATATTATCAATTAAGGTTTTATAGTAAGTTATGATGAGTTAATACTTATATATCCTTAAAGTTATAGTTTTAGGGTTTTTATCACTTTCAAATGAAATCTTTAGTATTTATAAACATTTAGGGTATAAAAATTTTATATGCGATTGATTAGTTATTTTAGGGTTTTTATTATTACTAGCCTTGTAAACTCTTAGGAATATCTAACACACTTAAATCTACTTCAGATGTTAGGTCGAAAAATTTAGGGGTTTACACCTCTTCTTCAATTGCAACTTGTGTCTTTGGAGGAAAATGTCTTTTCTTCTATTGTACAACCTTTACACTTTGGTTAATATTCAGTTTGTAGATCATAACCTCTTTAAGGATCCCAAGCATGTTAGAAGGAGATTAACTAAAGATGTCTTTATTAGTTTAGAAGGAACATACTATGCTTTCCCTCAGGTCAGTTGGCATGCTAGCTCTAACCTTGGTAACATGCTTGAGATTGTCACTAAGTTCAATTTTTAATGTCTCCTCGATAGGCTCTCTTCTTATCTGTAACCAATTGCTCGAACCCTACTCAATATGGTGTACTTGATCCCACTTTAAGGTATTTAAATATAGAGTTTAAGTTAGCTATTGATCTCCATAAAATGTTCCTATTCCAGTTGGAGTGGAAAATTTCACCTTCTAACAAGCAGTTGACGTTACCATCTTAATCATGTTGATGGAAGGTCGGCCCACTACGCCATTTTAAGGTGAAGGGCAGTCCACTATTATGAAATCAATTTCTTTTTCAACTACGTTCTCATCATCACCGATCTACATGATTAGGGTGACTACTCCTTACACCTTAACTAGTTAGTTGTCAAACTTGTATAGATTGTATTTGTATGGTTACATCATAACATTATCAAGCATAGGTCACATTTGGTTAGATGCATTCTTGAAAATGATATTTGTTCAACTCCTTGTATCCACCATTACCTTTTTAACCTCAAATTCCACTACCCTGGTTGCAATGACTAAGGCATCATCATAGGAGTCGAATTCCTTACATATCCTTTTTCTAAAAATACATTCATATTATCAATCCTATGCCTCTTTCTTCTTAAATTCAATACATGATCTCCCTACATATGTGATGAACTTGTTATGGACAAAGCATTCCCTTGTATTGGTTTACTAAATATCACATTAATAACGCTTTAGGGAGCTTGATTGTCCCTTCTTTCATTGTATTACACCACCAATTATCGATTATTAGGTCAGGCCTCTACATTTTGGGGTTGTTGTTCAATTTTCCTCCTTTATGTAGGTCATTTAATGTGATCCTCTCTATCAATCATGAACTTTCTCAAGTATCCCCTTTGAAAAGCATCCTTAAGTGAGTTTTTCAAATGTATGCACTCATCCATATTATGAGCTCGTTCTCCATGAAAATCGTAGTACTTGTTAGAGTTCTTCCTTGTAAGACTATGCTTCATCCCCCATGCCAAAAAACCTTAGTTGCATACCTCCATCAAAATATATGACATAAGTTGGTTAAGGGGGGGCATGCTAAGCAAAATTCCGAATCGATCTCATCCAATCCCCTAAAGGTTAGGTAAGCTTGCAACAAAGTATCAAAATTCCTTCCGAACATATCTTTCATGGATCCTTTATATTTTTCCAACCTTCTCTCGTGCTTGCTCTTCTAGCTTGCATTTGGTCTTCTTATCGAATAAACTTTTTTAACCTCTTGGTAAAGTTATCCTAGAAGGTTAGCGGTTGCTTGACAAGGTACTTGAAGAAGTTCAACTCTTCCTTGACTCCTCTAGAGATGCCACGTAATACTATCAAGCCTTATTTCGATTTCCTCAGTTTAACTTATATTAAGCTCAGCCTACTTAATATAAATTACACGACATTAAACTAAGAAAAAGAAAAGTTTGTTTTTTTTAAAATAAATGGAGTAGCCAACCTATTCAACTAGTAAAAATAAAATTAGGATTTTCGAGCGAGAAAACTCTAATTTAACCATTAGTCTGTAAATTTTCTAAAAAAATAATTTTTAGGAAAAATAAACTAAAGAAAACAATGTTCAGGGCCTAATCTAATAAAACTAAGTCAGCATGTGAAAATTAAAAGAAATTGATAGGCTTTATTTTTTTGCAATTTTTTTAAAAATATACCTAAATGGGAAAAAGTAACTAAAAATGATTTTTTAATTATTATTTTTATTTCGAATTTTTAAAATGGGGAAATATTTTTCTTTATTTTTTAACGGTTACCCTAAAGATGCTTACGTACCCGTTAATCGAGATCAAACTGATCATAGTTCTTTTTCTTTTTATAAGATATTTAGTGGGTGGGTTATTTTTATTTTGAAAACCAGGCCAGATTTACATTTTTTAATCCATTTATTATTTTAAGAAAACAAACCTAAAAAATAATCTAATTTTTGGAAATTAAACAAAAAAAAAACCAATTATCTTTCCTAAAAAAAAACTCAATTAAAATTTTTATTTTTCCAAAAAAAAGGAAAACCAAAGTGTCAAAATATATTTTTTATTTAAAAAATGATTTTTAAAAAAAAAACCTAATTTAAAAAAAATTGCAAGAAAATAATTACTAAATAAAAAAAGCCTACACATAAACATAAAAGATAAATTAATAAGGAAAAATAATAAATAAATAAAATAACTAACTACTAAATAAGCAAAATTACCTAGGTCTAGTCAATCAGTATTGAGAGATGTTGGGCATGCTCGGGCGATACTATAGGCAAGGACTGAGCGAGAACGGGAGAGCGCCTAGTATGCATGAGTTGTATACTCAAGCTAGCATGAAGCATGGATCTAGGCAAGATCCTGGGCATATGCGGGCGGCATTGTGGGCGAGGGCTAAGGCGAGCGACTAGGTGATAGAGAACGAGGTGTGTACACTCAGGCGACACTATGGGCGAGAGTGGACGACACTATGGACGAAAGTTCAGGCGACACAATTGTGGATCTAAGCGTGTTATAGGCGGTAGCTCGAGCAATAGTGGGCAAGGATCTAGGTATACGATGGGCGATTGTGAACGTGCTGTGGGCGATAGCTTGAGTAATAAAAGGTAGTGATCTGGGAGTACTATAGCCATGGATCTGGGCATGCTATAGGCGATAGCTCGAGTGAGGATCTAGGCGATGCCTAGGCAATGGTGCTAGCAGCATGTGTTAGGGTGTTGTGTTGTTAGGGTGGCATGTAACGCTTATGCAGCGATATGTAAGGGCGAGTGGCAGTTTGTAGTGATGTGTGGTGGCACGTAAGGGTGTGGTGGTAACGCGTAGGGGTTTATGGTAGCACATAAAGAGATATGGGACGTGTGTGTTGTTTTGTTGGGGATGAGTGATCAAAAAGAAAAGCCTCCTCGAATCTTTGGCCAATGCATTATTTATAGGTTCTAAAATCAAATCTTTCGTATCTAAGATACGGAAGATTTGTTTTTGATTTAACATAGATTTACCCCAGTTTCTAGAAACCCAAGTTAGTTTAGGCCTTTCTTTTAAGGCTCGACCTAATCCAATTTAGCCCAATAAATCCTGATGTTAACCCCCTAAATTCATTTAGCCCAAAACTAATGGATTCAGTCGATCTTAATAAGTGACCTAACATCTCAACTTAAATGAACTTAATACGACTTAACTCTTGACACAACTTCCGATGACCTAACTTGATTTTCTTTTTGCTATTTTTTCATTTTTTTTATTTTTATTTGCTTTTTTTATTTTTTATTTTATATATACATATTTTTTTGTTTGTTTATCAACCTGGCTCAATTAATAAAAATTGGAAAAAATGAGGTATCTAAAGCTACTCCTCTTTCTAATGAAGTTCAATTAGAACTTTCCTGCAATGACAAAAGAGATACCCATTTTTACCAAATGCTACTTTTGAACTGATCAACTAAGCTGTGTTTTATTTTGACGAAGGATATCAACTTGAAACGTCGATATAAAGAATAAACTGTCCATCTTGAAAGGACGGGCTAAATGGATGCCTATCTCGAAAGAATAGAGCAAAAGGTTAAGGCTTAATGGTGTCTATCTTGGAAGGATAGAGAAAAAATTTCAATAGGGGCTTATCTTGAAAGGATAGGGCTTAATGGCCTCTATCTTGGAAGGATAGAGTAAAATTTTCAATAGAGGCCTATCTTAGAAGGATAAGGTTTAATGGTGTCTATCTTAGAAGGATAGAGCAAAATTTGAAAGGTTAAAATTCACTTCTTTTAGTTTGGTGAATAATCCAAGGGGATAGATCTCTCTGTGATTCCTTTTGGTTTGATTTGAAAAGGGTAGTTTTCTTCAAAAAATTGATTTTACTTCGTAACCAGAAGAAGATAAATCTCTTCAAGGTTGGTTCTCAAGGCTAGCTTAATTCCTCTAAAGATTTCTTTTCAAAGACTTTTAAGGTTATTTTCCTCGGATTGAAGGATTTATTAGACAGCAACTGATTGGCAAGCTCACGCTGACTCCCAATATTCACTCATTCAATTAGCATAATTTCTCTAAGATTCTGTGCTTGCTCCTCTTTTTCTTTTCTTTACCATGCTAATGCCTTGGATTTGCTTTTCTCAATACTAAGTTTCAATTTCCATTCTCCATGACTTCTGAATGACAAATCTCTTAAAAAAGAAACAAAATTAAATTATTAGGAACATTCGATTTCAATTATTTTGGTGATTCAGACTCAATGGTAAGTGTTTGGTATTTAAGTATATGAAGCTAAGAAACAAGGTTTATTAGTGGAGTGTTTGTTGGTCAATGACCATCTGAATTCAAAAACATTCATAGATATCAACTTTATTTGTAAATGATGAAAGATTAACTATAAACTATTCAAGAAAAATTGAATTCTTATTTAATCTTTGTTTTCATGGATAATACAACTTAACTGCATCTGAATTCACCGGTCCTCTTAATTTCGGGCCATCCATCTCCATCAACACTAATATACCTCCTAATAATACCTTTTTCACCACATAAGGACCTTCGTAATTTGGGGCGCACTTGCCCCTAAGGTCTTTTGGATTTGGTAAAACTTCCTTTAACATTAAGTCCCCTTCTTTAAAGTACCTTAGGCGTACTTTCTTGTTAAAAGCTCGGATCATTCGTTGTTGGTAGTAGTGACCATGACATATTGCTGCAAGTCTTCACTCATCTAGGAGATTCAAATGCTTTATTCTCTTCTACACCCATTCTACTTCATTGAGTTGAGTTTCTACCAATACTCGGAATGAAGGTATTTCTACTTCCACTGGTTGTATTGCTTCGATTCCATATACCAATGAATACGGGTTGCACTAATAGAAGTTCTAATTGAGGTTCTGTAGGCAGTGAGAGCAAAGGGAATCATCCCATGCCAATCTTTTTATGTAATTGCAATCTTCTCGATGATTCTTTTGGTGTTCTTTTTTGCAGCTACAATGACTCCATTCATTTGAGGTTGATATAGAGTTGAGTTTTTGTAATTAATCTTAAACTAGTGGTATACTTCATCCATCAACTTGTTATTCAAATTCATCCCATTGTCTATAATAATAGACTTAGGCACACCATATCTTGCGATAATGTCTCTTTTCAATAATTTGACCGCTACTCCTTTGGTCACTATAGCATATGATGCTGCTTCTACCCACTTAGTAAAATAGTCGATTGCAACTAAAATGAATCTATGCTCGTCTAAAGCCGTTGGCAAAATTGGTCCAATCATATCAATTCCCCACATTGAAAAAGGCCAAGTAGCTAACAACACATGTAATTCATGGGGAGGAGCGTTAATTTTTTTAGCATACACCTGGTACAAGTGACAATGCCTCAGATACATGATGCAATCAGATTCCATTGTCATCCAAAAATACCCCATTCTCATGATTTTTCTAGCTAGCATATACCCCTTCATGTGAAGACCATAAACTCCTTCATATACCTCTTTCATTAATTTCTCAACTTCTTCTTCATCTACATACCTTAGCAGTGTTGCATATGCTGATCACTTATATAATGTGGCTCCACTTAATAAGAAATGAGTAGCCAACCTTCTTAAAGTTCTTCTATCTTTTTGACCAGCATTTTTAGGAAATTCCCTCGTTTGAAGTAACTTCTTGATATCATGATACCAAGGTTCTTTTATTCCCTTCCCTTCAACTACAAGGCAAAAGGCCAGTCTTTCTTCCACTTCAATCTTCAAGGGTTGAATTTCTATTCCGTCTATGACTTTTACCATTGACATTAATGTAGCCAATGCATTGGCAAACTGATTCTAGGTCATTGGAATGTACGTGAATGAAATTTCTTAGAATTTTTCAACTAACTTGCTCAAGTGTTCATAATAAGGTATCAATTTCTCATCATTTGTTTTATATTCTCCTAAGATCTGGAGAATTATAAGAGAAGAATCTACGTATACTTCTAATTCTTATATTCCTATATCTAAAGTCATTCTAAGCCCTAAAATGAAAGCTTCTATTTTGCTATGTTATTGGTATATAGGAATGTTAATCTTGTTGCCACAGGAAAATAGTTATCCTCAAGCAACACTAATACTACTCTTACCCTATATCTAAACACATTGGCTGCTCCATCAAAATATATTTTCCATCCTAACTTCTTACCACCTAATTCATTTGCCACCATTACATTTTCATCAAGGAATTGTGCTTCTAAACCCTCATATTCATCTTCTAATGGGTATTTTGCTAATTGATCAGCTACTGCTTGCCCCTTGACTGAACTTTAACTCATGTACTTGATATCAAACTTAGAGAGTGGTAGCTGCCACTTTGATATTCTCCTAACCAGTGCTAAATTTTCCGCTAAATACCTCAAGGAGTCATGTTTTGTCAACAACTCTATCGAGTAATAGAGAGTATACTACTTGAGTCAATGCATTACCCATACTAAAGCGCAACACGTTCTTTCGACTTCTGAGTACTTTTGCTCACCTTTCGTGAATTCCTTACTCAAATAGTATATAGGATGCTCTTTTCTTCCCTTTTCGTCTTTCTGCCCCAGCATGCATCCCATCGATTTGGGGAAAATTGTTAAATAAAGGATCAATAGCCATACCGGTATGGGAGTGACCAGTACAAGAAGATTCATGAGATATTCTTTGACTTTAGCAAATGTATGCTCACATTCTTCATCCCACTCTACCATGGCATTCTTCCTCAATAGCTTAAACAATAGCTTACATTTATCAATTAACTATGTTACAAACTAAGTGATGTAATTCAATCTTTCAAATAATCCCCTAACCTCTTTGACAGTCTTAGGTGTAAGCATGCTTACGATCGCCTTAACTTTATCTGGGTTTACTTCGATTCCTCTCCTACCGCCTACCAAACCTAACAATTTACCTGAAGTCACTCTAAAAGTACATTTTTCAGGATTCAGCTTTAGTTGAAACTTCTTCAATCACTGAAATAATTTGCACAAAATATCAACATGGTTCTCATTCTCTTTAGATTTTGCGATCATATCATCCACACAAACTTCGATTTCTTGATGCATCATGTCATGGAATAAGGCAACCATGGCATGCTGGTAAGTTGCCCCAGCATTTTTCAACCTAAACAACATTATACGATAACAAAAAATTCCCTAAGCGATAACAAACGTTGTTTTAATTTTATCTTCTTTCACCATTTTAATTTGATTATACCTCGAGAAACCATCCATAAATGAGAAAAGATTATTCCCGGTTGTATTATCCACTAATACATCAATATGCGGTAAAGGAAAATTATCCTTCGATGTCACTTAGTTTAAATCACTGAAATCTACATGGACCCTAACTTTCCCATTTTTCCTCAATACTAGCACCACATTGGCCACCCATTCGGGGTAATCTGATACTTCTATGAATCCAACTTCTAACAACTTCTTGACTTCTTCTTTAATTTTAAGGAGTAGATCTGGCCTAAATTGTCTAAGCTTTTGTCTTTTTGGTTTAATTTCTTCCTAGTTGGCAACTTGTGAACTACAATAAACGAGTCTAAATCGGACATATCTTCATAAGACCAAGCGACTATCTCCAAGTATTCAAATAACAATTGTGCCAACTCCTACTTCTAATGGTTTGTTAAATTACCACCAATTTTCAACTTTCGTAGATTTTCCTCTGTTCCCAAATTAATTATATCGGTTAGTTCATCAATAATCACTCTACCTTGCTCATGTCAATGCTAATTCTCTTAAATTTCATTTGAAGTCTCAATATCATCTCCGATGTCTGACCTAGTAGGGCCAAAAGTGATATTAGTACTTTCATTGTTTACATGAGTGAGATATCCATTACGTTCATCGTTTTTATCATATCTGAAGAGTAAAGGAAAAAGAAAAGGATAACGAATAAATAATAAGGAAGAATTGATAAAAAGAAAGAAATGAATTTTATTCGATGAATTAATTTAAATTGTCTAACAAAAAAAAAGATCTAAGTAATCGAACTAATTATCGAAATCAAATGCTCTTAATTAATCTAATTTTGCATTTCTAGAGAGACATATTCATAGGAATAGAAAACTAGTTGTACAAAGAAACTAATACGTCGACATCTTCTTTGTCATTCGGACTAATGTTGCATTGTTGAGTTAGGGCCTTAGATAAACCGACTACTTCAGGTTCTTGAACATCAGCTGATGCGGGGATTGTCTGACGGATATCTAGAAAATCTATGTGAGCATGGTACAACTGATCCTCTCTTTTGGTTTTGGTTTTAGTCTTCATTTCTTGAACCTCCTTGTTAATGGGCTCATATCCAAGCCTAAACATTCCAAACTGTTGGTTAGGCTATTTCAAACGACCCTATGCCCCTTGTCTTACTTCTTCGATCATACTGACTTCATTGAAAATTTGTAACCTTGGCCCTTCCAATTCTTCATCCTAACGTAAGGTATAGTTGTTTCTTTATAAATTTCATAATCCTATTCCTCAAGAATAATAACCAACTGTCCATTGGCTATGAACTTCACTTTCTAATGTAGGCTAAATAGAATTACCCTTGTTAAATGAATCCATGGTTTTCTTAATAGAAGATTGAAAGTTCATAGGATGTTAAGAACTTAGAAAGGAATAGTAAAAACCTGTGTGCCGATTTCGGCCTGCAACCCGATTTCTCTAATTATTTCTTATTTTGATCCATCAAAAGCCCTTATTGAAATCAAGTTAGGCTTTATGTCATTCTCCTCTATACCTAGTAGATTCAGCGTCGTCAATGGACATACGTTCAATGATGATCCATTATCTATCAGAACTCGGGCAACTACTTTCCCCGCATACCTAACCACTATGAAGATGGGCTTTGTGTGTTGGTCTCTTTCTTTACCTAGCTCGTCTGGTGAAAATAAGATATGATCCATCGCAAATATCGAGTTTACCACCAACCCTAGTTTTTCCATAGAAATCCCTTCAGGTACTTTGACCTCCTTTAGAATTTTAATCGGTACCTCTCGATAAGTATCTGATGACAATAACAAACCCATTAAAGAAATCTGGGTTGGTACCTTAGCTAACTGATCCATTATCCTCTGATTTTTATCTTCTATATCTTCAAAGATTTTTTGAGAAGCCTCTTCTACAGTGAATTTCTTCTTGGCTTCCTCAGGTTGATCATAAACTCATTTGGTTTACCGCTTTGTAATCTAAAGGTGCTACTTTATAATTCTCTAGGGCTATTAGGACATTGAAAGCAATCTTCTTAAGCTTTCCCGAATCATCAACTTTCTTAGACTTTTCATCTTACTCAAAAATCAACAACTTAGGCCCTTCTCCAATCATTCCAACCATCCCTGTTGCCTTCATGGCTTCTGCAATGATCTTGTCTTCTTCCTCAAATTCTGGACTCCATCCATTGGGCAAGGTGTTAGCATATATGGTAAGTGAACCAGCGTAGTCCACCAAATACTCAAACTTTCCAATCGGTTCTCCTAGGGTGTCAACTGTCAAATCTTCGGCTTCATATCTCTTTCTAAGCTCTCTCTAAGTACTTTTCTTTCATTGTTTTGGAATTATCATAGCCATGATATTGCCTTTCTTTATCTTTCTTTCCTTAAGTAGTCAATATATCACCGATTTAGTTCGTCCTATCCTAAAGATTCATATCCTACAAGTACCCAACCTTCCAAAGATTCTACGCTATCTCCTCAATAGTGATGGGGAGATTGTCCAGGTCAATTTCTAGTTTAGAAGCCTTAGCAATGATCATATTGATTGAATGTCCATAATTTGATAGAGGATTGTTAGCCACGTTAGGAGTAGGAGTCTGGATGAAATCTAATTGAATCAATTTAGCATCAATAAGATCCTAGATTTTATGTCTAAGTCTCCAACATTGGTCCATAGAACGCTCCACTTGCCCCAAATGATAATCACATCGAAGCTCTTGGTTATAATATCTTGGTTTATGCCCTTATCTTAGTATTTCAAATGTCAAAAGATTCTCCTTCCTTAATTATGTGAGAACATGGCTTAAAGGAATGGAAATGTATGTGAACTGTCTTCTCTGTGGATGGTTGTTCTGATTTAGACTCGATGGGGGATAAGGTCCTCCAGTCATAGCCACTAAGGTTGTAAGTCTGACAAGGTTACCGGTATTAATAATTTTGATAGTGATTTCCTTAGCTTTGTTGAAAAATCTTAGGGGAGGTACCTTCTTTTCAGTTATTTCAAGATTAGGGAGCCTCCTAGTAGCAATGGCTTACTCCATTTAGCTTCCTGAGACTATAATTTCTACAAAGATAGAGGTAGGGTACCCAACTAAGTGTTGGAAATACAAGCTTCCAAGTGTATTAATGAAAGCGAAGATCAAATCCTTTTTATTTAAGGGTAGAGTTACCTTAGCTACCATGCCCCTCCATCTTTGGGCATATTCTTTAAAATTCTCATTAGTCTTCTTTCATAAATTGTTTAGATCCTACATAGATGGGGCCACTTTGATGTTGAATTTATTCTGGTTATAGAAAGCTAATGCTAACTTACCCTAAGTATCAATTTCATTTAGGTCCAACTAGGCGTACTAAATTAAAACGGGCCCCGTCAAGATGTCCTAAAAGGTCTAGACCATTACCTTGTCATATCTCCCCATTTTCCTGATGTACAACTTGGTGTAGAGTTTTTGCCAGCCAATCCCATCGTATTTCTCAAATTTCGGCACCTTAAATCTTTCTAGGAAGTCATTGTCTTCATAGGTCGATAAACTGATCATTCCCATTTGCTTAAACCCATTCACCATTTCTAGGGTTTTCATCTTCTTGATTAACTTTTACATGACCTTTCTTTCCATTTCCCAGTGTTTTTTTTTTATCTCCTTCCTCCATACCTTATTAAGGGCTAATTCTTCATCTTCCAGTTTAGGGGGGAAGGGTCATTTTTGTATTCCAGTTTGGGTTTACTTGAGATCCTTATCTATCATTAAGGATCCCAATAGCCTAAGTGAGAGCTTGAATCTATTTAGCCATCTTGTTCATGTTTTCTTCCAGAGTCACTACTCTTGGATTGAGCTTAATTTGACTGACATTTCTATTACCCTGAGTCAATATCCTTGCCTTAGAACAAGTGAATATTGGGCTTCTAGTTGAGTCTACTCGTTTGGACTCTATATCTTCGAAATCCTAAGCAAAAGCCCAAGTTTTAGAATTTTTGGTGAATTAAAGGTTTTTTTTTTTTGTGATGTTCGTCATTCCACTATTTGCTTCTTTTTGTGTTTTTTTTTTCTTTAAGAGTAAAAAAAAAAATAAATAATAATAATAAGTAAGAGACTACGCTATCAATGAAAATTGGTATTTACTAAAGCTACAAATTTATTAATCATAAGATCCAACTAATAAAATGGACTAAGTAAAAGGAAAAGAAAAACTCCTAACTAATTTTCTAAAAAAAAAAACTTAAATCTTGTATCTATAAGAGTTGATGAATCTGGTTGAGACAAATTTCATCAACTTCTCTCATAAGTCTTCATACCATAATATCTCTTTCTCTAATCTTGCTCCTCAAGAATTGATTTTCCTTTAGCAGTCTCTCATTTTCCAACTTTAACTCTTCAACAATCCTCTTACTTTCTTGGAACTAGGCTTCAACCCTATCTCATATGGCATCTTAATAGGCCCACTCAGCGGGTGAAAAACATACTGGATCTGGCTCGTGTCTAAATACATCTGGAGCTTCATATCGTATCTTTCCATTTTTCTCTAACCGATCACAAATGAACTGCTTGGTGGCTCAATATTCTTCGACTTTACCCCTCAAAGTTCGCACATTAACTATCTTCTTGACTTCTCTTCATTCCTATAACTTCACAAGTTCTGATAGTCACTAGATAGCCATGGATAAATAAGGATCTTAATAATTCACTGTGACGACATCCAAGGAGTCTCTATAAGTTATCTCTTGTAGTGGGCCCAACTATCTAGTAACATAAGTAAGGAAATATTCAGTACAACCTATAATACCAATAAGGGGAACTCTTGCACAATCGGTGCACACCAAGATGGCTTAAGTGCAATGGCTCCATCTAGTTATCCACATAAAGCCTGCTAGCTGCATTTTGCTGATAACTGACACATATCCCTTAAACTGAGCTTCATATAGTACCTTGTGGTGGCAGGAAAATTCATCAATTAGGTCTATATTTTCTATCAAGGACTCCTTAAGAAGATTCCCTCCATACCCTTGTATGTGACTGAGAAACCATACCATAAGGACTGTAGGGTTAGACATGAAATAACCGTACCCCTACTTCTTCAAGTGGCTAAGTGTCCTGAATTGTTCTACTAATAGTGCCAATATATAAGATTTACCAGCTGGGAATTGAGTTACTAACTCAGCAACCCTATAGTGGACCTGACCATAGCTAAAGGGAAACAACACTATTCCTAGTATTGTTGCAATTAAAGCATTGACCTTCTTTTTGGCTCATGATTCATATCTTCCATAGAAGATCTGATGATATTTTCTGGTAGACATTTGGGCTTGAAAACCACTCCACTAATCTTAAGATACTAAGACATTTTTTACCCTTTGAAGATAAAAATGGAGCTAAGGCTAACTTCTTAAGCCCCAACTGCATCATAAAGATTTTCTTAAGCTAGACTCTAAGATCAAGGATAGCTATGCCTGCTTCAAAGGGCAGGGCACTAAGTAACTACAAGTATTCTTCTACGGTAGGTGTCAATACATGTAGGCCAAAGTTGAAAGCTATAGAAGCTGGATCCCAGTAATAGATGAGGACCTGAATTAGAGGCCAATGGAGCTAGACTTGCATAAGGGATATGATCGGATTAATCTTCATGTAGATATAATTTGCTTAGCGAGGGAAAGCTGGATTAACCAATTTTTTAGGATAGCTTCAGGGAAGGAGTACTCATCTAACTAGACTTCATAGACAGGCTCTGAATTGATACTGCCCTGACTCTCCATATCTATATTACAACAAGATATAAATGAAATAAAGATGTATCGACTATTTACAATGAGAACACTAAATTTTGAATAAAGTTGGATGTGATGTTAATAATTTTACAGCTTTTTCAAAGATTGTCTTAGAAATTACATAGCCTTTCATTAACTAAAGAGCAAATATATATATATATATATATATATACGTATAATATAAGGAAATACAATATTCATAGAAAAACAAGCGTAATCTAATATATATGTTACACACAAATGCAATGCAGTAGGAATGGTAATTAATAAATTACAGGAATTATAATAAATCTATGGTCAAAGAGCATCCCTATATATAAGTATATTCAAAATACGATTTAATAAAAATGAAGCTCATGTGTACTTATATATAAGGGTTACTAATTTTTTTTTAAAAAAAATGGACGATAAACTGACCGCAAATTAAATCAAGTTTTTCCTATAATTTATAAATAACTACCCTTTTTTTGAAAAGAATGATGCAAGAGGGTGAAGTCTACGGGTCTTAGGCTCTGTAGCTCCAAGGCTTTCTAAAGTGAAGCCTAATTGGCTACATTGAAGCTTAAGTGGCCTCACCTATCACCGCCAAGCAGAGGTAATAACCCTAACGATTTGAGGGTTACACAATGGCGGCTCGTCCTAGGTTCCTAAGGTAGTTCATGTCTAGCTGCATATAAACACACAAATGGTTACTTGTAAAATAAAAAACCCCTTATCCCCATGAAGGCCCATTAGGCTAAGCCTCTTTTTTTTAGGGCCTACATCACTAAAAAACAATTAATACAATTATAATACAAAAAAAGAAAATAATAATACAAAAACCCATTAATAGTTTTTTAATTTTTAAATGGCTAGCTCATAAGTAGTCCCTAATGGATTCACCAACTTTATCGAACCTTATTTCGATTTTCTTAGTTTAACTTATATCAAGCTCAGCTCACTTAATATAAATTACTCAATATTAATCTAAGGAAAAGAAAATGCTGTTTATTTTTTTAAATAGAGTCACCAACCGATTCAATCGATAAAAATAAAATTAGGATTTTTGGATAGAAAAACCCTAATTTGACCATCAGTCTATAGATTTTCTACGAAACAATTTTTAGAAAAAAATAAACCAGAGAAAACTAGGTTCGGGGGCTAATCTATTACGACTATATCATCATGTGAAAATTAAAACAAATTGATGGGATTTATATTTTTGTAATTTTTATAAAAATATACATAAATAGGCAAAAGTAACTAAAAATGAATTTTTAATTAATTTTTTATTATGAATTTCTAAAAAGAGGAAATTTTATTTTATTTTTTAACGACTACCTCGAAGGTGCTTATATACCTACTAATCAAGATCAAATCGATTGTAGTTCTTTTTTTTATAAAATATTTAGTGGGTGAATTATTTTTATTTTGAAAAGCAAGCTAGATTTACATTTTTCAATCCATTTATTATTTTAAGAAAACAAACCTAAAAAAATTCTAATTTTTCAAAATTAAACAAAAAAACCTAATTTTCTTTCCTAAAAAAACTTACTTAAAATTTTTATTTTCCCGAAAAAAAAAAGAAAGCTTGAGTGTCAAAATATATTTTATATTTAAAAAATAATTTTTTTGAAAAACCTAATTTAAGAAAAAAATTGCAAGAAAATAATTAATAAATAAAAAACCCGCACTTAAACAGAAAAAAGTAAATTAATAAGGAAAAATAATAAATAAATAAATAATTACCTATGTTAGGTCGATCAATGTTGGGCGATACTAAGCATGCTTAGGCAATATTGCGGGCAAGGACTGGGCAAGAACGGGCGTGTGCCTAAGCATGCGCAGGGCATATACATGGGCTAGTATGCGACATAGATCTAAGCGAGAGCCTGGGTGCACATGGGCAATACTATCGGTGAGGGCGAGGGCGAGCGACTAAGCAATGAATGGCAAGGGAAGGGCGGTATTCGAGTGACATTGTGGGTGAAAGTAGGCGACACTATGGGCGAGAGCGGCCAACACTATAGACGAAAGTAGGCGACACTATGGGCAAGAGTTTGGGTGACATAGGCTTGGATCTGGGCATATGGTAGGCGTATTATAGGTAGTAGCTCAAGCAATAATAGGCGAGGATTTAGGTATGAGATGGGCGACAGTAAACATACTGTGGGTGTGTTGTAAGTGGTAGCTCGAGCAAGAGTAGGTGGTGATCTGGGCATATTCTATGCCTAGATCTAAGCAGACCATAAGTGGTGGCTTGGGCAAGGATTTGGGCGATGCTTAGGCAGTGGAGTTGGCAGCATGATGCTTATGCAATGATATGTAGGAACGCGTGGGGATGTGTGGTAACGGGTGGCGATGTGGTGGTAGCGTATAGAGGTTTATGGTGGCATGTGAAGAGATGTAAGGTATGTTTGTTGTTTTGTTCAGTGTATCTGATTAAAAAGAAAAGCCTCCTCAAATCCTTAGCCAATGCATTGTTTATATGTTCTAAAATCAAATCTTTCGTATCAAAGATATGGAAAATTTGTTTGCGATTTAACCAAGATTCACCCTAGCTTTTAGAAACCGTAATTAGTTTAGGCCTTTCTTTTAAGGCTTGATCCAATCCAATTTAGCCCAATAAATCCTGATGTTGAGCCCCTAAATTGGTTTAGCCCAAAACTAATTGATTCAGCCCATCTCAATAGTTGATCTGACATCTCAACTTAACCTAACTTGATACAACTTAACTCTTGACTCAACTTCCTATAACCTAACTTGATTTTCTTTCTACTATTTTTTCATTTTTTGTTTTTCTGTTTTCGTTTTTTTATCTTTTATTTTATATTTTTCTTTTTTGTTTATTTTTTCAACCTGGCTCAATTAACAAAAATTGGCAAAAATGAGGTGTCTACAAATACCATACTCTTGTTACAATTAGTGATTTCGATCATCAACTAAATGAACTTATGAACATAATCCCTTATCAACTCTCCTTACTTTTACCTAGTCGAGGTCAGGAGCAAAGAGTCCTTAACTAGAGGCTTACTAGCGAAAAAATACAAGCAAAATTCATCATCTAATTGATCGAAGGAGGAGATAAAAGCTACCATCAATAAACTAAACTAATTGCTAGTAGACTTCCTTAAGTTTGAAGGGAAGACCTTGTAAGCAATAACATCAGATAACCCATAAAGTTCTTTCAATGATTGGAATGTATTTAAATGATCATCTAGGTCCATCCTCCCATCATGAGTGTCAAACTATGGTAGTTGGACACTAAATGGTAGGACCTTGTCCGCTATTCTTTATATGAAAGGGCTAGCCTTTCTCCCTTTAATGTTATTCTCCTTCTTAGAAGCTCTTTCTATAATCAACTTCTTAATATAGTCCTTTAAATCCTACAAACTCATATCTACTATAGCTTTTGTGGTATATGAGCAATTACATGTTTAATGCTTCTTCCCATAAGCACTTGCACATGCGATGCAGTAGGAGCATGCAGTTGGATCTACTAGTAGTTCTCTCCTACTCATGGCTCGTATCTTCACTATGGGATATCCTCATCTATTTTGGGAGCCTTTCTTCATAATTGCTACAACACTTCTTCCTGGGCAACTAAACTAGCTTCTTGCCTAACTTGTTGTAGAGAAGGAATAGAAGAAGAGGCAACATCCCTCTCATTAAGTCTCCAATGTAAATCCTTGCTATTAGTTAGAACCTCCTCGAACTCTTTAGCAAACTTAGACATAAAGCCTCTAACTATGCTATGCATGAACCACCATCCTCCTCTTCTTCTTGATTGTGAGATATCTAGTTGCGAATTTCAACCTAATGTACCTCAAGAGTAAACTATTGTAGTGATTGCTCTTCTTGATTTTTCCTAAGGGGCCCTACTCTCCTAAGGAGTGTTATTGTCTTTTGACTTATTTTTAGCTATACTTGGTGTTTTAGAACAGATGATGCCAATTGTTAATACCCAAAATTGGGATGAAAAGTAACTTGGACACTTCACTTGTAATTGCTCTACAAAACAAAAGAAGTAAGGCTATAGGAAGCATTGGGGCAACTCAAGTATAGCTACTCTAATGCTTAAGTTAAAAGGATTAAGAGGAAAATAGAAAACTAGGAGAAAGTGAAAGAGCGTATAAAAGAACCTACTATCTATGCTTTGATCTCCTTTTATAACTATAAATTGTGCATTTAATTTGAACTTTAGACTACCTCTCAATTTTCAAGGACATGGCTAATGTCATGGTAATTGGTAAGTAGTTATTTAGACAAAGAGTCTAACTGTTTATGCTTAGTATTAGAATTCAAACTCTTTAGGACTGATCAGGTCAAAGTCCAATCTATAGGTAATTATTCTAAGCTAAATAAGGCCATTCTAATCTATATTGGTTGGGTTATTCTACCTAGTGTAGATTATTGAGCTCCTTAAGCTAACTTATACACTTAGTGAGATATAAAAGAGGTTAGGAATAAAAAGAGAAAAATATGGTTATGTAATAGATCAAACACCATCCTATTTAGGTCAATCCTAACCTCAGGGAAAAAACCTTTATCAATAAGTATAACAGTTGTCAATACTCTACATGACTTCAGTGTTAACTATACAATTAACTCTTATTATCATATTTAGCGAAATATGCATAAAAGGGAGGAAAATATATAATGATTAGTATCCAAACTCTATTAAAGCTATGAAAATATGTTATACTAAGTAAACTATAGGTGTTATATTCTAGTCATAAAAAGCTGTAAAATAGTATATTATATAATATACTCTATAATACTCATTTTAGCTTAATTTCATCATTAAATAGCTAAAATAGGTAAGTAATTATACTTTTAACTAATATCACATATATTTAAAATCATCACATGTGGATTTTGTTCACGAATTGCTTCAAAATCCACTTATTTCCTTTAATTAGAAACATAACCAATTTAATAAGACAAAATTATAATTAATGGTAAACATAGAAATTTTTTAAATATTTATTAGTACAATTTAATACCCAATATAAGTGTAATCTAAAAAATTTTTAGCCCAAATTAGTATTATTTGATATTTTGAAAAACTAATCGAAAATTTATAACAAAAGGGCAATTTCTTAAGTAATTATCATAAATCATTAATATTTCAACAAAAAAAATTACTACATTAAAGAACATACAAAATAACTCCATGAAACCAATTTTCATAATTTTTTGATTTATTTTAGTAGTTTATGAAAGTAATGAAAATCAAACACAAGAATAGGACTCAATTGCATATGGTTCTCTAGTCATTAACTTATGTTAGCTAAGGCTTCTCTCTCTAACAATAGCTTAAGTCCCCGGTAGATCCTCATTAGGTTGCCCATAATCCTAGGAATCATATTTCACCCTAATTTACTACTATTTTTGCTAAATTTTGTAAAAATACTAAATTAGTGTATTTAAGAGGATTCCTTAGGTTTTGTTCCACTAAAATGACTAAAGTTTGAGCCCACATCCTCTTTTATAGGAATCCAGGTGATGGAACAATGTATGGAATTTTCCAAGTGTCAACTTATTATATTATGAGGTGTATTATATATAAATAAACTATTATTTAATGGTGACAACACATCCCACACTTTTCCATAATGTCTTAAGGTGTGCAATGCCATTTCCAGTTTTATCCAGGTGGTTTCACTATTTTTTAGTAATTTTTTTAATTTATTATAATTTTAAGCATTATTTTAGTATGTTATATTGATATATTTACATATTGGGTAGATATAATGTGTATAGCACTATTATATAATTACACTATGTGCTATTTGACTCCTAGCTTGTAATCATTTAGAGCTCAAATTCTAAGTTTTCAATAATTATCAAGTGTATCTAGTGAGTTTTATTAAAATTAAACTTTATATAAGCTTTATTTTGAGAAATTGACCTTATTATGACTTTTCTTCTAATTATTATGACCTCATGTTAAAATTTCACTAAATTTGGACAACTTTTTCTAGAAGTCCTAAATAGTTTCAAACGCTTTAACCTAAATCGATACCACTAGTTAGAGTCTCACAATAGTGCTTGTTGATAACTAGATTTATGTAGATAAAACTCATAAGGAGGAGCAAGCAATAGTTGTGTTGCGAGCTGCATTATAGTAGGTCTCTACACGAATCTTCAGAAAACGAAATGAACTTTAGAAGGTAGACCTTGTCGTTGGACCACTCAGTAAGATGGAATCTCAAACAAGAGGAAAGGATGAGGGCAAAACGATACTTGTACAAGCCTTAAGTTTTAGCAAAGATGATCTCAGTATAGAGTTGGGTAACAAATTCATAGGGTTGGTGATCTTTTGGTGAATGGTAGTAATAAAGAGTTAGCCTCATAACAAAGCCATCATGGATTTAGGTTGCAGAGAATGTGAACATTCGTAAGTTTTGAAGGCAATATAGGTGTTCAACTTAGCCTTAATGTGAAGTGAGTCTCCTTTGTCAGTTGTTTATTCATAGAGTAAGGTATTCTCTAAAGGTAAGTTTAGCCTCTTGCAAGCAAATTAGTCGTGAGTTAATGCCACTCTCTTATTGATGACCATAATAGATAGAAACTAGTTAAGAACTTAGGCCTCCCAAATATATAGGGACCTATGACAATGCTGGATAGTACTCTTAAAGACAAAAGTAAGAAGGGAAAAATTTGGCTCACCTTCTAAAATGCAAGGAAATATATGATGAAAATGATGGCTAAGTATCAAATGAGCACTTCAGGTAGGGTAAACCTCCCATCCCGTGATATACTCACATGAATCCCCTTTCCTTTGGAATATTCTCTTAATTTCTCTTATTGCCATGCTATATTCATTTCCACTTGAAATAGAATGATTAGGTCCGTAATATAACTTTTCAATTTCCATAGGATAATTTTCATTTAAAATTTTTTTACCATGCTTCAATTATGTTATTTAAAATTATGTAATGTACTTATCTTATGCAAATATTTTATAAAAGAAAATGTGTTAAACAAATTTCCAATAACCTTCTATAAATAATTGTAATAGAAAGAAAATTTCATTGTGTATTATAATATTATTTATTAAATATGTATTTTAAACTTTTAAAGCATCATCTTCATTTTGGAGTTGCCAATTGTTGGGAGTTTGGCAAGGCAAACACTATCTTTTAAGAATTTACCTACCATACCAATAATTTTAAAAGGCACGATGTTTAAGGCCTTTATAGTCTAGTATCACAAGTCTTTTAATAGATTAATTGGATTTGGATTCTCTAGATATGCTTTCTTTATATTTTTCTAAATTTACAAATTAAAGATTCAAATTATTTATTTTTTTGGAATATCATGTGGTATCATTTTAAAGCCATCTTTTTTTATAAATTATTGATCATAAGTAGTATCTTAAGGAGATAAATTTTTTAAAAAAATTAAGTAAATTCAAATACCCATTTCTAGATGGATGAAATATAGTTTTCTTTCTCTATGGTTATAAAATTTATAGTAGTTAAAAAAAAAGTACCATATTCCAAATTCATTTCCCTAAATAAAAATTATGGCTAATTATCATATCCTTTGTTTGACTTAGATAATATTTCATAATCTAATGTAGCATTTGGTTTAAAAAATTAGGCTTATAAAAACAAGTTAACTTTAAAAAAAAAAAATACCTCATTCAAGTAAGAGGGATGGTGGCATTTTCTAAAAGTATTGAAAGCTTTTTAGGCTAGAATTGCTTATGCCAATGGATCGGGGTAAACCCAATTTAGAGCATTCCTCCATAGTTATCCGTATCCCTTCAATGTCAAAAGGAACCATGCCCTCACTTGGAAATTTGAAACTTGAAGTTTAAGGATTCTTTCTAAGTCTTATGGGCTAGTGAATTAAATAAAGGCCTAGGTGCTCCAACCCTAATTTGCTATTAAATTACAAGTGGTATATTTAAATAATTTAACATTAAATAAATATTAGCTAAATTAAGAAAAAAATGGAATAAACAAAAAAGTAATATATCTATAGTTAATCATTACTTAAGTGTGTTATTGATAGTTAAAAGGAAATTAAGAGCGTAGAAGTGATCAACAATTTAGATTGACTTTTAATTGGATCCTATCTAAGTGCTTCTATTACAGCTCGATCAAGTGATTCTTTAGAGATGGCAATACTTGATCTCAAAGGTATCTACGAATATAAATGTTAAGACACTAGGCGGTGGTAGTTGTCTAAAAGTTGCAAAGTCTATCAATGGCATCTTATGGCTAGAATTTAGCATAACCTTAAGAATAGCATTCATTGAAATGCTTAAAATGGTATGGTATCACTTAGGCAATGGAGCGAACTTTTGGAAATTATATTAAAAGGTTTTCTGACTATTTATTATGATATAAGTTCTATTTGTAAGCATTTTAATTATTATGGAGCAATTGAAAAAGGGAGTAGAATTTGGAAGTAAAAAAATATGTGTGCTTTTAATATAGTTGGCTTGTTATGATTGAGTCACTTAATGAAGGGCATCATATTTAGCCATAATATGAAACTTAACAACCAGCCATTTAAGTTATATATTTGAAGCATGTTGTTTTAAGACACTCTCTCTTTAGCCTACTAGAGAAAGAAAATACTCTTAATTGGAAAGGGCTCATACTACAAGGGTATTATAACAACTTTTCTCACTTTCTTTAGTAAAGTGATTAGTTAAGCACCATTTTATCGAATTAGTGCACTAATTCCTTCAATTGTTAGCTCTTTTCTCTTCTCATCATCCTCATACATCATCTGGTCCTTCTTTCTTAGTTAATATTAGAAAGGGAAAAAAGAAAGAAAAAAATTAAATTTTTATAATTCTCATTCTCTTCATTCAGTGTTTATCTCATGTTCAATATGTCAATTTTAGCTTACTATTAGCCTTATTTTCTCCTTAGCTTTGGATCTTGTATTTCTCATTGTTATTTACAATATACTTAGTTGAATTTCTTCCTTATGTAGATCTATGGTATCCTCTTTTACTACTTCTTTTCTTAAAAGTCCTAAAGTGGAGGAAGTTTTTCTAGAAGAGCCCTCTTTAGGGAATATTGATGGTGCTCCCAATGTAGTAAACTTTTTAGCTATAACAAAGATCATTGTAGATAATATTTTAAATAACATAACAGTGATCAATGTGCTGAAGAGTATGTAAGAAGATTATGGGTTTATAAATATATCTCGTATTAACACAAATATATATATGATATGTTTCACCAGTAGAACCCATTTACAAAGGGCTTTGGAAGAATCCACATGGTCTGTAGTGGGCCACTATATGATTATTAAGGAATGGAAGGGAAATTGGAAGTTCAGAGAGATCTCTCTAAATGCACCAACATTCTCGGTATGGATTCATGGGACCATAAATAGTGCAAAATCAATTGATAGTAAAGTAGGAGACGTTTTGGAGATTGAGTTGTTGGCTTTTAGGAAAGGTGAAAAAATGGCATTTTTGAGTGTTCGGGATAAAATTCTAGTAGCATCCCTTTAAAATCAAGTCTGTAGGTGAATGGTGGTAAGGGTAAAAGATATAATGTTTTCTTTAAATATGAAAGGTTGAATGATTGTGGAAGATTGGGTCATCTTAGCAAACTATATGAATTTGAGAAACGTAAAGATGATAATATGGGTCTAGGTTTAAAAGTTGTTGTGGTTATGAAGAAGGAGGGTAAGGTAGAAGGATTACTCGTAATTTGATCTTAAAGGAAAACATAAACCCTAATAAACCTCCACCAAATTCTTGCACCCAATCAACCTTAGTGACGCTCAAAAGCTCTTTAGCCCTAATCAACCTCAAACACTAAACAAAATGAGCCTAAATACCTAAAACACCAAATTTGGAAAACCCAAACATACTTAACCTCAAACATTCAACAAAATCAACCCAAACCGATTCCATAGCTTAGAACTTCAGCTTCAGCTACATTAGATTGTTGTTAGCCTATCATAATTAGAAACTACACTAAAACCAAACATATCTCCTAACCTAATGACCCTATTGAATGCAAATGAGAATCCTCACCCAAAAGAATTGAAGGGTAAAGACTTACCTGCGTTTGTTGTGAAGATAATTATTCCATAATGTATTAAGAGGAGATAATCTTGCATGTCAAAGATGGCTTTAAAGACTTCTTTATCTTCTTTGTTGCTGAATATTGTTTACCTGACCTATGTATTTCAAAATTTGAACTTGAAATGAAAAGAATGTCCATGGAGAGAAAACAAGTAGAGAAAAAAATAAAATGATAGATGATAATAATCTTACTATTGAAGCTAAAGAAAACATGAAAGTAATTGAGAAGGTTGCCAAATCAAAAGAAAAAGAGGTAAGAACTAGTAAAGTGGTGTAGAGAAAGGTAGTAAAAAATGGATAAAGAATAATTAAGGCAACTATTAAAAAAGGAAAAAGAAGCAACATATAAGATTGTTACAATTTGTACTTCAATGGAGGAGTATTGTGTAGTAAGCACACGGTTTGAAGTTCTTGTGATAATTGGTGATTATGAGGGCGTTGGTAGCTAGTCTCAAATAGTCACAAGACAGGAGCAAAGAGTTTCTTATGTGGGAACTTTTAAAGGATCAGAACTCCCAACACAGTTTGAAATCTACAAGTCTTAACAATCATATTTGACCCTTGGGTCATCTTTTTAATGGAAATAAAGAACAATGAAAGCTTTCTTGAAAGGTTAAGAAGTAGATTAGGATATGGAGGAAGTTTCTTCGTAGAGGGAGTTTAGCTAGTGGTCTTACAATCTAAAGGAATGTAAGTATTGATTTTAATTCTATGGCCTAGTTAGATTTCTATATAGATACGAAGATGAGTTAGGTAGGTGGAGATGATATAGGCCATATATACATTCATCAATAGAGTTTAAGAAGAAAAAGGAACTATGGAATCAGCTTAGAATTATGGTTAAGTAGAAGCTTGAATGGCTTTGCATAGGTGACTTCAATGTAGTGTTATTTGAACTTGAAAGAGGAGCTAGAGGAGTTGAAAGATTGGTAATGAGTTGCTTTAAGGAGATGGTAGAGGAACACGCTTGCAAGAATTAGGATTTATGGGACCAAAACTTACATGGCCCAATAAAAGGAAGGAGGAGCTTTGGTGAGGGAGAGAATCGATAGAGGCCTTGCCTCACTTGAACGAATAGAGAAATACCCAAATAGCAAAGTTGATCATATCCTAACTATTGCTTCTAACCATGTCACTATGCTACTCCATTCAATGGTTAAAGATAAAAAGGGAATAAGGAATTTTAAATCTGAAAACATGTGGCTAACTTCAAATGAGTGTAAAGAAGTTATAGAAGACAGTTGGTATGTTTCAATAGAGTCAGCTATTTAGGATCTTGTCATGTAGAATCTTAAGGCATGTAGGAAGCGATTGGAGATTTGAAGAAAAAATACTTTTTCAAATAATAATAAACAAATTGATTGTGTTCTTAGAAATCTATCTTTCGTACAAAGTGATCTTAATATTTTAGACGATAGATGAAGATGAGAGGTTATTTGAGATTTTAAATGGCTTATGAGAGAAAGAAGAAAAATACTAGCATTGAAGCTAAAAATAATTGGTTGAATTTTTTTTATTGAAATATATCCTCTTTTCATCATTTAACCATTAATGAAAGAAATAAAAATAGAATTTTGAAGCCTCAAACTAAAGAGGGTGAATGGTTTGAAGATGGACATATTGCTTAAAAGTTTAAGGCTTTTTTTCACCAAGCAATTTTCTTCCTTAGGTGTTGAAAATGAGTATTGTTTAGAGTGCGTTGACAAGAGAGTTGGTGAAGATATCAATAAAGTGCTTTGTGCTAATATTGATAGTTTAAAAATAAATAAAAAATTTATGCTTTTGAACTTAGAGGCTTAAAAGCTCTCAATCTAAATGGCTTTTCAAGAATCTTCTATTAACAGTACTGGACTATAGTTAGAAAAGGAGTATCAAATGTAGTCAAATCCTTCTTTGCTTTAGGTTTTTTTCCTCCCTTCCTCAACTCTACCAATATTTTATCAATTCCTAAATGCCTTAATCCTCATAAAGTTACACAATTTCGCCTAATAAGTTTGTGTAATTGTTGATATAAAATCTTATTAAAAATCTTAGTCAATAGTCTAAAACCCTTGTTAAATGAGCTAATATCTAAGAATCAAACTGTGTTTTTATTGAGAAGAATGATTCACAACAACATCATTATTACTCATGAAATGGAATTGCAATTGTTAAGGAATGGAATAGATAAGTAATAATTATTCCTAATAATAATTTTAAGTTAACATGAATAGATATGAAAGTATACCATAAAAAATGAAAGAATGACTATTTCCTTGGTCTTATAAAGGAATCTCAATTTCTTATTTTTTTAGCAATAACCAATCCACTAACCAAAGGTAAGAATATGTAGATATGGAAAGAATAGCCATTATATCCCACTTTTATGAACTCAACTAAATGTGCTACGACAATTCTCTCACTCTCTTTGCACTTATCAAACTATTTCCATAGATTGTGGCAAAAATCTCCCTAGATTATTTTCAAATATTATGCATCATATGAATATTAGAAAACTAGTCAACCTAGTTCATTCCTTATATTAGTGCATCGTATCCAATAACAATAATTGTCCATATCCTTTGGTTTCCTTTATTATAAAATAAATCCAAAAATCATAGAAACAAAATATTTCTTTTATTTAGATCCATTACAAAAATCCAAAAAATATATAATTTTTATTTTGCTGAACAACACCGATTCAAGTTTAAATTCAACTATTGAATTCTAGTTGCATCAAACATGATGAGCAGTATCTATTAAAACCTTTTTTTTCCTAAACCCTTTCCATATATGCTAAAAATATATAAGCGATTTCTTAAAATGTTAAACCAAGAATTTGCCTTTATATGCATTTCATTTTAAAAAAAAATAAAAAAAAAGTATGAATGGTTTCTGTTTAGATTTTGAACAAAGTATTTTAAAAACCCACCCATTAATGGGAATTAGGATCTTATATGAATGATAATTATACGATAAGTCTAAAGACTCCATGAAATTTATTGTAGAGATAATAAGTAACAAGCTTTTGCTAAGTTAAAAAGAATAAAACTTGCATATAGAAAGAAAGTTTTATAGGGCCCTAGTTATATAACAAAAACCTACTACATTACATACAATAACCACATCATATAGTACCAAAGTTTTAAAGGAAGAAGATAAAAAGTGTTTGTGATATTAATAATGGCATTAGTAAAAGCCACAAACAACTCTATTTCCATTGGTTGCTTCTATTGTGTTGCATTGATCATAACCAATAATTAGTTGTTCTAATTAAGCCTCTAAGATGGTTCAACTATTGTTGACATTTTCTCAACCATGAAAAAAAAAAAAAACAATTATGGAAGATGAAGAAGTATTGTTAGCATCTTTTCACATAAAGGGAGATACAACTTTAATTCCTTAATTCAGAGCATGAGAAACTTGAATTAAGTTCGGAAGAATTTAAATCATTATGCAACTAATAGTATTAACCCCCTTACAAGTAATAAGTTAGGCGAATTGCTAAAACTAAAGCAATTGATTTTGTAAAAAATTATAAAAGGAAGTTCAAGCAATTGACAACTCAGGTTATGTCCTCAATATTAGAGTAAGAGTTAGGTATTTTTTGTTCATCAACTAAATGAATACATTGTAGGTTTAGTCAACTTACAACATTTAAAGGCTATTTTGTATGTAATAGGTTAACACATCTTTATGAATGTCGTTAAATTCATGTCAAGGAAGATTTAGTTAGCAATATGTTGGTGAACATCTTACCTCCATTCAACTTTGGATACCTTACATTACAAAATTATGCCACAAAATAGAAGAAAGAAGAGTTAAGTGTCTTTATCTTAATTATGGTGAGTCACAAAAGAAAAAAGTTATTTGAGATAGTTTGTATGAAGAATCAAGGTAAGAAGTGCAATCAACCAAAGACATTGATGAGGAAGCCAATGAAATGGGAACCAATATTTGAGCTTGAGGTGATGGGCAATTTCCAAGGGGGATTAAATGTTACAATTCATGTTCCTCAAGATGAGTATAAGATTCTTTCTTTCAAACATATTTATACTAGAAGAAATATGGCAAAGAGGAGACTTGTGGCATTGTAATCTTTGTGACTTTCTATTATATGTGTGACATGTTTATATTAAAGGATAGTAAGAGCATATGTTAGGAACATTTTGTTATTCTTGTATTATGAGCTGTTTATGTTAAGGGCATAAAGGCATATGTTAAGATAGGTGTTAGCAGTGTACAAGTTATTTATTAGAAAAGCAGTAGTTATATTTTATTGTCATTTTGTGAGTAATGTTAGATGAAAAAAAATGATAGTTTTACAATCGCCAACATACCTAAATAAATGGAAAATTTCCAATGAGAATGGATAGATCCTAGTTTACTGAGAAACTCTTGCTTCCCATAAGATCTAGGCTCTTCCTATGAGTAGCTAGATATCAATTATTCTTTATAAGATTTAGAGTTCTCTCTAAGTATACTTAATCAGAGTAGGTAAATTTGGTAGAAAGAGAAAAAGAATGAAATAGACTTTAGGACAATCAAGATTTTGCTATAATTTGCCCAAGGATAAGACCAAAAACATGATCCTGTAACAACAAGGTTGTGGATCATTTTTTGAGACAGATCAGATGTTTAACTTTCCTTGAAAATGTACTTAAAACACGAATGGACTATCAGTTATCCTTGCATTAATATGGGCCCCACTTTCTTATGTACGGAAAAAAAGTCCTTGACAATTGCATGCCTTCATATATTAGCTATTCGGTTCCAAGATCCCAAATAAATAAGTCTATTTCATGATTCCAATGAACACAAAAATTATAAGAAGAAACATAATCTACAAATCAGAAAACAAAAAGGAAAGAGAAAACTTAACATTATCAAAAGTTTCATAATTTCCCATCCTTTGATACTTTTATAAATTACACTGCCACCAGCAACCAATGTGGATCTCATTTTTATTTCAAAAACATTAAAAAGAAAGAAAACCTGCAAGAAAACTACATTATGGCGCTGAAATGTTGTTTTTTTCACTTCAAGCGTCGAACTCTTCTTTTTATATCGACTCTTCCTTCTATTTATATCAATCAACAAACAATGCATGGGGCTTTTGGAATTGTGTCCATTGACTAGTGGACCTAGGTGTGAATCGTATGGCATGAGATGAGCTGTGAAAAGCTGAACACATGGCTGCAACTTAAAAGATCACGTAGAGTGGATTGCTATCTATTGAACTGGGTGTGGGCTTGAAAATTTATTGGCACAGTTTTCTATTACATTCTGGCATTAAAATGGAGTCAACACGATGGAAAAACAAGATAAGTAATGTGGCTTATAACTTCTCTTGGCATGTGTGATTTGCTGGAGACAACATGTAGATTGGGCTGACATTGCCTTTTAATTTTAATTGCTCTTGTCATTGCCAATGATGAAAAATTAATTGGGCTTTGCACACAAGGAGGCTTACTTTCTATATTTGTTGGCTTGAACTTCATTTAATCTGGACGTTAACTCAAGAATGAGTTTAATTCCCTCGAATCGCGCAAATCCAATACAAAATCTAGCTTATTATAAACTCTTGATCCCTTTTCGATGATTCTTCCGCTCAAAAGTACTTTTGTGTATGTTTTTCTTCCAGTAGTGTATATTATTCCTATTAAAAGTATATACAAAAATATGATAAAGTCGGGATTAAACATCTAATGTTACACTTATTAGCTATCCCTCAACTTTATATAATAGGTATTTCACAAATTTGATGCATTCGCCTGAAAATATTGACTATGCTGAGTTTCGATCCCTCAAGAAATGCCAGTGCATCAGCTTTTATTAGATTGAGTAAAAATTAAACATTTCTTGACCAGCCTTTAATGGAGATGTTGAAGTTCTTTCCAAACTTTAAAATTACATTGAAAAAGGTAAAAAGAAAAAAAAAAAAAAACCGCTAAAATACGGGGTTTTGACCCAAAACAACGCCTCAAGTTGCTGCAATATTTTACCGGATTAGAGGAGGAAGATGATCATGGTCAATGATGGTTGACCCAATGCATAAGAGTACATATATAACATACGCAATGGAGAAAATAAAAAGGGAGCATATTTGTACACCTTAGTTGAAAACCAAGACTTTCTAAGTAGAAGACAAATTTGGGCTAATAATTAGCTAGTTTCTTTAATGACGAAGTTATGTCCCTAGCAAAAAAAAAGACTGCCATGCACATATAAATGATATATTTGAAAACCTGTATGATTTAGCGGAATGATGGATTTGAGTTCATAAATGGTTCGACTTACTAGAAAATTCTTTTTTTCATAAAGCGAAAATTTTAAATTAGATCATCTCAATTAACTGAATTTAATCACACTTCATGGATTTGAAAATGAGTGGCCTTGACCCAGTCGAAGAAAATTAATCTTTATATAACTTGACCCCTTTTGCAAATAAAAAAAGAAAAGAAAAAAACTAAGTTGACGTTTTGCTAAATCACATATACTTATTTCAACTTCAAAAATTATTTTCTCTTCTAAAAAATTGTTTCACCCATCAACAAGTCAAATGGACCCTAGGATGACCAATTTTTTTTTTTTTTTATTTCTTTCTTTCTTTCTTTTTTATATTTTATATTTTTGACATTTTCCTTCCATTTTTTTTATTTTCTCATTTTGTTTTTTTTTTTTAATTTCCCCCTTTTTTCATTTTTTTTCTAATTTTCTTATTCTTTATACTCTTTCTACTTTTTAATCTTTCTTTTATTCCTGATTTAGACTTTTCTTTATTTTTGAAAACTAAGGCTACATGGGGTAAAAATGGAGTATCTATCTAGCAAAATGAAAGAGAACTAGCTTTATGAATCCAGCGTGAATATGCTATTATTTATAGAATCACTAGAAGCCTAGTTATTACATGACATGGGACAGGCCTATCAGATTGCGTTATTGCAGTGGAGGAATATAGATCAATGGTGGCATTGAATAACTTAGTTAAGTCATATATTGTTTATATTTAGTTTTTGGAATATATTATCAGATTAAGAAGGATTTG
The DNA here is from genome assembly GCA_024138005.1 of Lumnitzera racemosa. Taxonomy (NCBI): domain Eukaryota; kingdom Viridiplantae; phylum Streptophyta; class Magnoliopsida; order Myrtales; family Combretaceae; genus Lumnitzera; species Lumnitzera racemosa. The sequence continues at coordinate 71,136,568 of JAMXBC010000003.1, read as the reverse complement.
CAGCTCTAGATTCAAGTCGAGCCTTTTCTGAGAGAGGTGATATGATGTGGATATTATCAGGGCGACGATCAAGAGGCGAGGGATTAGAAGACTCGAAAGCAACCAGGGTTGATTGGCTTTGCTTGGCGGTCAAATGGTTATGCCCATTAGATCTTGAGATTTGATCTTAGAAAGCTACATGACTTATACCCAAAAAGGAATGGTCATGACTCCAATTACAAGTAGCATACTGAAGAAAACTTGATCTTGACTCGTAAAAAAGCTCGTCACAAGATTATGGTTAGCTAAGAGTTTGCTGGCAAGGGAAAGTTTGACAAATCATATTTAAATCATAGGAGGAAGCAACTTAGAAGTGCTGTTGGTTCTTCAAAAGGGATTTTAAGTGGTACTGAAGTTAAATATAACTTCTGATACTGTGAAAGGTTTGGATGAATAGCGCAGCTTTTGATAGCACGTAAAGGACATTTAAAGGCACTTCTGAACGTTGCTTTTGATAGCTGCTTCAAAAGAAGCTTCTGATATAGTTCCAGAAACCCGAAGGCATTTTACAGAAGAGCTTCTAGCAAGCACATTAGAATCTTCTAAGAACAATGGTTTTGATGGATTCCAAAGTAGACATTTCGGCTTTTAATGGATTTATTTTTCATAAATCTAACTTATAGTGGATTATGAAAAATCTCTATTGGATATTAAAATATTAAGATTTTATGAGCCAAGTCTAAATACTTATATGACCCTTGGAATCATGTAAGTTTTTTATCATTGTTTCTTCTCTAATTGACAATGTGAATTCATGTCACACGTAGTGAAAGTGTTCTCCTTTTCATCTTATCAATCTGCGTTTTTTCTCTTTGAGTATGGTAATCGTGTGATTAGGTTACTCATGTGTCATATCGTATAATTTATACAAACCATGTGTCATATCAGTAACAAAAGTACAAAACCCTTAGATAGCCTAGAGCAACTGCGATTGGACAATCCGCTTTAATTGTTAACCACAACCCCTATGAATTCTAAAAAACTGTAACTCCTTTCATTATTTTTGCACTTTCATTTTTTTATTCTTCTTTTCTTCTCCTCCTTCATTTCCTATTCTCTCCTTACTTTGCGTTATCTTATGTCCAACATTTTCCCCTCTTGCTTTGAATAATGCTCATCCCTTCAACATCCACTTTTCTTCCCTACTGCACTACCAAGGTATGCATGTTGACTATTGAATTCGACGACTCAATGCGTCTACATTAATAAAGCTAGGAAATATCTACAGTGTATCAAGTAGGTGACTCTCTTCCCCACGAAGAAACCCCTAGCATAGCAGGTTTTGATAGTGATGATTGCTCCTAGGACTTATCTAGGTTAGCAGGGTTGGTTAGAATTCGTGTTCTCTAATCATGGAAGATCAAAAAGCTTTCTTTCGATGATTATCACTGGATAATGAGGTTAGCTCTCAAGCCATCCCCTTATATTTTAGTATTAAATATTAGATGAGCTCCAATAGTATTGCCAATACCTTAACTGAATAGGAGTTCAATACTTTAGGCTCAAATTTCGCTATGCCCCCTTGAGATTGGACAATAGAGAGGCCTCAACCATATGAGTGCATTATTGCACTTGGGCACTAGAAATTCTCCCTATTCAAGAATTATTTCAAAGTTGGTCTAAGGTTCCCCTTTTCTCTTTTGCAAAAATCTTATTTCACATACCATCGTACTTGTCTATCCATGCTCACTCTAAACTCATGTAGATTATTAATAGCCTTTAAATGTATTTGTGAACAAATAGAAGTTAGGGCCACAGTCACTTTGTTTCAATAATTCATTACACTAAAGAGGGATGATGGTTGGTTTTATGTATGTACCTGACTTCGTAAAAAATTCTTAATAGGATTAAAGTCTTCCATTCATGATTAGAAGAAAAAATGGATAGTAGTTAGGTCAAATGCCAATCTAGATTTCCTTACAGTTTAGAGCTAACCAACCAGGCTATCCAACATCAAATGAGTACTCCTTAATGATATGAAGGCTTATGATACAATCATAGAAGCCTATAACCATGGTTGGTTTCTTCAGGATATGATTTACACTCATCCATTATACTACTTTCTTGCATATTTTCAGTTATTTTAATATAATTTAATTGAATTTGCAATCAATTTGAGTTATTTTTTATTTTAAGGCTTAAGTGAAGTGATATGACAAAAAAGATAAGAATTCAGGAAATATTTTAGAGGAATTTCATCTATTTTGAAGGGTAATTTAAAGATAGCAAGAATTAAATAGAATTTGTTCATGAAAAACGCAAAGAAGATAACTACGGTTACACTTTATAACCATGTTCCCTGGCTATGAAGCCTACATCTTTAATTTCAAAATTGAAGTTCGAAGGATTTTTAATAACAACATGACCGCAATCACCCACCATAGCCATGTTCCCCAATCACGATCTTCTTTCAATCAATTTCAAGATAATTATTGCAAGACATTGTTCACGCTGGCCACTACACCTGTGTTCACACCCATGAAATTTTGGTTTTCTATAGTTCACTTGCCATTTGAAGCTTATTCTGTCCAAACATTATATATAGAAGATAGATATTTTGTATCAAAAGAGAGAGAGGAGAAGATGGATAGAAGGGAACATAATACTTTTAGGGTTTAGTTTTATTTTCACCATAAAAGTTGTTATCTTTATGATGATTATAGCTTAGAGCATTGATATCTAGACTTGAGATCCATCAAGGTAACAATATAGTATATGTTAATTATCTTCTCTTTAGTGTAATTCTCTTATTCTTATTAATTCAATTATGTGTTTTGCTTTGCAATAAGTTGTTGTTTCTAAAGTCTTAACTTAATTATTTGACTTTATGTATTAAAGTTATAAGGTCAATACATAAATAGATCTATTGTAATTAAAGGGATTTGTTATAAGCTTCGAAATAAGTTATAGATTTCTTTTGGAATTAATTATTTTTTGTTTATATGAAATTTTTTTTATCTTAATATTGTTCTAAGGAGTCCTATCCTAAAAGTGACTTAAGGAGGATGTGATTAGGATTAGAATTTAATAGAGAAGCATTTCTTATTGGATTAGCACTTTAACTCCTCTAGTTAATAAGAATAAGAAATTTATTGAAAACCATATGATCCCATATGTTACACTTATGGTGATTAAGGTCTATATATCTTAATTTATGTTTATTTAATTTATTTCATTATTGCATTTTTAATCAATCTTTTACGTATTTTTGTTCTTATATTTTCAATTAATTCATCTTAATATTGCACTTCAATATAAGTTAGAGTAATTAGAATGGGTGAATAAGTGTTCAGTTTACATGGGATCGACAACCTAAGACTTATGTAATTCTCTATACTATTACTTGACAAATGTACTTGCCTAATAGTGCGGTATACCCTTTACCAAGTTTTTGGCACCATTGTTAGGGATTATTGATTAGGAAAGCTTGTTCCTTTATTACTCTATCATTTTAATCAATGTTATTTCTCTATTTTTCTGTCAAGTAAACCAAAATCTAACTTAAATTTTCTTTTTTTATGGTGAGAAAATTTAGAGCAATGGCCAATAATGACTACACACATAAAACCATGTTTGGCTATATTAAATCATCAACTAGTGGAGCCAACTCCAGTATTGTTGACTAGCTATCATTGCAAACAAGTTTATGATATCATCAATTATTATCCAAATGGTTTGTAGTGGTTACTATTTGAATGATTTTTAGAGAATCAAAGGACCTACAAATGATGTGGTAAGGTTGAGATTGTTTCCATTTTCTTTATAGGGAAAAGCAAGGGAATGGTTAACCTCATTATAAAAAGATTATATTACTTTTTCTAATTTACTAATAGAAAAATTTTTAGAAAACATTTTTCTCTTGCTAGGTTAACTAAGCTTAGAGTGATATCTCGTCATTTATTCAATCTGAAGAGGAAACAATTTATGATACTTAGGAATGTTTTAAGGGGTTGTTTAGAAATTGTCCTAATCACACTTTACTACTTTGGATGCATGTACAAATATTATAATGGATTGAATTTTAGTACTAAGCAATTTTTTGAAGCTTTTGCAGGTGGTTCATAAAACTAAAAACGCCTAGTGAAGCTTAAGCTTTGTTTGAAAGAAACTAACAACAACGGATGCAAAGTCTATCACAACCATAGTTGCAATGGTAGATGCACTAAATAAAATGTTAAATTCCTATTCCACGTTAGCACAACAATCTATGATGCCTAATGTAGTTAACCTAAGAGGATATATGCCAACTTATTATTAAAGGCCACCATATTAAGGTATGATTCAATGGGGTTTTCAATATTTATCTTGTAATGACTATAAAGAACGGGGTGAGGAGTGTTTTTCTTATACAGGTGATTATTTTTATACAAATCAACTAAGGAACATTAGTGTTCCTTATGGATTTCAAACTCACCTACAAAAAGTAGATAAGTCAAAACTAAAAGAGATGTAGTTGGGTACATACAAAGTAGAAATGCCAAGTTATAGCACATTGAAAAATGCATAGAATAACTTGCCTAGATTTTAGTCAAAAAATAACTAGAGCCTTCATTATAAGCTTAAGCTTAACCTATGATCTTGAGAAGTGGAAAGGAGTTACAAGTTGCTAAGCAACCTAAAAAGACACCAATTAACCCTAAACTGGTATATGAGGAGGAAAAAGATATTATTGTAGAAACTCTTGAATCACCTGAAGAAGAAGCAGCACCCTCAAAAGTGAAAAAATATAGACTACCCATTCTATATAGAGGTTATGTAAGGAACGCTCAGATGAGCAATATGGTAAGTTTTTAAACTTATTTAAACAATTACGTATTAATCTACCTTCTATGGAAGCTTTGTCACCAATGCCTAAATATACAAAGTTTTTAAAGGAGTTGCTTTCTAATAAGGGGAAGCTAGAGGAATTATCCATAGTCATGCATAGTAAGGAGTGTTAAGCTATCCTACAAAACAAGCTTTCCATAAAGCTAAAGGATCTAAAGAGTTTTATTATCCCTTGTCTTATTAGAAATTTGTCTATTAAACAAGTATTAGTTGATTTAGGTGCTATCATAAATTTAATTCCTTATAAGTTATTTAAGGAACTAGGGCTAGGTGAACCTAAACCAATTAGGATGAGTTTACAATTGGCTAATAGATCAATAACTTATCCTAGGGTTATTATAGAAGATGTTCTTGTTAAAATAGATAACTTTATTTTTTCTATTGATTTTATCATATTAGACATCAATGAGGATATTGAGGTTCCACTTATTCTTGGTAAACCCTTTTTAGCTACTGATAGAGCTATTATAGATGTTAGAGACAATAAGCTTACATTAAGGATAGGAGAAGAAGAGATGATAATTAAAATTAAGGAAGCAATGAGAAAATATGCTGAAGAAGATGACACATGTTTTAGTCTTGATTCTACTGATCATTTCGTATCTAATACTTTATAGGAATTACTATCTAAAGACCCTTTGCAATCATGTTAGACATAAGGAATTCCTAGTGAAGAATCTACTAATCCAACCATAATCAAAGTAAAAGCTCAACTAGAAATTAATCCTTCAATTTAAGAGTTAAGGATTGAACAATTTGAGAATGTAAAGGAAGAAAAGCTAAAGTCTTCCATCAAAGAGTCACCAAATTTAAAGTTGAAGCAGTTATTGAATTATTTGGAGTATGCATTCCTTAAGGAAAACTCAAAGTTACTAGTGATAGTTTCCTTAGGATTAACTACCTAGTAGAAGAATAAGCTCCTTAGTGTGCTAATGTTACAAGTCGGTAATACAACCATCGTGACGTCTGAACCTAAATATAAAGGAAGCAATTAAGGTAAAAGTAATTATACTTCTAGACGCATTTTTGATTTATCCTATTTTTGATAGTTCTTGAGTTAGTCATGTATAAGTTGTATGTAAAAAGGAAGCATGACAATAGTACCCAATGAGCAAAATGAGTTGATTCCTATCAAAGCGGTTACAGGTTGGCGAGTCTGTATCGATATTAGAAAACTTAATGATGCCATAAAGAAAGATCATTTTCCCTTACCCTTTGTAGATCAGATGTTAGATTATTTATCAAGTCATATATTTATTACTTTTCAGATGGTTTGTTTGGCTATTTTCAAATTTCTATTGCCTAGAAGATTAGGAGAAAACTATCTTTACATATCCTTACAATACATTTGCATATTGGAGAGTTCCATTTAGCCTTTATAATGCACCTACGTCTTTTCAGTAGTGTATGATGGCAATTTTTGATGAATTTATAGAGGATATAATGGAAGTATTTATAGATGATTTCTTAGTTTTCAAGAATTCATTTAATAACATCCTTAAGAACCTTAACAAAGTACTTGCTAAATGCAAAGAGACTACTTTAGTTTTAAATTGGGAAAAGTGCAATTTTATGGTATAAAAGGAAATAGTGCTATGACATAAAGTGCCTTGGAAAGGTATATAAGTCAATGATGCTAAAATTGACACTATTATTAAATTACCCCCTCTTATATCTATTATAGTCTTACGTAGTTTCCTACGGCATGCTAGATATTATAGAAGCTTTATTAAAGATTTTTCAAAAATAACTAGACCTTTAACTCAACTATTAAAAAAGGATACTCCATTTATATTTTCTTAAAACTATTTAGGTGTATTTAATACTCTAAAAGATAAATTTACTAACGTCCTAATTATGGTGGCTTAGAATAGAGCTTACCATTTAAGCTAATGTGCGATGCTAGTGATTATGTTGTAGGGGCAGTGTTAGGTTAAAGGTAGGAAAAGCATATCCAGCCAATATATTATGCAAGCAAAACACTAGCTAAGACTTAGGAGAATTACACCACCATGGAAAAGGAACTCTTAGCATTAGACTTTGCCTTCAACTAATTTAACACATATCTTATCTTGTCTAAAGTTATTGATTCTTTTACTCCACTAGTTTGACCTACAAATTAGAGATAAAAAGGGAGCAAAGCATTTGGCAATCAATCATCTCATATGCTTAGAAAAACCATCAATGGAAAAGTTTAATGAATAGGAGATCAATGAAGAGTTCTCAGACAAGAAGCTTTACCAAGTAAGTTCTTAGAAAACTCCTTGGTCTTCTGACACATCTAACTATTTATTAGCTAGAATTATTCTTTTATGACTAGATTTCAAACAGAAGAAAAAGTTTTTTTATGATTTAAAAGTTACTTTTGGGAGACCCATACTTGTTTAAAATTGTGTAGATCAAATAATTCATAAATGTGTATCTCATTTAGAAGGATGGCATATCTTGGAACATTTTCATTCAAGACAAATAGGAGAACACTTAAGTGTAAATAAATGGCTCACAAAGTCCTCATATGTAGTTTTTATTGGCTAACATTATTTAAAGATGCTTAGAAGTTTGTTGAACATTGTGATGGATGTCAGAGGATAGGTAATGTATCTAAGAGAGACGAAATGAAATAAAACCCAATCTTGATCCTTTGAAATTTTTTATATATAGTGTATTGATTTTATGAGATCGTTTCTAAATTCAAATAGAAATAAATATATCAGAATGGCTATAGATTATGTATCTAAATGGGTGGAAGTGCTAGCTCTACCAACTAATGACTCTAGGATAGTAAGACGATTCCTAAAATGTTTGTTCTCTAGATTCAATGCTCTTAAAGCACTCTTACGCAATAAGGGAAACATTTTTGTAATGCCTAACTAGAAAAAGTGTTGAAATAATATGGAGTTAACCATCAAATGGAAACTCCATACCACCTTCAAAGTAATGGATAAGTTAAAGCAGCAAATAGAGACGTTAAGCAAATTTTAGAAAAGACCATAGAGCATAATTGCAGAGATTGGTATGATAAGCTCAATGATGCTCTTTGGAAATATAGAACTGTATATAAGACATCGAATGGATCAACCCTATATCAAATTGTTTATGGTGAAGCATGTCATTTACTTATAGAAATTGAACATAAGGCCTACTAGGCCATAAAATGTGCTATCCTTGATCTTGTCTGTATAAGTGAATACAAGAAACTTCAACTAAATGAGCTTGAAGAATGGTAAGATATAGCCTACAAGTGCTTAAAGATATTCACGGATAGACCTAAGCAATCTCATGACAACATGATTATGCAAGGAAAACAATTTCAAGCTAGAGACAAAGTTTTACTATATCAATCTTGGTTAAAGCTTTTTCTATGTAAGCCTAAGTTTAGATGGTCAAGTTCTTACACTATAACGTAAGTATTCTTGTATGGAGTAGTAGAGATTTTAAGTCTCGAGAAGGGAACTTTCAAAGCAAATGGATACCAACTCAAACTGTACTTAGGAGGAGAGTTTGAAAGGGAGAATAATCTTAACTGTAACCTCCATCCGATTAGAGAAAATGGGTAACCTTATTCTAAAATTATTGAGCAAAAACGTTAATCAAAAGTACTTCTTAGGAGATAACCTAATCAAATTTTAGCTCTCATTTACTAATCTTTCAGTCTTGTATCTTTTTTATTTATATTTGGTTTTGTATTGAGTAAACACAAATGATTTCGAGATTTTTCTTAAGTATTTCAAGGAAAATCATAGAAGACAAGAAAGGAGAGAAAGAAAGGAATCGTGATCACAAATTAAAGCATGGAGCTCAACGAAAAAACAATAAGTCTAAGTCTAATGTAGACTACAACCTAAGATCATGCACGGGATCTTAAACATGATCCTCTCATGGAAAATTACACTTAACTGGAAAATTGAAGTTCTGGGTTAAGAGACGACCATGGCCCAAACAACACCCATGGTCTTGCTTATGTTTGTCTCATCATAAATTGAACTTGAGAGTTAATTCAATTTTAGATTCCAATGACGACTACAACCTAAGACTACGTTTGTGTTCCTGACCATATACTTTTAAGACATGAAAATTACGAAGTTGCACCTAAAATTCATTACAAGAGAACTACGGCCAGTAATCACACTCGTATTCCTTTCATCAAGAAATTACACTTTGCAAAATTTTGGATTTGACCGCTATAGCAACCATAGCCTAAGACTATGCCTATAATCATGATAGTATACTCTAATTGCTGAGAATATAAGATGTGCTAAAATCTTGATTTTAGGAAAGTGAAGTGCATTTTCCTAATATGAACTCGTTTTGCTCGAAATCCACTTTCCTTTCCTAAATTACTTTCTTATTGCCAAGATGCAATGAATATTCAAGGATATATGTTAATATGCTAATTACCTAGATTAATGATATCATTGCAACTTTTTGAAAAAGTTAGTTGAATAATTAAAATTAAGCTAATAATCTAGGAAATAAGTATCTAAAATTAACTTTCTTCTTTGAATAATCGTATTGCAATTCTAAAATTCCTAAACACTAGTAAATCAACTAAGTATGGGGAAAGAGAGAAAACAACCATCATCACCACAATGGCATCGAGATCTTCCCACCGCACAACCTGTAAGAACTCTTTTAACCCAATATTGGAAGAGGATCCTCTAGCGATGCTTCTATCTCACCCAAAACACATGTTACAATTTGATAATCTTGATCACTAAACTTGTTATGAAGCTATTTCCAAAAAGATTTTTTCTAGATCAAGCTTCATCGATTAAGAAGTGCTGAAACTTGTAAACAAGGAACCCAAAATTCATCCCATAGTTAAGAGAGGGGGATGGGATAGGTTGTTTACCATTCAAGAACTTGTTTATAAAGAATTGACCCTCAAAGTCCTCATTACCTTATCACTTGAACATAACCAAGTCCCTTGTGGAACCTCAAACGCAATTTCATTCCAACGTCGAAACACCAAACTTAATCTTTCCATGGCTGAATTCAAGGTTTTGATGGGGATTTGCAATAAGGAATTTGTCTATTCCCTAAAATTCTATTCACTTCCGTGTAAACTACCCTTTGGTGTCACCTCCACAAACTATTGGCCTAAACTAAGTGGTAAGAAGATGTACAATCCTAAATTTATGAGAGGATCTCACTTAAAAAAATCTAACCTACAAAATCCTCCATTGGCTTCTCATACACACAATTAGCAAGAGAGGAAAGACTATCAGAGTAATGGCTATGCATGAGGTAATCTACCTTTATAGCCTTGTAGAATGATACCTCATCAACTAAGCGTTGGCTCTCACAATCTACATGCAATATCAAGCAATCGGTTCTTGAATGAACCAATTGGGTTATAGACCTTATGTTATCATTTTGGTAAAGCAACTTAAGCTTTCAATTGTCAATCCCCAACTTAGATGATCTAGAAAGCAAACTCGATGAAGCTTTCTTCCTTTCATTATATGGGACTTCTTTTTTATGAAGTTGACAAATCACTCCCTAAAAGGAAGGAAAGTAAAAAATCCAATGATGAATTGGTGATAAAAGTAAAGAACTTGAAAACTCAAGTTCAAAAATTGGTTGAATTACAAGAGATTATTAAAAAACCTCTAGGAGACAAAGTAGAATGATAGAGTTTTGTAGCAACCTCATTGACTAAGTCAAGATGAAAATCCCTTCACAGATAAATGAGGAATTGATTAATGTAGCGAGCAAGATGAACTTAGAGGATGATGACAAGGAAGAAGCAATATCTAGAACCCAAAAAGAAGAAGAGGAAACCTTTATAGCCAAGAAAGAAAACAAACCCATCAATGTTTGTTTGGAGGATGAAACCCATACGAAAGACTTAGATTTCTTTTAGGAATCTAGAATTATTTGTTTTGTTTAGGTGTTTTTTAGATTGATAATTTTGATGTTTAGTCTAAATAATTGCTTAGTTAGTTAGTCTACTAAATATCTTTTGAATTTTCATGTTTTAGTTTCAAGTTTATGTTCTTGTTCAATCATGAATTAATAAAAGTTTCCTTTCCATATATGCTCTTTCCTCTTTATTTTAAGTGTGTTAAATTAGATCGTTTGAGCTTATACATTCCAACAAATTGCAATGAATTCTCAATGGATAATTCAAGCTACTCCAAAGATTCAAGAGAGTATTGTTTTCTTTTCCCATGCTCATATTTTGTTCCCTACTATATTTGTTTGCATTTTTACTATTGCTTAAAATTAAGTACCTTGAGGACAATGTACTAAACTAAGAGTAGGGAAGGGTTATATTACTATTATCCAAAAATTAAATTGTTAATATTTCACCCTAATTTTTCGATATTGCAATTCCTACTTACTACAAAAAAAAAAGTGCTTGTATTGAATTTTTTTAAGCTACTACTATAGATGAAACACATTATTAGAATAAATAGTGAAATTCCTGTAGAGTGAGAGTTATATGTTATTTAGCCTTAGATTCTAGGACATTAATTTATTAATCATTGAAGTTGAGGTTTAGTCATGTACTACTTCCAAAATTTATTTGGATGGATGCTTATCCCTTTTGATTTTTAGAATTCTATAATCCTAAGTAAATAAGTAAATGAAACTTGTCACTTGTAATTTCCCCTTAAAAATCCAATTTACACAAGGCATAATTAAGACTAAATTGATAAATAGTGATTGGTAAGGATAGGTTTTGGTCTCTTAAAAGAGCGAACTTCTTTCCTACTACCGATTTACTAAAAAAAAAATGATAAGAATCGACCTTGGTCCCTTAGAAGAACAAGATACTTTGCTACTGCTAATGAAGCTTTGTAAATTAAGTAAATTGAAAATCTCGTCAGTAGAACTACATGTTAGGGGAATGAGTAGATACAATATGCATTTACTCTTGATTATGGTGTTCAATATAGTTAAGAGAAATTTTTATACATCTTAGCTAATTGGAAAGAAGTTTTATATGGTTTTAGCCTAACTAAATAAAATTGGACTAATTAAGGAAGAGAATCTTTCGTTAAATGGCATAATTAAACATTTGTTTACAACCATTAGCCATTGAATTCTAGTATTTGTGTTTGTGATATATTGAGAAAGTGAACAAGGAGAGAAGTGCACAAGTGACTAGAAAATTTCATAGGATGCAAAGTCTATTGATAGGGGTTAATTAAATTGTTTTTCTATGATTCTTGAATAATAATAGTTCATCTTGAAAATTTTGTCCTAATTTTCTCTTTCTGAATCCTTATTAAGAATTGATTAATTTGCTTAAGGATAAGTAAATACTTAAATGTAGGGAAATTTGATGAATGTAAAACTATACTCATCCATTATGCTATTTTCCTAGATATTTTGTGCTATTTCAATATAATTTAATTGATTATGCTTTTGATCTCAGGAATCAAGTGAAGCAAAATGACAAAAAAGATGACAATTCAAGAAATTTTTTAGAAGAATTTCATCTATTTTAACAAATAATATAAAGATAGCAAGGACCAAAGAGTATTCGTTCAAGAAATAAGCAAAAAAGATGACTGTTGTTGCACTTCATGGCTGTGTTCATTGGCCGTAAAGCCCATATCTTGAATTTCAAAATTGAAGTTTGAGGGATTTTTGACAGTAACATAACCATGATTACTTAACACGATCATATTTCCCTGAGCATAATTGTAGGTCCCGTATAAGATAACAAGAGAGGGATGAATTAATATCTTTAAGAAAATGAAACATTTTTGAATAAAAAAGCCCTTCTTAATAACTCAAAATGGCATGAGTAGTTGTTAATTGATTGTTAACTTTTAGCGTAAAAATAACAACCTCAATAAAAGTTAGTAACTAAATAGAATATAGAGAAAGAAGATTAAAGGGATCAATTTATAGAGCTTTAGCCTTTTACCTATTACTCTCTTCCATCCTTTGGTGGAGATCCAGTTCTCCTTATCGGTATTATTCCACTAGTCCAATCTTTTCACTAATCAAAAATCAATTAGAGGTTACAAGGATATGTAGTCGTTTCTCTATCCTGTCTCATTAGCTATCTTTATGCTATTCATAGGAATGAAGAGAACTCCCTAACCCTACACTTATTCAAATACTAAATCAATAATGTTTAAAAAAAAAATGAGACAATACAATCAAATAGATCTTTACAACATTCATACAAATGCAATAACAATGAAATAAGAAATTTGTTTTTGCTCAGTTTTAGACTAAGTTTTTGACAATGTTTCATGAAAAAAGGTTTTTGAATTTTAGTTTTGATCTTAAGAAAAAATATGTCTCTACCTTGTACAGCTTCGATTTAATTGATAATCCTTGTGTGCAATAGCTAGAAAATGGTTAGTTGTTGAAATTTCTCCAAAAGATTTAATTTGAATTTGATTATCTTTAATAATGAGAAGAAATCTCATAAAAATAAGAACTAATAATTTGAATTTTTGAATGCTAATACGACTATTGTTCTTGATGATTCCTTTGCAAATTTGAGTTGTTTAAATGTTGTTGCTTGTATTTGTTTGCTCTGATTACCCTTTGGTCATGCGAATTTTCGAACATTTGAAAACTCTCTTCAAATCTAGTGGATAAACATTGAAATATTTGGATAGGCTATGAATATCCTCATGAATATCTCCAAATAATAGTAGACATTATCTTCCTTTTTATTTAGCCAAATCAATTTTGAAATTCTATGATGAGAATACTCAAACGAATTTGGCTGACCAAATCAGAACTGTTCTTGATAAAATATCTTATGATTATTTGACTTCATATTCATCCATTTGAACTGATAGCATTTGAACTGATATTCCTTATCCTTCTTCCAAAAACAATAACATAACTTCCTTACTTCTTTTTCAGTTTGATAAATGTCAAACTTCCATGTTAGTAACTCTACAACATTAATCTTTATACTTTTGAAAAACTTTCGAACTTACTGTTGTATTTATGGACACACTTTGGTCTTTCTCTTGTCATCAACTTAAACAAGCTTCATTAAAATTTAAGATTTATTCATTAGACTAATTACAATGAACCTCTAACTAGATGTTTAACTGAATGAAAATGAAATAATCTTAAATTCCAATAAACTAAATCCAACTTTAGTAGAACGAAATTAAGCACATTACCCAAATATGTCTAATAAAGTAGAGTTAGGTCTTCTATATATTTATCCAACCTAACATTTTTGGATTTTTCAAAAAACATTGTAAGCACAACTTCTAAACTCGAATCTGTATGCTCTCAACATAACCCTTTACTTTTGCTGATATACTTTTTTACTTACATTATGACATATAGTTTTCAATCTCATTTTCCTTCTTATCCTTTCCTTTCTCTAAGGTATCCTTCATAGTTACCAAACTTGTTAAGTGCATTCTCATCTTTTCATTGTCATCAAAATACATTAAGAGAGAACTTAACAATGATCTTCTCGTAATTAATTTCAAGATGATTCTTGTAAGAATTTTTGCAAGGTATTGTTTATGCCCAGCCACCACACATGTTCAAGCTTGTATACTTCTAGTTTTCTATAATCCACTTGCCATTTGAAGCTTATTCTATGCAAACATTATATATAGGAGATAGATATTTTGTATCAAGAGAGAGATAAGAGAAGAGAAATAAAAGGGAATTGAATACTTTTTAAGGTTTAGTTTTATTTCCACTATGAAAGTTGTTATCTTTATTATGATTAAAGGTTAGAGCATTGGCATCTAGATTTGAGATCCATCGAGGTAACAATGTTATTTGAGTTAATTGTCTCCTTTTTAAAGCAATTCTCTCATACTTATTAATTCAATTGGGTGTTTTTCTTTGGATTAAGTTGTTATTTCTAGAGTCTAAACTTAATTATTTGATTTTATGTATAGAAATCACAAGGTGAATACATAAACAAATTTATCATAATTGAAGGGATTTGCTATAAGCTTAGAGATAAGTTATAGATTCTTTTCGGAATTATGTTTCTACGTGGAATTCCTAATCTTAATGTTGTTCTAAGAAGTCCTATCTAAGAAACAATTCAAGTAGGATGTAATTAGGACTATAATTTAATAGAGAAACAATTCCTAATAGATTAGCACTTAAGTTTCTCTAATTAACAAGAATAAGAAATTCATTCGAAACCATATTTTCCTACATGTTATACTCATGATGATCAAGGTTTGGATATCCTAATTTTTGTTTATTCAATTTTATTAATCTTTCATATATTTCTATTCCTATATTTTCAATTAATTCATAATTGATATTGCAATTCAATATTAGTTAGAGTAACTAGAATAGGTTAAGTGTTTAGTCCTCGTAGGATCAACAACTTAAGACTCTTGTAGTTCTCTATACTGTTAGTTAATAGGTGTACTTGCCTAATAGAACATGATAACGCTCCATCGGGATGTTGACACTATAATCTCTAAGCCTCCTACGATGCTCTGATCTTTCCTAAAAATGATGCAAGAGTGGATAAAGGTGCCAGCACCAGTCATGATGGGAATATCAAAGGTTCTAATGAAGGTACTGCTTTTTACTAAGGTACAAGTCATTCATGATCTTACCATGTTGAGTAGGGCTCGTAAGAGGAGGGACCTTTACATCTACTTTGGGAGTTGAGTAATCTTCCTTGGCCATGCCTAGCATGGCATCTATAAGTCTTTTTATTTGTGTTCTAATATTTTTTTGTCCTAATCTCTAAGTGTTTCCTTACAGATATGCTACTCTAGGACAACTACTCCAAGGATTTATTTCTTGAGCTAAAGGCTAGTAGCTCGAAAAAGAAAGAGGATCCCAAGAAAATTCCTACAAGATAAGCTCCTGAAAAATTGCCCACAAAACCACTTACTGAATTTACCACTTCTAAGACCATTGAGGAAACCCAACTAACAAAAACAATAGCTAAAAGGAAGGTCACTGAGGTTACTAAGTTGAGGAAGTGACCTAATACTCATGATTGCTCTTCGATGGAGAGAGACCCAAACAAAGGGAAATCCCCTAAAAATGATAAGCTATACGATAGCTCTAACAATCCAAAGAAGGGCAAGGAGGTCCCATTCAGAATACTAAATTCCATTACCTCCTCTAGGAAAGAGAATAGAGAGATTTTGCAATTCTTCCCTTACTAGATCGTTTCTACAACCGAAAAGGCAAAATTAGAGGAGGAGATCAAAAGTTAGATGGAGAAGTTAGAGAAGGAGGCTAAGACTATAGAAGAAAAAGAGGCAGCTCTAATAGAAGCACAAAAGAAGAGCACTCAATCGATGGCCAACCTTCAAGAGGCATAAAGTGAGGTAAAAACCCTTATGAACAAACACAGTGAGTTGGTTGCTTTCTTGTAGAGCTTATACATATAGATAAAGATTAAAATGGCTAACTTAGAGAAGGAACATGGCTCAACTTATTAAAAGGCTTATGATAAGGCATATCAGGACATTCAAGGGAACCAAGAATATGATAGCTTGATGTCATAGAAAATGCCCAATGGGATAAAGTTAGCATAGGATGAGGTCCTTATCCACTATCTTGATTACAACCTAAGTTGTTTACATTTCATTAGACGAGGTCGTAAGAGGGAGGCTCCTACAGATGAAGCTAATGATGACAAGGCTAAGGTAAAGGACCAACCAAGTTAATGTATTAATGCTCCCTTGGTCAGTCCTAATGACTCCCAAGAAGTAAGCGACACTCTTAAAGTTCTTGAGTTTCTACCCCTAATCCTTCCTCCAATCCCCAACCTACCTCTAACCAAGTTCCTAAAGGCCAGTCTCCTACCGTTGATCAAACTTAAGAAAAGTGACTTGTTTCTATCCATTTGAATGTTATTTTTGACTTGTTTCTAGGTCGATATGGTGACCTTTGTTTAATGTAATAATTTCTTGATAGAATTTTGTTTAGGCTTGTAAAGGACCCTTCCACCACTTTGATTTGAACTTTTGAATTATGCTCATGTCATTAATGTTAATGTATTTGTTTGTTAATCTCTATAATGCACATGCTTTATTCACAAACCTTTTTTTAATTTACTATTAAATGATTTGGGCTTTTGTTTAGCTCATCGTCCTTATTTGTCAAAGGACTAAGAGTTTCATGTTTTTACTTTAGTAGTTTGGGAACCCGATAGGAACTGCCCATGCAATTGGCTTAAAATGCCTTAAGCTGATAGTAGCTCACTTATCCATTAATCAAGCTTAAAAGGTTATGCCTATACTTTAAGGCTTTTAAGTAACTTATCGCTTACATAGTAGATTTAGAGTATTATTCCTATCACTAACAGATAGGTTAGGGCCTTCAAGTAGCTTGCCATCTATTCATTAGACTTAAAGCATTATACCCATCATTAGTTGAAGACCTAGGTATTCACAAATGGCTCATCATCCTTTGCTAAGATTTATAGCTACTATGCTTATCGCTCTTAAGAGAGCTTAAGGATTTACATCTCATCATACTTTCTTAAGACTTAGAGATCTAAGGATTTCCTTTTTTGTTGTTCATCAAATATAAGACTTAAGGACTAGCACTTTATGATTTACTTATAACCCTTTAGTAGGGTTTAGAGACTTTTTAAGTTCTCCTTTATCGAAGACATTGGGTGAAAACCACATTTATTGTTCACAATTATATTCATGTATATGCAACAAATGCTATGTTAAAACAAAGTAAAGTATAAGCTTGAGGAATGTTGAATAACCAAACAAACACTTCATTATATAAAACATTGGAAAGGGATAAGGTTGGTTTGTCGATTTGACTATGCATAGTACATTCATAATAGAAACAGATGATCAAATAGCTTTGTGGAACAAAGTTCACTTATAAACATACATATAGACAAATGAATAGCAATAAAAATAGCACACGCAAGTAAACATATCTTTGTTGGCTAAGCAAACACATCTTCATCAACATGTCAATCATTCGAAATATGACCTGAGATTGTTAGTATTCCATGCCCCAAGGAATAAGCTACATGTTGAGTCTTTCCAATCAGTAGGCATGTCCATTCCCTATCACCTCCTTTACTCTAATAGGGACTTCCCATGCAAGGGTCAATTTCCTTTGAGGTATTCTTACCCCCAATGCCTCCAACTTCTTACAAACCAAATCATTAGGTCAAAAGCACTTATGCCTAACTTATTTATCATGGTACCAAGCTGCTAGCTACTAGTAAGCAGTAAGATGAGCTTTAACCAATGCTTGCATTTTGTGGATCGTGTCTAAATTAGCTCATAGGCCTATGTCATTGTATTAAAGTTATAAGCTTGAACTCTTGTACTTTCCATTTGGAGCTCAATCAACAATACAGCTTCTAATCCAAAAGCTAACTAGTATGGAGTATGAGCTATCGAGGTCCTTTGTCTAGTCTTATACCCCTACAAAACATTAGGTAGTTCATCTACCCATTTATTCCTAACTCGGTTCACCCTTTTCTTTAAACTTTGAAGGATAACTTTGTTCACAGCTTCTACCAAACCATTGCTTTGAGGATGTACAATAGATGTGTAGCACAATCTAATTTGCTGAGCTTCACAAAACTTAAAGAACTTATCATTATCAAATTATGGCCCAGTACGTATTATAATGGCATAAGGTATCCTAAAGTTGGTTTAGATGTTGCTAACTAAGAAAGCCTCAATACTTCGCTTCATCATGCTTACCATAAACTTGGCTTCAACCCATTTCATGTAGTAGTCTATTGCAACAATGATGTATTGTCTTAGCTCGGTGGCCCTCGAGAATGGATCAAGTATAGCCAATCTTCATTAGGTAAAAGGCCAAGGGCTAGCGAGTAGGATAAAATATGAGTTAGGGGCTCTCTCTATTCGGGCGTTTCTTTGACACCGATCATAAGTCTAAGCTAGATAAAGTGCATCTTTTATCATTATAAGCCACCAATAACCTAAGCATAATGCCCTTACATACAAAGCTGCAACTCTAATGTGTTTACTACGTACTTCAAAATGCAAATCAAAGAGGATTTGTTCTACTACTGAAGGTTACAAACATCTTAAGGCATGCTTAAGCCCCTCTTATATAGGTTTCCATCAATAATCATAATATTGGTTGCCTTATATATAAGTCTTTGAGTCTCTTTACTATCTTGAGGCAAAACACCATCCTTCAAATAATCTAAAATAAGATCCATCTAAGAATACTCTATACATCTCTACTGAACCTTTAAGCATTCCACTAGTTGCCTTTTTGTGCTTTTTTTCTAGCAAATATTGTATGAAAATTCTCTCCTCACAATTTGGTATCCTTATGGAGGCTACTTTAGACAACTTATCTGTTGCATAGTTCTTTATCCTAGAATCTTCATCAATCACCAAGTCTCAAAGTTCCCACTTCCCTTACTAGTTAGATGTTTGATTATATTTTCATCTTTGGCCATGCTTCCCTTAACTTGATTGACTAATAGTTGGGAATCAGAGAAAACATCTAAATGCTTAGCTTTGACTTCCTTGGCTAGCTTCATTCCTGCCAATATACCTCATACTTCAATTCATTATTGTTGGAAAGTAATCAAAACTTTAAAGAACAAGAAATCTGAGCTCCCATTGGGCTTTTTAAGGATCAGGCCTATACCATTCCCTTCACTAGTGAATGAACCATCAATGTATAGCTTTAGTTCGGTTGCTTTATTCTCCATAACAGATCTCTTGGTCCCAGTAAACTTGACTATGAAATCTACAAGGAATTTAGCCTTGTATGCCTTTTTAGGTCAATATTGAATCCCAAGAGCACTAAACTGTAAGGCGTACTTTACAATCTTCCTTAAGGTGTAAGGCTTATGTAGATCTTGCTTTAATGGCTAATTAGTTAAGACCACTACTTGGTGAGCTTTGAAGTATGGTCGAAGCTTCCTAGTTGCTATAATGATAGCACAAAAAAAGTTTTCCAATTTAGTATATCGCAACTTCGAACCTTATAGAACATGGCTTACATAGTATGCCAACTTATGTACCCACCCTTCCACCAACACTAATACTAATGAAAGAGCTTAGTCACTCATAGATAAATATAAGTAAAGAGTCTCTCCAATTGGGGTCGATAAGATTTGTTCCTTTAAGGCCTTAAAGGCCTACTCATACTCTTTATTCCACTAGAATTCAGAAGGATTTCTCAAAACACAAAAAAATTCTATGCATTTCTCTACATTATTAGAAACAAACCTACTCAATATTACCATACGACTAGTCAACCGCTAAACCTCCTTAATGGACTTTGGTGATTCCATATCTGGCATAGCTTTAATCTTCTCAAGATTGCCTTCAATTCCTCATTATGTCACCATGAAACTTAAAAGTTTCCTTGAAGATGCACCGAACACACATTTATGAGGATTTAACTTCATATTTTATCTCCCAAGTATGTTAAAGGTCTCTTGAAGGTCGATAAGGTGCTCTTCAAGAGTCTTACTCTTGATAATCATATCATCCACATAAACCGTAATATTCCTAACCCTAAACCCTAAACCTTGTAGCACTTATAATCTTTGAACCAAATGGCATGACTTTGTAATAATAAGTCTTAAAATTCATGATGCAAGAGGTATGGACTTGGTAGGAAGGATTTATCTTAATCTGGTTATAATTAGAAAAAGTATCCATGAAGCTCAACAAGATATGCCTCGAAGTCGAGTCAACCATTTAGTCTATTCAAGGAAAAGTGTTAAGCTTAAATTTTTCCGGTTTTCATTATTTTCCTTAACTTGATCAATCCATTTAATACTAACCTTCGACTTAAAGTTAAGAAAAACTTAATTCCTTTATAATTTTGAAAACTTTTTTTAGTGTCGTCACCCAACCGAAGTCGAGAAAAAGAGTTAAGTTATAACTAATTGGGTGGATTAATTATTATTTATCTACCAGTCTTTTAATAAAACCAATTTCATAAAAAGGTTTTGAAATAAGAGATTTTGAATCAGAAAGCTATCCTATTAAACCTTTAAAAAGTACTACTTTTAACTTTCCAATTTTAATTTTATCTTTAAAATACCCATTAAAAATAATATCTATTCACATACAACTAAATAAATTTAATTGAATCTACAAAAAAGATAAGTTGAATAATTATTTACAAAAGGTGTAAAAAATAATTTTTTCCAATATTTTATGTTGTCCTATAATTATGTATAAGTGCCTATATGCCTACTATTCGAGATTAAACTTTCATAGTTCATTTAGTAAAACTTTAATGTGTGAATTTATATTAATCTTGAAAAAGGGGCCAAACTTATGTCTCTTAGCCATTTTGTTTTACTTTGAGAAAAGTTTCTAAAAAAAAAGAAATATTTTAAATTTTTCCAAAAATAAAAATACCAATTTAAGAACCTTTTTTTTTAGAAAGGTCTAGTACCCTAAGAGACATCAAGCAAGTTTTAGAAAGGTCTAGTGCTCTAAAAGATGGCTAGAACAAAATAAACCTTAAATGACCATCTTGGATGGATGGTTCTTCACTTTATTAAATTTGACACCAATGTAAGCACCATCTTAGATTGATGGGTTAAATTTGACACCAATGTAAGCACTATCTTAGATTGATGGGTTTAGGAAAAACTTGAATGCTATCTTAGATTAATGGGCATAGTATCGCCTTGGATTGATGTGCTTTAACAAAATTTTTTAACACATCTTGTATTGATGGGCATAGTACCTCTTAGATTGATGAGCTTTAGCAAAAACTTGAATACCAACTTGGATTGATGGGTATAGCACCATCTTAGATTA
Organism: Lumnitzera racemosa; assembly: GCA_024138005.1. Lineage (NCBI taxonomy): Eukaryota > Viridiplantae > Streptophyta > Magnoliopsida > Myrtales > Combretaceae > Lumnitzera > Lumnitzera racemosa. The sequence goes on along the minus strand of JAMXBC010000003.1, from coordinate 71,114,993 downwards.
ATGAGCCTTAACAAAAACTTAAACACCATCTTGTATTGATGGGAATAGCACCATCTTGGATTGATGAGCCTCAACAAAAACTTGAATACCATCTTGGATTGACGAGCTTTAGCAAAAGCTTAAACACTATCTTGGATTGATGGGATTTAGTAAAAACTTGAACACTATCTTAGATTGATGGGTATAGCACCATCTTAGATTGATGAGCTTAATTTTAACATTAACTTAGATTGATGGATATAAATTTTGTCATCATCTTAGATTGATGGGCTATAACACAAAACTTAAGCACCATCTTAGCATGATGGATATGAACTTTTTCATCATCTTGGATTGATGGATATTGAAAATTTTAATTAGGTTTCTTAAAAGAGCTTTCTCAAATATGCAATTTTCTTAAAATTGATAAAAGTAACCTCAAGGGTCGACTTAACAGAGAAACTGAGCCATCGTGGTCACTTGATCTAGTTGCTAAGGGCTTGATCCCCCTAAAATTGGCTAGAAGAAATCTTAGATTAGCTACTAAGTATTAGGCCCCTTTATTTGAACTTAGGTGAATATCATAAAAGTAAAAATGGTCATAACATAAGTTGTACATATAAGTTGAAACCAAATGTTCAGTTGAACTTTGATATAGCAATCTCATTATCATATAAATAAAGTTTTCTTTTGATGAATGAGCAAAGTCAGAGAGAGAAAGAGAGAGAGGTTTAACCTTCTACTTGCATCATTTCAATTATCACCCAAGGCAGAACTATTGGGAATCTACTATGTCCTTTTACTGTCAAGTGAAACTGAGTTTTATAATTGAGACAACTTTTGAAACACCTAATAGAATCTATAGTCCTTATGTCCTTCATGGTTTTCTTGAGTTATCCTAACTCTTTGCTAGTCTACCCCTTAACCTACTTCTCATGGAACTATTTTAGTTCTCCAACTAGTGGTAGAGTCTAAATCTCCAATTAAAATAGAAAGCCTCACAACAACAATGTCTTAATACACTAGAAACTTGACTTGAAATGATTACAATACAAAATTAATAATAACAAATTCCCTAAGGGCTTTGATAGTGGAATCTCGAAAACCTCAAAATTGCTCAACAAGTTTGCTAGCGAACCTTAATTACATGTATAACTCTTCTTTTTTAGTTTGATCTTCATTTTATAGAGGTTAAGTTACATCTAATCATAGAAAGATGCACATATTCCAATGGTATAATTGATTCTTCATATAATTTAGAAATTTTGATTTTAATGAACATCGACTAAAAGGACATATTTATGGAAAACTTTTTGATACATTATAAGAAGTAAAACCTTGCTATAGATTGAAGTTACTATCTAGATCTCCCATAAATCTATGTAAAGACAGAGCATGCATTTGAGACTTCTAAAAGAAGAAGAGGAGAGGAGAGGAAGTTTTGTGTAAACATGTATGAATTAATTAATTAAGCTCACATAGTGGTATATATATTTCTACCCTTACACATGTGAAACCATTAATTAATATACATAAATGGGATGAAAATGACTAACTATACAAACTGAATTATACTAACTATACAACTAATTGTAAATAAATAACTAACTGAATACAAAGTATATAGTCCTACAGCTTCCCCCATCCCCCTCAAATTGAAGTTATTTGCAAGCCTAACTTGAAATATAAGGTTTATAATTAGGAAACTCTCAGAGCTTTGGTAAAAATATCTATAACCTAGACTACTGAAGGAACAGACACGTTGTAAGAAGCAAGATGAAACATGATCTCTAATAAAATGAGCTTCAATGTCAATATGCTTGATCCTTGCATGAAAACATGGGTTCTGAGCAATAAATAGAGCAAACTTGTTGTTACAACCAAAGTGATAGGAAAATCAACTAAAAAACAAAGATTGGGTAAAATATAGGTAACCTACAATAGCTCCTTTGTAACAATACTTAAACTATGATATTCCGCTTCAATAGTAGAAGTAGCAATAGTAGGTTACTTTTCAGTCTTCTAAGCAATTAAAGCATTGCCAATCATCACACAATAGCTAGAAAAAGAACACCTATCTACTGCATTTAAGCCCCGATTAGAATAAAAAAAGCCCTTGAGAATAAGAGAATTAGAAGTTGGATAAAAAAGACTAACCCTAATAGAACCTTTAAGATATCTCAACAAATGGAATAAAGCATCTAAGTGTAGCTTGCAAGGATGAGCCAAAAATTGGCTAAAACGATGTACAACAAATGAAACATTAGGTTGAGTTAAAGACCCATAAAACAATCTGCCAATAAGTTTGCAATAGAAAGTAAGGTTTGATAAAAGTTCTCTAGAAGTATGATCAAGATATAATCTTAGTTGCATTGAAAAAAGAGTTGGTTTGGCTCGAGTAAGACCAACTCCTTGTAAAATGTCCATAATGAACTTGCACTAATGAACAAAAAGACCAGCTTTTATCCTACATAATTCAAGTCTAACGAAGAAACATGTTAGACTAAGATATTTGATAGTGAACTTATCTTCAAGGTAGCGTTTAACATGAGAGATAAAAGTAACATCAAACGTTGTAATAAGCATGTCATCTACATAACGAAGTACACCATTGTCATTACAATAAGTAAACAAGGAGACATCATGAGTAGATTGAGCAAAACCTAACGAGAGAAGAAATTAGGAAATTTCTTGATTCCATTACCGAGAAGCTTGTTTTAAGGTATACAAAGACTTCTTAAGCTTACACACTTAACCAGATGAGGACCTATCATAACCTTGATGAGGAACAATATAAATTTCCTCATCTAAATGCTTACGAAGAAAGGCATTGTTAACATCAGTTTAAAAAGAAGCTACCATTAAAACCAAAAGGATCCTAACTATACCCATTTGAGCTATAAGAGAAAAAGTATCATGGAAATCCTTACCCTCAACCTTAGTAAAATCTTTAGCTAACAAATGAACCTTATACTTCTCAATAGAGCCATCTAGTCTATATTTAATTTTATAAACCCAGTTAGAACCAATAGCCTTTTTCCCTTTATGTAAAGTAGTTGTGTCCCAATTATCATTACTCTCTAAAGCAACAAGCTCATTCTTCATAGCTAATTACCATTCTTTAGACTTAGATGCTTCTAGATAACTACTAGGTTTTTGAACAATATACACTTTAATGAGTGATGCCACAAAATCAAGGGGGTAAGTTTGAAAGGAGATAAGGTGTTGAAGAATTAGATTGAGTGAACTAAATAGAATCACCAATAGATGTAATAGCATTGGATTGTGTAGCATGCACAAAGTCATCTAACCACTATAGAGGATGTTTTACCCTTATGGACAGATGCAATGGTGCTTATGATTGATTATCAGTAAGATGAACAACAGAATCATCAGTTGAAGACAAATCCAATGAATGATAGGAAGTAAAAACAGGGAGAGAAGTGTGTGAACTAGAAGAATTTGATAAAGGAAACTAATTAGAAGAAGCTTGACTAGAGGATGAAAGTGTATGATCATCTGACAAAGCACAAGATTCAAAAGGAAAGGACATGGAAGATGCAGACTCAAATGTTAAAGGAAGATGTAATAGGGAATCATTTGCAAAATAATCAGTGGGAAATGTTGCGGAAAGAACTTGCAGGTCTTTAAAAGTTAATTTTGTCTCAAAGAATAGAACATCTCTTAACATAAGTATTTGACAATGAGTAACATCACCCATACGATATCACTTTTGTGCGGAAGGATAACTAAGACTTAAGTGCTCTAGACTCAAATTTATCCTTAGGAGTAGGATGCTTAGCTACAAAACATAAGGATCCCATAACTCGAAGGTGATCATAAGTGGGAATGTGACCAAACAATTTCTCATAAGGTGACTTCCAATTCAAATTTTCCATTGGCATCCGATTAGCTAAGTAGGTAGCAATGAGGATACATTCTCCCTAAAATCTCTTAGGTAAATGAGCATGAAGAGATAAAACTCTTGCCTTTTCTAATAAATAGTGATGTTTCCTTTCTACTCACTCATTTTGTTGTCAAGTATATGTAGTGGTTTTTTGGTGAATAATACCTAAACTTGAAAATGTGGACTAACATTAACCAAAAAAAACTTTAGAGCCATTATTACTTCACACAAATTTAGGAGAAACACCAAAATGATTGGACACATAAGCAAAGAAGTTAGAAAGAATAAAAGGAACCTAGCTCTTACGCTAAAGAAGGAAAGTCTAGGTAGATCTAGTACAATCATCAACAACAGTTAGAAAGTAATGTGCACTCGTAATTAAAGCTCCCTTATATGGACCTTAAACATCCATATGCAATAGCTTAAAGGTAACATTAGAAATATGATCACTCTTATTAAAGGGAAACTTGTGAAATTTGGCCTCAAGACACACATCACAAGAAAATTCATGTAAATCAAAATATTTACAATCTACTAAGTATTCAAGCATGGATATGGAAGTATCTCTAAGCCGTAAATGAAACAACTCAAGAGAAATGACAAAAGAATTACAAGAAGATCTTACTGAAGAACAGACAAGGAAAGATAAAGCATCAATCACAACACCATGTTTTTTAATCCTTTCCGCTTGGAGAACATACAAACCATTCATAACTTTAGCTTTAGCAACAACTATCTTAGTTTTCTAGTCTTGTATAACACACTCGTAAGGATCAAAATGTGCAATTAGGTGATGATCTCTAACAATAGTATGTACAATATTATTTACTAACAATAGGTTTTGAGTAAAAGTAAGTACTAAGTATACATTGTGTATAACAAGTATGGAGGTTAATGAAACAAAACTTGCTTGTGTGACTATAAGTTCTTTTCCATCTAGTAATTTAACTCGAATAGGATGTAAAAGATCAATGATATCACGTAGGAATGTGTGATAGGGTGTCATATGATTTGTGGTACTAGTGGTTACTATCCAATAGTCCTTACAATTATCTTAAACATTTAAGCAAAAGAGATTAGCTTGAAACACACTTGAAAAATGCACATTGTTGGCCATTGCTAGAGAACAATTTTGATTTCCTTTCTCCTGCATAAACTTCATAAACTCTTGATAGATATTCTGCATATAATGTGGATTACTCCATTATCGAGGTGTTGTGCTAGTCCTAGATCCTCATTAGAATAGGCTACAATAGTGTAGTACAAATCGCTATAGAAGTATATCCTTTAGTATTAACATTGAGTTTAGAGAGTGTAGTGTTAGCACTAATAACTCTTCCTTTAGTTATGCGTGTCCCTTTAAACTAATTTAGATATCTTATCAGTTGAAAGAAATTTTTAACTGAGTGTCCTTTAGCCTTGCAATGTTTGCAAGTTAGCTTGCTCTTGAACTTCTTTTTCTTAGTATTGCTCAGGAATGGTCTTCCTTTACTGACAAAAGCTGATGCATCAAATTCATTAAAAAGAATTGAAAATATTTTCCCCTACTTCTCAATTTGCTGAACAAAATAAAAAGAAATACTCACAGAAGGCATAGGGTCCATTGATAATATTTGATTATGAATATTATCATATATTTCATTAAGTCCCATAAGGAACTGCATTAATCGATTTTATGATACTAATTCAAACAATTTTCTTCACAAATTACAAGTACATGTTACTGTATAGCTACAAACACATTCTAGATAAGATTGAACTTGTTGCAAGTCATCCTAAAACCTTTTCAACTTGTTATAATAAGCACTAATACTTTGATTATTTTGCTTAAGATTGCAAATGTCATATTGTAGTTGAAATACTAAATGACCATTAGAACTACCATATTGTTCAATATTAGGAGAATCATCACTAGGTTTTGTTATAGTACCATCTATAAAACCTAGTTTTAATTTGACCCTAAGCCTTAGCTTAATTGACCAATTCCAACTTAGAGAGTTAATTTCGTTGAAAATTAGAGTTCTAATATCTATATTAGGATTATCCAAGTTCGATAAGAAAAATGGATCAGAAATTGAAGGATCTATTAATGTATTTCTTATCAAATTAGGATTTGCTATAGTATTTCCTACTGTATTACCCACAGAATCTTCAAGAGAACTCATGATTTGAATGCAAACAAGGAAAGATGTTACCTCAATGAAGCTCTAATCCCTTGTAAGAAGTAAAACCTTGCTATAGATTGAAGTTACTGTCCAGATCTCCTACAAATCCGTATGAAGATAGAGCATGCATTTGAGACTTCCAAAAGAAGAAGATGAGAGGAGAGAAAGGTTTGTGTAAAAATGTATGAATTGCTTAATTAAGCTCTGTACATAGTGGTATTTATATTACCACTATTATATATGTGAAACCATTAACTAATAAACATAAAGGGAATGAAAACGACTAACTATACAAACTAAATTATACTAACTACACAACTAACTATAAACAAACAACTAATTGAATGCAAAATATATAATTCTACATACATAAAAGATTTTATCCTTTGGTTGAATGATCTATTTAAAAAGAGTTTAGTGAATTTTTTAGAAATACGTCTTTCTTATTAAAACAATCTTATATAGAAGTCAACAGAACCAATTTCAATGAATAACTCCCACTTTCAAAACTTTTATTATAGAACAACTTGACTTTATCTTAGTTTTATTTGGTTTTTTAGAAGCATTTATATAAATTCAACATACCAACTAAATAGTATGTCTTACGAACATCATGATAAAAATTGTGCCTATAACATCAATAGCTAGCCATGCTATGTTTGGAAAACTTAGATATATTATTTACTCAACCCATTAAGGTAAATTAGATGAATAATGAATCTCAACTTTAGCTAATCAAAATAAGGTAAGTTTCCTTTTTATCTTTTACCTAAATATATTACTCAAATATACTTGGTTTGTATGCACCAGGCTTCTAATCATGTTTTACTAGATTCTCCTAATTTGCTTCTCCTGCAAACGCATGAAAACATACATTAAGATCATACTATGCTTAATAATAAACCGGGTTACTTACACATACTATTCACCCTGTCTTGGTTGCTTTTGGGACTTTGATCCCCATAGGGGTTTCCCATGATATAAAGTTATCTTCATCACTTTATCTCTTATCTTTCTTTTTGTTTTGCTGTTTTGTGTTATGTGATTTTAGTTATTTCTAGTGCGTACCTTAACACTATTGTTTCGACAGGACGGAAACCTATGAAAATCAAATAGAAATTTCCTTTGTTCTTGATTTTAAGGACCACGACGATCGAAAAGAGGTTCAATTTTACACACAATCAACATATGCACGCCCAAAGAGAAAATACAAGGGGTTACGAGTCAAGCATATTTATCTCCATGAGTCAGTCCAAGCTACATTTCCTACTTGTTTTTACTGCTTACGTGAAATGAAGGCTACAATGTATGATTGCACGTTGGTTTCTTTTTAAAAGGAAGGAGCTTTTTATCTTTTTAGATTTGATGCTTTGACTTTTGGAGTTGCCCTGGCAAACTTCTCTTTTTGGATTTAAAGATAAGACTCCCCACTCACATGGTTTGTTTCTTGAGCTATCCCTGTACTACTTTGTGAGAGACCTATCTAAGTGATCCAAAGATGCCCTAAAAAGTAGTTTATTATTAAGTAAAGTCATTCCTTAAGTAACTACTTGTACAATTATTTACTCCTTAAACATACATATACATATGTATATAATTATTGCATTAATTTAATTATATATTTATAATTATTTACACCTTAAATATAAATAGTTAATATTAGGGATTATTAACAGTTAAATTAATTGTTTGTTATCCACAATATATGGGAGGGACCAACAATTTATACCAAAGACATGATTAGGGTATGTGGGGTAATACCTTTTTCCCTATTAATTATCAAAAAGGGCTGATTTTTTTTTAATTTTATTATATATATATATCTAGCTTCATATATAACAAAGAAACAGCATAAGAAATCCATGCGATCTTTAGATCCTTCCGAGCAAAGCATATGTCGATTCCCAGAAACTTTTTCGTTGTAAAAATAACAACTTTGTTATATATCTTTATTCTTTTTAGTGTGTGTGACATGTTACCACTCAGCTAACTATGGCTTCCGCTTCTTTTTTGGTTTACTTTTTGTTTGTTTTTCTGTCCTGGATTGCTTAAAAGCCAAAGAAATCATGGAGTCTTTGAATCTCTTGATAGGAGATAGTGACACATACAACAAGAAATTAGATGCAACAAGAGGCGTCATCTACATGGACTAACTGGGCTTTTAGATATTCCTTGCATAATTTTTTTTTTTTTTTCCTTTTTTCCTTGAAGGGTAGGTGTCCAAGTGAGTTAAGGTAGAGGATCCATGTTCCCGTTCACAAGAAACGCAGCTTATTTTCCCACACCCATGAGGCTTGGATATGTGTCTTTCTATCCTATTAAGGCTAATGCTCAACGTCTTACAAGTCTATCTGTATAGTAACATTAGGAGTTACTTTTTGAATGCTTGTCTTTCATTTGATATTATCCGCCACTATGGATGATTAAGTGATGGAGGCACATGGAGACTAACAAGGAAGGCCTTCTTCTCTGAAAAGGGTGGGCATCAAAGAACCAAAAAGATAAAGGGGTTGAAAAGAAGAGAGAACGAAGATAAAGGAGAACAACCCACGCTCCTTTGTCCTAGTAGACTGTTGCACTTTAACCCCAACTTAAGATTTACATTTTTCTGTGGAGAAGCGTACCCGAATATAGGAAAGATATAACAAACGATAAGAATATATGTTAACCATTCGCAGCATCATGTGGTGAGAATAAGTATTAGATGTGCCATGTATAATTTCATTGCAAGTTAAAAATGATACACATGTATTTATGTGCGTATAACACGTTTGGATAAAAAAAATTTCTATTATAAATAAGGAAAGACATTTTGTCAAATGTAAACTAAAAAGCACTGCCGTATATATGTTTTCACATTTAATGCTGACAAAAAATACATTAAAACGACCTGAAAATACTATATTACCTTGAACACGGCCTCTAGGCTGGCTAACACTAGATGTATCCATTGGGACTTATTGGACATTGGAAACAATAAGATCGGATAAAGTTGAATAGATTTATGTGTGGATATTAAACATCATAGGTATATTTCTATCCAAAATTTTCTAAACCATATCAAAACCTGCCCCAACTTGTATCCTATAAGTATTGGAGTTTATGAGGCCCATGATATCTTGCATTTAATTATAAGTGATTCTTAATAAATATAACTAAAATTAATTAGAAAAATAAATAATTAAATAGCATAACCAATAGTAAACTGCTTTCATAATAGGAAAAAAATTGAGGTTACACCCCTTAACTCTATCTATGATTACAGATTTTGTGACATTAAAACCAAAACCTCCCTTATGACATATGGCTTATGGGATTTTAGTTAATTTTGTTATGTCTATACTATTTGAGTATCGTACTACATGTGACTTCAAAGAAGTGATGTATAAATGACATTTAAATAGATCACTTGAAAATAATTAGTCAGGAGGAAAAATAGGTACTCTTAGTAGCTCTAACACACTAATGATAAGAGGATTTATAGTAGACCAACCTCATTGTTCTTAATCAAAGTTTAAACTCATTCTTTGCTTAAACCTTGTTTCATCTTTTGCAAGTAGAGACTTTATAGCCTTTTATTGTTTCTTGAATCTTTAGAATTTCTAAATTGTCAAATGAGAAGGCATGATATGATATAGACTTTAGGATTTAGTGTCATCCTTTAAATTATATCAATGATTTGATGAATGAAATTGAAATTATTGGTTTTAAGGTTACCTTTATTGAGCTTGCCATGGGTCCAAGGCTAGTAGTTATCTTTATGAAGTGCGTGAACCTATTTGATAGAGGATTAGAGCAGGTGGATGGGCCTAATAATTTCAAGCTCATCAAGTCAAATTTCCCAAAATCATCTCAATATGTGAACAAACTCCTTAAGCCCTATTATTTAATCGAATGAGTCAACTCTAATAGAAAATAGGTTTAGCTCAATATTGTAAATATGGTTGATTTTAGCTTTCTAGGCATCTAATACCCATTTGATGTTTTCTATTAAATTACCTTATTCAAGTAGAGCAATTTGTCTAACAAAACCTAAAAGGAAGAGTCTTTATTACATATGTTAGATATCCCATAGGTTTCGATAGTTAATCCTATCAACTACTATCATAGTACTATATAGGACTGAAATGATACTAGATATTGTACAAAAAATTAAATTCAAAAGTATATCATACCCTAAAAATAGCACCTTACACTAGCTTTCGTTTCATTGATCCAGCCATGAAATGCCACAAACTCGAAGGTCATTTTTTCCTCTCATGACAAATCTATTGGAGGGATCCAATTCAGCTGGAATGTGCATTTTTCTTTTTCTTTATACCCTCTTGCTCTTTTTCTCCATTAAAAAGTGAAATAATTCTTTTACGTACTATGCATCTTCTTGTGTTGGTTCAACAAAGTTTTTTGGGCACGACCACTTAGCACATGTCCTTCTAGTGGAATGTAGAGCTTCTCAGCCGAAAGGCAAGTAATGAATAATGATGAGCTAAAAGCCTAAGACCAAACTGGTGTCTTTCGACTATAGGAAAGTTCGAGGTCAATAAAAACAAAAGGAAATGGCAACCCGTCTTTACTAGCTTCCTCAAGAATACTAGTATCGCTTCTTTGTGAACTTGTATTCCTTGTTCTTTATAACTTTAGGTAGAGAGCAGAAACTAGTTACTAATACAAAGATAGCGTCTCGTTTGAGAAAAGTAAAAAAGGAAAGACCTCGGATAGTACAGAACCCTCTTGTATATGTCCAGAATCTGCGCGAATTAGTACTTCACCGTCCAAAAATATGACATTTTGTTTTAGCTTATGATGGTGGAATTACAAGGTTTTCTTTTTCTTTTATTTTAATTTTTTTTATGCTCATGTGATAACAGCGATGTGTTGCATATACGCAATTTTTTAATATAATTGTAAACAATTGGACAAGAAAATATAACTGTTTCCAAAATTACAATACGGAAATTAATACCGAACCATTGAAAAGGGTAATTTGAGTTCGTTACATATTGAAAAATGACATATGCCATATAAACAATATTCAAAGAATCTGTGTAATTCATTTATGCTCCTCTCTTATGTAATGACGGTGAATTTTATTGTTCTTTTGCCGTGATGCTTCACTGCTTCAGGATTTTCCATGTTAAATGGATTTATCTCTCTTCTCTATTTCTTGTTTTTTACTTATTATTTGCGCAATACATTCACTCCTCACTTCCATTCCAAAAGCTGGTACTAGAGAAAAGGTTTTGATCTTGAATATCTTTTAGCGCATGACATCAACTTCGGAAAGGTTTGTGTTAGACCCTATTACTCATAGATCAATTGCTTCATCAAAAATTGAACACATTAAAGATATACGAGTGATCATGCTTGCTGTTTTGTTGCCTGTGCATGGTGTTTTAGAGAAGATGCACTCTTCACTCGTAATTAATTATGTGTTAAGCTTGTGGTGAAGGAGGTTGTTTGAGGTGTTTTGGCAATGTGGGCATGAATTTGATCCAAGGAGTAAAGATATTTGTTAAGTATGGCTTCAATTGTTAGATATTAATAAACCCATCGTATAAAGGGAGTCATTCCATACGATTTGGGCAAAAGACGAAGGATGGTCAATTGTTTCCAGTGAGGGTGATCAACTATGAGGTAGTCAGCTAACCCGTACTGTAATCAACTAGCCTTATTAGAGGCACTTGATCAAGGCAACATGAGTTGTGATATCCAGTTTCCCATTAGATTTTGGTTTACTTTTTGAAGTTTACCTATTTTGTTTGCTTGATAACAACCGTAGTTCGGATTATAATTAGGTGCTTGGGTCTACTAGTTTGTCGAGGTATGCAATGAAAGAATGCACGAAGTAACCACATAAAAACAATGAAATACAAAGGGAGTGATCATAAAAAGAACTAATAATAATAGTAATAATCATAGAATTTTATGTTGAAAACTCTAAAGCATGTAAAGAAAACATGACTTTAAGGAAGAATGACTACCCACTAATTCTACTAGATAATACGAGAGGGTCACATACCAAACTCAATCCAATCTCACTTATTAACAACATGCCAAGCCATCTCCTTACAGCCTATACAAAACTACTAAGATAACTTGTATGAGTGAATTCCAAAACTCTACCCTAAACAACTAAAAGCATAATCACCCAAATTTTTGAGGAAAAACGATATGGACAATTTGGGCTTAAAGTCTATAGTTAAATAAATGGAAACAAAAGAAGAATTAGGTCTAAAGCAGCTTAGATTAGAAGCTTCCTATTTAGAAGTTGTCTTGAAGCCATTAGAAGCCATGAGTTTAAAAGTGTAGTTCTAATTTTTCTTTTTTTTTAGTTGAATATCAATCATCATTAAGAGGCCATAACCTTCACATATAGAGAGCTATTGAACCTACAAAATGTCAATAAAAACTAATTTGAGTCTACTATATTCTAGAGTAAATTGCCTTATTGTTTGTCGCTATTTAGGAAGTCCAAATTTGTACATTTTGGCAAGATACGTAGCAATTGAAGCTTTATTGTTATTTTAGAAATATATCTTATGCTATTTTCATTTTTGGTTCGTTAAGATTCATATTTCATTCAATTGCTATAATAATTATAGGTTACTAAACTACAAGTACCTTATAAACTAGTTGTATTCATCATTTTCTTACATTAATAAAAATTTAACTTCCATATATTTTTGTAACTTACTTCACACTATGTCAAAAAGCAAGCTAAAATATCACTTTAAGCAACCGTATGTAATCCCAATTGGACATAGGCCAAGCTAATAAAACAAATAGCTTTGAGTATAGATAACTAAATACAAAAATGAACTAAACATTGCAATCTAAGCTGCCTTTTTCTACATCATTTAAGGCCAATTTGTTACTAAAAGGATGCAATAAGTGATAGTTGAAAGTCAATTGTCCATTGAAAATCAATGTTGTTGGGCTTAGATAGAGATGTTGACATGGGAATAAAGAGGGGCTAGGGTCAAGAATGTCAAACCATAAATAAGCTAAGATCAAATCGAGATCTATTAAAAAATATAATTTGTATTTAGCTATTAAGTAATAAATTATCCATATTCTTCGAATTTGAAAGTTGAAAATTTTTACAATTTACCTCTTTTTTTTAATATAGATTTATTTTGTCATTAAATTGGTGCATTCACTTGGATAGAAGAAACAAAAAATGGTAATTGCAACATGCAAATCATAGTTGGGTCTCATAAGGACCGATTGGATCAGTGGAGTTAATTAGGTGTTTTTGGGGTTATTGTCTATAAAAGTTAAAGAGATAACTTAGGCCGATTTGTAGATAGATAAGATCAAATGGAATTGGACCAACCAGATTAACTGAGTCCTAATAATGCTTTTATTCTCCAATATGAAAACCATGTAGGAGCAAAGAATTTGAATTCATAAAGCATATAAAATCCTTTAATGTTTGATATTTTTCACCATTGAAAGAATATATATATATATAGCGTCTATTCCAAATTAACTGAACCATGTAGAATATACTTATTAAGTGACCCACTTAGCTATGAATATTAAGTGACCCACTAACCCAAAAGAGTTTTTTTTTGGGGTGGAGGGGTTTGAGGAAAGGAGGGGGATGGAAGAAACAAAAGCCGATGGAAGAGAGAATTTTAGAACGAATCTTGATTTTTGTATGAGCAAGTTTTCAATAAGAGACTTCACTCATTTAGTCAATTGCCTGCTAGCTATACAGCGTTCTAACTAGATTGATAGGGAGATTAAATAATTTTCCAACTAGAAATCAATGCAGCTAACAATTAAATTAACATATATTCTTCGTATAATGTTGCAAGGACCTAGCCATCGCTGAGCTTTTCTTCAATTAAGATAAATGGATTTAAGCCATTTTAGAAGATTGTACCGAAAATCGAGTCATTTTTAGCTTTTGGTTAAGTGGATAAACGAGGTCCATTGATCATTATTAGCTCGACTAGCATTTTCATCTGCGGGGCACTTTTTAAACAAAAAGTTTTAGTTTTATGGAAAAGTATCGCTATTTTCATGATTAAATTACTGGATTAGCCCTTCGATCCAATCAAAAGATAGCTAACCTGAACTTTTTCAAGAAATTACACTTCCTTTAAATATTCGATAATGTTCCGAAATCTCATTCTAATAGATAAAAAAAAAAAGAAAAAGAAAAAGAAAAAGAACGGAAAAGCAAAGTAGTGAACTAATTTATCAAATTTACACCCAATGAAATCGAAGTTGATTCATAAGAATGCGTAGTTCTTCTTCACTTCTAACGTTCGAATCAAATTTTCATGTCATGGCTTTGGTTCCCAATTTATTTAACTTGGCTATATTATGTCTAATAGTGATTACTATGATACCTTTTAAGTTTAAGTATGATGGAATTTTAATCTTATTCAGTGGGGAAGATTTAAGAATACGTGTAGAAGTTTCGACCATTGCAAATGTTATCATAGCAATTCACCTGTTGAAACATGAGAGTGCTACACAAGACATAGTGCCATAATATGGGACAGCTCTTGAATTTGTAGGGGAGTACCTTTCCTTCCTGCTTAGTGTGGTTTTATATATGTGTAATAACTCTAATTCAGACAGGAGTGCCATATGTGAAGATTGTGATTTTTTTCAAGTGTATTGTGATTGGACTCTAACTATTGATATGTCTTTTGATGTAATGATTTAGAATTCTCGTACAATTTACAATAACTAGTGTAAAATTTCTCATGCTGAGGTATTTTCCACACTGGCATGATAAGCCCCTATACTTACATCCTTAGTCTAGCTAATTCTTAGGAGATAATTCATCTTGGGATTATTTGTCACTATGTACTTAACATTGCAATTCAATGAAATCCAAACCATTATTGATATATCACTATATACTTAACATTACAATATTATTTGTGTTTCTATATATCTATATATATATTTTAATCAGTTATTTTTTATGTTTTCCTTTCTTAAACCATCTTTCACGGGACAACTCCATCATTTGAAACTGCCTTCAATAGTATTCACAAAATGACCATTGAAGATGCAATAATAGGGAAATCAAAATCCAAATGATGCTAAAATCTTAAAAAATGACTGTTTAGAGTTGCTATCAACCGCCAAAACAAGCTATGATAAAATAAGGATATAGGACAAGAACCCTCTAGCACATTGATCTTGGACGGTTCCCGTCCTCTCTACTTTTAACATTGAGAAGATTGGTGAAAGTAGTAGGGGACTAGTGTAGCATACAAAGAGCTTTATTTCCTATATTATATATATATATATATATATTATTTTTCTTCAAATTTAACGTCTAAAATTTCAAGTGGCTAATTGTCCTATCTAGTTTATTTATTACTCATCAACTTCACCATATTACATTTTTCATATATATATATATATATATATATATAAATTATACCCTTTAACCAATAATTTTTTCCGCACTATATTGTTCTAAAGATGACTCATGTAAATACATAATAAGTAAAAGTTTGATCTGGTACCATTGAAAAACATCCTAACTTAAGAAAATATTTTTGGTATTATCCCCAGAAAAGGCTACTGGACCGAAGATGATAAAACTCCTTTTCTGTGGATATATATGCCCGACATCCCACACCCCCTTTCCGTTCCCACGTTGTCATTGGGTACTTAGAACGATTATATATATGTGTTTGTCTCATTACAAAAGATTGATTTGTTCAACAAATCAAGCTGGAAGCAGAACACAACCCTTCGTTTTTGTCCTTGTACCAATATACTAATTCTATGCATTGAGAAAGAAACAAAAGGAGAAAAGAGGTGATGGTAGGGGGGAAATGTTGTCGAAATGACAATAAGGGATACGTATGGCCTTCAATCACAACATACTTCCAAGAGAAAACAATATTATCATTCTCAGACAAATTTTAATTATCATGAACATTTGGGGGCCCCCTATTTTAGACAAGACAATGCAAGAATAATTATTTTTTCCCTTTAAGATCCTTTGTCTATTCTAGATGGGGGTTTTCAGTTATATCTTATGGTTCGAATATGTGGTATTCATGAGATGGAAAACTAATGTCATTACATTATAATTATGACAGCAACATTTAGCTATAAGGATTCACCAGCACAAAAGTAATAGAGTCCCATTTCATATATTTTGCTAATTACAAATTCATCAAAATGGTATTTTGTAAATTTGGATTTGCTTTTGCATGAGGAAAAAGAGGTTCCTAATATGAGATTATGAATTCAAAAATGATAACTAAACTGAAAAAGTGTACATTGAAAAACTTCTGAATGTTGTGTATGTATCATATTCACCAATCAAACTTAGGAACCAGAGGAACCAGTGTGCTGCAGTTCAGCGGTTCAATGAACTGTGGCTAGCTCACGTAGGGCCAATTCAAAAGGCCCGTAGGTTCACAGGCTATCGAATCGTCCAGCTTCTTTCCTTTTTTTTTTTTTTTTTTGGGTTTGCAATATATATATATATATTTTTATATATATATTATATAAGTACAACAAGTATTGACGACGCGTGTGCTTAAAAAAAATAAAGATAATATAATAAGTACATAATGGCATTTATAATAGAAAAATAAAAATAAGTGTATTTTCGTCAAATTAATAAAAATTAAAAGTAAAATAATTTTTTGAAAGTTTACTTAATAGATAATATACATACTAACCTAATATGTCATTTTTTTTTTTGAATTTATCTTTTATAACAAATCCCTTATCGGTTCCATGTTCTTTATTGGTTGAAGTTGCACACATGGAGGTATTTTGGATGAGTTCATCAACTGATTCCTATATTAAAATGTTTTGCACGTCCGTCAGCAATTCAATGCATAGAAGTATATAGAAACAGCTCTCTTTTTTTTTTTTTCTTATTTTCTTTTTCCATATTTCCAAGTAACTTGGGACATGAACCATAAGAAGAATCAGAAAAATAATTAATTAACTCAATTAAATGGAAATGTAATATGAATTGCTTGCTAACATGGCTGGCAAGTTATATTTGGTAACTAAAACTGTATAATGGGTCATATTTCATAACTTCGTAGTGCAGTAAATTTTAGATAAGTTGTGCATGGGAAAATTACAGTTTCAGTTGGTTTATAAGATATTAGATAATAAAATAAGTTAATAGACTAAAGACATTAAATTGACAGCTATTAGCAGTTAAAAGAAGTCATTTTGATTAAATAATATACAGATGTTATAATACATATGCATGATATAATCGTATATATTTATATAAAGTGAATCATATTCATACATAGGATAACATATATATGTATATCATATATTTATATATATATTATATCATATACATTCAATTATAAACTATTTTACATGTATATATAAAATATACTTAAAAAAATTAATTTTTTGATATTCTACTTTAGTTTTATAAAAAAAACCGTTCAAAAGTGTTTTTCATCAATTATGCAAAATAGTCACACTCATAATGTCATATGAATTATTTTGTAGAATGATCACATATTATGTAATAGATGGGGGAGTTCAATCTAAGCCTTTTTTTTTTTCTTTTTCTTCTCCCCTTCGATTTATCTTTTTTCATTATTACTTTTTAATATCTGAGAATAGATTGACTTATCAATTGATATGATTCATACCAATTTATTCGTTCAAGGCCTATTTAAGTATATTAAAGGCCTTGAACTAACTAGACATGCTTGAATCGGTAGGTCTAAGGTTAATTTAGGTCGACTCCATAAGGGCTGGTTCATTAAATTGAAATTGCATATCAATTTAGGGTTGGTTCATGGCCTTAGAAACGTTCCTTCCCTCGATCTAGCAATAATTGATGTCTTTTATTTGATTAGAAAATTAAGAAATAAATGAAGGGCACTCTTTCATAAGTATTTCTTATAAAATTATCAATTATTTATTTATGGATTGAATTTTTTTTTTGTTTCCTTTTATTTGCTAGAAAACATGCATAGTTTAAGAAACGAAGAGAAGAAGAGAAAGTTCAATTTCATGGATTTCCATGTCACACATTGACACGATATTTGATCTTGTAAAAGTATTAGAAACAATTGCTGAAAAATCTCGTCAATATCGTGCTCAATCATTAATTAAGATATGAGGATCTTGGATAAAACTGGATCCATCTCTTATGAATGATCGGCAATTTCTTTTACATAATTAAGGGCATTGCTGTCCAACGGAGCTTATAGAACTGTTGGCGCAATTACTTCAAAATTGAACAAATTAATTTAAGCTCGTGCCGTGGTATTTTCCTGGCGTACGTCAGTAGTCCATAAGTAAGGGTACTCATAGAAATAAGTACAAGCTCTCCGTTTGAGCTAAGTACCTTCGAATATCGCCCGGCCTAACCTATTTTTATAAGACCAGGTTGGGTTTCTCACGTTGGATTATACGGCTTTCAATTTTTTTTGTTTCTTTTCCTATGCAATATGCCAATTTAATAAAACAAAACATTTAGATTTAAGAAAAATATGAAAACTAAACTGAAATTCTTTTTAACTTTTAAATCTTAAGAGTATAGTTAATTTTATCATATTATAATTTTATGAATTATATTTTAATATTTTTATTGATTTCGTTTTGATCTCGTTTCAACCTCCGGCTCCACTTCCTTGACTCAGAAGCCCTTCACGTTCCTAGGTCAGACTTTCCGTCTAGGTCCAACAACGTTGTACTTAACTAGGCAGCCACACGGATTGCAGGTGTTGGCGCTCAATCGGACTCCCTTTGCATAACAAGCTCTTCATTTGAGCTAAGGACATTGTTTAATGCCGTGGAATGTGACGAATGAACTTGAACAGTTGCTTAGGTCTACAACTCAAGGTGACTTCGGATACGCTCGAACGAAGTCATTTTGTTTGAATATATGTCGACAGGCATTCAAATGATGTGCTTCATGCACACCCTCTCAATTCTAGAGCAACTCCTGTTACGATGACTTGCTCCAATTGTTATTCCCTGCTCCTTGACCGATGTTTCTAAGGCATAAACTAATATGTTGGCCATAGTTTTAATCAGTTTGGAGCTGGCTTCAATGGAGTTGTTACACTTGTCTAGAACTTTGCCTGTAAGTCCATTGAAGACATCTTGTGACCTTTTAGCTTGCATCCTTTCTTCTTGGTGATTATAAGGATGAAGAAGAATTTGAATCTAGCTTTATTGTTAAGAGGCTATAAGAGTCTTAGCATGCCCTTATAACTATGCCTTATGGAACCTTGTATTTGGTGGGTGTCCAACTCATTACTTGAAGTTCCACTGAATTCGTAATATTATACATCAACTTCACATGTCCAAACCCAATGCATCATATTTAGGCTCCATCTCGTTTATATTTTTTTCTATTTTATTAGTTTTTTTTTTTTTATCTACTTGAATTTTTGTTTGATAAGAAGAAGATGAAAAAAGATGAAAACATAATTTTATATATATCACTCTTCTAAAATTAATTATCTAATAAATCTTAATAAAGTTGAATTTATCTACTCTTTAACAATTAAAATAATAATCTTCAATGTAAAAAATATATTTTTTCAAATCTTTTCTCTTAAAAGTATATAAAATTTTATTTTCAAATTTTGATACTCGAATTACCACTTTTATTATAATTATGAAATATAAATAGATAAGATACATATAAGGCAGTTTTCCAAATATCAGATTTCAAACAAATAAAAATTATATACAGAATACATATATATATAAGATATAAATAAAATATAGGAAAAAGAAACAGGATAACTCAAATAGGACAATAATGTCACTACATTGTTGAGATAAAAAAGAGTGATAGTGAATTTGACAAATAAAAGAATAGTTAAGTAGTGCATTTAGTGACTTTAAGTTTTAAGCATAAAGTTTAAAAAATACCAAAAATTCAAGTAGTAATTTGGATATTATCCTTTAATTTTATGGTATTTGTTGATTGAAATGTTGTATTTGCTAAATTAGGGAATCTAAATCCTTTTAAGCCACATACCCTAGGAACATCACATAAGTAATATATATTTGGGCACAAGTTTAAACAAGCGAAGGCGTACTTGAAATCATATTGGAGTTTCATAGTGACTTGATTTTTAACCTTCGAATTCACCCATGTAAGTCTATAGAGAATTTAGTCTCTTATTCTTACTATTGATGCAATATAGCATAAAAGAACAATTATTTATGACTTACATGTTATTATCATTTCCAATTTAGATTATCGTAAAGAAATAATATGTCGATCTCTATACATATAAACATACAATTTATTTGATGTATTAAAGTTTATATCTATATTAGATCAATATATTTAGACCTTATTTTTATATGATAACCTTATTATACTATCATTATCATTAACACATATAAATCAATATAGTTTATCATTAAAATAGACCCAATAATATCTCACATTTAAATTTAAATTTTATTACCTTTTAGCGATCACGCAATAAATAATTGGAAAAACAAGAAATATAGGGATAATCAAATACTAACAATGATATTTTACTGTGATAAATTATGATCGGCTGCTGTATATCATCATTGATAGTATTAACAACCAAAATAGATAAGAGAAAGACAATAGACAACCTTGAAGCATGGATGCAGTGTTGTAAAGTTAAACAAAAGGATTATAAGCAAGAAAAATGATATAATACTTCAATACTATATGCCAACTCCATCAAAGAACAACATTACTCTTGAGGAAGATATGTGCAACATATTAGATGATTTATTCCAAGAAATTGCAAGCACTCACTCTCCTGAAATTATATAATTAAAAAAAAAAATGTAAAGAAAGCAGACGTATCGATGGTTGACTGTCGACATCGAAACACAGAATGTTAAATTAATAATATAAAGAAAGGAAAAAAAGAAAAAGAAAAGTAACCGTGGCAACAACCGAGTTGGTTAAAACCTATCGCATTTGGCATATTTTTGTTGTCTTATGGGCACAAATTTTCATGTTATAGTAGGGATGTATTGGTACGATAATGACAAGGGAAACTTCTGAAGTATTGGAAAAAAACCAAGAAAGTAAGGGTTGTGTTGGAATAGTGAGTGCTTGAGAAGATGCCAGAGGAGTGAAATGGTAGGGCCCACTCTATGCAGGCCATTTTATGTTGATTCTTTCTTACCCGACCGCGAGAAGCTATTGCCCCTACTCCTATATGTCACTTCCCATGATGTGACAGCTGTACCCCATTTTCCGCTCCGGGTCCCACTTTCTTTACATATTTACTCGCAGTTATCCTTTTGCATTGCTGCGGTTAGAAAATTTTTCATCGTGATGTATGTAGACGGGGGATGGCGTGAGAATAACAGTGAATTAATTTATATATAGAGAGAAAAATACCATATCTAATTAACTATTTATTTGTAATTTTTAACACATAATATTTAAAATTATTAAATGTCATATTCTATTAGACTCATCAAATTGTCACAATAATCTTTAAGAAGACATCATGACAAAAGTAATTGTTTATAGGCGGATATTGATTTATGCCTCATTTGAGCTCATGCTAACTTTTTTAGACTATTGGTCAAGCTCTTAAAAGAAATTGATTGCGCTTGGCTAGCCTTCTTAATCTCAACAATGTCTCAAACAAACTCGATGAACGGCTTTGTTAGACCTCGGCTTTAAAGGAGTTTGTATGAGCTCCCATAAAAATTAAGAAAGACCTTAATGTTACCTTAAGCAATTCTGAATTGTATCATGGATCATGATATATCCTCAAAATGTAGCACACTTCATACACTTATAAATATTAATTAAAGACCATAAGTTTAACATCTTCAAGCCCTTACTCACACTTACATT
Organism: Lumnitzera racemosa; assembly: GCA_024138005.1. Taxonomy (NCBI): domain Eukaryota; kingdom Viridiplantae; phylum Streptophyta; class Magnoliopsida; order Myrtales; family Combretaceae; genus Lumnitzera; species Lumnitzera racemosa. Next base: position 71,093,122 of record JAMXBC010000003.1, on the reverse strand, counting down.
TTTTAGCCACACTACTTTTAAATTTTTTTTACTAATTTAAATATTGAAATAACCATACTGAAACCATCTCCAACACCCATTGTTAACTTAAGTGTATTCTTCGTATATAATTATCTTTGACCCATAACATCCTAGAAGTTTTAACATTAACATTTGGCACCATCTTTTTGTGAAGCCAAACCAATAATAGCTAACAATTCCCAAAATAACCAACCTGATTCCACTAACATTATCGCTATTGCTACATTACTACAACCATAACCACAAACCAATTAGATTCATGAAAACTTGATCACTAGATTAGAAGCAACATATGGCACTCTTATGATTGAGTGAAAATATAACATTCATACCATTAAGAAGATTGGCACCATAAAGAATACTATCATTCATTTGACCTATCTAAAATGAATGATCGTATACCTAGGGTCATGGAAAGTAGATCCCAAATGTTGTAACTTAGAATCTAAGAATTGACAACTTAGTCAACTTTTCAAATAAGGACATAAAAGGTGGACAAATACCACATGATGACGTTAGGATGATTAGGGCTTTAAGGATTTGAAGTCTATATAAGAAGCTCAAACAATATTATATTCATATAGGTCTATGATTAGGTTTGATAAATTAACAAAGAAATTAAAGCCTTATGGCCATGATTTCTATGGCTTTAATAATTAACTCATTTAAGTTAAAGGGGCCATTGTACTTCCAATAGAGCTCGATGATGATGATAATGTTAGTGTGTAGATTGTAGAAGTCGTAGTGGTTAACTATTCATTGTCGTGTAATGTCATTCTTGACTTGCTTACTAGAATGCATTTAGGATAACTTCTTCACAATGTACTTTAAAGCTAAGTTCCCAACACCTATTAAGGTTGGTATTTGCTGGGGAAATCAAGAGTTAGCTTGGGCCCTATAGGTTAAGGCACTTTCTAAGGGAGAAATCCTCACAATTGAGTTGGGAACAAAGGAAAAGCTTAGTATAAGAGGGAAATTAGTAGAAACAACAAAAGTAATTCAACCTAGTAACAACCTCGAGTAAACCACAAGGATAGATACATCACTACATGTCGAACTTTAGCAATAACTAATTGATTTTGTCTAAGCAAATAAATACATCTTTGCTTAGTCGTTGTTAGATATTGCTTGATATCCCCATAAACATCATAACGTACCACCTTAATGCTAATGAAAATGCCAAAGTAGTATAGTTAAAGAAGAGACATTTTACCCTTAAGAGGTAAGTGATGATTAAAGAAGAGATATAGAAATTGCTTAATTCTAGACTTATTAGGGAAAACCTTACTTAATGTAGCTAACTAACTGCATCTTAGTTGAGAAATCCAATGGAAAGTGGCACATGCATATCAACTCTAGTGACCTAAACAAAACTTATCCTAAGGATTGGTCCCTACTTCCTTGAATCGACCAGCTCATTATTCCAATTTGGGATATACTCTCATGAGATTCATGGATTCCTTTTATGACTATAAAAAATCAAAATGCATGCCAAAGTAACTTATTAATAAATTGGTAACAGAATTGTTTGAGCCATAGCTTCATTACAATCTTAATGTCTATGTAGATGACATCATACTCAAAAGTAAGAAACCTCATGACCACTTGAAAGACCTCTAAGAAGTGCATCTATAGTGCCTCGTTAGGGAAGTTCATGGGACATATGCTTATATTGTAGGGCATATAAGTTAGTCCAAAAAATTATGGTCTATATTAGATATGCAACCTTGTAAGACAATCAACAATGTCTAATGACTTACAAGATGGATTGCCACCCTAAAAAGGTGAATGCATAAATTAGCAAATGGATGCCCTAAGTTTTTCAAAATATTGAGGAATACTTCTAAATTTAAATTGGAACAACAAATATCAAGAAGTTTTTGAAGTGCTTAAGCATATAGGTTCTAGTGAACAATTAAGATTCAACGCTGAATGTTTAACATTAGTTATGAAACACTAAATTTGTTCTTACTTCTTGACATATAAAAAACATGATCAATTTACATAAAAATTTTGTATACAAAAGCCTAACTTTTATTTTAATCTAATCCTTCATAGTTAATCTTAGTCGCTCTTTGCCTTAGTCTTTGTTTTCTCTCTACACTTTAGCATGTCAAACCAAAAAATTAACATGTTAAAGTAAAATACTAAAATATAAAAGAGATATGGGATCAGAAGATTGGGCAATCAATATATAGTGGTTCTACCCTATTCTTTAATCTATACTTTTAGCACATAGAGTTAAAAATCAAGTCCTCTATAGCTAAATATCCAATATTTCAAAGAAATTGAAATGAGGTATATGGCTCAAAGACTATGCCTTGCCTCCCCATCTATGTTACAAGATTATGCAATTCTACAATGTCTCTCTTACTATTTTTTTAAATAGCTCTCCACTAAATTTAAAGAGTTTAGTTGAGCTCTTGAGGTCTACCATAGGATTTCTTACACTTTAGCTCAAATCTCAATCTCTTAGAATTAATATGACACTTTAGCTCATATTACTTTCATACAAAAACTTTGTTAGCTTTTCTTATAACATGAAAATCACTTATTCTTCTTTTCTCATTATTTTAGTTAAAATTATCTTTGTCCTTTGAGTCCTTAGTCCTTTAAATAAACTTGATATTAACATCCAAATATTGCATTCTTAGTAGCAGTTATTGCATAGCTATTGTCTTCACAATCCTAACCATTCTTATTTTTTGGTATCTTTAAATATTCCCAGTTGTCGAAGATATGTATTATCTGTTCTTTTCTCATTTTCTTCTTCTAAAAAATGTTCTTTCTTTTCCTTCCAATAATTTTTTCATTTGATCTGTGCTTAATCATTCGACTTTTTTATGTTTGTATCCCTATCAGACCACATATATTATCTAAATATATTTTCTCTTCAATGCTAGGTCTTGATCTATAATTTCATAATAAGTTGTCTTTTCTTTATTCTTATGGATATCTTCTACTTCTTTTTGTTTCTGAATAGATATTGCTTTTTGGCTTCTGTTTGTCTTCTAAAATTATCAAGCTTCTTGACTGTCCTTAGAAGCTAACTAGTTTCAAATGTTTCTTTCTTCTTGTCTAGCTTCGAAACTTACATTTAGCTTATTCCATACTTATAACTTTTGTTTTAATTTTATTGTTACCTAGTGTCTCAAGTTTCCTTTTCTTTTGAAACCTTCTTATTGTTGTTTAATTTTGGTTATATTTTTGTATTGTTTCTCTTCGTTACTAATGCATATGTTCTCCTTCTTAACTCTGAGTGATGTATGTACTATTCTTTCTTCTGTTTACGATTAGAATATGAGTTTCACAAATTTTGCCAATTGTATACATTGAATAACTTGATTAGCATCATTAAGCACATTCCATTTTATTATTATCATAGCACCTTGTAAGGAGATTCTAACAACCTTCCCCATTTTGATGATGATAAAACACTTGTCTAAAAATATTTGCATAACGAAAATTTTTTAATAAACATAATTAGAGTTAAAATTTCTTTGCTTTGTTATGCTATTGCTTCTATATAATAAAATTCATTTGATTCTTTTCTCTTTATATATGTTCTGTCCCTTAGTTAACTAATGATCTTAATTAAGATGGGTTGAATTCCTCGAAGGATTCAATATGTAATAAAAAATAAACAAGGAAAGAGCAATGTATTTGTAGATGTTCTTTTAAGAAGACATGAACTTTTAAATGAACTTCGGACCAAATTGTTTAGGTTTAAGAGTATCAAAGAGTAGTATTTTGAGGATCTACACTTAGACTCATAATTGCACGATGCATCAATGGAAGAATAGTAGACAATTATCATGTGGAAGATGGCTACTTGTTTCGAAGTAGAAAGTTATGTATGCCGACCTCTTCCTTAAGGGAGCTGCTTGTTGGGGAAGTATATGGTAGAGGACTATCCAAACATTTTGGGGAGAAAAGAACAAATAAATTGATGAGTGGTTGATTCTTTTGGCCAAGATGTGCATCGAGTTGTTGAAAGCTATATCATGTACAGAAGGGCTAAGTGTTGAGGCAATTAAGAGAAAGTAATGCCTTTGCCTATTTTGACGAAACCTTAAATTGAATGAAGCATGGACTTCGTTCATGGATTACCATAGATTGCCTAATGCAAAGACTTTATAATGGTCATCGTAGATAGGTTAAAAAAGATAGCACACTCCATGCCCTGCTTTAAAACTAATGATGCTTTGCCTATTGTTGCTTTTTTTCTTGTAAGAGATCATGCGGTTACACGATGTAATGAGAAGTATAGTTTTTAATAGGGACCCGAAGTTCTTAAGCCATTCCTAGAGGAACTTAGGGCTTTGGATGGGGACTAAACTATTATTCAGTACTTCCTATCACTTCTAAACTAACAACCAAATAGAGGTAGTTAATCACACTTTGGGATTATTGCTCTAAACTATAGTAGGAAAGAACTTGAAGACATTTTCTTAGGACATTTGCTTGCTAGTGGTGGAATTCACTTACAATCAGACAGTGTATGATACCACTAAGTATACTACCTTCAAAGTGGTCTATGATTTTAACCTTGAGTTGCCCCACAATTACACCCCTGTACTTATGCCCATGTAAGAGGACCTTGATGAGGGACTGAAAGTACAGTCCCTTTAGTACATCTATGACCAAGTCACTCGGCACATTGGCTAAGCCACGAGACGTATGCAAGAAAAGGCTAAGGGTAGGGTGGCGAAACATTTTTAGTTGGGAGACTTAGTGTGGATGTACCTAAGTAAAGAAAGTTTTCGAGCAAGAGGAGGAATAAATTACCCCCAAGGGTTGAAGGACCTTTTAGAATTCTTCAAAAGATTAATGATAATACTTATAAATCGGAGTTGCCTAAGGACTATGGGGTTTTTTATACCTTTAACATTATCGACCTCAGTCCATATCATCTTGATGGAGAGCTAATCGAAGACCATTCGGATTTGATCCTAAATCCAAAACAACCAAAAGGGAATGATGAGAATTAAGCTACTGGACCATTGACCTACAGTTGAGCTCAAGGACTAGAGGGATTGGCAAGACAAATCTTCTACTCCAACCAACTCTTACTAAGGTAGAGTATCTCCTTGTTGACCCGTTTTGCTTGTTGAGTCGAATGGCTATTTATTTCTCACTAATAGTATGCTGAGAAGTAGAAGGCCGAGCCAACAACCCATGCTCATTCTCACTCATGTATGGCTAATCACTTACTTGGCATCACCTATGCTAAGATGCCAAGAGAGAGACTTCAAATTGGCTAAGCTACCCCTACTTAGGCAAACAAGCTGATCGTACTTTTTGTCCTCTTCTTCCAACAACATCACCAATATAGCACTGCTACGTACACAGAATCATGTGTAGGATCCATTACACTAATGATTGTTTTCCTTAAATATTCATTTTTACCCTTTTTATCTCATACATTACTTTCCTAGGAAATACCCTTTTTATCTTTTCCCTTTTGAGTAAGTTGCCTTGACTTATGGGTATAAATTATCTTGTATTTGTAGTCACAAATAGATTTTTGTTATCATTAATATACTTAAGTATTTCCTTCCCTATGTAAACATAACTTATTTAGTCTCATCAGCACTCTTATCCTTACCCTTAAGCAAGACTAGGTAGCAAGTAATCTCATCGGACTAATTCGTGCATCATATTGAATTATACCATGAGTTCTTAGAAGTCTCATTAGTGCATTATATCTATTGGGGTTGTTCATAGGTTTTTACTTACTTATCATTCACATTTGTCCTTTTATACTTTCCCCATCATTTCTTTTTCAAGCTTTCAGTAAGATTGGATCCATTTAGTGACCCACCTTGTTTGTTTTCGGTTATGGTTTGCACCACTTTCCTTGTGCCATATTTGGCAATCCTAGAGCGAAATGCACCCTTGAGTTTTCCTATAGATTGGTTGGCATTGGTTAAGGCATTGCTTTCTCATACTTAACTTAGCTCTTGACCTCTTTATAAGTTGTGTATCTTTCAATTATTTGATGTTGGTAAGGGCATAGCTCATACATCTACTTTTCCATGAAATGACCAAACAGTCCACTTTATATGCTTCTTGGACAAGTAAGTCTTTTATTCTACTATTCAATACGTATAATCTTCCTACTTAGAAAATATAACTTTCTTCCACAAAGTAATCATCCAATGTCCTCCCATCATTGCATTGAGTAAAGATCTGTTCGAAACGGAAGTCTTAGGGATATTGCTCTTTGATGCTCACAAATCTAAGCAACCTTTTCTATAGCTCGAAAAGTTGTAAGTATTGTCTCGACAAGGCATCAACAACTACATTAGCTTTCCCTTGCTTATACTTAATTACGAACATGAATCCTTCCAAGAGCTCAACCCACTTAATCTATGGTAATGCAGGTGTTGAAGTTAACCTCTTCTTTAGCTTAGTAAAACTCTCCTCTTCTTTATTTATCGATCAAAATTCAATATTCTTCGTCGTAAGCTTGATAAAGGGTATGACAATAGAGCTAAAATTTTCTATGAACCTGTAATAAAAAGAAGCTAAACCATGAAAACTTTTAACATCAACACATGAGGTTAAGGCAAGCCACTCAATAATAACTTGGACCTTTTCCTTGTCTACTTTAAGGCCATCTCTACTAATCATGTACCTAAGGAATATAGCTTTCTTTTGCTAGAAACAACACATTTTCAGATTACCAAACAACTGTTCTACTTAGAGCACTTCAAAAATAGCTTGGTGGTGTTTCACATGATTAGATAAGTCAAGACTATATACCAAAATGTCATCAATGTAGACAACAACAAGCTTCCCTATTATGTTCCCTAGCATATAATTCATCAACCTCATAAATGTACTTAGGCCATTAGATAACCAATATAGCATGATAAGCCACCCGTAAATCTATGTCTCTTTTTGAAGGCTATCTTCCTCTCATCGCCTTCATGCATTGAATTTGATGGTATCCTGACTTGAGATCAATTTTAGAGAATATACATGATCTATGTAACTCATTCAACTTATCATCCAACCTCGAGATTGGATATTGATACTTGATGGTAATCCTATCAACAGCTCAGTTGCCTATATTCATCTTCTAACTTCTATCCTTTTTAGGAACTAATAGCATAAGCACAACATAAGAAATCATGCTTTCATGAATATAATCTTTCTCAATGAGTTCATTCACCTACTTTTGTAGTTTGACAGCTTAGGATTTTTGCAATAGGTTCAACAATATAGCTCTAGGTTATAGATCAATGTTATGCTTTATTCCTTTTTTCGAAGGTAAACCCTTTGGCAATTTGCTTGGAAATAGGTAAGCAAATTGTCTTAACAATTCTTCATCCATGTTAAGTAAGTCGTATGTTTCTAAATTTTTAGCTATCTTTACACTAGTAAGAATATCGATTCATCGCTTTTTACAGTCTCTCTTAACTCGGATCAATTCATCACTAAGGCTTTCTTAACCTTTTGACTTAGTTTGGATTGCGTATTACTAACTTGACTTAGTGCCATTAAAAAGAGTGTAATAGGTTAGCAATGTTTTTCAAAACTATTGGTATTCTTATATCCATTGTCCATGACTCTTCGATCAAATAACAAAGGTCGGCCTTATAGAATATAGGAAGCATACATTTGAAATATATCACACATGACCTCATCATTGTAACTCCTCATGGTAATTAGCAATAACACTTGCTTCGTAACATGCAATGATCCCCTCTCATTCTACTAATGCAGTTTGTATGGTTTAAGGTACATAGAGGTTGATAAGCTCAACTATTCTACTATTCTAGCAGAAGCAACATTTGCAAAATTTTCACTATCAATAATCAAAGCACAAAGTTGATGGTTTATCTTACAAATACTATGTAACAAATTCTTCTATTGCTCTTCTTGTTAATCATGTTCCATATTAGGAGCTTGGCAAATAACCAAGATTAAAATGTCTACTTCTTCTAAGTAGATGTAATCTCCTGTAATTCACTCTATCCTTTATTTCTTCCATAACTTCACTACCTTCTTCATCCATACTATATACTTCGAAGGTCGGTATTTCACCTTTAATAACCATCATTTGCCTATTTGGACATTAGGTGGCTATGTAGCCAAAACCCTTGCACTTAAAGCATTTTGGCTTGCTAGTCTTCCTCTAGGAGGTCTACCACTTTTCAAATTCCTTCTCTTTCCCTCCTTGTTCCCTTCTCAATCTTGAGATTAACATTTGACCTTCCCTTTGGCCTGGAGTTGAACCGATAGGCTTCTTTTCATGTCCTTAGGTAAGTTGGCTTATTAAAATAGGTTGGGCACCATTAGGTTGATAAGGCCAATTACTCCTTTGTCTCTCAACACATTGGGTGAATTTGATAACTTCCTCAATAGTTTAATAGGACAATACTCCTAGAATTTCCTAATGTTCATATCTTAGACCTATGATGAATCATGAAACAGTGCAGGCTTTAGGTACTTCCCCTTCATACTGAATTATTAGCATCAGGAACTTTTGTACATATTCATTAATAGTTCGGTTACCTTGCCTATATTCTTATGATTTTTCAATAGTGTCATAGTAGTATGATTTAGGTACAAATCTATTTCACCTCTTCATCTCTTCCCATGACCTCATACATCAACGCCCCTCTCTCTCTCTCTCTCTGCATGTATCTTCTTTTACTACATATGTGCATACTTAGTGCGCTCTAGGGTAGCAAGCCTAACCTTATCTCCTTTAGCATAAGGATGACATTCAAATAACTTCAACAACACCCTCTTCCCATTCTAGGTATTCATTAACATTACTACTTCCTAGGAAGCTTAGCATTAGGATGTTCATGTTATCAATGCTTCTATGAGCTTCAGCAATACATCTCTCATCATAATAGTCCTCATTAAATTCCTCCTTAACTTTACCCATATCATCTAGGTCAATCTTACGGCTAGCTTACCATTCAACTCTCTTTTGTGGATATTGAATAGGGAAATATGCTTGATTAGGTTGGCCTTCATACTGTTCACCCTTGGGTGCATGCTTTATTATTTCCTCATCTTCATAAAGCTCTTCTTCTTCACTTTCTTCTTCTTAGGCTAGTTCTAATCTATAGTTAACTAGCTATTCATCTCTTTCAAATTGTGTATGATGAGCTAGATTAATTTCTCTTCTGTATGGAGCATCTGGAGCTGAGTTAACCTTATAGTTAGCTCAATTTTCAACTGGAGTGATCTCATTAGCTTGACCATCAGTTGGTGAAGCTTCGCTTATAGGAGTGACCACTACACCTTACAACAAAATCATCATGTTCTCCATTAGTCCCATAAGATAGTTGATTTGCTCATCAATGGGCATTGATGTTGGTTCCATACGTCAGCCTCTTCCTAGAGTGTCACTCTCATTGTCACTAACAACTACATTCATGCTTGGGTCTATTATTCCTTTACCCTCAATAATTATTGCACCACCATACTACTCAACAACTAGTAATCACTATTTGATACTATAACAATTGACTCAAATCACTAACTTCGACTCTACTCACTGCTTTGTTTTACAAATTAAAAGTAGAAGACAATAGATTCTCTTCAAACAAACCTAATCCATATTCAATCAAATACCTAGATTTTCAACCACTACTATTCTTGAACACCTTATCCAACATACTCACTATAGCTAGTGACCAACACAACCAACACACGCAACCACATACCATAACTAATACATACACACATAACTCAAACTTTGATCCCTATTCAAAACCTCCAGCTATAATACCAAGATGATGTGTCACAAAAGAGGTCTTAACTATGCGTGGATAGGTCCCCTAAAGAACAACTACTAGAGTAAGGAAAAGCATAGGTTTAGATGGATAAATGCAAGAGAAAGGAAATGATTAAGTCTCGCAAGCTACTCGTGGTTGTGACTCACCGCTCAAGTGCTTATGAACCAACACCTTATTTGATGTGATGTATTAGTTCAAAATGTTAATTTGTTCACTTACATAAACTTGCTCAAGGGTTGCTATAAGTTGAGGGAAGAGAAGAACTTCATACAGAAGAACATAAAAGGAAAATTTCTTTGATATCAAGAGGAATATGATTATAACTATTGTCTATAAATTAGTATTTATGCCCGATACTTCCTAGGGTTACAAACATGCTAATTTACTAAAATGGGTAAAGATTACATGCCAACAATAATACAAAAGGACAAGGATAATCAAGTAATCCTTCTATCATATGTATGCGCATGGGGAGGTTAGAATACCTATCAATGATAGTTTTTGAATGTCTAGCTAAGGTAGGCAACAGTGGACTCTTTAGGTAGCTAAGAGTAGGGGATTTAGGATAAGAGATGACCTTTTAGAAAGGTTAAAAGATCAAATATGGGAGTTGTTAATAGCTTGACCATATTTGGGCTTGTTAAGATGATACACGAAATGGCTTAGAAACTAGAGATTTCATACTGGTTGGCATCTTTAGCTTTCAAGTCATGGTTTGAAGAACTTGCTTGATAATACATGATTCAAGAAAAGTTATGTAGGGTAAAGTAGCAACACGGGTTCCTAACTCTTTTTCTCTTTTATCTTACTTTTCCATGTTTGGAATTTATTTTTCAGATCTTTATTGAAACCTTTTTTTTCTATGTAACATTTATTTATTGTTCAATCAATGATATTACCTATGAGATCTAATTACATTATGTTTATTGTCTTTAATTCAATATTTCCATCATTGAATTAATGTATGAGCGTACTATATAGTTTATGAGATCCTCGAGTAGATGGATAAGGTGTAATCAGATGTAATTGAATAGGCTAAAATAGCCATTTGATTTCTCCGGACTGTGGCAACTTAATAGCGAAATCTAAGGTCTCAATGTAGTTTTGAAATATTTTATTTGCAAAAGCAATTCAAATAAAATATACTTAAGATTAGGAATTACTTAAGAGACATGAGTTCTATTAATCTATATTAGGCATTCCTAAAGTCTAAGGAGTAATTGAGATTTGGAAGTTGCTTAGATCGAGGGAGTATATAAAAAATTAGCTAAGCATTATGCCTTCCTACCTTTAACATATTTTCTTGTTTATTTTATTGTTCTTATTTGGCTGAGCTATTATTTAGATTTTATCTCTAATTAAATTTTGTTTTATTTTATTCAACTGTTCTTAATTATGAAGTTAGATAGTTAGAGAATTCATGGATGGTACCAATAATCTAGGTTTCCCTAATTTCATGGTTTTCTATCAGATCGACATCTTGAACTCAAATCTGTTTTATATTATAACTTAACTAGGTACATGATAATGTAAATTTAGTGTACATATTCTGTAAGTATTTTATGCTATTTCGGATATTAATCTTGTTAATTTTATAATATTTTGAGCTTAATTAGTTTAAATTTCATTTTTACGGACTTTGAGAGCATTTAATGAAGTTTTGAAGAATTTTATCAAGTTTTGAAGCATTTTAAAGGAGAAGAGCTGATTACGAATTCAAGCAAAGAAATTTTGAGCGAGAAATTAAATCTAGAAAGGAACACTATTGAAGACTATAGCTGTTGTAAACCCCTATATTTTTTGACCTAACATCTGAAATAGACTCAAGTGTGTTAAATATTTCTAGGAGTTGATAAGGTTAGTAAAAGTGAAAATCTTAAAATAACTAATCAATTGGATATAAAATTTTTCTATCTTAAACATATGTAAACACGAAAGATTTCATCTGAAAGTGATGAAAACCCTAAAACTATAACTTTAAGGATATAAAAGCACTAATTCACTATAATTTACCCTAAAACCCTGATTAATAATATAACCTTAGCATTATACTAAATCATTAGTAAAAGATTAAATATAACTTTCAATTATTCATAAATACTTATAATACTAAAGTAATCCTTTAGAAACTGAGATATTGCATTATAGATCATATTAATCTTCTAAGTATATAAATAGGTTAGTATTATGTAGAGTTAAGAGTTTAGTTGATGCTTATGTTACATGTAGTAAGTATTAATATCCTAAAAGACACTTTTCATAATAATTACATTGAGTAGCCTACTAAATGATTTATATAGGATATAAATACTTAGTGATAGATCTCATTACCTATCCTTACTAATCATTTCACTAAACCCCATGTTTCCTCTCATTTCCTTAAATTTTCTTCCTAATTTTTCTTAATCACTTCATTATGTATCCTTAGATTATATGTAATTTTGAAATGTTGACCAAGTCAAAGGTTGACCAAGTCAACATATTGCAAAGTCAACATATATGTCATTATCACACTAGAATCTTCTCTTTTTTTTTTCTATTGATTTCTTTTCTTTTCTTTTCTTTTAGATTTTTTCCCCTTTTTCTTCCATCGTTGCCACCCACTCTTGTCCCACCATAGACCCCACTTTTCTTCATTCTTTTGAAACACAAAATAATATAAACAGAACTCTTTTTCCCCATTTCCAAACCATAAGCTTTCCTTTTTCTTTATCCCCTTCAACTTTTCCAATTTCACTTTCATAACTCTATCTACCAACATAAACCAATAACACATATATACTAGCTTTCCTTTTCATATTATAAGTAAGAGAAAGATATGTTATTATGTAATTTCTTATCTTATTTAGTAGTTAGATGTATAGGTTAGGTTAGTATAGGAAGTTTGTCTATTATGTACATATATGGTTAGAAGTGTAGGAATCCTTAGATAATTAGAAGAAAAACATATGTAAATATGCTTTAGTATGCGTATGTAAGAGTACACATGGTAAATACATGTAGGAAGACTCTTGTACATAAGTACCCATTATGTACATAACCAAAAAAGGGGTATATACTAACTATACATACATATACCTTGTTAAATATACCCTTAAAATGCAAAAATATGAAATTTGTGAAGCTTTCTCAAGAGGAAACATTAGGCATACGAAAATACGTATGTCACCATATGTGTATATGGTTATGTCTATTAGTATACGTATACTAGTATGTTAGAAGTATAAGTATATATATGACATATGTATAAAGTGTATGAATACATAAGGATAAGAGTACATATATAATGGATGATTATGTAAGTAATGACATAATTAAATAATGATGTAAGCGATAACATAAGTGATAACATAAGTAATTGATGACATAAGCGATGACATAAGCCTCTAAGATAATGAACCATAAGATCATTTAAGTATAAGAATTGATGGCTAATGAAACCATTAACTACTAAAATAGAAAATAAAACTAACCAATAAGAATAATTAATCTTCAATACTTAGAATTTCAATAAATTTAGTCTATATCATAAAACACGGGTTTTAATGTCAAAAATGGATATCACCGTGTAAATGTACATCTGAAAATGATGGAAAAAAATGAAAAATGACTATAAATTCGTAAATATCAGAAATAGAATAAAAAAGTTACATACGATTAATGATAAAGTTTAATCAGATAAAAATTTATAGTAATCTAAGTAAAATTAGCTAAATAGATATCTAGATTTATTAGTTAATTCAATTTCTTACTATCGTTATTATATCATAATAATCAAGTAATCTCAACAGGGGCAAAGATCTCTCGATTGATTACTACGACTAGAGCGAGTCGTCATGGCTGAGTGAGTATTTACCCTATGATTTTATGCTTGTATGTGATTGCAAATAGTGGACTTAAATGATATTATTAATTGATTGTTGTATGGGATTAGGAAATACTTGTATATATTATTATGTGTTGAGTTGTAGATTTACCTTAAGTATAAATAATATTTTTTTGTTGCAAGGTAGTTTAGATAATGATTATGTGTACTATTAAATGGTCACATCATAAATGGACTTAACTATATTCAGTTCATAAGAAGAAACTGGTACATGCATCAACACATATTGCATAGACATAATTCCAGCTGTCACATTACATGGAGGTCGAGAGAAGCCATTTAGGGATTGTTATTATAAATGTATTAGTTCTGTATGGTGCACTTATACAAAATGACCTTACCCTAGCTTACGGGAATATTAGGCGTTGGAGGTGCCAACCGCTTGGCTAAGGGTTGAGTCTAGAGGCCTCCATTTATGGGTGAGTGTGGATTACGGGGGTCTACTTACAATTATACTATAGCTTGGTTTTTACGAAAATAAAGGACTTGTTTGATTTTAGTATGGAACGTGGAGTTCCGTAGTAAAGTAAGTTCTAATATAACACCCCAAACTGATTGGTACCGGATACACTCGAACCCTAACTTCGAAGGGCATCAAATTGGAGTTGAGTATATTGATTAGTTAACTATACATATTGTTTTGCATTCTATTTGTTTATTTATTCATATGCATGAATATAATATATTTATAACTTGCTTGTAGTGTAGTTGGGGGATTTGTTCACTAAGCTTAGACTTACATCCTCTTAGACTTTTGCTATAAGATGGCTTATTCATTGAGGCTGGCTAAGGGATGCCACAGGTTAGCTCGAGGACCTGGGCAAGAGCAAGCCATCTAATGTGTTGAGAGAACTGATTGTGTAGACTTTTACTTATGTACTTTTGTTTTATCAATAATATAGCCTAGATGTACTAAATTGCTACTTACTGTAAACTTTGTAGTTTAAATTTTCTATAAATATGTTTGTTTAATATTATCTTATGGATCTATATGTTTTTGGGAAGCTAGTGGTTGTAATGCCTTGTATATTGTGTGAAGAGTTCATGATTGAAAGGGTAACTAATCGGGGGTTTTTTATATAGTATATGGCATTTGCTACAACTAGATTGTCCTTAGTTCGTGATAGCTGTGGTCCCTTTCCTTATTCTCTTTGTTATGTAATTTCGTTGAATTTTTGAAGATTTCGAACAATGTCCAAGTACATGCCCTAACTCCACGACCGTATACCTTCCCATAAACTTGTAATGATTTTAGAATCTTCTATTTTTGCTATTTCTTTTTTTTTTTTGTAAATCTAGGTCAACTACATATAAATAGATGTCTAGATGTAGGATTATAGAGAGAGCTACCTTGTGAAGAGTTGTAGGTTAGATTTGTATTGGGAGTCTCTCCTATTTCTCATCTACCTTCTTTTAATTTCATCATGTTGTTCTTTGAACCATTCTTAGTGAATCATTATTGGAGCTTAGCTCTTATCACAACAATTTCTTTTTGTTCAATCTATGCTATTATTCCTTGAATATCTAATGACACTGTTTATATTTTTGTTAAATTAGTATTTACTTAGGTTATTAGCTCAATGACTGATTGTCCTATTGAATACGCGAGTTCCTTTAGTGAATAGCCCATGTAATTAAAAGGAATTAAGTATGCTAAGAAATTAGGTATTAATTTCTCCAGATTAAGGTACCCTAGGATAGCTAACCTAATAGCAAGATCTAAGTTCCCCATGCGATCTTATAGTGCTTTATTTAGAAGTGATTTAAGTAGAGAGGGTTTCGGGATTAAGAATTGGCCAAAGATGAGTATATAGTAAATTCATATTAGGCATCTCCATGGTGCAAAGAGTGATTGAGATTAAAAGTTGTATAGAACTAGATAGTAAATAACAATGATTTATTAAAGATTATGTACTCTTTATTGTAATTGAATCATGCTTATTTATTTTAATTAGTATTGTTTATTTAGTTTAGTCATTTTGTTTGTTCTTGTTTATTTTATTGTTCTTATTTTATTTATCATTCCTTACTCATTTCCACTTCTTTGTTAAATTTATCCTAAAATGTTAAGTTAGATAATTGGTAGTTTAAGGTAAATTGTTAATAACCTAGGGTTCTCACATTCATAGTTCTTTGTGGGATAGACACTTAGACTCACAATTCATTTTAACAATATTATAACTTGACTAAGTGTAGTTACCCGATGCATTATGCCTTGATTAAATTTTTAGCACCATTACTAAGGAACCAAAAGAGTAACCTAGTTAGAATATTCGCAAAAACCCTATTATTTCAATTATTTTAACATTCTTATAGTATATCCTCCCCAAATATTCTTGGGTGTTTTTCTTTATCAACATACTTTTATCCACTAAGGTTGAGCTAATGGTGTTAAATAGCAATACTCCTTGTAAGGAAACTCATGTTTGAATTATTTTAATTTTAGTTATTTTGTTATCTTATTTCATTTATTTCATTATTATCTCAAGAGTTTGTTCAAGTATTGAGTGTTAAAGATAACGTTTTTCCCACTTTGAATGATTTTTACTAAAAATAATTATTGAATGTTGTTTATGCAATAGTGCTTAATGAAGTTGTCAATCAATTTGACTATTATTTGATTTATGCTTAAATTCATGCTAATTTTGAAATTTCTCAATGCAATTTTAGGAATCTAGTCAAGGGAATTAAAATGATTCAAATTCAAGAATTAAAGGAAGATCATGGCTAAAGTACATGGACATAGACTTGAATTATGATCCTCTCAAAATTAATTCCAAGAGGAGCTGAAGAATTTTTAGATAAAAGGTCCAAGCTAGGACTATGCCCATGGTTTTTGCTTGTAAGCATACCATGGTTTACATTATTAGTGCAGCGGCAAGGACCATAGCTGATAGGAATTAGATCATTGAACCCCTGGCTCAAGCTTGAGCTCAAGGATTAGAAAGCTTGGCCAAATGAGTTCTTTCTTTGTGTACTACATTTGAGGAATTCAAACTACTGTAGTCTACCAACCTAATGCCTTGGTAGAGTCAAACCCTCTTATACCTATCAATAGTCTTTAGTTGCTGACCCAAAATACATCTAAATAATAGCTTAGCCCATCTGACCAATTGGTTAGCTAACTTAAATCCAAGCTATACCTAGTACATCCAAGTTGAATTCACCTAAAAAAAATCACTTGATCAGCTCAACACTACTGAATTACCACCTCGGCTTGACATCATCACTCAACAGCACCTAAGCATACAACCATTAGTCACCAGCCAAGTATCTAAGGACCCCTGTGATAGAATCTTCCATACAGGATACATAATTTTGTTATATTTTCAATTATACCCTTAAGGCATTCCTTATAACATATTTATTTTAGACATTACCCTTTTCATATTTTCCACTTTAACCATGATGCCTAACTTTTTGGGTATAAATATTCACTATACTATAGCCACAAATTATCTTACATTCTCTATTATTGAGTTTACTTCCTTTCGTGAAAATTGCTCATAGCTTGTTTGCTTCACTCTTATCCTAATCCTTAAGTAAGGCTAGGTGACGAGTACCCTTATTGGACCAGCTCATTCATCAAGAGCTATGAGTCTTCGAAAGTTCCCTAGTGCTTCATATCCTTAGAATTGTTCTAAGGTTGCTTATTTACTTTCCTATTCATCGCGCATTTTGCACCCTGTTTCCAAGCTTTTGGTAAGCTTAGACTTATCGCTAATACAGTTGCCCTTGTTAGTCCTTGGTCCTAGGTTACAGTCTATCATCTTGGTATCAAAGTAGAGGTTCACTTGGGTAAGTTACACTTGAGCTTTCTTATGACCAATGTTGTGGTAATGTATTGTAGTTATGTAAAGATTAACTATAAGTGTTTGAATATGCAAGAATGTATAGTAGTTTGTTGTTGTTGTGTACTCTATTGAGCCCTATTTCGAACATGTGAAAATAGAGCAAGTTTTGATTAGTTTTGTTGTTCTTAGGAAGTAGTCATTATATTGATAATTAGCTTGAACTTTCGTTTGGAGAAGAGCGTATGTAAGTTGTTTGAGTTAAGTAAGCCATTCCTATTGTTTTGTGGATTCTGAGTTTGTTTGCTGAGTTTTTTGAGAAGATGGTAGATCCTAAAGTTAATTGTAGTATTGGAGATGATAGTAGTAGTGTTGTCCACTATAGACGATAACCGTAAGGTATAGTTAAATGTATTGATGAACGAATTAATGAAATGGCTAAACTTATAGCCAACCTTACTAGGACTATTTATACATTGGCCTCTTAACCTATTGAGGTCATGTAGAATACTCCCCATGTTGCTCAACCTGCGAGAGGAAAGAACCTAGCTAGACAAGCTCGAGATGGAAGAGTAAGAGGATAAGCATGAAGGAGGATTAACTTAGGTGATCTCGATGAGAAGGATGATGAACAGTACAATGAAAAAAAGGAACGAGGTATAGCACCTCGAGCCTACTACCATGTGAAGCTTGGATTCCAAGCTTCAATGGTTTTAAGGATACAAATGACTATTTGGATTAAGAGGAAACAGTTGAACGTGTCTTTGACTATCATCAATATGAGGATTATGAGAAGGTGAAAGTTACTACTATAGAGTTTTCAAGGTATGCTACATTATGGTAGAAGAACTTCCAAACTATTAGGAGATGAGAAGGATACAGTAAAGTCAACTCCTAGCTTAAGACGAAAAGAATTCTTTAAAATAGATTTGTACTTGATACCTACTTATAGGAAACATTTGTTAAACTTTAAGAGTTGAGATAAGGAAGTCGAATTGCTTATAAGTATCTTTAGGAATTCCAAATGCTTATGATTTAATGTGAAGTGGATAAACCACCATCCTAAATAGCATCTATATTCTTTACAAGATTAAGATGTGACATCCAAGATGTCGTAGAACTTCAATAGTTCAATACATTGGACAAGGCTATAAGAATAGCCCAGCAAGTAGAAAAACAGAGAAATAAGCCGAACCGACCTTAACTAAGTTGACTAGTTTAATCAAGCCAACTTGTTCGAGGGAATTATCGAGCTTAGCAAAGTGTCGAGCTATGCAAGAGTGCAAATGTTAGAGATGAACAAAAAGGTTGACCAACTAATGGTGAAGTGCCACCGAGAACATATAATAAAGGATAAGGATCTGGAAGGAAGACTAGCCAAATCAAGTGATTAAATGTCAAGGATTTAGGCACATGGTTGCTTAATATCTGAATTGAAGGACCATGATTATGAAGGGAGATGTCCTAAAGATTGAAGTAGATAACATAGATGAGGAACCAAAGGAGGAAATAGAAGTAAAGGAAGGGATTGAGGTTAATACCATACTGGTTGATTAAGGTCTGTTTGTTGAAGATCTAGATAAACTAACATCGGTTGTCCGGCATGCGATGAGTTTAAAACTCTCTACCAAGGATGAGCAGAGAGAGAATTTGTTCCACATCACTTGCAAAATAAATGAGCAAGTTCGTGCACTCATAATTGATAGTGGGAGCTACACAATTGTTGCATCTACTGAGCTAATTAAGAAACTTAAGTTACTAACCATTTCACATCCAAGACCATAAAAAAGAAAGTCAACAAACTATTATAGAAGAGGTATGTAAGAGATAGTCTTATCTCCTGTATTGTACCCATATTACTTGTGCTAAAGAAGGATGATACTTGGTGTATATGTATGGATAGTAAATGTAAGCCCTAAAGCCAAGTCAAGTAACCGTAGGATTGAACTTAGAACCCAAGGTTTAGGGCGATCGGTTAAAGGATCCGATCAAACCCAAATTAGAAACTATTGAGAGGAATATTAGTAAAAATGACCCTGTAAACTTAAATTTAAGAAAGTAAGTAGTAAAATAGGAAACTATAAAATTTTCAAATTTTAAGCATAATAACTGCTAATTACCGAAAAGGCGAAAGTGTCATGAAATAACTAAGAAATTACTAGAGATAAATTATATGTGTACTAAAAATTTTAGAATGATCAAAATAATATTTAGGAATGTTCACGTGTACCCTACATGTATTTACGTGTAGATAAAAATACGCGTAATTGCTAAAATAGACCGAAAATCAAGTAAATAATTAAAGAAAAATACAAAATAATTATAAAAAAATCAGAAAAAAATCAGAAGGAGAGGTCTGCAACTGGATCAGGTCGTGACTGAAAAAAAAAATTGGCCAATAAAAATGTACCAAACTAAAAGCCTAAAATCAAGGAAATGGGCAAAAATCACATCAAATTAATGCACATTAATTACTATGTTTGTCTATAAATAAGGAAAAAATTCACAGAAGATATTTGGACAGTTTGTAATCTGAGAAAAATAGAAACACAAGAAAAATCGAGAGAAATTCCAAAAGAAAAAAAAAAAAAGAAAACTGTGCAGATTAGCAAGGTGAACTGGAACCACCACCCACCACCAACCACCACCTGGGACCGAACCACCACCACCACCCTACCCTAGGACCAGCGTCTGGACCGGCCGACAGCCTTGGACCGGTTTTGGACGGCCAGAAATCCTTGAACCGGTTAGTCATTTACTCATCCCGATTTTTATATAATTTTGTAAAATTAGTTATTTTGCCCAGAAAATTATGAAACTTGTTATTCTGAGGTTTTATTGTATGTAGATTTAGGGAAAAATATTGATTTAGTTTAATTATGTCTGGAAATATAGGGTTCTTAAGAAATTGTTCAAAACCGAGCATGATTAAACCGGAAATTCAATAGGCTTAGGGATGTAGTTTGGGGCTCAAAATTTTTCTGTAGAACTCTCATATGATTTAGAACAGTGCTATGAAGCCTTTTTTTTAAATTAATTTTCGAAAATTTTAAGTTAATTTTTAGCCCTAAAATGATGGTAAAATTGGGTGATTTGGGATTAATTAGGTAATTAGAATATTAATTACTGATTTGGATCTTGATTAGATGATTAAGGAAGTTAATCTCTGCAGTGGAACCCTAATCCTAGCTTTTAGGTACTAATTATGGTTAATTAGGGAAATTAGGTAAAGAATATGAGAAATTAGGAATATGTGAAAATATAAATTACTAAATTTAAAAAAAATAAATAAAATAAAGTTATTTAATAATATTATAATTGAAATCAGAAAAATAATAAATCGAAATTAATATTTAATTTTAAGTAAATATCTTAAAATGTAAGATTTTTACACCTCGGGAATAAATCCGATATCTCAATTAGGGTTAGTGTGTACCGAATAGTTAGAATACCAAAATTACGACCCAATAGGATATTTGAATACCCGAGCATAAGGTGATTAATGTCACATTGGGATTCGAGCCTAATTACGACCTAGGAATTAAAACTAGAATCTAGTTTAGGAACCGAACCCCGAAATAAAATACAACGAATTATTAGTACATTGTAGGTATACATGAGGAAAATGAGTTACATTATAAATTAGAATAAGAATCCATAAAAATAAGTACTAAAAGGACCTCTTTGCATTATAGGACACCCAGAAACAAATCAGCTCGCAATTTGAGGATCGAGCGACCAAGCAAATTCAAGTAAGTTGGGTTATTTCTTATTGTAATAGAGTACTAGTTTTGTAGTGCTCGGAGACTTAGGCTTGTATATGCTTGTGATTGTAAGTAGTTTGCGCATGTGTGATGTATCTGAATTCGTGCTGAAATTTGTGCTGTGAGTGATTTTGTGACTGATTGAATTGTTGTGGTCTTGTTTGAACACCCTAACCGGAATTTAATCTTAGTCGACCGTAATAACCGAAAATGTCATGCATTGCAACCCGTTAGGGGATCATAGGACTCTCCAACCAAATACCGACCCCTTCGAAAGGGATAGCGCAGGATTGCAAAATGGTCCCTTCTTCATCCTCAGTCAAACTAAGTGACAGGAGAGGAGGTCGCGGCGGGGGTGAAGTCAATGGTTCGAAGGTAGTCGTGGGAGGAGCGAGGTCTCCATTGCATAAGCCTGGGTTTGGTTGTGAGCTGCTGCATAACATGGAACTCCTCAACCCGGATCGGAGCGGGTGAAATTTCTCTGATTTCACAACGGACCGGACTACGTTGTGCGATGACACTTGATTGTTGCATTGCATGAAAATAATTGTTTGATAATCCTGTTTGTGCTTGTATGCATTCATGAGTCTCCAATTCAACTTACTGAGCTGTAGTTGCTCATACCCTTATAGATCCTTTTGCAGGTTCTGATTTGTAATCTCTTCAAGTACCATGCCGCCCTACAATTATCCAGAGGTTAGTCTTTTGACGCCAGGGGTGTGAGGATCAAGTTATTTAGCTTAATGTGTAACCAGACTGACCTTGTAGTTAAAGGATGAAGACTGTTAGTTATTCTGTAAATTAGTAAACTGTA
The DNA here is from genome assembly GCA_024138005.1 of Lumnitzera racemosa. Taxonomy (NCBI): domain Eukaryota; kingdom Viridiplantae; phylum Streptophyta; class Magnoliopsida; order Myrtales; family Combretaceae; genus Lumnitzera; species Lumnitzera racemosa. Next base: position 71,071,079 of record JAMXBC010000003.1, on the reverse strand, counting down.
GTTATTATGTAAATCTTCCTGGGAAGCTCTGTGGACTTACTTATATGATTATCTATGTTTAATAGTAATTTGAGTTACTCATCATATTTGTAGTATAATCATTAATCGAACTGTTTACTTCAAAGCGAGTGGTCGTCGACGCCTTGTGTAGATTATCTCTATGGTAGGAACTGTGAGGCCAGTTTCTATCATAGAGTGGTTTACACGGCGGGACTGTTGTGACCTCGCGACTTCGGGGCGTAACAGTAAAGCTATCAACAAGATTACAGTAAAGTTCAGATACCCCATCCTAAGGATAGACAATATGTTGGGTGAATTAAGTAGTGTAAGAGTCTTCAATAAGATTGATCTAAAGTTAGGATAACACCATTTTCGAATGAGATAAGGAAATGAATGGAAAACTACTTTTAAGACCCGACATGACCTATACGAGTCGATGGTCATGCCTTTCAAATTATCAAATGCCCCAAGCACTCTTACATGGTTGATGAATCATGTTTTGACAACATCCTTATCTATAGTACCAACTTAGCAAGCCTTGCCAATCATCTGCGAGCTATTTTTAATGTCCTTTGAGAAGATAAATTGTTCATAAACATAAAGAAATGCTATTTTTATTAGGAAGAAGTAATCTTCTTAAGTTACAAGTTTGGTGGACAAGGATTGAGAGTTGATGAAGAAAAGATGCAAGCTATTGTTGAGTGGTCAACTTAACTTCATATGCTAAAGTGAAGAGTTTTCATAGATTGACATCATTCTACTAACGCTTTATCCAAGGATTCAATACCATAGTAACACCTCTGACTGAGCTAATAAAGAAGAATGGGTAGTTCAAGTGGGGAGAGAAAGAAGAGAGGAGTTTTGCCAAGGTAAAGGTAAGGTTGACCTCTACCCTAATCTTAGCTCTACCGAACTTTGATAAAGTGTTTAAGCTTGAATGCGACGTATTAAGTATTGGCGTTAGGGCTATGCTAATGCAAGAAAGTTGACCTATCACTTATCATAGCAAGAAGCTTAGAGGAACACAATTAAACTATTCTGTGTATGACAAAGAACTTATGGCCTTAATATGAGCTCTTCGCATATGGTAACATTATCTTTTGCCAAAAGAATTTGTCATATACATAGAACATGAGTCTTTGAAATATTTGTGGAGCCAATCTTAGCTGTCTAAATGTTAAGCTCGATGGATTGAATTTTCGGAAGGTGTCAATTTTGTCATCAAATATAAGCAAGGTAAGAATAATGTAGTTGCTGACGCTTTGACAAGAAGACATGCTCTTTTCACTAAGTTACAAACCAGACTATTGGTGTTTGTAAGCATTATGAATTAGTATTGGTATGATTCTCATTTTGGTCATATATTTAGATGATGTGAAGAAGGAAGAATAGTAGATGAATACTATGTAAGGGATGGCTACCTATTTTGATGAGGCAAATTAGATGTACCGACTTATTTAATAAGGGAGTTGTTGGTAAGAGAAGCCCATAGTAGAGGACTTTCTGGGCACTTTAGAAAATGAAGGATGTAGCATAATGTACATCATGTGATTAAGGGATATAATACCTACAAGAACAAAAGAAGCCAACCAAAACATGGGAAGGTAATGCCTCTACTTACTTCAACCAAACCATAGGCTAATCTAAGTATAGATTTTGTCCTTGGACTACCTCGAAATGCTTGAGGCAAAGGTTTTGTAATAATTGTCATTGATAAGTTCAACAAAATAACACATTTTGTGCCCTGCACCTAAACTGGCGATGCTTTGGTTATTGCTTCTTAGTTTTTACAAGAAACAGTTTGCTTGCATAAAGTGCTGAGGAGTGTGGTATTTGACAGAGACAAAAAATTCTTGAGCTACTTCTAGAGAACCATCTAGAGTCAAATGGGAACCAAGTTATTGTTCAATACTTCTTGTCACCCCCAAACCAATAGCTAGATAGAGATTGTTAACTGTGCCCTAAGATCATTGCTTTAAGCTATAGTAGGAAAGAACTTAGCTGACTGGGACGTTTGCCTACTAGTAGTAGAATTTGATTACAATAGGATGGTATATGCCACCACTAGGCATGCCCCATTTGAGGTTATATATGGCTTCAACCTTGAGCTACCCCTTGACCATGCTCCCATGTTGCCCATTAACTAAGAAGATCTGGAAACAAGACATAAAGCACAATCCCTCTAGCAAATTTACCAATTCGTTGCCCAGTACATTGACCAAGCTGCTATAAAACTAAAGGAAGGAAGACTAAGCAATTTAAGCCTAGTGACTAAATGTAAGTAAGGAAAGGTTTCCTAATAGGAGGAAGAATAAACTATTTACTAAAGCTGAAGGACCATTTAGGATACTCTAGAAGATAAATGAAAATGCATGCCAACTAAAGCTACTAAAAGACTTTAGAGTGTCATATATATTTAATGTTGCAGACTTCAACCCCCACCGACCCGAGGATAACTTAGATAAAGACTAATCGGATTTGATCCCAAATCCTAATCAACTCTTATGGGGATGATTAGAATTAGACAATTAAACCCTTTACCTAAGCCTGAGCTCGAGGAATGGAAAGCTTAGCTAGATAAGTTTTTTCTTTACACACCACATTTGATGAATCTAAACTACCATAGTCTACTGACCTAATGCCCTAGCCAAACCAAACACTCTTGTACTTATTGACAGTCTCTAGTTGCTAAGCTATAATACATCTAGATAACAACTTAGCCCATCCAACTAGCTACTCAGCCAACTTGAATCTAAGTTATACCTAGTACATCTAAGTTGAATTCACCTCGAAAAGATCACCTAATTAGCTTGGCATTACTGAACTGTCACCTTGAATTGGCATAATCACTCAATAGCACCTATGCTAACTAAATAGTTGTCCATCATTTTGCTAAGTGCATAACCACTAGTTACCTACCATGTGTTTGAGGACCCCTATGATAGAATCTTCCATACAGGATACCTAATTTTGTAACATACTTGTTTTAAACATTACTCCTTTTGCCTGTTTCATTTTAGGCAAGATTCCCTAAGTTTTTTAGTAGAAATACCTACTGTACATGTAGCCATAAATCATCTTACATTCTCTATTATTGGATGTACTCCCTTTCATGAACATTGTTCATAGCTTGTTTGCCTACTTTACTTTTATACTAACCCTTAAGCAAGGTTAGGTAGTTAGTACCCTCATTAGACTATCTTGTGTCTCATATTGAATTGAGTTGTGAGTCCTCGAAAGTTCCCTAATGTGTCATATCCTTAATGTTGTTCGAGAGTTGCTTGTTTACTTTCTTATTCCTCATACATTCCCTAACTTGTTTTCTAGTTCTCGATGAGCTTAGACTCACCCTCGATATGGTCACCCTTATCAATCCTTAATCATAGCCTATTGACAGCCATACTCTACTACCATGATCTTTGCCTATGGTCTCCTCCATATTTAAATATCATGGATATTTCTTCTCCTTTTCATTCTAAACTTACTTTCTCTCTCAAAAATACACTTGTCTTGGAATTTTCTCTCATACTCACACCAAAATCTTACAAAACTTTACAATCTAACCATGTGCACTTTGAATCTAAGGTATGTATATCGTGCCTATCTATTTCTTTTCTTAGATTTGTTGATGTTGTGTTGAAAAATTAGATTAATGGTTAAGGTCTTAAGAAGAACAATTTGACTTACATGTATAGAAATCTTAGTTTCTAGGTATAGTTTAAGTTATATAATATGATGAAAAGTGTTGTTTAATTATTATCTTTTAGGAATCAATCGAAAAATGCATGTTTGTTGAGTATTAAATTCATGAGAATGTATGGTATATTTTCCGTGATGAAGGAAAGTAAACAAAAGTAAGGGAATCCATGTTATTGATGATTGTTCTTGTTGTATGATTAGTACAATTTATGTAGCAATGTAGAAACTTGATGTAAATGAGACCTATGTGCAATTACAGTAATTCTTAGAATTCACAAGATTAGCAATGGTAATTTTAATTGTTGATATAAATCTAGTTGAACAAGCTCTAAAAATTCATGTTTAGCGACATGGAATTTGTTGTTACAATTGCACATGAGAATAAGATGGTTAGAAATTGGGAAAAAAAGTATTAAAGATTTGTATATTGAAAGTTAATGTCCATGTCAATAAAGATTTTGAGATAAATATAGGATTTAGTCATATATCAATCTTATCATTTTATTAATCCTTGATTTTAGAAAAATAGCATTTCAATATATAATCTTTTTTTAATTCAAGGATTTTTTATGTTGTTTAGTTGAATAAATTAGTAATAAACTAGGATTGATTTTTTAGTCTTGTTAGATTCTTGAATTAACCATTGTTTGTGTAACATAAATTTGTTTCTTTTAACCAAATTGAATTCCTTTCTTTCTGATTTTAGAATCAAGCTAAGGGTAAAACATGTAGCATGCAATAACTCAGAGTCATATTTGAGCTAGGTTTCACTCATACAAGCTGGTTATGACATTAGAATGAGGCAATTGATTGAGTTTAGAGGATAGGATTGGTGTGACAATCAATAGGCTAGTGCACAAGGAACTAATACTAGAGGTGCCGGTACACTAAGGTTAGCTTTTCATAAAATAGAACTTAATAGATGGAATATGCTATACTTTATATGTAATGTTCAAGAGGTCACCATGTCATTCAATAAGTTAGTTGCTAGAATGTGTATTTATTCTTTAAATTATGTTAAGGCTCAATAGTATATGGAGTTACCATATAAGCCACCTTAAGTGGTTTTGAGTCTTTTGTTTAGATGGATTTGACTATTTGGGAAGGAGGAACTTATGACTTGAGGAAGTCAAAGGCTTCTAATCTAAGAGATCCGACTCTCAAATTGATGCATTACATTATGGCTAGGGATTTTACTAAGAGGAGGAATAGTCAAGGTGTTGTTAATGAAAGGGATATTTTATACTTGCATAGTATTACTAACAAACAACCCATAAGTTTGGTTGTTATGATGGCTGGGTTCCTTAGGAACCAAGCTACTGATCATCGTTTAGATTTTATTTTTTTACATCCCTTTATCACTTGACTGGGGAGAAATACCTATTTTCATGGCATCCCTTGGATGCTAGAACTGGATACTCTTGCCCCTTTGACCTAGGAGTTCATCAAGGCCATGAAGCTTCTTGTAGCATTTGAAGATCCACTTTCAGAGCCTTTTGGTGTGGCTACGTCCCCATCATCCTAACTATGATTTGATTCATCATCTTCTTTGGTATTTGGCACAATTAAGAGGATTATAAGGAAGATATTAAAGAAGTATAGGATTCTGACACAAAAGATCGATTATACTAAGGTTAAATAGGATGTACTTAACATATTTGGGAGACCACTCCCAACCTTTACCACTCATGTCGACCTTAGACTTAAATGAAGAGTCAGTAGAAGAGGAGATTAAAGAGGAGGATGAAGAGGAAGAGGAGGATGATAAGTGACTTATCCTTTGTATTCGTTCTTTATTTTTAAAGGACTCAGTTTGATTTTTATTTTGCATGGCCATGCACCCTTATTGATTTACTATGGCTCTATTCCATCAAGATAACTATTTAATCTTATGATGCTTTGTAAGTTTTACAAGGTGTTAACACTTTAGTACTTGAATTAATTGTTTTATTTAGTTTATTTTATTTACTTAACTTCATTTTGTTTTCTAGTTAGTTTGTCTAGAAACAAAGAAAATCATGAACTTAAATGAATCATGGAATTTAGATAATGGACTTCAAATTTTTCTCAACAATTAATGCTAAAATTGGAGAAGTCCTAGTTCTCTTTTTTTTTTATTTTTTATTTTTATTCCACTTTATTTTGATTTGCATTATTATATATATTGGAGACAATGTACAACTTAAATGTGGGGGAACAAATTGGCTATGTATGTTATAAAGTAGATAGGCACTTAAGTTTTTGAAATGTTTCTTGAATTAGAAATTTTATGAAATTTGCACCCCTTATATATTAATAAAGCAATTTTCTTTTTCAAATTTTCCCAAATACTTTATGAATTTAGAACGCATTGTTGAATTTGAGTGATTAATCCTTATGATACAAATTTTCCTACTAATTAAGTTTAAAGTTATACTCGAGATTATGATAGTTATAGATGGGTTAAAGACTAGTTATTTTAAAAGTCTTTGAGAAAATCAAAGTAACTGAAGGTATTAACTGAATTAAAAAAAGAATTGCCAAAAATTGGTAAGGGTCGATCTTGGTCCCTTAAAAGAGCAAGATTCTTTCCCAATGCTAATTTGTAAAAAGGAAGTTAATTAAAGTAGTTAAGGCATGGCCTTAATCCCTCAAAAGAGAGAGGCACTTTCTTGCTAATAACCGCTAAATGGATAAAAGGGTTAAATTAAGAAGAAATGGCCTTGGTCTGTTAAAAGAGCGAGGTACTTTCTTAATGCTAACCTAGATTTAATAAAGAAATTAAATTAAAATTAAAAAGCCTCTCAATGAAAATTGGAAGAAATAGAGAAACAATCATATGATGAATTGATGTAATATACATTCAATCTAGTTTTTCAAAATAAAATTAGGTAAGGGAAGATTTCTCTCATCATGAGTTATATTGAGGAAATCTCTATAACTTTTTCTTAGCTAGTCAATGATTATTTTAATCTCTAATTTAGTTTTTTTTTTTAGGTGATGTAGCTAACTTTGAATTATTTAGATTAGTTATTGAAATTCAATAGTGCTTAAGTGTTCTAAAGGCATTATGAAGTTAAAGAAAAGTGGTGATTTTGAAATTTTTTTTTTAAACTATTTGAACTTAAGGGTGCACCTTTTTGAGAATTATTTTTAAATGCCTCATCCTTAAGATATTTTACTTTAGCTCTTACTGTTTTGCTTAAGGATAAACAAAAGCTTAAATATGTAGGTCTTTGACAACATAAATTTAGCACACATATTCTATAAGAATTTTGTGCTATTTTAGATATTAATTTAGTTAATTTTATAATATTTTAAGTTTAATTAGTTTAAATTTCATTTTAGGGATTTTGGAAGCAATTTATGAAGTTTACGACTATAATACCCTAAGGTTCTTAGCCCTTAAATTTAGGGTGTTGGTTAGCATTATCCATTCCAGTTTAAATTTCACGACAAGTTAAAAAAGTTAGAGAAAGGAACTTAGTAAAGTCAATTTCTCAAAATAAAGTATATAAAATTTTTAATTTGTTAAAAACATAAGTTTATTGGTAAGGCCAATGTTTATCGAAAATTTAAGTTTCGGGAAGTTTTGAGATATAATGACATCTTTGAGAGAAGTGATTTAACTTATAAAAACAAACAATGTGAAACGAAATTATATATAATATTGATGTAATATGTTGAATATAAACAATATGTATTAAAGAAGTATATATATTAATATAAATATATAAAGTATAGTTAACAAAATACAAAAATGGTTATAATTATTTAAAAACTAACTTGATGAGTCATCTCATCCAAACATGATGCGGTTGCTTAGGGATAACCTACGATGATGAGTTAATAGCCAAATTGTGAGAGAATGCCACCTAGCACTAATGGATCAATATGAAAATGACACATAAACCATAGAATTGATACTTGGATTGATGACTAAGCCACCTACCTAAACCGAATTTTATAAATAGATCCTCAACACTAGAAATTAAACATTTTATCAACCTAATTTCATGTAGCAAAAATTTAGAATTAAATAAAAACAAGGGAAAAAATAGAGTGTAAGCTGCTCATGTGCAATTCACAAACCAAACAACAACCTGACATTAAGCCACTTTAGGATTTAAAGTTTTGCCATGAGTAGAGTTGCTCCAACATAGTTAAGTGGCCGGACGGCAACTAGAGGTCAATGGCATAAGTGATCTAATTTTCCGATTGTAAGTTGTCCAATTTTTTAAAAATACCTAATGTTGTTAATAAATTATGGAAAAAAGTTTTCTAAGGTTATTTAGGTATAGATTAATGTAGTAATATATGGTGAAAATATATGATGCCTAAGAAAATGCCCTATTTAGGCAAAAATTAATGAAACTTTTAGAAATATTAAATATTATCGTTTCAACTTGAAATTTTGAATATAATATACTTAATGTATATTGAATTATGGTAGTAAGAATTTTTGAAAATAAACCTATCTACTATTTATTACAATTATTTTAAATAAAACTTGTAGTTTTACCATTTTGTTAAAATAATTAGATTTTGAGTAAATTAATGGAAGAGCCTAATATATTTTGACTTTTAAAGGTTCAAAATAATATTTGGAACACTTTCATCTTATTTAGTTGGCTGAATGGAAATAGAGGTAGGGTGTGGTTGGTGGTAGGTGAGGGGTGTGCGAGGGGGAGGGTTTGGGAGGTTGAACTGCAATTACTTGGGTGCAATTGAATTAGTATTGTGTTATTTACTTTATATAATAAAATAAAGAATAAGCCATGAATAAAAAAGGAAATATGTAAAATGCCCTCACATAAAGAATAATGAAATATAAAATTCAAATTCAAATAAAATAAAAACCCATATTCATCACCATCTTTGCTCTATAACTATGGAGGAATCACAATTCTTTAATTACGAACGTAAATGCAAATTCCGAGTGCATGTGTAATATGCTTTCCACGTTAATAATCATTATAGATGGAAAAGTCAAACCAAACATTGTAATATGGGGGTGGGGGGTTTCTAAGTAATTGCTGTGTAATGAACATTACATTCTATGTCAGTGAACATAGTGTTTATTTTTATTTTAAACATAAAATTGCTTATTTTCCTAATTTAGGCAATAATCTAATTTTGTAAAATTGATCGTCAGTATTTAAACCATATATTTTTGTCAGTTCATGGTATTTTTTATGGAATTAATCAGGCTCATATACTATTTATGATGTATATTTCCATTATAACCTTATATATTTGTCTAAATTGTAAGATAGTGATTAATGCTAGTGAGATATTCACTAAGTCAATATAGGATCATCATTTTTGGCACATAGTATATAAATTAACCAATCAAGTTTGGGAAATGTAATTTTTGGGATTTTTAGTTTTGAATCAAGAGCATATTCAGGTCAATCACGTAATTATGATCATGTATGATTGAGTTTGCAGCGAAAAAGGATATCCACGGCAAAAAAGAATATTTTTGACCTAATAATCATGTTGTAGTTTTAGTCCTTAAGATAATTTAATGGTACTTGAAATAGCAAGTGTGACTATACAAAGTTTACTAAAATTGGATAAGAAATGAGGAAAATATAGTCAATTGAAGTTCAAAAATATAATATTGGAAGGATAAGTAGATGCAAGCTTATAAGGGTTTAGTTTTGACTTGTAGTTAACTTGAGGTCTATGTATATTTTCTTAGTGTAATAAGTGAGGAAGGATCATGTCATGAAGCATAGAATTTACACTACTGGTAAGCCTAGGTAAGTGGATATTTCCATTTTTGTGTATGTAGACTTATGTTTACCTAACTTAGAGTTTGTTGTGTAAAACTACGATTTTGTATGTGATTTCATTGATTGTGTATTAATTGAGTGAAATTTATCTTCATAGATGAATGATTTGTAGAGGCATCTTAGTGCTTAGAAAACTTAGAACTTGAACTATTATACTAGGTTTTACCTAAGTGAACCTAATATTAAGGGTTGAATTATAAAGCTTGGGCACAAAGTTAGATCTAATCGAATGAGTTATTCTTCATATGGAACTTGAGATTCATGCATAATAGTAGGATTATATTGATTGTTGTTTTTATGGCATGGCACAAAAAGACCTATAGGTTAAGCTTTTTGGAAACTGGAATATTACTTTCATGGTATGGTTTCATTTATGCTGGGTATTGTAGCTTCTTGTTATCGTAGGTTCCTAAACTTTATATCTAGATAACTAGGATAGTCAACTAATTGGGTGTGACCTAGGTTAAGCTATGATATTAGTATCGATGCATGTTACGTATATAAGCATAGCACCTCTTCACTACATAGACTTCCTGTATTGGAAATTCTCAATATGAAATTGAATACCTTATGGTAATGATGTTTGTAAATGTATGTTATGTGTATGTTGTGTGTATGCTATGTTTTCTTTTATCTACTCTCACTTGGCTCATAAAGAGCTGAGGAGATACATGTATATCCTTAGGTGAAGAAGAAATCTAAGTAGGCATCACCATCAGTTAGGAGAAGACTTTTGATAGTGTATAAGATTGAGTCAGCTACTTTTGAAAGAAGCCTTGCTGCATTTTGATCATAGTCCTAAGAAAGATCTATGTATGTGTAATGAAATTAAAAAAAAAATACTATCTTTTAAGTTTAGTTATGTTTGAGGATGGACCCTTTTGTGTAATCAAGTGTAAAGTTGAACTTCGTTATAGCACTCTTTCATTATAAATAGGAATTTTTTTAAATGTAAACAAATATTTCTTTATGATGGTACATCATGTGCTATGCTAGGATGTAAGATCCTTTAGTTGAAATTAGAGCATAAGTTGGGGACTATAGTACTAGATACATATGAGGTGTGTGAGGTAGCTAGGTATTATATAAATTTATCCATGTTATTAATGATTACTATAAGGAAATTGATCATGTTTGTTTTGTTTGTTACTAGTCATAAAATGGTGCAAACACGTATAAGTTGGGATCTTGGCTCATCTTCTATTCCTAAAAGGTAAATGAGGGAAGAATAGCAACCTTAACTAAATCAAGCTCCACCTTTACAAATAACAAATGTGGTACAACAGGTTATAACTGCCTTAACTAGGGCTAGTAGAGCAAACAGGGATAAGCTAGCTTGAGTACAACATATTGAAAAAGCTTTTGAAGTGCATGAGGTGAAAGAGAATAAGAAAGTAGGGATTGCAACTATTTTATTAGATGGACATCCAAATAATTAGTAGAGGGGTAAGAAACAATCCATGTAGAACCTATAGGTTGCAATGCCTTTAAGGATGTATTTCTAGTATAGTATTTCCTTAAATATATGAGAAAGCAAATGTGTGAAGAGTATTATAAGTTAAGGCTAGCAACTAAGACTATTGAAGAGTATGAATGGGTGTTTAATAGGTTGTTGTGATACCTCGAGGAGTAGGTTAGGATATGTATTAATGCAAAATGAGAAAGTGATTTCTTACGCTTTAAGATATCTTAAATCATACAAATGAAACTATCCAACTGATGATTTAGAGCTTGTAGATATAATATTTGCTTTAAAAATCTAGTGGCATTACCTTTATGGTGTAAAATGTAAGGTATTCACTAATTACAAGAGCTTAAAGTATATTTATATACAAAAAGAATTGAATTTGAGACAAAAACAGTGTAAAGGATTATGATTTTATGATTCATTACCACCTTAGGAAGGCTAATGTAGTGGTAAACGCATTAAGTAGAAAGAAGTTTAGTAGTGTTGCTATATCCATTAAGGATAAACAAGAATTGACTGAAGGAATGGAGAAGTTAAGCTTAGAAATTATAACAAAGTAGAGAGTGGCATGTTAGGTAATCTGAAAGTAAAGCCTAGACAACTTGAGTGTATTAAGGAGTTAGATAGGAGATATAGAGCTGCAAAGGATTAAAGATAGTATTGACCAATACCTTGACCTTTAGAATTGATGATGCAAGCATATTGAAGTTTAAAGAAAGGTTTTGTGTACTAAAAGATCTAGAAGTTAAGAAGGTAATTTTAGAATAAGTACATAATGTAAGATATTCCCTACGCTTAGGATGTACAAGGTTTTAAAGTAGAAATTTTAGTAGATGAGAATGAAAAGAGATGTGGCATAATATATATCACATTGTATGACTTGACAAAAGGTGAAGGTTGAACATTAAAGACAAGGAGGATTGTTATAACCTTTACCTATACTCATACCCAAGTGGAAGTGGGAGCATATAACCATGGATTTTGTGAGTGGTTTACCAAGAACAAGGGGACAACATGATATGATATGGGTTGCAATGGATAGACTCACAAACTTAACACATTTCATAGCCATAAGGCAAACGGTGATGTTTCTCAAGTGGAAGTGTAAGTCAAGGAGATAATTTTTTTTTTCATAGAGTACCAATGTTAATGATTTTAGATTGTAATTCTAATTTTATGTTTCGATTTTGTCAATCCTTGCAAGAGGAGATGGGAATGAAGTTGAACTATAATATTGCTTATCATCCCTAAAGTGATGGGAAATATAAATGAACAATACAAACTTTAGAAGATATGCTAAGAGCATATGTAATGAATTTTAGAGGTAGTTAGGATGATCATCTACTATTATTAAAATTCATCTAAAATAATAGTTATCATAGTACTATTTAGATGGCTCCATATGAAGCATTATGTGGACATAAGTGTAGGTCCCCAATTTATTGCGATGAAGTGGGAAACAAGCAAGTTATTGGACCGTTAATGTTTCAAGATCTTAAGGAGAGTGTACAAATAATTAGAGAATGAACATAAATTGCCCAAAGTTGGTAGAAAAGCTATGCGGATGTTAGAAGAAGCCCTTAGAATTCTATGTGAGAGATTGGGTATTTTTAAAGATATCTCCAATGAAAGGTGTGAGGCATTTTCATAGTAAAGGAAAGTTAAGTCCTCGGTATGTTAAGCAATATGAAATCAAGAAAAAAATTAAGAAAGTCACCTATGAACTTAAATTACCTAATGAGATGGTAGGAATTCATAATATGTTTGACATTTCAATCTTGAGAAAGTTTATAGGTGACTTAGTAGCAATATTGGATGTATCTCCAATGGATTTAAAAGAAATCTTTATGTATATAGAGCATCCAATTCGTATTTTGGATACAAAGGTTCAAAGGTTAAGGAATTGAGACATCGAGTATGTAAAGGCCTTGCTGAGTAGACATACCATTGAGGAAGTGACATGAGAATCTATCGAATTAATGTGAGCTTAATACCCTAACCTATTTATGCAAGGCAAGTAATCTTATCGTCAATCATCTTTTCGCTAGGATAAGGTTATGAGTATATGTCATTCAACTTATAGTTAAGTTTTGATGATAGAACTTTTTGTAAGGGGAGTAAGATATAATACTCTAAGGTTCCGAGCGTCTAAATTTAGGAAATTGGCAATATTATTTGTTTTAGCTCAAACTTTATGGCAAAGTCAGAGGAAGTAACTTGGTAAAGTCAATTTTCCAAAAACAAAGAATATAAAAGGTTTAATTTGATAAAAATATAAATTTATTGGTAAAGTCAATATTTATTAAAAAATTTTAGGTTTGAGCTTTGAGATATAATGAGATCTTAGAGAGAAGTTATTTAATTTATAAAAATAATAAAGTGAAGTGAAAATTGTATGCAATATATACGTATTGTGTCAAATATACATAAGATGCATTAAATATGTATATATATTAATATAAATATATAAACTATAGGTAAAATAATACAAAAATGGATATAATTATTAAAAAAAATTACTTTATGAGTCATCAACTCATCTAAACATGACGTGGTAGCTTGGGAATAGCCAACAATGATGAGTTAACAGCTAAGTTATGAGGGAAAGCCACCTAGCACTAATGGATAAATATAAAAATGACACATAAACTGCAAAAATGATACTTGGATTGATGGCTAAGCTACCCACCTAACTCCAAATCTATAAATAGACCCTCCACACTAGAAATTAAACATTTTAGCAACCTAATTTCTTATAGCAAAAATTTAGAAAAAAATAATTCAGAATTAAACAAAAACAAGGGAAAATAGAGCACAAGCTAGTCACATGCGGTTGATAAACCAAACAACAACTTGACATTAAGCCACTTTGGGATCTAAAGGTTTGCCATGAGTAGAGTCTAGCCAATAAGGTCTAGTCGCTAGAGGGCGACTAGAGGCTGGTGGTTTAGGAGACTTAATTTTCCTCTGATAATTAGTCCAACTTTCTAAAAGTATCAATCTTGTTAATTAATTATAAAAAAAATTTTTAGGGCTATTTTAAGTGTAGATTATTGTAATATTTTTTTTAATTAAACAAATTACTAGAAATATATGTTGCTAAAGAAAATACCATGTTTTAGCAAAAAATAATGTAACTTTCGAAAATATTAAATACTGTTTTTTCAATCAAAATTTTCTTACATAATATACTTAATATATATATTTAATTATGTTAACCTTTTTTTAAAATGAATCTTTTTACTATTTATTATAATTATTTTGAGCAAAATTGGTAGCTTTGATGATATTTAGAAATAATTAGATTTTGAATGAATTAATGGATGGGAAAAATATATTTTAACTTCTAGAAGTTTATAATGTTATTTAGAACACTTTTTTTCTTTTTATCTTACACATAAATTTGCTTATTTTCCTAATTTTCCATAATTTGGAGTTAAAAACGTTATTTTCACAAATATAGTCAACAAGCTAGTTTAGCACCATTGATGGTTAGTACTTAAACTATATATTTTTATAAGTTCATGGTATTTTTTGTGGAATTAATGGGGCTCACATACTATTTATTCTGTATTTTCCTAATATAACTTTATATATATGCCTAAATTATGAGATAGTGATAAATACTATTGAGATATTTAAACATAGGATCATCATTTTTAGTATATAATATATACAGGTTAAGTTTAGGAAATGTAATTTTTGAGGTTTTTAGCTTAGAAATAAAGCCTATTTGGGTCAATTACGTAGTTACGATAATGTATGGTTAAATTGGTAGCAAAAAAGGATATTTTCTACCTTATAATTGTATTGATCAATATTAGTCCTTAAGATACTTTAATAGTACTCAAAATAGTGAGCATAGTGATATAAAGTTTACTTAAATCATATAAGAAATGAGGAAAATATAGTCAATCGAAGTTAAAAAAATGTAATATTCGAAAGCTAAGCAAATGCAAGCTTATAAGGGTTTAGTTTCAACTTGTACCTAACTTAAGGACTGTGTATTTCACTCAGTGTGATAGGTGAAGATGGACTACATCGTCAAGCATAGAATTTGCACTACTATCAAACCTTGGTAAGTGGATATTTTTATTTTTGTATAAGTAAAGTTATGTCTACTTAACTTAGAGTTAGTTGTGTCAAAAACTATGGCTGTGTAATTGTTTAATTGTGTTTGTGATTTCATTCAATATGTATTGATTGAGTGAAATGTATCTTCATGTATAAATGATTTGTTGAGGTATCTTATTGCTTAGAAAACGTAGAACTTGAACCATCATTCTGGGTGTTCACTTAATTAAACCTTGTATGATGGGTTAAATTATAAAGCTTAGGCATAAAGTTGGATATAGGGCAATTGAGTTATTCTTGATATGAAACTTGAGATTAGGATGTTACATTGCTTGTTATATTTATGGTATAGCACAAAAGTATCTACGGGTCAAATTTTTAGGTAATTGGAATATTGCTAGGATGGGTTTTGGGTATATAGATTTGCATTGCTCAATTAATGCTAGCCATTTAATGTAGTTTGAGCTTAGTTAGGTATGGTAGCTCCTTGTTGCCTTAGGTTCCTAGGTTAGGATATAGGTATCGATGAATGTCACGCACATAAACAAAACACCTATTCCTTGCATAGACTTCTAGTATTGGTAATTCTCAACATGACATTGAATGCCTTATGTAATGATGTTTATAAATGTATATTATGCTTTTGTTGTGTTTTGTTTTATCTATTTTGACTTAGCTCAGAGAGAGCTAAGGGGATACTTATATATCTTTAGGCCAAGAAGAAATCTGAGTAGACATCACCATCAGCTGATGGAAGACTTTTAATAATGCATAGGTTATACTTAGCTACTTTTGAAGATGGCTTGTTGCATTTTAATCATAGTCCCAAGAAGGATATATGTATATGTAATTGAAAAAGAAAAACTAATGCCTTTTAGGCATAATGATGTTTGAAGATGTACCCCTTTATGTAATCAAGTATAAAGCTAAACTTCATTGTCGCACTATTTTGTTATAAATAGTACATTTGTTGAATGTAAATGGGTATTCCTATGTAATGGTACATCTTATACTACGTAAGGATGTAATAATAAAGTGAAATCATTGATCAATGATTAAAGGGGATGAACCTTGAACGAGAAACAAAGTCTAGCAAAGAACATGGTTGAGGACCACAACATGTCCCTTTTGTCATGCAATTTCATCAAATTTTCAAAGATTTTAGATAAAGTACAAGTACATGCCCTAACTCTATAACCGTGTACCTAATCATTAACTTACAGGAAGTTTAGAATCTTCTATTTATTTTTTTTAGTTTTCTTTGTAAATCTAGGTTAAACTCATAAAAATAGATGTCTAGGCCTAGGTATATAAAGAGAGCCTTATTTATATTTTTGAAGAATTAATATTTACTCAAGTTACTAGTTTGATATCTAAGTTTGTTATTGAGTATACGAGTTCCTTCAGTGAACAAACTCGTATAATTAGAAAGAACTAAGAATGCTAAGAGATTAGGTACTGATTTCTCCATATTAGAGTAACTTAGGATGATCGACCTTATAGTAGGATCTAAGTTCTTCATGCGATTGTATAATGCTCTATTTAGAAGTGATTCGGATAATGAGGGTTTTATGATTAGGGATTTGCTTTAGATGTGAGTCCAATCAATTTAGATTAGGCATCTCCATGGTTTAAAGAGTAGTTGAGGTTGAAAGTTGCACAGAACTAAGCAATAGATAATAACGATTTACTAAGGATTATATACTCTTTATTTTAATTGAATCATACTTAAATATTTTAAGTAGTCTTGTTTATGTTATTTAGTTATTTCATTTGTTCCTATTTATTTTATTTATCGTTCCTTATTCATCTCTACTTCTTAATCAAATTTATCTTAAATTGTTAAGTTAGAAATTCACAGTTTAGGGTTAATTGCTAAAAACCTAGGGTTCTCACATTTATGATTTCTCGTGAGATCAACACTTGGTCTCATAATCCATTTTAACTATACTATAATTTGATCAGATGCACTTGCTTGATACATTACGCCCTAATTAGTGCACTTGCTTAAGCCCCCATCAAGTTTTTGATATTGTTGCTGACGAACCAATGGATTGAATTCGTTATGATGCTAGGAAAATCCCTTTACCTATTATTTTAACTTACCTCTTGTTCATAATTTTATATCCTTCTTATATTGTGGTGTTTTATTATATTTGTTGCTGCTAACTTTTCAAAATTTTAGTATATGACCAAGAATAGTAATACAAATCTCATAGAATTTGATCCGAAAATTCAGAAGACTACTTGTCTTACACATAGAAGAGAGTGTAAAATAGTTTATCTATAAAACCAAGGCTCTCTACTCCAATTCAAGGAAAAAGAAGACTAAGAAGAAGAAGGAGTTGAGGAAGACATGACTATGAATAATGATGAAGCTAATAACACCATGAGGGAGTATGCTAAGCCAACTATCACTTGGGGCTAATTCTAAGATAATCAGACTTACTGTTCAAGCATTCATTTTTTTAGATTCAACCAATTGTTACTTAGATGGTGCAACAATCTATTCAATTTGATGGGTTGGCTTATGAACATCCAGACCATCAACACTTAAGTTTTTTGAGAATTGTGACACTTTCAAGATCAATGAGGTCATCGATAATATGAATTTAGCATACATTTTCTAAAGTTATTTTAGATCCTAATTTAGCTAATTTTATAATATTTTGTGCTTAATTTGTTCAATTTTCATTTTCAAGAACTTTAGAAGCATTTTATGAAGTTTTGAAGATTTTTACCATGTTTGGTAACTAATTTGAACAAAAGCATTGATTACAGAGAGAAGCAGATGAATTGCAAGTGAAGAAAGAAGTTCAATAAAGACCATGACCACATTCCACACCCATGGCCCTTACTCATCATCCCTTCATCATTTAATTTCATTGAAATTTTGAGATTTTGGATAAAGCAGAAATACATGCCCAAGCTTCACTGTTGTATACCACGACCGTAGACTTGTAATGATTTGTAAATTTCCTACTTTTGTTAAGTTTTCTTTGTAATTCTAGGTCTACTTCTTGTAAAGGGGGCTCCTATTTTCCTTTCATTTCTCTTATTGTCATGTTTTTATTGTGATTGCTTAGTAAATCATTGTAGAAACCATATGTTCTAGGGTGACTTTTATTACTAAAATTTAGTATATGACTTTGCATATTATAATCTAATTGTATTGTTTTTATTCTCTGCTTTAATTCAATATACCAGTGACTAAGCTATTGCTAAAATCTATTATAGAGTTCACAAGAGCATACAATTTGACTAACTGACATAATTTGGCAAAACTGGCTAACTAAAATGTTTAATAGTTCAATTTTTCCAAATTAAGGCAACTTAATAGTAGAAGCCAAGATTGAGAGCATGTAGCATGACTAATTAATACACTTAGGCAAAACTAGCTAGCTAAAACAGTTAATGGTCCAGTTTTTCTAAATTAGGGTAACTTAATTGTTGAATTCAAGATTATCATGTATCCCTGTGGCACTCTCTTTAAAAGCAATTCTAGTAAAGAAGGTTTGAAGATTAGGAATTAGCTAGAGACGTGGGTTCCGTTAGTTCAAAGTATGACTCTCCACAATCTAACATAGCAATTGAGATTGAATATATCACTAGCGACTAAGTAGTAAAAATACTATATATTTACTAAGGAATATGCTTATCTTTTTATTAATTTAATTGCACTACTTACTTAATTATTGTTCATGTTTAATTATTTTTAATTAGTTGTTCTTACTAGTTACTCATTTCATTTAATTTTCTTATCTTTATCTTTAATTGTTTATTTATGTTAACATTGCGATCTCTAATTTCCACTTTTAATTTATTCCATTGAATCTTTTATCATATAAGTTAGCTAATTGAATAATCTTAGGGTATAATTGGCACAAATAATTGGATATACTCCCATGTAGGGTTCTTCATAGGATTGACACTAGGAATCGTAATCTATTTCATCTATACTATAATTTAACTACGTATACTTACTTAACGAATGTAATTTATGCCCCATTAAGTTTTTTGCACCATTTATGTGGATCCAAAAAGTAGTCTAATTAGGAAATTAGCAAAAACCCAAGATTCTTCAATTATTTTGACATATTTGCAATGTTTCTTTCCTTAGTTATTTTGATATTATTTTCTTTTATATTATTACTAATTTCTTAATCTTTCTAGTTTAAGACCAAAAGTAGCAACAGCAATTTAGCGGAATTTGATTTAGAGATTGAAAGAATAGCATGGTATCTCTATAAAAGAAATCGTCATACCATGGATCAAGGCTTGCCACTCAGATTAGAAGAAGAATAAGAAGATTTAGATAGTGGACAGGAAGTTGAAATAAAAAAGATGGCTTTCAACAATGGGAACAACAATGATGATACCAACAAGACACTTACGAAGTTCACTAAAACAAAGGTGACTAAAGTTGAGTCCAACATTGCAGGGCCTGCAATTAACAAAAAAATTAGATTCAATGCAATGTCATCTAAATGGTCCAACAATTCATTGACTATAATAGATTGGTTAATAAAGATCCCAACAATCATATCTCAAATTTCTTAGGAATTTGTGACACATTCTAGATTAATGGTATCTTAGACGATTCGGTAAGATTGAGATTATTTCCATTCCCTCAGTGAGGTAAGGTTAAGTAATGGCATAATTCTTTACATAGAGGCTCAATTATGACTTTGGAATTGATAGTAGGAAAATTTCTTGGAAAATATTTCTAGCTTGCTACTATGATGAAAATTAGGAATAATATTTTTGCTTTTATCCAATTCGATGATGAGACTCTATAATACTTAGGAGAGGTTCAAAGAAATATTGAGGAGTTATCTGTACCATAGATTACCTAAATGTATGCAAATCTGAACGTTCTATAATGGACTTAATTATTTCACAAGTCAAATGATCAATGACAGAATTGGAGGTGCTTTAAGTGGTAAGACATTAGATGAGGCCTAAAAGTTGATTGAAGGCATGATGATGAATAATTAGTAGTAGGATAATGTAAGAGTTAAGGTGAAAACGTTTGGAAAATATAAAGTTGATTTTATAACTACATTAATTGCTTAGGTTGAAAACTTAAGTAAAAAGATTAATGGACTAATAAAATCCATTAATTTAGTACTAGTTGAAATTTCAACTAAAATTGAAGATATGAATTTTGTTACTAATCATTATGTGAACAGCCCTTCAGCGATACTTATAACCTATGTTAGAGAATTCATCCCAACTTTTCTTGGGGAGGCCAACTATAGCCACCAAATCAAAATGTGTAACAATAAAATAAGGTCTCCAACATTGAAGAATTGATGAACCAATTTATCCAAAGTTAGATGCACGATTCTAAGCCAATGAAGGTACACTAAGGAGCATAGAAGATTTACTAAGGAATTTGAAGAACCAATTAAGGCAGTTGGTGAAGATGATCACTAAAAGCCCACAAGGAAGTTTGCTTAGAAACTCTAAGCCAAATCCTAAACTAGTGGGTTTGAAAACAAACTAAGGAAAAGAAACATTAAACTATTGAGCTAACAACATAAAATAAAAGTGTTCCTTAGGAGATAACCTAAGTTTGATCGATTTAATTTTTAGTTGCTTTAGTTTATATATGTTATGTAATAAGTTAGTTCAAGTATCACAATTTTATATTAGTTTTTATCTTGCTATAATTTTCATTAAAAGTAGTTTTTGGATTGTTTTTAGGTAATATTAGTTATTGAAGTCGTCATCCAATTCGATTGTTATTTACCTTAAATTTTTTTTTGTTTCAAATTGTACTAATTTTTAGTTTTTCAAGTAATTTCAAGGACCAAGTCAAAGGTATCAAATCGGTGTTGAATTTCAAAAATTAAGTGAAGAAGATGGTTAAGTTCCATAGCCATGGACGTAGGTTATAATCCTTTTCAAATTTTGAGAGGAATTTGGGAAATTTTGGATGAGAGGTCCATGGCTAAGACCATGCTTATTGTAAACTCTAGGAAATTAGTAGTTGAACACTAATTCAAGTCCTAGTGTCCTAAATTATACGATAAGTCGATAAGGCTAGTAACAATAAAAGATTATGAAATTTAATAAATTAAATATAACACCGACAACAAAACCTTAGGAATTGATAGAAACCCTAAATCGCGTACTAAAACTCTAAAATTGACTTACACACCATTAATCAAAATTGATCTAATATTTATTCGAAATCCTAAAATTATAAATATAAACCTATAAAATAGTTAAATATTACTCAATAGTGATATAATTATAGTCAATTGCAATTTTCGACTAAATCGCCTATTCGAGTAAAATTTTAACGAAATTGCTATAATAACTTATAAAAATTATAATTATAATGGATACCAATTAAATTGATAAATTTTCCTAAAAATTTAAAAATTAATTTATAATGAGTATTATTTAATTTATATGTTTCGAAAAATTACATATATTTACTATTAATTTTTATTTTCCTTCTCTTTCTTTTTCTTTTTATCTCTTTTCTTCTTTTTTTCCTTTTCCCCAATTGCTACGATCTAGAAATAGAAAGAAAATCAGCACCCCACGTGAAGAAATAAAGTGCCAAGTGTTGAAATTACAAATGAGAGAAAAATTAGACATGATAACTTTGTCCCATCTTCATTAATTAAAGGATTAGATAAGATTTTTGCTTTTATCTATCTTACTTTTCTTAAATTGGCTAATACGTGATTCAAAAAAAGAAAGAAGAAGAAAATCTAGAAAAATAAAAGTTACCAAAAATAAAAAAAGAAAAATCCTGGAAGCAAGAATGTAAGGAAAAGAAGGAAGAAAAAGAAGGAAGAAAAAGAAGAAGAAAAGGAGAAGAAAAGAGGAAGAAAAGAAGAAGAAGAACTAAAAATAATAGGTAAGTAGAAGTATTTTAGTAGTATAGATGTATATTATATTGTATGTACATGTATAAATGTATTATTTATATGGTATTTTTTTTAATATAACACTACTATTACATGTATATGTGCATAAATGCATAAATTGAATTATATATGCATGTATTAGGCTATGTATGTATACATGTGTATACATAGGTATATTATATGAAAGAGTATGTATTATGTATTTTTTTTTTTAGAATACATATAATTGGTATTAAGTATTTTTATTATATAACTATAGTATATATATATATATATATATGTAACCGTAAAATGTAAAAATAGTTATGTATACATGTATAATTATTTTCGTATATATATATATATATGTAATCGTATAGTATATATATGTAGCAGTATATTTCCATAAGTAATAATATATGTATATAGGACACAAATATATATATATATATGTATAATATAGAGTATATATTGTGGTATATCGCATATATCATAAAATATATGTATAATAAATAGTATACATATTTTATAACAAATACTACGTAAATATATATGACGAATATATAATACAAGAATAGGTATTTGTAGATTATTTATATATATATATCTAAGTATTCGAAATTATACAAGTATATTTATATGTATAAATACAAATACATGAATATATATATATGTACATAAGAGTATGTTTGTTTTTATAAAATAAGTATATACAAACATATAGCGTATAACATATATTATATATATGTAGTATACTGAAATTATATATGTAATATAATAATATCTATAAACTAAAATAAATCTATAATTATGTAAGGAGTAGGTATATATATATATATATTGCCGTAAATTAAGAGTTTTTCAATAAGGTAAAATTATAAGTTGATAAAATATATTATAAGTATATATATGTATAAATAATAAAATATATAAATAATAAGAAAATGAGAAATAATAAAGGCAATAATAATAATAATAATCATAATAAAGCTAAAAATCTAAAAAATGGGAAAAGTATGCTCAAAATAATAAAAATATCGAATATATGATTTAAATAATTATTAAATCATAAATATATTAAGAAAAAGAGAAAATTAATATTTTATAATTTTTAAACTTAAGTAGTAATTTTTATGATATTTTTATAACATAATTTAAACTACGAGTTACAACATCCAAAACAGACCTTATTACGAGAAAATATGCTTGAAAACGATCAAAATAGATTATAAGTTTATAACGATCTGAGTTAAATTGAAAAAGTTATACACAATTTGATAAAAAGCTTAAATCGACAATTTTATGTAACTAAGTGAAATAGACATATAAATTATAACACTAGTTAGCTTTAAAATCTCCAATTTATAAAATTTTTATTATTCTTAGGTGATTTCGATATAGACCATAAGTTGCTACTAGATTACTACGACCCCTTTGTTAGCCATGACTGAGTGAGTTTTTCTTGATGATTCCATACTTGTTTGTGTTTATAGTTAGTGAATATAAATTATGATTTTTAAACGAATGTGTATGGGGTTGAGTTATGCTTATGCATGATAATTATTGTTGATAGTGAATTTACTTTAAACTTCAATAATATAATGATTGTTGCATAGTAGATTTACTAGAATTGATTGTTTGTGACTTAGAATGATCACTAAATAAATAAGACTGAAAAAGTTAACTTGGATCATGCATTAATCATGTACTGCATAACTAATTCCCGCAGTCATATTACATGGAGGTAACGAAAGGCCATACATGGGTTGATTATTGATTGTTATAGATTTCGTACGATACACATGTGCATTATGACCTTACCTTGGCCCGCGGGATGACTAGACGTTGGAGGCACCAACCGCCTGGCTATAGGTCGAGTCTAGAGGCCTTTGTTTAGGGGTAAATAAGGGCTGTATGAACCTACTCACAATCATATGTAGAACTTGTTTTGATAATGTTGGTAATGGATGCACCATTACATTTTAAATATGAAACATGGAGTTTCGTTATGAAATAAATTCTAATATGATACTCGGATTTGACTGTATCGATGAATCTCCAACCCTGACTTTGGGGGGCGTTAAATCTGAGTTGCATGCAGTACCTAGTCACCTGCATGTATTTGTTTAGTATAATGTTTGTCATTCATTCATTTGGTTGAACTTAACTGTTGTATAACTTAATTGCTGTATGGTTGAGGGAAATTTTCTCACCAAGCTAGTTAGCTTATACCCTTGTAGTCTTCTCTCGCAGGCCGATCTTTTTGTGGAGTCAGGCTGTCACGTGCCCGAGGTTAGTTTTCTACACAGGGTCAGTGTGAAAGATAGATGATATCAGAGAGTACTTCTGATAAATTATAAATCTGAATATGTAATCGTTATACTAGTTGAACTTCAAACATGTTTTAAACTTTGTAGTTGTAAACTTTTGTACAGATAGACCGTGCGTTATGTTTTTATAATTTTATTATTTATCATGAAATGATATTACTTAAGCTTGTGCGCTCTTTGTAGTTAGTAGTAGCTGTAGCCTTATGTATTGTATAAAAGGGTTGTCGATTGTAAGGGAATTTAATCTACAATCCTTTGTACGATATTCGGCGACTGCCACGACTAGCCCCCTCGGGTCGTGACACTTATGGCCCTTACTTATGGATAGATAGTGATTTTGGAATCAGATAGAAAGGGAAGGAACACAACCATACCCTACGGCTGTGATCCTTACCTATGGTGGCTTTTGAATTCAAATTTCATACGGTATTTCTATTCTTTTTTCATTCCATACTTTTTCTTTCTCTCTAAAACACACATTCCTCTATGTACTCTCTATATATTTGCCACAAAAACTCATGAAACTCTACAATCTAAGCATACACATTACAAATCTAAGGTACGTACATAATCTTTACTTTTGTATTTTGTTAGATTTGTTGTTAGATTATGTAAAAGTTTGATTTTTACTTAAGATTTCTTGAAGAGCATTTTGCATGCATGTGTAGAAATTTACCAAAAGATTTCCTAGTATAACAAAAGCCCAACAGCCAAACTAAGCCTAAAAGAGTTGAAAAACATGAGGGCTACTATTTTTCTAACCAATAGGTAGATTTTCTTATCTTATCTCAAAAATATAACCTCAACACATTATGTTATATTCGAAAATGATGAAAATTGACTATAGGATCATAAAAATTGAGTTTAAAACGAGAAAGTTATACGTAATTGAAGTTTTAAAACCCGGAAAAAAATATGAAACTAAGTTAAAAAGTATAAATTGAATAATTTTAGGCTAACCTTTCAACTTTATCATATTTACGATATTTAGGGGACCCAATCGTAGGAGATGACCTACCCCAAACTACTACAATTGATCTGCTATGGCTAAGTAAGTGATTTTCAATGACTTCATGCTTAGTTTTGATTGCAATGTAGATGCACTTAAATATATACGATGAACTTGAATGCTTGTAGGATATGGGAAATGTATGTGCATGATATTATGATTGAATGCCATAACTTGTTAATAAGATAATAATGAAGATTATTATGATGATAGTTATGCCTAGTTGTATGGAATGAAATTATTTGATCACCATGGAAATTAAATTAATTGAGGATTTGATTAAGAAATTCAACAAATCATGCATTTCTCATAACTGCATTACAACTATACCTATTACCCCCTTACATAGAAGATGGGGAAGGGGCTTACATGAAGGGGGCCTCCTATAAGGATTAGGCAACAACATGCCATTTATATGTTTTTTTGAGTCTCTATCTTAAGCTATCGGGCTTACTAGGTACCAAGGGATGCTAATTATAGTGAAGGGCCATATCTTGTGACTATTGCTTCGGGTATGTGATGTAGACAATGGGAGTCGCTACATTGCTAAGCTTGGGATTTTGGCATAAATTTTGTTTCTTGAAAAGGAAAGTATATTTTTGTATGAAAGGAAAGATTTGTAGATGTTATCTATATGATTTTAAGTTGATTTAAACACAATGGTGCAATTGGAATAAAAATACCGGTGCTAGGACCTGGTTAATGGTTTGTGTTGGTTAATTATCTCTAACTCCGACTATAAAGGGCATAATTTTGAGTTTCATGTAGTTTCTAGGTCGCCGTATGTGTTGGTTAGCATTCTGATTGTTCATGCATTGATATGTTAAGCATTTAAATGACATTATTTGTATGGCATGGCAAAAGGATTTACTCATTGAGCATAAGCTTATACCCCAACAGATTACTTATGGTATAGGATTACCTTTTTATTCATCCAAGCCAAGGAATGCCTAAGGTGAGTCACATGCCGAGCAAGCTTTTGTGTTTAAAAAGAGAAGAGGAAATTTTGTAATAGTGACTTATAAATATATTTATTTATTTAGTTAATTCTATAGTTATACTTTCTTATTGTAGACTTCCGTAGGACTTTGAATATATTGTAATATATTTTTGTTGTAGAATTCTATGAATCCATAATCTAACTTTAGTGCTTTTGTAATTAAATGTTAGTTTTAGTCATCCTGCTTGATATTACTTTTCCATAAGCCTAATGGTACTATAAGGTAGAAGGATCCTTGTATGTTGTATAAAAGGCCTATGATTAATGAGGGAGTTGATCATTGATCTTTATGTGGTATACGATAATCTACCATGACAATAATACTATTTGAGTCATGATATGAGTAGCTTAGATGCTTGATCTCAAGCTACCAAAGCTGCAATTATGTACATAGGGGCATCACTCTGGAATTTAGAAAATCAATTAAGCTGACTGGCTAGAACTATCATAGGGAAGCAATAAGGTCGTCTACTAGGAAAGACTAAACTAAATCCTAGACATATTGGACTTAGAAAAATTAGAAGTAAGAGGGATGAGTCCATCGAGGAATTGATATTAAATAATAGTACTCCTTAGGAGGCAGCTAAAGTTGTCATTGTTTTAAGTTGTTTTTAGTTTTTTCATTTGAAATTGTCCCTTATGTTAATTTCCATTTAGTTCATGTCAACACTACATGTTATAGATTGTTAGTTTTCCACCTACATAGGTGACTTTGGTTTATTCAACAATCAAGAATTTTAGAATTTGCAATGATTTTTGTCTTGAAGAGTGATCAATCTTTCCAATAAAAATTGTATTTCAAGATGAAATTTGATCTTTCACAATGTAATTGATTATGTTTTCAACACTCAAGAAATGATTTCAAGTAAGGGAACATGAAATAATTCAACAAATCAAACTTCAATAGGAATCACAACCACAGTGCACACTTGTGCGCTAATCCATAATCCTATCATAAATTAAAAATGTGAAAAAGAAGAAAATAAAAGATGACTAGAGAATCACCACTAAGATTATACCTATGATCTTTGCCTATAATCATACCTATTGGTAAGAACTTATAAAGTTTAGAAGCATGGCTAAGAATCACCATCGTAAACTTAAATGTGGCACTATAGTAATTCAAAAAGCATTGGCTTTTCTTCCTTCCTTCACTCCATACTCATTTTCTCTCTCTATAGATACACTTTCTCTCACTATACCCACCCTATTCCTATAATCTTTGTATGTTTTTCTTTTTTATTTCAACCAATAAAAGGTCTATACAACTCAATCTATACTTAGATTTGTTGTTTTAATTGTGGTTTAGAAAATTTTTGCATTGTTTAGTTAGGGTTTAAGTGAAGATTGTAACATATCCATGTTTGATAATCTTAAGGTTTAGGAGTAACTCTTAAATCTTAATGTGATGAAAATTGTTATTTTCACATTATTTATTAAGAATCCCTCCAAAAGTTGTGATTTTGAAGTTAGGGAAGACGAAGAACATGTGAAATTCTTGTGTTAAATGATGAAGAAGGGTATAAGTTGATGAACTGTTAAATTATCTTAGCTAATTCAAGAATGAACCCATATTATTTTTTGTGTTATTCTAGGAAAACACTGTTAGATTACTAAGATTGTACTTATAACTTCCATTGCAAAAAAATTAAATTCCCATAGCATTCTTTAATTTGTACTACAAAAGATTATGAACAAGGATGAAATTTCTTGTATCCTTATTGCACTTCATTAACTTATATATATAAGATTGGGGTTGAAATGAGGAATTTTTTTGTTAAATATGTAGCAGCACAATTTTCCTTTGGGAATTTTTTTTAATAGAAGTATAATTTCATAAGTTGCTCAAACTACTTGTTTTTAGATATGCCTCATATCAAGCATGCTCATAAGAAATCTACTACAAATATTGGTGCTAGCATATCTACTCACTAGCCAACACATTTGATGCTTAGAATCACTTAAACTACTCACAAAAGGCAATATAATAAATGAAGTAAGAAAGGTATTTATAGAGATTTCTACCTTAAGGTACTTAAGACCTTAGATTAGCTTAGAAGAGTTCATTTATGACCTCTTATACTACACATCCGACCTCTTCCATTAACTTTATAGCCGCTAAGGGCTTGATAGCTTAGGAAGCTAATCAACTCAAGGCATAGCAAGATACCTAAAGTATGTTGGACTAGCCTCCATTAGCCTGATTAAGTGACATATAGCTCGAGAAGACTTGGACAAGTGTGTAGGAGGTTCAAATTCAAACATAAGTGCAAATAGGTAGGAATCTTTACAGAAATAGCTACCCACTAGGCACCAATAAGCTACCTACTATCCAAAATATAAGGCTTGATCCATAAATCAAATCCTCTACATATGAATTTTAAAGGTAATGATTACATGACAATTAAGTCTTCTTCTAACCACTCATACTTCACATACTCTCTATGATTTTTACTTCCCTACCTTTCATTCATTTGTACCTAACTTAAGTATTGGAGTGACTACGTCAAAGTCATCTTGATACACCCTCCAAAGCTTAACTTTCTCTCCATTTTAGAAAATTGAAGACTGACAAGTGTTCAAAGTCTCCTGAGTCCAATTTCAACCATCAACAATTTAGCATCATTGGTTTTCTGAAACCTAATATGGTTACTAAGATGCGACCTAGAGATGACACCACTCTAAAGGGGAGTAATACCCCTTGTGTAGATTAAGAAGAAGTATCATTATAGTAGCACGCATTAGAAGTGTGTAATATGCATGTTAATGATACTCCAAGGTAAATTCAAACTCAAGTAGATGTCATGTAGTGTATCTCGTAATTAGAAGTTGTGTGTATAAGATTCAAGAAGGAATTATTAGGGCTTATAATTGTAAACCCTACTTTTAGCGGGCCTATGATTCGACTAAGAGTACTTCTTGAACATTCCCAAGGATTAACTAAACTAAGAATTCAAGTTTACATTTAAAAAAGAACTTACTTTTCCAATTCGAAAGCCTATTATCAATAAAACCCGAACATGAAAAAAACTGTGAACTCTAAAGCAACCTAAAATCCTAAACTCTAAAGAAATTGAGGACTTTTAACCTTAGGCAACTAATCGATAATTTAATTTGAATAATTTCATTCTACTCTAGAAAATTTCATAATTTTATAAGGATTGAATCATCATTTACAAAATAATTGAAGAAGTAAATCCTAAGACAATTTCCTATAAAACAATTCTTTTATGTTCATGTCTAAAGCTTTACAAGTGAATAAGTAGACCAACTAATCACCTTAAATAGCTTATCAATTGAGAGTTAAAGTCATTTATCAATTGATAACCTATCAAAAGCTAGTGATAAGAAACTTTCCATATCACCCATTAACTTATACAACATATGGATAAATTATCATAACATTTCATATACTTAACTTTAATAAAGGAGACGAGACATTTTCATGCCAAAAACCACACCTATTAGCCAGTTCTTACATGGCTATAAAGGGGGAGGGGGGGGGGGGGGGTGATACTCTGGTCTTTCATCCATCAATCACTTTATCTTACACTCCACTATTCACCCCTTAATATTAACATTATTAAGAGTTGCAATTGTTGACTTTTGTACATGCTATAAGACAATAAAATCAAACTTCTTAAATACACTTATACCCTCATCCCAAACCGACCACTCTTTCTTCCATTACTCTCACTTTCAATTTCATTTTCACTTTTTCTCTCGCTTGAAAACAGCACAAAAGAGGAAACACAAAACCCTACAAAATCCTTCACTTGTTGTCACATTCTAAGCACACACACACGACACTTTCAACTTCTTCTTGTCTTGCTTTTGCCAACATTCAAAGCTCCTTTAGGATCCTTAGAATATCCTTCAAACCCCACTTCAAAAGACCATAACTCAAGTTTCCAAAAAGGACACAAGAAGGAAGAAGTAAGATAAAGAGCTTAAATGGAACCTTAATGCACAACTACCATATTTTTGCTATGTGGACGAGTAAGTAATTCTTTATGATAGTAGCCTAGTATTACACGTTAGGACACCATGATTTCTTGAAAATATAAGTATGATCACAAGTTAATGAAACATCTAAGACTACCCTAAGATGCAAACTTATGAAAACCTTACATGAAAGTTAAAGAATGAGCATGTAAAGTTGGTGTTTTCTAGAGATACTTGTTTAACACTTTGAATGGAAGATTTTAAGTAGAAAAATCTTGAAATGAGAACTTGAAAGAAAGGGAAACATGCTAGACATGAGGTTTTAAGAGTCACTTGGATGTTGTTTTTACTTCTATTAAGTTAAACATGTTCAAATCTAGACTTAAGTAAAAGAAAAATCCATCACATTAAGTTTTATGAGGAAACCAACTTTGTAAGAGATGAACTATGATGTGGGAGTTATGATATGTGTAAGAGTTATGATTGTGTGAGATCCTCTATTTTCATGTAAAGTATGAGTTAAATAATCATCTCATGGAAAAGAAGTCAAGTTAAAAATTAAATACAAATAGCTTAAGTTTATGATATAATACCTAAACTTAAGGAAATCATGAAACAAGTGGGAAAACCAAGTTGGAAGCCCTCATAGTCAAATTGACCAGATCTGGAACCTTCCTAAAAGACACCTAAAAATATGATAAAAGTAATTTAAAAAAGTAAAAAGACCAACTACGGCATGTATAATAAGTGTATTAAGCCTAAAACTGAAAACCGAACTTAAAACTTCCAAAACAATCCTCAAACACCAAGTTGCACCACTCTTAAGTTTCTAACCAAAAACTTGACATAACAATGAAAGTTGTCTTGAGACTCTTAAGAAGTCTGCAAGACACTCCCTAAGCCCAAAAAAGTGACTATTTTTGAATTGAATAAAAAACAAGCCCATTTGACAACTTGAACCCACTTAAAAGCCCAAGAGTAGCTGTTAGCCTTAGGAGTGTAAATCAAATTTGTAAATCAGACCTTAAGAAGTATTTGGAGCCTATAATGAAATCTTAAGCGTAAGCCTAAAGGAATTCCCGAATTACTAAAAAGCCCATTAACCAAACAAAGCTTAAAAGCACTCCAAATCATAAGGATAGCTACTATTCTGACCTATAGGCAGTTTTGTATACCTCATCTCAAAAATATAACCTCATTACATTGAAGTACACTTGAAAATGATGAAGATTGACTATAAGATCATAAAAATCAAATTTAAAATGAGAAAGTTATGTGCAATTGAACTTTTAAGTAAAACTAGAAAAAATGTGAATACTAGTCAAAAGTATAACTTAAGGGGTTTTAGCTTAGTTTTCTAAGTTTTATTTCAAATCCTTATAGTATTATGATTGCGATGACTAGGGAACCTAGGGTTCAGAGATGACCTGCCTCCAAACTACTTTGAATGACCTGCATAGCTAAGTGAGTGAACTCCTGATGACTTTTTACTTGATTTTACTTGTAAAATAGATACACTTAAACTTATATATATATATATATATATATATAAATTAGATGCTTGTAGGATATGGGAAATGCATGTATATGAATTTGTGATTGAATGCTATGGCTTGTTAATCATATAACAATGGAAATTGTTTATGATAATTTATACGTGCGATTATATGGAATGAAATTGTCTAATCACTATGAAAAATCGGATTAACCACTTATATGATTAAGAAATTAAATAGATCATGCATTCTTCATAATTGCATTCTGATAACAGTGACTGCCGCTTCACATAGAAGATGGGAAAGGACTGACAGGAGGAAGGCCTCCTATAGGTTGATGAGTTTGCTAAGCATCAAGAGACGCCAACTAAAAGCCAGGGGCCATATCTTGTAGCTTTTGCTTAGGGCGTGTGTTTGTAGATTACGAAGGCCACCATACCACTAGACTTAAGATTTTGAAAATACGATTTGTTATTCAATAATGAAAGTATATATATATACAGTTTTGTTTTAGATTCAGCACAATAGTATGAATGATATAAAACCTAAGAGCTAGAACCCAAATTTCATTTTAGGTTGGTTAATTATCTCTAAACCTCGACTACAAGGTGCGTAATTTTGAGTCATATGCAGGTCCTAGGCCATTGCATGTGTTGTTTGGCATATTGATTGTTTATTCATTCATATGATTATGTATCTAAATAATTTCTACCATGTGATATTAACGAGGGCATTTATCTCGCTAAGCTTAAACTTATACCCCGATAAATTTCTATTGTTTTAGGGAAACCTCTTCATTCATCCGGGCTGAGGGATGCCCGAGGTGAGTCATTTAGAGACAAGTTAGAGTAATCAAGGAGCAAAGAGGAGATTTTGTAATAGTTTTGTAGATAACTATTTACATTGTTTTTTGTTCATATTATAGATTGAAGTTTCTAATGCAATTCCCTCTATGAATTGCGTTTTCTTGTAATATTCTTTTGGTATGGAACTTACGAGTCAACATGTTTGTTTAATTAATTTACATCATAGAAGTTAATTTTAGTAAGTTGCTCTATATTACTTATCTATGGGTCTGGTGGTAACATATAGTGGAAGAAGCCTTGTATGTTATATGAAAGGCCTGCGATTAGCAATAAGGTTGATAATAGACCTTTGTACGGTATACAGCGATCTACCTTCACAATGATACTATTGGGTCGTGATAATAATCAAGAATTGAGGAAAAGATTTTAGGAGCATGAAGTGGTATCTTTATCCACTCCTTTAGAAGCAATAGGGGAAGAAGTTAACTATCTCCTAAAGATGATAGCCAACTGCATGCACATGGAAAAGCTCTTGCAACAAATGAAGCTAGTCAATAGTAGCCATACCGTGATTTCCATATGGATAAGGATTTCTAGCAAACACCATCAAAAGCTAATGCTTTTGGATGTGTTCTTGCTTGTATGGAGGGCAAGACTAAGCACTTAACTACTCATTTGACCTAGAAAGCAGTTGCAAACATGTAGTTGTAGGATTTAAAGGAGTACATAAAAAAATTGGCAAGTGAATGGACTTCTAAGAGGGAAACCGTGCCCAAAGGGAAGAAGTTAAATCCTTTCATTCAAATATTATAAAAGAATTCCTCCCCTTAAGTGTTCAATTGCCTTAATTCAATACTTATAATGGGAAGAAGGAGCCAAATGATCTTCTCAACACTTTACATATGCTAAAGGAATTGAATGGCCTTTCGAATGCCATTGCTTGTAAGGTGTTCCCTTCAACCTTGAGAAAATCAGTGAGTAATTAGTTCAACTCAATGAAAGCAACATCTATCTCTTCGTTTGATCAACTAGCTAACAAGTTTAGGTAACATTTCCTTACTAATAAGCCTCTCATAATGGATTCCTCACTTTTAACCTCCATTTAGCAATCGCACAGGGGAAAGTATAAGAGATTATGTGCATCGAGTCAATCAATTGAAGGTTGAAATCACCAATTGCAACAATAGTATTGCACTGCATGCTATTTGGTAAGGTGTTAAGGAAGAGTCAGATTTGTTCAAATCTTTAGCTAAGCATCTTCCAACCTCACTTGATGAGTTTACTATAAAGTTAAAGAAATTCATACTCAAGATGGAACAAATGCAAGCTTATAGGGAGCTCGAAAGAAGACTAGAGAAGGAGAGAAGATCAATAAAGGATTATTTAGATAAGAAGTTCAACATGTGTGATAAGTTGAGTTAACCTCAAGGAGATCGAAAGAGATTGATTCTACCCTTTGCAATGCATACACCTTTGAACTAACCTATATCAGATATTCTTATGGAAGTTTGAAATCAAGGATTTTTCGGCTTAGCTAGAAAAAATGAGGAATAATCCTTCAAGGAAAAGTTCCAAGAAGTTTTGCGATTTTCATGCTAACCATGATCATAGCACAGATGAGTGCATTCACTTGAAAAATACACTTGAGGACATTATTTAAAGAGGATATCTTAGGAATTTTATTGTGGATAAAGAAGAAAGGAGAAGACGGCTCACTTAAAGGAGAAGGATCAACTAATAGCCCCATAATAATGATATCGAAGCTACTAATTGAGATAACACTAAATATGATAATTGAGCTTTAAGAAGGGTAGCTAATGTAACATTTAAAGGACTAAGAGGTGGTAATACCCTAGCTACCTTTAGTTCAACAAACTCATAAGGAGATCACAAGAAGAATGTCTAAGGTAAGAGACATATGGTAGATGATATGATTGTTTTTTCTAACAAAGACATGCAGGGGATCTAACTTCCCCATGATGATGCTTTAGTCATTATAACTTAATTGGCTGATTTTGAAGTTTAGAAAGTCATGGTCAACACTTGGTACTCAATAAACATTATTTTCTAGAAAGCATTTGATCAAATGCATCCAAAGTTAGAAAATTGCAAGATGCAGCCCTATAAATATAATTTATATAAGTTCAGCAATCAACTAGTTAAAGCTCAAGGAGTCGTTACCCTAACTCTTCATATCAAAGATGATGAGAATGTAATGGAGAATGAGGTGGATTTTATCATAGTTGATCGTGCTTCTCCCTACAATGGGATTATGGGCCAACCATCCATCAAAATTTCAACATGGTCATACGTACAACTCATCAAAAGGTGGCATTTCCAACCCCAATAGGTACTAGAGCATGTAATAGAGACTAGTAGCTAGCCAAAGCTTTATATTTAAAAGCTCTAAAGAGATATCAACCATACTATATCGACCAAGGGACAAGCAACCGCTTATAAGTATGAGGTGAACCTGTGAAGGGGACCTTAACCATTTAATTAATTCATGATCCTGAGCATACTACTAATGTCAAAGCCAACATGGCCCTCGACCCCTACGAGTACATGATGCAACTCCTCTAAGTAAATAGGGATGTCTATGCATAGTCTCCATTGGACATGCCCAACATTCCATAGGATGTTATCACTTCCAAGCTCAATATTATTTTGAGCACCAAGGTAATACACTAAAAGAAGAGGCACTTCGCTCCTAAGAAGCAAACTGCTATTAAGGAAGAAGTTCAAAAGTTATTAAAGGTGGGCTTCATTAGAGAGGAGCCATATCTAACTTAACTCCCCAACTATGTGTTGGTCATCAAGAAGCTAATGGAAAATGTAGGATGTATATCAATTTCACCCATCTTAATAAGGCACGTTTGAAGGATTGTTTTCCTTTTCCTCATATTGATAAAAAATTCAACTCAACTTGAAGACATGCATTGTTGAGTTTCATAGATGCCTTTTCAGGATATATTCAGATCAAGATGCACCCTTCCAATTAGGTATAAATTTCTTTTGTCACTAATTTTGGAATGTATTTTTATAAAGTCTTGCCATTTGGTTTGAAGGATATAGGAGCAACGTATAAGAGATTAGTGACGAAAATATTCAAGCCCTAGATACTGATGTACCTAGCAGGTTAGTAATTACTAAAGCTTATTGTGGGAAAAGGGTAACCAAATGGGTCCTTTGTAATAACTAAGAAAATGAAGTGCAGAAGCTGAAAAACATGGTAGATTACATGAAGCAACTTAATGGATATGACTTGCTTAATATGACATGCAAGTTGATGTCAAAGTCTACTACCACTAATCTCAAGCTACTTAACAAAATTAGAGAAGAGTATAAAGAAATGTGCTTAAAGGGGAATATCTCACAAGAATAAGTATATCTAAAAAGGATGTATCTTCTTGGCTATAAAGAAAAGGGGCTATTTATAGTAACTCATTAGGGTAACAAGGAAACCTAAGTAATTACAACAATGGGGAATACAAAAATACTATCATAGTACACTCCCAAAAGGGTAAAAAGGGATATATAGAATAAAGGAATATAGTATAATGTTAGAGAAAGGAATGATAAGTGGTACACTATAGTTGGGTACACAATCTGGGGTTTGGGGATGTTGTAGTTGAGCTATATTAATGTTGGGGAGGCTATTGAAGAAGGGTACTCGGAGTTGTTGAGACAAACAAAGGATGTCATTGCTTAGAAGGCCGAAAGATAAGGATTCAACTAATAGGCTGCGACATATGAAGGTTCGAGTGGTTAGAGTAGGGTATGATGTATATAGACCTTCGCCTTAGCATTTAGTAGGCTGAACTTGGCATATGAAGGGTTAGCAACGGCATAAGTATAACTGAGCAGGGTGTATCTGAACTAAGTCTTCAAGGAGTTTGCCTACTGTTCTTCTATGTATTATGCCTCATCCTCGATAGGCTAATAAGAGATAGTCCTTCTAGTAAGAGACTGAAGGCCTTCGAGGAGCGTACAAGTGAAAGGGCTAGAGGTTAGTAGTCCATCAGTTCCCCAAGGTTGTTGAAGATTTTCTCCCAAATCTTGGTCTTCTTCTACATCGGGTACAGAAGGTGTAAAATCGGTGACATTGAAAATAGGGGACACATCGTATCCTTTAGGCAGTTCAAGCTCATACGTATTGTCATTGAAACGCTTACGGATCCTATAAGGATCATCTGACTTAGAGGATAGCTTATTCATTCTTTTTCCAGGGAAATGTTCCTTACTGAGGTGAATCTAGACAAGGTCTCCAAGACTGTAAACGACTTACCTCATTCTTTAGCTTTCTTGTTCCTTCTATCGAGCTACAATCTTTGCTAGTTGTTTAATAACCTTCTGATGCAAATTCTAGAACTCCTTATCATGTTGCAAGCTTGATTGACATCTTCCTTGGATGGTTAGGTTGATAACCATATCCAAGCCTAAGTTCGGGTTAAGCCCATAAATGGCCTCAAATGGTGACCTTCCTATTGAGTTGTAAGCTAAACGGTTGTAAGTGAACTCAACGATAGGTAAATAAAGATCCCAATCATGTAGATTCTTCCCAATAATAGCTCATAAGAGTTTATCAACTGTCTTATTTACGACTTTAGTCTAGCCATCTACCTACAGGAGTTTAGTATCGAGCTGCTTCCATAGGGCTCTCTGAAAGAAGTTCGTGAACTTTGAGTCATGATTAGACATAATACTTCTTGGTACTCCATGTAGGCCACATGATCTCTTACAAAAAGAGGTTAGCAATAAATAAAACATCATTAGTTCTGTGGTAAAGGATGAAGTAACTCATCTTGCTGAACCAATCGACCACCACCATAATAGAGTCATGCCTTTTCGGTGTTTGTGGAAGGCTAAGCGTGAAATCTAAGCTTAGATCAATCCATAGCCATTCAAGAACTTAACGCACATCCTTCATCATCCCAGGCCAATAGAAATGTTTTATTAGCATGTCAACCATTCTCTTTTATCAAAAGCAACCAGCTAAACCTATAACACAAACTTCTCGAACAAGTAACTCTTTAGTTGAACTACTTGGTATACAAACTTGTTTTCCCTTCATTAGAAACCTTGGCTCAAATTGAATCCATCCACAACTCTTCCAATGTTGCACTTACACACTAAGGGGCTAACATACGGATCGTGCTCATACTAACCAAGCAGGGTGCCAAATCTAGGTATCTTGGCTTGTAATGTCATAACAAGGACATGTCGATGAGAAAGGGTATCAACTATAGTATTGGTACTTCCCTTCTTATACTAAATGGCATTGCATAAAGGCTATAGGAATTTAACCCATTTGGCATGACATTGAGAAAGTTTTCTTGCCCTTAGAGATGTTTGAGAGATTCATGAACTCAATAGATGATGAATTCTCTCAATCGTAAGTAGTATTGCCAATTCTGCAGTGTTTGGATAAGGGCATAGAACTCCTTGTCATATACCAAGTAATTTAAGATAGCTTCTCTAAGTTTCTCACTGAAATAGGCAATTGGTTCGTATTCTTGCATAAGAACAACACCAATGTCGACTCCTGATGCATTACACTTTACTTCAAAAACTTTCTTGAAATCTAACATGGCAAGTACTAAGGCAAATGTCAACTTGAACTTTATCTCATCAAAGCTTTTTTGAGCTTTATCAAACCACTTGAACTCAAAGTTTCTCCTGGTCAGCTCAATGAGTAAAGCAATTATGGTACTTAAGTTTCAAATGAAACTTTGATAGAACGGAGCTAAAACATAAAAACTCCTCACTTTAGCAACGTTAGTTGGCACTAGCCACTCAAGAATAGTTTAGAGTTTCTCTTCATCAACTCAAACTCCTCCCTTCGAAACAACATATCCAAGGAATATAACCTCACTTTGACAGAACATATATTTCTTTAAATTGCTTAATAACTTCTCAATACGAAAGATATCAAACACTAATGTTAAATGTCTAACATGTGAAATAAGGTTGGCATTGTAGACTAGAATGTCATTAAAGTACACCATAACACATTTACCAATTAATGTTCACAAAACATGATTCATGAGTTGCATAAAGTGCTTGATGCGTTTGTCAAACCAAACGGCATCACCATCTACTCGAATAGAATATCCCTTGTTTTGAAGGTCGTCTTCCATTCATCTCTAGGCCTCATCAATATTTAATGGTAGCAGCTCTTCAAATCAATCTTCGAAAAGATGTGGGTATCATGTAACTCATTAAGTATATCATCCAATTGAGGGATTAGATATAGGTATTCAATAGTAATTTTATTGATGGCTCAGTTATCAACGCACATTCTCTACATGCCATCTTTCTTTAACACTAGGACAGTTGACATGACATAAAGGCTCATGCTTTCTTGGACATATCCCCAATCAATCAACTCATCTACTTATTTTTTCAGTTCGGCTACCTACTTGAGGTTAAGCCTATATAGGTAGGTCAAATTGGAAGAATAGTTTTAGGTTGAAGATCAATGCAATACT
Organism: Lumnitzera racemosa; assembly: GCA_024138005.1. NCBI lineage: Eukaryota > Viridiplantae > Streptophyta > Magnoliopsida > Myrtales > Combretaceae > Lumnitzera > Lumnitzera racemosa. The sequence continues at coordinate 71,032,112 of JAMXBC010000003.1, read as the reverse complement.
CAATGCCTCTTGCTGGTGGTAAACTACTCGGCATCTCAGTAGGAAAGAGGTCATTATATTCTTGTAGTAATATTTGCAACTCAATAGGTAAGCATCCAACTTCTCTTAATTCCAAAATCTTCCTTACTAACAAAAGCATACACTCTTCCACCTTAACATCTTGGGAAAATTGTGCTTAGGAAATCACTAGGGACTTCCACTATAATGATTGGAAAATCTTCTCTTACGACTCCTACACTTCTTTAAGGCTCATCAAGGTTAATATAACCTTCTTCCTATCCTTTTAGAACATATAGGTATTTCTTTGTCCATCATGTAACACTCTTAAATCAAACTGCTAGGGTTGACCTAGTAATATGTGTAAAGCATACATAGGTAGGATGTCACATATCACCTGATCTTTGTATTTGTCTGCACTAGTAATAGGCACTTTAACCTGTTTGGCAACAAGTAGACCTATCTTCTTATTCAGCAAATGAATCTTGTATGGCTTTAGTTATGAGTAAGTCAACCACTATAGGGCCTTCACTACTCCTTATGCTATGACGTTAGTATCGTTTTCTCCATCAATGATTAATACATAGAGCTTTCCATTCACTAGGCAATTTGTATGGAAAAGGTTCTCCCTCTGCTCATTCTTGTTGGCCATAAAGGTACTAAGAGATATACATACAACAAAACAATACTTGGCCCTTAGTTTGGGTGAGGTCTTGGCATTGGGAACTTCCAGAAATTCTTTTAGCACCTGATCAACTCACACTTTGTTCTCTTCTTCACTTTCACTCTCTACTTCGAACTTGGGCTTGTCTTCCTTAATAGTGATGATATATCGATTCAAACATTGAATAGTCGCGTATCTATAGCCAAGACATTTGAAACATTTGATTTATTAGGTCTTCCTCCCTAAGCTTTGACCTTATTTTCCTTTTACCTCAGGCTCCTTATCCTTGCCCTTACCTCGGCTATCTTCCAGTCGAGTTGGCACCTATCTTCAATGGTCTACTGTTGAACTATTTAGTGCTTGGTCATTTCTCAATCGGCTCGGCATGCCACTTTTAGTCGATAATCTTGGTCAGTTGCTCAACATTCGACCAATTTGCCTCTACCTCTATTTATTGACCCACTATACCACTTAGATAGCCTCATCTTTAGTCATAAGCCTCTATAGCTCCACTATGTTACTAATCTCAATTCTCAGCTTAGAAATAAACTGAGCTATAGTTCATGTCTCAAATTGATCAACTTCACATCGGATCATAAGCAACTACAACTCTTGGACATACTCATATGCTAATTTGTTACATTGTCTTAAGTCTTAGAGATGTCAAAAAGTGTCTTACTCATAGTATTTTGGAACAAACCAACTTCTCAAGACTCTTTTCATCTCATTCCATGCTCCAACTTCACGTTGGCCTCTTTGGTGCACATTTTAGAACTTCTTCCATTACATTGTTACATACATAGAAAATTTTACCGTAGCTACTCTAATACAAACCGCATCTTCGCAGTCATAAAAGTTGAATATCATTTCAATCTTCTCTTCCCAGTCCAGGTAGTCATTAGTACTACCAAACCCATTAAAACTCAAGATCTACACTTTGGAGCCCTAAGCTCAAGATCCTTAACTCCATCATACTCCTCCTCCTCCTTATACTCCTCAACTTCAGCCAACTCAAGTCTCCTTCTTGCAAATATGTCGGCATGTTGGAGTGGAGCTTAGTTCTAATGAACTAGCTTTGGGGTTTGTTGCTCATCCATCTACCTTTTTGGCCTATCTCTCATTTCTCAGCCCTTTTCAACAACAACTCTTTCTTATAACCTAATCTCTATGACCCTTTGTACATAAACAGCCAGATTACCTACAATAGTAGCAAGGTCTTATATCTGCTCATCAATAATTCATATGGTTTGTAGAGTAACATGACCACAACCATGAGCATCACTCTTGGCATCGTTAATCTCTCTTTAAACACTCGGATTCAACATTCCCAAAATAAAGTTTTAGAAAATACTCCTCACATAAGAAATTCCCTTACACAATTAGAAAATATTAATCAAATAGTGAACTGCGAACTACGAACTTACTTTGTTCTTCCAATGGAAAATAAAGTATAACATAACAACATACTAGTAGGAACTACTTTGACACAACTTTCGATCACCAACCTTAAGCTCTGATACTAGGATTATATGATATACTTAGTAGCTCACATCACTAGGGCTTATCATGGAAAAGGGTAACCAAATGGGTCCTTTGTAATAACAAAAAAAAAGAAGTGAAGAAGCTAAAAAACATAGTAGCTTACGTGAAACTACTTAGAGGATGTGACTCACTAATGAAAACAATACGACTCAACACTTTACTTGATATTATGTAACAATTGATGTATAAGTCCACCCATCACTAATCTCAAGCTACTCGATAAGATTATATAACAGTAAAAAAATATGCTTAGAGAAGAATATCTCACAAGAGCAAGTATATTCAAATCTAAAAAGGATGTATCCTCTCGGCTAAAAAGAAAGGGATTATTTATAGTAAGTCCCTAAGGTAATAAGGAAACCTAAGCAATTACAATAAAGGGTAATACAAAAATACTACCATAGTATCCTCCTACATGGGTAAAAAGGGATAAATAGAATAAAGGAAGATAATATAATGTTAGAGAAAGGAATGATAAGTAACACACTAGAGTTGGGAACACATTCTAGGGTCTAGGAACACTAGAGTTGAGTTGTATTAATGTTAGGGAGGCTACTGACAAAGGATACTCAGAGTTGCTAACATGAATAAGGGATGTTACTACTTATTTGGCCGAAAGAGAAGGATTCAATGTACAAGGGCCTCAGTTTTAGGACTTGGTAGGTAGGTCGCAGTACATGAGGCTTTAGGTAGTTGGTGTAGGGCTTAAAGCATATGGACCTTAACTTCAGCATTAGGTAGGTTAGCCTCAACAAATGAGGGGTCAGCAACAACACTAGTATAACTAAGCACGGTGTATCCAAGCTAAGTCCTTAAGGAGTTCACCCACTATTGTTCTGTATACTTTGCCTTATTCTTGGCAGGCTGATGAAAAGGAATCCTTCTAGTGAGAGGCTAAAGGCCTCAGAGGCATGCTTAAGTAAGAGGACTAGAGGTTAGTAGTCCATCAAATACATAGAAATATTGAAGCATATGTAGGCGACATGATTATGAAGAGTGAGACCAATTAAAGTTACCTTCTAACCTAAAAGAGATCTTTGATACTTTAAGGTGCCACAACATGAAGCTGAACCCTTAGAAATATATATTTAGAGCATCATCAAGGAAATTTCGAGGATTTATGGTGACATAGCATAGAATAGAAGATAACCCCAAAAAAATCTAAGTCGTTATGGGTATGGAGTCCTCTAAAGCCATTAAGGACGTCTAGGGGTTAATAAGAAGGGTGGCAACATTGAATCGCCTTTTGTCAAAATGTCCTAAGAAGTGTATGGAATTTTTTCAAGTTTTGAGAAACCCATTTGAGTACAAGTGGATTGAAGAATGTGAAAGAGCCGTTCAAGCCCTAAAAGAGTTTCTTATAACACTTCCAATCTTATCTAAGCCCATGTCAATAAGTTACTGAGCTCTCTCATTTGTGCTAATACGAGTAAGTAAAAGGTTATGCCGACCTATTTACTATGTTATCGCTTTCATGCAAGGACCTAAACTTTGCAAAATGAAGTTGGAAAAGTATGTCTTGACTATAGTTGTGATAGCAAGATAACTCTGACCTTATTTCAAGTCCCATTAGGTTATTATCCTAATCGACTGACCTCTAAAGTAAGCGTTATAGAAGCTTGATGCTTCAGGTTGGATGGTTAAGTATGCCGTGGAGCTCAATGCCTTTGGTATCTAATACTGACCAATAGATGCATACAAAGCTTAGATTTTGGCCAACTTCATAGTAGAGTTTACAAGAAGTGAGCAATCTACTAGCTAGAATAAAGAGCTGACCTAGATTCTATATGTTGATGGTTCTTAGCATGTAAAGGTAGAACTGTTAGCCTAATTTTGAAAGGCTCAATAGGAGCATGAATCTTACATACTCAAAAATTTACATTTTTGACAAATAACAAAGAATTCAAATAGGAGACATGTCTAGTTGGGATGAAGTTAGTGAAAGAGGTTAAAGCTAAACAATTGGATACTATTCACACTCCTAATTAGTTGTCAATCAAGTCAAAGTAGATGGCATAACAAGGGATGAGAATGTGGCCAAATATTTACAATTGATTAAAGTGCTCATACCAAGTTTTGATTCTTGGCAATTGGTCAAGATCTAATGAATGTAGAATTATGTAGCTAATAAATTGTTAAGTTAGCATCCACAAGTCTGCCAAATTGGGAAGAAAGAGTTTTTGTTGAGTGTCTTCCAAAGAATAGCATAGATAGGAAACCTATAGAATGATTTGGAAGTACAAGAGAAAGAATTGGAGCCCAAATAGATAGATCCCATCTTAGATTACCTAAGAGAAGGAATCTTACCTACTTACACTAAGGAAGCTCAAAGGTTTATCTATAAGGCTACCAATTTTACAATGATAAATGGAAAGCTCTACAAGAGAGGATTAAGTATGCCTTACTCAAGGTATTTGCGACCTACTAAAGCTAAATATGTCCTTTCTATCCCAGATGCTAAGGTTTGCAGCAACTATAATAAGGCTGGAGCTTTATATGTAAAACCTTTAAGGCTTAAATATTAGTGGCCCATAATGGAAAAGGACTCCCATAGATTAGTTCGGCTTTGTAACCTCTATCAAAAGAATGCTCTTGTTGAAAGATCACCAAGTGCATATCTCATCCCACTCACTATCCTCTAGCCTTTCTCTTAATGGGGGTTAGACATTCTAAGCCCTTTAATGAAGACTGCCAAATATAGGCAACACATTATTATAGTAGTAGACTACTTTACGAAATGAGTTGAAACAAAAGTAATGGCAAGCATTACAAAATGGAGCATGGAATGCAAATAATCTCAAGCCACACATTGAGTAATCAACATCTTAGAAGTGAAAGTTATTTGAGTTTATGATTTGAAATTTAGTGCTTGTATGTATTTTTCAATTCTATTTATTTTATGTAATGTTATGAATTTGTTGGTATTGACATATTGATCTATGTTTATGTCCTATGACTTAGATTTATTTTATGATGATGTTATTAATGAAGTACTTTAGTTGTATAATGTTCTAGGGCTTTATTCCCTGTTTTGTCCTTATCATGAAATCTCTTTTGATTACACAACAATTCAAAATGTAACCAACCTAGGGTCTACATAATTAGCCTATGCTAATATACATGGTTAACGGATTCCTCTTCGACCTCCCTTGCAATATGAGGGTAAGATAGGAACAGGAGCCTAAAATTCTCTAAGTCCAATAACAACCTTAGGTGAATAGATATTAAAAAAAAAAAATCCTTAACTCTTTTAAGAGCAACAGGCCTAATTGCTCTAAGTCCTAAGATAAGCATAGATGACGAGCTATTACAAATTCAATTGCTCTAAGTACTAAGATAAGCATGGATGATGAGCAACAAAAACCTTAAGTTGTTCAGTGATAGGTTTAAAATTTTACAACCCTAAAATGAATACAGATGATGCATTAATAAATGCCCTAAGTTATTAAATAATGACATGTTAAGATAAAAAAGCAAGGCTAAAAAGAAAGTGTAGCCTACATATGCAATAGATTTGTACAACCTAATCAAAGGTCAACATTCTATTCCAAATCAATAGTCTCCGAGAAGAGGATAATAAATGGAACAACACAAAAGAACAAATGAATTCTTAGTAGGAGGTAGTTAAATACAAGGATCAGATTAGTTGGAGGGTCAAAGGTAAGAATATCGGGAGTTCGAGGAGCGTTAGGGGTAACAATCTGAATGTCCTTAAGAGTAGCAATAGGAGCATTATTACCTTCTGTAGGTTGGCCCTCTACTTCATTGGTAACATTTTCATTTTCCTTAGTTATGGGAGCTTCCTTCTTCTAACCTCTTTTGGAAAAATCTAAGTATCCCAGGTCATAGTCTGAATTGTGGATTAAGATTTCCTCCTAAGATAGATTCACGCTATCCATCATCTTCTTTGATAGAAGGTTTAAGTACTTGCAGTAATCCTAAATCTCTTAAAAGATTTTCTCATAGCATGCACTCTGACCAAGCTCCTTCTCGAGATTAGCAACTTTAGTCTTTAACTCATTGTACAAGCTTTGTAGTTGGTTAATTTCTTTAGCATATTTTCTTCTAGGGCTTGCCACCGCATTCTAAACCCCCTACAGGTTAGTAACAAGTTGAGAACTCTTTTTCTACTCTTTAGATAGAGTAGCTTCCTTCTCTTCTTCTATCTTAACTTTTTCTTGCCCTACTTTTGTTTGAGCTTTAGATGGTTAACTTCAACATTAACAACCTAGTTCTTGGCCTCCTTAGTAATCTAAAAAGGGGAACATATAAAAAATATTGAAAAAGAATAACAAAGCAATATTAGAATTCAATTAGGTGGAGACTCTACCACTTTCTTCTCTTCTATAGGGGCCTCAATGATCATCATCAAGTATTGGGAGTACTGCAAAATATAAGCTAAGTTATAAGAAGATATGAGAATGCTATTATGTATGATTTCCAATCAAATTCCTTACCTCATAGAATTTAGAAGAAGCTACCTCCAAAAGACTATTAAAACTCAAATTTTTGTGGAACTTAACATTTTGGAGATCTTACTAACATCCTTTGATAGTTAAGTTCCTTATACTAACTCCAGGGCAATCTTATCGTTACCTAAAGCATATTCAGCTGTACTAACCTTCCGAGGAGGGAAATATTGAAAAACCACCTTATTCCCCTTCTTAGAAGGAGTCATAGGGCTAGGAATAACTACAAGTTGTTTTTTGGTCGAGGGGTCTATAGAGCCCCCATTAAGTCAGCTAGCATATTTCTTCCAATCTTCAGTAAGGGCCTTCCCTCTAGTTAGGTCATGAAATAAGGGAAGATCCTCATATTCAACATTAGGCCACTTCCTCAGATGACCAACTTCCATAACCTTTCTCTTTTGTATACCCTTTGGAGCTTGCATCTCCTTAGGCTTCTTAGTTATCATGGTGGTTTTTATTAAACCCTTCTTCGTATCCCCATACTATCTTCTAGCAATACCAACCTTTAATTGAGTATAGAGATTCTTGTAATCTAGATTCTTGAGCTCATATCTACATGCAAAATTAAGAAGTCAAGTTAGAAAGATGCAAAAATAAGGAAAAGACGGCTTATAGGTACCTTACCAAACACAAGCAAGGAAGACCACTCAACTTCTTAAGTTGATAGTAAAGGTCCCTTCGTTTGTAAGCACACTAAGCATGGGAAAATCTCAAGCAACCTATACCTTATGCCATAATTGTACCTTCATTAGTCCCTCGATTTCCTTTCCTTTAACTATACTAGTGCCCTTAAGGGCTCTAACCTCATCTCTTGGGAAGATCAGAGCTCTACAAGAATATTTATTGATAATAGTGTCTGCGTCCTGAAGGAACTGGTGTTTATTATACGTCCTCATGATAGTATAATAGGTAACTTAGTCATTTGGAAGCAACTTCTTGATATCAAATTGTCTAATGGGTAGCTCTATTTCTTCTTCTAGACATTGATTGAAGATTCTAACCTTATCAAAATTTTTCCTCTAGGTCGCGTACAAATATAAAGCCAATCACCCCCTTTTTCTATTGTAAAGAAATATTAGAACAAAGTTACAATGGCCATAACCTCTAAGTTCTCACAAGGTCACTCAAAAGCAACCATCAATTTATACGAATTCAAAGTTAACATGCTAGGACAAATGCGATGATATGTAAAGAAGGATCTTTTAGAAAGAGAAACTGGAAATCTTAAACTAACCTCAAAGTACTTCTCAAAAAGTACAGATTCATATTCTCCTGAGGAAATAACATACTCATGAGTTTGAGGTCTTTAAATCCTCTAACTATGAGGGGTTGAATAAAAATAGAGTCACATATCATTGAACTCCTTTTCGGTAATCGTACATGCAATACCATTAGGAGTTAAGTCATACTCTATACCCATATACAAAGGAATGGCTGGAGAAGTACCTTTATTATCATATGCATACTTATAAAAAGGAATCTTCTTAATCCTCTAAACTCTAAGGGCACAAGTTTTAGTTAAGCCAGTAAAACCTGATAGATGGCAAGATATCCGCTATACTGGTGGCTTGTTCGTGAGGAGATGAACCTCCTTCTCAAGAAGTGGTAACAATTTCCCAGCTTCATTGTTGATCGTTAGTTAAGTTGTCAAATTTTGAACTAAACATAGTTACCTCAAAAAAACATACAAGATGAGCAAAGAGTGAAGAAAGGAAAAGGGATTATGAGTTTGGATGCAAGAAGAAAAAATTAGATTTGAGGAATGTGAATGTGAGTATAGTCTACTATTGGAAGAACAATAAGAAGGGAAGAAAGGGAAAAAGATAGTGGATGAAAACTAACAAACAAGATAGAAAATGGGAATAAATTTTGAGATCTGTCTAATGATGTAGTTACAAACATTTTCTAACCATACGATTACACTATCCTTGTAAAAAATGTGTGGCACAATTAAATTATGCTATCATTAACACATATGGCATCTAATATGTCAGCTTGAATTCTTAAAATCAAGATATGAAGCATCATCAATTAAGTATGAAACATCTCGAGCAAGCTAGTGAAATACAAATTAGTATTAATAAGAAATACTACAATCTCATAAAGTAAGATCGAGTTAATAAGCTCAGGGGGAATGAAGGTTGAACACCTTGAATTCATTTAGTAGTGACTTTTTGACTCATTGAACAAGATCAACTTAACACAACATATTTCTCTTCTTGGTGTTATTGTTAAGTAGAGTCTGGGGTAAATATTGATAGAGATTTCTACCTTAGGGCACTAAAGACCTTAGATCAACTTAGAAGAGTTCATTTTTGACCTCTTATGCTACACATTTGATCTCTTCTATTAATATATAGCTGCTAAGGGCTTGATAGCTTGCAAAGCTAATGAGCTTAGGACATAGTAAGATAGCTAAAGTAGGTTGGACTAGCCTCCATAAGCTCAATCAAGTGACATGGAGCTCAGGTAGATTTAGTCAAGCATGCAAGAGGTTTAATTCATATATAGGTACAAGCAATTATGATCCTTCTACAAATAAATACCTATTAGCCACCAATAAGCTACCCATGTTCTAGAACTCTAAGGCTTGGTTCATAATTCAAGTGCCCTATGTGTGAATTCTAAAGGCAACGGTTAAAGGACAGTTATTAGACCTCAATCATAAATAGAGCTTAACCTTTTATTGTAAGCCTTCTTCTAGCCATACAGACTTCACATAATCTCTACTCTTCTTACTTCCTTACCTTTCACCCATTAGGACCTACCTAAAGCATTAGAGTAAATACACCAAAGTTATCCTAACACCCTTTATAGCCTAACTTTCTTTCCTTTTTGCATAATCAAAGACCGATTGACTTGATGACATACTGCATTGATAAAAATGATATATTTTAAGACACTTCATAAATGGAGATTTTCAAAACAATGTCATATTAACCAATTAGTGTCCTAAATTGTTTATAGAAATAATACTAGCAAGTATTCACTAAGTTGAATTCTTTAAGGAAAAGGGTTTTGATTAAGTACTAGATCTTAACCTACTACTCTAATCTAAGTGAATCAAAAGATAATTTGGAATTGCAATTGAAATTAAAACACAGCAAAAAATAACAATTAACATAAATAACCAAAACATGAGCTTGTGACATGTTTCCAAAGTAGTGGTAAAGGTATGCCATTAAGATATCAATTTTGGTTTTTAAGTAAGTTTCAATGAAATTCACTTAAGCTTGATCCTAGGTAAGGCATTTTACTCAACCATATAGCAGAAAATCTCCTCTTGGTTTCATTTCCCTACATAATCAACTAAATGCATAATTCCTATCACAAATTAAGTATTCTAGTTCTAGAAATTAATGAGTCAATCTCCTTTCAATCTCATAACCTATCATAATCTACTAGAACTACATAATGTAATGTGAATTGAATGGGGAACACCTAATCTCCTTTTATTCTCATAGTTGTAAGAACCCATTATCAATACTTCACCAACTCAAGGTCTCAATTAGGCAATTAAACAACTAATCTCTTCCCAGTCTCATGATTATGCAAAAACATTAACTCTCAAGGGCACTTCCTAAGACTAATCTCCTCCTAGTCTCATAATCAAAAGGAAACCCATTGAAAATTTCATTAATAAACACCACAAAGAGTTCAAAAGAAGTACCAATAATCAAAATCCCATCTAAAATACAAATACCCAAGTCAAAACTAAAAAATTACCCCATTTACACCTTCCACATTATCATAAGCCGACTAAAAAACTACTTAGCCACTCATATTAGGAATAATGATAGCAAGAAAAAATGAAAATATAACAGCAACTCCCATTAGAGAGCAAGTAAACAAAATGGTAACAAATGAACTAGAGATTAAATGAAGAGTAAATACTCAATAAACTAACTCAAATAGAAATCATAAAAACATTCATTGCATACCATAAACGAGTTAATAAATAGTAAAATAGATAATGAGCTTACAATTCTAGACTAAACAATAATAAAAACCTAATTATGACTAGAAAATCTAGCTACAAATGCAAGTATGTATAATTTTAGGCTACTAATTGGTCGATAGGTACATATCAACATAGGTCACCTTCGTGTTTCATGAAATACAGTATTTAAAGGGATTTGGATTTTAGACAAAAAACCCTAAACCTAATTTCTTCTATCGATCGATTAATGTAGAAGGAATCAATTGATTGGCATGAGTGAATCCATTCCTACACATTATATTCACTATACCATCCTCTCCATTGCTCAATTGCCTAAGACGTCATTGTAACTTTAATGCTTCAAGGCATATACCAATCAATTGGTAGGCTAAATTCACTACCGCCCTTCACTAGCCTCCTTGATCAAATGGTGAGGGATACCATGTGTACTTGCACATAGGATGTACAATTAATAAAATCCAATTAAATACAATCATTTTTCATGCATTTCTAGGAATTTTACACAAGGTGGTCTATTTTGTGCATAAACATTAATTTCATGTAAAATTTATAAGTGTTTGCTAAATTTATGCACAAATGTGGGTTTTGAAGTTAGGAAAAATTGTGTATTTTGAACCCCGATCACCACCCACAACTTTAGAACATTGCTTATCCTCAAGCAAGTGAGAAAGATCAAAATTTTTAGAAAATGATAAGATAAGCATGCACTTCCTTAACACTCACATAAAATTAAGAATATATTATACCATTGAAAGCTTGAAGTTTGCGTACACTCAATATTGTGCAAAATTCATAGAAGTGATGTAGAAATTGTTCCACTCATGCTATGTTAAATGCTCACAAATCAAAGTCTGTGTAATTGATTCAAGAATCAATGCCTAAAAAAGTTAACTTCCCATATAGGTTAGGCTTATAAAATTTGAATTCAAGCAAAACATTTCAAATTAAGTGAGTGGTTACAGTGTTTAGTTGGTTGGCTCACATATATATTACTCCCTTATCAGTCTCATAGGTATACTAATGCCATGTAAACAAAGAGTGATCACCGAATTGTACCTTAGTTTGCCTCCCAAACTTTTGTAATAAATTTCATATCTTACCCATCATTTTTCTTTTTGGATATTTAGATTTTTCAATTTTATTTTCCTTTTTATATTTTCTTTCACTATCTTTCTTTCTTCTTTCTCAACTACATTTTTTTTTTTTATGATTAGGTCATATTGCAGTACATATACAATGGGAAGTAAAAGAGAAGGTTAGAATAGAACTCTCTTAGTTTCTTGGTGTAATATGAATTCTCAATTCCCTTCTAAGCTCTTAATGGTGTCTTTAGATTGTTTTATTTAACTCTTCCTTTATTTATTCACAAGTGCCTATATAACATAAAACAAACATAACTCTTAATGGTGTCTTTTAGATTGTTTTACTTAAGTAGAAAGAAAAGAAAAAATGGCAGGTTGGGTTGCCTCCTACTAAGCACTTGTTCTTAAGTCTTCAGCCAGGATTTTCAGTACTACTTCATAGTGGGTCCTCATACTTTCTTTAGGGCTCAAGTCCATTAGCTTCCTAGCTCATGCTTGATTATCCTTTCTTGTGAATCCTCCTTTTCCTCATACACCTACCTTCCTCAAATTCTTTTTCTTGATCCCACTCCCTTTCTCCTTCCTTTAGTTGTTAAATTTGTTCCTTTGCTTAGAGCATAACTTTCTTTTCTCCACTCTCTAGGATAATCACCCTCTCTTTCATGTTCAATATTGCTCCAAAGGTCACCAAGAATGATCTTCCAAAGACAAGGGGTTGATCTTCATCCTTCATATTCATTACTATAAAATCAATCAGGAAATCTCATGGTCCAACACTAACAGTTATGAAGTAAAGTTCTCTTCATGGTGTAATCTAACCTTTGTCTATGGTTTGGATATAATATGAGCTTTTCTTCATAAAACTTTCCAATCCTAATTCCCACATAGTTTTTCCTAACATAAAATTATTTGATGTACCAATATTCAAAAGCACTCTCAGGAAAAACTTATCTAGTATGGTACATAACACTATAAGTCTTCTCGGATCCTCTAATTTATATGCAAACTGGAAATCATTGACACCTTTCTCCTCAAGCACCATGTCTACGATATTGAACTCATCGATAATGAGTTTCTCCTCTAAACTCATACCATTACATTCACTAAGATCTTCTTTAATTTCCTCTTCACATAGATCATCTTCCTCACTAATTTCCCTCGTCTTATTTGTCTCTAAATTGTACACATCACCATCATTCGATGTTATTGATAGTCAGTTTTTATTCACTTGGCTCGTTAACTGTTGATAGTCAATTTTTGCTCACTTGTCCATTCAGCTGCCAAGCAACTAAATGACTTACATTCTTGGCATTTAACCGAGTGACATAGATCGATTACTAATTTGAATTAAAATAAAGTGGTGTGAAAAGTAATCACTAGCACCGTTATATTACAAAATTACCTACTTTCCCTACATTTCAAGGAACGAGTCAAATCAAGAGTCTTCTAAGTATCTCAATGGTTATTCCAATAACTGCTACTTTAGACATGATGTTCACCTATAAGTACGAGAAAGAAACAATGTAAGAGCATCTAATACCTCTTGACCACTCACTTAACTTTCCTTATTCATATTTGCTGACATAGGCATTGAAGTGGCAGCACTAGATTGCCCCCCTTACTAAGTGCTTTGCTTTTCTCTTTGCAAGATATTTCTAACTACCAAAATCCACCAACAACAGGTGCTTCTTCTTTAATTTCCTCTTCCTCAAAATTCTCATTGTCAAGATCCCCTATAAGCTCAACTATTAACTCCTCCTTTGAAGGTGTAGATGTTTTCTCTTCAATAAGGTCTTCTAGCTAAATACATAACTCTAAACACTTGTTTGCCACTAAAACACAACTCCTACTCTCCTACACTAAGCTCTTTACAACTACTAGTAGATTTTCTAACTTAATCATTCAAATTTTGCTTAGTATTGTTAGGTAGTTATTCTATGATTTTACTATTCATGTTCGTCTAGTACTAAATCATCCATCTATACATCTCTTGTAAGGTAGCTCTTGGGCATTCATTCTAGAAAAATTTTTGGATAAAATTTCTCAATGGTTCACCCTTTGAACATTATATTGGTAGAGGTAGAGATTGAGATTGGTGATAGCCAACTTAAACTCTCAATCTTTGAAAACCTCTATCAAACCCTACTCCTAGGTTATCTCCCCATAATAAGTTAGGATTATCTCTCCAACTTAGGTTATAGGCGTTTGATCAAGGGTTATAATTTCTTTATCCTTTATTGAAATACCCTAATATATTAACTTGTTCCTCTTTGCTATCTGTTGATGGGGCAAAGGGGTTTCTACCTTAACAATTTGTGCTCAAATGCCCTACTCCACTACATATATTGCAATACTCATACAATTGCTTCCTTTTACAAGGGGTGCTAACTTGTTTGGTTTTTTTTATCTAAGCAAGTTGACCAGCAAGCGAAGCGACTTACACTCTAAGTTGGCTTAATTCTTCCTCTTCACTTAGACTCACTACCCTCTTAGGTAGAGCTATCTTAGAATGCCGACCATAGGCGTGTGAAGCCATTCATTCAGACATTTCATAAGTTTCCTCATCATAGCACTTTTGTTTATTATACTCCCCCCTAGCAGTAACATTGACCAAAATCCTCAATTGGCTCCCAAGACTCTTATAGAAGGTACTCACAATTCTCCCCACAAGTAAACTATAATGCGGCCAGTTCCTCAACAACTCCCTAAACCTTTCCTAACATTCAAATAATGAGTCCCCCTCAAATTGTCTAAACATGGTGATCATTTGACCTGAAGGAAAGAAATAAGATAGAAATTTTTTTACTAAGTCATCTCACATTTTGATGGGACAGCTTCTAGCCTTATCCCTTAATGAAAATGGAAATAACCTTAAGCAAACTAAATCATTGAATACTCTATTGGTTTTCATTGTGGCACATAGTTGCAAAAAATAGTCAAGGTGTTTGTGGGGCTCCCCAAATGACGTTCCAACAAATTGATGGAGTTGCACCATCTAAATTAAAGTAAGTTTAAGTTATAAATTATTTGCTTAAGTAATTAGCCAAGTGATAGGTAGTGTAACTTCATCCAAATTTAAGACACAATATTCCTATAAGGCTTGGTTATTACTATTCTCATTTTCTTTTCTTCCACGTCCATGATTTTCATTCCCATTAATTCCATTTCTATCTCCTCCATTAAAGGGTACTTGTTGATTTTCCATTTCCCCTAATTTTGCTCTTCTTCTTTCCCCAATTCTATGGTAAAATGTCCGGTCTATTTCATGTTCAAATTCCTCTACTAATTCTCTCACGCCTCTTTGCATATAAGTTAATAGTCCTTCATTCTACAAGTATCCAATCTAATCGAACCACCAAACTATAACCTACAATTTCAATAGTAGAATATAAGCATAACTCTTCCTTACTTGACATAAATCGGCTAGGGACAAATTCATCACTTTTTCAAGAAATTCAATGTTAAAGTTCTAGACTCCTTAATTTAGCTCTACTAAGTTGAAAATTTTGTTTTTTTCATTTCCTAGTCAAATTTATACTAAGCTTGGCCCACTTAACATAAATCTCTAGATTAAACTAAGTAAAGGTTCTAATTTTTTTTTTAAAAAAAATGGAGTCACCGCCTAAGCAAAGTGAAGATAAAAGGGAAATTAGAGTCCATGAGTGAATAGACCCCAATTTTAGCTACTAATCTATAGGTTTTCTGAAAAAAGGCTTTATAAGAGTAAAAACTAGAGTAAACATAGGGTCGAAGTTATCTTATTTAAACCTAAGGGTTTTCATAAAAGAGTTAATGAAAAAATTAAGTGGGCCGGTTTGGTGGTGGTTTAGCCAATTCCTAGGGTACAATTGGCAGTTTCAAACTCCTAAGACACCAACCTTCGAAACCCTAAAGTCAATTTCCAAAAATCTCAAATGTATCTCCTACAATTTCAACAAGAACCTCAAGTTAACTATGAATAAATCCTAAAAACATCAATTTTTTATTTAAACTTAAATTATTCCATTCAACCACAAAATTGAAACAATCTACTCATAAGGCTTTGTTTTAGGATAAACATAGAATGTTCTACTATTTCAACTCGAATCGATTTGCTTTAAAATGAGAGAAATCGAAGAGAGAGGGTGAACTTAGCATTATGAACACCTAAAGAGAGAAACTATCAATTTCATGTACTGTGATGATTTTCAATGCTTAGGAGTTATTTGAATGGGTAGAAGGAGTTTTACTTATAGTATGAAATAGTGATACCTCCTCAATAAACATTTAACATTCATGTTAGGAAAAGATCAATTCTTTATTGATTGGGCAAGTTTTTGCATGTATCTCAATTCTTTCCATTTCTGGTTTAATTTGGATGTATTTTTGCATAAAATAATGAAAGTTCAATGTGCATACAGCTTATGGAAGATGTCTTTGCTCATTTTATATCGAGTTATATTGTTAATTTGCAAAAAGATTCATTAATTTTGCTAAAATAAGCAAGGATGTATGATATGGGTATTTATTAGACATTTAATTTTCCTTTTTTATTTTCCTTATTTGCCTTGATGAAAATTAAAAATTTGGACCATCTCAAATAGGAAACTTTGCAAGCTTTCATTTCCATATTTTTTCAAATTTTTACATAACTAAAAATGGCTTAAATCAAGTAAAATATACCTAGGTATTATTTCCTAAAATAAAGTTAGCCTTACTATTGTTATTATAATCGTGGAGAAGACAAGGGAAGAAGGTTAGTTTTGACTTAATCAAATGGGGGCACTACATGGTGGTAAAGAATGGGCTATAGAGTACTATGTCAGTGCTACATGACGCAACGATGTGGTGTTATGTAGCACCTTATTATGGGTGCCATGTGGCTCTAAGAGGCGACTTAATGAATTATTTGATTTTTTTTCCTTCCCTTTTTTCCCTTTTTACGTTTTCTTATTTCTCCTCCTTACTGTTGCTTCTTCCACTTTTTTCTTTTTCTTCCTTTCTCTTTTTTCAAAAAAAACCACAAATACAACTCAATTCATTATTCAATTTGTAAAAAATCATACCATGCCTTTTAATGAAATGTAGAGTTTAGTAAATATATGCTCAAAATACTTTCAAATTTTTTTCTAATTTGACTAAATTAAGATCTTGATACTTACCCATTTCCTTTTTTATTCAAAAACTTCAAATGGTCGTAAAATGTTTGTGTTAACTCTTCATGAAGTGCTATTTGAGGCTATGATCTCATTAAAAAATGCCCTTTCAAAAAATTTTAAAATGAGTAGTTTAAATAAGGTCAAAAAAATTAATTTTCAAAATTTTTCCATTACTATTCAATATTCCTAATATAACCAAATCATATAAATTTATTTTAACTCCAAAAGCTTTTTTTGACTTGGAAAAATTAATTTTACCCCGAACCTACCTAAATGGTCCATTATTGACCATTCCTTTTTTTTTCCTTTTTATTGGTTTTATCCTATTTTTTCCTTCTTTTTTATATTTTTCAAATTTTTGTAGATTTTTTTCATTTTTTTATCTTTTTGGCTTTTATTAGTTTTTCTTTTTTTTTTTTGGTTTTTTTTTCTTCTTTTATCCTTTTTCAAAAATGAGGAAGTTCCAAATTGGTGATGAACTTAGAGAAGGCAAAAATGGGATCTCTATAAGCTCAACTTAATAACAAACTAGCAAAACCAACTAAATTGAACAAGAAAATAAATAAATATCAAAACTTTAATAACTTAACTACTCAAAATTAATGGAAATTAAACTAAACTATGGACTACACTACAACTATACTAAGACTTAATCTTAGATTCCTCAATTTATTTGGTTTTAGCTCAATTGCCTTTTCCGCAGTAATGGTGCCAAAAACTAAATCAATGACATGATGTAGTAACAAAAACGATAGATTTCAAGACACTTCATAAATGGAGATTTTCTATCTTCTTAATCGACTAGTATGCTAACTTGTCTGCAATAACAATACTGGTGAGTATTTAGCAAGTCAAATTTCTTAAGGAAAAGGGATTCAATTAAGTACAAAATCCTAACTTGCTAGTCTAATCTAGCCAAATCGATAAGAGAATTTAGAATTTCAATTGAAATTAAATGATAAGTAAAAAGCAATAATTAACACGAATAACCAAAAGTTAGGCTTGTGACATATTTCCAAAGCAATAGTGAGGGTATGCTGTTAAGATATTGAAGATGTTTTTTAATTGGGTTTGATATAAAATCTCCTCTCGATCTCATTTTCCTATACGATTACCTAAATACTTAACTCCTATCATGAATTAAGTATTCTAATTCTAAAGACTAAGGGGTCAATCTCCTCTCGATCTCATAACCAATTCTAATCTATTAGAGTCACATAATGTAATATGGATTCAACGGGAAACACTTAATCTCCTCTCACTCTCATAGTTATAAGAACTCGTTAATGATACTTCATGAACTCAAAGTCTTGATTAGGAAATTACACAACAAATCTCCTCTTGGTTTCATAATCATACAAACCCATTAACTCTCAAGTGAACTTCCTAGGACTAATATCCTCTCAATCTCATAATCATAAGGGAAAACATTGAAAATTTCTTTGACAAGCACCTCAAAGAGTTGAAATAAAATACTAATTATCAAAATCTCATCTAAAATATACATCCCCATATCAAAACTACCATCTACAACTTCTACATTACCATAAACCCACTAAAAAGTACTTAGCCCTTCATAATAAGAACAATGATAGCAAGAAAATATGAAAATATAGTAGCAACTTCCATTGAAGAATAACTACACAAAATGGTAACAAATGAACAAGAGATTAAATGAAGAGAAGGTGGTAAATACTCAATTAACTAAGTCAAATGTGCATCAAAATCAACAAAACTTTCACTAAGTATCATAAACAAGTCAATAGAGTAGAAAAACAGACAATGGGCTTGTAATTCTAAACTAAACAATACAAAAAACCTATTTGGGACTCGTATTTCTAGCTATAAATGCAAGCATATATAATTATATGCTACTGATCTATTGATAGATAGATTTTAACACTAGGTCGCCTCCATGTTTTATTAAATACAACATTTAAAGATAATAGGGTTTTAGACGAAAAACACTAACCCTAATTTCTTCTACCAATTGATCAGTACAGCAAGTACCAATCGATTGGCATGAGTGAATCTACTCCTACACATTCGGTTCACTATGCCATCCTCTCCACCTCTCCATTACTCGAGGCATCGTTGTAACTCTGATGCTTGAAGGCATTTGATTAGGCAATAGCAAGGCTACTAATCAATCAATAGGCTAAATTCACTAACGCACTTAATTGAAACCTCTTTGATTATATAGTGGGGGCTACCAAGACTATGGTAGCCCCCGCACACTTGCATATAGGATAAAAAATTAATAAAATCCAATTAAATTCAATCCTTTTTCATGCATTTCTATTAGTTTTACACAAATTGGATCATTTTGTACATAAATTTTAATTTCATGTAAATTTACAAGTTTTTGCTAAATTTATGCACAAATGTAAGTTCTAAAGTTATGAAAAATTGTGTATTTTGAACCGCAATCATCGACAAGTGTCTAAATTTTCCTTAGTCTAATTTCTACTATTAGTAAAAGGCATAGAGATAATGCTATTCTAAGTTAAGAAAACTTAGCACAAGTTAAGTATGATACAGTGGTAAAAATGTATATGGAAATTAGAGAATGGGGTTCGAAACACTATGTTGTTCCAAGCGAATGGCTTGCTAGTAATCATTGCATTCCCATGAATTTCAATGGAGTTAGGGTTCTATTCTAAGGAATTCATCTATACATAAGAATTATGAATTTGCTAGTTTAGTTGCCAAAGGGAGTGAGTAATGCTCAATTCTGGAATAGACTGAGTATAAGTATGTCAGTATATAACTCGAGGTAATCAAAAGCCTCAAATTCAAGGGATCTTGCTCTAAGGATCATACATCAGATATTTACAAACAATGTCACTACTAGGAAATATAGTAAAGGGGTTGTTAACTTAGTGGACGTAGTCCTTTTGGACAACTTGGCTAAACGGCAATAAATAATCTAGGAGTCAACATGGCTTAATTTTTCAAAAGCTAAGCCATTGAGGGCTGAGCTGAGCATATTTTTGCAAGGCCTTTTATTAACTGGATTGTGAAAAATTTTGGTTATTTAAGCGTTACCTACCCCTATGATCATTGATTAAATCAGAGCCATGAAACTTCCACCACCACTCTAGGGACCTAGGGGAAAGGAGAATTGAGAGGTAGCAGCTAATGTACCTATGCCATAGCCGCCTAAAGATAAGCCTTCCGCATCATCTCAAAGGCCTTGATCATCCTCTATGTTAAGCAAACTTAAAATGATGATGGAGAAGTTGCTTGGAAAACATAAGAGGCTTGCTCAAGAGGTGCAACATACTAAGACTACAATGGAGGCATTTTTAGCACACTAAGGGATTCCATTGGCACCACTACCACCCATTTTTTACTCAAATGATATTAAGAATTATGAGAATATGAAGGAAGAGTATGAAGAGGAGAATGACAAGGAGTGATTTCTGTTTTCTTTTTCTTTTTGCCAAAGACTAAGTTTTATTAATTTTGTACTTGATGTCTACAACAACTTCAATGTAATCTTTCGTCTAACTTCTTCATTAGCTTTTAGTTAAATCTTTTGCAAATGTTTGTAAGGATAAGTTCATTTAGCCGTATTGATAGTTTCTTTTCCCTTTTGCTTAATTCTATCTCTTTTTTAATTTTGTCCATTTTGTCTATGGTTGTAACGAGATTTGGACTTCATTAGAACAAAATAAAATTCATGTTAAAGGATCAAAAGAAATTTCAGTGTTAATGCAAACAAACCAAGGAAGTGTCAATTCTCTTTACTTTTCTTTTTTAGTTCTTATTTTTGTGCTTTAATGATTGTGTACAGAGGGGAATATGTACAATTTAACTATAGGGGAAGAATTAGGACATCATAATTCTAAGAAGAAATAGGAGATATTGAACTATATATATTTTTAATGAGGATGATATGATTAAGTACTTTTCACTTATTTATTTATTTATTATTGAGTCCATTTTAAAAATAACTCAAAAGATTTTCATCCTACCATATAAAAAATAGCCAATTTTTTTTTGTTTTCAAAATTGCACATGATTTTGTTTGACCTTATTTTACTGTCCAAGATTTAAGAGTTAAATCTTTATGATCCAAAGCTCTTTGTTATTTAAGCTCAGATTGAGATTTGGGATTAAGATAGATAATGACAAGTTAAGGATTAATTATTTGCATTTCTAAGCTTAATTTGAGAGGCCAGTTATCTATTTCTAAGTTTTCTTAAAATTTCCAGATTAGATAAACAAATAAGATTTATCTTTTGAGAGACTCTTGAAAAATAAAAAAATAAAAAACAGTTAGAAGCAAATAAATAAATAAAGCAAATTGAATGAAAAAGGGTTCAAGTGAGCCTAAAAGTGAATGAGAAAATTGAAAATACTAAAGTGTCTAACTATAGACCTCATTGACTCAAGCAATTGAACATGTTGAGTGCCTCCTCTGTATGCAATAACACCTATCAACTTAGATAGCCAACTCAGGATTGTTAGCTGAATGCTCATTATAAGGGTTTAGAAAAATGTTAATGAGAAAGCTACAACTTGCATAAAAGTGAAAGATTTAAATTGGATAGAGTTTATGAATGGTTTGAAGGGGAGTTTAATTGCCTAATAGCCTAAGGTCACTTGGCATGGGACCTATTGACCAAATTAAACTATTTTATTTCAATTGGGAAAATAATGAAAAGAAAATTCCTCTAGGTAAAAAATTGAAAAAAGTAAGGAGATGATCCGAGGATAAGTTGATGTAACATGCATCCAGTTTAAGTTATTGTGATTAAAATAAAAGTAGAAAAGATCACTCTCCTCCTAAGTTATAGTGATGAATTCTTACAACTTTTTCTTAGTTTGTTGATGCTTATTTTGATCTCTAGTTTAATTTTTGCTTAAGTGATAAGGCTAACTCTAGGTTATCTAGATTGATTATTGAAATTTAATAGTTTCATACTGTTAATATTTTAAGCGCTGCAAGGGTATTGAGTGATGAAAGAAGATGGGGTGATTTCGAGGGAAGTGGTGCAACTCTTGAATTCATGATGTAATTTTTTGAATTATGAAAGGAATTGATGATTTTCTCCTTATGATGATTTTTAACTTCTATTATTTTGCTTGAGGACAAGTAAAAGCTTAAGCATAGGAGAATTTGATAACACTTAGTATATATATTTTAAGAAGAATTTGTACTATTTTTGTTCATTATTTTGTATTAATTATGAAGAATTTGGAGCTTATTTGTTAAATATTTCAATTATAATTCTTTAAAGAGCTCTTAATCGAATTTTGGAGAATTTGGCTAAGATTTAAAGTTTTGATGGAGGAATCAATCAAGCAATACAAGCAAACGAGTTTTAGATGAAAAATTATGTTTAGAAGAGACCACATGTGAAGAACATGACTGTACTTCTTACTATGATCCCCTTGTCCAAGAATTTCTTAAATAATTGTAATTGCAATGGATAAGCATGCCTAAAGATCATGATCGCAATCATAGGACATGATCACACCATTAATAAGAAAACTTTTATTTTTGAAAAGTCTCTTTATAACCCTAGATGAAAGTCCTATTAATAGGCATCTAGACTTTGTTATAAAAAAAAAAAAAGAGAAAAAGAGCCCCATTAAAAGAAGTTATGTAGGGTAAAGTAGAAGCAAGGGTTCCTCTCTATTTCTTTTCTCTTTTATTTTACTTTTCCATGGTTTGAATTTATTGTTTTCAGTAGATCTTTGTTAAACCCTAATATTTTATGTAACATTTATGTATTGTTCAATCTATGATATTACCTTTGAGATCTAATTATATTGCATTTATTGTCATTAATTCAACATTGCTACTGTTAGATTAATGTATAAGTCACTGTAGAGTTTGTGAGATCCTAGAGTAGATGGATAAGGTGTAATTAGATGTCATTGAATAGGCTAAAATGCTTAGCTATTTGATTTCATTGGATTGGGGTGACCTAATAGCAGAATCCAAGGTCCTAATGCAGTTTTGAGATATTTCATTATAAAAGCAATTCAAATAAAATATACTTAAGATTATGAATTAATTAAGAGACTTGAATCTAGTTAATTCATATTTGGCAATCTTACATTCTAACAAGTAATTGAGATTTGAAAGCTACATAGATCTAGGTAGTAGATAACAAATTAGCTAAGGATTATGTCTTCCTACTTCTAATATATTTCTTATTTATTTTAACCTTCCTATTTTTTTTATCATTCTTGTTTAGTTTGTATCTCTAATTATGGTTTGTTTTATTTCAATCAATTGTACTTAATTATTAAGTTAGATAATTAGAGAATTAGGAAAGAGTAATAATAATCCAAGTTTCCTCAATTTCATGGTTCCCTATGGAATTGACAACTTAAACTCAAATCCATTTTATACAATAACTTGACTAGGTGCACTTGCTTATATCCCAATCAAGGAACTTAGCAACCAAAATCATTCTTCCTCTTCGAGAGAAAGAATTAACATCCACGTTCATTAACACATTA
Organism: Lumnitzera racemosa; assembly: GCA_024138005.1. Lineage (NCBI taxonomy): Eukaryota > Viridiplantae > Streptophyta > Magnoliopsida > Myrtales > Combretaceae > Lumnitzera > Lumnitzera racemosa. Next base: position 71,008,776 of record JAMXBC010000003.1, on the reverse strand, counting down.
GATGAACCATATTATAGGCACTTATCAAGTAATATAATAGCCAATTTCGTGAATATTCTAACTATTAGATGTGGAATTGTAGAAGTCATAAGAATAGACAAGTTGATAGAAAAGAGTCCAGTCTCACCAAATTGTTAGGCAAATGTTAATACTATAATGTCAAAGCCTGCACTAGGTAAGACATGTCAAAAGAAATCTAGAAGAAGATTTACTTAGATACTTACTTCGCTGTCCTAAGAGTTCAACCAACCTAGAAAGGGTAATGTATTCTATCCAAAAATCCAGTGCTAACATATAAGCTAAGAAAGTACATACTCAATGCACAATGTGACTATCACATTGGTTAGTGAAAGCATTCTACTGACAACTACTAGGAGTTGAAAAATAGAATTCAAGACTTGATAAATGGAAGGACAATCCAATTGCACTCCACTAAAAAATAGGGGGCAATAAACCTTTATAATATTTTTAATAACAAAATATGAATCATTTGAATATACAACTCTATTTTCTAAAATTGTTCAAGCAACCAGGGCATGTTTGTGATCCTTCATTATCATAGGATTTTGAGGAACAACATTTTCTAAAATAAGGGGGTACATGGCCCATTATGTCTTGTCAAATAGAGGAATTAAATACATTCAAGAAAGATATCTCACTGATTGAAAGGGTTTGAGATGAAATGAGGTTAGCTGAATCTTAAACACTAACTCTTAAACAATTAAGAGATGAGTGTTAATAACTTGAGGTTCTTGAACTCATTTCTTAAAGAAGGTTCATTTAAAACTTAATATACTAATCAAAATAGCATTAGGCATTTTTCACCATCCTAAATCCAAGTTATTCTTTTTTAACCTCATTGAGCCTATTTAGAAAGTATCTTTAGAACTATACATAATTAAGAACCATCCTACAATAGAGCAATTAAGATGATAGGGCTATTAAGCAAGACAAAATATTAAAATTATTTTGTGCTTACTTCAGTCAAATCAATTTAACTATAATTGTTACTTCTGATAACTTATTTTCTTTTAGATGGAGAAGGGCTTCCATTCCAAAAATTATACATAAAGCCACTCACTTTAAGCTGTAAATTGTAAGAAAGGATAATCACCTTTGTCTAGGAAAAAAAAAAAGAAGAAGAAGAAGGAAAGAAGAAAGAGAAAAAACTAGAAAATTTGAAAAAAAAAGGAAAAATCTACCTAAGAGAAAAATTTAGCAATCTACATAGATAAGGTGACTAAGTCAAATACACAATGCCTTAATGCCTAAAAAGATCAGGTGGCACATAGCTTAAAGCCTATCCCTGAGTCAAATCCTACTCATAATACCAACCCTTTTCAATGACCCTTTTGATTGTAAGAAATAATCTGTCACTCATAACAATGGCTTATTGAACTAAAGCTAACACAATTCTAATTTTTCCAAAGGGTTCTTGACTTACATATCCCAATTGAAGAAATAAATTCTTCTGAAATAGCTTATAAATTATTATTACATAAATGTGAATCACATAAGATTAATTACCTAAATGCCATTGCGAAATCTCATATAAGCAATGGGATTTTCTTAAAATTTAAATAAAAAAAAAATCTCATGTAGTAAACAAGACATAAAAAGTTATGTACATTGAAACATCACATTTTCAATGCGATTTTATTAAGACTTTTTATTATTTGTATTGAATATTTGATTATCTATTAAGTCGTGGGTTTAAATCTTAGGGTAAGTGCTAATGCACTTTTGTTTTTAACCCATTACTATGTCACATGTAATAAATGCAACATTAATACAAAGCCAATGAATGTTGCATTTATTACATATGACATTAATACAAAATTAAAGTTACATTTAGTATATGGAACTTTGCATTATAATCAATTTTATGTAATTGGTATTTGTGTGACTAAATTAACCGTAGATAGGTAAACAAACAAGTATCTCGTTTATAATAAAAGAAAAATGTGATAATATAGGCAAAATGTCTTAAGTTTAATATCACTATTCTGATCATAATTGTTGTAGCAATTAAATTTTACAAGTATTTATATGACTCAATTAAGGTAAGTCCTAGGTACATGTAATTTACCAAAAGGAACCCTATTGGAAAAGGAAAGATACAAAGTTTACATAGGTAAAGTTGCAAACAATCAAAAAGAATATTACAGATGTCAAAAAATGGAGTGTGTTTCAACTGTCCATTTTATAGACCTAAAGATGCTATTTATTGAGTAGAACAGGTTCTAAACAAATTAGGTTGAGATCAGGTGCTCAGCAACTCAAATTTTCTGGACTGAGGAAGGATTGGTCCAAAGGGTAGCCCATTGTTTAGTCAGCCTTAGTTGGTCGACTTAAGAATGGGGTAGCTCGGCCTCAATGATATATCAAGTTGGTAGTAAAGTGGTTCAATGCTTGACCTTAGACTAATGTATTGTGAAGGAGTCGACCCAGTAATAGGTTAAACACCTTGGGAGTATCTTTAATGATATGAAGAGTAGAGCAATTCAGTAAGTCAGAATGGAAAATGCATCATTCTTTAGAGTTCAACTCTCCTTGGATAGCTAGGTGAGCGATATGGGTACGTCTTCAAGCTTGAGAGCTAGTGATTAGTCCAAGATGCTTATCAAGACTCAACTAAGCCTATTAAAGAGTTGAGCTAATAAGTAGTAGTGATGACTCGAGCTTTAGGAAACACTCATTCCTAAGCTCCCGTACAAGCTCATACCTAAGCAAGACATCTAATGGTGTTTGAGTCTAAAGCATTCAATAGGGTGAGGGATGCCAAACTACTAAACAATTTCATATTTGACATGAAACATTACTTTGCAACTGTTGAGACAAATGAAGATAAAACAATGGTCTTAGTAGCTACTATGTACTTGATAGGTGATGAAAACTTATGGCTGCATACTAAATATAAAGTAATTAAAAAAAGTATAGCTTTCATTAATAGTTGGGACAATTGAAGGCTGAGTTGTAAAATTAATTCTTTCAAGAGAATGTCAAACATAATGGTTAGAATAAGTTAAGAGAACTTTGATAGAGTGACAATTTTTGCAAATATGTGTATAAGTTCACAACATTAATGCTTGATATCAAGGGCATGGGTATAGATGATAAGTTCTTTTATTTCCTAAAAGGATTAAAGCCCTATGCTAAAAATGATTTGCAAAGGTAATGGGTTACCAACATAGTTACTGTAAAACCAGCAACTGATCACTTGATGGACTATACTCATGAAAATAGTGGGAAGAGTGTATCTATAATGCATGAGGGTGGAAAATCCTCATATTAGGCAAACCCAAGGATGGGGAAGCTCCAACTTCATGTAGTAATGAAAATATGGAAGGGGGGTTAATGGAAGTCTTATGTCTCTTACCAAACTAGAAAGAGTGGGGCATCTAACAAAGATAAGAAGCCTATATTTTCATGTTTTTTGTGCAATGAACTACGTAAGGGGGCAATTTTTCCTAATGGAGTTGTACTCAATGCCATGTCTTAGTAGGCAAAAAGTATATTTCAAGATGAAGAGTTAGGAATTGACTGTAACGAGCGACCCTAAATGGGTGTCTTATATGTATTGTTACCTATTGGAGAGAGTTCTCAATGCAAAGCAATCTCAAGATAGAGACTAAGCTTATATATGCTCAAAACAAAATGGTAGAAGTGTTGATGCTATGTTCAAATCAGGAGCCACATATAACTTCATAAATGTATTTAAGCCAAAGTGACTGGGACCAGTTCTTGTAGATGACATTAACTAGATTAAAGTTGTTATCTCAAAAGTGAGACTAACTTAAGGAGTTGCTAAAGGTGTTGATGGACTACCGACCTTTGGCCCCTTTACTCGCGTACACTTCTGAGGCCTACAGGTTCTCAAGAGGAGGACACTCTTATGTTAGCATGCCATAGACAAGCACCAGTATACTAAAGGATAGCAAGTGAATTCCTTGAGTTCTTAACTCAAAGACATTCTTCCCTGCATAGATCCCTACCCAATCACCAACTTGACTATTACCAAGGTCTACTTGTTGAATGCCAAGGCCAAGGTAACTACACGTCGAGCCCAACACCAATCTACAAACATAATAAGTATCAAAACCAAGTAACCGAGTGTCAATGCCGAGGCCTCATACCAAAGCTCTATTTATTCAACCTATAGAACAAAAGCATCCCACTTTCGTATCAGCAATTCCAAATACCATCCATCTATAGCAACCATAACTTCATTGCAACTCAGCTACTACATCTCAAGAATCACTAATATGAACCCATTGGTAGGTTGCCACCTATCCTTACTTTTTTGTCATTTGTACTATATTACCTTTTCATCATTTGTTTTATTTATCCTTTTCGTCATTTGTCTTATTTACACTTTTCATACATTCAAGGAATCTACTTCTTTATTTTCTTTTATGTAATTTTTTTTTATTTGTTTTGTTGCTCTAAAAGGCTTACTATAAATAGTCCTTTTACTATAGTCGCAAGGCATCTTACATTCTTTCAAATATTAAATATACCTATTCTTGTAAGATATCTATAAAAACCCTAAAATTTTCAACCAAATACCCAAAGTAGACTGTAGTGTGCTTAAAGACTAAGAGTTGACAATGCTAGTTAAGAAAAAAACCTTAAGATAACAATCAAAGATTCAATCGCGTATAAAATTTTTAGACCTTAAATATATATAAACCTTAGAGATTACACCCGAAAGTGATAAAACCCTAAAACTATAACTTTTAAAGATATAAAAGTACTAGTTCACTATACTTTGCCTTAAAACGCTAATTGCTAATATATTATTAGTAACATATTAAATAATACTAAATCACTAGCAAAAGATCAAAATAACTTTCAATTATTCATAAATGTATATAGTATTACTTTAATTTACTAGAAACTAGTATATTGCATTATAGATCATATTTATCTTCTTATTATATAATTAGGTTAGTATTATAAAGAGTTAAGTATTTAGTTGATACTTATATTACATATAGTAGGTATTAGTATCCTAAATGATACTTTTTATGATAATTACCTTAAGTGGGCTACTAAATAATATATATAGGATATAAATACTTACAGGGAGATCTCATTAACTATTTTTGCTAATCATTTCAATAAACATCACATTTCCTTTCATTTCCTTAATTTTTCTCCTAATTATCCTTAATTACCCATTATGTACAAACAAATTACATGCAATTTTAAAGAGTTGACTAAGTCAACATTTGACCAAAGTCAAAAGGTTGACTAAGTCAACATGTGGACAAAGTAAAAAAAATGTCATTGTCATCTACAATTTTATCTCATTTTCTTTAACTTTCTATACATTTATACTTGTAATCTTATCTCCTTTTATTTCCTTATTGTCGTCCACTTATCCTTCACCTAGACCCTACCCATTTCTTTTATATAAACACACTTTAAGGGACAAAACACCCTCTTTTCCCCCCTTACCAAAACCGTAACCCCCCTTGCTCCTTTATTCCCATACTTTCTTAACTTCACTTTCACAATTCTAATTACCAAAACAAACCACCATCTCATATATACTTGTCTTCCTTTTCATATTATAAAGAAGAAAGAGGTTTGTTTTTATATGAATTCTTATCTTAATTAGTGATAAGTTACATGAGTTAGGTTAGTGTAGGAATCTTATGTAATATGTGCTTTTGTGTTATGGAAGATAGGAATCATTATACTTATACTTAGGAGTATATAAATACTTAGGTATACATGTAGAAATACCTATGTACATATAACAAGTAAATGCATATGAAGCGTATGTATAAGGATTTAGTGAAACACTTAGTATAAGTATAGGAAACCCTTAGATAAATGGAGAAGGAGCACATATACATATGCTTAAGTATGTGTATACAAGAATATACTTAATGAACACATGGATGAATACTCTTATACATAAGTATCCTTTATGTACATAAACAAAAAGAAGGAATATACTAACTATATATACATATACCATGCTAAATAAGCCCTTAAAATGCAAAAATATGAAATTTGTGAAGCTTTCTTAAGAGGGTACTCTAAGCATACAAAAATACATATATTTCTGTATGTGTATATAGGTATATGTACTAGTATACATATGAGCTCACTAGTATACATACTGGTATGTTAGAAGTAAATATATATATATATATAACCTATGTATAAAGTATATAAATACATAACGATAAATATACATATGTAATGGATGATGTAAGCATGACATAAGCAATTGATGACTTAAGCAATGATATAATCATATGATGACATAAGCCTATAAAATAATAAAATATAAGATGACATAAGAAAATACTATATATAAATATACATATACATATAGGTTGAAACACCTTTCATTTCAATTGGTATTTTTGCTTATCTTTAAGCCCTTAATACATATCCTAAATTGAATTAGACTTAATCAAGCACATAAATTGATAATACCTATGTAAAATTATCTAAGTGTAAAAATATAATGGATAATTAAACTGTTAAGTAGTAAAAATAAGATATAAAACTAGGCAATAAGAATATTTAAGTTTCATTAATTAAAATTCCAATGAATTTAGTCTATATCATAAAACACATATCTTAACGTCCAAAACGGACATCACCATGTGAACGTACGTCCAAAAATGATAGAAAACGACTATAAGTTCATAAATATTAGAGATAGAATGAAAAAGTTACATACGGTTAGCAATTAGGTTCAATCGAATAAAAACTAATAGTAATCTAAGTAGAATTAAGTAGATAGATATTTAGAACCATTAGTTAATTCAATTACTTATTATTATTCCTTTTATCTCGTAATGATTAGGTAATCCTAACGAGGGTAAGGATCTTTCAATCGATTATTACAACTAAAGTGAGTCATCATAGTCAAGTGAGTACTCCCGATAACTCTATACTTGTTTTGTGCTCATAGTTAGTGAACTTAAATTGAATATTAATAACTTGATGCATGGGGTTTCCAAATATGCATATGCTTGATATTGATTGATTATTGTAAGAAATATTGTTAAATATGATAATTAATGATTTAATTATATGATTGATTGTTACATGATTTGGATGGTTTGCTAATATTGATTGGTTGCCTCATAATTTGGCTTAATTATATTTGGCTTATCTTAAATTAAAAGGGTCATGCATTATCCATGCATTGCATTACTTATTCCAACTGTCACTTTATGTGAAGGTAAAGAGAGGCCTTATAGGGGTTGTTTATTTATATATTAATGTTTTTATAAGGTATGCTCGTACAACGTGATCTTACCTGAACTTATGGGTTTACTAAGCGATGGAGACACCAACCGTATGGTTGAGGGTCAAGTTTAGAGATCTCTGCTATATACTAATGGATTTTTAGAAATGAAAATATATTTTGTGAAATACGAAATTCGAAGTTATGGTTAAAAACCCAGGTATTAGAACTTGATTGTGATTGATGCCAATATATCTTCAACTCTTATCTTAGAAGACGTTAAAATCCGATAGTATATACAGCACCGGTCAACTGCATATATCATTTGGCATACTGCATGTGCATTCACTCATATGATTGTAATAATTTGTTTGATAACTTACTTGCTAGTATGGTATGATGGATAACTCACTAAGCTTTTTGTAGCTTACTCCTAAATAGTTTTTCTTTTGCAGATTGATAGATAACTAGACATAGGTTAAGAGCTGAGAGTTGAGTGCAAGTACTAAGATATTTTAGAGGTTGGAATTAGAGAGAAGTTGTTTAGTTCATGTGAAACTTTAAATGTAAATACTACTTATGTACTTAGGCTTTTTACCCTTATTAAGTTTGAACTTTTAAGTCTATATTACTTGATCTTATCATTTGGTAGGGGATACCGATTCTCTGTAGTTCTAAGGAACCGTAGGATATCAGACATCTATAGTTATTTATATTTATATGTTATATTAAATTAATTAATTAAAAATCAATAATCTTAGTGATTTATCATTTAAAGTCTTACAATCTCTAACTTGTAAGGCAGTTTCCATATCATGAGTGTACACATGATATAGAAATTTTCAAGCAATCCTACTAAGCCTTCTTTAGAATCCTGACAATATCCCTCTCTGAATACAATTTCCTTACGCTCTTATCTAATCTTGCTAAGTAGCTCAAGATTAGTAGTAAGTGAACCTTAACATTAGCTTATGAGTCATATCAAGCGAAGTGTGAAGTCTTGTTATGTTCGTTGGTGCATCATATCCTTCTAAGAAACTCTATAGAAGCTACTATATTTATTGACCCTTCAATCCTACTTTTCTCTAATATTTTGAAGGATCCCTTCTATTACTATCACCCACAATAAGTTGTAGTGATTACTAAGCTCCTAGACACATCATATAATCTTGGTATCATAGCTTGAAGTAGTGACCGAGAGCTAAGTTTCAAAGTAGTTGAACTTATTATGGTATGTGTTTTTCCTGTAATACTCTATTCTCCACCTAAAAAATAGACCAAGTTCTTAGTTCCTTGTTTGAATCATATTTTCTAAGTTTGTGAGAATTTTCTATCTAAGTTGGGGATTTCCTTAAGTTTTGTATTAAGAATGTTGAATCTTAATGTTTAAAGAGAGATTAATGATGTTGAGAGTGATGCTCATGGATGTAGTTGCATCACCCGATAAACCCGACAAATTACTAATGAGTAGATACAAGACCTTACTACTATTGTAGCTAATCTAGCTATTTCTATACAATGGGCCATAGAGATTAGATCGTAAGAGAGAGTTGATGTTAAACAAGATTGAGAAGTAGGAGATAGGCCAAAAAGATAGATTAGTGAGAATCAAGCACCTAAAGCTATTAATGTAAACCCAGTTCCACCCTCACATGCTAATAGAGTTGCGAGAAGGCGCTTGAATTGGATAAAGTAGAGGAGTATGATGAGGAGGAGCAGTATGACCGATTAAGAAAACATAAGCTTAGGGATACTTGAAGAGCCGAGCATCTTAAGGTGTAGATTCCAAGTTTTAACAAGTTTAGTAGTGTTGATGACTATCTGGACTAAAAGAAGAAGATTGAAAGATATTTGACTTTTACGATTTTGAAGATGTTGTTTGTATTCGAGTGGCGGCATTAGAATTTTCTAGCTATGTAGTAATGTAGTGGAAAAAGTTACAGAATATATGTCAAAAAACTCGACATGAAGTTTAAACATGGAATGAGATAAAAAGAGTTATGAAGAGCAAGTTTGTTCTAGAACACTATGAATAAGATACTTTCTAACATCTCCAAGAATTGAGACAAGGTAACGATTAGTGGATGAATACGTCCAAGAATTTCAATTACTAATGATCCGATGTGATGTCAACGAACCGAAGACAAAAACTATGGTATGGTTCATTTCTAAGCTTAGAATTGAAATCGGTAATACAGTAGAATTATAGAAGCTTATGACTTTAGATAAGACCATCCGAGTAACTTAGAGGGCCGAAAGGTAGAGGTTAAACTAGATCAGCTGAGTGCCAAGCAGCCAACTTAGTTTACCAAATAGGAGTGGTATGCTGAGTTGACCTAGATATGACCAAGCTCAATATAGTTCCAAGGTAGACTGTTAAGGTCAAATGTTAAGCAAACCTAATATGACTAAGGCAAGAGCAAGGCTGAGGAGCCTAAGTTCAAGAAGGACCAAGGTTAGAGCTTAAGAAGGAATACTTAAGAGATTAAGTGTTTCAAGTATGTTGATTTTGGACACATGGCTAGTTAGTACCCAAAAAAACATGTCATGAAAATCCAAGGAGGTAAGCCCCAGTTTAAAGTAAAGAATGCTAATGTAGGAGAGATGAAGTAAGAGTTAATCAACTACTGAAAGAATTCTAAGAAGATTATGATGTCATAACCTTACCTCAAATAGGACTTGAATATTGTTTTGTCATACAACAATCTCTCAATACCTTTATATCTAATGAAAATGAGCGAAGGGGGAAACTCTTCCATACAAACTATCGAGTGAATGGCAAGCCTTATGCATTAATCATAGATGGAGAGAGTTATACCAATATGATAGCATAGGGAATAGTCAAAGCCTTAAAATTACCAACCTACCCACACCTTATGTCGTACAAGATTCATTAGCTAAATGAGAAGGGAGGTATACCTATTGCTAAGCAAGTTAAAGTGTTGATTAATTTTGGTGGAAAATACAAGGATAGGGTGCTATGCAACGTCCTACCCATGTGTGCTATACATATCTTACTTGGCCGACCCTAGCTATTTGATTTAAGAATGTTGCATTATAGATATAAGAACACTTATATATTCCAGAAGAATGGGAAAAAGGTTATACTGACCCCAATGATCCCTAAGGAACTGTATGAGTTGCAAGAGAAGATTACTAAATCACTGTAGTAGAAGTCTTTAATGATTTGCTAAGTCCAATTTTATAGAGAGGCTAAGATAGAAGGATGTGTGCTCTTGTTAGTCAAGAAACTTCTAGAGTTGAGAGAGGCCAAAACTTTACCTATCAAGGTGCAAACTTTATTACAAGAGTATATCAACCCGTTTCTTTAACACCAATTAGAGGTATAGAGAATTATATTAACCTTCAACTCAAAGCTGGTCTACCTAACCAACCTACCCATAAGCTTAACCCCTAGCAAGCTGCCAAGTTGAAGAAATAAGTTAATAAATTGATTAACCGTAGATTTGTCCAAGAACGCATAAACCCCTGTACCGTGCTAGCTATCCTGGTGTTAGAAAAGGATAGATCATGGAGATTGTATGTTAATAGTTGAGAAATCAATAAAATCACTATCAAGTACCGATATCCGATTCAACGGTTAGATGATATGCTCAATGAGTTACATGGTACCTAAGTCTTTTCGAAGATTGATCTTAAGAGTAGCTACCATCAAATATGATGAGACTTAAAGATGAATGGAAGACAACTTTTAAAACAAAAGATGGTCCATTCAAGTGGATGGTGATGCTATTTAGTCGAACAAACGCGTCAAGTACCTTTATACAACTCATGAACCATGTTTTGAGAACATTAATTAGTAAGTTTGTTGTTTTATACTTTGATGATATACTGGTATATAGTGCTGACCTTATCTTCCATGTCGTACAATTAAATTTATGTTTGATATCCTCCGTGCCAAGCACTTATTTAGCAATTTGAAGAAATGTATGTTTTGTAAAAGCAAGGTAATATTCCTTGAATATATTGTTTCTGAAAGAGGTATCAGAGTTGATGATAAGAAAGTCCAAGCTATTCTCGAATAGCCAACACCAATTAGTGCTGCTAAAGTAAGGAGTTCTTATGGTCTAACTTCATTTTATTAAAGATTCATTGGGAACTTTAGTTCCAAGGCTACCTCATTGATAAAGCTAACTTGGAAAAACTTTGAATTCAAATGGTTCAAGAAATCTTAGAGAAGCTTTGATGAGATTAAGTCTACGTTAACTTTTACACTAGTACTTGTCATATTCGACTTTGAGAAAATTTTTGAACTAGAATTTGATGCATGTAGAGTCGGCATTGGAGCTATTCTTATGTAGGAACACTGACCAGTTGCCTATTTCTATAAGAAGCTCCAAAGAGCCACATTAAATTACTTGGCATATGATAAGGAGTTTTACACCCATGTCCAAGCACTTTAGAACTGGCAATACTACTTATTGTCGAGAGAGTTCATCACCTATACAGACCATGAATCTCTCAAGCATCTCAAAGGGCAGTAAAAACTTTCTCAATGTCATACTAAATGAGTTGAGTTCCTAGAAACCTTTTGCTATGTCATCGGGTACAAGAAAGGGAGCGCCAACACTGTATCCAACGTACTCTCTTGTCAGCATGTTCTTATTACGACATTGCAAGCCAAGACACTAAGATTTGGTACCCTGCCTGATCAGTATGAGCATGATCCGCATTTTGGACCCTTAATGGCCAAATGCTACATAGGAGGAGGAGGGAATGGATTCTATCTAAGCCAAGGGTTTTTTATGAAAAGTAAACAAATTTATGTGCCAAGTGGTTCTACTAGGGAATTTCTTGTCCGAGAAGCCTATTTTGGAGGCTTAGCTGGCTACCTTAGTGAGAAGAGAATGGTCGAGTTGCTAAAAGAATATTTCTATTAGCTCAAGATGGTGAAGGATGTATGCTGAGCACTTGAACGATCTAAGGTATGTAAACTTACCAAGGGAAGCAAAGAGCCATATAGAGATTACATACCTCTACCTATACCTAAACAATAATGGATCGATCTGAGCATGAATTTCATGCTCAGCCTACCCAAAACACTTAGAAGATATGGTTCTATTATGGTGGTGGTCGATCGGTTCAACAAAATAAAACACTTCATTCTCTACCACAAAACCAATGATGTGTTATTTGTTGCTAAACTCTTTTTGCTGGAGATCGTATGGCTACATAGACTACCAAGGAGTATTGTGTTTGATCATAATTCGAAGTTCACAAGTTTTTTCTAGAGAACCCTTTGGAAGAAACTCGACACTAAGCTTATGTTCAGTACTTCTTGCTACCCACAAACAGAAGAATAGAGAGAAGTTGTGAACGAAACCATCGCTAATCTCCTTCAAGCTACTATTGGGAAGAATCTACATGATTGGGATCTATACCTACCCATTATTGAGTTTTCTTATAATTACACCACTCATAGTACAATAGTGAACTTTTGAGGTTATGTATGGAATTACCCTAAACTGACCCTTAGATACGGTTATCAACCAAACCTCCTAAGGAGAAAATTACACCCGCATACAACATGCCATGGAGTTTTGAAAATTGCATAAGGAGGTTATTAAGCAACTAGCTAAGATATGGCCCAATAGAAGGAACAGAGAGGTCAAGGAAGGAGGCGAGTCATTTACAACTTAGGAGACCTTATTTGGATTCAAGAGGATGAACAAGTTATCCCCCAGGTCAGATGAACCTTTTAAGATCCTTTAGTGTATCAATGACAATGCCTATAAGCTTGAGCTACTAGAAGGATATAGAGTATCTTCTACTTTAAATGTTGCCAACCTGACATCCTATGTGCTTAAAGAAGAAGACCACGATTTGAGGGAAAATCTTCGACATCCCTAGGGAACTGATCGATTGCTGACCTCTACCCCCCTTACTCATACATGCTAACAAGGCCTACAGTCTCTCGTGAAGAAGATACTCTTACGTCAACTTGCCAAGGACAAGCACCAATACATAGAAAGACAGTAGGCAAATTCCTTATGGTTTGAACTTAGATGCATTCTTCTCTACATAGATCCCTACCTAGTCACCAACTTATGTATTGCTAAGGCTAACCTACTGAATGCCAAAGTTGAGGTGATTGCGCATCGAGCCTAACTCTAATCTACAAACATGATAAGTACCATGGTTGAGTTATCAAGTGCTGAAACCAAAGCCTCAACATGCTAAGCTTTGCTTATTCAACTTACAGAATAGCATCATCCTTCTTTCATCTTAGCAATTACAAATACCATCCATCTACAACAACTACAACTTCATCACAGCTCAGCTACTACATCGCAAGAATCACTGATATGAACACATTAATAAGATACCACCTATCCTTACTTTTCTATCATTTGTACTATATTCCTTTTTCATTATTTGTCCTATTTACCTCCCCATACATTCTAGGAATTTCCTTCTTCATTGTCTTTTATGTAATTTTCTTTATTTGTATTGTTACCCTAAAGTACTTACTATAAATAGTCCTTTTACTATAGCTACAAGGCATCTTACATTCTTTTAAATATTGAATATACTTATTCTTGTGAGATATCCCTTTCCAAGTACAATTTCCTTACACTCTTATCTAATCTTGCTGAGTTACTCGAGATTAGTAGAGAATAGACTTTAACATTAACTTGTGAGTCATATCTAGTAAAGTTTTAAGTTGTATTGTTTTCATTGGTATGTTATATCCATCGAGTAACTCTATAGAAGCTATTGTGTTTGCCAACCCTTCCATCATACTTTTCTTCAATATCTCGAAGGTCCCATTTGATTATTATCACCCATGATAAGTCTCAATGATTATTGAGCTCCTAGACACATCAGTTATGAAGTTAAAAGTTGAAGATTATAGTAGAAACCTCAACTTCATAGCAGTCCCTTTACACTACTTTAGTGTAGTCTTAGGAATAGATTTCTTGAGAAATGCTAGAATTACTCCATGCCAGTAGCAAATTACCTATTGATTATGGGTGAAAAGCCATATTATTTAGTAGTTTAGAGGAAAAGGGCAAGAAACAACGTGAAAGAAGGGAAGAACATTAAGGCCATGATGCTTGTAGCACTCCAGTTAAAAAAAGGGCTCAACCAAACCTCAAGAGCTTACTTTCCATATTATCCTTAAAGAAAATGAAGGGGGGGAAAGGGAGAGATAATTTAGGTAATTTAACATACCTTGAAGGAGCTAAGCCCTAAGATGCTAGACAAGCTCCTAAAGAAGTTACCTCTAAAAAGGTTGGTGGACTATAAGATGGAACTTATTCTAAGTATAAAACTACTTATCAAAGCCCCATACAAAATATCAACTCTAAAGCTTGTAAAATTGAAAAGACAGTTGAATGAGTTGTTAGAGGCAAGCCACATTCAACCTTCTAAAGCACTATATGAGGCTCTTATTCTATTCCAAAGAAAGCAAGATGGGTCTTTGAGATTGTGCATTGACTACTAGGCTCTTAGCAAGTTGTCAATGAAGAATCATTACCTGATACCTTTGATATTCAAACTATTTGACCAACTGGATAGGGCTAAATACTTCACAAAGATGGATCTTCACTTAGGTTATCATCAAGTTTTTATTGTGAAGAAGGATAAGCCTAAAACCACTTGTATTACTCAGTATGGCTCTTGTGAATTCCTAGAGATGCCCTTCAATCTCACTAATTGATGGGAATCTAAGAGTGAACCTATGGAGATCAAGCTAAAGAATGGGTCAAAGCATTAAGAACTAGCACCATCCAAGAGATAAGAATCAAGACTAGATGTCAAAAGCTTAAGAACTAAGAGAATCGGTTTTAGAAGCAAAGAAATCATGGAAATAAGCCTCCCATGGGAAGTACTATTGACAAGCATCGATGAGAAATATGGGGATGCTTTAGTATGTGAACAACTGAGCATGTGTAAGCTTAGTTATGATTAGGGATTACAATAGAAAAGTTTAGTCCAAGCAAATCACGACCTGGAAACACATCTTTGAACCTAGGGTATGAACCATTTGTTAAGGGATATTAAAAGTATAGTCAAGGATTATAGTCATGATACCTAACCATAAATATGATAAACACGTTATCACCAATTCTTTATAGTTTTTTTTTAATTACACCTTTGTTGTTCACTTATGTTTGGTATAGATACACTTGTATTTTCATTTGTAACAGGTTATTAGTATCGACTATCATTGTATACCTTAAAACACTCTTTTGAAGACATTATTTATAATGAATTTCATCACTTTTGTTTAGACTGGTCAATCTACTCTTATTGATTGTGATAGATCCCTGAGTTTAGGTCTTCTTCTTAGTTTATAACAAAGATTACCTAATCTAAATCTTTACACTTCCTAACTCCGTAAGGCATATCAAGTTTAGACCTGTAGGTGATTTGATACGTCTCAGAGGTCAGACATATGAAGAGGCACCATAACGAACTAAAAAAAGAAAGTAAAATGAGGGCGTTAGGAAACCCATAAGCTATTGAGCTAGATATGATGCACTAATGAGATCCAACAAGGCCTAAGACTTACCGGGTGTAACACATCGGTCCAAGTGATAGAGTTACTCGCCACAATTTTTGCTTAAGTGATTGATAAAAGCAAGTAAAAGAGAGTTTTCCAAGAGAGAAATCTCAAGGGTTTTTTATTAAATGTCAAAAGTCTGCCAAAACCCTATACATGTACTCTATTTATACATGATGGTGAACTTGTAAATAAAATGACTAAAAAGATGCCCTGGTGGCATTCTTGTAAATGTAAAATAAACATAAGGGTAATTTAGGAAAAATAAACATAAGCAATCAAATGAGACATCTACGTGAGAAGCGGATGAGTTCAGCTTCAGCATTTAGTAGGATTAGTACCCCAAATCTTATCATCATCCCTCTCTTGAAAAAGTTTTAACCCCAAAACTTAACAAGTGATTACTCTAACATCTACCTGGATTAGAAACAAATCTACAAGAGTGAAATAAAAGCAAACTACAATAACTCAACTCAGTGATCGAAGTAAATATAGTTCGACGCTCTTTCTACTCATCATAAACACGATCAATCATGCTCTTCATTAGATACCCTTCCTTCCACTCATCATGTACCCTGTCAATTATCCCTAAGTAATTCCAGTATCTATTAGTCAAAGAGAATAATACAACTTCAAGTTCAAACATGACATGAGCTTAGGGAATTTGGGCTTATAAGACTTCAAATTCCTGCTCAACCTCATGTACTTCATTTTCAATAGTTATTACCTTATTCACCTCCCCACAACTAGTTTCTTCTTTGGTCAACATGGATGGTGTAATAACTCCATCAACTTCTTCTTCCTCCTTGATGGCCTCTTCGGGAACTTTCTTTTCAGCCCTCCATCTCTCTATTGAAGTCTTGACAATCCTTAAATCATCTTTAAGATTAGCTAAGGAGATAGGATAGAGTATAACTCATTCTTTGTCATAGAAGGAATAAGAATTCTTCAAGGGTGTATAGCTTAAGTTATGGATTGTCTTCCATGGAGAACCCAAACACATATAACAATCACCAATGTTAGCAACATCAAATAAAACTTTATCTTGAAACTTGAGAAGTGGACAAGTTCGACTTTGGCATTTAATGGGATCAGTACCCTAAATCCTATCATCATTGGTAATACATCATAGTGTTTTCAGAGCAAAGGTCCCAATATAAGTAAGTATAATCTACATTGTTCTCTTTGTTCATTATTACTGTTGTTGGAATTAGAAGTTAATTTATAGGTTGTTATTCGAGTAGTATGGAGTATGATTAATTGTTTAAGTTTTATGCTTATTGTTGTTATTGAATTATTAAAGCTATAGTTAGAGTTGTTGTGTTGCTTTAAAGGGTGTATGCGATGGTTCCTTATAGGTGTTCAATAAAATTATTGAGTGGAATGTTGTGGAGTATTGTCATGGAGATGAAGATGACTATGTTATGGGATTATGTTGAGCTATGTGCAATGTATGGAAGGTGCTTCATAAGATTCCTCATAGAGTTTTTGAATGGTATTAAAGAAGAAAATATGAGTGATGAGAGTAGTGTTAATGATAATGATAGAGGATATTGGAAAGATCAAAATAACCAATGTTGTAATTCTCCTAAGTAGGTCAACGGTTATCAAATGACAATCCTTACCTAAATGTTTTAAGGTATGATGTGAACATTGAATCTGTAGCTAACTAACATGAGCAATAATATTACTTCGATGAATGACAACATTTAACAAAAATTTAATGGTTGCAATAAGATTAGCAGAGGTTAAAAGCACAAGGGAGGTTAAGTTATAGAAGGCATTGAAAGGGGGTAGACAAAGCATAAGGTAATAATTTTGGTGAAGGGTGAGTGGTGAACCAAACTTTGGCAATGAATAATATTGATAACATAAAATTTGTGCTTAAAATTGATGAGAGAGGCACACTTGATGATTTATATGATTAGGAAAGCTTAGTTGAGAGATTATTTGAGTATGATGAGCATGATAAGCACACTAAGGTTAACTAGCAACTTTAGAATTTTCTCAATACATATCTCTATATTGGAAACAACATAGAGCAAGGAGAAGGGAAGAGTATGAGAACAAGGTTACCACTTGGAATTTAACAAAGCACTTAATGAGAAGGAAGTTCATGCCACCATATTACATGTATAACATATATGCCTAGTTAGATACTCTAACATAGGGAAGCAAAACTTTCTTTAATATGCTCAAGAGTTTAAGTCACTATTGATGATGAAATGTGACCATAGGGATCAAGTTGAGAGGATCTTTTCCAAATTCGTTATAGGCTTGAGGTATGAGATTATGGATGTTGTGGAGATGCAATAATACTCAACCTTAGATGATGTGATCAAATTAGCATAAAAGGTTGAAAGGTTTTAAGGTAGAAAAGGCACAAAACTCTATGTTAGTACTATAGTGATCACAAATTGAGAGCGAAGACCAAAGAAGTGAAATCCAAAGGGTTAGAATTGGATTGCAAGGGGTTTAGAGCCTAAGAGAATGGTAGCTCTAACAATACTTTTAATCAAAATCAAACATAGGACCAAGACCAAAACACTACCAAAAGATGCCCTAGTAAGGTTAAATGTTTTACATAACAAGGTTCCAGCATTTGGCTATATAGTGCTCAAATAAAAGAATTGTAACTATTAAAGCTTTGTTGCCAAAGTTAGAGGTGATTAGTGAAGAAGAGGCAAAAGTTGCAATACAATGGAAGAACAAATGAAAGAATTTGTAAATGTAAAATGTATTAGAACTACTAAACACATTACAAACATGATAATTTTAGTCGTCCATCAAGCACAATAGAAAGAGAAGCCTACTTATGCACTCTAAAGAGAAAAAAAATATTTTTCACTTAGTACCTAGTAAAGAAAAAGACTTGTGCGATAATAATCGATAGTGGTAGCTATGCAAATTTGTCATCCACTTCATTTGTACACACATGGGGGCTAAGAATGGTGCCACATCCAAAACCATACACTTTGCAATGGTTTGGCAAAAAGGGAATGTTATATGTCAATAAACATGTAAGAGTTCCTTTTAGGATTAGCGACTATGTGGATAAATTCTATTTAACATAGTAGTGATAAAGGTTGCTCATATCCTACTAAGTAAACCATGGATGTACAATCAATAGGTTATATATGATAGGTTTAATAATATGTTCACTTTTGATAATGATGGAAAGCAAATTGCTGTAACACCCATGAGTCTTGGTTAAGTTAGAAAGGATCGAGCTACCAAAGGAAAATTGAAAGTAGGTTGTAAGAGTTTATATGTTTGGAACCCATGTCTTTGTCTTTGCAATTCAAAGAAATTGCATGATTTGAAAGGTGAATCATTTGTAATACTTTGTGAATGGTGGGAATCTAAGAGTAACCTATGTAGATCGAGCCAAAGAACAAGTTGAAGCATCAAGAACTACTACCATCTAATAGATAAGAGATCTAGATAGGAAGTTAGAAGCTTAGGAACCAAGAGAATTGAGTTCAAAAGCTAAGAAATGATGGAAATAAGCCTCCTGTAGGAAGCACAATTACAAAGCAAGGGAATGTTTTAGGGTGTAAACAACTAAGCATGCATAAGCTTGATTATGATCAATGATAAGAGTGGAAAAATTGGGTCTAAGAGGACTATGGCCTACAAACAGAACTATGTAGCCAAGGTATGAACCTTCTATTAAGGGGCATTAGAAACAAGACCAAGGATCATGGTCATGATCCTTAACTATAAACGTAATAGATACATTATTACAATTTCTTCTTAATTTTATTTGATTCCATCTTTGCCATTAACTCATGTTTAGTATAAATACTCTTATATCATCATTTGTAGTAGATTATTAATATCGATTATCATTATAAACCCTTAAACATTCTTTAGAGATATTATTGATAGTGAATTTCATTACCTCTTTGCAAATCTTATCAATCAACTCATATTGATTGTGGTAATTCCCTTAGTTTAGGTCTTCTTCTTGGGTTACAATGAAGTTTACCTAAACTAAATCTAAATCGTTGTATTTTCTTAACTCTTTGAGTCATATTGAGTTTGGACCTATAAACTCCATTGGTACTTAGAGTCTTAAGCACAATTGCTAATGCTCCTATAACTTTATGTACTTTAATGAATAATATATTATGTAATTACTTAGATAAATTTGTATTTGTCTATTTAGAAGACATTATTATATCTAGCAAGACATTATGGATTACATGAAGTACCTATAGATGGTTTTTTCAAAAGCTCTAAGAGAATCATCAGTATGAAGAAGGAGAAATGTGCCTTTTTACTAAGAAGCATATCAATTTCTTACTATATGTAATTAAGGAAGGGTAAATTAGAGTTGACTAGGCGAAGTTTAGGGCAATCCAAGAAAAGCATGTGTCAAGGAGTGAAATAAAGTTAAGATCCTTCCATGAACTTGTCAATTACTACTAAAGATTCATTTAGCTATATTCTAAAAGAGTTGCCCCCACATATCAACTGAAGAAGGATCAAGCATGGTTTTAGAGTGAGCAATGTCAAGCTACCTTTAAAGAGTTGAAACAAATGGTGACCAAGAAGCCAGTCCCCTTACTTCCTTATACATCTAAACCTTTTGAAGTCCATCTAATGGGGATATGAGAGTTGAAAGCTAAATCTAATAGAGTACAAGTACTCAGCATATGAGTCAAAGTTACTTATAATTGTTTAGTATCTAAGGAGCTATAAACATTACTTGTTGGGGTTCAACTTTCTAGTAAAGGTAAGTAACTCTATTACCAGCTACATTGTAGCTTAACCAAACTCTCTACCAAGCAAGCTAGATGTTATGAGTTCCTAGCAAAATATGATATAAAGATTGTGTACCACAATAGATAGACTAATTAGATAGTAAATGCTTGAGCAAGTGAGTAAATTTAGCTTCATTAGCATATAATGCACACCATTAAGCAAATTGAGTGTCTGCCTTAATCAAAGTGTAGATCAAGTGGCACTTAGGCTATGACCTATTGGTTAAGAATCTTAAGCAATTATAAGATGGAGGGAATAATCATTAATTTTAAATGGATGGTAACCTAATATATATAAGGGGTCATTAGTTGTACATCTTAGAGGTGGGAATTTTGAGGAAGGCACTCTTAAAGGAAGCTATGGCATTTTATAGCTCAAACATCCCAATTGGTAAAGAATGTTAAGCTTATTGAAGCGGTGCTATTATGGGTCGAAACTAAAAGAGGATATTATGCCAATGGGAGAGTGTCTTCATGGGCTTTATCACTTCACTACCAAAAATAGGGGAGTACTTAATTATTTTTGTTGCTATTGACAGGTTTTCCATGTATACAACCTTTAATCCTATCACAAAAAGTTCAATGGAAAAGGAAACAACCTAGCTTTTCTTTAAGCATGTGGTAAAGTATTAAAGAGTGCCTCAAAACATTTTGAGTGGTGGGGATGGCAGGTTTACTAAGAAGTTTTGGATAAAGCTATTCTGTCTCTTGGGATTCAAGTTAAGCATAAACTCCAACTAATATCCTTAAAGTAATAAATAGGCAAAGAGATTCGAAGGAATATCTACCATACTTTATTAGTGCCAATTAGAATAACTAGGTTAACTTAATGGGTATCACCCAATTCTACTTCAATATCCAATGGAGTTATTCCTATAACAAGAGTGCTATGAAGACCACGAGGGGGTTAGCAATCACTATTACCCCATGCAGTGGTCACATCACACCATACAAAGGGAGATACCTAAGAGTTTACTAACTTGCTAGAGATTGCAAGCAAAGAACTAAAGTGGCAAAAGCTTATCTAAAGGAGACTTCTAAGAGGATAAAGTAGGCAAATCAAAATAATAGACCTAGAGAGGTCAATGTTAGAGACTATATCTACATCAAGCTTCTTCTAGAGCCGATTAGATTACTAAGGAACAAGGATAGAAGACTTACTTACAAGTATATTAGTCTAGTGAATATCATCTGAAGGATTAGAAGAGTAGCTTACAATGTAGAGCCACAAATATGATTGAAAGTCCATCTAGTTTTACATGTTAGCATCTTAGAGGCATATTTTCTTAACATGGAAGACCTATCTCATAACATGTCCATGAGATCGTGCATCACAATTAAGTTCAACATGTGTTAAGCACTGAAGACATTCCCACATAGATAATTATCAAGATCCCGCTAGTTAAGAAGAGCATACAGAGTATTTATTGAAGTAAAGAGATCATAGAGAAGAAGTCAATAGTTGGAGAGAAGGAAGAAAGTAAAAAAAAAAAAAAAAAAAAATCATGCCATTATCAAAGAGAAAGTTTACCATGCCAGCTAGAAGACCTCCATCACCATATTCAAGTTGCACTATACATTGCCCAAGATGTCAATAGATTAAGTGGAGAGGATGCTAGGGTCTTTTTTGTGTATCATATTTCTTATAAAAGGACCCCGCCCTTTGTACATTATTGTTTAATTAGGGGGATTTTTGTAACTCTAGCATAGATATTATTTTTACTTCGAGCTACAATGATTTCAATAATTTTAATGTCTCCTCCTACTAAAGCTAGAAACATTCATAAAGCTTTTTACAAAGGGTGTAAGTACTCTTTTAAGTTTAAGCTCTTGGTCACCATTTTGATTAATCACGCGTAAGATTACTTGTTACCATCTCTTATGTACACACTATCATAGCCTATACATCGAGATATTAATAAAAGTGTTTTTCCATTCATTTATAATTCTTGCCTATATCCCTTTACTTATAGATACCTTTATTTCCCCTTTATGTGCCTCATAAAGATTTAAGCCTTAGTGTTTATTTGTAGTGACTTTTGTAGGAACCATTAAGTCAGGTTTTTGAGAAATGAAGGCTTAAATATGTACTGAAATATATAAGTTTGTACATAGGCAAGATGGTGCCATAGGATATAAGGTTATACGATAGTTTTGCGATATTATTTATAAATATTGTTAACAAATTGTTTTAGTTGATACTTAATTCTTTTTTAGCTTTATCCTCAATTAGAAGACAACATAATCATATCCTTTCTTTAGTACTTGGTGTCATGAAAGAGGTTGAGAAGGCAAGGTGCTACACATTTGTTATTGTGAGAGACTGGGAGGAATTTAAGGTTATTTCATGAGGATGCACAACTCCAGTTGATAATTAGTTGCTTTCTGGTTGAGATAAGTGAAAACTAATGATTGTAAGTTTATGATTGGTTTTATGTGTATTTTAATTATTTTATTTTTATATATTTTCTAATCTTATTATTTGAAACGACATTCAAATTTCTTGTGTTCTTGAAAAGTCGTAGCATTTGATTTATATGTGAATGTGTATGTCTGTGTTTAACTTTGTGTAGTCTTCGTGGTCTTTGAGAAATGAGGCAGTTATCATGAATCACATACATTTGAGATATGACAACTTTAGGAATCTTGCTAGTAGACCCCATTTAGTACATGACGAAGACTGAAAAGATAAAGAAATGATGTCCTCCTTCAAGGAAATTATGCGAAGAAGTATGTAGTAATTTTAATACCATTGTATGATTCATTTCGGTTAAAAGACTTACTAAAGAAAGTAATTATTATTCTCCTTAATGAAGATTTCATGTCATGCTTAGTATGCTAAAATAGGGCAAAATGAATTATCAACTCTAAATTTCATTCCCTTTGCCATATTTAGAAATGCTTTTAAAGGTTAAAATTATAATTTCTTAGAATTGGCAATTCTAGCTTTAAGAAAAAATTTAATTTCACCTTTAACGAGGTATAATCACAATTCCATTTTTCCTTAATCATCATTATTAATTTTAAATTACTGGTTTTGACCTTCAACCTAATAGTAACATCTACTAATAAAAAGTGTTTTTAACAAATACTATTATATATACATTTTATTTCATTCCTCTATGAATATTTCTAAACGTATTAAAAGATTTATCATTTTAATTCCCTTTCCATTCAATTCCATTCCCAACTCGTTTTTCTTATGAAATGTGATACTAATGTCTACATGGCTCAACATTAACTTTATGAAAACCTTGTGTCTTTTAATGTAGATAAATCCTATAACGACATGCTTTATTTACTGGAACATTAAACTAGGGGTTTTATTCATACAACTACCGGTTGCAATTGATGCACGAAAAACGAAGCCCTTATCAAGCTATCCAATAAATTTGTACCTTCCAAGCTCAATTGGATTGGCTCTTTAAGTAGTTAGGATTAGTCATTTAATTTGATTGTAGATGGATTTGAATAAAAAGATCACATTATTCAGCCATTTTAGATGAGGGTTGCGTCTGTTAGAAGTTTGAAATATCTGAAAGTTCCATTGTTTTTACTTCCTTTAGGGTCGTATTACTACGGAATATGAGATTGAAAACAAATTGAATAATTGGCATATGTGGCATGAGAGAATAATGGAGCAAGCTAGGGCCCATAGAGTCTGTGAACACATCATGAAAACCATTTGATGACACACAGATACCATCGTCCTCACATCCCCGACTTTCGTACCTAATTTTATCTACGAAATTTCAAATCATCTATGAATTGACATATATATATAATGCTTCAATGAGATCTGACGACTAAATTTTTAACGTTTGAGCATTACAAAAAATTTCAGGTGAATTATGTAACTATATGCAGAACAATGATATAGATAGTCCACGATCTAGTGATGAATTTGGGGAATTTTCTCGTAATTCTTGTTTAAGGAATCAAACAAAAGTTAGAAGAAAAATGGAAGGGCTTTTACCTTGTAGCAATTGGAAAAAAGAGAAAGGTCTCGCAAAAGAATGAAAGAAGTATAGTGAGAACACCAACAAGACATGAAATTTCCCAAGTGATCGCAAAAAACATATGTCAAAAAAATAAAAATAGTAACACCAGGAATTTGGACATCCATATAAAAGCTCATGTAAAAGAAGATTTATGATATTCGAGGTTCGGTACACACTATCGACTTGTCAATTTGTACCATGTACAAAAAAAGGCATCCATATGTCTCGGGTTTGAGGCATAATTAAACTCACAAGATCAGATTTTGTCATACCCTATCTAATCCTAATTTTCATTTGGAGATTTTTTTTTTTTCTCTTAACCATACTAAATGTTATAATTTGAAAGAGGGACTATCTCGATCCAATCCATTCCATTAGAAAATCATTATTTATATTATTAAACTATAAAAAGTTTAACTTTCGCTTAATAGTTAAAATCGACTATATATCAATACCCCAAATATTAAGCATGCCAAAAAGATGTTACCGGCATTATTCCTTAATTTTGCATTTGACGATGCAGAGTGAATAATAAGAGAGAATCCCAACTTTTTGGTTTGTTGTCACTATTATTATATATGATATAAAGCACTTTCAAAACTTTTTTCTCTTTAGTACTTAAATATGGGATAAAAAAAAAAAAAAAAAGAAGAAGAAAGAGAGAAGGAGAGAGAAGGATAGGACATGCATAGAACCTTGTCTGCGGTCTTGGGCTCATGATGCATGTAGAATAATGACAATGAAAAAGCAAAGCTGCTGAAGGGGCTGTTGTTTGTTTTTGTTTATTGTGTTAAGGAGAATGGGGGGATGATGGGAGTCAGATTCTCTAACACATGCAGCCTTCAGAACACATTGTCCTTTGCAATCATCTTCCCCAAGTGTTCTCGATCCCGAATCTAATCATGTTTTATTAGAATAATCCACTTCTAGGGTTTAAATTAAATACCAAATGACTCGGTTTCATTGATGTCTATTAGACAAATAAATATAAATTAATCTCTTTTTTTCCTTTTCCTTTCCTTTCTCTTACGTCTCACGTGCCACAACAAACATACTAAAATAATGTTGCAATATATAATGCTTTAAAGATCTACCGGAATAAAATAACTCTTAGAGTCCTACATATCAAATTAAATATTGTTTTGTGATGTCATGGGGATACATAGGTTTTTTAAGATTAAGCCTTAATTACCGAGAGTAATTTTATTCCCTTGAACTTGATAGAGCCGAATAGTAATGGGTGCTAAGATTTTCCATTTTTTTTAAGTGTTCCTAATAGAAGGTTTGCGATTATTAACAACAAGAAGCTTTGGATAATCAATTGGCCACTCTAGATTAAGACTTATATGGTGAAAATGTGATTGGTGCTTTCATTGATGCAAGTACATGACGAAAATTACCGTAGATGTGCAAGGAGAGCGCTTATATAGCATCAATTAGTCCATGTGATTCCTAAAAGGACCAGTTTTTGTAGCATTTATACTTATATACACTTTCTATACTATATCTAATATTATTTTGTGTAATGCCTATCATCTATTTGTATCACTAAGAATGTACAAGCTTTTTAGACCTTCAACATAAACCGTCTTTAACATAATTATTTCATTAATAAGACATTGAAACTTTCTTTTGATGGCATCACATTATTTTGCCTTTCATATCTCCAATAATGCTGCCTTTTATGATCGATCTCTATATCTAACATCTGCTTTAATGATCAAATTATGAGAACTTAATTGGACTGTGATTTCTGTCCAAGGATGTTCATATATCAATCCAATTGAAAAAAGAATTTGTCATTAGATATAAAATGTTAATACCTTGATTAATCACCACTGTTACTTTAATTTTTTTACATAATTTTGTTAACTGGGAATTATTTAATGCATGTTATAGATAAGGATGGTACGTGATGAGGTGGTGAAATTATGGGTATATGATAGGGCCCTACTTCTTTTCAAGTCCGGCAGCCACCAAACAAGGAGGCCACATTTTTGGTGTCGGAGTGTCTCTCTCTCTCTTTTCTTTTCATTATTAGAGATTCTTTTCCTATCTCAGGTATTTTATAACCGTACGGCTCACATGCATTACTGCCTAATGCAACCATCAAAACCTACCCTCATGCATCTCAAATATAGAATTCTTCAATGTATCAAGAGTTTGTTGTTTGTATTGTTCCCTTTTATTTGTACCCTTTTCTTTTTTTTTTCTTTAGTCATATTTCTTTTCTTTTTCTTTCTTTTTTGGTGTACATATTATAATTAATTTTATAACTTATTTACTAGATTGGAATTTCCGCGTTTTATTTGTATCATTTTAATCAGGCGGATTTTAATTTGAAACTCTTATATTTTCTCATATAACAAATAAAGTTTACGTATGGCATAAATTGGACACATAATGCGTGTAAGCACCAAAAAAGATCCAGCCAATACATACGATGAATTTCGACCTATATACATATATGCACACGATGAATTGCTTTGAGAAAAAAAAAAAAAAAAGAATTTACCAAGTATCCAGCTACATTTGAACAAATCAAATGGGGGAAGAGAAATTGGCATGATAAAGAAAGTAGGAGGAAGAAATAGAGAGCAATGAAGAAAATTAGAATTCTAATATAATGCTATTTTGATGGGAAGAAATGCGAAGAAAATGTTCAGAAAGGGAAAGCTCCTCGAAATGTCCGTTTTACCATGCTTATCGTTCATAATTAGAAATCTTCATCCTTTAAACTATAAGATTAAGTATACGCGAGAAGTGTAATTTGGACAGTTGGAATAATTAACTGCTTTTACCCGATCCAAGTTCTTTACGAATGATTTGGGGTAAGCACAGGAATTTTATACCCCTGTTATCATCCCAAGGTTTATTTGCTGAAACCTATTATAAAGTCAAATATGGTATGAGAATCAAATGAGCATATTATAGCATATGATACCTAATAAATCTTTTTACCTAAACATATCAATAGAAAATTCATCAAGAAGCCATACTATAGACATCAGTAAAATTACATAAATGAAACTTAAGCCTTGTCTATTGTGCTGTTAAATTACTGAATGTTGATGTATGTAATGAAATATTATTTATCTTCGTGTTTATTCAAACAAGTTCCTATTATTTTCAAATGATTGAAATTTAAAAAGAAAAATTCTAATAGTTATCACCCATTGAAGCTTTAATCCAAGTATTAGGAAATAAATCTTATACAAAATCATACTTTATATGAGTAAAAGGAGTTTACATGAACTTATATAAGATTCAAATAGGCGAAAAATTTTAACTAAAGAAACAAATAAATCGTAAAGTTGAAGTGTTTGGGATAGAAGGTCCACCAAATGCATAGAACAGCACAGTCGACTGGACATGGAGCAGTCGAACTGCTTTGGAGACCCATTTAACAGCAAAGAAAAACAAATTAAATTGAGGCATGGCTCCGATTGACTAGGAGATTGCAGGGACTTGGCCAAAGACCGTGGTCTGTGGTTAGTCAAGCCATGTCTAAGCTGTTATCTTGACCTTATAGATCTTTGTGTAAATTAATTATATATATATATACTTAAGTGTATTTTATGGTAAATAAGAGAGTAAAAAATTCTAGAGATTAATTAGTAAAAACCAATGTTCCGTAATTGTGAACAAATCTAAGCTGTGTTCTTTCTTCTACTATTCATTTGGGTTTTTCACATTCACTATATTATAATCTCTTATTTACTTATTATTTGTATCGTTTATTATAAGCCTAAAATTCAGATCCTCTATAATAGTCAACAATGTATTTAGAATTTCTCAATATCCATGGGCTTTTTGTTTTGTCCTATCGCAATCCGAGCTTCCGCGACAAAAATCTAAGATCAACTAGGGATATTTATTGTTGTCAAATATACATATAAAGGGATATTACTGTTAGCAGTAATTTTTCATTTGTGTCGAGGGCATTATTTAAATAAATACGAAAGCACACACAGGGTAGGCAAGATTTGGATTTGTTTGTGAATTTTTCCCTTTTTGTGTATATTTATACACCTTAAATTCCTCGTGGCGTGATCTGTGGTCTAAGGATCCAACGGCTTCCGACGTATGACTTATTATATATACCATTTATGGGGCTAGCAACTACATTAGTATCCATATGGGATGGTTCCAAATTTTGGTATTTAATGTACGAACGTACAATGCAAAGTTTAGCATAATGATGGTAGTGCACGCTTAACCAAATATATACTATTGATTACTCTCAATGGTGCCATGCATCTCCGCTTAGCACCAGAGTGGATGATTGAGCATGTCCATTTGAACAGCCGGTGTACAAATGGACAAAGATCTAGACAATATCAGTACCCGAATAAAACTATTAGAAAAATTATAGAAAAAGTTCGTTAGGACACATAGCCCAAGTTGAGGTTTTTCTTAATATATTTATTTATTTGTTTTATTCTTTAGCATATGTTTGGAGAATGGCTGCTAATCCATTAATGTGTATCTCCTCTCTATTCTCAATGATTAAGCATATATTCACATTTTGGAAGATTTTAAGAATAAATTAATAATATCTGCTAGTAGAATTTGAATAAATTATTATTTACGTACTTTGTTTTTATTTTTTCTTATGATATATGATGATACAGTGATATGAGATGATACAATAAGTGAGTTTTAGCAATTTGTAATAATTTATTCCCATGAAAGATCTTTCCCATTATTCTTCTGATTTGGAGAATCAATATTTAAATTTTGATGAGAACGTTTTCAAACAAACTTATATGCTCTCAAATAAATTATATATATATATATATATTTTAAATTTCCACTATAACTATTATCTCCTTTGCCGAGGTCCTCCTGTTAAGGGCCTCGAGTTAAAGTTCTTGTACATAAATGTTAATTTCTATTGATATTTATAATCCTAGGCATATCTAATTATGTTGGAAAAGTAATTCAGTAACATCTGAAAAATAAGTGGTGACTTTATTTTAAAGATAAAGGTTGGTATTAATTAAAAGTGGCAGGAGTAGTATAGTCATGGGAAAATTCCAATAACCCTAGCTATGAAAGCAAATCATTGCTTAGTAGAAACCTTTTTTTCCTTTTTCCTTTATGCATGCAACGTATTCCAAGATATCTAAATAGAGGATTAAGGTAAGTTTTGTGATGGCTTTCCATCGAAAATCAATTTAAAATAAAAATGCCGTTTTTCTCCTTAAGGTAGTGGTAAAACAAATTTTGGTGGTATATCAAGGATCCTATAGCAAGTTCTCACTAGTATAGGTACAAAATTCAAATCCTAATGGTAAGTATCTAATGACTATGCTTTGTACATTTGATTTTTATAGAAACATGAATGTATTTTGGAGTATTGATTTGAGATTTAGCTCTAGATTAGTGTTTGGTTTGGTTTTTTGAGATGTGTAGGACTGAGTTATGGATGAGAAAACATTCTAGGAGTAGTGCATTTCAAAAGTGCCCAAGGTAAAGGTGATTTGTAAAGGGTTAAATATTGTTGTTGTTTGCAATCTAGCATCTAGACACTACCTCTATTAGCATCTAAACACTAAGGGAAAAAATTCCTTAAATTCTTAGTGTTTAGAGGCGACGTGAAGTAACGTCTGGATGCTAAGTTTCCAAACACATATAGTGATGTTTTCTCCAATTCTTGATTTTTTAAAGTGTTTCTTTTCATTCATAAACCCTTCTAAATGTTTTTTAAACATCAATCTTCACCTAAAACACCTTACAAACCAATTTTATTCTCTTAATGAACCTAGGCTCCTCAAGCGGCAAGTTACAAATGTACAGGAGTTTAAGAGTGATGTTAAATAAGCCTAAAGACTAATTGAGGTGTTTAATTTTTATGTGATTAGGTTGTGATGTGAACATTTCAAAATTCTAGTAAACCGTTCGATCAGGTATGGGAAATCATTTGTTGTTTGTGTTTATAGGCTTAGTATTGTTAAACGAGCTTAATAGCAACTATGCTTAAATTTTAAAGTGTGTTGCATGTACTTAGCTAGAACTAAGAGACTAAGAGGACCAATGGTCTTAGGGTAGAACTTTGACGATCCTTGTGCGACATTGTCCTAAGTAGAGTCTCGCTTGGAAATTATCTAAGTAGATTTAGGTTATTCTTTAGATACTTTGTTCTCACAATGTTAATGAGAACCCAATACTGATACTATATGATAAATTATATGTATAAGTGTGCCGGAGTCATGAATACTCCTATATTGTTTGACAGCTTAATAATAATCGATTGTATGGTGCATGTTACATGGTGGGTACTTGTAATGCATATGATTTGTGATACTTTGTGCATATGCATGTGTTTCTCATACTTCTACCAAGATTTGGCTCTCCCTATATAATTTTTGAGATTCAAGTACGTGGCTAGAACTTACAAAGTTGTCAACCAGATACAATAAACCAAAAATATGAAGATGGGAAGTAGTAAATAAAATTTTGTTGTGAGCCTATAAAATGAATTAGGATAGCTAAAGTTCATTACATGATCTATGCATTTTTGTTTAGAAAATTGTAAAGTTTGTTTAGTAGTCATGTTGGTTTTATTTAAAGTTTCATGTTTCATTCAAAGAATTATTGGAAGATTACTTCAATTATTTAGAGATTTAAATTTTATAAAACCATTTCGAGGTTAAAATGTAATTGTTTAGAGATTTTAGATAAAGGTATGTGCTTGATATGTCAGTAGAGATTATGGATAGGTTGTGGGCTATAGCGTTCTAGGTTTTGAGGCATTGCAAATTCATTCAATCTTATATATTGTGGTGAATATTTACTTTATAAAATTTAATCTATGACTTAGCTCATGACTTCTTAATGGTTATGTGTATCATGTCCAATCATACTTGTGACTAGGTTAGACATTACATTACATCACCATTAAGGTATGGCTAAAGAGTAAAGATAGACTATATGTAAAGAAATTGCAGTCTTTGTTAATTTTAATGATTCATTATTGCAATACATTCATGCAGTAAGAAGCACATTTCAATGTCATATGATAGGAGTGATATAGCTTCTAATAACAATTTCAACTAGGACGACTCAGAGATAACTCAAGGAAGAACAAGTTTTCTCAACGTATTCACGCACTAGTGTGATAGCTAAGGGATTGCAAATTTCAACAGCATTTTTCTTGATCATTTATTCTTGGGTACTAAACTCTAAGCTCTAAAGCTTGATCTTTTGAGACTTAATAAATAAAATAGATTCCTAAGAATCAGAAATTTTATTGTAATTTACAAGAATTCATTATGATTAGCTACCATTAGATCATATTTGTGATGGAAAGCTGAAATTGATCAAGATTTCTTGTGCT
This sequence comes from Lumnitzera racemosa, assembly GCA_024138005.1. Taxonomy (NCBI): domain Eukaryota; kingdom Viridiplantae; phylum Streptophyta; class Magnoliopsida; order Myrtales; family Combretaceae; genus Lumnitzera; species Lumnitzera racemosa. Next base: position 70,976,909 of record JAMXBC010000003.1, on the reverse strand, counting down.
TTTCATGGAGCATCTAAAAGAAGCATTTTTTTAGGTAAAGAATAAATGGACCTATTAGGAAGGGTTAAGATCAAGCCATCCAGTTTTAAACAAAATCTATTTTGAGCCTACTAAACTAAAACTCCATAAATCATCCAAAAATATAGGCTTAAGTATTTAGATTAAAGGGACTAATCCAAATAACTAACACAATTGATAAGTTGCATTATTTAGCCCTCTATTATCTTAAATATGATTAAAGTACATATGGTTTTAAAACATAAAAAATTATTAACATATGAAGAAACCGTAAATTTGCAACACCATATCACCATTACAAATGGTAACTCCACCATCTCTTCCTTATTGTTAACAACCCATTTATGTCCATATATATTGTTGCTAATAACCTTAATTAATGTCTCCAACCATGCCAATAAGTGCCACAACCACCCACCACCACCAATTATCCAAAACTTCATAAGCACCTCTCTTATTAGCTTACCCCTTGTTGAACCCATATCATCATTGTTCCCAATGCCCTACACTAAATATACTTTTATCGCACACTTATCCCTTAACAACCTTTAACCATATACCATTTACTACCCTCAGCAACTCTTATGTACAAGTGATATAGTAAAATACATAGAAATTATTTAAATTCACTAGAGTAGAGTCAAATACTCTTCTAAGTTATCTAAATTACATCAAGCATGCAGCATAGAAAATGCACTCATCTTTCATCACTCATTTATCTCAAAGAGCTTAGGAACCTCCAAAATATTTATTTTAATGCGTAAATTTCACCAATTAAATCAAATATAAGGTTTTCATTATGAATCACATATTGACAATTACTCTCATTTTCTTAAATAAATAATATCAAGGTATTGATATGATTTTCCCACTAGACTTACCTTCTTGCACTCTTATGGGGGCTTATATAATCCTAATTGCACACCATAGACTTCTAACATAAGATTACCTTGCTTCCTCTCCAATATCATAATAGGCTCCTGTAAACCCTTAAATTTTTTAACCTAACATTTAAAGTAAACTCAAGTATATTAGATATTCCTAAGAATTAACAAGGCTAGTGAAAGTGAAAACCTTAAAATAACTAACTAATCATGCATAAAATTTTTATACCCTAAACATATGTAAACACTAAAGATTTCATTTGAAAGTGATAAAAACCCTAAAACTATAACTTTAAGGATATAAAAGTATTAATTCATCATAACTTACTATAAAACCTTAATTGATAATATATCCTTAATATCTTGCCAAATCATTAGTAAAAGATTAAAGATAACTTTCAATCATTCATAAATACTTACAATACTAAAGTAATCCTTTAGAAATTAGGATATTACATTATAGATCACATACATCTTCCACTTATGTAACTAGGTTAGTATTATATAAAGTTAAAAACTTAATTGATAATTATACTACATATAGTAAGTATTAGTACCCTAATGATACTTTTCATGATAATTATATTAAATAACTTACCAAACGATTTATATAAAATATAAATACCTAAAGAAAGATCTCATTACCTATTCTTACTAATCAATTCAATAAACCCCATATTTCCTTTCATTTCCTTAATTTTCTTCCTAATTTTTCCTAATTACTTCATTTTGTACACTTAGATTACATGTAATTTTAAAATGTTGACTAAGTCAATATGTTAAAAAGTCAACAAAATGTCATTGTCTTCTAAAGAATTCCTTTGTTTTCTTTAACTTTCTATACTTTTTTTTTTTCAATTTCACCTCTTGTTGCCATCCACTCCCTTCCATCATCTAGACCCCACTTATTCTCATTTTAAAACATAAACTAAGACAACACAAGACTCTTTTTCCCCTATTCCTAAACCTTAAGCTTCCCTTTTGCTTTGTCACCTACAACTTTCCAAATTTTGCTTTCATAACACTATTTACCAACACAAACCAAAAACACACATATATTGGCTTTCCTTTTTTATATTTCAAGTAAGAGAAAGGTATGTTATTGTGTAAATTTTTATCTTATTTAGTAGTTAGATGAATAGGTTAGGTTAGTATAGAAAGCTTATGTGATATGTGCATATGTGTTGTGGAGAGTGAAAGGTCTATATTCATGCTTAGAAGTATAGGAAATCCTTAATAAATGGAAAAAGAACACATGTATATATATACTTAAGCATGTGAACATAGGAATACACTTGATAAATACATGTATAAAAACCCTTATACATAAGTATCATTTGTGTACATAACCTAAAAAGAGGTATATACTAACTATACATATATATATCTTGCTAAATAAGCTCTTAAAGTGAAAATATAAAATTTGTGAAACTTTCTTAATAGGGTATACTAGACATACAAAAATAGGTATAAAAATGAGTATGTAACCATATGTATATGTACATATATGTATTAGCATACATATAAGTACACAAGTAAACATACTAGTATATTAGAAGTATAAGTATATTATAACATATATATAAAGTACATAAATACATAAGGATAAGTATGCATATGTAGTAAATGATATAAACAAATGATGACATAAGCCATGACATAAGCAAATAATAACATAAGCCATGACATAAGTATATAATGATATAAGCCATGACAAAAACAATCGATGACATAAGCCTCTAAAATAATAAATCATAAGATCATCTAAGTATAAGAATTAATGGCTAATGAAATCATTAACAATTAAAATAGAACATAAAACTAGTCAATAAGAATATTTAAGCTTCAATAGTTAACATTTCAATAAATTTAGTCTATCTCATAAAACACGGGTTTTAACATCCAAAACAGATATCACCGCATGAACGTATTTTCAAAAACAATGAAAAATGACTATAAGTTCTTAAATATCAAAAATAGAATAAAAAAGTTACATACGATTAGTGATAAAGTCTAATCGAATAAAAAATTGATAGTAATCTAAGTAGAATTAGATAAATAGATATCTAGAATCATTAGTTAATTCACTTGCTTACTATTGTTATTATATTGTAATGATCAGGTGATCCCAATGTAGGAAAAGATCTTCTGATTGATTGCTATGACTAGAGCGAGTCATCATGACCAAGTAACTATTTACCCTATGATTCCATGCTTGTATATGATTATAAATAGTGGACTTAAATGATATTGTTAATTAATTGTTGTATGAGGTCGGGAAATGTTTGTGTATGTTATTTGTATGCTGAATTGTGAATTTACCTTAAGTACAACTAATAATTTGTTTGTTGCATGGTAGTATAAATAATGATTGTGTATACTATTGGATGGTTACATTATAATTAGACTTAACTATACTTGGCTCATAAGAAGAAATCAGTACATGCATCAACATACATTGCATAGACATAATTTCGGCCGTTACATCACACGAAGGTATAAATAGGCCATTCAAGGGTTGTTATTATAAATTTATTGGTTCTGTACGGTGCACTCACATAAAATGACCTTATCCTAGCCCATAGGAATACTAAGCGTTAGAGGTGCCAACCGCTTAACTAAAGGTCAAGTCTAGAGGCCTCTGTTTAAGGGTAAGTCTGGACTGTGAGGGCTCACTCATGATTATATTAGAATTTGGTTTTTTTTGTGAAAATAAAGGACTTGTTTGATTTAAGTACGAAACATAAAGTTCCATAATAAAGTAAGTTCTAGTATAATACTTTAATCTGACTAGTGCTATATATACTCCAACCTTGACTTAAGAGGGCATTAAATCTGAGTTGCGTAATATTAACTAGTTAAGTTATGTATTGTTTAGCATTCTATTTGATCATTCATTCATATGCATGAATATAATGTATTTATAACTTGCTTATGGTATGGCTAAAGGTTTTACTCACTAAGATTAGGCTTACACCCTATTAGACTTTGCTACAAGATAGTTTATTCATTGAGGCTAACCGAGGAATACTAGAGGTTAGCTTGGGGACCTGGGTAAGAACAGGCCATTTAGTGTGTTGAGAGAACTAATTATGTAGACATTTACTTATATACTTTTATTTTATCAATAATATAGACCTAGATATCCTAAATTGTTACTTATTGTGAACTTTGTAGTTTAAATTTTATATAAATACGTTTATGTGATGATATCATGTCGATCTGTATGTTCTTGGGAAGCTAATAGTTATAGAGCTTCATATATTATGTAAAGAGTTCACGATTAGAAAGATAACCAACCAAGGGTTCTTCATATAGTATACGACATCTACCATGACTAGATTGTCTTCAGTTCGTGATGGCTTCAATAAAAAGTATGGCTACTTGAATCCTAAAAATGATTAAACCTACATTACCGATTATATCATCATTCGTCAATCAATGTTTTCATATAGCATTATTGCCTGACCTTTGATGACATTCAAGTGCAATCTCAATCTACCTCAGACCTCTTAATCTTGTTTCTTCCTCTTAACCACAATATATTCATTAGGTGATGACAAATGAATTCACATTTATTTGTAGCTTAAAGGGTACACTCACATGCATTATTTCATACTTATGAAGTGAAAATTAATGAAAAATGATAATCTTGCTACATGAGTCAAAAGCATAAAAAGTTGAAAGAATCAAAATTAGAATGTAATATATGCTTATTTTATGCAAATTAGTAAGGGCATCCAAATAGCCAATGCGGTCACTTGATGCCCCTTTTTAAGTGCAAGAGATTAGAAAGGAAATACATCCCATTCATACACTTATACTAGCCTATCTAAATGCCCTTAAAGCTATTAAAGAGACTAAAAGCATTAGTTAAACCATCCAAATGGTACTCGCCGAACAAAATTTTGAATGTATTTGTACTTTCTAAATATTAGAAATAGATCAAAACTCATTTAAACAACCTCTTTTGTAATCTAGATGGAACTAAACCTTAAGGCTCTAACACTCAATACTTCATCACCATTTTAGAAACCATATAAAGTCATATAGACATAGTTTTCATACATTTTGATATAGTTTTTCTTCTTTTTTTTTTCCATTTTCCATAAACTAACATTAAAATCAACACTTTGTTATTTGTAATTAAAATTTTGAATAAAGTTTTAGATTACTACAGTTCAATAATAAACATTTAATTATGAATTTTTGAGAGCTTTATACTAGAGTATTGATTAGGATTTCTCTTTTCGTTGCTTTTTTCAATCAATAGATTGTTACATATTTATGCATTTTCTAATTGAAATCATAAGCTAAATTCACTTTAATGGGATTGTGATGGTCCATGAATTGTTTATGTAAAGAGTTTGAAAAGATAAATATTTTGGTTATTGAAGCTAATTTTTTATATGACGTCTGTCTAATCAATATGCTTTACATGAATTAAAACTTTAGATACTCAAGAGGCATTCAAAGGTTCAAATTAATTAGATCAACAAATTATTTAACTGATATGAACATGTCCAATTTTAATTGATTACAAAAACTCACATCAATAATGTCGTTAAAGTTGTAATTTTGGAACATAAATTTGCTCAAATTTCAAATTTAACTAGAGAAACTTAATTTAATAAATAAAATTAGCTATTTAATTGATGTTATAGAGAATTAATTAAAAATTGATGTTTTTGCTATGAAAATAACCTTAGCGGTTCAAGAGCAAAACAAGTTTTAATGGATTTAATCAAAATCCTTCTTGATCCAATTATATCTATAAGGCCTAAATCTAACGATCTAGAAGACGACAAAATCATAGTTTCACATTTTAGTTACATAAATTTGTTCCCCATTAATCCTTAATTGTTAATCAGAATTTATCAATTTACTTAAGTAGCTATTTATATTGCACAGCAAAACCCAAATTTTAGTAGCTTGGATTAGAATAAGATTGTTATAAAATTGTAATTATAAGAAGATCCTTGTAAAGTATGATCTTATGGTCACCTATTGTACTACACTTATGCTATTGGTACTTTACTAATAGGTTTTTAAAATTATTTAAATTTAAATTTAAAAATGTGCATTTGTTGGTGATGACCTCCGAATTGAAAACCAAGTCAAGGTTCTCCAACTTATAGTCTGACTTGAAATCCTAAAACATTTGTAAGAGTAAAATATGCTTTACATGAATCAGAACTTTAGATACTTAAGAGGCATCTAATGGTTAAAATTAATTAGATAAGGGATCTGCTTAATTGATATAAACATGTCCAATTTTGATTGATTGCACAAACTTACATACATAATGTTGTTAAAAATGTGATTTTGAAACAAAACATGTGTTTAAATTACAAATTCAACTAAAGCTTAATTTATAACTGAAATTTACTATTTAATCTATGTTGTAGAATAATTAAATGAGAGTTGATGTTTTTGCTGTGAACATAACCTTAGTAGTTTAAGAGTGAAGCAGGTTGTAATAGATTTAATCAAATCCTTAATCCAATTATATTTATAAGGAATAAATCACAATTTCACACTTTAACCACATAGATTTGTTCTCAATTGATCCTTAGTTGTTAATTAGAATTTGCAAGTTCAGTTAAGTAGTTATTATGTCAAATTTTGAAAACCAAACTTTAATAGCTTATATTACAATAAGATTGCTATAGAATAGTAATTAGTATGAAGTTCCTTATGGATTATGACCTCGTTGTCAACCATTGTACTCACTTATGCAATTGATACCTTATAGATAGGTTTTTAAAATTCTTCGATTTCCAATTTAAATATGTACATTTGTTAACGACCTTCAAATTGAAAACCAAGTATATAAGCCAAGATTCTCCAACTTATAATCTCACTTATAATCTACAAACATTTGTAGAAGCAGAATATAGGATGAAACATGCAAATGTATGTTATTATAACTTTTGTGAACTATAATTTAAAAACTACAAATATGTTTGTGGTATTCATAAAAATCTTGAAATACATGATAAAAAAGGAAATTCAATGTAAATTTGATTATAATATAAGTTATAATACAAATAAATAAGTGTTAGTCATTATACTGAAATATTAAATATAGATGTAAGTGCTGATATAAATTACATTGCAACATAAATACATATAAGCAAATGGCATTGCTTTTGCGCTCTCTCTCTCACTCTCTCTCTTTCTCTCTCTATTTAGAGTAAAAGAGTTGATAAGACTTGAAAAAGATTCAATAGGTATTGCATATTACGTGTTGTGTACATGCGGCATATAAATACCAATAAAATATTGATACGAATATTGATAGTAAGAATAGTTTCTAATCTATTATCATATATGATTTGTACACCGTATATGTGTAAACATCTTATTGGTGTTTACACACCACATTTACATTATACATAGTGTGTATTACTCACTAAATCATTTCTCAATGAGACTTGTGTAAGATTTTCTTTTTTTCTTCCTTTAATTACCCTAATGTGCTCTAATTGTTGTACTTATAGTACTTATTAGTTAATAAAAGGAAAATTTGCATAAAAAGATCTTTCATTTTGAGATTTTATAAGTGATTCCTTGCTACTTAATACATGATATTGGTATATTATTAAATTTAAATTTAAGGTTAATTTTCTCTTTTCAACTTGATTTAGCTTACTCAATCTTATGATGGATGAGAGATCTATTATCTAAGCTAAAGTTGCTGGAGAAATTTAAACATTTTCTAATCTCGCTCAATTTCAATTATCATTAAATTATTAGATTATATAGTTTTACTAATTTGATAACTAATAATTTATATAAGACCAAGTGTCAGTGTGATAATATCTAACCACATTATACCAACTTAATCTCGCTTAAATTCATTATGATATAAGACAACATTAAAATGAATTATTAATCATCACTTGCCTACCTTTTTATTTTTACAACTACTATCTATTCTGAAATCATTGTCATCACCATCATCATTATTTTCATTATTATATTATTATTGCCAACATTGTTATTGGTCATAAAAAATAGCCATATAATCTTATTTGAATTTTTTGAAGTATCTATTCATACTTCATCTTTAATAGTACTAATATTATGAATTTTTAAATTTTCTTATGTCATACTCTTATGACACTCCAAATTTACATGCACTAACGTCCTCTACAATAATAATTTACCTTTTTCCTTACCCTTTGCACTTAAAAGGAAACCCAACAAATCATTATTCAATAAATTAAAAATACCTTCATTCTAAACTATCCATTCATCATTGAATGAATGATGATAAAACTAAAACTGAGATAATATATTAACTAAGTTCAATTAAAGAAACAAGTATCATTATTTCACTCATGATTCGATAAGCTTGCATTAAAGTGTAGAATATTTTTATTTTTCTCGATTTTGATAACTTATTAAACTCAAATTATAACAAGACATAGAAATTGGTCGAATTGTAAACTCATAGAATAGTATGGCATCAATAAAATTGTAAACTCGTAAAATCTTAAACCTAAACTCACATTTCTACCATGAGTCTATTCTTAAACGATTTTATTGTGTTTTAACTCGTAAAAGCCTCATGAAATCATATTATTGCTAAATCTTATGATTTAACTCATAATTTTAATAACTATGGTATAATCATTAAGGTCCTTCCTCCTTACTAGCAACAAAAATATCTTTCACAAACCTAACATTATAAGTATGATTTATCTCATCCCCCTCCTCCATTGCTTTTATTTTAAATACACTTACACCCATATCATTAATCTCATCTTCACTACTTTTTCCCATGAACCCCTTAATAATATATTGCAAGGAATGAATCCAATCTATATAATGTTAGGTTTGTGAAAGATATTTTTGTTGCTAGTAAGGAAGAAGGACCTTAATGTGACAATCCTCCAATGCCCCCCTTTAACCCCCTCCCCACCTAAACCATGATCTCCCCCTTTAAAAAATAAAAAAAGAATAGAAAAATAACTTTTGGACTGTTGATATTGCGTTAAAGCACTTTGTCATTCTACTTAGGTTGTTGTCATGAAGGAAGAGTCTGATTCTCTCCTTCAAAATAATACTTGGATACTCAGCCTAGTTTAATCGAGTCAAATACTATTGAAAATACATGGAAGCAGCACTTAAAATATTAATTTAGCTATAAGTCTTAGTATAATGAAGTTTGATTTATTATACAAGAGGTCATTCATAGGAAGGATTGAGTGAACAAAAACTTTTAATTATAAAACATATTATAAGATGATTTGTATTTTCATTTGATTGTGAGAATTAAAAAGCATTCACAAGAACTAGCTACGTTTACACTTTAACTCATGCCAATAATTAGAAACACTACCTCTATTACTTTAAGATATCGAATCTTAGCCAAATCATATCTGATAACATTTTATATCAATAATTAAAGCAAATTAATACTCAAACCAATAATAAAATCACCAATATTCACCAATATGCTAAAAGGCCACATATATTTACCTATATCCAACATTATACTTAAATTCAACATGAATAAATATTTATAAATAGTACTTGAGCATTTCTTCACTCCAAAAAAATCCAAAACCGTAAATTAATTTAAACTCATAATTACTTATTTCAAATTTGTATATTAAAGTCTGCTTGAGCCAGAAAATACCTTAATTCTACTGAATATTACTTTTCAATCCAAATCCTTTGCAAAATTACCAAATTTTACTTAATTAGATAGCAAAAACTTTATATTTTCTAAATCTAAATACTGCAAGTAAAGATTATCTCTTAAACTTAAGAGCTCTTGAAATTGAACTTACCCTTACTTCCAAAATGCTCATACCACTCCTTAGCATCTCTAATTAATTGATTCTTCTTCAATCTCATCTTACTTTCATTAAATTACAAGATACAAATTACTTACCTTATAGATTAACTATACATATATTGATTAAACATAGAGATTGGAGATTACTTGATTCTTTTGAGAACCTTTTGGCCAGTCTCTTAATAAGCCATGATAAATCTCCTAATGGTTAATTAAACTTAATCAAATGAAATTAGAGCTCCCAATAACCTATAAACTCATGCCATTAAAGTTTATTTACTTTGCTTAATGGAATTTGGTTTCAGGTTTAGGAGAGGGCTAAGGGAGGGGTAAATGAATTACAGTTCTAACGGAATGGAATAAAAGGGAAATAGATATTACATTGTGCAATACCCTAAGATTCCAAGTCAATGTGAAAACTCTAAGATTTAAGCCTCTAAACTTAGGGTATGGAATAATATTATTCATTTTAGTTCAAACTTCACTATATAGTTAGAAAAGTTAAACAAAGTATTCTAATAAAGTCCATTTCTCAAAATAAATGATTAATTTGATAAAAACATCAATTTATCAATAAAGTCGATAAACATCAAAAAGATTAAATTCGAGCTTTAAGATAGCGAGATATTAGAGATAATTTATTTAACTTATAAAAATGATTAATGAAGTGAATTATATATAATATACATGTATTTACATAAGATATGCATTATATGTATTAAATACATATGTATAATAATAATAAATTCTCAAAATAAGGTAAAATAGTATAAAATAATGAAAAACTAAATAAGAAAAATGAATGAGTTATCAAATGATGTGGCAGCATGGGAATAACTAGAAAACATGAGTCATTACTAGAATAATGAGAGGATAACACATGGTGCTTAGTCATACTTAGGAAAATAGAAAAAATGATATGTGGCAAACACATGTCCAATTTTTATTAAACTAAACTAACATGAAAACCTATAAGTAGGACCCAAACCCTTAATTATAATATTTTAAGACTCTAAAAATACAAGAAAATAATTTAGGAAAATTAGAAAAAATAAAGTAAAAATAGAACAAAAATTAAGGGTAGATCTAGTCAAGGGCCATTCGTCTACAAAATTATAACCTGACATTGAGCCACTTTAGAGACAAAGAAAGGACCACCAACAGAGGTGTTTCAACATGATGCGGCAGCTTTATGGTGACTAGAGGCGATAGATTCCGGTAAACCAAAATTTTGCCCGTATCTTATTTAATTTTCTAAAAATACAAAATATTGTTAATTAATTATGACACTTGGTTTTATATGGTTATTTTAATTATATATTAATTTATTAATTTTATTTTAGTTAAATAATTAGTGAAAATATAATCCTTAAGAAAATGCCTTATTTAGGCGAAAATTGAATTAATTGTAATAAATATTAGATGATATTGTTTCAAGCTCAATTTCTATACATAGTATACTTAATATATGAGTTTAATTTCAATAATAAGAATTTTCATAATCAAGTATTTTTACTATTTTTTATAATTATTTTGGATAAAATTTATCAATTTTACTAAATTGTTGAAATAATTAGTTTTTAACTAAATTAATGAATAATCCCTATAAGTTATGACTTCTAGAGGTTTATAAAGATATTTGGAACACTTATTTTTTATCTCACACTTACATTTGCTTATTTTCCCTAATTTTTTGTAATTTCAAGTTAAAACCACCATGATAATAGCTAATTTAGTGTAATTAATGGTCAAAATTAAACTATATATTTTCGTGAGGCTATAGAATCTTTAGTGGAATTAATCGGGCTCATATACTATTCATCATGTATTTTCCTAATATAAGCTTATATAATGACCTAATATGTAAAATAGTAAACTATACTATTATAATATTTAGTAAGATAATGTAAGACAGGTATTTTATGTATTAAATAGATGTTGGTCAAGTTTGGAAGGTATGATTTTTAGTATTTTTAGTTTAAGATTAAAGCTTATTTGAGTCAATTACAAAGTTACGATAACGTACGCTCAAGTTAATAGTACACAAGGGTATTTTAGGCTTTTAACAATATTGATCTTTCTTATTTCTTAAAATATACCAATAGTACTCAAAATAATGATCATGATGATATAAATTTTACTGAAATTAGATAAAAAACGAGTAAAATATGGTCAAATAAAGTTTAAAAACATGATAGAGAAAACTTATAAGAGTTTAGGTTCGATTGATAGTTAACTTGAAGATTGTGTTTATATTTTTTTAGGTGTAATAAGTAAGGAAGGGTCACATTGCAAAGTTTAGGATTTTGCATTACTCTTAAGGCCAAGTAAGTGAATCTAACTTATACTTGGAGTAGATATATTACTACTCATAACATTGTGTGTTGTTTGATATTGCATTGATTGAACATGGTTATATCTTAATTAAATTGACATTATACTATGGTGGATACTGATGTGGTGATTTTGAATGACGGTATCTATATCTTAGTTAAACTGTTATGCTCTTATGTTTGGTGTTGATGTGGTGTGTACAAATGATGGCTAACCCAATCTTCTAGGTGTTTATCTAAGTAAACCCTAAGAGAGATGCTAGAATTTTGTTAGGGAGAGTTCAAAAATTTGAATCAAGTTGAACAAAACTTAAAGATTGATTGTGTGGAATGATATACTTAAGCAGTTATTGCATAACATGGCCTAACATAGCATAAAAGGGACTTACAAGTTAGAATGTTCAAAATAAGACTTCTAAGTAATCACGAAAAATCATGACTTTATGAACTCAGTTTTTGGAAGCACATAGATTCGCATTACCCGAACATCTTGACTATTTTGATAGTCTGATTTAGTAAATTATAGTATGTATTTTAATTTTGATAAAACAAAGTTAGGGGGTCCTACTCCTAAGCAACTCCTTATTGCCTTTTTAATTCAGTAGACTATAATGTATAGTCCAATTAGGTTGGGGATCCTACTCCTGAGTAGCTCGTTACTCTAGATTCCTAGATGTTGTATCTAAATGTCTGGTTATGTCGACTAACTGGATGATAATATTTGAAGGTATAAGATATTGGTACCAATGTATGCCATATGCATGAGCATAGCATGCTGCATTACTAACAATAAATGCTTAGTTGGGCTAATATGTGTATGGAGTTGAACTTATTGATTATGATTGAAATTTTTTAATTGTGATATTACCTATATTGTATTATTTGTGATCCACTTTCACTCAGCTTCAATAGCTAAGGGGATAAAACGTTTTATCCTTAGGTTAACATCTTCATGAAGGGCCCAACATTAGGGGGGATGTATACTGAGAGCGTTAATTAAAGCCAGTAACTTTTGGATAGAGCATGTACTAAGTCGGGAACCTTACTATTTTGAAGATGATAAAAAACAAAAGGATTGTCCTTGTTTTGATGTAAATATTAGGCTATACATATAAGTTGTAACCAAATGTCTAATTGAACTTCAATATAGCAACCCCATTATCATATAAATAAATTTTTATTTTAATAAATTAGTAAGTTGAGTTAAGTTTTTAATAGGTATTCCTGTATAATGGTGCATCCTATGTGATGGCGTATCCTATGCTAAGCTAGGATGTGATGCATGGTTTAGTTAAAAATATATATCAATAAAAATAAACATGTAATAGAAAGACACAAATTTTTCTTTCTTTTTCAAAATCATTCCCTCTCTTCCTCTCATCTTTCTTGATCTGTGTCTCTCCTACTCTCTTTTCTCCGCTCTCCTTTTTTGATCCTTTCTCCCTCTTCCTCTCATCTTTCTTAATCTTTTTCTCTCTTACTCTCTTTTCCCCTCTTACCTTCTTTTATCCTTTCTCTCTCCTCCTCTCATATTTTTCCATCTTTGTCTTTTCCTCTCTCTCCCCTTTCTTGCTCTTGCTTAAAGAGAGAACAAACTGAAGAGACAAGGAAGTAGTACATGGAAGATTCAAAGAGAGAGAAATCAAACTAAGGAGAGAGAGAATAGATCATAAAATAGAAAAAGAAGATGAGATGGCTAGTAGTAAGCATACTGGATAGGTACCATAGTACAACTATGATGGTTAATGGTCAGGTAGTGGTGGTGTTGTATTAAGAAGAGGAAAGGGTAAAGGTAATTGTTATTTTTTTTACTGAATTCCAATTATTAGCTCTAATCAAGGAATCCCTATTCTAAACAAAGTAACGTTGCGAGAACATAGAAATTTCATTCTCTCTAAGTGAATAAAAAATGATCTCCTAATTACTTTATGAAGTATCACCAAGGTCATACATACGAAGAAGTACCACAACGAAAAATAAAAATGGGGCTTAACAAATTCAAATAGTTACCAATCAAATATGATATACCAATTGGTCTTACTCGACCTACAATTTGCTAGATATGCTCACTGGTTAAAACTATAGGGTTACTCACAACTATTCCCTATTAAATGGAATAAATAAGAGTCATGGGATAAATGAGAACACTAAGGTTACTTAGAAAGGAAACTTGAAACAATTGTTAATGCAATGTTATGTTGTCTGCATACAAATAAATGAGGTTTATATATTAGCCCTACTAAGGTTATAAGGCATACATGAAAAAGATAAAAGAGTAATTTACAAATAGAATACATAAAACATACTAAAAAGAGTAAAAAGGGACAAAGAATATTTTATACGGAAAAGTAAGGAATCTTTTTGGAATGTTGTGCCAAAAGACATATGTTACATGATTGTCAGTAATATGAGATGCAACTAGTCTTTACTAGAGCATATTTTGTGGTGGTTCTACCTTAATATATTGCAATTCGAATGAAGTTAAGAAAGGAGTTAGCAATCAAGATAGACCGGTTTAGTTCAGGTCAAAACTCTGTTACTAAAAGATGTCCAGATTCGTCTATGGGTTGAGTATCTTACAGTTCAACTTGGACAGAGGTCTAATACTGGTTGGTTCGGAAGTAAACTGGATCATGATATGAGCTTGGTAATGGATGGAGGTTGCTTAATAGGTTGGTACGTCTGCTTTTAAGCTTAGGAATTGTATAGTCCATATTAAAGATTGGTATTCAAGTTGATAAAAATTACAAAGTTGGATATTAGGATAGGAGTCCTTGTCTTAAATGGGGTTTCGAGCTAGTATTCTTCGTGCGAGTCCCTGTAGTCCTCTAGCTCAACTGCATGTGATTGGCTCAAGTAGTTGATTCTTATCATCTGCTTAGAGGTTGGAAAGATTTATCCCCAAATCTAAGGGGGTTTCTATTTCTTGCTCTATCATAGCATTTGCTAGGTCTTCTTATAATTGATGGGGAATCAAGTTGAATATATTAAAGGTAAAGGAAACACAATAATTCTTAGGTAATTTAATCTAGTAAGCATTACAGTTGATCTTCTTTAAGACTTTGAATAGACCATAAACTCGTAGAGATATCTTATTTTAAGCTTGTGGAAAGCTTGAAATTGAAGATAGGAAAATGCGTGAATAACAATGAAAATAAACAAGCAAAACCATGAATGATTCCAAGCTTGTTATGCACCAAGGAAACTCTACGGATATATGGCTCAACTCAAATGATTCGCAAGTTGATCCAACAATGGTACTCACCACCTAGTCTTACTTAAGGGTTAAGATAAGAGTAAGAAGAGAGATGTAAGCACACTTAGCTCATGAAAGTGGAAGTATATTCAATATCAGGTGTATAGTGATCTTTATGGCTACATATTACAAGGGTATTTATACCCAAAATATTAGGGCATCCTATATAAAATGGAAAAGAAAAAAAAAAGGCTATTGCCCAAAAGAAGTCATGTAAGAAGAATAATAAAGAGTACAAATGAAAAATCAGAGAAATCAATGATTAATGCAGTAGAATCCCTTTCACATAGGGCTAGATACGTGGCAATAGGACACTAAAGATGCTTTTGGTAGAAATAGAAAAATTGTACTATCAAGATGGAGGCATCGAGTAAAAGTGCCAAGAAAACTTGGGGTCCTTCCAAGAAGATGTAGTTGTAGATGTGTGCTAGGGTTCTCGACACTAATACTATCAAGCTAAAGGTTAGTACAATCATGGTCGAGCAAAAGCATAGGGGATCGGACTATCAATGGAGCATATGTTAAGTCAGTACTTAACTATGGAGAGATGAATAGTTACTCGACTTGGCATATGGAGTTGGTTAGTAGAGAGGATCAACTCAACCTCAATAAGAGTTGGCTAGAAAAGTAAAATCTGCTTCGCTAGTCCATTGAGGCCTTGTACTCAGGCTCAAGTTAAAGTTCCAAGAGTTTGATTCCTATTAGGAGCAATAGTGAAATTTTCCTTAATTTCCCTAAATCTATGCTCAATTGGGTCATTCCATCGAAATCCCTCACTCTTTTTTGTTAGTTTAGTTAAGAAGACTGTAATTATACTAAAGCTTTTAATGAATCACCTCTAGAAGGAAGCAAGACTATGAAAACTTTATCCTTTAGTGATATTTTTTGGCATCGGCCATTCCAAAATAGCTCAAACCTTTTCCTCATCTACTGGGATTCCTTCTCCAAATACTACAAACTTAAGAAAAACTACTTCACTTTAGCAAAACATATAATTCTTTAGGTTCCCATATGACTTCACATCTTGTAAAAGGTTAGAAATAACTCAAAGATATTGAACATGATTGTTCAAGTTCGTACTATATACTAATATATCGTCAAAATACATAACCACATACCTTCCAATTAAAGGATGCATCACATGGTTCATAAGCCACATAAATGTACTTAGTGTATTTGTAAGTTCGAATGGCATAACTAACCGCTCATAAAGACCATATTTCGTCTTGAAAGCAATATTTTATTCATCATCAGGTCTCATATAAATTTAGTGGTAGCCACTTTGCAAATAAATTTTCAAGAATATATTGGTGCCATGAAGCTCATCTAAGATGTCATCGAGCCTTGGTGTTAGGTATTTGTACTTGTTTATAATACAATTTATAGCTCAGTTGTCGATATACATGTGCTACGAACCATCTTTCTTCAAGACAAGTAGAGTTGATACAACACAAGGACTTATACTTTCCCTTACATAACCTTGCTTTATCAATTCATCCACTTGCCCTTTTAGCTTGGCAACTTACTCAAGATTCATTCTGTAGGTAAGTCAGTTTAGTAAGGCTGCGCTGAGTTATAGATCAATACAGTGTTTTATGCCTTGAACTTTGGGTAATCCCTTAAGTAACTCTTCGTAGAATAGGTTAGAAAATTCATCAATCAATCTTTGGATCTCACTAGGAACATCTTCAAGATCTTTCAATTCCAACAGTCTTCTAGTCAATAGAAACATTGGTTCATTGGCCCTCTCAGCGCTTAGAGCTCTCTTCGACTCGTCACTAAAGCTTTTTCTTACTAGCTTTGGTGAGCTAGTTATGAGTCTCATTCACTTGGGTTGGTGTCATGGGTTGTAATATAATCTTTTTTTTCATCCTTGACAAAGGCATAAGTATTCTTATATTTATCGTGACTAACATGTCAGTCGAATAATTAAGTTCTTTTAAGTAACAAATGTAAAGCTCCCAAGGGAACAACATCACACACCACTTCATCCTTGTACACATTCTTAACACTAAAAGGTATGGTTATTTGTTTAGTGATGTGTAAAATACCTTTATTGTGAAGCTAGTGTAGCTTACAAGGTCAAGGGTGCTTAGAGGTCGGCAATCTTAACCTTTATATAAAGGACTGTGTAATGATGTTGGTACAACTCTCTCCATCTACAATGATGGTGCATAACTGTCCCTTGGTAGTACACTTTGTATGGAATAAATTCTCTCTCTAGTCTTCTTTGAAGCTTAATAAGGAGCTTAGCACTCATCTTAATACTAAGGTCATTACTTTTCCTTGATCAATATGGACATAGGTATCCTCTTCCTCTTCGACTTCAATTCTCATAGCATTCTTCTTTTCCTTTAGCTCACCGTCATCGGTGTTATCTACTTTATCTCTTCGAAGCATCATGGCATGTTGATTTAAATAGTTAACAACCATGTGTCCAAAACCCAAGCATATGAAACATTTTACCTCTCTTATCTTCTGTTTAGAGGTCTATCCTTTCTCATATGCTTTTAGGGTCGACATATCCTCAATTCAACTCTTCTAGCTTGCTCAACTATCTTTAGGTCGGTTGTGTTTTTCCTTAGCTTGGCATGAGTAAGTTGGTGTAAAATAGGAGCTTTGGAAAAAATTGGCCTATGTCGGTTCAAAGCATTTCTCTTTTGCTTTTCAACCCTCTATGTTACTTTAATAGCCTTTACCAATGTACGACACCTCTGTACTTCCACAATGTTGCAAATCTCATATTTGAGTCTAAAAATGAATCTTGTCACTATAAGAGCCTTCGATTCATCTATGTCTACTTGAATCATCAGCATATAAAATTCTCTCACATAGTCATCAACAAATTGGTTTCCTTAATGAAGCTCTTGTAACTTGGCAAAGGTGTCATGTAGGTATGTCTCAAGTATAAATCTTCCTTTCAATAATGTCATCATCTCTTCTTAGGTTCGCACACATCATCGTCCATCTCTTGCTCTAGCCACATTCCATTTCTTCCACCACATAATAGCATATCCAAAGAACTCATTGCATAATTACATCTATATACCCATAACAATCATATATTTTATCAACTTTGTCTTCCCAATCTAAATATTTATCTACATCTCTACTTTTACTAAAGGGTAAGATTTGGACCTTGACATTGTGAAGCCCTTGAAGAGCTAGGCATCCTTGTTCTTACACTTGATAATATTCGACTTCTACTTCTTCTTCTTCTTCTTCTCCATTGATCTCTAAATCCACATCGTCAATATCCTTTTCAATCTCCTTTAACTCTAGCCTTCACCTGACAACTTAGTCTACAACTCCTCCAACTCAATGGGATCGAACTGGGTATTTAGCTTAGCCACCTTAGCCATATCATCTCTTAGGAACATTCTCAGGTGGGTTATGATGAGGTACACCCTATAATTGTTGCCTATTGACTTATATTGCAATAATAAAACTCTTAATAAGATTAGTGAATCAATTAAGTTTATCATTAATTGACCAAAGGGTGTTACTACCATTTTAACCTTGACTAGCATAAGCATCACTACTTAAGTCACCAATAATGCCTTGAATGCTTAAATCCAACATAGTGTAATACTTCTCCAATAGATTGACAACACAATACACAACAAACTCTTTTACTCATTACCCAAAACCTTACTAACACACTTTAACAACTTCGACACCTAACTCTCATTCGAATATAACAGAAATGAACTTGCTCTGTTTTCATAGTAAAAAACAGAGGAAAATAGAATAACAATAGAAACTATACTTATTAATCCATAAACCTTTGCTACACAACTAACAACTTCAAATTACTTCACTCAGATACATTGCAATAGCTATGGAAAGAACATAGCAACTACTAACAATAAACACAAACCAGAACTTCACTTCAACTTCATACGGTCCTTCTTAGAATCGGTCTTTGATATTAGTAAAGCTTATGCGTCTTTGAGGTCGTACATACGGAAAAGCACCACAACGAAAGGGAACAAAAGAAAACAAAATAGGGTTTAGCAAATCCAAGTAGTTACCAATCAAATATGACACACCAATCAATTCTACTTAACTTACAATACGTTGGATATGACTAATAGGTCCAAACTATAGGGTTATTTTCCACTACTTCTTGCTAAAGGGAATAAATAAGAGTTATGGGATAAATGAGAATTCTAAGGATACTCTAAAAGGAAACTTGAAATAATCGATAATGCAATGTTGTGTTGTTTGCATACAAATAAATGAGGTTTATATACTAGCCCCACTAGGGTTACAAGGTACACATGGAAAAGATCAAAGAGTAATTTACAAATGGAATACATGAAACATACTAAAAAAGGTAAAAGAGACAAAGAATATTCTATATAGAAAGTTAAGAAATCCTTTTGGAATGTTATGCTAGAAGACATATGTCACATGGTGGTTGGCGATCTAGGATGCAGCTTGTCATTATTAGAGTGTATTTTAAGTTGGCTTAACATTAATGTAATGCAATTTGGATGAAGTCAAGAAAGGAATTAGCAGTTAAGGTAAACCTAACTTGGTTTAGGTCAGAACTCAGTCACTAGAGGATGTTTTGATTCCTTTACGAGTCGATTATCTCGTAGCTCAACTTGGATAGAGGTTTGATGTTAGTCGGTTCAAAAGCTAACTAGATCATAATATAAGCTCAGTAATGGATGAAGGTTGTTTAATAGGTTGGCACTTCCACTTGGAAGCTCGGGAATTGTATTAATCCATACTAGAGCTTGGTATTTGTGTTAGTAAAAATGTGAAAGGTGGATATCAAGATAGGATTCACCATCTTAAATGGGGTTTCGAGCTAATATTCTTTGTATGAGTCTTTATAGTCCCCTAGCTTGGGTGCTTATGATTGACCCGAGGAGTTGATTCCTACAACTCTATAAGCTCCCTCTAAAATTAAAAGGATAATGAGATTGCTAAATTACTCCTACTTTAATTAATAACTCTAGGTTATTTAGTAGTCCACTTTAGATAAAGCACCTATAAAGAGTACCTTTTCTCTTATTTTATATAGTTAGGGCATTTTAGTAATTTACGTATTTTATAGTTAAAATTCCTAAATTACCCTTTAAATAAATCCTTGATAATTCCTTTTTAGTTACATCCAATGATTGGGGTTATTTCAACTTCTAATCTCAACAATTTAGCCATAAATTCAATATATGGTGGCAATAACTAAGTTTAACTTAGAAGTGGTAGTCTCTTGCTATTCGCATATACTACTACTAGTATAATAGCCACAAATCATAAACCATTAATCTTTTGTAATGCCTTGCATGTTTCTAATATTTTCAAAATCCCTAAATCTTTTCCTAACTAGCTTAGGATAATTCTATGGTCATTAAATTTATCCTAACCATTGTCTTGTTAATAACATTAAAGGACAAATGCTTTTTTAGGGCACTTATGCAATGGCCTCTACCATCTTCCTTAAACTAACTTTACTTCTTATATATCAACTCATAATTTTTCTTACGGTGGTTATGTTATAAACTCCTTCAATGGTTGGCACGAATGCTTAAACCATCTCATAAGTATGTGGCACATCATGTTGTTTCTTGGTCTAACCTTCCATTAAGTAAATGATGAGGGCTCTACAATGTATGACACATGCTAAGTTGGGAAGGCTATACGCTTTTCTTTATCTCATTATTATGTATCTTGCTTAAGTCATTTTAAACTTGTTTCTAGAGTATGGGGTCCCATACATAATGAAATCTTAATAGATTCACTTTAGTCTTGCATTATGTAAAATTAAATTTCTCTGCCTTTATGACTTTAGTTGCTCCTAATTGGTATATCTTGTAGTCTATCTTTCCTATCCTAATTAGATGGTCCCCCTACTCTAACTCTTATTATCTATACTTATCCAATTTAAGTTAGCTAGGAACTATAATTTTCCTTTGATACTCAAACACAAACCAACCTCTTAAGCCAGAAAGCCTATACCATCATCAAGCATCCCTTCCATTCCTCTCCTTTCACTAAACCTACATTATATACTTAAGCTTCTAATTCCCCCTAACAGCACCAAGTTATAAATACTATATATGAAGCTTTGTTCAGTAACCAAACTTGAACTTCAAAACCTAATCTTCTTGGTGCCAGTGCTTTGGAATGCAAATAAGCTTATCGAATCAAATAAAAAGCAAATGGCTCAATCAATGGCTTTAATATTTCATTGAAAGGTAAACGTTAGCTATTAAGAAACCATTAGTCCTAGAGTAAAACATACAATAATTTGATTAACTCTCTCTTTAGCTCTTACCCATGACTAGTCTATTCAACAATTAGATGTGAATAATGCTTTCTCAAACGAGGACTTAAGTGAGAAGGTAATTTTGACTTAACCTCTAAGGTAGTCCACCATGGCTTAATTATGTTTACTCCTTACATAAAGCATGATATGGACCTAAGCAAACCCTAATTAAGTGGTTTTGAAAGTTGAAATATTACTTAGTTATAAATAAATAAGGTTCTCAACTTATCACTTTAATAGCTCCTTGTATACAAGAAAAGTGTAAAGCTCTTAAGCATACTCATGCACATGGACGATACCATCTTGATATGGGATGACAATTATTTTCCACATGATTTTATTTAACAACTTAATGCTCAATTACCCCTACAAGAATTGGGTGAATTAAGCTACTTTTTTCGATATTTGTTGATAGGTTAATTTAAATGAGAATGTTTAAGCCCAAGCCAACCTCCTCAGAGCATGGGCCGAGCCCTTTAGCTCAGACCAACTTGATCGAAGCATAGGTTAAGCTCCTTAAAGCTCAATCACCTCACCAAAATCTAAATAAGTATCAATCTTTAAGGACAACCTCATTAGACCTCAAATCAAGCTTCCTAAAACTTAGCATATATCTTAAAAGTTGTGTCCATACTCCCATCTCCAACCTTCTCCTTTGAACTTAGCCCCTTAATCCCAAAATCAACTAGGTTTAGCTTACAAGTTTAAAATAAAACCATGTGAGAACTACTTGGCTAGATAAAGAGTCTACAACTAGAACAATCGTTGTCGAGATTCTCTCTATGAAATCTAAAGTTAAAAGGGGAAATCTCAAGATCCTTATCTCCTTCCAAATGTAGCTTACCAACTTACAAATTGTAGATTAAGGTTACAAGTAAAGGATTTTAACTCTTTCACTCTCATGCACTTTTATATAGTTATTTTCCCTTTTACTGACTTAAGCATCAGAATAGCCACAAAATCACCTCTAGTACTCTCTTTAAAGATTACATGTGTTCATTTTGTAGGTTTTTTTACAACCTCAACTACCTTACAAAAACTATTAACCATAATATTTTTGTGCAATTTTGATTCAAAAGGCTCATCTCAAGAAAAATACACTAGTATTTATCTTAACATGATAAAATGGATGGTATTAAGCATGTAGCTATCTTTGTTGCTACCTAGTCTCATCTTCATAAACAGGATATACCAATGTAAAGAGCTCTTCAATATGCTACTGTTAACTAGGTGGTGATATTGTTTGTTATAAATTACATATGTAGATATATGCATAATCTTATATAGGATCATTGGTTAGCAATAAAACAAGTTATCAAGTACTTGAAAGTAGACAATTGGTTATGGCCTTCTTATTCAACCTTCTCCCAGCAAATCTCATCATTTATTCTAATGTTGATTAGGCAGGTGACTTGGATGATCAACACCCAATCAATAGTTTTTTGTACACCTTAGTAATACAATGATAAGCTTATCATTTCCAAAACAATGGATTGCAGCATGTTAAAATATCAAAATTGAGTACACTACTTTACATTTTCAACCATGGAAGCAATTTATATTGAACAACTACCATAAGAGCTCCAAATTCCTTCACTTACTACCTTATTTTATTCTTATAGTTTACCAACTAGATTCCTTAGAGTGAATTCGACATAGATCCCTTAGTAGCATTTTCCTAAGACATTTGTGTTTCTTTAGCGTTAGAGCCCATTCCAATTGCTAATTTCACAAGGCACTAGGTTCCTCTAATAAGGAACTCAAAAAGTACCTTTTTTTTCTTCCTTTTCTTCTATTAATTTTCAATTGGTGGATATGTGTTATTGGTACTTTTAAAAATATTTTTTAAAAAAATGTTAAGAAATATTTAGAAAAAACTTAAGAATAGAGTATTGAGTTTCTTAAAAAAGAGTGTTTCCTAATATATTAATTAGACAATTAGAGATACGAAATGGGTTTCTTAAAAATGCACATAATTGCTAACCCGACTTTTCATAAAAAGTAAGATATATTGAAGTTAATTTCACTATGTCAGAGAAAAAGTCGAGCGCAGTGATTATCGAGTATGCTACCAACCTTCCATTGATCAAATAGCTCATATGTCCACTAAAGGTGTTTCCATCGATTGCTTCCATGCACTCGAAACCAAACTCATTGTTGCTTCTCACATAGTGAGTTTGCAGGGGCATGCCAAGGAATGGTCAATACCAGTATATTCCTGCCAATTATTAGGACAATAAAATGCTCCAAAATTCTCTATATATATCCATGTAAATCGCATGGTTTCATACATTACCTTCGTATAGCAGCTCACATTCTTTGTACTACTTTTTACACCTATAAATATATGATACCAAAAGGCGGAAATTAGCCATCCATTTACCAAAATACCTAGCTTTTATAGAAATTTAAAAGGTTTTTACGGCTAGATGTCAAATTGGATTATTGGAATAAAGACTGTAAAAGTTCTAATCCAAGTTATTGAAGCATCCTTTTAAGTTATTTCCCAAAATATTGGAATTTCCTTTTTCCCCAACAAAGATACCGAAAAATAGAGAGAACGATTTGGGTTTTATCGCTCAATGTTCAGCTCATTTTATGGGCCTTTAAGAATATCTATAAAAATTGATAATAAATTCATTTATAGTGAAACAATAAAGTTCCTTGGATATTCAATAGTTTTCTAAATTGCACCAAAATGTAATTTGTTTGCTGAAAACACACATTTATTATTGCATGCAAATCAAAATCACATCATAGAATCTATTTGCATATTACACCCACGAAACAGAAGACTTTAGTTCTATATATACCGATCCAAATTAAGATAGTCCCAATTAAGTAAAGGTCCACAAAAATTCTTTAGCACTGCTACCTTACCGTATATATGTTATCTAAAATTAATATATAGAGATTGCGAACTTTTAGAAGAAATGTTATTTAGTCAATAAAATTTATAAACTGAGCACTTAAATAAATATTTTTGAAAAGCCAACCACTAAATAATTTTAAGCCCAAGAAAATATTACCAAACTGACTTTTTTCTTTTCCTTTCTTTTCTTTTTTTTTTTTTTTTGTGCACGACAAAGAACCATGTTTATTTTGTGAAAAAAAGTTTTTAAGGATATTTTCTGACATTTACTATAATAATAATATCATAGTTTTTAAATATTATTATAATAATATCAAGAAGTTGTGATTATTAATAGATTTTATTGATAAGTAGTGATGCAGGTGAAGATAGCAGTAACAATTAACCATTATAAAAATAAAATAGCAATAAAAATGCAGAAAATCAAATGCATTTTCAGAAAGAGAAAATTATCTCCGTTGTTTTTCACTAGCATTTTCTGGTTGACGTAAATCACCACCATTAGTAACTAGTCTACACTTACTAATGCTCCGCCAAGGTACAAGATTTATATTCGTGACTTGCTTTATTAGTATTTGCAACCTCTTTGAAATACTAAAAAAGAAAAAAAGTATAATAATTACAAAGTGCTAATTATAATAAATACCAGGGGAAGTCCGCAAATATGTCTTCACAAGAAACGCAGCCTAAGTTGAAATAACAAAAGTATCCTATGAGACGGTCTCCCGGTTAAAACTTTAGGATTCTTGACTTCTTTTTTCCCTTAGTTTCTCACTCCGGAAGCTGACTAAACATCCTCAATAGCACCTTTATAAAAGCTGCTTGATTCATAATTAATTAAGATGTCTGAACTGTCAAGGAAAAGAGAGGGGTATTTCTGTCCATATATTACAAAACTATACTTCCATTACATTTATGATTTATTTAAAATCCAGAGAAAGAAATAAGAAATGGAAAGAACCCTTGGAGGAGTGTCATCACTCATCATACAGTCTACTGACAAAAATAAAAATCTTTCTTTTTATTTATATATATATTTTTTTTTAAATTTTGGCCTGTATTTACAACATATTCATATAAACACACACATATATAAAATATGTACACATGCATGCAAGAATAAGTACTGTATATACATGATGTTATTATTAAGAGGGTTTTGTTTTCTTGTGAGGATGTTTTCCTTATTCTGGCCCATTGCTGGTGGTGGGATCAACCAGCTTCTTCCTATTTGATTGGGTCTTTACCCTCTCAAACACACAACCACACCACCCCTTCTCTTTCTCTTTCTCTTTCTCTTTCTCTTTCTCTTTCTCTCTCTCTCTTTCTTTCTCTCCTCTTTAGAAGAAGCCTTTAAAGGGGACCTTCCACAGCTACACCTGGTGAAGAAGAGGACTACATAGAGGAAAGGAAAGAAAGAAAGAAAGAAAGTTAGAAGGCAGAAAAGCTGAAAATTTTAAAGCTGAAAAGAAAGCTGATGTTATTAAACCTAGAGAAAGATAAAGCTTTTCCCCTTCCTTTCATGCTCTAGAGTAACCCTTCTAGCCCAACCTCCTCCTCCTCTCTCTCTCTCTCTTCCTATAATCCCCACTTCCATAAAGGATACCCAAGAAAAAGAACCTCATCAACATCGGTTTTGCAAAACTATATATCAAAGATACAGGAAACACCACTTAGCTTAAAAGACCCCCCAAAACCATGATTAGTGAGAACATTTCAACACCACCACCTTCTCTATCTGATCCCTCCTCATTCACTTGCTTAGAAAATGGTACCAACAACAAGAGAAAAAGACGGCCTGCTGGTACCCCAGGTAAATATTAAGTGTCCTCGTTGTATTGAAAAAAAGAAATTTGCTGCAATTGTACTCACTATAGACAACCGGGGGGAAATTATCTTTTGTAAAACGTCGCACTCCCAATGTTACGTCTCTAATGTTCCTATTTTATTGATAAACATCCTTAGAATTGTTATTTATTGACTCCATGTCGATCTAATATGACATATGATGTTTTGTTATTATTTTATTATAAAGATCCGGATGCTGAAGTGGTTTCGCTATCACCAAAAACGCTGCTGGAATCGGATCGTTACGTGTGCGAGATCTGCAACCAAGGTTTCCAAAGGGATCAAAACCTGCAGATGCATCGCCGCCGGCACAAGGTGCCGTGGAAGCTCTTGAAGAGGGAGACACCGATCGCGCGGAAGCGCGTGTTCGTGTGCCCCGAGCCGAGTTGCCTCCACCATGATCCTTGCCACGCGCTAGGTGATCTTGTGGGCATAAAGAAGCATTTCCGAAGGAAGCATAGCAATCATAAGCAATGGGTTTGTGAGAAGTGCTCTAAGGGTTATGCTGTTCAATCGGATTATAAAGCACATCTCAAGACTTGTGGTACTAGAGGCCACTCCTGTGATTGTGGTCGTGTTTTCTCGAGGTACATACACTAGTCAATTCTATCATCATTTCATCAACATTTTTCATTTTGCATCCTAGTCAGGGGAATTGTTAATAGTCGTGTAGTCTAAATTTCAATTTACTTTAATGTTCTTATTGAAGTAGTAATTTTAAATAATTAAAACCACTACACGGGTTATTCCTTTCTATCTCATCGCAATCTAGACGACATATTGCTCAACATAAAACATTTCTTGGCAAATTAAGCTTATATGTGAAAAGAATATCTGTAATCACAATATTAATGAAAAGGTATGGATTAGAATATAAAACCGAATTAGAGCTATAAATTGTGGAGATTTTTGGCTCTCATTCCAATGGTAACATTCTATTTATGAAAGTTATTAATGAAAGGCATTTGCTTTTGTTTCTAAAGGCCTAGAAAGGGAAAAAGGAAACAAAGGTGTCTTGGGTCAGTTCTTTTCTTTTCTTTTTTAATTTTTTAAAATTTTTTCTTTTCCCCTCTCCTTTCCTTCCATGGGAAAGTCACTATTGACACTGTGCATTGAGCTATTTAGTGTTATCAGAGACCCTTTTTGGTTAACTTTGTTCCTATTCACAAGGGAAAAAGTGAAAGAGATCAGAACTACTATCTAGTATTGTATTGAATCGACTGATGCACAAACCTTGAACTTTCATCTCCATTTTTCTTTCTAACACACACTGTTTGTAAACAGTACTACATAGAACTTACATTCAGTCCTCGACTAATAAAGAATCCTCATACTCACACTAAAACCTTGTTCATGGTTGCTTTATCTGTTGTCGTTATGGCTGAAAATTTCGTTGCTCTTGTATGTCACTTTTTTTTTTTTTTTTAACTTCTTGTTATTCCAGTTAGCTATATTATTAATATCCCACTGGAGTTTGATAAGACTAGAGAATCTCAAATGATTAGCCACCATTTTTTGAAACTGAGGAAGTATAACATGGTATTTCTCATTTTATTATTAATATTTCTCTCCACCTACATCTCTTAAATACCCTACCCTTATTATAATAAGCACCGTCAATGGGTACACCCGAACCATTGTTAAGGGTTTAAAAGTAAAACATTTTACTTTTTCTAGCACTCATTACACCTATTATAAAAAGATTCACAAGTAAGAAAATAGAAATTTTATTTATTTGGTTAATTGATAAGAGTACAAAATGCATCAATTAATATTTTCCATTATAATAAAGGGCTACACTCTTGTTTGCAATCAAACTAATAAATTATTATTAGTCCCGTACTCCTTCCATTTGCCTGATTACTGCTACACGAGCTGATCCTCATTGACTAAGACACCAATAAAATTTTCAACCATTCGAGCAGTATTTGTAGATTAATTACGGGTGTTTGCTTTTCTGGTAAGCCTATACCTAGAACCTGGCTAGAAGAATAATATCTGCCTACTTTCCGGCTTTTGGGAATTGCTTTGCTCACACAATCTTCTTAAAAATGCATAAAGCACCATGTCTCTATAGTTAATGAAGAGTGGGTAAACACAAGCGTGCTCACCACCCCCACACACCCCATCCCATTCATATATTACTTGGATTGGTTAGTGATACGAAAAATATTACAAAATAGAAAGGAATGCTCCCTAGAAATTGTCTATTATAGCTATTATGCATTCAAATATAGCTAGTATGTACTTATTACTTATTAATATATGTAGTATTTGATGATCATGGAATCATTTTCTACTTTTAATCTATGGAATTGTTTATGAAACGCGACACACAATAAAGTATAAAAAATCCTAGCTTTAACATGAATTTAGTCAAATAATGTATACTAATGTGTAGTTGGTTTTTTTTCTTTTTTTTTTTTTTTCTTTTTTCATCTTTATTCATGTATTAGGGTTGAGAGCTTCATTGAGCATCAAGACGCTTGCCATATGGGGCGTTTGAGGTCAGACTCCCAAAACATGCAGCCACCGTGCTTGTCTAGAACTGCTTCAAGCCCAAGTGATCCTTCAAGTGACACCAACAATATTAATAATGTAGTATCTCCATGGCCAAGCTTAGTATTACCAAAACATCATAATAAGAGCACCGCCTTTTTGTCCCCTCCTCCAGATATTACCACCCCCACTTCTCCACCAAACGGACATTGGCATCACAACTTAGACCTCCAACTTTCAACCCCAACTTCTCAACCCCGGAGATTGGATGATAAAAATAACCCGACCGGTCTTCGCCTTTCGATTGGTTCATGCAATGCATCAAGCGAAATAAAAAAGGCTAGCAGCGAATCCATGAACCCCATCAACTGTTCAAAAAGGCCCGACAATGTGGCCTTGTCAAAAGACGAAGCGTCGAATCTGAAGGAGTTGGCTAAGGAGCAACTGAGAGTGGCCATGGTGGAGAAAGCCTATGCTGAGGAGGCAAGGAAGCAAGCAAGGTTGCAAATAGAACAGGCCGAGAGGGAGTTTGCGAACGCGAAGAAGATAAGGCAACAAGCACAAGCAGAGCTAGACAAAGCACAAGCGTTGAAAGAGCTAGCAAGGAAACAAATCAATGCAACAATGCTTCAAATCACTTGTCATTCTTGCAAGCAACAACTGCAATTAAAGGACGCAATACTCGTGGTGCCTCCTGATGAAAACTCGTCCTTGGCTTTCAGCTACATGTCATCCGCCATAACCGAAGGTGGCGATCGAAGTGCATCATAATCTTAAAGCATGATTTCACAAAAGGAAAGTACATATGTTCTAATCTTGTTTCGTCCATATCGGCTTTTTATTTTTTATTTTTTATTTTTGGTTTTTTCTCTTCTTTTCCGTAATAACGTTAATCATGGTTTAATTTCAATATTGCCAACAAGTATTTTGTTGAAATTAAACAGGTTTAGTCAGAAGGTAACTATATATGATATGAGGGTAATTTGATTGGAGTGTAATGTTCTTCAATATGGTTGTACAATTTGTTGATTAATTTGCTAGATAAATGAGTACAATAAATGTTTGGTTTTTGTGATTTTTTTTTTTTCAGTCCATATTTTTTAAAATGAAGATTGTAATCTAATAACATGAATATTAGTCTTCTAATAAAATAGACTAAATTCAATTTTTTTTCCCTCAAGTTGTATTATTATGTTGTTGAAATAAAAAAAAAAAAATCTATATTTATGTGTTGTTTTACATTCTATGTTCTACTTTAGCTAGAACTAGTATGCTGCAGCATTTATTCGGGTTATATAATTCTTTGAGACGCTGCATTCTATTGAATCGAAATGCACAAGAGGCCGATTGGCGCAGTTGTTAAATTTCTCTCTTTTAAAATCGAGAAATAGTAGTTAAATGCCATGCAATTCTCCATTGCTCATTGCATGGAAGGAATTAGCATATATCACTTGAAATACACACACAGCTAGAGATTAGTGAAAACTAGATGGTCAAAAAGTTATTACTGAAAAATGTGGGTTAGTGGGTAATTTTATGGTACTTGTTATGGACCTATGGCAGACAATTTTTTACATTTCCAGTCTTGGTTATATGATTTGTAAAATAATAAGTGCATTAAGAGGTGAAAACTTTATTTATTTAGCATTTTAACTAGGAAAATATTAATGGCATCTTAAAAGCACTTATTAAGAATTCAAATAAAAAAAACTTTACCTTTTTCTATAGTTACTTTTTTATATATGAAGTATATAGTCAATATTTAAAAATGTGAAAATTTTATTATTATTTTTTTAACTCTTTATACTTGAAAAAAAAAAAGAAAAAAGAAAAACCTTTCTCAAGTATCCTTCAGTCTAGATATCCATTTTTAACAAGTACTCTACATTAACATTTTTTCTAATAAAAAGTAGGGTTAGTTTGCTGGTTTACATGGAAAAGAAGGGCATGTCTAATACTTGCTTTATTTAGCTAGAAGATGGTTGCTTTTCATTCTTGGTTACGATTTTGTTTCAACCGTATATTATATATTGATTTCAATAAAATTAAATAATAATAATTTGACACATATGTATATATGTAAGACCAAATCCAAAGGAAGATGAAAATAGCGTTACATGGTATAGTCAAGTCTAAGTTATATAAGTATGATAGTAGTGGTTATATCGAGGTGGGATGTTTTGGATTTAGTGGTTGGACGATATGAGATACTTTGAGTGGTGAGGGACAGGGAAACAGAGGGCAAAGCCTTTCTCATGGGCATTAAAGATTGGCACTGTCGTAAAATTAATGTCGTGAAGTTTTGTAAACATGTATATTCATTCACGAGAGAGAGAGAGAGAGAGAGAGAGTATATGACTTTTCAGTAGTGAATATTTAAAACAACGGGAGCGAGAAGTTGATAGGAAAAGAGACCACCATGTTTTTCAGTGCCAATTTGACAGTCTGAGTAGTCTATCTCAAAACCAAACGTTATGAAAACAAAGAGAGAGGATATACACAGAACTCCGTTCATTCACATCTATCAATATCATACCCTATTAATCCTTGAGCAGCTTCTCCCTCTCTCTCTCTCTCTCTCTCTCTCTCTAGATATCATATCATGAGAATCAGTAGCCAAACCATGCCAGTACGTTGTACTGCTGACTGTGCGGTAGTGCAGAAGAAACCACTCACACACTACTCAACTGCATCTTTCCATTTATGCGGGGAGACCACTCAACCCTTTCGTTGCTTCATTTGCTTTATATATACCTATGCTTTTGTATTTAACATTTGTAGTTATAGTTTATAGTCTTATTCCTCTTTCGTTTGACCGTGTTATCTGTGCTTTCTCATTAGGTTATGATTACAGAGTTTAATTGGAAACATGAAAGAGGATAATATCCTCTCCCACTTAGAAAACCTCCCTGATGCTATGAGTAGCATAGGCATATAGTTCTTTATTATCTAGATAAAACCTAAATATATCTAACAGCATTGAATGTTAGAACAAATTTTGATAAGATTCATTATGTCATCCACATAAGTATAATTATTGACTCATGTGTAATTTTCTCCAATATGTTATGTCCTAGGACTATTAAGAAAAGACTACTATAATTAAGATTATAAATAAGCCAAGCCAAATTTTCAAAATTTAGACTTGAGTTATTTAAAAATTATCGAGTTTAAGCTTAATTGAGTTCTTATTGAGCCTAAAAATTATATGCTCAATCTTAACTTGTTTAAATAAATGAGCTTTATCTTAAACTTAAATTCAACTCATTTATTGATCAACCTCAAACTATTGAACTTAAAGTAAGCCAAGCTCGAACTTAGTCAAGTTTTTACCAAACTTAAAAATTATAAGTTTGAGCTTGATCTTTTTTTGTTTTTTTCCTTTTTAATGAAAGAATTTCATCTTAAGCTTAATCTTAAAAAGCTCCTTATCTATAGCCTCTAGCCATTTCAAGTCATTTTTAGCTTCAAGATAACTTCTTGGCTCATGGATAGTTAAAATACTAGCTTACTATGCCACATAATTTGTAGGAAAATGTGCTAAAATTTAGTGATTAAAAAGTAGCTATAGAGTATTAGAAACTGTTATTAAAGTTAATGAGCTAGAAGAAATACTATGAACAAAATCATAGTGCCAAGAAGGAATAGTCATAGCTCTATTGGATATATAGATAGAAGAAGAGGAAGTAGTATTTGATGAAGTAAAGGGCTACTATTAGAGAATGAAAAATTGTCATTTTTGTTTAAAGAAGTAAATTGATGTTCAGAAAAAGGAACCAAATCTATATCGTCATATGACAAAGAAGAAGGAAAAGTGGCATAAAAGAAGTTTTTGACGAATCAAATGTGCTTTCCTTTAAGGAAAGCGTCTTTTAAAAAAATACATCCTTATTAACAAATATGGTGCTATTAAAGACATCAAAGATCTTATATCACTTATGATTTATAGAGTAACTTAAGAACACACAACACCTTCTTGGATTAAACTTGCCTCCTGTTTTATCTACAATAGTTGTGTAACATACAAAACCAATTGTTCTAAGATCTAAACATGAAAGATATTTACTAAGAAAGATTTCAAAAGGAGATTCTAGCTAAGTTTGTACGTAAGCATTTTATTGATCAAAAAAGTTGCAACTAGGAATTCCTTTAGCAAGTTAGAATATAATTAGTTTCCACGAGCAATGTTTAATAAGTGGCTATGCTTTCTCTTAAGATCACTATTTCGTTGGGGTATATAAGTGGTGGTTCTTTGATGGATTATTCCAATATCTCAAAACAAACAATGACAATCATGTGAAAGAAATTTATTAGAACAAACTTTAAGGTGACACTAAAATGGTTTTTAATGTAGGATATGAAATTGATAAGGGTGGGAAAGGTTTGGTGCTTCTTTTAAATCAAATAGGTTTAAGTACACTTACTCACACCATCTACTATTGTGAGGAAATTTTTTGCACAGAAAGTGATGATGTGTTATAAGGACCTAACAAATTAACATGGACAAGCTTAAATATGTGATGAAATATAAGTACTATTCGAAAAAGACAAATCATGGGATTTAGCTGTTTTGCAAGTATCACAAATAAATGACTATCATCGATATCAAAATAGCATGGAATATGTTTCAATTTTGACATTGAAATGTGTATAAATCTATTATGCAACGATTTATTAATGCATTGTGAGAAGAATTACATGAAGAAGTAAGGAAACTTAAATTAATGAGCATTGACCTTGAGTTCAACACATATCGACCTCTTCTAACTTCAACTTGTGTAATAATTATTTTAGCTTGAAAGTCTTGAAACAAGTGAAATTGTCAACAAAAAGTAACAACATAATTTGTGTTGTCTAACAACTTACTTATGGATAAAAGTTTGTAACAAAAACTGGGTACAAAATGAACATTGTTTAAGATAATATGCTCATTCAATTGTATAGTCCCAATTATTTTAACCATTTTGGTGTTTCCATTTGCTAGTTTAAAATGAATAGGTCCTAAAGATTTCTTTTTGTTGGATAAAAATGTGTAAAAGTGTATGAGGTGGTTAAAGACACCTGCATCTACTATTTACTCATCTAATTTATTATTAGTTTGATAAAATGAAGCTATAGAAGAATAGAGATTTGTGAATTGCATTGACACCATATTAAAATATAAATTTCTTATTCATTTCTCTAATTTCATTGATACAATAATGTACAAATTTATATACCAACAATGAAATAAATGAGGAAAAATACAATTCAAACATAACAAATATAGTTCAACCTTAAATACAATTCAAATCATATTCAAATGTAATAAATATAATTTATGCCTATCCCATAAAAAACATCTTCCACACTTTAGGTCAAATGCTTACTTTGGGTCAAAAATCAGTTAGACCTGTTAGTTTAGAAATTGTATCTTAGCTACCAGATTGGTTTAGTATATATATGGAAAAATAAATTTTTTAGGAAAATGCAAATAACATACCTAAACTTTGATTTAGCTGTAGATTGACTCTTAAACATTTAAAGTATGGTTTTTGTCCCTAAACTTTCAAAAATTACTAAACAACCTCCATAGGTTAAGAATAATCTTTTTAAATTTTGATTTTGATATATAAATATTTTTTAAACTTTGATTTTGATATATAAATACCTCTTAAACACTTCTATAGTTTAGGAGGTTATTTATATACCAAAATCAAAGTTTAAGGGGTTATTCTCAATTTATGAGAGTTTTTTTGTCATTTTGTGAAAGTATAAAGATAAAAAACCATATTTTGAAAGCTTAGGAAGTCAATTTACATTTAAGTCAAAATTCAAGGGGGGCTTTTACAATTTCCCCTAATTTTATTTAAATTGAATCAAATTAATACAACTTTGAGCTCTTATTCGTTAGTAGGTTAGATTACATTAAAATTGATTTTTGAAAAAGGAATCAATTTAAATCTAAATGAGGCTCCATTTGAAGTTCACGATTCACAAAATTTAACTTTGTTAAGTATTTTTTAGAACAAGTAAGATAGCAAATAAAAAAAATAATTTTCAATAAAAAATGACTGCTTTTATTATTTGTTAAAATGCATATGCATATTTCAACTCCAAAAGTCATTTATAGCAAAAAAAAAAAATTTACTTTCCACCACTAGGATCTATTTTCCACCGTTAGAAGAATCTTATTTAAAGATTAAAATTTCTTATTTTTTCTATTCTTTTTCCTTCATTTTAGGACCTTTTATTTTTACTTTCTAATTTTTATTTTAATTTTAAATTTTTGGTGTTTTTGACTTAAAGAAATTACCATAAAAAAAAAAGCAAAAAATGGTGTATCTATAATAATTAATAAATAATATATTTTCCAATATGTAGTTTTCTTTTTTTGTTAAGCCTAAAACACATATTCCATTTGAATTAGTTGTCTGATTAATTTTTTAATAACTTAGACACTTAAAGCTCCTACTTAACCAGCTTAATAGATTTAATTAACTTCATTCTAATTCTTCTAACCCCAGCCAACCATAGTTGACTTGATTAGCTACCTTTCCTGAATTTGTACTTTCTCCTCGATCTTATTAAAGGATTCAATATAACAACTTTTCTAATGACTTTTTTTTTTTAATAAATCCAACTCAATTTTGTAATTTAAGATCTCAAAGTTTTATTTTAAAATGTCCAAATTTTACATCTTTAAACATCACTTATTCATTAATTTCGAAAAAAATCTTCTTTTATTGATTATTTCTTTTTTTTTCTTATAATTTATCAAGAATTTTATATTTCATAATAAGGTTCTATTTAAATTATCTTTTTTCTTTTTTCTTTTTTATGTGATTTATATTTATTTGAAATCTAATATTTGGAGAACTATCTTATTCGAATATTATCCATTTCTACTTCATAATAATGATGGAGCTAGTGATTAGAGTAATAAAATTAGGAAATGAAAATAAATATGCTTTTGAAAAAAAATTTAAAAATATATATTTTATATATTAAAAATTATTATTTTAATTAGTATTTTTATAAATATGAATAAAGTAAATGATAGCTATATTCAACTTTATAGGTAATTGTTGGTATTTAATTTTGAAAGAGAGGTATATATAAAATTATATTTTTATTGTTTTAATATTTTATTCTTATCAAATGTAAGATTTGAGTATGCAGTAAAAAGATAGGACTGGGGGAAAAAAGAAAAAAAAAACTGAACAAAGCTTAAAATTTAAAAATTAAACTCTTGATATGTAAGTTTTTACTCTCCTATAATTTCATACTAAGATGATTGATTTTGAGTTGCTTCTAATTAAATTACAATTTCCAACAAGTTTTGATTAACTTTTTCTCACAATGCATATATCAGGAACCCTTATGATGAAAAGATGATGGCAACTACATGTTTGATTGACAATCACCAAATTATTCTCTCTCAACTTTTACTTTAAAAACTCCATGAATGCATTAATAGAGAATCATAAGGAAGTTCTCTCAAAATACATTATTATACATAGACGTAATTTCACTTTCTTTTCTAAAATTACATCTCCAAATCTTGTTTTGAATAAAAAAAAACAGTAAGTATTATACGCTATATATTATGTCTATATAGCATGTAAATTTTAATTGATTATTAACATGAATATGTGGTCAAAATTATGATATGAGAAGGGAACATTTATATTAAGAATAAAAGAATATTAGATAAAAGAGATCAGTTTCATATATTTTCAAAAGCACATATACTACTTCTTTATTATAGGATATATATGGAGATAAACATAACAATCATACAATTTTTAAGCATAAATCATTGTAACATAACAACTCCTAAACATATGAAACATCTAAATTGATTCCTAAAATCAAGCAACAAATAAAACATTCTTAAGGACTAGTTCTACAAACTAAGGCACGTATGCACATCTCTAACAATCTCCTCCTTGCCTTAATATATGTAGACACTTAACTTGTTTCTTAAATCTTCAAATCTTGCTTTTAGAAGGCCTTTAGTCAGAAAATCTACAATTTACTCCTCTATCTTGCAATAAATCAACTTGATTTCACCTTCTTTCTACTTTTCTCTCAAGTGATACAACTTGATGTTGAAGTGCTTTGTTTTCCCATGAAAAACATGATTCTTTAAGATTGAAGTAGCAACTTGATTGTCTACAAAAATCTTTGTTGGCTCATTCTACTTCATGCACAAGTCTGTAAGTATTTTTCTAAGCTAAATTGCTTGATTCACTACAGCATTAGCTACAATAAAATTTTACCTCTATTGTACTTTGAGCAACCACACCTTTTTTTTTTTTTTTAAACTCCATGAGAAAACACCTAAACCAAAACAAAAACAAAAGCCAATCATGCTTCTCATGTCCTCAATAGAACTGACCTAATCACTGTCAGGAAATCGTTACAACTGGAAATCATGACTGCAAGAATACTTGATGCCATATCTATTATGCCCTTGAAATATCTTAAAATACGTTTAATAGCTACAAAATGCACTTCATTGGCATAATTCATAACCTTGATAACAAGCTTACCGCATACATTATGTTCGATTTTCTTGCTATGAGATACATTAAGCAACTAATTAAACTCCTGTATAACCCTTCATCAACTTTTTCAGCTCCATCTTCTTTACTAAACTTATCCTTTTGATTCATTGGTGTGCTGATTCCTTTGCAATCTTGCATATTAAATTTCTTAATAATTTCCTTTGCAAAGTTCTCTTGACATATGAAGACTCCATCATAGACTTGCTTCACCTCCATGCTTAAAAAATAAGTCAGTAAATCGAGATCTATCATTTCAAAAGCTTTGGACATCACAACCTTAAATTCATCCACTAGCTTCTCATTGCTTCCTGTAACAAGCAGATAATCAATATAAATAGATACTATAATTAAGTTAGCATATGATTTTTTCACATATAGAATGGCTTCACTTAAACTTTTAACAAATCTAAGACTTTGAAGATAATCATCAACTCTGTTATACCAAGCTTTAGGAGCTTACTTAAGGCCATATAATGCCTTTCTCAATCTGTATACTTTCTCCTCTTGTCCCTTGACTAAAAATCCATCAAGCTATTCCACATAGATTTCTTCTTGAATATAACGATTTAAAAAAGCTAATTTTACATCCAGCTAGAAAAGCTTCCAACCCTTTCACACAACTAAGGCCAGCAACATTCTAATAGTATCTAAGCATGTAACATGAGCAAAAGTTTCTAAAAAATCTACCCTAAACACTTGACTCTACCCCTTCACAACTAATCTGGCTTTAAATTTGTTCACAAAACCATTAGCATTGAATTTGGTTCAATAAACCCATTTCGCTCCAATGATCTGTTTGTTTTGAGGTTTATTTACCAACTTCCAAGAGCCATTTTTCTTGATCATATGAAGCTCCTCTCTTATGGCTCCAATCCATTTGTCATCCTTCTTAGCTTCTTTAACTTTTGCAGGTTTAAAGATAGCAACATTGCTTCTTTCATAAATATCAAATAAAGGTCTTGTGCTACGAACTAAAACATCATTTACATTGTCATCAAGATACGATAAATTCACTAGCAATTGCTTTTGTAGTGATTCTTCCTAACTCCATTGTTTATCTTCCATAAGTTTGACATCTCAACTTATAATAATTTTCCCCTTTTGTGGTTGGAAAATTCTGTAAGCTTTGGAAGTGCGGCTATATCCAACAAAAATACTTGATTCTGCATTCTTATCAAGTTTGTCTCATTTCACCTATGGCACATAAGAAAAAGAAAGGCAACAAAAAACTTTTAGAATTTAGAAATCTGGTTTGTAATTGAACCATGCCTCAAATGGTGTTTTTCCTTGCATAACTCTAGTTAGTAGCTTATTTAATAAGAAAACTATAGTGCTTATTGCTCCTATTTTTCCTCTGACTCACACCATTCTGTTGTGGAGTGTAAGGTGTTGTGAGTTGGTGTTTGATACCTGCTTCCTCACAAAACTTGTTATAAGTATCAATTGTGTACTCTTCCCATTATTCGACTTGATTATGCATATCATGCAATCACTTTAATTCTCTATCTAAGCTTTAAACTTCTAAAATATATTACCAACTTCAGATTTGGATTTGAGAAAATAAACCCAACAAAATCTAGTATAGTTATCTATAAAGATAATTTAGTATTTATTACCATTTAAGGATGGAGTTGCTTGAGGTCCTCCAACATTGGTATGTACAAGTTGGAGCTTGTATGATGCTCTCCAAGCTAATTAAGGAAATAGTATTCTAATTTTCTTCCTATATTGACATGCCATACAATCTACTAGTTTATCCTCTAACACTAATAAACCCTTCATAAAGTTTTTTTTTTTTTTTTGCATATATTGAAGTTCGACATGATGAAAGTGCCCAAGTCTTTTATGCCACAATTCTACATTGCTTACATGACTTACAAATACGGCTTGCTCATTCTCCATCAAATTTAGGGCAAAACTCTTGGTTCTCGTCTTCACTTTAAACACATCTTTGCCAATTGCATCCTTACTCAAGCACCATTTGTTTTCAAAAATAAATTTGAAGCCTTTTTCTACTAGTTGTCTAACATTAAGTAAGTTTTAATCAATAATAGGCACATATAAGACATTAGTAATGTGCTTTATACCTATCAAGCTTTCAATAACCACTGTTCCTTTTCCCTTAATAGAGATAAACTCACCATTTGCAAATTTACTTTGGAAATGAGAGTTTTATCAATTTCTACGAAAAGAATGTGATCATTGAGCATATGGTTGGTGTAGCCATTATTTATTAACCAAGAATTACTTGAGCTATTGTTGGTGACAAAATACATTGCCACAAAGAGTTTTTCTTCCTCTTGTAGTTCCATGGAGACTTTTCCTACTTCAAGTTGTTGCTTTTTGCAGACCCTCTCCATGTATCCCATATTGCCACACTTTCTGCACTTGATATTAGGCCTCCACCAACACTTCTTTGGCATATGGCTCAACTTCTTGTAATGTGGGTAAGGTGAACTCACATAATTTTTATTGTCATTACTAGACTTATTGCTCTTCTTATTCTCTTAAATTTTCTTGTCTTTGCTTCCTCTAAAACTTTCTAATTTAGCTTTGAAAGCACCCTCCACAACTTCTTCTTTGCTCATCATTCTTCTTTAGTCTTGAGCTTGTAAAGCATTAAATAAATTTGCTAAGGATATACTTGACAAATCCTTAGACTCCTTCATAAAAGAGATTTTGGACTCATATTTCTCAAGTAAAGTGACAAGAATTTCTTTGACAATTCACTCATTACAAAAGTCCTTACATAGCAACCTCACTTTCTTAACAATGCTCAACAGCTTATAAGAGTAAAGGTGTACAAGTGGGCTTTGGCCCATGGGCCAATCTATTTAACCCACTTTTAAAATGAGTTTGGGTTAAAGTTTTTTTACCCATTTAAAAGTGGGCTAAATAAGTCCAGCCCATTTAACTCGCGAGCTAAAGTAAGCTTGTTTAAGTTGATTCGTTTAACCCGCTTTTAAAATGAGTTAGGGTAGAGGTTTTTTTTTTTTCCCGTTTAAAAGCGGGCCAAATGAGTTTAACCCATGAGCCAAAGTAAGCCGAGTTAGGTTAGCCCATTTAACCCATTTGTACACCTCTATGTAAGAGTAGTCTTTAATCATTTTTAACTCCTTCATCTTCACCATCTTGAACTCTAATCAAGTGAAGCACTTGCATATTCTTGGTTCTTTTATTGCCCTGGTACTCCTTCTTGAGGTAATACCATATTCTCTTTGTTGATTCCAGGTTCATGATCCTAGTAAATATGGTACCTAAAACAGTAGAGAAAAGGCATGCTTTGTCCTTTGACTTCCTTGTCTTTTTCCCCCTATGATTTTTCATTTGTGTTACTATTAGAATATCATAATCTTCTTCTGTAGCCTCTTAAAGATACAATGCTTCTAAGTAGACTGTCATCTTAATAGCCCATGCCTGATAATTTTAGCCATCAAAAATTGGTGGAGCAACATGACTTAAGGATGATTGTATATTAGCCTCCATTTTGAAAGTTTGTGTTTATATCACTCAATCTTATAGGTTCCTCAAGATGAAAGCTTTGATACCAAAATGTAGTTAAACTTATGATATGAGAAGGGAACACTAATATTAAGAATAAAAGAATATTAGACAAAAGAGACCAATTTCATATATTTTCAAAAGCATATGCACTACTTTTTTATTATAAGATATATATAGAGATAAACATAATAGTCATACAATTTTTAATCATAAATTACCGTATCATAACAACTCCTGAACATATGTAACATCTAAATTGATTCCTAAAATCAAGCAAAAAATAAAGCATTCCTAAGAATTAGTTCTGTAGACTAGGGCATGTGTGCACATCTCCAACATAATATTAATGAAATAAATAGTTTTTAAATCAATTACTATATGTGATTTGTATACAACATATTTATTAATATCTTATTAGTATTTACATATTATATATATATATGACATATGATATGTATTATCTATTAAATCCTTTCTTGTTTCAAACTGCAATCTTGATTTTAATTTAAATATTGAAATTTTCTTTTAGAAATTTCCAAAGGTAGATCTATAACTAGAGCTGCAAATGAGTCGAGATGAGTCGAGCCAATCTTTTAAAGGCTTAGGCTTTGCTTAACTTAGTGGATTTAAAAATTATTAAGTTTAAGTTTAAGCTAAGCTTTTTATCAAGCTTATAATTTGAGGCTTGAGCTCCACTTGTTTACATAAATCAGTTTTACATAAATGAGCCAAGCTTAGCTAAGTTTAAAGCAAGTCGATTTTGAGCCTGTTCATAAGCTTGAATATACAAAATAAAGAAATATGTAAATAAATTGATGAATAGTGAATAAAGATTAGATTAAACAATACATATTATCCTATAACATATTATATATTTATATATATTATATAAATATTAACTTTTATATTTTAATGATATATAATATTATATAGGGAAAAGTACAAAAATATTCATAAATTTACCTGTTTATGCAAATCAGTTTTTAACATTTTATTTAGTTTGTTTTAGTTTTTAACGTTTTAATAAATTTATAAAAAAAGTTTTCCTATTAGTTTTTCTGTTATGTATAGATATGTTGAAAAATAAAATTAACTAAATATAATGTTAAGGACTGATTCATATATATAGATAAATATTAGAGACTTTTTTGTACTTATGTGGACTAATTATATACTGACATGTTTCTACAATAACAAAAAAATTAACAGAGTTTAATAAAAGAATTTATTTGATACGATTTGAAAAGGTTGAAAACTAAAATAGACAAAATGAAAAGTTAATTGCTGGTTTATAAAAACGTGAAACGTTATAGATTTTTTTGTACTTTTCTCATGATATAATATTTATATATGTATAAAGCTTGTAAGCTTGTTTACGAGATTAAATGAGCCAATTCATGAGTTTAAGTGAGTAGACTTGTAAGTCTAAAATGAAGTTTAAGCTCAAGCTCAATTCATTTGGACAAACAGGTTTCATCTTAGGTTTGAGTTTAATTCATTTATTAATCAAGTTTGAGTTAGAGTTGAATTCAATCGAGCTCAAGAAATCCATGAGCTACTCATATGAGCCGATAAGTAGGATTATCACTATAGGAACCGAGTTTTTTACCGTGAGTTCCATTTGATGGCATTGGTAAAAAATTAGAGAGAGAAGCAGGAGGGTAGGGCCCTATGTCATGGGATTTTTACATAAGAGGGGAGAGCAAAGCTATCTTCTTATTTATTGAAAAGGTTAAGGGGTGAATTTACTTAACCACCCTGCTTTTAATTTATTTTTCGGGGTCTTTTATTATAGAAGTCACACGTCTTTTTATAGACACTGAATTCATTAAACCGTTGGCCAAGAGATGGGAGCTCTTTTAGTTTTGGTTTGATAAACCCATTTTAGATTTTCTTCTAAGATATGAAATTTACTTTTGGTTTCTCACGGTCCTACACATCAAATTGTTAGGTCCGTCTAGACAATGAATTAGACAATTGTTGGATATGCCTTGAATAGCTTAACATCTGTGTAACGTTGATTTTTCTTACAAAACTAAGTAATTTACTTTTTTTTTTTTATTTTCTTATAGGGTTTTAACATTTACTTCATGTTAATTTTTTATAGTTTGGGTATTGATTTGATTTTCCTACTAGATGCATTTAGATTCGATAGACTTGCCTCGGTGAACCTTTAAACATGCAGCTTTTCAGGATAATTCAGCTTGTTCCCATGGCCAATTTTATTGAAACGCGTCGACTCGGCCAGGCTGATATAGGTTTAACTACAACGATTGACACGGTAAAAAATGTAAAATAATTAAAATTATTAATAGCAAAAGGATAGACATGAAGACAATTGCTACTAATAAGCTAAGAACCTCGATTATTGCGTCCAAAGACAATGTCTAATAGTAAACTTTGTGAAGCCCTACTAAAAAGTGGGTCTAAAATGGACCCATAATGAGACAAAATATGGGGGAAAAAATAGAAAACATATAAGATACAACTTTTTAATTTATGGAAAAATGGCATTGTCTAATTCCCTATCATTGGGTTGAGCACAATTCATTTTTATTTGGTTTTCTTTTCAAATCAAACCAAATCATAAAAATTCAGTTGGTTTTATTTTTTATTATAACTTTAAATTGGACCAAACTTTACATTTTAGATTATGAATTATCTCAAATCATAAAATTTCAATTTTATAATTTAGTTTGGTTTATGAATTATACCATGTTTTCTAGTTTAGGAAAATATACTTACATAACATGTAATTTCATATGAAAAGTATTGGATTTATTTAATAATAAGAAATATTAATATCATAATTGAGGTTGATTAAGTTAATATTTATGTGGTTAAAAATTTTTGAGTGTTTATTACTAATAAATTTTATTCATAAAAATAACACATATTATAAATTTTGAGTCAAACTATATATATAATTTCTACATTATACTGATTAAAAGTTCAGTACATACATATTTTAATAAATATAAGTTAAATTTTTTAAGTGTTATATTATAACAACAAAAATTCTTTAGTTGCAAGTAAAATACTATTATGTCTTTTAGAAGATGGTTCGGTTCGATATTACGGAATGATTTGATTTATTCTTCCAAATTAACCATAATTTTTTAGTTTAGTTTGGATTATGAATTTTTTAAACCAACTCATAATAAAAACTATATTTTTATTTGGTTTGATTCGGTTTGTGATTTGGTTCAATTTGTTTTTTTTTTTTTTTGGCTTATTCCTATTTGTTACCTTGCTTCTTAAACTAATATTGTGATATTTTTTCATTTTACATTAGAAAAATAAAAGAAAAGATAAATAAAAGGTTATTTTTCCTTTTCCTTTTCTTTTTGCATGGTAAATCGCATTTACCCTATCATATGATGGTAGACAAATTGAAATTTTCAATTGCTTGTTTCTATAAGATAGATAAAGGGTACAAAACCTATGCTGTAAGATATATAAAGTGTCTCCATTCTATAAGAACTTTTAATTGATAATAATAAAAAATAATATGTCTATCCCAACATATACTTGAAAACTATTTGAAATTTGGTTTATTTTGTTGTATTATGTCTTTTTATAGGATGTGGTACTAGTAAGAATACTATGATGGAATTGGTGTTTTCATTTATTTTAAATAAGTGGATATAGACTTTATAATGGATTGTGATTTTGAGATAGTATTCCATAATAAATTAATTGGAGCTATATAATTTGGCTCATGTAAGAACTATGTGATTTTTTTTTTTTGGCTAACTAA
Organism: Lumnitzera racemosa; assembly: GCA_024138005.1. Taxonomy (NCBI): domain Eukaryota; kingdom Viridiplantae; phylum Streptophyta; class Magnoliopsida; order Myrtales; family Combretaceae; genus Lumnitzera; species Lumnitzera racemosa. The sequence continues at coordinate 70,932,288 of JAMXBC010000003.1, read as the reverse complement.
GTTACAACTTTAGAGAATGGGGGATTCAAACCCGCATCCATTTTGATAGGTAGCTAGTGGTTATATTATTAGATTATAATAACATTAGCAAAACTATGTGATTAAATTGTAGAAGATTGGTTCTTAAAGTACATGGAAAAATCTATAAGTTGTTGAGCAACTTACCTTAAAATTGTATAATATGATAACATTTAAAAAAAAAAATTCACAAGTTCCATATACTGAAGATACTCTATATCATATAGGGTTTATAGGTATATGTTTCCAAGATGGTTTCTACATATTATAAGATAGCTCTTTTGGTTTTAAAACTTAAAAACTTCTACTTAGAAGTTAAGGTAACTATGGGGTTTCATATGCTAACTTTGTATGCACTCACCTCTAAAAGCGAATACATTATGTTATATTTAATTCACATGTAGTTTTTTTTTTTTTTTATTATTGGCCAACTATTGAAGAGAGAGAATTCGAATCTTGAATTATCCCAATGGAAGATCTATCATGATACTATTAGGCTATAATGGCCTTAGCCAATTCACATGTTGTTAGCTCTTCTATTTTGAAATTAATTAGTATTTAAAGCTCGAAATATTAAAAGGAAAATGTGTGTTTTTTTTATTGATATTTATTATTTTTCCATAGATAAAAAATAGTAAAAGAAAAATACAATAATATATATTGCATAAAAATCATCGACATAGATTGTTTTTAAAGATTTCTAAATTCCAATGCTTGATTTTAAAAATGAAAAGATTAAGTATATACATAAGTATATTTACAATATTTCATAATAGAATAGTATGTGGTCATGGTCTTAAAGCAATTCCTTTACTTTCTATAAGTTGTCCTTTAGATAGATTAGGTTAGACTAACAAAAACCATAGTCAGTGGATGTTAGGCCCACTAAATGAGGCTTTGCTTTTAGAATATAAAGGTTTTGTTTGACTAAAACATCTAGATCTCTTTTCTCTCTTCTTTATTCTCGACTGTTCCATATTACTATAAGTCCTCTTTCTCTCTCTCTTTTCTTTATCTATTTTAATTTAGGGTTTAAGCTCCTTATGAGATCCAACCTAGATATCCTCACTAGACTCTCATGTTTGTTTATCTATGTATTAGTGCTAACATTGTATTTGTTGTTATTACAAGGTGTACTATCATGGCCTATTTGAGTTGCCTAAACTCTAAGAAAGGAAAAGGAAGAAGAGACATCGTGTTTCTCAAAGGAGTATAAAGTGTTTTCCCAATTTCTATTTATACTGTTCTTATTTAGAATAGTATTTGATATGCTTTATAGTTATTTCTTGCTTATTTTCTATTATATCTTGCTGTATTTTACGTATTACAATAGAGATCTATACCTAATCTGTTTATTACAACACATATTTTGTTAAATCTATTAGTTTTACAGTTTGTAAACCTATATTTTATTGGTTAAGTTCAACTATGCCATGATATAATCCTAGTGCCATTTGGGTTCTCTTCGTTGTTTATCTCTTTTAATCGTAACAGACGCTTCCCCTTCTTATGAAACAACCTTCTCCTTAAAGTTAATGTTAGGGTAATTAGTCTAAAAAGTGTCCACATCCTCTTAACTATTGTCCTCGAGGCTCAACCCGTGCCATTGAACCAAAACTTGGTGAATAGGGAGATCCTTACTAAAAATAATATGCTGATTTAGGATCCCTAAGGGTCTGAGTATTAGGCAATTGTGAAAAGAGTTAGGAGGGAGATCTAGAGAGGGTATAGATAAACCATAAGCATGCTTAAGGGATGAAACGTGAAAAATGTTATGCAGTTGAGAACAGGGAGGAAGATAATCTCATAGGTACAAGAGCCTATCCCTTTGTAATACATAATAAGGACCATAATATTGCTTAGAAAGTTTATGGCCTCCATGTTGTTGAATGGGCAGTTGTTTGTAAGGTTGGAGCCTAATAAAAACCAAGTCACTAGCCTTAAAAGACACATCTATCTTATGTTGGTTAGAAAACTGCTTCATGTGTGCTTGAGTATGACCCAAATTGTTGTATAGTATACGTAAAGCTTCATCTCTTGAAACTAAATCTGAGTCGATAACTTCTAATTTAGAAGCACCTCTGATATAAGAGGGAACAAAAGGGGGAGAGTGCCCGTAACAATCTCAAAAGGAGTAGTATGAGCTCCTTTATGAAAAGAGGTATTGTAGGCAAATTTTGCCTAAGGAAGAAACTTGACCCAATAGAAGGATAATCTATGGCTAAACTTTATAGATATTGTTGAATTGTTCTATTGAGTACCTTAGTTTGTCCATCAATTTAAGGGTGATAGGCATTAGACATAGATAGAGTAGTGCTACTCAAACTGAACAATTCCTTCGAAAACTTGCTCATGAAAATAGAATCGCGATCACTCACAATGGTCCGTAGAAACCCATGTAATTTAATGACCACGTGTAAGAATAGAGTAGCAACTTTAGTTGTAGTATAGTTAGCATCTAATGCACCAAGATGGAAATACTTATAAAGGTGGTCCATTATAACCAAAATCATTGTAAAACCCTGAGATTTAGGAAGACAAGTAATAAAGTCCATATTGATGTCTTCCTAAACTCATTCATGGATATGGGGTGTGGGGGGGGGTGAAGTAGTTTAGCAAGGGATTGGGTATTATATTTAAGCTGTTGGTAAAGTTGGAACTCTTTAAAAAATTGCTCCACTTGTTTGTGTATACCCTCCTAATAGAAATTTGTACTTAACCTTTTATAAGTCTTTAAGAACCCAAAATGACCCAAACTTGGAGTAGAATGGTACTCTAATAAAAAAGAGGGAATTAATGAGGATTGAGACACTAAAAACAGTCTATTATCATAGTATAAGAGACCATTTTTCCAAGCAAGAGGCCTTTTTAGATGAATTTTGTAAGGTAAGTCATTGATAAGGTCCTTAAAAGAAGGAAGTGAAGTGCACTCTTGTTTCAATGCGTAAAGAAACTTGAAACAAGGTTTAGAAATCCTTAAATATACAACGCATCGTTAAATTACCTTGACAAAGAGTTAGCTATAATATTATCCTTGCTTACTTTATATATAATAGTACAGTCGTAACCAAGTAGTTTAGAGAGATACTTTTATTGCTTAAGGGTTTGAATGACCTGATTCAAGATTTCTTTCAAACTCCAATGATTGGTATGAATAAGAAAATGTGAACTAAGGGGGTACTAGTGCCATTTGCATACTGCCTACAATATAGTATATAACTCTTGTACGTAGGTAGATACCTTGCTCAAATGAATAGGCATCTTCTTGCTGAACTAAGTAATAGCATGTTCATTTCGTAAAAGAATAGCTCTTATTCCATGACCTGAAGCATAATTTTTAACAATGAATTGTTTGGTAAAATCAAGTAAGGATAAATAAGAGCTTGCACTCAAGCATTCTTCAAAGTGTCAAAAGCTTGAAGGGCTAAGGGTGTCCAATCAAACTTGTCTTTCTAAAGCATATTAGTTAAAGGGATTACGATAGACGCATAACCTTTAAGAATCTATAATAGCTTGAGAGGCCTAAAAAGGATCAAAGTTGTTTGATGTTTTGTGGTATCTGCCATTGTTTAATAGTAGCTAACTTAGTAGGCTTTGAACTAGCCTACTCAATATATACAATATGGCTTAAACATTCAATTGAATCTTGCCTAAAGAGACTTTTGCATTCTTTTAGAAAAAATTGATGTTTAAGAAAAATTTGTAGAAGCACAAATAAATGATAAAGATGATCCTTGATAGGCTTATTATAGACAAAATATCATTAAAAAAATGAAAAATTTGCTTAAATAAGGTTGAAGCCCATTCAGAATGGATTGAAATGAAGTGAGAGCATTGCTCAATCTAAATGACATGATAAGGAGCTCTTAGTGGCCCTCACGTATATGAAAAGCAATCTTGTAAATGTCTTCAAGGTACATTAGAATATTATGGTACTCAGATTGTAAGTCTAATTTACAGAAAATATAAGCACTATGTAATTCATCCAAAATTTCATCAATTGTTAGGATGGGGAATTCATTCTTGATAGTCACTTGATTAAGATCATGATAATCTATGTAAAAATGTTATGTCTCATCTTTCTTTTTTACTAACAATACTGATGAGCAAAATGCATTAGTACTATTCTGAATAATGCCTTGGTTTAACATGTCCTGTACTTGTTTCTCTCTTTCACATTTTTGAAAATGTAGATAGTGATATGGCTTAACATTTACATGAGACATACTTGAAGTAAGATGAATACAATGTTGAACATCTCCAAGTGGTGGCAAGGATAAAAGTGTCTAAAAAATAAGAGAGAATCTACCTAATTGGTCCTGAATAGAACTATTGTAGGTGGTAATCTCCAAAGAATGAGAAGAAACCGATTGAGCCACCATGTGGAAAAAATAAATAAGCATATAGGTTTGAATGATGCTTGAGTTGATTAGTAGAAATAGGAGAAATAGAAAGAGGGGGTTCACCACATAGAGATATAGGAACACCATTGTAAGAGATTTATAGAGTTAATGAACTATAGTTAATAGTGATAACTCCCAAACTCTAAAGCCACTGGACCCCCCATACAATGTCAGCCTCTTAAAGAGGAAGGACATAAAAATGCTCTTCAAAATATAAACCTCGAATGTAAAGAGGGACACTTTGGCACTGACTATCACATGCCAGTATGTTGTCATTGCCTATCATTACGTAAAAACGTGGGTAGGTTGAATTGCTAATCCAAAATGCTTAACCAAATGAGTTTACACAAAATTATGAATGTTACTTGAATCAATAAGCATTGTAATTGCATGATTGTTGATAAAACGGTGGAATCTTAATGTTTGAGGAATAGATTAACTAGATAATGCATGATAGTTAATAGTAAACTAAGTGACCGATTGAGTGTTACACTCTGTTTCAACATGATCTTTGGAACGAAGCAAGGTAACATTCTAAACACCATCTTTAACATCCACACAATCATTTTCATCATGATTAAACAACAAAAATTTGGGTTTACACTTATGACCATGTTGATTTTTATCATCATAATTGTAACAAAGACCTTACTCTCATCAAGCTAACATTTATAAAGCAATAGGTTGTTTAATTAGTATAATAGGTTTAGAAGAGGCTGAAGTAAAAGTAGAAGTGGCAAGGGTAGTAGAAAATGGTCGTTTAGAAAATTGCAAAGAAGGAGACTTAGGTGCAACAAAAGGAGTATGAGAGGGCAATCTAGAAAAAAGAGAGTTATTAGTGTACTTAGCTTCATACATCTTAGCGAGCCAAATTGCATGCATCATGGAAGTTGGCTATGTTATTCGAACATCTTTTCTAATGTGTTTTCAAGCTAGAGACAAAACAAAAAGCTTTTAGAAAGGCCAATTACTCAATTAGAAAGAACTTCAAAGGTCGCCTAATAATCACCATTAGTTCGTACCTAAACCAATTTAGAAAGTTTACCTTGGACATCCTTATAAATGGAAGGGCTAAAATGCTCCTCTAAGGCTTTAAGAGAAGTCTACTAGGTACTTATCTAATTATTTCTTTACATCCATTGATACTATGTATGAGCTGCATCCTCTATAGTAAAAGAAGCTCTAATCAAACATTGTTCCTCTAGAATATTATGAATGTAAAAAACTTTTCTACTTTAAAATTCTAACCCAAAGCATTTTCTCCATAAAACTTGGGAATCGCCAATTTAATACCCTTCAAAAGGAAATCCGAGGTACTATGACTAGAAATACCAGAAAATGATGATCCCTAAGTGGTATTATGTTCATTTGGATCACGATGAAGGTTCAAATTGACAATATCTAACTTATAATGTAACTCATAAACCGAATTTTGAATTTGAGAAAGTATTTTTCGAGTATTCTTACATCTGAGATTACATTACATACATAGTCTTAACTAAAGATGAGACTAAAGCTTACAGTTTCTCCATATCCAAAGCTTGACTAGTGTTTTTGCCACTCCTTACCATGGATGAGAGCACCAAAATGTTAGGCCCACCAAATGAGTCCTGACCTTTAGAATATTAGGGTTATGTTTGACTAAAATATTTCTCTCTCCTTTATTCTCAACTATTCCAAATTACTGTAAGCTCTTTCTCTTTCTTTTCTTTATATATTTCGATCTAAGGTTTGGTCTCCTTATGAGATATAATCTAGATCTTCTCACTAGACTCTCATGTTTGTTTATATCTATGGATTAATGCTAACACCCTCTTTGTTGTTGTTGCAAGGTACACTATAATGGCTTGATCGAGTTGGCTAAACTTTGAGAAAGGAAAACGAATAAGACACACTGAGTTTCTCAAAGGGATATAAAGTGTTTTCCCCTTTACTCATACTTTCTATTTATATTGTTCTTATTTAGAATAATATTCGATACACTTTATAGTGATTTCCAAGCTATATTTTGTTACATCTTATTGTATTGTACGTATTACAATTAAGATCTATACCTAATTTATTCATTACCACATTTAATGTGTTAAATCTATGGGTTTTGCAGTTTCTAAACCTATACTTTGTTGGTTGAGTTCAACAATGCCATGATATAATTCTTGTGATATTTGGGTTCTCTTCATTGTCTATATCTTCTGACCGTAATAGTAGACCTTTTCCTTGTTGTTTTCTTAGATAATTGCAATACCTATATTCTACAACTAGGGTGTAATAATGGCCAGAATATTTGGGGCCTGGTTTTGGTAGCATTATATCCAATGTCAGCGAAATATACATCCTGCGTTTGGATTGATGTTTCATCTAACCAGATCCCAGACAAGGTCGAAACTTGATGCTTTCTTACAATCTCTACGGATTTCGGGTTACATGGACACCACCAGATTTTTTGAGTCCATTACGTTTCTAAACAGAGAATATCAGTCTTGTCCATGTTATGTCTTTTTAGAATATATTAGTCTTATCAGCCATAACATTCTTTTGAAAACCTTACCATTTTCATCACCCAGTAACGGAGGCTACAGATGAATCCACTTTTGAAAGTTCAAGCTTTGTTGATTTAAAAATTAGTAAACTTGAATCGCGTCTTTAACGGGAAAAAATAAAAAAAATTCATATTAAGTTAAATTTTTATTAGAATTAACAATTACAAATTCAAACTCAAACTTATTAAAAAATCTGAAAGTGTAATGGAAAAATAAGCCCAAGGTAAATGAGCCTCAATTAGAGCTTGCCTTGATACATGAGCCTATGTTCAAGCTTGAATTTGAATTAAAGCTCAAAATTAATTTAAAATTTCTAAAATAAATATTTTTATAATTTTTTAATTATATAATTTTTGTTTTTATATTCTTATATTATATTTCTTTAAACATAATGTATGAGCCTATTCACAAGACTTATGAATCTAAACAAGAGCTATCATTTAAGGAAGAGTTTAAACTCGACTCGTTTATGAATTAAGCTTAATTCAAGCTACGTTTATAGTAAGTTAAGCCTAAATAACTTGTGAGTAGCTCGACTCTTTTCTAGTTTTGCCATAAAAAATTACTTGATTATTTATATCTTTTCACCTAATATATCAATCCTATTAGAATTTATAATTTTTTTTAATTGCAAGAATAACTTAGCTCAATATAAAATAACTAAAAAAATCCATAAAAATAATATATACATATATATATAATATATATATATATATATACAAGTATTACTTTATTCAATACTCGAGTTCATCTTACTCAACTATGAAATAAACATTGGGGTGATGTCAAGGGTTATACTTTAATGTTATTACTTTTGCAGTTATATATATAAAGTTTTGATTTATTTAATTATATATCAATTAAAAATTTAGCTATTATCATTTATACTTTAATTAACTTTAATTTACATTATTAAGTCAATCAATACGGTAAACTAATGGAAAAGCCACACAGGATCTTGTGGGGGTTACGTGACCCCCTTAGCATTGTAAGTAGCCCCTTTATGACTGTTAGTGGGTTTTGAGATCTATATTTTTAAAATGAGACACAGGCTACTATTTTATAGGTGATAATCAATGATCGATGGTCAGTTATTAAGGGTCGCATAACCCTTTTAAGGTTGTGGATGGCTACCTAGTTGGTTGATTGTAGTGAATGGATTAACGGTGTGAATTGAAGTTAATTAAGATGTAGACAATAATAATCGAATATTTAATTAAGTGTAAAATAAGACAATTCAAAATTTTAAATATATAATTATAAAAAAATGGTAAAGTTGAGGTATAAATTATAATATTATCCTTACAAACATTTGTATAGGCTCATAGCCACATATTGACTACAATGTTCGAATCAACAATAATGTACACAAAAGATTTATACTCGTGGTTTAAATGTGTAATAACCACATCTGCCGAAGAATATCCAATTAATCAAGGTTGGCATAGCTCAAATTATTTTTCCTTTTACAATAGTTTAGGGGCCATCTTCGGATATACTCGATCAGTTTGACCCTTATATTGACTATGGCAATTTAAGAGATCCTTTTACAAGGACAAGGTTTTTGTTATGTTTCCACTACCATCATGGAAAAGAATTATTGAGACTATATGCTATCTAAATTGTCTAGAGGGACATGCACGACGATGCATGAGTACACAAATTAAAATAAGGTTAAAAATTAAGCAATACAATAACTAAGTAATTTACAATTTATAGGATCGAGCAGTTGGTTATAAAAAAATTCATACTAACACTCTATATCGAACCAATATATTTTCCTTTAACAATATGGATGATCAAATATAAAATATTTGTATTTACGATCCTGAAATCCGAAAAGTTAAAATGTCCGTTGAAAAGAGACAAAAGGCTAAGTTATATACGAATTATTTTGGTAATAAATATTTCTTATGACCGAAATTGGAGCACATTTTAGATAGTGGAAAGAAAATATAATGGGCAGGCGGTTAAATTGAAGTGTTGGTTATTATGACCATTGGGAGCGTATTAAAGTTGAGAGGTGAGAAGTTTGTGCTAATATCCTCGGGGGTTGACTATGAAAAATTTGAAAGCCTTTTTCATGAACTAAAATGGATTAATAAAATTAAAAGATATTTTACGTTCTTTGACCAAAGTTGCAAACTTACAAGATATTTTTACAAAACTATAAAATGTTATGAACTTGAAATACCTTCTCTTGTGTTACGTTATGAACTTAAAGATATTTTACAAAACTATGTTAAGTTATAATTTATAGGGAGAGCTATATTGAGGGTAGGTTCCTTTTTCTTTATTTTTATAGCATTTCTGGAAGATTTAATAATAGAAGAAATTTACGAACTAGCAATCGAAGTTGCAATTTTTACAATAAAATTATGAATATTTTATTAATAAAGAATTAAAAATCATAGAAAATAGGAAAATAAAAAAAGTGAAGCAAAGGGGAAAAAAGAAAAAATAATTTCGGCCAACCCTAGACTTAGGATGGCAATCAATAGTCTTTTCTTTTTTAATTTATTTTCGAACATTTATTAATATTTTGTTTGCTATTTTTCTTAATTGATATCTTGAAAAAAGAAGAAGAGAGAAATAGAATCACGAATGTTGTGTTAATTAAAGGAACTTTAACATTTTCCTTGAAGGTAAGAGACAATGTTAAGATTGATGATAGTTCACTTGATCCAGTTTTAGTAATAAAGTCTCCTATCAAATAAATAATTGCAATGTTATTACAGGATCATAGAGCTAGAGCAAGACACAACCGTCAGCACTTAAAATTTATTTCCTGATTGCGGATTTATTGATCTAGGCTTTCACTTCACGAGCCAAGGTTGACATGGTGCACTGGAACAGAAGGTGGTGTGAAGCGGGCTAGAACTGATCACGTTGCGTGTCAATACATAATGACTGCAAGCTTTCATTATATAATTATAAGTATCGCATACTGAGAGATCATGTGGGATAAGATGATTATGCTCTAATCGTTGACTCAGATCGGTCTGATCTGAAGGGTAAAAGAAAGAGGGTTAGATTTGAGAGTATCTGGTTAACAAAGATCATCTCGTTTTGATGTTATTGATCAAGAACGGAGGAAGGGTAACGCATATTAGTCGGACTTTAGCTCTGCATCAACGCCAACTCAGAAACAACATCATTATAGTGCATGAAGAATTCCATTTTATTGGAAACAAAGGCATTGAAATAAATATGCTATGTCATTAAATTAAGTCTGAGCAAAGCATATGAAAAGATAGAGTGGAACTCTTTGGTGCCACATCATGTAAATTAGGTTTGAGTAATACTTGCCTGTATAGATCATGTAGTATGCAATCTACGTTGAACATAATGTTGTTGCCTGCTGTTGTTGTGAATGGAGAGAATGATGGCCCAGTGTTTCATTAGAAGTCTTAAGCAGGGGGAGCTTTATCTCATTATCTACTTATTATGATTGAAATTATTCTGTCATCAACCATTTCTCGGGCTACCGAGGTAGATTGAATTAGTAGAATAAGTGAAAAGATCCTATATTGTCTCATTTACATTTTGCAGCTGACTAACTATTTCCGAAGAAGCTAGTATAGGGAGTATGCAGGTATTGAAAGATCTACTTGCTGTGGAATTGAGCAAGAAAACTGTGACTTCGTACTGATAAATATAGCAGTCCACGAGAGTAGAATACAAAGAGCTCGAGAGATGTGAAGATATTTGTGTGTATTTTGTTAGGGGATAAGTTGTGATATATTTATATATAGGTTGGAGTAGAGAAAAAAAAATAAAAATGTAACTAACTCCTGTGTTTGAAAATATTGATAAATGAAATGAACGATACAAAAATGAATAATATGATATGATTAACACCCTTGACTACTCTCTCTCAACCTTTAAGTTAGATCTTCCCGAAGACAGAATTTGGCAACAAAGGAAATGTGTTATAGTCTCTGCAATGGGATTAGTAAGCAAATTTACTTGCTACAATAGAGAATACACGTGAAGAATTTGAAAATATCCAACCATTACTTGATCTCCAGGGAAGTGTACATCAATGTTAATATGTTTAGCTTGACAATGTAAGTACGGATTAGAAGCAATAAGCCGGGCTGATTGACTATCACAACACATTTTCATAGGTAGATCAACATGTACAGCAAGATCTTTCAAAATATATGATACACATAACAATTCTTTGGTTGTAGAAATTATGCTCCTATACTTGGCTTTAGCAGATCATGTTGAAATAGTCCTTTATTTTTTGGTTTTCCATGAGATTAAAATGTTACCAAACGTTACACAATACCCATTGATTGACATAAACCCCAATCTAAATCTGAGTATAATACCAATGAAAAAGAATTAATAGCAAGATAAAATACCTAGTGAAGTTGTCCCTTTCAAATATCAAAATACATGAAAAACGCTTTATGATTTACTATTCTTGGAGAAGAAATAAATTGACTCAAACAGTGAATAGTGAAGGAAATGTTAAGACGAATAAAGGTTAAGTAAGCAACCTACCCATTAGTCATTGATAGAAAGAAGGATAAACTAATAACTCTAGAACTACTATCTAGTTTATATCCTATTAAAGAAAGAGTTGTAATGAGTTTTGTTACTATTAAACCAGCTTCTATGAATACATTAACGATAAATTTCCTTTGATTAACCAATAGGCTTTACTCTGTCTTACATAAATCTAGACCTAAGAAAAATTGAGCATATCCTAAGTCTTTGATAGTAACTTTAAATTTGAAGCAAATTTGAATGAAGAAATAGAAGTCACCAATGCTAGTTAAGAGCATTTCATCTACATACAACAACACAACAAGAAATCCACTTTCATCTTTCTTTATGTAAACAATAAGTGATCACAATTTGATTATGAAAGACATTGATCAAGGAGAAATTTCAAAATGTCAAGATTCCATTGTTATGATACTTATTTAAAGCTATATAAGGACCTCTTAAGATAGCAAATCAGATTAGATTTAGCTTTAATATATCCTAAAGGTGGTACCTTATAAATCTCTTCATTAATATGTCCATGTAAAAAGACATTATTGGTGTTAATTTGATGAATTTCCTAACCTTCAATCAATGTGAACTAATCTTAGTTTAGTAATTGAAGAAAATGTATCAATAATGTCCTTCCCTTCAACTTGTGTATATCCTTTTCAACTAATTGAGCTTTTTATCTCTCAACTTGTCCATCCTACTTATATTTGACCTTGTAAACTCATTTAGAACCTATAGCTTTCTTATCCTTTGGCTCAAGAGTAAGACCCTAAGTTTCATTCCATTCTAATGCTTTTAATTCACAAGTCATTACATCAATCTACGCTTGATGTTTTATTGCTTGAGTAACAAAAAGGTTCATAGATAGTCAATACATTTGATAATGGGGCAACATAATCTGGTAGATAATGGGAAAAAGTGTTATGATGGAATAATGGGTGCAAAGGGGCATTAATTGAACTAGCAATCTTAGGTTGTTTACTATGAACATAACCATATAACCACTATAGAGGTTGATATGTTTAGCTAGAATGCTTTAGGTTGCAAAATTACAACCTCAAAAGGCATTCAATCAAACTATGAAACATCACCATTAGAAGGCATAATTTGGGACATATTAGAATTCTCATTTGCATGAAGTGTATTAAAAAGAACAGGTGAATGAGCAAGAACAGGAGATGAAGAATGATTATTCTTTGAAAGAAAAAATATGTTTACAAATATATCTTTGCTTACAACAATCTACATACTATGAACATAATTGTCTAACCATTGTAGAGGCTTGACTTTTTCTACTAAAATACCGAAAACCTAGAAGCTAATAAAAGGATTTAGGTTGTGAAATTACAACCTCAAAAGGCACTAAATTAGACTATGAAACATCACCATTAGATGGCATAATTTGGGACATATTAAAATTCTCATTAGCATGAAGAGTGTTAAAAAAAAAAGGTAAATGAGTAAGAACAAGAGATGAAGAATGATTAGATTCCTTAAAAGAAAAGATATATTCATAAAACACATCTCTACTTACAACAATCTATTTGGTACTTAAACTAAGTAATTTATATCCATTTTATTCTTTCATATAACCTAAGAGGATACATTTGGCTCCCTTAGGATCAAGTTTATCATGATGGGAATTTTGTATAGCAATAAAAGGCATATAACCAATAATTCTCAACTATGTGCAATTTAGTTTATGACCAAATAACACCTCATATGAAGTTTTCTAATCAAGAATGGGCATGGGCATTCTACTAATGAGGTAAGTAGCAGCTAAGACACACTCACTCTAACATTCTTTAGGCAATTTGGCTTACTTTCTTATAGAATGAGTTATTGTAAGCAATTATCTATGTTTTCTCTCCACTATTTCATCTTGTTGAGGTGTATAAGATATAGTTATTTGGTAACATGGTTCTTTAGTGAATGATTTCAAGGTAAACAAACAAGAACTTATAATTATGCGATATAAATTCTAATCCATTATTTTACTTATATCTTTTGGTCATTTAAGAGCTTACTTACTGATAAGAGATTATGAGTAAACTTTGGGACTAAGAAAACTTTAGAAAGAACAAGATTTGGTTTAAGGTAAATGGAACCAATGATAGTGATATACTTAATGTTGCCACTTGTTAGTTTTACAGGAATTAAGTTTTCTAAGTGATGTTTATTGAATAGTATAGATGAAAATGGGGTCATGTGGTTAGTGGCTCTTGTATTTACTATCCATGAACCTATATTATCATCTAAAGAATTAAAATGAAGAGCAAAATTGAAAACATACTAGCAATGTCATCGCTATACAATTAACAATGTTGAATGGTTACTTCCCTTTGATCATCTTAATGACTTCATAATAGACACTTTGAAGTAACTAAGATCAATGACATGAGAACTTGAATTCCTTGCACATCTAGTACAAAAATCTAAAATGTTGTAATGCTCAAAAGGTTCTTCTAGATTTTTCTTTTTCTCCCATGCACAAAAGGAAATTGAATTCCTTAATCCTTTAGTGATTTTATTTGCTTTATACCACTTTAGATAGCCTATAATCTTGAAACAATTGTTAATGTTATGCCCTTTTGATTTGCAATGTTTGCAAATTTGCTTTGAGATTACAATATTTGATCTTCTTTTTCCAGTAAGACACTTATTCAAATAAAAAACAACAAAACTCATATCATGGCTCATAGAATACATATGCTTTTATCTCTCAATCTATTGTACAAGATAAAAGGTATGATTAATCGTAGGTAATAGATCCATTCCTAATAGTTGATTTCAAAAAATTTCATAAGAATCTAAAAGTAGCATTGAAAACTGTATCAACTTGCTTTGTGAATCAAATTTAACCAATTTCTCTTTCAATCCACATGAACAACAACTAGCTAAACTTAATTTTTCGACAAAGGAAAAAAATATTTTAGAGATGGGATTCATCAAATATTGCATCAACTTGTTTCGTGAATTAAATTCAACTAATGTCTCTTTCAATCCACATAAACAACTAGCTGAACGGAATTTTTCCACAAAGAAAACAAATATTGTAGAAATGGGATTTGAACTACCACAGGAATTGTTTGGATGTAAGCTTAACATTTGCAATTTATCTTAGCATTTCTTTAACTTATTTTAATATCCATTAATAGAAATGTCTCTTGCTTGAGACTACTGATTTCTTGTTGTATTTGATATACTAATGGACTATTAGTACAACCATCTACTCTTTAATTTCTCTCTAAAGTTCTAAAGCCAATGATGCATACAAGTAATTTTCTAAAAGATCACTATTCATTGAGTTGAGGAGCTAGGACCTTACCATATAATATGATCTTTTCCGTTTCACCAAATTAAGAGAGTTATCATTAGGTTTAGTCATCTATCCATCAACAAAGTCCAATTTTAATTTCATACCTAAACCTAGTTTAATAGATTGACTCTTTGTTGTCAAATTTGAACTAGTGAATGCTACATTATATCATGCTTGGATCATCTAATGTTGAAATATGTGGATCGATATTAATCTAATCAATATTCATAATGAATATTCAATTGAAAAAAACTTATAGTAATTGGAAGATAATTGAATCAAGTGAAAACAATTGGAAGACAAACAAATGCTTACTGTTAGATCTTACTACTGCTTTAATGCTGTATGGAATTGAGTAAGAAAACTATAACTTTAGATAGAGAAATATAATAGTCCATGATATTAAAATACAAAGAGCTCGAGAGATGTGAAATTATCTATGTAGATTTTATTAGAGGATATATATATATATATATATATATTTATGTAGTTGAAGTTGAGAAACTGAAATGTAACTGACTATAAAAATGAATGATATAAAAATGGATAGGGTTAATAGGCACTCTTGGATAATTGTTATGTAGACTTATATTACTTAGTCCAATATCTAAGCTCGGTTTAATGACTCGATTTAAGGACAATTCTTACAGACTTACTATAAATACTAGCCAAGACCCTAGATAAGGGACCCTCTCTTCCATTCTTTAAACACCATAACTACTTAATATCTCTCTCTACATAACAAGAGAATTAACTTAGGCATTGGAGTGGTTGCTTCGGAGTACACTCCGACACCTTTCGTAGCCGTTTTCTCATCTTGCAGGCCTTCGTATATTGAAATGAGAGTCATCCATCAAAAATTGGTACCGTCTGTAAGAATCGAGAAAAAATTCATTTCATTATGAAATATGTAACGATTCCTTGAGATTATGGATTCGGAAGTGGATTTATTCATGGTTTATTAATTCATCTGGAATTCTAGAATTTTTCTTTCTCCTCCGATGTTGAAATTCAATATTAGAGTTTTCTCCTTTAGATATTCCTTTTTGGCTGCCATATGACGGGTTGTTATTCTTCTTGAATTTGGCGGAAGGATTTCTTTTCTAATTTCAATTTTTTGAAGGCTTACCTCTAACATGAAAGTTGAAAACTGCTGTGTAACTATTGCTTTCATTTGAGTTTACATGTAACCGCCAGTGAAAAGTGAAAATCATTCCTGATAGGCAACTGGAGTTTTGCAAATCAATGGGATGCGAGCCCCTAATAGGCACTAATGCACTAATACGTTTCGAGGTAGCAACATCTTCAGCAAATACCAACATTATTACATGAGATATTATACTCAATGCATTTTCATCCTTCTGAAAGTTCAGTTTGTGAAGCTTTAACTAGCGCTTTTGGCCAAGAAGTTTTTTGTTAAGCAGTTCCTCAAATGTGAACTCCAATCTCCATACCGAGTTGCTGCTCGAGATTTTGATGCCGAGTTATCTCTGTCGCTTTATAATAAGAAGTTCCAACTTTATTGTGCCAAATTATTAGAGCACAATACAATCTATCAGCACTAATGGCAAACCACTTGTTGAAACTATTCGAAGCATTCGTATAACCATTAGCTGAACAATAAAATGGCTAAGCTGTTATTTTTTTTTGGTCGAGTCAAGCTCCATGCCGAATAGACGAAAAGCCGAGCTTGTCCAAATTGAATGAAGTTGCCGACTAACTTCCTTGCCAAGTTAAAAGTAGCTTCCGAGCATGTCCAAACTGAATGAAGTTGCCAATTAACTTCCTCACTAAACTAAAAGTAGCCTACCCAAGCTTCTACATGCAAAGTAAGACAAAAACGTTATTGTACCATGTCAACTTAGTGACCAGTTTCATATGCCAAGCACTACCTTGCATCGGGTTACAATTTATGCTAAGCCGCTAGCTTTGTCGAGTTTGTCAGAATCAACAAGTCGCTAAGCTTCGTGCCAAGTCATTGAGAAGCTGCTAACAAACTTTAAACTACCAATCAATACATGTTGAGTTTCAAAAGAGTGCCTCTATGTCCGAATGTCAATAATAGTTTATCTAAGTTGCTACTCAACAAGGTGGAGTTTCAATTCAAGTCGACTGATGTGTAAGTTATTTATGACCAAGCTGCTTATCAGGCCTTTGCTTCTAAAGACGCTCTTACCTCTCAGGCACTTTGGCCTCTTCAGGCCTTTACCTCTTAAGGTGCTCTCGCCTCCTTAGGTTCTTGCCTCTACAGGCACTTTGGCCTTTTTAGGCCTTTACCTCTTTAAGTGTGGTCACTTCTCTAGGCTCCCACCTCTTCAAGTGCTCCTTACCTCTTCAAGTATACTCACCTCTTTAGGCACCCTTACTTCTTCAGGTACTTTAGCCTTTTTAGGCAAACTAGCCTCTTTAGGCTTTCCCTTCTTCAGGCCCTCCTTACCTCTTTAGGCATACTCACCTCTTTAGGCCCTCTTTGCCTCTTCAGGCAAATTAGCCTCTTTAGGTTCACCTTGCCTCTTTAAGCATGCTTACCTCTTTAGGTGCTCTTACATCTTCAGGCATACTTGCCTCTTTAGGCGCTACAACCTTTTTAAGCACGCTAGTCTCTTTAGGCTTTCACCTCTTCAAGTGCTTACCTCTTTAGGCGCTCTTTGCCTCTTCAACCATACTTACCTCTTCAAGTGCTCTTCGCCTCTTTAGGTACCTTAGCCTTTTGAGGCATATTAGCCTCTTTTGGCTTTTGCCTCTTCAAGCACTCCTTGCTTCATTAAGCATACTTAGCTCTTTAGGCACTCCGGCCTCTTTGGGTCTTCACCTTTCTAAGCATACCAATATTTATAAGTGCTCTTGCTACTCCTGCCTTTTGCTTCTTTAAGCACTTTAACCTCATCAATCTAGGATTGCAAACTTGTCTAGAAACTCCATAAAATCAACCTCCTTAACTACTCTCTTTTCCAACTTGATCACCAAAGAGAGTGGGGGGCAAGTGTTGATAGACATCTTTGGATAATTGTTATGTGGGCTTTTATTACTTAGTCTAATATCTAAGCTTAGTCCAATGACTCGATCTAAGGACAATCCCTATAGACTTACTATAAATACTAGCCAAGACCCTAGGTAAGGAACCTTCTATTCCATTCTTTGAATACCATAACTACTTGATATCTCTCTCTACATAATTAAGGAACTAACTTAGGCATCAGAGTTGCCATATCGGAAGACCCTTCGGTGCCTCTTGTAGTTGTTTTCTCATGTTACAGTTGTTCGTATATCAGAATGAGAATCACTCGTCAACAGATAGTATGATACTATAATGAATAATATGATATGATTAACACTTATATAATATTACTTAGATTTAGGTCAAGAGGACAACATGAACCAATCTAGCATTTCCCTATACCAAAAAAGCTTTTATTAGATAATAAATAATTTAGCAAATGCTTAGAATTTCAATGGTTTATAATTCTTGCAAGTATCAATAAAATAGACAAATGTTGTCTTTTTGTAATGGATAGATAGCACTAAAATTCAAAGATTTGAAGAGGAACTTGCTTTACATGATGGGGGGCAAGTCTTGATCAAATTAATCGTTGCAATCATTCTTCTTACATAATGCCATGTCTTAAGTCTCCTTTAAGTTTGTGTTAGGAGGTAAATTCCATGAATACAAACTTTTGATGGTGAAAACTTAGTAAGGAGAGGAAAAAACATTGGATGGCTAGAAAATGATGTTATAATCAAAATTAGATGGTAAACATAAGGGTTTGCACACTCATAACATAACATTATTAGTTATGTTAGTAAAAGCATAGAGGATTGAAGCAACTCAATGATTTTGAGGTTTGCTTTCATAAGAGTATTTATTTTATGTCTTACTTGTTTTCAAGAAGCAAAAAAAAAAAAAAAAAAGAATAAAAAAAGAATTCTAGGAGATGGTATAGCATCTAGGTTGGGGGTTAGGGGCGTAAGAGGGGGGTTGGGGGCATGGGAAGGCAGTTGGAAAGGTGGAAGTGTTTTCAACAAAGGTCATTTGTAGTAGATTGGAGATGGAAAATTAGTTGGAGTGTGGAAAGATAGATAAAGCAACTAGGATCTCAAATTTACAATTAAAAAAGGGAGCTTCGAATGAAAAGCTTAACTAATGAGGACATGATTTCTTAGAAGTTTAATGCTATTAGAGGTGTTACTTTGAAATAAAGAATTATAAGTTGTTAGATAAAATCCCTTTGATAAAAAAGAGAAGGAATATTTTTTCATTTTGAACTAAGAAAAGAGCTAAATATGTAAGCTTCTTTTGGCCTAAAATTTTATTTGATTTAAGAAGATGATCTAAGAGGGTCTAAGAGTACTTGCTTAGGACATGGAGCTGCTTCCTCCCATTTAGTTGAACTAGCCTTATGGAACTTGCTTTCATGCTAACAGGCTGACAACTACTATCCTTCTAAGAACCCTTTATTCATCTTCTTTTGAAATCCATCAAGCTAGATGCCTTATTTCTACCATTTGGCAGGCTCTTCTAGTTCTAAGTTTGTGATTTAGCTTAACTCCTTGATAAATTTGGAATGTACGCTATTACTCTCTAGCTTGACAAGTATTGGGGTAGAGCTTGCTTCTTATCAATTGTCTAGGGTTGTAAATGTTTCATCCTTGAATCTTAGGATTGTTTAGATTTACAAAACAAAGAACTTGGACCCTATGAAAACAAACATAGTTGACCTTCCTTTAACTTGCCTCAAGCCCTTTGATCTTGTTTGATTTCATCTAGGAACATGGGTTTCCAAATCACCTGCTTTCCATCATTAATAAAAGTAAAGATATTATTGAAGCCATCATAAATTACTTACTTATCATACATCCATGGTCATCGCAATAATAAATGTATCACATCCATCACAGTGACACCAAATATCAACTCATCTTCATAGCCTCCAATCTTCAATGACACCCTTATTTGTTGACATAAAGTTTTCCTTTTCGATAAATCAGTTTAGCATATATGGATGATGATGTGGCGTCTACATGACTACATAAAATAAGTAGAAGCGATTTTAGTACAACTTCCACTATCGACCATCAATTAACATGTCATATGGTTTATAAGACATTTTGTAAAGAACAAATTAGTTCTTTAAGCTAAATCTATTAGTTACTCTTAGATATTAGACTGGTTAACTAGGAGTAGTACCATTTTCTTTAAGATACTACCATTCTCAATCTCAATATGAACTTTCTCACCTGCTTCATTACTTTGCATTTATTGTTTAATGTCCACTCTAAAATCTTCCTTCTTGTTGTCATTAACTATTTCACTTTCGAGCATTAGTCTTAATCACCATGACTTGTTTATCTAGGCAATTTGATGCTATATGCCCATAACCCTAACACTTAAGCACTTCTTCTTAATCAGCTTTTTTTCCAATATGTTTTGACTTCATCACAACTTAGCCTAACTTTTGTTTAAAATTCATTTTGCATCCTCACCTTTGTACAATTACTTCACAAAGTCTATAGTTCATTTAATATACTAAAATTTGTAGATCTTATAGGCTGAAGAGATTTCACTCTTACAACTTCCTATATGATCTCATTTAGCATTTGAATCTAAATTGCTTAATAATCTATGCTATTCTATGATTTAAGCCTCACATAAATCTCTTTATAGTTTATCCATTAGACTTCCATATCTCCCTTCGCCTAAAGTGAGTTTTATCCTCACAAGCATATTGCTTCACTTTCATATGTCCCTGTCTGAAATTCAATAATTTCTCACACAATTCAACTTGATAATTAAGAGCTACAAATTTTCTCATCATCATGGATTTCATAACTCTCTATGAAGCATATTTGACATTTTAACTCATAATATGTTGTATAATTAAATTTTCCCACCAATGTCCTACATATTTTGTAAGCCTCTTCTAAATAATACTTTCTTGCTCATCTTCAGGATATGGATGTTCATAGAAAAATTTATCTAATTGAAATTCCCAATCCACATATTTATCCAGATTCCCATATTGATTATAATAAGACAATCTAGTTTTCTACTCAAGAGATATATATCCTTTTCCAACACCAAATGCCATGACAAAATGATTTTAGAGTTTGTAAGGCAAGGGTATAAAACACCTCACTCCACAACACACCTAATTTAAGCACTTCGAAACTTGGAAATTCTATCAAACACCCTCTGTGCTCTTCTAACAAAAAACCACAATATGATATAACACAAGTCCAAATAATTCTATTACACCTTAACAATCAATTGTAGTAACAACAACTAACAATAAGGAACTCCTACAATCAATTACAAATACCCTACATGCCCAAAACAACAACCACATGAAATTTCAAGACTTCCAAAAACAACAACAAAATATAAAATTTAAGTCTTATTCAAAGTGCATCATTTTGTAGCTTTGATATGAGCCTAAAACGTACAATTATTGTAGTACCTAATTCGATGCTACCCATGAACATCAGAACCAAACAAATAATGTGACTACTCCAATATGACTTATGGAATAATTAGGTTATGGGAATCATCACAGTTGACTAATGACAATCAATTCATAAGATTTAGATAAAACATACTAATAATGAGATCTTGGCTAGGGTTTTTAATTTCTCCAAATGGGAACATAGATTCAATTGAAAAGCAATTAGAAAGTATCATAATCTCCTTTATAATATGTAGCAAGAGTATATATACCTTAGAAAGACATAAGAGTAATATTGTAATTAAATTCAAATTAAGATAACTATAAAAATAAGAAGAAATAAAATGCATTAGTCTATTAAAGAAATTGTCAAGCTAATCATAAAGTGAATTGGTATGATAGTTTTGACTTTCCTTAGATTGGTAAGCTAGTCCAAATGCATACTAATAAGTTGGCAACCCTTATCCTTCTACAAACCTTTAATCCATCTCCTATTCGACACCATAAGGCTAGTTACCTTATTCTACCATTTAGTTGGTCGTTCTAAATGTGAGTTTATCCTTCTATTTGCTTTTATAGTGTAGTTATACACTGTGTGATTGATTTAGATAGTAGCTAGTCACTCTCCAGCTTGACAATTATTGAGGTAGAGCTTGATTTGTATCAGCCGTTGAAGGTTGCAAATGTTTCACCCTTGAATCTTAGGATTGTTTAGACCTACAAAACAAAGAACTAGGACTCCATGTAAACAATCTTGTTTGACCTTCCTTCAATTTACCTTAGGCCCTTTGACCTTGTTTGATTTCGTTTAGGAATAAGGATTACAGAATCACATGCTTTCGATCTTTAATAAAAGTAGATATATTACTCAAGCTATTGAAAATTACTTACCTATTGTGCATCTATGGCCACCTTAATAATAAATGTATTGCTTCCATCATAGGGACATCAAATATTAACTCATCTTCATAGCCTTCCATCAATCCTAATGAATAATCAAGCAGGGGGGTTGAATTGATTGTTATGAACGATAAAATTCTTTTCACACGACCTTTCTTAATTATTCAATTGTGACACTTAACAATGCTTTATGTATATATTCATTAGAGATTAATGACACAAAAGTTATAAGCAATTAAATAAATTTCAGTATATAAATAGAGTAGGGATGAGAAGATTAGATAGCTATTTATAGTAGTTCCACCATATATATTAGTCCACTTTTATAATTGATGGCCATGGATACAATTATCCATAACATAATTTCATCATTAGAAAGAATGTTACACTAAAGTCAACAGCTCCCATGACTTTGCCTTACCTCACAATCTATACCTTAAGATCATGTAAGTCTGCAAAGCCTCCCTCACACTTCTCTCAAATAGTCTCCTCTAATTATACATGAACTTAGCTACTCTCTTGAGGACAACAATATGGCTCCTCATAATTTTCAAACATTATCTCTACGAGACAATAAAGAAATCTTTTTAGCTTAGTATAATTTAATTCTTTTATTCTTGTTCTTATCTTCTTTGTCATGCAACTCCTTAAGTAAACATCCTTCACGGCATCAATAAGGAAGTAGCCGTTAAGTGTCTGTTGTGCCTTCCTTTTCTTCTTAAGCTTCATATGATGATAGTAGTTGTAATTTCCATTAGCTTTCATATATATTTCTTTTTTTCCCATTGAGCCTTCACAAGTATTGCATCTTTGATATTGGCTTCTCATTTCCTCATGTTTGCTTCTTCTTATGTATAAGTAGCTTCTTTACATAACACTTCATACTTTAATAACTATAGAACTTCCCATAAAATCTTGGTTATAATGTTTAGTTAAATGAATTACCTAAATACGTTTAATTGGTGGTGCTGAGCCTACAAAAAATTATTTCATTTTTTTGTTTCTAGCTTACTTCTATATTACAGCTTTTTATTCATGTCTAACTTGCTTTTAATAATAATTGCCTAAGATAAGCTTTTGGTAGTAGATCACTTATGCAATTCCCTTTTGTAGCACTTTTAATATAGTACTTCTAATTTTCACTTTTATTAGGCTTTTGATACTAATTCTAGTTTAGCTTTTAGTTGTGGTTCTTATTCTTGAGTAGCTTTTAAGTTGTAGTTTAGCTTTTAGTTGTGTTTTTCGATTAGCATTTACTTTTGGTTTTGCATAACTAGCTTTTGTTTCTTGCTTTTCTACTTTTGATCCATGGTTCTTATATTGTTCCACAACATGACTTTTATAATGTTTCTTATTATTTGAGCTGCACACTAAGTAAACTAATCATTAACACTTAATACAGTGTTTTGTTATCATAAAAAAATCTTTAGGATATACATTAACACATGAAATCTTCAATGGTGCCCTTACCTAATTGTTGACATAAAGTGTTCCTTTTCACTAGATCGATTAAGCATATATGGATGAGACATAGAGTCATTTTTAATAACCATGATTGTACTAAATTGGTTGAAATGGTGTTAGTATGACTTCTACTATCAATCACTAGTAGGGCTCTAACAGTATAGGTGTTAATATAAACCTTAGGCAAGTGCACTAAGTCAAGTTTAGCATAACACAAATTTGAGTCTTAGTTATTGATTCCACAAGAAACCATAAGTTGAGGAAACCCTTGATTACTAGCAATTTTCCTTAAATTACCAATTATCTAACTTATCAATTTAATTAAATAATTATATTCAAATAAATGAATGCAAACAAGATAAGAACAATAAGACAAAGAAATAATAAAATAGACAAATAAAAAAACAAGCAAGATTAATCAAATTGTGAAAAACATAATCCTTAGTAAATCTATTATTTATAACTTAGTCCTATGTAACTTTCAATCTCAATTATACTTCTGGATCATAGAAATTCTTTGCTGAATGAACATGACTTGCGATCTTACTTAATTCTTAATCCTAAATATACTCTATTTGAATTGCTTCTAAAACAAAGCATCTTAAGATCTCATTAAAATCTTGAATCCTTCTATTATATCGCTTTAATATAGAGAAACTAATAAGCTAAGTCTTAGTCAAATTAGTGACTTCTAATTGCATACGTTTGTCTAACTATATGATCTCGCAAACTCTATAGTAAACTCTCATAGTAATCTAATAGCTGGCAATATTAGATTAAAGGAAATACAAAACAATACAATTACATCACAAAATGTATTATCATAGAATGAATATAAAAGCAAGCATTACATTGGAATCTAGGTTTCAACAAAAAGATCTACTAAGCAAATTAAATTATGATATGAAATTAAAACAAATGAGCGTAAAATAGATGAGAAACCCTTATTATAGCTTTACCTTACACAACATTTCCTCAAAGGGTTCCTTCTGAACACTAAGTCTAAGCATCTTTTTATAGATTTTAGACTTAAGGTTATGAAGGAACCTTTTGAAAATACAAAATTTTTACTCCTTCATGT
Source organism: Lumnitzera racemosa (assembly GCA_024138005.1). NCBI lineage: Eukaryota > Viridiplantae > Streptophyta > Magnoliopsida > Myrtales > Combretaceae > Lumnitzera > Lumnitzera racemosa. Next base: position 70,907,611 of record JAMXBC010000003.1, on the reverse strand, counting down.
GCAACTTTTATATTGGACAAAAAGTATATGGCTAGGGTAAATGGTTGTGGTCTTGTATGTGATCTTCTCTAGAAATTATTTCTTGTCCGGACTTCACTCAATTGGATGGTTCGGTCAATGTACTTCTTTGTTAAAGTTTTGAAACTTCATGAAATTCATTGAAAAACTCGTTAAAAGCTTCTATAACACCTAAAAATGATATAATAACCAATTAAGCTCCAAATCCTTATAAAATGAACACAATTAATGCATGAAAGTACACAAAATTACCTTAAAATATATGTACTGTATGAGTACTAGCAAATTCTCCTACACTTAAGCTTTTACTTATCTTCAAACAAAACAATCTAAACAAAATATTATTGGATAAGATTATGAACTTTTCACAAAACTTAAAAAAGTGCATCCTCATATCAAATAGTTTTGCAATTTATTCCAAATCACCCTTTCTTTTATTTACTTTACAATGCTTTTAGGGAACTTAGATATTAACACTAAAGAACTATAAATTTCAACAATCAACCAAAATAATTGAGAGTTAGCTTTCTCACATAAACAAAAACTAAACTAGTTATTAAAGAAAATATTAACAAACTAATAAAAGGTTATAAGAATTTCACTACTAACACAAGAGAAGAGAGATCTTCCCTATACTATTTTTGTTAAAAAAGCTCAAACTAAATGAATGTTACATCAACTCTTCCTTTGATTATCTCTTTGGTATATATTTTCTTTGAAAGATTTTTTAGTTCAATTTTAATTTTTATTTAAGGATGATAATGTTGGTAACAAGAACGAGCCTTGCCCTTTTGGTAGACCAAAGTCGATCCTTACCATCTTAGATCTCATAATGGTAATAGGAAAGAGTCTTGCTCTTCTAATGGCTTAAGGCTGATCGTTACCAATTTTAATTAACTTCCTTATGTTGGTACCAAGAAAAAGCCTTTTTATTCTAATGGACTAGGGCTAAGCTTGTATCACTTGTTATTATTGTTTTTTTTTTTCTCATAATTGCCTTCAATTATTTTGATTTTTTAAGGGACTTTTGAAAGGATTAATCTCATTTGTTCAGCAAATCTAAAAAAATTTAGAAAAAAAAATAGATAACTATCCTCCCAAATTAAACTTATAAATATAGATAATTAGTCCTTAACCTATCAATATCTATCCTAATTCCTAGTTTGAGTTAATGCTTAAATAACAGGGAACTTTGAATCATGAGGACTCAATTGGTCAAATTTAGTAAAGTGTACTAAGGTCATAAAGAATTAAGGAAAATTTCAAAAAAAAAAAAATCTTGCTTATGTATAGCAGGATGCAAATTTCTAAAGTTATTCTTAAAATAAAATAAGAAGCATAAGTGTATGGTATTCAATAGCTCATTAATAAGCATAGTCGTTAACATATAGCATTTAGTATCTCATATTCTTTGACCTCACACTTAAATTGTATATTATCCCCATTGTACAGCTACATTAAAGCACAATATAATTAAAAAGGGAAAAGAAAATTAGAGAAGATCTAAGACTTCCTTGATTTTTAGTTACATTGACATTGGAAATTTTATGTCTAGATCCCAATCATGCTACTCAAGTTTGAAGTTTCCTTGTAACGTAAAGAGCAAATAAACCATGAAAGAGAAAGAAGTTAACCAAAAGAAAAACTAAGTTGCTACTAAATCTTATATGTGAGGTACTGTATCCTTGCAAAATTATCAAAAGATCCAAATAACAGTGAACCATGTAGTAAAAAATAAAGATTAGTCTAAAGTTATTATAGTCATGGAACTAAATAATAAAAAAACTGAGTCTCCGACAATGTAAAAGAAAATAAACACAATTCTCCTACCTAGAGTCATTCTATTCTTCAACCTCTTCAGAATATTCTTCGTCAGAATCTTAGATAGGGGGTACTAATGGTGGCAAACGAATCCACTAATGTTCCAAAATTGCCTCAACAACTAACTTAATACGCCTGACCTCATGTTCTAGTATCTTTTCCCTTTTAACTAGCATCACATTATCTCTTTAGGCTTTCCCAACATTGTAGATCTAGGATGTTAGGATGATGTAGAACGCTCATCTCTCATTTGCGTGTCTAGGCATTAATTGCTTCCTCTTAGATTTCTTCCTTCTAGAGTGTTAAAGGTGATGTTGAGAACTTTATTGCTAGAATGACTCAAGGCTCAGGGGGTAAGGTGATGGACTGAGTCCCACTACAAGAATTTCTATGTTAGGCGACGTTTGTAAATTTTGTAAACGTCACCCAATCCTATATACTTTAGCATTGTTTATTAAACATTACCTCAATACATTATTAGTTATGTTTATGATCAAAGGTAAAAATTATAAATTTACAATTTGATTTGCGATACTATTTTTAATTAGACGTTACCCTAATCTATTGTGTTTATTGATATCTAGAAAATGCTGTAAACACATACAAGTGAGGATCCTAGTTCATCAACTGCTCCTAGGAGATAGATTAGGGAAGAACAACAACCTTAACCAAATCAAGCTCCGCCTATATAAGTAATGGATGTGGTACGGCAACTTGCAAGTGCTTTAGCTAAGGCTAATGGAGTGAATGGGGATAAATTAGCATGGGTGTAACGTATAGTGAAATTGTTTGATGGGACACAAATTGACCCTTTAGTTGCAGAAGAATGGATCAATTCATGAGAAAAAGCTTTTCAAGTACTTGAGATAGAAGATACTAGAAGCGTGGGGATTGCTGCTATTTTATTGGATGGATGTATGGAAAATTAGTGGAGAAGTAAGAAATGGACAATGGCAAACCCCACAGGTTGGAATGCCTTTAAGGATGCATTATTTCCCTGAATGTGTGAAGGAGCAAATGTATGAAGAATATTATAAGTTAAGGCAAGACTATTGAAGAATATGACTAGGAGTTTAATAGATTATTGAAATTTTCCTTAGAAGTGCTATAGATAATGAACTTGCTAAGGTTAGTAGGTTTAGGGCTAGACATGATCTTTATTTCCAAGCTCAATTAAAAATGACAAGGTTGGGGCAATATGCTGATATTATTAATGAGAATTGTTTGTGACTTATGAAGGGAAGTTGAAGAATAGAAAGCAAAAAAAAAAGGTAATTTATGGGGATTTCTAGTAGTAACCATAAAATGATAAGAGGAAGAAGGGCCTGTCAACCCCTTAACAAGAATTATAGGCTAAGTAAAGCAATATCGCTTTGCTAGAAATGTAATGGTAGGCGTAGTGCTATGTAGTGTCCAAAACTATAAGGGAAATGTTTTAAGTATAGAGAAGCTAGGCATTTGGTTAAGCAATGTCAGAGCTCGAACCTTAGAGGTGTATATTATTATAAGTGTTGTTAGAGAGGACATAATACCGCTTAGTGTACTATAGATCAACAAGTAAGACCAAACTAAACTTAAGCCAATAGGCTTGGACTCGCCAATAGAAATAATTGACTAAGGGAGGCTGGAGCTAGACTTAGAGTTCAAGGAAGGGTAAATGCGATCCAAGATGAGGAAGGTAAGGATCACAACATAGTTGCAGGTATGTGTCCTAAACCTTATGATTTTTAGATTGCTTTATATGATAATATGATGTATGTTAACTCGAATCCTATATCCTAGAGTAATGATATAATTGTGATTGTTATTTTAAGATTGGTTACCTAGAAGGTAACTATGCTTATACATTGTTTGATATAGGAGCAACACATTCATATGTATCTAAGGACTATTTTGATAGGAATAAACTCTGAATAGAGATTTTAAGGTACGATCTAGTAGTAGCGACTCCTTCTAAAGGAGAAAAATTTGTGTAACAAAAGTTGAAGGGACGTAATGTTTGTATAGATCTATATAAAATGCTTGTGAAATTGGTGGTATTGGATATGAAAGCATTCAATGCTATATTGAGGATGGACTGGCTAACTGAACATTGGATGAATGTGGACTGTGAAGGAAAGATGGTGGTAGCCTAATGGAAAGGAATTTCACTTTAAAGGAAGCTCTAGAAAGGAAACCCCTCATGGTAAGTAAAGCTGAGAAGTTAGTAAGAAATGGTAAGATAGGATTTTTAGCTTTAGTAGTGGATACCTAAGTTTAAGGAGTGAGATTGGAAGATATACTAGTAGTTTTTGAATATCTAGAGGCTTTTCGTAAGGATTTTCCTAAACTACCACTAGATAGGGAGATTGAATTTACAATATGTCTTATACCAAGTATTGCACCTATCTTTAAGATACCTTATCAAATGGGTCTTATGGAATTGGTAGAATTGAAGAAACAACTGTAAGAGTTACTAAACAATGGATTCAAAAGGTCGAGTACATCACCATAGGGCATACCTATGTTGTTTGTTAAGAAGAAAGATGGAAGTCTCTGGTTGTATATAGATTACCAAGAATTGAACAAAGTGAAGATAAATAACAAATACCCACTTCCTAAGATTGATGACTTATTCGATTAGTTGAAGGGATCTGTAGTATTCTCAAAAATAGATTTACAATCCGGTTACCATCAGTTGAAAATTAAGGAAGAAGATGTACATAAAAGTGCCTTTAGGACTAGGTATGGGCATTATGAATTTTTAGTGATGCTATTTGGGTTAACAAGTGCTTTTGCTACATTCATGGATATGATGAACCATGTCTTTAAAAAGTACCTTAATGAATTCATAGTTGTGTTTATTGATGATATCTTACTATACTCTAAAAGTAAGGAGGAACATATGGAACACTTAAGGATTATGCTTCAGACTCTTAAAGACAACAAACTCTATGAAAAGCAAAAGAAGTACGAGTTTTGGTTAAATCAAGTAGGGTTTGGACATACAGTATTTGGTGTAGGAATAGTAATTGACCTTGAAAAAGTGAAGTAGTAACAAAATAGACAAGGTCGACCATTGTAACAGAAGTAAGGAGTTTCTTAGGAATGGCTGGTTATTATAGGAGATTTGTACAATACTTCTCTAAAATAGCTATGCCATTGACCTAATTGACACAAAAAGGTATTAGATTTGAATGGAATGATAAGTGTGAAGAAAGTTTCCAAGAGCTTAAAAGAGGGTTGGTAATCACTCTAGTGTTAATGGTACTAGATGGATTTTAAGAGTATGTGATCAATTGTGATGCTTCTAAAAGTAGATTGGTGATATGAATTGAAGAAACAGCAATGGATCTCGAAAAACCCAGAATGGGTCAAATGGGTTTAATGGAAAAGAAGTGAGATAATTGGTTTCAATGGTTAATGTAAATGGATATCATGGACCAAGACACAAATACAATAAGGTGTTTAAGCTCGAAAGAGAGTTCGATACAACTTATGAACACTAAATGTTGCTCGAGATTCAAATGAAGGCTAGATGCAACTCACTAACCAGTTCAAATGAAGGGATTCACTACAATCTTAAGGTCAAGATCGATAAGAACGTAGGAGAGATTAAAGAGCTTAATATGTACTTGATAATTCGGCAAATGCTAGCTCAAGAGTAGCTTTGCTTAAAAAGAGAAATATTCCAAATTGCAGGAATATACTTTTTGTCTAATTTCGTATATAGTGTCCTATCTCTTCATATGTTTACATATGTTGCTATTTATAGCAAGTCCTAAACCCTAATGGTAAAACTGTAAATAATGTATATGGTCTTAAACCTTAAAGAATTGAGCCCATAAATAAAATAAAGGAAAACATGTATAAGAATACAAAACTGTACATTTTACAAGGGAAGTCTACATGCAGTTACTTGGCATGTCTTGGAAGGAGTAGTATCCAAACCGGATGGCATCAGCAATTAGATGTATGGGTTTAGGAAGGAGTCTCTAAAGTCTTATAGTGCTTGACCGAGACATTAGAAAGGTCAGCTCATAATTGCTGAGTTTTAGAATAAGTCGGTATGAGTCTCTTAGTGTTGTGCCAAGTAGTTCTTTGGTCTCAAGTACTAGGTCTTGTGGTATCTTGGCCCCTCGACTGATGACAAACTTGATGCCGAGTGTTTATCTTCCTCCCTCTCATCCTTTTAGATTCAGTTCAGCCTTGGTAAGCATTGATAGGCCTTGACTTCGGGAAGGTCTACCTTAGCTTGGATATAGTCGAAGGCTGATTCCCATCATTATCACGGGTTTAAAAGGAAGTTGTCCTCGACGTTAAGTATTGAGCTGGGGCTGGGATTTCGAATAATCTCCTTTTCCCTTTTTGTTTTACCACCGTATTGAGTGTCTCTGTATTTCCTCAATGCTCAATGGGGTTAAGAGATAGCTCTTCCCATCCTTTTGAACAGTGTAGGTGTTGAGGAATCTATCATGGATCATTTTCTGATCAAACTCCTATGGTCAGCCAAGAAGTAAATTTGTGGCATTCATTGGGACCTCATCGAAGTCAATTTCGTCCTCATACTATCCTACCTTGAATGCGACTTAAGCTTGCTTATGTACAAGGACCATACCCTTTTCATTAAACTACTTCAATCCATAAGGTTGGGGGTATGGGTAGGTCAGTAATTTCATCTTTTCTACTAATTCTGTAGAGATGATATTGATGCAACTTCCTCCATCGACAATTAGGGAATAGGTCTTCCCATTCACTAGGCACCGTATATGGAATAAATTTTCCTTTTGTTCAGGATCTGCCTTTAGGTCAGCTTGTATAGCAGCAGCTAGGAGTTCATCTAGGTCCTTAAGATAGACATCTTCTTCTATCAACTGGTCTTCCGAACTCCTGTCACTTTGGCTTTCTGCATAGGCATTGGGTCCTTCACCTTTCAAGACCATGACCCTCTTATTCGAACATTAAGAAGCAATGTGTTTGTAGCTTAAGCATTTGAAGCACTTCACTTCTCGAGCCTTATTGCTGGATGCATTCTCTTTCTTAGCAATCTTTTTCTTGGCAGGGATAGGTTAGCTAAGTTCTCCTTTCTCTATCTTCTTTTCTTACCTTCTCTCGGCATACCTCTCAAGCTTAGGGTTACCTTGTTGAGGTTAGCCAATTGGCCTCTAATGCCTTCTTCTCCTTTACCTCTTTACTCTTAATTCCAAATTAATTAGCTCATTTAGAGAATTGAACGGCTACAATTCAACTATGTCAACAATATCATCTCTGAGTCCACTCAAGAACCTGGCAATGGTACTGTTTTATGGCTCGACAATCTCACATCTCGTTATTAAGGTCTCAAACTCTTGCAAATACTCTTCAATAGTATTTTGACCTTATCTCAGGTGCTAAAAAGCATGGAGCATCTCTTACTTGAAGTAAGTCAGCACAAAGTACTGATTCATCAACCTCTTCATAAGCCTCCATGTTCTAATTAGCTCTTCTCCTTCAGCATTTTGCTTGGCAACCAACTTATCCCACCAAAGGCTTGCATACTCAACAAGGGATAATGAAGCCAGCTTAACCTTTGTTCGTTCATTACACTTGTACCACTTGAACAACTTCTCAAGTCTAGGAACTTAGTCAAAGAATTCTTTAGGTTGGCTACTTTTACTGAAGGTTGGTAATTTTAGCTTGACATTGTTAAGTCTTTGGCCAGGTGCCTAGGGTTCATCCCTTGTATCTCGAGCTAGTCGATTCACCTCAATTTGGCCACTTCTGCTAGAGCTTTGCTTGGCTACATCCCTTCTCAGCCTTAGCTCTCTTCTTCGGGCTCCTTAGTTCACCTTAGAATCAATCCTCCTATCATTACTTCTCTTCGACTTAGGTCGATTTTCTCCTTTTCTTGGCTTGGCAGCTCTTCTCGACAATCATTCATTATTATCATGCACATTGGAACTACTTCTACTTATAGGTGTAAGCTCCCTTCTTTCTTCTCAGCCATTACATCTATAACCTTTGACTAAACTAGTAAGCTTTTAAATTGAATAAGTGAGATTCTAGATCTGATATTCTATGTTGTCAACACGTTGCCTCAAGCTTCTATGAAGACTATTACTAGTGTTGTTGACATTATCCTCCGACATTCTTGTCCATGCAGTAATTTTCCAAAAAAAAAAAAAAATTGAACAAATAACAAAACACAATTACAATAACCCAAAAACAACCACTATTCAGCTTTTGTAGCTACTACTATTGACAAACAAATGTTACGAATAGCTTACAACACAACAGAACAATGATTAATAGAGAGGTACAAACCATGGATCAAACTTTGAAGAACACTAATATGTGTATCATCCCAAAGCTCTGATACAAAGATTATACCGATTGAAGAAACAACAGCAGATCTTGAAAAACCTAAAATGGGTCGAATGGGTTTGATGGACAAGAAGTGAGATAATTAGTTTCGACGGTGAATGTGAATAGATATCACGTACCAAGACACAAACACAATAAGGGTTTTGAGCTTGAAATAGGGTTCGATACAACTCACAAACACTAAATGTTGCTTGGGATTCAAATGAAGGTTAAATACAACTCACTAATTGGTACAAATGAAGGGGTTCACCATATTCTTAAGGTCAAGATCGACAAGAATGTGAGAGAGATTAAAGAGCTTAATCTATACTCGATTATCCAGCAAATGCTAGCTTAAGAGTAGCCTAGCTCAAAAAGAGAAAAATTCCAAATCGCAGGAATATACTTTCTGTCTAATTTCGTATATATTGTCTTGTCTCTTAGTATGTTTATAGATGTTGCTATTTATAGTAAGTCCTATTCCCTAGTGGCAAAATTGTAAATAATGTACAAGGTCCTAAACCCTAAAGAATTGGGCCCATGAATAAAATAAAGGAAAGCATGTATAAGAATAAAAACTGTGTGTTTTACAACGGAAGTCAACATGTAGTTACTCGGCATGTCCTGGAAGGAGTAGTATCTAAACCAGATGAGGTCGGTAGTTGGATGTATAAGTTTGGGAAGAATTCTCCGAAGTCTTGCAGTATTTGGTTGAGATATTAGAAAGGTCGGCCCATAATTGTTGAGTTTTAGAATAAATCGGTATGAATCTCTCGGTGCTTTGCTAAGTAGTTCTTTGGCCTTGAGCACTTAGTCTTGTGGTATCTTGGCACCTTAGTTGACAACAAACTTGATGCTGAGTGTTTATTGTCCCCCCCTCTCATCCTTTTGGATTCAGTTCGGCCTTGGTAAGCATTGATAGGCCCCGGCTTTAGGAAGGTCTGCTTCAGCTTGGATATAGTCGAAGGTTGATTCCCATCAATTGGGATACGTACTAATGCAAATTAATAAGGTGATTGCCTATGCTTTGAGACAACTCAAACCACATGAGCAAAACTACCTAACTTATGATTTAGAACTCGCAACTATAATATTTGATTTAAAAAATTGGAGGCATTACTTATTTTAGGAGACATGTATGGTATGTACTGATCACAAAAGTTTAAAGTATGTCTTTACACAAAAAGAATTGAATTTAAGGCAAAGATGGTGGTTGGAATTACTTAAAAATTATGATTTTAAGATTTATTATTGCCTTAGGAAAGCTAATGTAGTAGTCGGCGCTTTAAGTAGGAAAAAAATTTGTAGTGTCATTGCACTCATTACAGATCAATGAGAATTGATCAAAGAAATGGAGAAATTGAACCTAGAATTTGTAACAAGAGAAGAAAGTAGTATGTTGGCTAATTTGAGGGTAGAACCTATATTACTTGAGAATAGTAAGGAAGCTTAGAGGGGAAATGTAGAGCTACAAAGCATAAAAAATGGTATTAAGCAACACCTTATCTTTAGAATTGATGATGCACGAATGTTGAAAAAGGCTTTGTGTACCAAAGGATTCGAATGTTATAAAGGTTATTTTGGATGAAGCATAGAGTTTGAGATATTCCCTATACCTTAGGAATAATAAGATGTAAAAAGGCTTGTGTAGAGGTTTGGTGGCATAGTATATGTTGCATTATATGACCTACCAAAAGGTGAAGGCTGAGGATTAAAGACCAAGAGGATTATTACAACCCTTACCTATACCTGAGTGGAAATAGGAGCATATAACAATTGATTTTATGAATAGTTTACTAAGGATAAGGAGAAAACAAGATATGATATGGATTATAGTAGATAAGCTCATGAAATTAGCACATTTTCTAGTCGTAAGGCAAATGACGACATTCTCTCAACTAGCAAAAGTTTATGTCAAAGAGATAGTTCATTTGCATGTTGTTCTAGTATTGATAATATCTAATCATAACTCTTGTTTTATGTCTCAATTTTGGTAATCCTTATAAGAAGAAATGGGAACCCAGCTAAACTTTAGTACTGCTTATCATCCCAAAGTGGTGGGTAATCGAAGCAAAAAATCTAAACTCTAAGATATGCTAAGGGCATATATGATGGATTTTTGAGGTAGTTGGGATTACCAATTTCCATTAGTAAAATTTGCTTACAATAATAGCTATTAGACCACCATTTAGATGGCTCCATATTTATCATCCCTAAAGTGATGGGTAATCGAAGCAAAAAATCTAAACTCTATAAGATATGCTAAGGGCACATATGATGGATTTTTGAGGTAGTTGGGATTACCAATTTCCATTAGTAAAATTTGCTTACAATAATAGCTACTATAGCACCATTTAGATGGCTCCATATGAAGCACTGTATGGACGTAAATTTAGATCTCCTCTTTATTGTGATGAAGTAGGAAACAAACAAGCCATTGGATCGTCAATGTTTGAAAAAAGCCATTCGAATTCCAAGTAGGTGAATAGGTATTTTTGAAGATATCACTAATAAAGGGTGTAAGGCGATTAACTATTATGGGAAAGTTAAGCCTTTGGTATATTTGACCATATCAAATTAAGAAAAAGATTAGAAAAGTTTCTTATAAACTTGAATTACCTAATGAGATGGTAGGAATTCATAATGTGTTTCATGTCTCAACTTTAAGGAAATTTATAGGTGATCTCATGAAGATATTGCTTATACCTCCGGTATATTTAAAGAAAAACCTTATGTATGTAGAGCATCTAGTTCACATTTTGGATACCAAGGTTCAGAGGTTAAAGAACTGAGATATTGAATATGTGAAAGTCTTGTAGAGTTGATATACTACTAAGGAAGTTATATGGGAATCTGTTGAGTCGATAAGAGCCCAGTACCCAAAATTGTTTACTAAGGTTAGTAATGCTATCATCAATTATTCTTTTTCTAGAATAAAGTTAGGAACTTATATTTTTTTACTTGTAGTTAAGTTTTGAGGATAAAACTTTTTGTAAGAGGGTACGATGTAATACCTTAGGACTTTAAGGTATGAAGAGAAGGAAAGGAAAGAAGATAGAGAAAGGAGAGCTTAGCCGACTTGTCTATGTTGAGAAAAAGATTACCGAAATAGAGAATGCATCTAGCAACAAGGCCTAAGAAGTGAAGTGCTTCAAATGCTTAGGCTATGGATACATTGCTTCTTAATGTTTGAATAAGAAGGTCATGGTCTTCAAAGGTAAAGGACCCGACGTCTAAGTGGAAAGCTACAATGGCAAGAGTTCGAAAGACCAGTTGATAGAAGAAGATGTCTATCCCGAGGACTTGGATAAACTCTAAGCTGTGGCCATATAAGCTAACTTGAACGTAGATCCTGGATAAAGGGAAAATTTATTCCATATGCGATGCTTAGTGAATGGGAAGACTTGTTCCCTGATTGTCGATGGAGGAAGCTGCACCAATATCGTCTTTGCCAAATTAGTAGAAAAGATGAAATTGCGAACCTACCAACACCTCCGACCTTATGGATTGAAGTGGTTTAATGAAAAAAGTATAGTCCATGTGCATAAGCAAGCATGGATTGCCTTCAAGGCAGGATAATACGAGTACGAGATTGACTTTGATGTGGTCCTAATGAATGCCATAAATTTACTTCTTGGCCGACCGTAGGATTTTGATTGGAAAGTGATCCAAGATGGATTGCTTAACACCTACATAGTTCAGAAGGATGGGAAGAGATATCTCTTAACTTCGTTGAGCATTGAGAAAATCGAGAGACACTTAGTACCCATGGTAAAATGAAAAGGGAGAAGGAGCTTATTCGGCATCTTATCTTGTGCTCAATACTTAACGTTGAGGATGACTTCCTTTTACACTTATGGTAATGATGGGAATCAGCTTTCAACTATATCCAAGCTAAGGTAGACCTTCCTGAAGCTGAAGCATATCAACGCTTGCCAAGGTTAAACTGAAGCCAGAAGGACGAGAGGGAGGAAGATAAACACTTAGCATCAAGTTTGTTGTTAGCTGAGGTGTAAAGATACTACAAGACCGAGTACTCGAGACTAAAGAACCACTCGGCACAGCACCAAAAGAATCATGTCAACTAATTCTAGAACTTAGCAATTGTGGGTTGGCGCTTCTAATGTCTTGGCTAAACACTGCATGACTTCGAGGACTCCTTCCTAAACCGGTACATCCAACTGCTGACCCCATCCAATTCAAATACTACTCCTTCCAGGACATGCTGAGTAACTATATGCTGACTTCTCTTATAAAATGCACAGTTTTATAGTCTTATACATGTTTTCCTTTATTTTATTTATGGGCCCAATTCTTTAGGGTTTAAGGCCTTGTACATTATTTACCATTTTGTCACTAAAGTTTAGGACTTGCTATAAATAGCAACATTTGTAAACATACAAAGAGACAGGTCAATAATTTTTTCCTTTTTGAGCAAGGCTACTCTTGAGCTAGCATTTGTCAGATTATCAATTATAGATTAAGCTCTTTAATCTCTCCCGTGTTCTTATCGATCTTAACCTTAAGATTGTGATGAACTCCTTCATTTGAACTAGTTAGTAAGTTGTATCTAACCTTCATTTGAATCCCGAGCAATATTTAGTGTTTGTGAGTTGTATCAAACTTTCTTTCGAGCTCAAACTCCTCATTGTGTTTGTATCTTAGTGCATGATATCCATTCATATTTACTGTCGAAACCAATTATCTCACTTCCTATTCACCAAACCCATTATGGCTTTTTTGAGATCTACTGTTGTTTCCTTGATTCGTATCAAGATTCGTACCTAATACCGAGATATTGTATTATTTACTACATTCATAGCATAGCACGAAAGGGCCTATGAACCAAGTTTTTGAAAACTTGAACATTGCCAATTTGAGTTTTGAGCATATAGAATTGCATTGCTTAACTTATTCTAGCCACGATGTGTAGTTTTAACTAAGCCAGTTATTTACTGGATTTTCAAACCATAGTGGGTGTTTTCTATTTCATTGAGTTAGGGGCCTTACTCTAAGGCAACTCTTTATCGTCCTAAGCTCCTAAACATTGTATCTAGGTGTTTGTGTTTGTCAACTAACTGGATGAGTAATTAGAAGAGCATAAGATATCGGTACCGATGCATGCTATGTGCATGAGCATGGCATAAATTCCTTACATAAACAGTTTGTCTTGATAACTTGACTTATGAAGTTAAATGTTCTATGGTGGTTATTGTCACATCAGTATACTACAGGATGCACCATCACATAGGAATACCTGTTGAAAACTTAACTTAACCTGCTCATTCATCAAAAGACAGCATTATTTACATAATAAAGGGATTTCTCCATCGAAGTTCAATTAGATTTCCTATTATAACTTATGTGTACAGCATAATATTTACATTAAAACATGAACTAGATTTTTCCTTTATCATCTTTATAGTAATAGGATTCATGACATTGTATAAGTTCCATACAAAAGTTGCTTACTCCAACTCAAGATCTCAGTATATGTATGTGTTACAAACTAAGGACGGTCTAATCATGGAAGATGCCGCATACTGTATGAAGAACCCCTTATTGGTTACCTTGATTGGTTACCCTTCTAATCATGAGCTCTTTATACAATATATAAGACTCTACAACTACTAGTTTCCCAAGAACATATAGATCCATATGATATCATCACACAAACATAATTATATAAAAATTAAACTACAAAGTTTACAATATACAGTAATTTAGTATATCTAAGTTTATATTACTATAAAACAAAAGTACATGATGGCTCACTCTAGCCCAAGTCCCTAAACTAACCTATGGCATCCCTTGGCCAGCTTCAACGAATAAGCTATGCTACAACAAAAGTCTAAGGGGGTATAAGCTTAAGCTTAGTAAGCAAAACCTTTAGCCACACTACAGGTAAGTTATAAATACAATATAATCATGTATATGAATGAATGGTTAAATAGAATACCAAACAACACATATAGCTAACTACTCCATATACGTAACTTAGATTTAATGCCCTCCAAAGTCAGGGTTGGAGTATACATGACACCAATTAAATCTAGGTATTATACTAGAACTTATTTTACTACGGAACTCTACGTTCTATACTTAAATCGAATAAGTCTTTTATTTTCATGAAAACCAAGTTTTAGTATAATCGTAAGTAGGCCCCCACAATCCACATTTACCCCTAAACGGAGACCTCTAGACTCAACCCTTAGGCAAGCAATTAGCACCTCCAACGCATAGTATTTTGACGGGCTAGGGTAAGGTCATTTTGTATGAGTGCACCGTATAGAACCAATAAATTTATAATAACAACCTCTAAATGGCTTTTTTTTTACCTTTGTGTGATGTGACAACTGGAATTATGTCTATGTAATGCATGTTGATACATATACCAGTTTCTTCTTATGAGCCAAGTATAATTAAGTCCAATTATGATTTGACCATTCAATAGTACACACAATCATTTTCTATACTACCATGCAACAAACAAAGTATTATTTATACTTAAGGTAAATTCACAACTCAACACGTAATAACATACATAAGCATTTCCTAACCCCATACAATAGTTAATTAATAATAACATTTAAGTCCATTATCTGCAATCACATACAAGCATGGAATCATAGGGTAAATACTCACTCAGCCATGATAAGTTGCTCTAGTCGTAGTAATCAATCGAGAGATCTTTACCCATCTTGGGATTACGTGATTATTATGATATAATAATGATAGTAAGTAATTGAATTAACTAGTAATTTTAGATATCTATTTACTTTATTCTACTTAGATTACTATCAATTTTTATCCGGTCAGACTTTATCACTAATCGTATGTAACTTTTTTTATTCTATTTCTAATATTTATGAATTCAAAGTCATTTTTCATCGTTTTCGAACGTACATTCATACTGTGATGTCCGTTTTGGATGTTAAAACCTGTGTTTTACAATATGGGCTAAATTTATTGAAATTTTAACTATGGAAGCTTAATTATTCTTATTACTTATATTTATATTTTATTTTAAGACTTAATGATTTAATTAGCTATTAGATTCTTACACTTAAGGAATTTTATATTGATATTACTAACTCATATACTTAATTAAGTTTAATTCAATTTAGAAAGTATATTAAGGTTTAAAAGATTTTTGGACTTTAAGTACATGTACATGCTTATGTTATACTCTTATGTAATCTTATAAGTTATTATTTTATAAGCTTATGCTTATGTTATGGCTTGTGTTATCTATTTCTCGTGTTATCGCTTATGTCATAATTTGCTTATGTCATAATTCACTTGTGTCATGGCTTATGTCATCTTTTAATTATATCATTGCTTATGTCATCTTTTAATAACATCATTGCTTACGTCATTATTTGATTACATAATATCTTACCTCATGCTTAAGTCATACTTAAGTGTTTTACGTACACTTTACATATGTTAAGTATATATTTATACTTTTTCTATACTTATATGTATACTAGTATACTTATACATATACTGTATTTATACTTGTACAGATATCCGTATACATATAAGGTAATATACGTATTTTTATAAATATTTTCGTATACCTAAAATTCCTCTTGAGAAAACTTCTCAAATTTAATTTTTTTTTTGTATTTTAAGGGTATATTTAACATGGTATATGTATGTATAATTGGTATATGCCTTATTTTGGGTTATGTACATATTGAATTCTTATGTACAAAGGTCTTTATACATGTATTTATCAAGTATACTCTTATATACACATACTTAGATACATGTACACATGCTCTTCTTTCATTTACCAAGGCTATCCTACACTTCTAAACATAAAAATTGAATCTTTAAGCCTTGATCAACATATATGTACACAACACATAGACTTCTTAAACTAACTTACCTATTCATCTAACTATTAGATAACATTGAGCAATACATAAGAACTTAACTTTGTTTTCTCCTTGAAATATAGTTGCAAAGTTTGAAAATTAGAAAAAGTGAAAGGGAAAGGGAGGTTATGGTTATGGAGGTAGGGTAAAGGACATGGTTTTATTTTGTTTTGTGCTTGAAAAGAAGAAGAAAGTGGGGTTTAGAAGGGGATAAGGATGGACAGCACAAATGAAAAATAAAAGGGAAGAAAAAGCTAAGAGAAAAGAAAAGAAATCATTGGAATGGAAGAGATAAATATAGAAAGAAAGTGACATTTTGTTGACTTTTTCACATGTTGACTTTAGTCAACATGTGTTGACTTGGTCAACTTTCTAAAAATACATGTTATTTAGTATATATAATGAAGTAATTAGGGAAAATTAGGAGAAAGATTAAGGAAATGAAAGGAAATAAGAAGTTTAGTGAATTGATTAGTAAAAATAGATAATGAGATCTTTTATTAGGTATTTATATCCTATATACACAATTTGGTAAGCTACTTAGTATAATTAAGATGAAAAGTGTCATTTAGGGAATTAATGTTTACTACATGTAACCTAAGCATTAACTAAACCCTTAACTTTATGTAATACTAATCTAATTATATACTTAGAAGATGAATGTGATATACGATACAATATCTTAGTTTCTAAAGGATTGCTTTAGTATTATATGTATTTATGAATGATTGAAAGATATCTTTAATCTTTTACCAATGATTTGGTATAATACTAAAGTTATATTATTAATTAGTGTTTAAGGGTAAATTATGGTGATTTAGTGCTTTTCTATCATTAAAGTTATAGTTTTAGGGTTCTTATCAATTTCGGATAAAATCTTTAGTGTTTACATACATTTATGGTAGAAAAATTTTATACGCGATTGATTAGTTATTTTAGGGTTTTCACTTCATTAGCTTTATCAACTCCTAGACTATCTAACATACTTAAGTCTAATTTAGAAGCTAGATAAAAAAATTTAGGGGTTTATAATATGCCCCCTTAGTGTTGGGCCCATCACAATGCTATTAGCCTAAGGATAAAAGATTTTATCCCCTCAGCTACTAAAGCTGAGTAAAAGTAGATAACAAACAACATAATATAGTCAATATGATAGACAATACTGCATATTACAACTGAACCATTTCAATTATAAACTGCAAGTTTAACTTCACATATGCATCCGCCCAACCAGGCATTTACTACTAGCAAGGCAGCATGCTACGCTCATGCATGTGGCATGCATTAGTATCGATATCCTATACCCTCTAATTTTCTTCCAATTAGTCTACATAGCTGAGCATCTAGATACAATGTCCAAAAACCTAGGGTAACAAAGAGCTACTAAGGAGTAGGACCCCTACCAAATTGGACTACATACTATAGTCTACCATTATCAAAAGGGCAACATGGAGATGCTTAGAAGTAGAACCCCAACTTTACAAAATTAGACTACACACTATAGTTCACTAAATCAAAGTGACAAAACTACCAAATTAGACCATATACTGTAGTCTTCTAAATTTGACTATCAAAATAGTCACAATGTTCATGCAATACAATCTATATACTTCTAAAAACCGAGTTCATAAAGCCATGCTTTTTCTACGATCATTTAGAAGCCTCATTCTGAAAGTTTTGACTCGTAGGTCTCTTTTTGTACCATGCCATGATTTGCAATAACAACTCAAATATATCACTCAATACAACCAGTCTTTTAGTTTTATTTGACCTACTGATATGATTCTAGATATCAAACTTTCTTTAATGGAATTCTAATATCTCACTTAAGGTTCACTTAGGTGAACACCAAGAAGATTGAGTTAGCAATTACTCAACTTCCTTAGTTAGTACAATCATTTTTAACCACAAATCAATGCCAACATGGCAACATAACAGTTTAACTAAAATATAGTTACTATCATTCAAGATCAACACATCAACATTCACCATAGTAGTATATCAATTCACCCAAGATATATTTATATTCAATCAATATAGCATCAAACAGCTTACAGTATTATGAGTAGCAATATATCTACTCCAAGCATTCATTAGATCTACCTACCGAAGCTTAATAATAGAGCAAAATCCTAAACTTCACAACGTGGTCCTTCCATACTTATCACACCCATGAAAATATAACACAATCTTCAAATCAAGTATAGGTCGAACCCAAAATACTATAAGCTTTCATTTCCGCGTTTTTAAACTTCATTTGATCATATCTTACTTATTTCCAATCTAATTTCATTTAACTTTATATCGTGACGATTATTATTTTAAGTATTATTAATATATATTAAGAAACAAGATTGATCAATATTGTTAAAAAAATAAAAATACCCTTTTGTATTATGATTCGATCGTTCGTTATCCTAACTCCATAATTGACCTAGTTAAACTTTAGTATTGAAATAAAAACCCTAAAAATTATACTTTCCAAACTTGTCCAGGAATACTTATCATACCTTAAAGTGTTCATTTGACATAGATTTAATAAACACTCTAATAGTATTAGTTACTATACCACGTATTAAGCTAATATATAAGCTTGTACTAGGAAAATATGTAATAAATAGTATACGTAACCTATTGATTTCACAAAAAATCCCATGGACTCACAAAAATACGTAGTTTAATTATTAACCATTAATTATACTAAACTCATTATTATATATTTTTACGAGAACAACGATTTTAGCTCAAAATTACGAAAAATTAAGGAAAATAAATAAATTTACAAGTGAGATAAAAATTAAAGATTCCAAATAATATCGTAAACATCTAGAAGTCTAAACAAGCATGGCTCATTCATTAATTTCATCAAAAACTAATTATTTCAATAATTCGGTAAAACTAATAGTTTTATTCAAAATAATTAGAAAAAATAGTAAAAATGCTTAATTTCGAAAATTATTGTGACCAAAATTAAATACATATTAGGTGTATGACATAAAAAATTGAGCTTAAAACAACATCATCTAATATTTATAAAAATTAGATTAATTTTCGCTCAAACAAGGCATTTTCTTAAGGAACCTATATTTAAATAAAATAAAATTACAGCATTAATCTACACCTAAAATAACATTAGAAAACCAAATTTCATAATTAATAGATAACATTTGTTATTTTTAGCAAATTAAAAAAATTATGGGTAGAATTTTGGTTTACATGAACCGGTCGCCTTTTACCACCGTTTGGCCACCACACTTTATCAAATGGTCTTCTTTGGCTACCGTCTATTGGTTCTCCAAGCCACTCCAACTCAAGTGGTGGTTTGGTACATGAACCGCCTTAGACTCATTTCAACCCTATATTTTCTTCTATTTTTATTTTATTTTTTCTAATTTTTTCCAATTTTCTAAAATTATGTTATTATGTTTTCAAGTTTGTAAAGTATTGCAAATAAGGTTTGAGGTTCTATTTATAGGCTTTTAGATTTTTTTGCAAGAAAAAGTAAAATTACACATGTCATTTTTCACTTTTCCTTAAGTGTCATATGTCATTTCTTTATTAACCAAGTGCTAACTTACCATTTGGAATTAATACTAGCTTGATACATCATTTGGTGACTCATCCATGCAATTTTTTATTGATTTTCCATTATTTTACCTAATTTTGATAATTTATTATTATTATATGTGTATATTTAATACATAAAATGTATATCACATGTAATACATGTATATTATGTATAATTCAGTTTCATTTATTATTTTAAAATTTAATTAACTTGTCTCTATTGTCTCACTATATATAAAAGCTCAAATTTTACGATTATTGGCTTTATTGATAAATAAATTTTTTTCTCAAATGAATATTTTTATAAAGCTTGTTTTGAGAAATTGACTTTGCTAAAATTATTTCATTTAATTTTTCTAATCTTACTGTGATGTTTAAAATTAAACAGATATTATACCTTATCATCTTAAATTTAGGAGCTCGGATCCTAAAGTTATTGAACTAGCTAGAAAAACCCAAGGTATTACAGTTATCTTTGTGAATTTGTATTGTGCTTATTCTGTGTTTTGTTTTATCTACTCTTAGCTCACATTGAGTTAAGGGGATAGTTGTATATCCTGAAGTTATGAGGAGAATTGACTTAGCATCAACATCGGTTAGGGGAAAAGTCTTTCGAGAGCACGTAAGATAGAGTCAATTACTTTTAAAAAAGTCTTCTTATATTTTGATCTTAGTTCTATGAAAGATTTATACTTATGATGAAAAAAAAAATAGAAAAAGTACTGTGTTTTAAGTTTGGTTAAGTTTGATGAATGTACTCTTTTGTATAAATAGGTATAAAGCTGAACTCTATTGTATAAATAGGTATAAAGCTGAACTCTATTGTAGTATTCTTTTATTATAAATAGAACTTTTGTTGAATATAAACAAAAATTCCTGTATGATGGTACATCCCGTGCTAAGTCGGGATATGATATCAATTAATGGATGAGGGCTTAGAGTAACTACTTTTAAGAGATGAGTAACCTGTAGTGGTCAATTGTGATGTACTATTGAGAATTGATATATGCCCTTATACTGTTGCTAGAGAAGTGGTGGAAAGGATAGCTCAAGCATCTAATTGATCACAATATGATGATAGTGTCTAATTTAGTGATTATGAGGAGCTTGATTATACACTTGTTAAGTATGATATTAGTGTTTTAATTTATTTGATGTTCCTTATACTTCCATTTATGTATGACATTGCTTTTTTTCTTTATTTAACTTTAATTTGTATGTTTTTCATACTTGATAGATTGCTTTGCTCATCAATTATAGGACTATAATGGCTAGAGGGTGAGGAAATGGGTAAAGGAGAAGGGGAGTGAGGACAAGTCAAGATACCTAAATAATGAATTTGATTCTCATAATAAAGAAGAGCAAATGCGACTTACCTTTGGTGCGGGCAATTTATCTACTCATGATGGTGATACTTTTTTTTTTTAATAATATAGAGGATTTGCCTATATAAGGAAACATTGTATCTAATCCTACTTAATCTATCTAATTCTTAGGTAACCTATTTAAGAGTATTTATTTAAATAGTAAAAGTTTTATTTCATGTAATAACTAAATTTCTTTTCCCACCACTATCTAATGTTACTTGTTGACGGAGTTGTTTTATAGAATTGAGGTGGTGTTAAGTTGAGATGTTAGTTGAAGCCTATTAGCTAATATGATCTTCATGTTGGAAAATGGCATGGCAATGATATGGAAACCTAAGAGATGATACTAATGTTGCTAAGAGAAATGCTATGTACCTATTTATCTCTTTAGTTAATTTCAGTTGTAGATAATTTGTAATTCATAGCTCCAAATAAGGTCTGTGCATGGTTACATTTTATTTGTTAAAGATGTAATGTGGAGTTAAGGTGTTTAATTTAGCTATTTCATGATTGTTGGTGTTGTAAAGTATGAAATGGAGAATTGATTCTATTAGTATTGGCAATTCTTTTATGATTGACAATGTACTATTAAAATATGATCACATTTTCTATATTGTGGCAAAATTATTTAAATACTTTATGCTTGTCTGTTTGTCCCATGGAAGAAAAAAGACTAATAAATTAAAAAGTTATTCGGTATTTTTTTTTATACACAAAGTGAGGTGAAAAAATAATTTTTAATTAGTCAATTCTTGCTAATTGTACTTCCATTATATTAAAATTGGCATTGCTTGTCATCATTGTTGAATAACTTCATACTTTATTTATAATTAGTCTATTCATTTTATTTGTAGAATTATCTTAATATTGATGATGTCATAAGGAATCCTTAAAAGTTTCGTACAGCTAATCGATGGATGGAAAACAACTATAGAAATCATCGATCTAAATTAAAAACATTGTGGAAAATAGTTAGCGATGCAGTAAGATCGATGGATTCAAATAATGATGATTGGAAAAAGATAATAGATCAATGGAATAAAGATACAGCAAGCATTTTGGAATCTAAGGGTGAATCTAGAAAGGTAAGTTCATAATTAGATTAATTTCCCTAAATACTTAAATAAATGGTTTCATAAATATGTTTACTTTTTTAATAAATAAAGGACTAAGGTGATGACTGAGAGAGATGTATGCAAGAGCATGAAATATTTACGTAAGGTTAGCTCCAGATCATTTATGAGTAGAAGAAATGCATATGTAAATATCTTAAGATAACTTGAGTTAGAACTTTTTATGGTAGCTTACTTATGATAATTTTACCTTGTATAAATTTACAAGTAGGTTATATTACAATAAAAAAGTTAATTTCGTATTTGATAATTTAATATGCACCAACTTCAAGTTGCTTTGTCAATGCTATTTTGCCCCTTTCTATTGATAGCATTTTTTTTAGTAAAATAGGTCGAAGGCCTAAATCAGCAATATTGAGGCTTAAGCCTAACTTCTACAGTTTATCTAGGTACACATATCTAGTTGCCTACTATAAATATCAAATAAAACCCCTTAAGGGACCCTTTTCTATTCTCTTATATTTCTTATCATTTTATAATTCTCTTCTCATGACAAAAAGGTTGTTTTAGGTATCGGAGTGATAGCATCGGAGACTTCGACGGCCTCTATAGCCATTTGTTGTTTTGCAAGTTCCTACGTAGCTATTTGTCGTTTTGTAGGTTCTGGCATACCAAAACTTTTGAGCTAGCTATCTCACATATAGAAAGTGCCTAAGTGTAGCGTGTGCTTGCTATCCTCTTTTATACAAATTGTGTAGATGTTGATCTACACAATAAATCCAAGCCTTCTCTATTTATTATGTCTTCATCACTACTTGGAATCCACTCATTAGGATATTTTATTTGTAGAAGAGGAGTACTATTCGTTAGAGATGATCAAGTACAATACAAGGATGATTCAAACTATTTTACAAGGTTACCGAACTCCGAGCTACTTTGAGCTAAAATTTAGTGATGGTCTTTACTAATTACAGCTGTTGTAATAGTGGAATCATGCTGAGCTCTACCCTTACTAAGCTTCAACATCTCGAATTGTTGAGCTACTTGTTTAAGTCATACAAAGTTGCCAAGCACTGTGGTTGAGTAGTCGAAGTTCTTTGGCTATGCCGAGTTGTTGAGAAGCTACAGCAAAATAGCAGCACAGCCACTCCGAGCTGTTTCCATCACCAAAGCTGAGCTATTCACAATCCGAGCTTCATATAATGAAGACTAAGATGTACAAATTAAGGCTTGATAAAGTGGTTAACGCTATACCTCTCTACTACACGCCAAGCTGCTATCAATCAAATTCATTCAGCAATGCCAAGTGTTTTCCAGATGAAACTTAGTAACTAAACTTGCCACTCCCAATTATGTAGGTCAGAAAAAGATAAATAGGATGAAGCCGAGCTTAGTAAATGAGCTGCTTACTTTTCAGAACACAAGTGAGTCCTAAGCTCCAATTTTGAGTGCCCCATGTCAAACCTAGATGCTATATGAACTGTATTCCACACTCCATAACATATTGGCCAACATTCTTAAGCTCATTATCGAGCTCTTTTTGGCCGGGGCTCGTCCGTGCCAAGCTCTTCATCACAACAACGAGTGCCTAATCGAGCTTGAGGCTAAAACGTAAAGAGCAACTTAGATCCACTGTCGAACTCCTCGTACCCGACAAAGAAAATCCACTCAATAGATTAGTTCAGGCTTTTTTCTAAAACAAGACGTAGAGCCGAGAGATTGAGGAAATCTAGCTAAGCTACTAATTAGAACATACAAGGCCGAGAACGGCATTTTCAATTATCGAGCCTAGGCGATTTCAAACAGAGCTTTGCCGGGTAAGTATAATAAATCGACTGAGTATTCTTCTTCATGCATACCAAAAGCTGCGATTTTACGGTCATTGCCGAGCAACTTCCCAAACTGGATTCCAAACTTCGGAGTTTAAATCTACAAGCCTTGCCGACCAAATCGATAGTTCCCGAGGCGTTCATCTCAATAGCACCGAACAGCCTATGTTCAAAAGACCAAACGAGGCTCCAAGTCGAGTTTGTCCAATAGTAGAAAGCCGAAATCTAAGCTTCTCCTTAGTGTGCAAATGTTGTGCATGATTGCGTGAACACAAGACCAATATGGGCTAGTTTGAGTCTTATCCTTCCCAAGTCGAGCTGCAGTGTTGTAGTACACAATAGCGGATTCGGATATGACAACTGCTTGCACCCATGGAGCTCACAACCGCTTACTCCATCTAGTTACATTTGAGTCCGCACTGCACTTTTGATTCTTCGTGCTCTTGGCCGCACACTTCATGCCACCGAGTAGCTATCCATAACCAAGCTACATCGGAAAGCTAATCTGTGCTCTCCAGCTCTGCCTAGCTTCAATTCAACCTGTGTTGCACACTTGAATGTTTGGACTCTGAGCTTCTCCAGGCAAACGTCTGAGCAACTTTATGAATGACGAAGCTCGCAAGATGACAACTGAGACTCAACTGTTAAATTCAGCTCCTAAGTAGCACCGACTTGATCTTCGTGGCCGATCGGTTGTATTGAGTGAACTATCAGAAGCGACTTTCTAATCCGAGATAGAATAACCAATGAACTCTTAAAACCAATATTTACTAAGCATAAACTTTACTACATAACAACTCTACATTCTCTTCGAAAAGATTAACTCAATTATTGATTTGCATCAAATGCCAAGCAACTCCTAGGACACATGCCGAGTAGGAGACTGTCTAAATTGACAAGCATCTATCCACTGTGTATTGCCCACTTGTCAATCAAGTCTACAACTCTACTGCAAAGACGAGTGTCCGACCAATCTAATAACAAAAATAAGCTCCATGCCGAGTAATGGCCCATCTCCTTGCCGAGCTATTCTTTGATGAGCTCCATACGTGCTCCACTAAAGTTACAACTCAATATGATCTGTACTCATCTCAACTCTCATGAAACGAACTCAGAGCTATATTTTTTATTGACTTGATGAGGCTGAGCTATACACTCAAAGTTCAACGCCGAGCTGCAGAATCGGACAACTCCTATCAAGCTCCTCTAATCTAATTATGCTTAGCTGCTCCTAGTACGCATGCTGAGCTGTTTTCTTTTCTTAACCCGAGCATCTAAATGCCAAGCAGCCACTAAACAGGGTCAGGTAGCTAGTGGACGAAGTCACTAAACAGTTCTGCCGACTCATTCGAGTTCATTAGTCAAACTTCACCAAGCTACATGTTTCAACTTTCCAAGCAACAATCTAAGTTGTCCATGTCAACTTCAATCTAAGCATGAGCAAGGTCAAGTGAAAGATAATTTCTGAGTTCTTGGATATCAAATGCAATCGTACAGTTCTACTGATCTACATTGTCAACATGATGTTTCCACTGATAAGTCTGAGTATCAAAGGCAACCGAGAAACTAAAATTTGAAGGCTAGGTTAACCTATCCCAGTACACCGAATGACAATTGAATCAGCCAAATATTCCTTTGCACACCTAGGTGGAATGCTAAGCTGAACATCTAAGGAGTCCCTAATAACAAGGACTTTCTCATTGTGAATCGATGAAGCATCATTCCCCTATGTTGGGTATTTGTTGAAATCATTGGGAGCTTTGTGTACTATACATTCACTACTACGTTGAGATAATTCATCGTCTGACAACCGTTCAAGCATGGTCCTTTTTAGGACATTAGCTTCATGCTGGATGCTTATACTTGTGATGTAAAGACACAAGATTAAGTCTAAGAAATCCTTACATTATATGTGTTCCCTTAAAAGTTGTTGAGCCACCTATCATAGAAAGGGTAACCGAACTAAATAAAGCCCGTGCCATGAGATTGATATCTAGTAAGATAAGAGAGCTTTAAATCCACCTATCTTTCATGTGGAATAATTAACAATTTGATCACACAAACAATAGCCACGTGAATGAAGGATAATTTCCTTGATGAATGCCATTCTCGCTTTGATACCCTTGGAGAAAAGATGAGTAAAACCCTTTGTTGTTATTTATGATCCATTCATTCATTTATTTTTATGTTACATGTTTTACATTGTCCCTTGTGCCGATCAATTGTTAATATTCACACTAAATTCATGAACAATTGTCATCTATTTACATGATGCTCCAACAAGAATTGAAAGATAGATTGAGGCTAGGGAAATGCCCTACATTTTGAGCCCATGCAAGTATAATATGCTAATGGGCTACACCTTAATAACTCTAGACCCTACACACTACAAGTGATGAGCAAGTCATATAAAATGATGATCCTTAAATCTTATATCCAATGGACGATGGGAGATGGAAATCTTTGAATCTCTAAGCCCAAAGAGAAATTTGGATGATAAGATATAGAGCCTTAAACTCTCTTAAGAGTGATAGGCATAACATTATAAGTCTAACAAAAGGACGACTAACTATATAAATACCCTAAGCCATAAAGCAGTGATGAGTAAAATATTATAGGTCCTACAACTAGATCGATGATGAGTAAGCAAGCCTAAAGTCCTATACATTAATGGACTAATGGCTAGCTATCATATCTTACGGCTTCACCTAGCATAGGTCATGCCCAACTTAAAAGACCTACATGCTTTCTTATCCTTTTCAGGTACACCAGCCTCTTTAGGCCCTTGCTGCTTCATATGCTCTAGCTTTTTTAGATCGTTACCTTTTCGGGCATATTGATATATACAAGTGCTCCAATAACTCTAAACTTATGCCTTTTTAAGCCTTTGCATCTTCAAGCATTATAGCCTCTTCAAGCCTCAAATTAAAAAATTTTATAGAGCTCCAACAAAATTGATCTCTCTATACACTCTCTTTGATGAACTTTTTGTCGAAGAGAGTAGGGGGCAAATGTTGATAGTATATTTTAGTAAAATAGGCTAAAGGTCTAAATTACTAATATTGGGGCTTAAGCCTAACTCTTAGGGTCTATCCAGGAACAATTATCTAACCACCTACTATAAATACCAGACATGACCTCCGAGTAAGGGGGCCTTAATAGGAATCAAACTGTTGGATTCTACTATTCCAACCAACTCCTGTTAAGGCAGAGTTGTTCCTTACTACCGACTAACTTTATATGTTGACCTAGGTAACTTCTCATCTCTCAATAGTTAAGTGCCGACCTGAAGTATGCTTTACTGACAGTATGAACCCTTATACGTCTACTTGGTCATGACTATGTCGATCTCTAACTTAGCAGTATTGGTGTTGAGAACCCTAGCGCACATCCACAGCTACAACTTCTTGAAAAGACCCCCTTGTTTTCTTGATACCTGATCTCAATAGTTACCAACCTAATTGTTTGTCTACTTTTACCAAAAAGTTACCCATCCATAAAGACTCATGTGTCTGAGCGATCATATGAAAAAATCCTTTGTACAAGATAGACATTTTTCTTGATTTTCTCCTTATGCCCTTTTACATTCTTTGTACATTACTTCATTAGGACTTTACCTATTTTAGTCATTTCCATTTATAGTCGTCACCTTAATATTTTAGGTAAAAATACCCATTGAAAAGGTAGCTGCATCATCATACATCAGATATTGAATATACTTCTCATTTTTTATTAACATTGACCTCTATTAGCTTGTTTACTTTACTGTTATCCTAAACCTTAAGGAAGGCTAAGTGGTAAGTACCTTAATTGGATTAGTTGATGCATCATATCGAGTTGAGCCATGAGTCCTCAATAGTTCTTCAATGTATCATATCCTTAGAGTCAATTGTGGGTTTTTCTTATTGTACCTTCATTATTGTTCATACATTTCTCTTTCCATCTTCATTTTCAAGGTTTTTGCAAGCTTGAACTCACCTCGATACCATTGCCTTTGTCATCCCTTGACATGGCGTATCATCTTAATATCATGATGAAGGTTCATTTAGGTAAGTTGTGTTTGATCTTTCTTGTGAGTAGTGTTTATTATGGTCATGTGTTGTAGTTGCATAGTAGTTAGCTGTATGTGTTTGAGTAAGTAGAAGGCATGGTAGTTTATTATAGTTGTATACTCCATTTTGCCCTATTTCAAACATATAAAAACAATGCAAGTTTTAATTAGGTTTATTGTTCTTTAGAGTAGTTGTTGCATTTGTAGATTAGTTGGACATTCGTATAGAAGAGTATGTGTGTTGTTTAGCTTGGAGGAACATAGTCTGTTGTTTCTTAGATTTTGAGTTTGTTATAAGTTTTATTATATAGAATAATGGATCATAGTGTCAATACTAGTATTAGAGATAATAATAACGGTGTTGTCTACTATGGATAGCAACCTAAAATACCCCTAAAAGTGTAGATGATGAATTGAAGAGATAGGTAACCTTATAGCCAATTTGATTAGAGTTGGTTATGCATTGGCCTTTCAACCTACCAAGGCCATGCATGATACTCCCCATGCCGCTTAACCTATGAGAGGATAGATCTTTGGTTGATAAGCTCAACGTAGAGGAGTAAGAGGACAGGTACAAAGAAGGATTGACTTAGTTGAAATGGATGACAAAGGAGAAGAAGAGTATAATGAGGAAGAGGATCAAGCTTAAGCACCTCGAACTGTTAACCATGTGAAGCTCCAAATTCTGAACTTTAATGGTTCTAAGGATGTATACAACTATCTAGATTGGGAGAAAAAGGTTGAGTGTGCTTTTAACTACTGTCAATATGAGGATTGTGATAAAGTGAAGGTTGCTACTGTAGAATTCTCAAGGTATGCTGTATTATCGTAGAAGAGCTTCTAGACCATAAGGAGGTGAGAAGGATATAGTGAAGTAAATACCTAGCGTGATATGAATAGAATTCTTAGAAATAGGTTTGTACCAAATTCTTACCTACATGATACTTTTGCTAGACTTTAGGAATTATGTTAAGGGAGCCAAAATATTGATGAGTATATTTAGGAGTTCCAAATGCTTATGATGTAATGTGAAGTAGATGACCATCAGCTCGAACAGTATCTAGATTTCTTACTAGATTAAGAAGTGACATCTAAGATATCATAGAACTCCAATAGTTTATTGTGTTGTATGGGGCTATAGGAATAGCTCAATGAGTAGAAAGACAAAGGAGAAAAAGTTAAACCGACCTCCAATAAGCTAACCTGGTTAATTAAGACAACTAGCTTAGGGAAGTTACTAAGCTTAACAAAGTGTTGAGCCGCGTATAAGAGTAGATGTTAGAGTTGAATAGAAGGGTCGACGAACTAATGGTGAAGTGCCATTGAGAACTCATGAGAAATGGCAAGGAAATATGAGGAAGATGAGCTAAATCAAGTGTTTTAATTATCAAGGGTTTAAACATATGGCTACCTAGTGTCTAAATAAAAGAACTATAATTAACAAGGGAGATGTCCTGAAGTTTGATGTGGATAGCATTGATGAAGAGCCTGAGGAGGTTACTACTAAGGGAAATACCTTCTAAGCAAAAGAACTTATTAAGGAGGAGTAGAGAGAGAACATATTCCATATCACTTGCAAAGTAAATGAGCAAGTTTCTGTGCTCATTGTAGATAGTGGAAGTTGTACCAATCCGGTGTCTGTTGACTTAGTTAAGAAGCTCAAGTTATCGACTATCATACATTTGAAGCAATATAAGTTACATTAGCTAAATGAGAAGAGAGTACTACATGTTACATAAAAAGTATTGCTACTAATCTCTATTAGCAATTACTCTGACGAAATTTTTTGTGGTGTGTTAGCCATATATGCTTCACATGTATTACTTAGCAAACATTGGCTTTTTATGGGAAGGTGGTTTTAGGAATACAAATGTGTTTGAGAAGGATTATAGGAAAATTACCTGAAACCCTATGACCTTGAGCCAAGTAAGCAGGTTGCAAGCTAAGTTGGCTTGAGGAACCATGAAGGCATTGGTTTTAAGTCAAATTGAGCTACAAGAGGCTACTAGAGCTGATATGCCAACCTTCCTTTTTGTTAGGCGACTATTAAAATTGAAGGAGCAAGTTGAACTACCTCCCAAGATTAAGGAGCTGGTGGAAGAGTATGCATGCCTATTCCCATAACAATTACCAAAAAGGGTTACCTCCTTTTTGAGGCATACATCATTATATCAACTTGATACCCAGTTCTACTATGGCAAACAAACCAGCTAATAGAGTGAATCTTGGGTAAGCTACAGAGCTTTAGAAGCAAGTCAACAAACTACTAGAGAAGGGATATGTGAGAGAGAGTCTTAGCCCTTGCGTTGTGCCTGCATTACTTGTATCGAAGCAGGATGATACTTAACATATGTATGTAAATAGTAAAGTTGTCAACAAGATTACAGTTAAGTAGAAATACCCCATCTTGAGGCTAGATGATCTGTTGAACATATTGAGTAGTGCAAGAATATTCAGTATCATCAACTTGAAGCGAAGGTACCACCAGATTTGAATGAGATAAGGACATGAATGGGAGACTACTTTTAAGACTCAACATGGCTTATATGAGTGGATGGTCATGCCTTTTATATTATCAAATGCCCTAAGCACTTTTATGAGACTAATAAATCATGTTTTGAGAGAACTTATTAAAAAAATTTTCATCATCTACTTTGATGACTTTCTTGTGTATAGTACTGACCTGGTAATGCATACTGACCATCTTCGAGTTGTTTTTGATGTGCTCTAAGTAGAGAGATTATTAAAAAAATTGAATAAATGCTATCTCTATCAAGAAGAAGTAATCTTCTTAGGTTATGTAGTTATTGGAAAAGGATTGAAAGTTGATGAAGAGAAGGTGTGAGCCATTGTTGAGTGGTCGACCCCAACTTCATGTGACAAGGTAAGGAGTTTCCATGGATTGGCATCATTCTGCCTATGCTTTATCCAAGGATTTAGTACCATAGTTATGCCTCCAATTGAGTTGACAAATGATAAGAGTAAATTACTCTACACTTTCGAAACATGTTTAGGCATAAATTGTACATAATTATGTTCATTTATAAAGTTCTTAGTATTTGATTGTGTAATATATCGATTTTAGATAATTTAAGAGTAATGAGATGATATTTATTCAAGATCAAGTGAAGAGGAGATGAAATTACACAAGAACAAGGGCAGTTTGAGCAATCATGGGCATAATAAAAGAAGATTTGAGTGCTTGGTGCTTGTTACTCCCTCCATCATGGCCATGATTGAGGGGGTAACTAAGGCAGAAGCTATTTTTCCACTTGTTTATCATGACTATGACTCTACCTCAGAAAGATGATCATGCCCTCAATCACGAGTGTCATGAAGTGAAATGTTTGCGATAATATTATCACTCCTTTAGTAACGAAGGTGATGAGAGTGAGCATGACTATTCTTCCTTAACTTTATTGTATGAACTAGTGTATAGAATAGGTCTTAACACCAGATGGTGTCTTAAAGTAGTGTATTTCTAGTGCTTTGACTAGAAGAATATAAATACACCATAATTTTCAAACAAAAAAGGATCATAAACAATACCATCAAGAACATCATGTCACCAACCCGCAAAACATACATTCATTTAGTTTTGTACCATTTTGTGTTTTGTTCATTTTTTCTTCTATACAACCATTAATGTATATCGTACCCTTCCCGGAACTACTTAAGAGAGCCGATATGACTTTATCGTTTACGTATTTGTAAGACTTCTATAGTAGAAGAAAAAGGGGGTTTTACTTTATATTGATTTCCATGTCTTATTTCTATTTAATTATGTTTCTATTATTTTATGCTATTGTTTTATCATGCGTGAGTAGTATGTTAT
This sequence comes from Lumnitzera racemosa, assembly GCA_024138005.1. Taxonomy (NCBI): domain Eukaryota; kingdom Viridiplantae; phylum Streptophyta; class Magnoliopsida; order Myrtales; family Combretaceae; genus Lumnitzera; species Lumnitzera racemosa. The sequence continues at coordinate 70,875,843 of JAMXBC010000003.1, read as the reverse complement.
GACTTGTTACATCCACTTAGTACGATTAAGTGCATAGAATGGTAGTTTCTTGATGAATTGAACTCAATTAATCAAAGTACGCTATGGTACAAGACATTGACTTAGGCTAGATTGCAATAGAATATGTCGAGAAATAATTATATTGAATAGATCTAATTCATTGGAGCACCTTACTCCTAAAAGTAGAGATATTATTAGGAAAGTTATTGTGCTCTTAAGGAAATTGATAATTTAACATATTATTAATGCGATCTAAGTTGGCTATTAATTCAGAAAAAATTCTAATAGACATGATTAGGATTAGAAGTAAGTAATTCTGACAAGAATGCTTGCATACTAGTGATTCCTTATAGATAACAGCCATTAGGATAAGATTAATGGTGATATTATGTTAAGCTGTGAAGTAAGTCTACATGTTAAGTGTGTTGTTAGTAATTGTTTTTGCAACCATTGTATTAATTAGCATTAGTTTGTGGTATTATGTTAAGTGTAGTTTAGTCAGTAATTTACGGTTTTAATAATTAATCACTTGATAAATTGGATTGCTAGATAATATGAATATTAATTAGTACTAGTGTTTGTATCCGTTCTTAGTGGTGATGACCCTATACTCATACATGCTATAAGTGATAGGTATACTTGCCTATTGAATTGAATTAAAGATAGAAAATAGGTTTATAAATTTTAAAACTTGGAAGCTCTATTTAGAGGTGATCAAGTTTTTGGTGCCATTATTAGGGAATGACATCATTAGAAAATTTAAAATTCCTATGCATTTAGCTTGTATTTGTTAATGTTTTGTTATTTCAAAAATTTTTGTGCTCGAGTTTATTTAAATTTTTATGCTTAAGTTTACATCAACTTCTTGAAGAATATTGCCATAGCTATAGGAGCAGCCATCCCTTCCTATTTTTCTCACCCTTAACTCGGAAGAATATAAGTCCTAGTTAGCCTTTAGCTCCCCCACTAACAAGTGCTACTAACTAAGCTGAAGGTGGTAGGATAGAAGAAGAACACTCTAGTGATGAGGAGGATGGGTTTGATGGAGAAGAAAGTGATGATTTAGAGGAGACCTAATGAACCTAGTAAAAAGCAAAAGGATGAGGGGTTGGGAATGAGACTAAAGAAAGGTCATTCAGGGAGGATAATGATGGCTCAGATGAGGAGATCGAAGCCGATGATGACCAACTTGTTTTCTTTCTTTTACTTTCTTTTTTTTTCTTTTTCAAACTTAGTAATTATTTGAGAGCTTAACTTAAATGATGTATTTTCAATGGAGACTCTTATATCATGTGTATGTTATCTTTTGTTTTTGTTTTGCCTTATTGGCCAGGTCTCTTTTGTTTTCCATTTTTCATAGTATTTGAAGGATGTACTGTATGATGGTTTAAGACCCAATGCATTGATCGAACTTCACATAGGGGAGTCTTATTCTTATTTTTCTTATGTTTGTTTTGAAGTTTCCCTTTTCTTATGCCTATTTGTGTTTGCTTTCTTTAGACATTGAGGGTAATGTCTCTCTTTAAGTGTAGGGAAGGGTTAATCCCGCTTATTAGACCTTACTTAAGTTTGTTTATTTCAAGTTAATAAGATTGTAGATTTGACAAAATAGCAATCAATTTTGTGAGTCAAGTTTGTATGTTACTCACTTCTTATGGACTAAGTGTACGTCACAATTGTAGGATCAAATCTAAGTGAAGCACACTTACTTACCATTTAATGAATGAATTTAGAAGTTATAAATGAATTGTAGTCTTTAGTTCAAAGTTAATTGGTTGTGTTTCTAAACTTACTAAATGATAGGATCCTTTGGCTTTGGATGAAATGTAACGTACATCATGTGATTGAGGGATGTACCATCTATAAGAGAGCAAAAAGTTGAATAAAACAAGAAAAGGTAATGCCTCTGCTTATTTCGACCAGACTATGGGTTGACGTAAGTATGGATTTTGTCATCAAATTAGCCCAAACTACTTGAGGCAAAGACTCTAAATGGTTGTCATGGATAGGTTTAGAAAAATAGCACATTTTATGTCCTATGCCAAAACTTATGATACTTCAGCTATTGCTTTTTTTTTTTTTTAGCAGGAAATAGTTTGCTTGAATGGAGTGTCAAGGAGTGTAGAGTTAAATAAGGACCTAAAATTCATGACCCATTTCTGTAGAGCTCTATGGTGTTAGATGGAAACTAAACTATTATTCAACACCTCTTGCTATCCCTAAATCGATAGCTAAATAAAGGTTGTCAATTGCACCTTAGGTTCACTACTTCAAGTTGTAATTGGAAACAACTTAGCTAAATGGGATATTTGCTTACCTATGATAGAATTTGCTAACACTAAGCATGCTCCATTTTTTATTTTTTATGGCTTCAATCCCAAACTACCTCTTGAACATGCCCTGATGTTTCCCATTGACCAAGAAGACCCAAAAGCAAGAACTAGAGCCTAGTTCATCCAGTAGATCTACCAAGGAGTTACTTAGCACAATGACTAAGCTACCATGAAACTAAAGGAGAAAGGTAAAGGAAGAAAGACCGATCAATTTTCGCTTGGTGACAAAGTATAGCTATACTTAGGGAAGGAAAGGTTTCTAAGCAAAAGGAAGAGTAAGCTATTTGTTAAAGTAATTAGACCCTTCAAGATCCTCAAGAAGATTAATGACAATACTTACCAATTAGAGCTACTATGTTGCAAATCGTGACCAAGAACAGACAAGGTCGGTTACTCGATAGGTTCGAGCTCACAGAAAGCTTGAAAAAGGACTAATAGGGAAAGTATGAAAGGGCAAAAATGAAGAATGAAATAGTAAGTAAAGCTCACAAAGAGCTCTAAAGGATATGACATAACAATGGAACTTCTAAGGACTCATGGCTCAATTCGATATGATGTATGAATTTGTTCAGTGAGGTTACTCACCGCCTAACTTTACTAAAAGGAAATGATAAGAGTGATGCCAAGTGTAAACAAACAGTATTTACGTAATAAGAAAACATACTTAAAGAGTATATTAAGAATGATCTGGTCTCTATTATAAGTATAAGGGTATTTATACCCATAAGTTAGGGGAAACTTTCCTAAAAAGGAAAAGACAAAAAAGGTATTTCATAAGGAAGTAATGTACAAGATATAAAAAGGTAAAACTGAATATAAAAGAAAAACAATCATTGGTGCAATGAATTCTACACATGATATTATATACATAGTGATGCTACATTGGCAAGGTTATTAGAAGATGCGGAAAAAAAGTACAGACAGATGGGCTTGTTCGAGTAGGAATGGCTTAGTCAATCCAAACTCTCTCTCTTAGGTTCTCGGTAAGGAAGATGTCGAGTAATTGGTTAACTCGGTGCTTGAGAATAATCATTAATTTAGCATACTATAGAACAATGGGCAATCATTCAGCATTGCATAAATGGTGACTTGGTAAGGAAGTACTCGATTTCGGTAGGGGTTGGTTGGAACAAAAGGATTCATCATTGCAACCCCTCTAGTCTTTGGGCTCGGCTATAGGTCAAAGGTTTAGTAACCTAATTCCCATCATTCCTTTTGAGTTGTTTTGGATTGAGGATCAAATCTGTATGGTGTTTTGCTCAATTCTCTATCAAGGTGATGTAAATTAAGGTCGACAATGTTGAAGGCGTTAGAAACTGCATAATCTTTGGGAAATTCCAACTTATAGGCATTGTCATTGATTTTCTAGAGGATTTTGAAAGGTCCTTTTACTCTTGTAGATAATTTGTTCCTCCTCTTATCCGGGAACCATTTCTTACTGAGGTGCAGCTATACCAATTCTCCTAATGGAGGTCAATCTTTCTTTTATCTCGGCGAAACTCCTCTCCTCCCTTTCTCTCCATCAGAAGTTGGTGTTCTTCTTTATTAACTTGGTAAGTGGTGAGGTGAGGGAGCTGAAATTCCTGATAGATCTTTTGTAAAATGAAGCTAGTCCATGGAAACTTCTTACGTCGATACAAGTAGTAGGATTCAACCACTTGACAATTGCTTGGATCTTCTCATCATCAACTCGCAAGCTTCTTCCATTGACAACATAACCCAAGAATACCACTTCTTGTTGGAAAAAAAAATATCTTTAAATTATCGAATAGTCTCTTGTTACTGAGGATATTTAAGACTGCTCTAATGTGTTTACAATGACTCGACATGTTCGCATTGTAAATTAGGATGTTGTTAAAGTATACCATGGCATGCTTCCCTATGAGATATATCAGTACATGGTTCATTAGTCTCAAGGGGATTTGATGGTAGCTAGATTTAAGATCAATTTTGCTAAAAATCTTAGCTCCACTCAGCTCATCTAACATGTCTTCCAGCCTCGGGATCGGATGCCTGTATTTGATTATGATTTTGTTCATAGCTTAAATGTCTACATACATTCGCTAAGTCCCATCCTTCTTTAGTACTAGAAGTGCAGGTACAGTACAAGGGCTTAGACTCTCTCTTACATAGCTTTTCTCCAACAACTCATTAACTTGATGTTGGAGTTCAGAAGCTTGCTCGGGATTCATCCAATAAGCTAACTTATTAGGCAATATAGCACTGGGTACTAAGTTAATGAAGTGCTCTATACCTTGAGTTGGGGGAAACCCCTTAGGTAACTGTTATGAGAATAAGTATTCATCTAACAACTCCTTGACCTCTTAGGTTAACTCACCTTACTCCTTCATTTCCAATAGTCACCTAACAAACATAAGGTTTTGCTCGTTAGCATTGATGGCCTCTCTAAGCTCAACTTTACTCATCACTAGAGCCTTCTTCAATGTGAAAGCAAGTTTTGTTTGTAACTTATTAACTTCTCTCAATGGCATCGAATTTAGTGAGATCTTTCGATCATCCTTCTCGAACATATATGTATTCCTGTAGTCGTCATGTATAACTCTCCTATCAAAAAACTATGGCCTACCTAGCAATATGTGAGAAGTGTACATAGGCAGTACATCGCAGAGAATCTAGTAATAGTAATTCCCTATAGTGATCGGCAATAGTATTTGCTGAGTGACATGTAATGTTTCTTTTTCACTCAACCATTGCAACTTATATGGCTTCAGATGTGAAACAGTCAAGAACTTCAGTTTTGAAACAAGATCGATTGATGCCAGTATAGCTTCCATTATCTATGATGAGGTCGCACATTTGATCATTCACCTTACAGGAGGTATGGAACAAATTCTCTCTCTACTCCTCCTCTCATAAGGGTTCCATGTTCATAGTGCATCGGACAACTATAAGTAACTGATCTAAGTCTTCAGGAAATATGTCCTCCTCAATCAGCTTTTGCTCTCTTAATGGGAACCTCCTCCTTAAGTTCCTCATTCATACTATCCACTTCTAGTTTTAGGACGTCTCCCTTGATGACCATTGTCCATCGATTTGGGCGTTGAGTAGCCATGTGTCCAAACCCATGCCACTTGAAGCACTTGATCTAGTTACTCTTTCTACTAAACCCTTGCCCTTTCTCATCCATTTATGTTGGCACCACATCATCAAGTTGGCCTTTCTGCTTAACTCGGTACTTTGCAGAGTTTGGTGACTTACCTGTCCTCGTCGATTAGTCAGAATCCTTACCGATACTCGGCTTTTTCTTTGTCTCTCTACTCACTAGGCAATCCTAATAGCTTCATCCATGGTGCCAAATCGTTGGAGCTTTACGATATCTCAAATGTCTCCTCTCAACTTAGTAATGAGTCTTGAGATTGTTTGAGCTGGTAGCTCCTCCACTTTGTAACGTATCATAAGCATTTGAAAGTTTTGAACATACCCATCAATTGTTCAACCTCTCTATCTTAGCTACTAAAGCTAAGTGAAAGTGTCTTGGAGATAGGTTTCCTATATGAATATGTTTTTGAGTATCCTCTTCATCCCTAACCAAATATTAATCTCTCGATACCCCTCTTATCTCTTTATGGTCCTCAAATTCTTCTACCATATTGCGGCATATTTGGAGAACTCAATAGCAACAATTCTCACCTTCTCATAATCTTTGTAATGATGATAATCAAATACACGCTTCACCATCTCTTCCCAATCTAGATACTCATCAGCATTCCTAGATCCATTGAAACTCAAAATCTAAATCTTTACGTGGTCGAATGCTCTAGGGATTCGTATACGCTCTTCTTCAAAATACTCTTCTTCCACTTCGTCAAGGTCTCTCAGGTCTATCCTTTGCCTCACTCGTCTGCCAACTCTTCTACCTTGAACGGGGTCGAGTTGGGTTCTGACTTATAATAGGTTGAGTAGCTTGTAGAGTGTTTTATGTGGCCTTAGTAGGTCGGTAAGATAGCGTATGAATAGCTCGGATCATATCTACTAAGAGTTTAGCTACCTCATCAAGTTTCTCATCAGTGCTTTTAAGAGTTCCTTGAGATTGTTGTCTATGATGGACAACTCCACTGTCATCACTAGTACCAACATTCATACATGGGTCTATCATTTTTACTCATAGATTCGAACTCAAACAAATACTTTAAGAAGTTAATAGTTAACAATACAATAGTCAAAAGAATATAGTAACTTGCTCTGTTTCACACACGTAAAGCAGAGTATAACAGAACTTTAAAAAGAACTACTACAATTCATACAAAACCTCCGTTTTGATACTAAGATGTTGTGAATCGTAACCAAGAATGGACAACACTGGTTACTGGATGGGTCTGAGCTTATAAAAAGCTCAAAAAAGGATCAATGGGGAAAGTGTAAAAGGGAAAAAATAAAGAATGAAACAGTAAGCAAAGCTTACAAATAGCTTTAGAGGATATGATGCAGCAATGGAACTTTCGAGGATTTACGTCTCAATTCGATATGATGTACAAATTGGTTTAGTGAGATTACTCGCTACTTAACCTTGCTTAAGGGTAAGGATAAGAGTGATGCCGATAGTAAACAAACAGTGTTTACGTAAGGAAGAAAAGGTAATCAATGAGTGTATTAAGAATGATATGATCCTTGTTATAAGTACAGGGGTATTTATACCTTAAGTTAGGGTAACTTGCCTAAAAGGGAAAAGACAAAAAGGGTATCTCTTAAGGAAGTAATATACAAGATAGAAAAGGGTAAAAATGAATATACAAGAAAAAAAATCATTAGTGCAATGGATTCTACACATGATACTATACATAGGATTTGCTACATTGGCGAGGTCATTAGAAGATGTAGAAAAAAAGTATATATAGATGGGCTTATCCAAGAAAGGATGGCTTTGTCAGTTCGGACTTTCTCTCTTAGCTTCTTGGTAAGGAAGATGTCGAGTAATTGGTTGGCTCGACACTAGAGAGTAATCATCAACTTAACAAACTATAAAAAAAATGGGTGGTCACATGGCATGGCATGAAAGGTGACTCGGTAAGGAAGTACTTGGCCTCGGTAAAGGTTGGTTGGAACAAAAAGATTTGTCATACCAGCTCCTCTAGTCCTCAGGCTCTACTGTAAGTTAAAGGTTTGGTAGCCTGATTACCATCATACTAAAGGACTTGGAAGTGTCGGATATGTTCAATGTAGTTGACTTCAGCCCCTATTGATTTGAAGAAGGCTTAGATGAGAACTGATTGGATTTGATCCCAAATCCTAACCAACCTAATAAGGATGATAAGAATCAAACTACCAGTCCTTTAACCCCAACCTAAGCATAAGGACTTAAGGGACTAGTGAAGCGGATCATACTATTCTATCTAACTCCTGTTGAGGCTATGTTGATCCCTATTGCTAACCAACTCCATATGTTGAGCTAAGTAACTTCTCATTTTTCAATAGTCAAGTACCGACATGATGTATGCTCTACTAAAGGTTTGACCCCTTACATGTCCATTTTGTCATGACTTGCCCGTGGTTGTTAAAATTGTGAGTCGAAAATACATATCTATGAGTCTATAATTTTATAATGTTTTTCTCAATTAAAATAGATGTAAAATCATTTATGTGCGAACTTTTAGTAAAGTTATGAACTTTTAATGAAGTTATGAACTTTCATATATGATTTTACAAGTTTACAATTTTACTAGTTTTGTACGATTTTATACAATTCTACTAATTCTATACATTCAAATGAATAGTAGAATTGCAATTTTGACAACCATGACTGTGCCAACCTTTAGCTCGTTAGTATTGGTGCCAACAACTCTAGTGTACATTTATACCCATTACTTCTTTAAAGGATCGCCAGGTCTGCTCGGCACCTTAGCTTGGCAATCACCAACCTAATCATATGTTTTGTCGACTTCTACTAGAAAGTTACCCATTTATAGTGAGCTACATGCCCAAGCAATCATATGATAGAATCCTTGGTATAAGACATGTTTTCCTTGATTTTCTCTTTATGCCACTCTCTATTCTTTGAACATTACTTCTTTATCACTTTACCATTTTTAGTCATTTCTATTTATAATTGTTGCCTTAATATTTTTTATGTAAATACCCATTGCAAAGGTAGCTACATCATCATAGATTAGATATTGAATATAGTTCTCATTTTTCATGAAAATTGCTCTATCAACTTGTTTACTTCAATCTTATCCTAACCCTTAAGTAAGGTTAAGTGGTGAGTAACTTTATTGGATCAACTCATATATCATATTGAGTTGAGCTATAAGTCCTTAGTAGTTCCCTAGTATGTCATATTCTCAAAGCTGATCATGGATTTTGTATATTTTACTCTCATTGATGTTTATGCATTTCTCTTTCCATCTTCGTTTTCAAACTTTCTTTAAGCTTAGATCCACCTCAATATGGTTGCCCTTATCTGCTCTCAATGCGGCATAGAAGATTCTCTTTCATTCTCTCATATTTCTTATCACTTTACAATTCTCTTCTCATGATAAGAGCGTTGACTTAGGCATTAGAGTGACTACGTCAGAGCTTCTTTTGGCACCTCTCATAGCTATTTGTTATTTTATACATTCCTACATACCATGATAAGAATCTACAGTCAGCACTTTCCAAGAAAGGCAACAATGCAAAGTCTAAGCTCAATAAGTGAGTCTTCCTTAGAATATAACCTTAGTATACGACAAATGGTGATCTATATGTTTCTTGTTTTAACATATCTTTTTATTTCTTCATTGTGTTTGACACTTGCTTATTCTAACCAAACTATAGGCTGGCCTAAGTATGGATTTTGTCCTTGGATTACCTCGAATTACCTAAGCCAAAGACTTTGCAATGGTTACTATGGATAGGTTCTAAAAAATGGAACATTTTGTGCCCTATGCCAAATTGAACAATGCTTTAGCTATTGCTTCTTTTGTTTTTGTGGGAAATAGTTCGTTTGCATGGAGTGTGGTACCAAATAGGGACCTAAAATTCTAAGTCATTTCTGAAGAACTCTATGGTATTGGCCATGAACTAAACTACTATTTAATACCTCTTGCCATCCCCAAATCGATGGCTAGACAGAGGTTGTTAACTGTACCCTAGTTTCATTGCTTCGAGCTGCAGTAGGAATGAACTTAGTTGACTGGGATGTCTGCTTGCTTGTGGTATAATTTGTTTACAATAGAGTAGTATATGCTAGTATTAGACACACCCCATTTAAGGTCATTTATGGCTTCAATCCTGATTTGCCCCTTAACTATACCCCAATTCTACCTATTGACTAGGAAGACCTAGCAGCAAAAGCTACAACCCAATCCATCCAGTAGATCTACTAATGAGTTGCTTAATACATTGACCAAGCTACCAATAAACTAAAGGAGAAAGGAAAAGGAATAAAGACTAAACAATTTTAGCCTAGTAACCAAGTATGGCTACACTTTAGCGAGGAAAGGTTTCTAAACAAGAGGAAGAGCAAGCTATCTACTAAAGTTGGTAGACCCATAAAGATCCTTGGAAGATTAATGACAACACTTATGAATTAGAGTTGCCCGAGGACTTCGAAGTGTTTGATGTGTTCAATGTTGTTGATCTCAGTCCTTAACAATATGAGAAAGACTTGTCATGAGAGTTAGGCTACCGAACCTCTGACTCATAGCCAAGCCTGAGGACTAGAGGGGTTAGCACAACAAATCCTTCTATTCCAACCAAACCCTACCGAAGTTGAGTACTTCCTTACCAAATCACCTTTCATGCCAAGCCATATGACTGCCTATTTTTCTGTAGTATGCCGAAATGAAGATTACTCTCTAGATCTAAGCTGAACAATTACTCAGCTCTTCCTTGCTACCAAGCAGAGACAAAGAGTCTAGACTGACTAAGCTATCCATGCTTGGACAAGCTCATTTGTCCATTCCTTTTGTTCGCATCATCTAACGACCACGCCAATGTAGCATCATTACATGTATAATATCACGTGTAGAATTCGTTGCACCAATGATTGTTTTTTTTTTTGTATATTCATTTTTACCCTTTTATATCTTATACATTACTTTCTTAGGATATATCCTTTTAGTCTTTTCCTTTTTAGGTAAGTTACCCTAACTAATGAGTATAAATACCCTTACACTTGTAACAGAGATCATATCATTCTTAATACACTCTTTGAAGGCTTTTTCTTTCTTACGTAAATACTGTTTATTTACTCTTGGCATCACTTTTATCCTTTCCCTTAACCAGGGTTTGGTTGCGAGTAACCTCACTAGACCAATTCATACGTCATATCGAATTGAGCCATGAGTCCTTAGAAGTTTCATTAGTGTATCATATCCTCTAGAGCTGTTCGTGGGCATTGCTTTTCATTCTTCATATTTGCCCTTTCACACTTTCCCCATTGATCCTTTTTTTGAGCTTTTTGCAAGCTCGGACCCATCTAGTGATCAACATTGTTAGTTCTTGGTTATGGTTCCTAACATCTTGGTATTAGAGGAGGTTTCGTGTGAATTGTAGTTCTTTTTGAAGTTCTATTGTACTTTGTTCCATGTGTATGAAACAGAGCAAGTTTCTTTGTTCATTTGACTGCTATGTTGTTAATTGTTAGCTTCCTAAAGTGTTTATTTGAGTTTGAATCTAGGAGGAAAAATGACAAACCCAAGTATGAATGTTGGTACCGGTGATGATAGTGGAGTTATCCACCATGGACGACAATCTCAAGGAACTCCTAAAAGCACTGATGAAAGACTTAATGAGGTAGCTAACCTCTTAGTAGATATGACCTGAACTATTCATACGTTGTCTTACCGAACCACTAAGGTTGCACAAAATACTTTATAAGCTACTCAACCTGTCAGAGGTTAAAACTTAGCTTAACTTGTTTGAGTTAGAGGAGTTGGCAAACAAGTGAGGTGAAGGATAGACCTGAGAGAGCTTAATGAAGAGGAAGAAGAGCATTTTGAAGACGACCATGTACGAATTCCCAGAGCATCTAATCACATGAAACTTTAGATTCTAAGTTTCAATGGATTTAGGAATGCTTACGAATGTCTGGATTCGGAAAGGATAGTAGAATGTGTTTGATTATTATCAGTACAAGGATTATACGAAGGTGAGAACTATTGTTGTTGAGTTCTCCAAATACGCTGCAATTTGATGGAAGAATTTTCAAGCCATGAGGAGACAAGAGGGGTATCGAAAGATTAATACTTAGCCAGAGATGAAGAGGATAGTCAGAAACAGATTTGTATTGGAAACCTATCTCTAAGACACATTCACTTGGCTTCAGAAGCTGAGACAGGGAGGTCGAATAGTTGATGAGTATGTTTAAAACTTTTAAATGCTTATGATACATTGTAAAGTGGAGGAGCTACTAGCTCAAATAGTCTCAAGATTTATTATTAGGTTGAGAGGAGACATTTAAGACGTCATGAAGGTCCAACAACTTGGCATAATAGATGAGGCTATGAGGATTGGCTAACGAGTAGAGAGGCAACGAAGGAGCCGAGTACTAGCGAGGATGCCAATTAGTTGACAAGGATAGGTAAGTCACTAAAATCTATTGAGAACCAAGCCGAGTAGAAAGGTTGATGTTTGAGCCGAGTAGAAAAGTTGACCTAATGATGTTGTACTAACCCGAATGTATGAGAAGGGGCAAAGGTTTTGTAAGAAGAGCAACTAGATCAAGTGCTTCAAGTACTAGGGCTTCGAATACATAGCTACTTAGTGCCTGAATCAATAGACGATGGTCATCAAGGGAGACATCCCAAAATTATAAGTGGAGAGTACGGATGAAGAACCCGAGGAAGAGGTTCTTATTGAGAGAGAAAGTGCCGAAAAAGAGCTAATTGAGGAGGATGCACTTCTTGAGGACTTAGATCAGTTACTCATGGTTGTTTGACACACTATGAACATGGAACCCTTATGAGAGGAGGAGAAGAGAGAGAATTTGTGCTGTACCAACTATAAGGTAAATGAAAAAATGTGCGCCCTTATAGTAGATTGTAGAAGTTGCACTAATGTAGTATTAACCGATCTTGTTTCAAAATTGAAGTTGTTGATTGTTTCACATTTGAAGCCATACAAGTTGTACTAGTTGAGTATGAAAGGACCATTACATATAGCTCGACAAATGTTACTGTCGATCACTATAGCGAATTACTTTAATTAGATTCTTTGTAACGTACTACCTATGTGCGCTTCCTACGTATTCCTGGGTGGGGTATAGTTGTTTGACAGGAGAGTTACACATGACAGCTATAGGAATACATATATATTCATGAAGGATGAATGGAAGATCACGCTGAATCTGATGTTGCTGAGAGAAGTTAATAAGTTATAGAAAAAACTTTCTCGTAGATTGAAGAAGGCTCTAGTCATAAGTAGAACCGAGCTTTGAGAGGCCATCAATGAGTTGACCTTCATGTTGGTTAGGTAACTACTAGAAATGAAAGAGCAGGGTGAGTTACCTTAAGAGGTCAAGAAGTTGTTAGATGAATATGTTGAACAGTTCCTAGAACAATTATCTAAGGGATTGCCCCTAACTCGAGGCATAGAGTACTACATTGACTTAGTACCTGGTGTTGCTGTAAACCCCTAAATTTTTTGATCTAGCATCTGAAGTAGACTTAAGTATGTTAGATAATCTAAGAGTTGACAAAGCTAATGAAAGCAAAAACCCTACAATAACTATTCAATCGAGTATAAAATTTTTCTACTCTAAATATATGTAAACACTAAAGATTTTATCCGAAAGTAATATAAACCCTAAAACTATAACTTTAAGGATAGAATAGCACTAAATCACCATCATTTAACCTTAAACCCTAATTGATAATATAGCCTTAGTATTATACTAAATCATTGGTAAAAGCTTAAACATCACTTTCAATTATTCATAAATACATATAATACTTAAGTAATCCTTTAGGAACTAAAATATTGTATCGTAAATCACATTCATCTTCTAAGTATATAATTAGGTTAGTATTATATAGAGTAAAGGGTTTAGTTGATGCTTAGGTTACATGCAGTAAACATTAATACCCTATATGACACTTTTCATCTTAATTATACTAAGTAGCTTACCAAATAGTGTATATAGGATATAAATACCTAATGGAAGATCTCATTATTTATTTTTACTAATCAATTCACTAAACTTCTTATTTCCTTTCATTTCCTTAATCTTTCTCCTAATTTTCCCTGATTACTTTATTATGTACACTAAATGGCATATATTTTTGGAAAGTTGTCCAAGTCAACACATACTGACTAAAGTCAAAAGGTTGACTAAGTCAGCATATGGAAAAGTCAACAAAATGTCACTTTCATTTTATACTTATCTCTTCCATTCTAATGATTTCTTTTCTTTTCTTTTCTTCTATCTTTTTCTTCTCTTTTATTTTCCATTTGTGCCGTCCATCCTTGTCCCCTTCTAGACCCTACTTTCTTCTTCTTTTTAAACACAAAACAAAATAAAACCAAGTCCTTTACCCCACCTCCATAACCGTAACCTCCCTTTCCCTTTCACTTTTTCTAATTTTCAAACTTTGCAACTATATTTCAAGGAGAAAACAAAGGTATGTTATTATGTATTGCTCCATATTATCTAACAGTTAGATGAATAGGTAGGTTAGTTTAAGAAGTTTATGTCTTGTGTACATATATGTTGATTAAGGCTTAAAGATTCAATTTTAATGTTTAGAAGTGTAGGATAGCCTTAGTAAATGGAAGAAGAGCATGTGTTCATGTATCTAAGTATGTGTATATAAGAGTATACTAGATAAATACATATATAAAGAACTTTGCATATAAGAATCCAATATGTACATAATCCAAAATAAGGCATATACCAACTATAAATACATATACCATGTTAAATATACCCTTAAAATACAAAAAAAAAATGAAATTTGAGAAGCTTTTTTAAGAGGAATTTTAGGCATACGAAAATATATAAAAATACGTATATTACCTTATGTGTATATAGGTATATGTACAAGTATAAATACGGTATATATATAAGTATATGTATAAGTATACTAGTACACATATAAGTATAGAAAAGGTATAAGTATATACTTAACATATGTAAAGTATACATAAGACACTTAAGCATGACTTAAGATATTATGTAATCAAATAATGATATAAGCAATGATGTAATTAAAAGATGATATAAGCCATGACATAAGCAAATGATAACATAAGCGATTGATGACATAAGCATAAGCTTATAAAATAATAACTTATAAGATTACATAAGAGTATAACATAAGTATATACATGTAGTTAGGGTCCAAAAATCTTTTAAACCCTAATATACTACCTAAATTGAATTAAACCTAATTAAGTACATGAGTTAGTAATACCATGTACTTATTTACTAGTTAATTCAGTTCTTACTAGCGTTATTATATCGTAATGATCAGGTAATCTAGAAATGGGCAAAGATCTCCTGATTGATGACTACGACTAGAGCGAGTCATCATGGTTGAGTGAGTATTTACCCTTTGATTCTAATATTATTGTTAATTGACTGGTATGTGGGGTCGGGAAATACTTGTGTATGTTATTATGTATAGAGTTGTGAATTTACCTTAAGTATATATAATACTTTGTTTGTTGTATAGTAGTATAGAAAATGATTGTGTGTACTATTAAATAGTCACATCATAATTAGACTTAATTACACTCGGCTTATAAGAATAAACTGGTACATGCATCAACATGCATTGCATAGACATAATTCCGACCGTTACATCACACGGAGGTAAAGAGAGGCTATTTAGGGGTTGTTATTATAAATTTATTGGTTTTGTACGGTGCACTTATACAAAATGGCCTTACCTTAGCTTGTGGGAATACTAAGCATTAGAGGTACCAACCACTTGGCTAAGGGTTGAATCTAGAGGCCTCCATTTAGGGGTGAGTATAAAATACGGGGGCCTACTTACGATTATACTAGAACTTAGTTTTTGTGAAATTAAAAGACTTGTTCGATTTAGGTGCAGAATATAGAGTTCTATAATAAGGTAAGTTGTAGTATAATACTCGGATCTGATTGGTGCCGTATATACTCTAACCCTGACTTCGGAGGGTGTTAAATCTAAGTTACGTATATAGATTAGTTAACTATACGTATTGTTTGGCATTCTATTCAACTATTCATTCATATGCATGAACATAATGTATTTATAACTTGTCTGTGGTATGGCTAAAGGTTTTGCTCACTAAGCTTAAGCTCACACTCCCTTAGACTTTTGTTGCAAGATAATTTGTTCGTTGAGGCTGGTCGGGGGATGATACAAGTTAGCTTGGGGACTTGGGCTAGAGTGAGCCATCCAGTATATTGAGAGAACAAATTATGTAGATTTTTACTTATGTACTTTTATTTTATCAGCAATATAGACTTAGAGATACTAAATTTCTGTGTATTGTAAACTTTGTAGTTTAAATTTTATATAAATATGTTTGTGTGATGATATCATATGGATCTGTATGTTCTTAAGAAACGAGTGGTTGTAGGGCTTTGTATATAGTGAGAAGAGTTCATGATTGGAAGGGTAACTAATTAGGGATTCTTCGTACAGTATATGGCGTCTACTACGACTAGACCATCCTTAGTTCGTAACAGTTGCACTGCCAAATAAGCTAACTTATTGGTTGAATCCCGAACTGGCTTTTGATGTCCAACATCAAGTCAATGAGTTGTTGGAGAAAGACTATGTGAGAGAGAGTTTCAACCCTTATGCTGTGCCTTCACTTCTAGTACCGGAGAAGGATGAAACTTAGGAGATGTATATAGACAATCGAGCTACGAAAAATATCATGATCAAATATAGGTATCTAATCCCGAGGTTAGAAGACATGTTGGATGAACTGAGTGGAGTCAATATTTTCAATAAGATTGATCTTAAATTTGGCTGCCATCAAATCCTCATGAAACTAGGTGATGAATGAAAGATTGCATTCAAGACACGACATGGACTTTACCAGTGGATGGTCATGCCCTTCGGCTTATCGAATGCTCCAAGTACTTTCATGAGACTAATGAACTACGTACTAAGACATCTTATAGGGAAGTGTGTCGTAGTATACTTTGATTGCATCCTGATCTATAGTGCCAACATGTTGAGTCATTATAAGCAATTTAAAGTAGTCTTGAATATCCTTTGTGTTGAGAGACTATTTGGTTATTTAAAGAAATGTTGTTTTTGTTAGAAAGAAGTGGTATTCTTAGGATATGTAGTCAGTAGAGGAGGCTTGCAAGTTGATGATGAGAAGATCTAAGCAATTGTTGAGTGGCCAAATCTTACTATTTGTGCTGACATGAGAAGTTTCCGTAGACTGGCTTCGTTCTACAATGGATTTATTAGGAATTTTAGTACCCTTGCTACACCACTTACCGAGTTAACAAAGAAGAACATCGACATCCGATTGGGAGAAAGGAAGTTAAGAAGTTTCGTCGAGATAAAAGAATGATTAACCTTTGCCCTGGTTTTAGTATTACCCGACTTCAACAAATTTTTTGAGCTGGAATGCAATGCATCTAGCATTGGGATAAATACTATCATATTGCAGGAAGGCCGATCGATTGCCTTCCATAGTAAGAAGCTCCAAGGACCCCAATTGAATTATTCTATGTATGATAAGGAACTTTTGGCACTGATCTAAGTAATGTAAGTATGGCAACATTATTTACTATCGAGAGAATTTGTGATATATATTAACCATGAATTGTTGACGTACCTTTGGAGTCAGACCAAGTTGTTGAAACAGTAAGCAAGGTGGGTTGAATTCTATAGAGGATTCAATTTTTTAATAAAGTACAAGCAAGGAAAGAGCAACATAGTTGCAGATGCTCTTTTAAGGAGATATACACTTTTATCAAAACTGTAGACCAGACTGTTTGGGTTTGCTAGTATTAAAGAATAGTATTATGAGGATCCATACTTTGGACCCATAGTTTCGCAATGTGTGGATGGGAGGACAGTAGACGTGTATCATGTGGAAGATGGCTACTTGTTCTAAGATGGAAAATTATGCATGCTAATTTGTTCATTGAGAGAGCTATGAGTCAAGGAAGCCTACAATAGAGGTCTCTCTGGACATTTTGGGAAAAGGAGTACCTGTAGACTGATAAATGGCATTTTCTTTTAGCTGAGAATGAGGAAAGATGTGCACCAAGTTGTTGAAAGCTATGTTGTGTGCAAAAAAGCTAAGTGCTAAGCTGAGTAAGGGAAAGCAATACCCTTACCTGTTTCGATGAAGTCATAGATTGAATTAAGCAAGGACTTTGTTCTTAGATTGCTGCAAATTTCCCGAGGCAAAGATTCTGTAGTGGTCATTGTAGATCGGTTTAGTAAGACAAATGATGCTTCGACTATTGCTTGTCTTTTCTTATAAGAGATTATGTGGATACACGGCGTATCAAGAAGTATAGTCTTTAATAGAGACCCGGAATTCTTGAGCCATTTCTGAAAAACCCTGTAGCATTGGCTGGGAATTAAATTACCTTTCAGTAACTCATATCACTCCCAAATTGATGGCCAAACAAAAGTGGTTAATTGTACTTTGGGGTCATTGCTTTGAGCTGTAGTAGGAAAGAACTTAGCTAATTGGAACATCTGCCTACCAATGGTAAGTTTGCCTATAACCAAACAGTACATGACACCACTAAGCAAACTTCCTTCGAGCTAGTCTATGGATTCAATCCTGAATTGCCCCTTGATTATGACCTTGTACTAATACCTATGCAAGAAGACCCTAATGCATTGACCAGAGTAGAATCCCTTCAACACATCTATGATAAGGTCAATCAGCATATCGACCAAGTTGCTAGAAGAATGTGAGAAAAGACCAAGGGTAGAACAGCTGAACAATTTCAGCCAGTAGACTTGGTATGGCTGTACCTTTGTAAGGAATGGTTCCCAAACAAGAGGAAAAACAAATTATCTCCAAGAGTAGAAGGACCTTTTAGAATCCTCTAAAAAATCAATGACAATGCCTATAGGTTAGAATTTCCTAAGGATTATAGGGATCTAATGCCTTCAACATTGCCAACCTTAGTCCATATCACCTTGACGGAGAACTAAGCGAACACCATTCGAATTTGATCCCAAATTCAAAATAACTTGGAGGGAATAATGAGAATCAAGTTACCAGACCTTTGACCCATAGTCGAGGCCTAGGATTAGAGGGGTTGGCACGATGAATCCTTCTATTCCAACCAACCCCTACCAAGGCCGAGTACTTTCTTATCGAGTCACCTTTCATACTGAGCCATATGATTGCCCATTTTTCTATAGTATGCTGAGTTGATGATTACTCTTTAGCACTGTGCCGACCAATTACTCGGCATATTCCTTGTCGAGAAGTTGAGAGAGAGAGTTTGGATTAACTAAACCATCCCTACTCGAACAAACCCATCTGTCCATATATTTTCTCTACATCTTCTAACGACCTCGCCAACGTAGCATTGGTACGTATATAGTATGATGTGCAGATTCTATTGAACCAATGATTGTTTTTTTTATATATTCATTTTTACCCTTTTGTATCTTGTACATTATTTCCTTAGGAAATGCCCTTTTGTCTTTTCCTTATTAGATAAGTTTCCCTAACTTATGGATATAAATACTCTTGTGCTCATATAAGAGATTAGATCATTCTTAATACACTCTTTGAGTACTTTTTCTTCCTTGTGTAAACACTGTTTGCTTACTCTCGGCATCATTGTTATCCTTTCCCTTAAGCAAGGTTAAGTGGTGAATAACCTCATTGGACCAATTCGTACATCATATCGAATTGAATTGTGAATCCTTGAAAGTTATATTAGTGTGCCGTATCCTTTAGAGCTATTCGTGGGCTTTGCTTACTATTTCAGTCTTAATTTTTACCCTTTTGTACTTTCTCCATTAATCCTTTTATGAGCTTTCTACGAAGCGACTGGCTTTGTTTGTCATTGGTCATGGTTCACAACAACTTGGATGAGAACTAGCTAGATTTAATCCCAAATCCTAATAAACCTAGCAAGGATGATAGGTATTAAATTATCATACCTTTAACCCCAACCCGAGTACAGGGACTTAAGGGACTAACGAAATGAATTCTACAATTTTAGCAAACTTCAACTAAGGCCGAGTTAATCCTTATTACCAACCATTTCCATATGCTAAGCTATGTAACTTCTTATCTATCATTAGTTAAGTGCCGACCTGAACTATGCTCCACTAACGACTTGACCTTCAAAATATCTGCTTGATCATTACCGTACTGACCATCAGCTCGGTAGTATTGGTGCCACGAATTCTAGTGCACATTCATAGCCATGACTTCTCGAAAGTACCCTTAGGCCTGCTTGATTCCTCTTGTTAGTAGTTACTAATGTTATTGTACAATTTGTGTACTTCTACTAGAAAGTCACTCATCTTTAGAGAGCCATGTGTCCAAGCAATCATATGATAGAATCTTTGGTACAAGATGGACGTTTTTCTTGATTTTCTCTTTATGCTATTTTCCATTCTTTATACATTACTTCATTAGGACTTTACCCTTTTCTCTTAATATTTGGGGTATAAATATCCATTGTAAAGGTAGCCACATCATCATACGTAAGATATTGAATATACTTCTCAATTTTTATGAACATTGCTCTCCGTTAGCTTGTTTACTTTATTCTTATCCTAACCCTTAGGCAAGGTTAGGTACGGAGTTCTCTTATTGAACTAGCTCGTATGTTATATTGAGTTGAGCCATGGGTTCGTGGTAGTTCCTTAGTGCGTCATATCCTCAAAGCTGGTCATGGATTTTGCTTATGTTACTTTCATTGCTGTTTGTATGCTTCTCTTTCCATGTTCATTTTCAAGCTTTGTATAAGCTTAGTTAACCTTAATATGATCACCCTTGTTTGGTCTAGTATAGTGCATCAAACCCTCTTTAATTCTCTCGTATTTCTTATCACTTTATAATTCTCTTCTCATGACAATAGGGTTGACTTAGGTATTGGAGTGGCTACAACAGAGTACCCTTTAATGGCCCTCGTAGCTTTTGTTGTTTTAAAGGTTCCACATACCATAACGAAAATCTATAGTCAACACTTTCCAAGAAAGGCAACAACGCTAAGTCCATGCTCATTAGTTGAGTCTTCCTTGGATTATAACCTTAGTATATGATAAATGGTGAACCACATGTATCTTGTTTTAACATATTTGTTTATTTATTCATTATATTTGACACTTGCTTGTTCTAACTAAACTATGGGCTAACTTGAGTATAGATTTTGTCTTCAGAACACCCTAAACCACTTAAGTTGAAGACTCTATAATGTTTGCCATGGATAGGTTTAGAAAAATGGAACATTTTGTACCCTCTACCAAAACTAACGATGCTTTAGCTACTGCATCTTTGCTTTTTATAGGAAATAGATCGTTTGTAAGAAGTATTAAGGAGTATGGTGTCATATAGGGACCTAAAATTCTTAACCCATTTTTAGAGAACACTATGGTATCAAATGGGAACTAAACTACTATTCAACACCTCTTACCTTCCTAAAACCGATAGCTAGACAGAGTTTGTCAATCGTACCCTAGGTTCACTACTTCGAGTTGTAGTGGGAATGATCTTAGTTGACTAAGATATCTACTTGCTTATGGTAAAATTTGCTTACAATAGAACAATACATGCCAATACTAAGCACACCCCATTTGAGGTGCTCTATGGCTTCAATCCCGAATTGCCCCTTTACTATACCGTAATGTTTCCCATTGACAAGAAGACCTAGAAGCAGGAACCAAAGCCATGTCCATCTAGTAAATATATTAATGAGTTGCTCAACACATTAACCATGTTTCCAAGAAACAAAAGGAGAAAGGTAAAGGATGAAGGACCAAGTAATTTTAGCTTAGTGACCAAGTATGGCTACGCTTGGATAAGGAAAGGTTTCCAAATAAAAGGAAGAGCAAGCTATTTTCCATATCTAATGGACCTTTCGAGATCCTTCAAAAGGTTAATGACAATGCTTACCAATTAGAGTTGCCAAAGGACTTTGAAGTGTTTGTTGTGTTCAATGTTGTTAACCTTAGTCCCTAATGATCCAATAAAAGGCTTTGATGAGAACTAATTGAATTTGATCCCAAATCCTAATAAAGCTTATAGGGATAATAGGAATTAAACTATTGAACCTTTAACCCTAGCCTAATCACGAGGACTTGAGGGACTAATGAAGCAGATTCTATTATACCAGCTAACTCTTGCTGAGGTTGAATTGATCCCCTTTACTAACCAACACCATATGCAAAGCTAAGTAACATCTCATCTATCAATAGTCAAGTGCCAATTTAAAGTATGCTCCACTAGTGATCCAACTCCACATGCATTTACTTGATCATGAGTATGCTAACCTCTAACTCGGTAATATTGGTGCTAAGAACTCTAGTAGACATCTATACCCAAGACTTCTTGAAAGGACCCCCAGGTATACTTGGTACCTTAGCTTAGCAATCATCAACCTAATCATACAGTTTGTCTATTTTTACTAGAAAGTCACCCATCTATAGAGAACTATATGTCTGAACAATCATATGACAGAATCCTCCATATAAGATGGATGTTCTATTTATTTTCTCTTTATGCCATTTTCCATTCTTTATACTTTGCTTCTTTAGGACTTTACCCTTTTTAGTCATTCCCATTTATAATTGTTACCCTAATATTTTGGTTGTAAATACTCATTGTAAAAGTATCCACATCATCATACCATAGATATTGAATATACTTCTCATTTTTCATAGGATTAGATCTTACATCATATCTAGTTGAGTCGTGATTTTTGGTAGTTACCTAGTATGTTATATCCTTAGAGCTGGTCCTGGGTTTTGCTTATTTACTTTCATTATTGTTCATGCTTTTCTCTTTCCATCTTCATTTTCAAGCTTTCTACAAGCTTACATCCTCTTCAATATGGTTACCTTTGCCTACTCTTAGTGTAGCGTATCAAACCCTCTTTCATTCTCTCATATTTCTTATCATTGTACAATTCTCTTCTCATGACAACAGGGTTATGTATCTTGTTTTAACATATCTTTTTATTTCTCCTTTATGTTTAGCACTTGCCCCCTTAAGAATTCACATTCTTTCCCTTGTTGTGAAAGCTTAAGTGAAGAGGGCTCATCTCAATTTCTCTTTTCTTTTTTAATTAGCTTCCATCATGCTTCGCATCATGTTTTTCTATGAGACCCAAATGCTTTGTTATGACTTTGAAAATATGGGATTTGGTAATACAACCTTCTAAAAATTGGTATTTTGAATCTTTATCTTATACATGTTAGTAACAAATGGTGCTCACTATTTATTTTCTATGGGTTTTGTCATTTTTGGATTCTTCTCAAGTAATTGCCTTATGCTAGTATTGGATTCTTGTTTAGTGCCCTATGTTGATGTGCATTGTTGTCATGCATCTGAGGAAGAAAATGAGATATGTTTCGGCTAGGTTATGTACTGTTCATGTTGTTATCTCTTGTAGAAATAAACATGTCTAATGAACTTAGTAATAGTCTTTGGATGTGTAGGATGTGAGATGTAGGTTGTTAGCATGGATTAAATATTCTATGGAACATTCAAGTGTCATCTTAAATTGTACTATGTAGCTAAATATTGGTGTTTATTGTTATAGTTAACCTCAACTAAGAATGAAATGAAAATGAGTTCTTAAATAACTAACTTAAATGATGATAAACAGAACAATAACTTAAAGAAATAAGGCCTCATGCTTGTCATTGTAGTGGAAATTATGACTAGATTTTTCTTAATTTTTATTAGGTTCTAATTTTTCTTGAAATGAGATTATATAGTACTAGACTTGATAATTGTCATCAATTATGAGCTCATAATCATCAATCTAATTAAGTTTTCTTTATACATTATTTATTATTGTTTGGGTATCTAAGTTTGCTTTTATTTTATTGTTTTATGTCCCAATGATACCTCCAATGTTATTTTGAATACAATGTGTTCATCTAGGATTTAAGGTTATGAAATTGTAATATGTGTTTTTGTGGTAGTTAGTCATATGCTAGCTAACTGTAATTTCATTACTCAGCTGTTATTTTCTTTATTACCCATTCTTACATTTTTAAAGGAAGTACACATGACAAACTTTATGACTTGGTAAAACTTCTTTATAACTAACCTAACTTTCTCTAGCAGTCAAGTGACTTGTCTCGGGTTATCGCTTTAGCTTAGGTAAATTGTTAAGAGTAATTGTCATAATATGTATTTTTGTCAAACTTTTTTCTATTTATCTTTTATAAAACATAACTATATATATATATGTATATATATGTATGTATGTATGTATTACTCATATATTTACATGTTATATGATAGGAGCTCTAATGGTAGGGGATTTTGCTTGTCAACCTACATCTAAATATGATGATAATGAAAGTGGTCATTATTAGGATCTTAAAGGAGGCCTAGTAGGATTGCTTGAAAATTTTCACGTTACGTATGTACCCATGTTATGGAAACCACTTTACAAGTCAGAGATTGCAAGACTCTAAATGATAAATTACTAAGATTACTAATTTTTAAGTAATTAATTTATTATAACATATAAACATAAATAACTAAGGATGTTCGATATCTTACAGCTCCCTAGAACTGTAGAGAATCAGTATCCCTTACTAAATGATAAGATTAAGTAATATAGACTTAAAAGTTCAAACTTAATATGGTTGAAAAATCTAAGTACATAAGTGATATTTACATTTAAAGTTTCACATGAACTAAACAACTTCTTTCTAATTCCAACCTCTAAAATGTCTCAGTACTTGTACTCGACACTCGACTCTGAACCCATGTCTAATTATCTATCATCCTGCAAAAGAAAAATTATTAGGGAGTAAGCTATAAGAGCTTAATAAGCTATCCCTCATACTATAATGGAAAACAAGTTATCAAACAAAACCATATGAATGCAAGCATACACAGTATGCCAAATAATATATGCAGTTGATCGGTACTACATATAATATAAGATTTTAATACTCTCCGAGATAAGGGTTAGAGATATATCGGTACCAATCATGACCGGGCTCTATCACCTAGCTTTTTAACCATAACTTTGAATTCCATATTTCATAAAATATATTTTCATTTCTGAATATCCAGTAGTACATAAAACCCCAAGCTTAGTGGTGAGGTAACCCCCGTAGTCCAAACTTATACCCTACAGCGGAGATCTCTAAACTCGACCCTCAGCCATACGGTTGGCGTCTCCATTGCCTAATAAGCTTGTAGGTTCAAGTAAGGTCATGCTATATTAGTATACCGTATAGAAACACTTTAATATATATAAACAACCCTCATAAGGCCTCTCTTTACCTCTACAAGAAGTGACGATCAAAATAAGTAATGCAGTGCATGGATAATGCATGACCCTTTTAATTTAAGATAAGCCAAATATAATTAAGTCAAATTATGTGGCGATCAATCAATATCTGCAAACTATCCAAATCATGTAACAATCAATCATACAATCAAATCATCAATTATCGTATTTAACAATATTTCTCACAGTAATCAATCAATATCAAGCATATGCATATCTTGAAACCCCACGCATTAAGTTATTAGTATTCAATTTAAGTGCACTAACTATAAGCATAAATAAGTATAGAGTCATCGGGAGTACTTACTTGATTATGACAACTCACTTTAGTAGTAATAATCGATTGGAAGATCCTCGCCCTCGTCGAGATCACCGGATCATTATGAGATAACACGGCTAATAAGTAATTGAATTAACTAACGATTCTAGATATCTATCTTCTTAATTCTACTTAGATTACTATCAGTTTTTACTTGATTAAACCTAATCGCTAATCGTATGTAACTTTTTCATTTTATTTTTTATATTTACAAATTTATAGTCGTTTTTCATTATTTTTGGATGCACGTTCACTCAGAGATGTGCGTTTTAGACGTTAATACCCTTGTTTTATGATATTGACTAAATTTATTGATATTTTAACTATTGAAGCTTAAATATTCTTATTGTTATTGTTTATATCCTATTTTAGTACTTAATGATTTATTTAGCCATTAGATTTTTACACTTAGTTTATCTTATAATTTATTATTTTAGAGGCTTATGTCATTAATTGCTTATGTCATCGCTTAGGTCATCAATTTCTTATGTCATTAATTGCTTACGTTATCGTTTATGTTATCAATTGCTTGGGTCATCATTTGCTTACATAAGTCCTTACTTCATGCTTAAGTGTCTTATGTACATTTATACATATGTTAAGTATACACTTATGTTTTTACTATACTTATATGTTTATTAGTATGCTTATATATATACTATATTTATAATTGTACATATAGTCGTATATACATATAGTTACATAGGTATTTTATATGTATTTTCGTATGCCTAATGTTTCCTATTAAGAAAACTTCATAAATTTCATATTCTTTCACTTTAAGGACTTATTTAGCAAGGTATATGTATATATACTTAGTATGTTCCTTATTTTAGGTTATGTCTATAAGGGGCATTCACATACATGGCTTTTTATGGTTGTATACAAGTAGTTTTTCTATTCTTATATATGTATATATACATCTATATTATGTATTCTACTCTTATACCTAAGCGTTCCTACACTTATGTACATGTATATAAGAATCCTATTTATGTCAACATACATGTACATATTACATGATAATTCCAAAACTAAGATAAAAAAAAAAAACAACTAATTACCACTTTAAGATGAAAGATTATATGAAAACAAACCTCTTTTTCCTTCTAGATAAGGGTAAAGAGTTTACTTCGATATTAGGATATAAGATATGTATTAAGGTAAAGGTAAAAGAAAAAAATGGAAGTTTAGAAAAGGGGAGGAAGAAGAGGGGGTTACGGTTTGGAAGTAGAGGGGGAAAAGGGGTTTACTTTATATTAATTTATGGTTCATAAGTAGGACAAGTGGGGTCTAGAAGGTCCCTATGTGTTGGACGGTAAGAAGGGGGAAAAGAAAGGGAAAAACAAATCAAAAGAAAAGAGAAGAAAACTTTAGATGACAATGACATATTTGTTGACTTTTCAACTTGTTGACTTGGTCAACTTTTTGACTTTGGTCAAAATTTGTGTATACATAATGAGGTGAATAAGGAAAATTGGAAAGTAAATTAAGGAAATGTGGAGTTTATTGAAATGATTAGCAAGAATAGTTAATGAAATCTCCCTTTAAGTAACTATCATGAAATATGTCATTTAGTATGTTAATATTAGCTATATATAGTATAAACATCAATTACACACTTAAATCTATAAAATACTAACCTAGTTATGTGATTAGAAGATGGATAAGATCTATAATGCAATATCTTAGTTTTCTAGTAAATTAAATTAATATTGTAAGCATTTATGAATAATTGAAAGTTATCTTGATTATTTGATAATGATTTAGTATGATACTAAAGATATATTAGCAATTAGGGTTTTAGAATAGATTGTAGTGACTTAGTACTTTTATATCTTTAAAGTTATGATTTTAGAGTTTTATCACTTTTGGGTGCAATCTCTAGTGTTTATATGCATTTAGGGTCTAAAAATTTTGTATATGATTGAATCTTCGGTTGTTATCCTAAGGTGTTCATCTTAACTAGCCGTATCAACTCTTAGACTCTTCAAGTACACTAGGGTCTACTTTGGGTATTAGGTTGAAAATTTTAGGGGTTCACAATCATGCAAACAATTGATTATATATATGTATATATTTAGTTAAGTTAATATAATGTTTAAGATCAATTGCAGTGGAGTTTGAACTTCTTTATCTTATTTTGGATAGCCCTTTTTTGTTTTTGCATTGAGGATATTGAAATTGTTGTTAAGTTTAAGTACATTACAATGGGATATTTAAGAACATTACCACTTATTAAGATTATTTTAGCTAAATTTATTGTATTTTGTTGTATTCAATTGTGAGCAAATGATATAGCATGTATAAAATGGCAAGTCATGAGTGCCATGAAAGAGATTACTTGCTCCTTTATATTGATTGACTAGATACTATCATGTAAAACATGTTCTAGGACATTATGACCATTATTTCTTACTATGTCTAATCATTAGAAATTTAGATAAACAAATACGTTTATACATTGCTAATATAATTTTTTAGTAACTATTAAACGTCGCTAATGTTGTCACCGATATGTGAAATCGGAATTTAATGATGTTTAAACATAACCATAATTATATCTTTGGTCATACAGAAATGTCACCAATTTATGCAAATAGTAGTGTTTAAACGTAGTTAATATTATCATATATTAAAATGCCTGAAGGCTAAAAATTACATATAGTGATGTTTAAATGTCTAAGTATTGGTAACATTTAGAAATTGTTAATATATCCAATTGGTTACCTGCTAGTAGTGTCATTTAAAAAGACAAGAGGTATGATCATTGTAAATACGCAATGTTTAAGTGTCACTAATGTACTTTATTTGTCACATTTAAACCTAGATAATTTCAATCTTTTGTTACATTTTTGAAAAGGTTAACATGCATAATTTACATTTGGCAACACTTAAACATAACCTATAAATTCCACTCAGTCACATTTAAACATGGCTAAATATAATATTTTAGGTTGTGTTTACATCTTTTAGTAGGGTTTAGTTTATAAACATAATATACCCAATCCACTACGTGGCTTTAGTGATTGATATTAGCCACATTTTGTAAGCATAGCTAAATAGTTTTAGCTACATTTATTTTAGGTTTAGCAAAGTTTATCAAACGTCAACAAAACCCTTTTTTGTTGTAGTGTCCATTAGTAGGAGACAATTAAATAAACCAATGTTTCTTACTATTCAAGTAATAAAAGGCTATGTAAAAAAATACTTGGCTCTCCCTTCTATAGCTTGGCTTCTCAAAAAGAAAGCCATCCGAACTCCCAAGTTAATTAGGTCTTGTATAGCTAAGCTATGGAGAAAAATATTATTAACTAAGTTGATAACTCCTGTACTGTTCTTCCTCCCAATCATACTAATGGCAAAAATCTAGTGAATAATCCTTAAAGTAAGATCTCTTAAACTAGAGGCCTTGGACTTACTTAGATTATATATCGAGTCTCTTGTGTTTAACCTTTGCTAAACTTATACATTGTTCACCCTTATTGGTAATTTTACTAGTAGAATATGAAACTCAACCATGTGGACAAATTCTTCTATATATATGGCTAGGACCACTAACAATCTATTGAATGGTATGTATATTAGATGTACATTAATTTGAAATCTCATTATGTTCTAGATCTTATTTTCCACCCAATTAGAATATGGGGTGAAGGTGTTAAGGAATTATAATGTGAGCTCCTTGAAAGGTGGTTCATCAATAGTTAGAAGCCTATCCCAACTTCCTACTTCCATGTATCTCCGCACTGCTACATCATACACAGCTCTTGCTAGGTTTTCCTAGCTTAAAATCACATGTCCTTAAAGCCTTCTTACATAGTTTACTATAGCACTTCCTCCACTAGTAAAATTGTGAACTTCAAATTCACACTTTTTGGATAAATTTTCAACCAATTTGAAAACAACAAATTCCATCACATAAACATTTAGGAATCATTCCTAAAACTAAATATCATTACACATGCAAATCTCATACTCTTCCATAGAAACCTAACTAAGCAATGTGATTTTTCCAAAAATAACCATCAAGACAACAAAACTAAGTATAGATTGAGTTCTATATAACTTAGATTTATTGATTTCGGAAAAAAAAAATTAACAAGATTGTTGGGGTAATGAGTTGTGTAGTGAAAGAGTGTAGTATTGTAGAGAGAGGAATAAAGTTTAGAATGAATAGATGAAGAAAGTCCCATGATTTCTTGAATCATGGAATGGCCACAAGTAACATGTCATTGGCCATGTTTCTTATCTTAATACATACGCTTAACATGAAGCATGATTATGGGCAAGGAACATAAGCATGATCTTAACTATAATGCTTTCATCCTCTAATCCCTTTCATTCTCTTCATTCTCAATTTTGAGGGGTTCATAGGCATGAACTTTAGTTGTAATCCTCTTTGATTCTTGAATCTAAAAATTTGTGAATTTCTTGTTTCTTTAGCTAAAAACACTCTTTGAACAATAAAAAATGCAATAATTTAAGGTGGTAAGGATTAAATTTAAATTAAAATATGAATTGTTGGAAAGACTGTTCACTTTTAAAGACAAAAATTACTTATGAATTCAATAATTAACTACTTCAATAGGATTGAAAATTGTCCATTAAGGGAAATATAAACTGACAATAACTAAAATGAGAATACTTGAGTCGACCTAAACAATGAAATATAAACAAATGATTATTCAAAAGAAAACTTAAATAGAGATGACTTTGATCGCCACCTAAGAAGCATTGTTGTTTACTGTTGTTGGCTTAATGATCTCTAGCTTGCTTCATTTTTTGCTCGGATCCTATAGGTTTGGGATTTGGCTTAGTATTTTCTTGCAAGCTCCCTTATTGCCTTTAAGTAACAGTATTGGCTACTTATCCTAATTGATTCTCCAAATTTTTTAGTGATGACTTTATATTCTTGATTACAACTCTAGTGGCTTCAAATGGAGCATCTAAGCTATTAATATACCTATTAAGCACATCTTCCAAGTTAGGGTTCCTATTTTAAGCCTAGACATTCTTTTTCTGGTGCTACTGCTCGCCTACGTATATGAAATTAGGGTAATTTCTCCAACCTGTATTATAAATATCACTGAAAGGATTATTTTGTAGTATATTAGTAAGAAAGTTAACCCCTTTCATGTTAGTTGGTGTTTTTTCTTGCACCACATTTATTTGTTTCATCAATCCTTCAATTTTCTCACTTTCATTCTCAACTTGAGTTGTTAGTGCAGTAACGAAATAAACTTTAAATTTTCTAGCTACTTTCACCTTAGCTCTCACATTATCCTACTAGGAATTATTCGTAGCCATACTTTCTACCAGCTTTTGGGCCTCATCTAGTGTCTTAGCACTTAGATTTCCCTAAGTTATGTTATCAATCATCAGTATAGTAGGATAATTGACATCATTATAAAAGGTATGCATGTGCATCCATAAAGGTAAACCATAATGTCGACAACTTCTCAATTGAAACTTCCAATGTAGTTATTGATCCTCTAGGAAGTGTGTCAGGACCTTAAAAGGGGCCTAATAGGATTACCAAAAATTTACATGTAACGTGTGCACCTATGATATGGAAATCACCTTATAAGTCAGAGATTGTAAGACTCTTGTCACAAACTGAGGATGGCCTGGTCGTCGTAGACGCCATATACTGTACAAAGAACCCCTGATTGGTTACCTTTCCAATCAAGAACTCTTCACATAATATACAAGGCTCTACAACCACTAGTTTCCCAAGAACACACAGATTCACATGATAGCATCACATTAACATATTCATATATAATTTAAACTACAAAGCTTATATTATACAGTAATGGTGTACATCTAAGTATATAATACTAGTAAAACAAAAGTCTATGAGTAAAAGTCTACATCAACTATTCTCTCAATATACAGGATAGCTCGCTCTTACCCAAGTCCCCAAGCTAACTTGTGGCATCCCTCAACCAGCCTCTATGAACAGCCTATCCTATAGCAAAAGTCTAAAGGGGTATAAGCCTAAGCTTAGTGAGCAAAACCCTCTGCCATACCATAAGCAAGTTTTAAGTACATTATATTTACGCATATGAATGAATGATCAAACAGAATACCAAACAATATGTATAATTAACTAATTCATATATTAACTTAGATTTAACATCCTCCAAAGTGAGGGTTGGAGTATACACAGCACCAATCAGATCCGGGTATTATACTAGAACTTTCCTTACTACAAAACTCCACGTTCCGTACTCAAATAAAATAATTCTTTTATTTTTATAAAAACCAAGTTCTAGTATAATCGTGAGTAGGCCCCTGCAGTCCACACTTACCCTTAAACGGATGCCTCTAGACTCGACCCTTAGCTAGGTGGTTAGTGCCTCCAACGCTTAGTGTTCCCGTAGGCTAGGTTAAAGTCATTTTATACGAGTATACCGTACAAAACCAATAAATGAATAATAATAACCCTTGAATAGCCTCTCTTTACTTCCGTATGATGTAACGACCGGAATCGTATCTATGCAATGCATGTTAATGCATGTTCCAGTTTTTTTTTATAAGCTGAGTATACTTAAGTTCAAATTATGTTGTGACTATCTAATAGTACACACAATCATTTGCTATATTACCATTCAACAAATATAGCATTTTCTTTACTTAAGATAATTTCACATGTCAACACACAATATCATACACAAGTGTTTTGCCAAACCCTACACAATAGTTAATTAATGATAATATTTAAGTCTAATATCTACAATCACAAACAAGCATGGAATCATAAGGTAAATATTCCCTCGGCTATGGTAACTCGCCCTAATTGTAGTAATCAATCGGGAGATCCTCGTTCGCTTCGGGATCACTTGATCATTACGATATAATAATGCTAGTAAGTAATTGAATTAACTAATAAGTCTAAATGTTTATTTTTCCCTAATTATACTTAAATTACTATCAACTTTCATCTAGTTAGACATTATTATAAATCGTATGTAACTTTTTCATTTTATTTCTGATATTTATGACTTTATAGTCATTTTTTTTAATCGTTTTTAGACGTATATTCACGCGGTAATGTCCGTTTTAGACATTAAGACCCGTGTTCTATGATATGAACTAAATTTATAGAAATACGAACTATAGAAACTTAATTAGTCTTTTTGCTTATATTTATACCTTTTATTTATACTTAATGATTTAGTTAACCCTTAAATTCTTATACTTAGAAAATTTTACTGTGCTATTACTAATTTATATACTTAATGGAGTATAATCCAATTTAGAATGTGTATTAGGGTTTACTAATTTAGGTATCTAATTATATATATTCTTCTTATTTTCTCATTTTCTAAACCTATGCTTATGTCATCGCTCACATCATCATTCGCTTATGTCATTGCTTATGTCATCACTTATTTATGTCATGGCTCATGTCATCATGTGATTATATCATTACTTACTTCATCATTTGATTACATAAGCCTTACCTCATGCTTGTGTCATGTATAAAGGTCTTATGTACATTTCACTTAACCCCTTATGTACATGTACCTTTACTATACTTATAGGTATATAAGTATACTTATACATATAGGTATATAAGTATACTTATACATATACTTATCCTTATACTATTTTTATACTTGTGTACATACTCATATACCTATACAGTCATATACGCATTTTTGTATACAATTTCGTATGCCTAATTTTCCTATTAAGAAAAGCTTCCTGATTCCATTTTTTTTTTTGTGTTTTTAAGTGTGTATTTAGTATAGTATAGGTATGTATAGTTATGTATTATCTTAATTTAGGTTATGTACATGGTTAATACCCATGTACAAAGGTTCCCATACTAGTGTTCTTTTGGTATTTCCCTATGTACACATACTTAAGAGCACATATACACGTGTTCCTTCTCTCTTCTTCATGATTCCTAGCTTTCTACACTTAAAGATGAGAACTTTATATCCTCTTCTTCAAGATCATACTTAACATATGCCTACTTATCTAATCTACCTAATTATCTAACTAATGACTAATATAAAGCAACATAAAGTAACTTAAGTACATACCTTTGTTTATGATGGAATTATGGAGACAAAAAGAGAAGTGTTGAAAGTGAAAGGGGAAGAAAAAGCTCACAGCAATGGAGGGATGTTTTTATTTTGTTTATTTTGTTTTGTTTTCATAATAGAAGAAAGCAAATGGTGGGGTTTAGAAGGGGAATAAGGGGACGGCAATTTAGGGGAAAAAGAAGAAGAGAAAAATCAAAAGAAAAGGAAAGAAAAGGCATCATTAAGTGTTAAGATATTTTCTTTATCTCTTATTATCTTTTGTTGACTTTTCAAATTATTGACTTTGGTCAACATGTGTTGACTTGGTCAACTTTCCTTAAGCATATGTAATTTTGTATACATAGTGTAGTAATTAATGGAAACTAAGGGAGAAATTAAGGAAATGAAGTATTTGGTGAATTTATAACCTATAAACATCATTTGGTACACTACTTAGTGTAACTAGTATGAAAAATACTAATTAGAGTATTATCATTCACTACATTTAGCTTAATCTTCAACTATACCTCTAACTCTATGTAATACTATCTTAATCAAATACTTAAGAGATAAATATAATCTATGATTCATTATCTTAATTTCTAAAGGATTATTTAAGGATTCAAAACATATATGCATGAATGAAGGTCATCTCTAACCTTTTACTAATGATTTGGCAAAATATAAGGATTTTATTATTAATTAGGGTTTTAGAGTATACTATAATGAATTAGTGCACATGTATCTTTAAGGTGATCATTTTAGGGTTTCTATCACTTTTGAATGAAATCTTTGGCATTTAGAAACATTTAAGATAGAAAAGTTTCTTACGCGATTGATTAATTCTTTTAAGGTTTTACTTTCATTAGCCATATCAACTCCTAAATTGTCTAATATAGTTGAGTCTATTTTAGAAGCTAGATTGAAAATTTTAGAGGTTTACAACTCTAAATGATAGATCACTAAGATTACTAATTTTTAAGTAATTAATTTATTATAACATATAAATATAATGAACTATGGATGTCTGATATCCTACAGTTCATCAAAACTACAGAAAATTGGTATCCCCTGCCAAATGATAAAATCGAATAGAATAAATTTGAAATTCAATCTCATTGAAGTTACTAAATCTAAATATATAAGTACATTTAAAGTCTCAAATGAGCTATAAAATCTTTCTCCAATTCTAACCTCTAGAACATCTCAACACTTGCACTCAATGCTCAGCTCTTAACACATGCTCAATTATCTATCAACTTATAAAAGAGAAACTATTGGGGGGTAGGCTGCAAGAGCTTACTGAGCTATCCCTCATACTATATAGGAAAATAAGTTATCACATAAATTGTTACAATCATATGAATGTAAACACATGCAGTATGCCAAACAATATATGTAGTTGCTTAGTACTGCATATAATATCGAATTTTAACGCCCTCTAAGATAAAGGTGAGAGATACATCGGCACCAATCATGGTCGGGCTCTAGCGCTTGGATTTTTAACCATAACTTCAAATTTCGTATTTCAGAAAATACATTTCACTTATGAAAATCCAGTAGTACACCAAATCCTAAGCTTAGTGCTGAGGCGGCCCCCATAGTGCATACTCGCAACCTACAATGGAGATCTCTAGACTCGACTCTCAGCTATATGGTTGGCATCTCCATCAACTAATAAACCTATAGGTTTGGGTAAGGTCATGTTGTATGAGTGCACCATTCAGAAACACTTTAATATATATAAACTACCCTTACAAGGCCTTTGTTTACCTCCACATGAAGTGATGCCCAAAATAAGCAATGCAATGTATAGATAATGCTTGACCCTTTTAATTTAAGATAAGCCAAATATAATTAAGTCAAATTATGAGGCGATCAATCAATATCAGCAAATCATCCAAATCATGTAACAATCAATCATATAACTGAATCATTAATTATCGTATTTAATAATATTTCTTACAGTAATAAAGCAATATCAAGTACATGCATATCTTGAAATCCCATTCATCAAGTTATTAATTTTCAATTTAAGTACACTAACTATAAGCACAAACAAGTTTAGAGTCCTCGGGAGTACTCACTTGACTATGACGACTTGCTCTAGTCGTAATAATCGATCGAAAGATTCTCACCCTCGTTGGGATCACCTAATCATTACAAGATAACATAAATAATAAGTAATTGAATTAACTAACGGTTTTACACATCTATCTATCTAATTCTACTTAGACTACTATCATTTTTTATTCGAGTAAACCTAATTGTTTTGATACCTAGGTATCTTTTTTATTCTATTTTCGATATTTACGAATTTATAGTCGTTTTTCATCATTTATGGACGCACGTTCACATGGTGATGTCTATTTTGGATGTTAAGACCCGTGTTTTATGATATAGACTAAATTTATTGAAATTCTAACTATTAAAGCTTAATTATTCCCATTGGCTAATTTTGTGTTCTATTTTAGTAGTTAATGATTTTATTAGCCATTAATTCTTACACTTTGATGATCTAATGGTTTATTATTTTAGAGGCTTATGTCATCGCTTATGTCATAATTTGATTAGGTCATTGCTTACATCATCCATTACATATGTATACTTATCCTTATGTATTTATATACTTTATACATATGTTATGTATATACTTATATTTCTAACATACTAGTATGTATACTCGTGTACTCATATGTATACTAGTACATATACCCACATACACATACGGTGACATACATATTTTTATATGTATTTAGGTATGCCTAGAGTAATTTCTTAAGAAAGCTTTACAAATTTCATATTTTTATTCTTTAAGGGCTTATTTGGCAATCTATATGTATGTATAATTAGTATACTCTTCCTTTTTGGTGACGTACATAAAGGATACTTAAGTATAAGAGTATCCATACATGTATTCATCAAGTGTATTCTTATATACACATACTTATACATATTTATATGTGATCCTCTTCCAATTATCTAAGGATTTCCTACACTTATACTAAGAATTTCACCAAACCCTTATACATACACTTCTTATGTATTCACTTCTTGTATGTACATATGTGTTTCTACATGTATTCTTAGGTATTTCTACACTTTCAAACATAAGGATTCCCATCTTCAACAACACAAAAGCACATATTACATAAGGTTCCTATACTAATCTTAGATAGATAACTAATTCACAACTTAAGATAAGAAATGGTATAAAACATACCTTTTTCTCCTTTATAATTTGAAAAGGAAAGCAAGTAGATATAGTAGATTGGTGTGTGGTGGTATTTGAAACTGTAAAAGTGAAGTTTAGGAAAAGTTGAAGATGACAAAGCAAATAGGAGTTTATGGTTTGAAATGGAAGGGGAAAGGAGTTTTGTTTTGTTGTCTCAATTTGTGTTTTATAAGTGGGGTCTAGAGGAAGAGAAAATTATATGGCAAAGAACCAAAATTAGGCAAAAATATTATGTGTCAAAAGTGTAGAAAGTTAAAAAAGAGAGACGAAAACTCTAGAAGATAATCACATTTTGTTGACTTTTCAACATATTGGCTTAATTAACTTTTGACTTGGTTAAATGTTGACTTAGTCAACTTTTTGAAATTAAATGTAATTTATGTGTACATAATAAGCTAATTAAGGAAATAAAAGGAAATATGGAGTTTATTAAAATGATTAGTAAGGATAGGTAATGAGATCTTCCTCTAGGTATTTATATCCTATATAAATCATTTGGTATATTACTTAATGTAATTATCATGAAAAATATCATTTAGGTACTAATACTTACTATATGTAATATAAGCATTAACTAAACTCTTAACTCTTTATAATACTAACCTAGTTATATAATTGGAAGATAGAAGTAATCTATAATGCAATATCCTAGTTTCTAAAAGACTACTTTAGTTTTATATGTATTTATGAATGATTGAAAGTTATCTTTGATCTTTTACTAATGATTTAGTAGGATACCGAAAATATATTATCAATTGGGGTTTTAGAGTAAAGTTTAGTGAATTAGTACTTTTATATCTTCAAAGTTATAGTTTTAGGGTTTTATTACTTTTAAGCACAAACTCTAGTATTTATATGCATTTAGGGTCTAAAAATTTTATTCGCGATTAAATCTTCGATTGTTATTTTAGGGTTTTCATCTTAACTAACCTTGTCAACTATTAGAGTTTTCTATCACACTAGGGTCTACTTTGGGTATTATGTTGAAAATTTTAGAGGTTTACAAAGTGAGTTGAGTCACTACTTAAAATTACCTTTAAGCGAGAATGGGAATAACCTAAGCTTAATTACATCATCACGACTCCATTGATTTTGAAAGTGTGATTTTCACAAAACTTTAGATTTGGTTGATTGGATCTTCATCAGCTAAGCCATCAAATTGGTTAAACTGTTGCACCATATGAATCATGTTCAATTGAATTTGGTAATTGGGTACCTAAACTGCAAGTCTAGTAACATGAGGTTCGGCTTTAGTTTCTTTTGGCTTAGCATACTCCATCATAGTCTTATTGACATTGTCATTGTTCAAAGCCATGTCTTTTATTTCTTCTCTTAAATTTTCCTCTTCTTCTTTCTTGAATTGAATTAGTGGACCTTAGTTTATCAACTTGCGCTCTCTCTTACATAGAAGGCAAACAATCCTCTCAATTTTAAGGTCAAATTCAATGAGATCTATTCTGCTATTCTTTATCAATTACTGAAATAATTTAGAAGTTAGAGACAACAAATAAAGGAAAATACCAAAAATAAGAAGGATGTAATTAATCAAAATCATGTTAAAATAATTGGTATAAGGGATATTTCCTAGTATCCTAATTTATTTCATTCCATTGGTTCCTCAATAACAGCGTATAAAACTTAGTAAGGCACTTGTAGTATAAGGGTTAATACTAGTCTTAAGCAAGTGCAACTAGTCAAGTTATAATATAAAATGGATTTGAGTCCAAGTTGTTAATCCTACAGGGTATAATAAGATTGAAGAAATCATAGATTACTAAAAATTTTCCCTAAATTACCAGTAATCTAACTTATCAAATTTAATTAAATAATTATATTCAAATAAATGAAAGTAAACAAGATTAAATAAGATAAAAATGATAAGACACAAGATAAATAAAATAAACAAACAAGCAAGATTAATCAAATTATTGAAAACATAATCCTGATTAAATGTATTATTTACTACCTAGTTCTATATAACTTCCAATCTCAGTTGTACTTTTCAATTGTAGAGATTCCTTGCAAGAATTAAATAAAATCATGTCTCCTAATTAATTTCTAGCCCTAAGTATACTCTATCCAAATCACAATTGTAATAAATTGTCTCATTATCACATTAAGATCTTGAATCTCTCTATTAGGTTGGCCTAATCTGGAGAAACTAATAACCCAAACCTGAATCAAGTTAGTTACTTCGAATTGCATTAAATTATCTAACTATAGGATCTGGCAAACTCTATAGTAGGCTTTCATAGTGATCCAATAGCTAGCAATATGTATTAAAGAAACTACAAAACAATGTAGATGCTGATAGTCAAGTTGTGTTCATTCACCCATTCGGCTATTGACGGGCTAAGTTATCTACTTTCTCGATTAATGCCAAATAACATAGATCCATACTTTGTTTGAATTTAATGGAAGTGGAGCAAACAGTTATCACTGGGTACAGTTATATTCAATAATTGCCTACTCTCAGGAATGTGCCTAATTAAGAGACTTCTACATGTCCTAATAATTATTTCGATAACTATTGCTTCAAACATGACATTCACTTATAAATATAAGAAAGAAATGATATAAGAGGGATCTAATAACTCTTTACTACTCAGTCAACTTTTCCTACATTCATTTACTAACCTAGGCATCAAAGTGGCCGTACCGAATTGGCCTTAGTACCATAAGTTTTT
This sequence comes from Lumnitzera racemosa, assembly GCA_024138005.1. Lineage (NCBI taxonomy): Eukaryota > Viridiplantae > Streptophyta > Magnoliopsida > Myrtales > Combretaceae > Lumnitzera > Lumnitzera racemosa. The sequence goes on along the minus strand of JAMXBC010000003.1, from coordinate 70,836,852 downwards.
CTTTTCTTTAAAAGGTAAAACTCAAATCCAAAACCCACTAACAACATTTAGGGCCATTTGTTCTTTATCAAACACACCCATATGTTAAAAACAAGGCCGACTAAGAGTACAGGTGTTGGTACTTCCTCCCATTACCTTGAAAGAGGGAACCTGTAGCTAAATTAGAGTAACTTTGCCTTGATTTGGCTAAAGAAAAATATGAACTAAACAAAAACTTAAAGAGATCCTTAATCCCCTCCATAATAGTGTCTACCAAAATCAAAACAAAGAGCATGATGATTACGATGTTGAGAATAGTGATGACTCAATCTATTCACCTAAATTGCCAGAAAAGCAAGACAAGGTTACAATGGGACCTTTGGCTCTTACTCTCGAAAAGATTGACAAAGGCAAGCAACTGTAGTAGGTGCACCATGTTGGACCTTCACATGTTAGCACCCATACTGCAACGAGTAAGTAGTTTTAAATTAAGAAGAGCCCCTTCATTCTTGAAATTTTAGAGGAGGTTACACTACGGCACATCAAGTTATAGTAATTTGAAACCTATGATGGAATGTAAGATCCTAAAGATCATTTGAAGTATTACTGCACTTTGGCCAAGTTGCATAGCTTAAGTGATGTTGTGGCTTACCAAGCTTTTCCCTTGACGTTAAGGAATGTAGCAAGTACATGGTTCAAATACCAGAAGCTAAGCACTATTTCTTGTTTCAAAGAATGAGCGGAAGTGTTCCTTCAATACTTCCTTGTTAGTAAGCTTCTTGTTAAGGACTCTTTAGTCCTTAACACAATAAAACAAAGATTAGTTAAATCTAATAGAGACTATTTAGCCTAGCTTATGGTTAAGATGGTCCAAATTCTAGAATTGGACATGAATGTGGCCTTTACTATTGTTAATGATGGAGTTAAGCCTTATAGAGACTTCTTCAAGTCTCTTGCCAAGAATAAGCCGAGAACTTTTGTTATGTTCAAAGATAAAGCTACATCCTACATTAGATAGGAGGACAATATAAAGGCTCAACAAGAGGTTAATCAAAATAGAGAAGAAAAGAAAAATGACAAGAGGAGAATTGCAAAAGATCGACTCGGGATAGACAACGATCAAAGTCCAAACACTGAGAGAAATAGACCTTAAATACTAACATATTCAACCCATACACCAGTTAATTATCTAATTTTTGACATATTAATCAAGGTATGTAGGTAGGGAGGCATTTTGTTGTGGCTAAAAAGGATGAGAGAAAATCCTTCAAGGAAAAATTCCAATAAGTACTATGATTTTCATTGTGACAAAGGTTACAACAAAGACGAATGCATCTAACTTAAAAATGTGAGTAAAGATACCATACAATGAAGCAAGATGCCGAGAATATTGAGCGACCATCTCATAGGTGATGTAAAGAATAGGAGAATGATACTTGACTAGCTATTACTGGGAGAGACGTAAGGGATGGGAGTATCAATAAAGCACCTAATCGGATAATCAACACAATTTTTGATGGATTTGTTATAGGTTAGCCAAGCTCTTCGAGTCTAACTAAGGCCATAAATTATGTTTGCAATATCTAAGGCAAAAAGGTCAAGATCAACAATACGATTTCTTTCACAAAGGAAGATTTTGAAGGCATCTAAGGGCCACATGATGATGCATTAATGATCGATGCGAGAAATGCCAACTTTGAGGTTATGAAAATTCTGATTAACATTGGAGTTCAGTAGACATTAGTTTTCAATATGCTTTTGATTAGATAAGACCAAAGATCAAAGTATAGCTGAGATCTTACAATTATTAATTATATGCCTTCAACAATTTAAGCGTTCAAGTAGTCAAAGTGATCTGTTTACTAATTCAGATTAGAGATGACGACCATGTTGTAGAACATAAAGTGGACTTCTTTGTTGTCAAATGTTGGTCCACATACAACATAATCATGGGACAGTTGTGGTAACACTTATTCGGTATCGTCCCTTCCATTGCTCATCTCAAAGCTAAATTCCTTACTCCTGTGGGAGTTGATGTATGCAAAAGGGATCAACAATTGGCAAGATCCTTCTACATGAGGTCCTTAAGGCAAGAAGAGGTTTTTCAAGTAAAAACTTATCTAGACGGAAAGTCAGTTGGCACAGCCAACACCGAGAATGAAACAAAAGAAATCTCTTTGGGAGATGACCTTAGAAAAACGACCAACATAGGGAAACATTTTGTAGAGACCCAATTTTTGCTCCCTTTATATTTATATTTATTATTATTATTATTATTTTTCTTTTCTCAATAGATCCTAAATTAGGAAAAACATAAAAAAAATAAGAAATTAAAGAAAACCTAAAAAATTAAGAAATTTATAAAAATAAGAATTATAAAAAAATACAAAAATAAAAGAAAGCACGAGAAATTTCTTTTTTTAAAAAAAAAAAAGAGAAAAGTACAAAAAAAATAGGAAGAAACCCTAACAAATAAGAAGTTTAGAAAATAAAGTTTAAAAATTTAGAAAATTGAAAAATTACAAGAAAATTAGAAAAGTTAAAAAAAATAAAAGATTTTAGAAAATAATATTTTATTAGGGTAGTTTTTTTATATTTAAATTAGATTTAGAAATTAGGCCATTGAACTTGAGCTTAGATTAAATCTAGCCCAAGCTGACCGAGTTTAAATGTGCAATTTAATTGCATATAGATAAGGTATAAGCTAACGGCTTAATAGATAAATACATGGACTTTGTTTGGGCATTTAGTGTGAGGTCTTAAGTTCAAATCTTAGCAAAGGTAGGGAGGCCTTTTTATTTGTTGTTAACCATGTATTAAGATCTCATTAAGCCACATATCTTGACACATGGCATCGTAAGATTAGATAACCTTATTGACGTGACACCACATGGCATACATGTAGCATGCCATGTCAGCTGCCATATGTTATATGATGACAGGTGGTAGGTCGGGGTTAGTTGAGATTGGCAGTCGTAGCGCCACATCGGCACTTTCCCTTTCTTTACATCAATTTTCCCTTATTTTCTCTCGATTTTCCTCCTCTGTCTTTCTTAAGAATAGGCTCGACCCTTCACTTTGGCCTTTGATTTTGTGCTATTTCATTGCTGAAACACACCAATTAATGGTGCAAATTCATCTTCTGTATAGCCTACTATGAATTAGTACAAAAAACGAGTCTAAATTTGGTTAATTACACATTCAAATCGAGCTTCAAAGATTGGAAAAAAGCTAGAAATTTGGATGACCCACATTCACTCCAATTCAAACTTTCCTTCGTTTTTAGGTTAATTTTGAGTATAAATACGGTGTTAGGGTTTTTTATGAAGACAGACAAGCACCCAAAAGCCTTTAGAATCAATTTGCAATGCTCTCTCTCTCTCTCTCTTCCTAATCACTCTCTCTCTACTAAGCCCTCTCTCTCTTCAAGTCTTTCTCTCTTAAGCCTACCTTTATGATCGAGCACCTTAGAATCGCTCCCCAAACCACTAACTTTCCAAACTAGCTACCCTCGACCATCACCATGTCTCCTAGCCACATGACCATCCATCCATTACCAAAACCCTAGCCCACGGCTACCCTCTTCTCGAATCACTACTTCTAACCACGCTCGACCTAAAATAACCCTACAACTGAACTCAATGCCCCCTAAATCCTCTGGCCTAACATCTTTCGTATACCTAGTAACTCCAAATCTCACCACCCAAATAGATGAATTCGCCATCACCTACCAAAAATTCCCTTCGAATCACCTTAAACAGCACCATCAAGTTACTGCTGCTATTGAAGTTACTAGAGCTTGACCCGAATCCACATGACCTGACTTGATGACCTACAACTAACCCACGAACTGTGTCCGATCTGACTTGCGTTCCATCTCTCATCCGAGTCTTGTTTTATTTCAATTTATTATTATTATTATTATTATTATTATTATTATTATTATTATTATTATTATTATTATTATTATTATTATTATTATTATTATTATTATTAATTTATTTCATTTTATTTGTTTATTATTTCATCTATGTAAAATGTAAATGTTAAATAAAAAGAGAAGAAAAAAATAAAAAAAAGGAAGTAGTCTATTTATTAATTTAGTTATATTTTAATAGAAATAGATAGAATAAGTAAACTAATAAATAAAAATAAAAATAAATAAGTAAATAGAAAGAATAAAGATTATTATTTCTTTTTGTTACTTAGAAAATTAATTTTTCAAAAGAAAAATAAAAATAAATCAACCATATTTCAAATTAGGATCATTTAGAATTTCCAAAAATAAAAATCAATTTAAGCCTTTTAGGAAGTTTTCTTAAATAAATCAAAATAGGAAAAAACGTATACCTAGCTGTTTTAAAAACTAAAATCAACTCAACTCACTAAAGTTTTCATTAAAAAGAATTACGTACGTTTGATCCCGAATAGCAGATATATAGATACTTACAAGGAGATGATAAAAATTATAAAAACCAATTTCCCTTTTTCTTTAGTTTAGATTATTTCATTTATCCAATTAGATTAACCAATAATCAAGTTTTGTCTTTCAAATTTAAAGATGATTTTTAAGTTTAATTATAATTTGAAAAAGTCAATGGTGCCAGTAAGGGTTTAAAAGTCCTAACCCCTAGATCTAGATTCACTAGTTTCAAAAACTGTTTTGTAAAATTAGTTTTAATCATTAGACTAGTGGCTAAGTTATAACCAATCCACCCAATTGGTTATAACTTAACTGTTTTTCCCAATTCTAGTCGGGTGGTAACTCTAAAGATGTTTTCAAAACAAAAAGGAACGGTTTTCAAAATAAATAAGCAGGGTTTAGTACTAATCGGTTTAAAGAAGGCCTATTTTATAAAAAGAACTAAGAAGGTGAAAAACCAGGCTTAACACCCTTGCCAATTGATATTCATCAAAGTTTGATCAACTTTCTATAGGACAATGCTGATGTATTTACATGATCCTCTTTCGACATGCTGAGTATTCCTAGAGACGTTGTAGTACACAAGCTCTAGATTAATCTAAGCACGAAAGTGATTCAACAAAAAGAAAAGGAATTTTTCCCTTGAGAGACAATGTAGACTCTGTAAATTTAACCTTTTAAACATAGTGTCGGACTCGAGTATTTTAAATATTTCCCTAAGTCAATAAGACCATATAAAATGAAAGCCAACTAAAATTTTAAACTCGGAATTTAAAACGAGCTTGAAAGATACTATTATACAATTTGGAAACCCTAATCATGCAAGAAAACCCCAATCCTTACATATGCGTATTTTTAAAATATATATATAAACCTAAACTTAACAGGAACTGTAAATACTAAATCAAAAAAAAAATTAAATCAATAAAATTATCTTAATGCTTGAAAAGCCATAAATCAATAAAATTATTAATAGTTTTGTGAAATCATATAAAACCGATAATGAATGAATCAGAGATTATTTCAAGCGATAATAAACAACAAAACTAAGCTAGTTAAAGGAATAAATTAATAAATTTACAAAAAATTATTTTACTTATATACATAAGTAGCCCCATAATATGTATATACATATAAATATATTAATAAGCAATATCCTTCTCTTTTCCTAATCTATCGTATGATATACATATGATATATATATATGTGTGTGTGTGTGTGTATGTGTGTGTGTGTTGCATAACAAAGCGATATTCTTAAATAATCCAGCCAATTGAACCTTAAGCTCCTAAGTATAAGTTAATTATTCCGGAGCTGGTGAAAAACCCTAAAACAATTAAGGACTTGTAACCCTAAGCGGCTAATTAAGAATTTAATTTGAACAATTTTATTTAACTTTAGAAATTTCCATAATTTTATAAGAATTAAATCATAACTTACAAATCAATTTAAGAGACAAACTCCAAAATAATTTCATATAAGACAATCTCCTTATCTTCATGCATAAGATTTGTGCACAAGAATAAATAAACCAACCAATCATCCTAAATAATTTATCAATTGATAAATATAAACCCTACTTTTAGTGGGCTCATGATTCAATTAAAAGTACTGTTCGAATGTTCCTAAGAATCAACAAAACTAAGGATTTAAACTTACATTTAGAAACAAATCAAATTTTTCCAATTCAGAAACTAATTATCGATAAAACCTGAGCTTGAAGAATTACGAGCTCTAAAGTCACTTAAAACCCTAACCCTGAAATAATTAAGGAATTTTAACCCTAAGTAATTAATCAATAATTTAATTCAAATAATTTCATTCAACTTTAGAAAATTTCACAATTTTATAGGAATCCAATCATAAATTACGAAACAATGCAAAATGAAAACCCTAAAACAATTTCCTATAAGTCCATGCCCTTATCTTCATGTATAAGCTTTACATATAAATAAGTAGACCCACTAATCACCTTAGATAACTTATCAATTGAGAGTTGAAATCATTTATTAATTGATAACTTATCAAAATCTAGTGATAAGACAATTTCCTTATCACCTCTTCACTTATACTACATATGGACAATTTTTCACAAGATTTCATAAGCTTAACTTTAATAAATGAGACAAGACCACTCCATGGCTCAAAAAGACTTTAAATGGCAGATTTGGACAAGGGAGAAAGGGGGGTCATGCTCTTGTCTTTCAACCATCAATCACTTTCTCTTACACATTACTATTCACCCCTTAATGCTTACATCATCAATAGTTGCAATTGTTGACTTTTGTGTAAGCTATAAGACAATCAATTAAAGCTTCATGCACACACTTCTTTCCTTTTTCAAAATCTGCCACTCTCTCCCTCTTTCACTCCCATTTTCACTTCCTTTTCTCTCACTTTAAACACAAATAAAAAACAGAAATCAAACTACATAAATTCCCAACATTGCCGCTACCATTTTTGCTACCATACTCACAACAATTTCACTTCTTATTCTTGTGTTATGTTCTTTCACCATCTAAGATATTTTAGAGCCATTAGAATCTTCCACAAACCCCATACCAAAAGACCGAAAGATTCGAGTTCCAAAAGGTAGCAAAAAGGAGGAGGTAAAGTTAAGAGCTTAAGTGGAATCTTAGTGTACAACTACCAAACTTTGCGTTAAGGATGAGTAAGTGTTTCTTGTGATGTGTGGATTAGTATTTATGTTAGGAGACTTGGATTTCTTGAAGAGATGAGTAAGGTTTAAGTTGTTATAACACCAAAAATCGTTTTAAGAAACAAATCATGAAATCCTTACATGAAGTTGAACCATGAGCATGTAAAGTTAGTGTTTTGTAAAGACATTTGTTTAATGCTTTGAATGGAAGATTTTAAGCTAAGAAAATCTTAAAATAAGAACTTTAATGGAGAATGATTATGATGGACGTAAAGGTTCCATAGTCATTCAGATGTTAATTTTGTTTCTATTAAGTTAAACATGCTCAAATCTAGACTTAAGTAAAGGAAAAATCCATCATATGAGGTTTTGTAAAGAAACCAACTTTGTATAACATGAGCTATGATATTGAGGTTTTACTAAGTATAAGATCTTTTATTTCTTTATGTGGAGCATGAGTTAAAGGATCATTTGATGGAAGAAAACTTAAGTTAAGATTTGGACACAAGTAGTCTAAGTACATAATCTACCACCTAAACTTAAGGAAATGATGAAACAAGTTGAAAAACCAAGTAAGGACCCCTTGGAACCATCATGGACAGATCTGGAATGTGAGAGAAAGAAGCCTAAAAATTCGATAGAAGTGAAAGAACATAGTGAAAAGATTAACCATAGCAAGTATGGTAAGCATACAAAGCCTCAAACTCAAAACCGAGTCTAAAACTCTCAAAACAAGCCTAGAACTCTAAGTTGGGCCTTTAAGGAAATTCTGACCAGCACCTTAAAGTATCAAGAGAGGTTGTTTTGAAGCCCATAAGAAATCCACCTAAAGCCCCACAAGCCCACCAAAGTCACTATCTTTAGTTTGAACCAAAAACAAGTCCATTTGACAACTTCAGCCTACTAAAGGGCTCATGAAGTGATTGTTAGCTTTAGGAATATAAATCAAAGTTGTAAATCTGATCTCAAGGAGTATTTTAAGCTTAGGATAAAATCTTAAAACCAAGCCCAAAGGATTTCTCAAGTTATGAAAAAGCTCATTTACCATACAAGGCCCAAAAACACTCCAACACATGAGGAATGCTACTGTTCTGACCCATGGATAGAATTGTATACCTCATTTCGAAAATCTAGCCTTACCACATTAAAGTACACTCGAAAATGATGAAGATTGACTATAAGATCATAAAAATCAGATTTAAAACGAAAATGTTATAAGCAATTAAACTTTTAAGTAAAAACCGGAAAATTTTATGAAACCAAGTCCAAAGTATAACTTAAAGGGTTTTAGCTTAGTTTCCAAGGTTTTATTTCAAATCCTTATAGTATCGTATTTGCGATGTCCTGGGGACTCGGCTTTGGGGAGACGACCTATCCTGGATTATTTTGATTGATCCATATGACTGAGTGAGTAAATTCCTAATAACTCTTTACTTGATTGTGCTTGTAGAATAGATGCACCTAAACTATATATATAAATTTAGATGCTTGTGGGATATGAGAGATACATGTGTTTGAATTTATGGATGAATGCGATGGTTTTTTTTAATTATATATAATAATGGAAATTGTTTATAATGCATATATATATGTGAATTGTATGGAATGAAATTGTTTGGTCACTCTAAAAATCAAGTTAATCACTTATATGATTAAGAACCCAAAATGAATCATGCATTCCCCATATTGCATACGGATAACACCGACTGCCGCTTCACGCAGAAGATGAGAGGGGACTCGCAGGAATACGAGTTTCCTGCTGGATTGGGCACTAGCTATGCCATCATATATATTGAGTCTCTGACCTAAGCTGATGGGCTTACTAGGCGCTAGGAGATGCCAACCGTCGACGAGGAGCCGAGTCTTGTGGCTTCTGCTTAGGGCATGTGTTTGTGGATTGCGGAGGGCACCACACCGCTAGACTTGGGATTTTAAAAGATATGATTTGATTTTAGTAAAGAAAGTACACATATATATATATATATATATATAGAGAGAGAGAGAGAGAGAGTTTTGTTTTGGCATGAGCACAATAGTACAAATGAAATAAAACCCAAGGTCTAGAACCCGGATTTTGGTTTGAGTCGGTTAATTATCTCCAAACCCCGACTTCAGGGGGCGTAATTCTAAGTTGTATGCAGTTCTTAGGTCACTGCATGCGTTGTTTGGCATACGGATTGTTTATGCATTCATATGATTGTGCATTTAATAAATTTCTGTCATGCGGTATTGATGAGGGTAATTATCTCATTAAGCGTAAGCTTACACCCCAATAGTTCTTTTCCTTACAGGTTGATCGATAGTTGGGAATGGGATAGGAATCGAGCACAGAGTGCTACCATTGAATCAGTATGATGAAAAGCTTGTATAGTTAATTCAAAATGCTCTGAAAAACGACGAATGTCTCAATTAAGTTTAGTATCTTTAGTAAGTTTAAAATTTTCTAGAATTGTCTATCTTATTTCACTATTTTGGAAGGGGATACCGATTCTCTGCGGTTCTAAGGAATTGTGAAAAAATGGATATCCATAATTATTTATATTATATAATGAGTCAATGAACTAAAATTGAAAACACTAGCAAATAATTATTTAGAGTCTTGCAATCTCTGACTTGCAAAGCGATTTTCTTATCATGGTGCATACATGATATGGAAATTTTAGGCAATAAGACTAGGCCCCTCCTAGGGTCGCTACAGATAAGTAGGCAAAGAAGATGAAGCTTAGAAACTATTAAAGGCAGGATTTATTCGGGAAGAGCCTTTCTGACTTGGCTAGCCAACTGTGTGCTAGTCAATAAGTCTAACAGCAAGTGGTGTATATGCATAAACTTCATATATCTTAACCAGGCTTATCTTAAGGATTGCTTTCTACTGTTGAAAATCAATCAGATGGTAGATTCATTTGCTGGACATATGTTCCTTTCTTTTATAGACACTTTCTTATGTTACAACAAAATTAAAATGGATAAGGAAGACGAAGTTCACACATCTTTTGTTATTAATTTTGGAACATGTTGTTATATGGTGATGTACTTTAGGTTGAAAAACATTGGCGCAACTTACCAAAGACTTATTACTAAGATGTTCAAACCTTAGATCAATCGAAATGTTGAAGTATATGTTGACAGCATGATTATCAAAAGCGTGACAGGGGAATGGCATCTTTTTTATCTTGAGGAAATGTTTGCTATTCTTTGGAGATACAACATGAAGCTCAATCCATAGAAATTCGCTTTTAGCATAACTTTGGTAAATTTTTTAGGATATATGGTCACTTAGCACGACATTGAAACCAACCTAAGAAAGATTGAAGCGATAAAAAATGTGAAAACTCCTCGTTTGGTCAAGGAAGTATAGGAACTTATTGGGCGAGTAGCTACCCTTAATTGGTTTGTGTTAAGAAGCATCGGTAGATGCGCAAAATTCTTTAAAATTTTGAAGAATCCAAAAGAGTTTAAATGGACTGATGATTGTGAAAAGGATTTCATTGAACTCAAAGAATTCCTTAC